>CM022393.1:144260436-146660436 GCA_011833715.1 Carcinoscorpius rotundicauda
TTGTGTTCACTAAGGCATTATATGTTTAAACACTTACCTAGTTTTATGGTCCAGTCCTTCCCAAGTAAAATGTTGTCACTTTTAATATCTCTATGGATTATACTGTTCTGATGAAGAAACTGTATTTCCTGGAGTATCTAAATGAAATATGAATTTATTTCAAAGTAAAATATTTTAAGAGAGAAGTCTAATTTTAATTCAGTGTGCTTGTTGTATTCAATATTTTATATATGTATTATATATTGTGATAGTTGGAGACAACAACACAAAAATATCAAAGCTTCTGCACATTAATAACAACCAGAAGTACTTTCATCATGTTATTAGGTTGATATATTAGTTGTTTTAACATCTGTTGCCAACAGGTAAAGATTCTTGCTAACACTAACATCCAACATCAACCTGGCCATGAGTAAAGTGTGGGCTTTGCAGGTTGACACCCACAACCCTGAGTGACTACCCCTGGGTAATTTTAAACTTTAATCATTTTTGAATTGAGGTATTTGCTGTTATGTCACCAATGTTTTTAATGAAAAATGAAGTTCTTTAATATTTTCCACAGAAACAGAGGACACCTTGAGGTCACACAGGCTGGCTAGAGCCCCCCGCAGAGGTACCAACCAAACAGAGGCCCTCTCCCCTAATCGGCTCCTAGATTTTCCCCGACTTCCGCAATGCCCTCCTTTCCGATTTCCGGGCTCTGCTGCGGCAGGCGCTCCTAGAAAGGCTCTACCATCGGCAGCTGTTGGTGTTGGGTGTGGGAGGGTGGAAGCCCCACTTTTTCCCTCTTCTGAACATGCTGCTACCCCAAAGCCACCCCGCCATATGTTGCCACACGCCTCGGACAACGCAAGAACGTGTGGACACCATTACAGATATCACATTTCATATCACAGTTACTATCTGTATGTCCGTATGTCGTAAACTTGTCGCACCGCAGGGTCTAGGAGTCGCAAAGTAATTCGCTTTTGAGGCCACAGCAGTGACACAGACGCCGCATGACCGGGTAATTACACATTACCCATTACCGTGAATAGTAACAAAGTTTGGAACCTACTTCAAATAGAAGAGCGAACAACGTTTCGACCTTCTTCGGTCATGTTTTCTGAGCCCAAAAGAGCCGTTTTTTGCATATAAAATTCTCAACAAGTGGGTTTCTCGACATCACTGAAAGTTTGGAACCTAGTTTCTCATGTTTATACGTACTCGTCAGTTCCCTGTACACACTCCCGGGTGAGTCTGATAGGTCTCATATTCTCTGTTGCAATCTGATATATACGCCGATAAGTTCTGATAGAGAAGAATATCGAAAACAGGACTACGCAAAGTAGAAAGTGAAAACTGTTTGTTTCAAATAACAAAAATAATATTTTCTGGTATAATTGGAATTATGCTGTAATTATTTAGTTTTAGCTCTCACACCAATCTATGTGTGATGGTTAAACTAAATCGAGATTTCTCTAAACTTTCTGTATTTATTTACAATATAATTTACATGGTTGTTTTCTGTGTACCAGTTATTTTGCATAGCGGCCATTTTTATTTCCGAAGAATCTAAGCCAGTATCTCATACTTTGAATAACAGGAATGATCAGAACCCTCTCTCTTTTGTTTATGCACGTTTTTTTCGAGTTCCTGCAATTTTACGATTTTCCAGTCCTTGTGAAGACAAAGCTGAATTTCACAGTAATTTTATCTTTTTTTTTTTATGCTGCGAAAAAAGAAAATTAATTTGATGTTATATCTATTACGATAACCATGGTCGGGATATCCCTAATTACTCCTTTTCCTTCATAATAATATGTGTTGAAAAATTAAGTTTTCTGGTTATAGTGTGTTCCCTAAAAATTTTTTCTCCCTTTTTTCAAGTTACGATAACTGGCGTCCCTAATTTAGCAGTGTAAGACTAGAGGGAAGGCAGCTAGTCATCACCACCCAGCCCCAACTCTTGGGCTACTCTTTTACCAACGAATAGTGAGATTGACCGTCACATTATACACCCCCACGGCTAGAAGGGCGAGCATGTTTAGCGCGAAGCCGCGACCCTCAGATTACTAGTCGCATGCCTTACGCGCTTGGCCATGCCAGGCCATTCGTTGGTAAAAGAGTAGCCCAATAATTGGCATTGTGTGGTGATAATTTGTGCCTTCCCTCTTTCATTGCTAAATTAGGGAGGGATAGCCCTCGTGGAACTTTGCGCAAAATGCCAAAACTAACCATAGCATGGAAGACGCCGACGTCTAATCCCTCGATCCGGACATTATGAGTCGAGAGCCTTAGTCATAACGGCAAGTCAGGCCCATCATTGAATGATTTTGTTGTTGTTTTGACTTAAGCACAAAGCTACAGAATGAGGTATCTGTACTCTGCACACAACGGATATCGAAACCCGTATTTAAGCGTTATAAGTC
Source organism: Carcinoscorpius rotundicauda (assembly GCA_011833715.1). Lineage (NCBI taxonomy): Eukaryota > Metazoa > Arthropoda > Merostomata > Xiphosura > Limulidae > Carcinoscorpius > Carcinoscorpius rotundicauda. The sequence continues at coordinate 144,262,848 of CM022393.1, forward strand.
CGCAGGAATACCGCTGAGCTACTGTGGACAGCGTCAAATTAGTTGAGAAATTATTACAAAACAACTTGTTATTCTTAAGTTTAAATGTCTTTGTTCTGTCAGTAATCGTAACCATATAAAAACTCGAATGCATCATGATTGTGTCAGTTTATTTTTTAAAATTAGTGTTTCTCAAAAACAAGTGCTTAAAAATATAGTTTGAAGTTTGTATGGATAATCAATAAGTCCATAAAAAGAAAGACATAATACAATAAAAAAATAATGAAATAAGTTAGTTATAATTATTATTTCTGACAGTGTTGAAATATCAATTCTCTAAATACGAAATTATCTTTTTAATAACAAAATAAATTCACCAACACCTGAATCCAGAGCAAGATAACTTCGTATTCATTCCTCTCATTCCATCTGCCGCAGGTGTGCTCTACTCGTTGTTCACTCATTTACAGTGTACGAGGGATCGTACTTTAACTGCAGAAGTACACCTCTTAAATTAGTTCCGAGAAATAAAGTGAAGATTTAACAGACAGAATACAGAGGTTAAACTTGTCTTTGGTTTAAATTAAAATGAAGAATACAGTTTCTATACTCAAACTTTAAAAACACTATAAACTCTTTCTAATATAGATAAACTACGAAAGAGAATATAAATTTGTGGTTTTATTGCAGAGAAAATAAATATTAGAAACACCATCAATTTGTTTTTGGATGTCGTTAGTTCGTAAAATAATAACGCTGCGTGAAATACAAATTAAAATTACTTTTGATTATATCTGTCCATATTATTACAGTATAGAAACTGAGAATAGGTTAGTTAGGCCAGTGCAAGTGGAACAGGTGTTGTCACGGTTATAGTCTCGTTATGAAGGCAAACAGTTTTCACTGCAGCATGTCAGGTGTTTTAAACCAACATTTTATGAAATCTTCTCTGATGACAGGTTTTGAAGGTGACCTATACCTCATATATTTCTAATCAAGTTTATATATTTTTAATGTTTTGCTTTCCAAAAATAATAAACTATCGAGAAATACTAAGTGTATCACATGCATTTGAAATAATACAGATGTTAGATCAATGTATATAAACATTGTTTCGACTCCTACATTACTTTACATATCAGCAGCTTATTTTAGTACTTGTCTCTCACATCTTCTTATGTTTGAATACTCGCAGTACATTTACAAAAGATGAACTTAAATATATTAGTTTTTGTATTATTGAAGTACTAAATATAAAAATGAATGTGAATTGCTTTTTGTAAGATAGAATACATTGAGTACAATATTATCTGAAAGATTCACAGATTTGTTAATAATAATTTAACGTTTTTTGTTTGTTTGTTTTTTTGTCTGTGCTAGCCGTCCCTAATTTAGCAGCGTAAAACTAGAGGGAAGGCAGTTACTTTTTAGTTATTTTTTAAATTTTCCATTATATCTCTTTAGACATAAACAAATGTTTCAGAAAACAAACATTGAAATATTTATTTCTTTTTCATATGTAAGAAAGTTCAGTCGAAGCTTCTGTTCTACTTCTATAGAATTTTATGTTTAGTTTGGTCCAAGCTTTGAAAACCTTTAAGACTTTTAGAATGTCATTGAAGCTATTCTTTCATTGTTACTGCAGTCGTGATGAACAATGTACCTACCACATTAAAAAGAGTTACAGCTTCACCAGTTATCATGATATGCGAAAGAACAATCATTTTCCACGGAACACACTAAAGACACGCAGTTAGCTCTTTCAGCATGAAATATGTTGAGATGAAAATTCCTTGGTCAGAACTCAGTATTCCAAGCACTAATATAATTCAAACCATAACCCTACTTTCTGGAAACATAAATATTAGGATGTACTGAATGATATCCAATGACTCAACGTTGGAGGAATGGCGTCTGAGGATTTATAGCACTGAACATTTGGGTTTGGTGCTTGAAATGGGGATCCGGCATGTTTAAGCTTGCGACTCGTAATCTGAGGGTTGGGTTCGCATCCCCGTCGCGCCAAACATGTTCGACCTTTCAGTCGTGGGGGTGTTATAAAAAGACAGTCAATTCCATTATTCTTTGGTATAAGAGTAGTCCAAGGCGGTAGGTGGTGATGACTAGCTGCCTTCCCTTTAGTCTTACACTGCTAAATTAGGGACGGCTAGCGCAGATAGCCCTTGAGCAGTTTGAGCGATATTAAACAAAAACCAATCCAAACTTGGAGTGGGTAGAAGAAAGATAGGCTATTCTATGGCTTTATGTTGTTTAAAACATTTAAAAAATAACTGTGGTTTATGTTTTTAACAGTTATTCTGTATAGTTAAATACATTTGGAGCTACGAGTACTGATCATTTTCTCAACTAGGATCATTTAATGAAACTACCTAATACCATCAAAAATTGAGTTTCAATATTTCTGTTCATTCCATCAAGAAAATTAACGAGAAATAATATATCTATTCAAATATCGTTCGAATAATTCAATAATGATGCACCTGAATTCTGTTTAATATCAAACATTCATTAATTTTAAAATAATTATTGAGATTCTATAAATGATGTAAAAATACATATATGTGTATACATATATATATATAATATTGCTAAAAACACTGAAATGTCATGAAGACATGATTTTATTTTTATTGCTGACGTAATGAATAATGCACCTACCACATTAAAAAAGTTACATCTTCACCAGTTATAGTGATTTCCATGGAACTAACTAAGGACACAAAGCCAGCTTCTTCTAAAAACAGGCCGTTAATATAAAAATAATGGGTGGTGAAACTAAGTATTCCAATCATCATTACAATCCAAGGCACAGTTCTGCATTTTGGAAATATAGTCTCGTTAACTCGACGTTGGTAACTGTATAATATTACAGTTTGTAAAACTGAGTAATGGAAGGTCACTACTGCATAGTGTACAGATGCGATCCGACGCACTATTATAGCCGACATTGATTCCAGAAAAACATACCCGACAGCTAGTGATAACCCCAGAATTCGAGATTGTGCATCCAAGTTGTTGTTCCATTCTTCAAATATAAATGAAAGACGAGAAATCAGAATAATCTCGACAATACATAACGTGATAGCTGTGACAAAAAAAATGTACTTTTTCTCGTAGTATCAAATAAACCTAGAATTGCTGTGAAAATCAAATTTGTCTTTTCGAGTGTTGTAGTGTCAACTAATGGCAATAATTTTAAAGATCTGTAGAGAAACAAGAAAGCTAGAGTTGTGATAATTGATCTGGTAAAAAGTAGTAGATACTGACCGAGGTTCTTCGGAAAAAAAAGAATGACCGCTATGTAAAACAGCTGATACACATATAAGAGACATGCATATTCCACGGGGGATCAATATTGCCTGTTTGGAGATATTTGAAACGATCTTAACCAATCGCCATTGACCACAGTTGCTGATACATTGGAGTGAATCTAAGATGATTCCAATGCCAGGAAACTGTATTTTCTGTAACGAAGACACAAATGTATTTGATATTTCAAGTGAATTATTTCGACTTGCTGCTTTCTTTTTTGATGTTATCTTTTATCTATGTTTTCTTAAGATAAAGTTTAGTTTTCCTGACAACCAAAAATGTGATAGAAAAACTATGTTTAACTAACAGTTTTGTTAGCAAACGAAACTTATGATGATGTTTTTTTTAAACCGGCAAATTTATATTTAATAAACACAAAATTATTAATGTAACTTCCACATAAACTATGTGTAATTACAGATAATATTATTTTGTGCTCATAATTTATTCTTTAATAAAGAGAAAAAGACACGGAACAATCACTCTAAAAAACTAGCTCTTAAATTACCAACTTGTTAACATGCCGTTCAGTATTGGTCAAGTCTATGCATTTCTTAGAATGAACTAATGTTAGCTCTCTTAAAATAATGGATATAAGAATCTTTCACAGGAAAAAGTTATGCAAGAAAATTGTCACTGGAAAAGTCATATCATGATATTTAAATAGCTGAATACGTGCATTTAATATCAACTATTTTAAAACAAAGATAAATCCACTTTTTTATTCACCAAATAACAACTATAATATGGACGGAAGACATTTAAATCTTTGTTTGCGACTTCTCCTGAAGGAAAGAAGTATATTGAAGATGAAAACTCTACTGAGCATTCTTTTCGGAATGTAAACATTCAAGAAATAAAAAATATTATGAGCAAATAACAATAAATAAAACATATCAAATAATGTTTTAATATTTACTGACGTGTAATGTTGTGGTAAAGTATTAAGCAAATAGATAATACTGGTTTTCTGGGTGAGATTACCACCAAGGCATTCGTTAATTATTTATTACTTCTCTTTACAAAACTGCTAAATTTTATGGAATACGTATCAGCTTAATTATGACTACATGAAATTGTTTTCTATTACACACTATTCAAATTCTCAAAACGATCTCGTGGAAGATAGACAGTTAGTTTATTAAAGAGAAATAAACTAGCTCAGTATAAGTCTATGTAAAGTATATTTGATCGTTTTTACTGCATGCTAAAAGTTACTTACGCAAAATACTCTAAACAATCTCGTTTCTTCCAACTGATAATGCAGTAGTTTGTCTTGTTTAAAATATGAAGTATTATCTTCACATCACGTTTGCAGACTCTCAAATAATGAAGGCTACGTGTATAAAATGATGCTTTCGCTTGTTTTTATTCGGACCTTATTTACGTTTTTAATGAAGCTGTACCGGTTTAAGAACCAATGTAGGTTCGCTAAGATAACGCCAATTTATAAGCCAAGACATGAAATAAAAGGAAGTTAACAATTAGCCTCTTGTTAACGATAATAAACTTGTCAATTTATACGCAGACCTAGACGATCGTAGAGGATAAACTTGATATCTAATCCCTACAACCTTACCATAAGGACGTAAACTTATTGATAGTTGCTTGCAATCTTCATACATATTTGACTTGTATGTAAATATTCAGTAAAACCAGTTTTAATTAGCGTTACTTTTTAATAGTTAGATTACCATCACGCTAATAAATTTTCGTTTTAAAATGTACGCATATTCACTTTAGAAGTGGGTTTCACGTCTTCTTTTGATAAAGATCAGGTTGTATGCTATTTGTTTCAGAGAATACTATTTGTTTTTTATCAGGTAAAGATTTTACTGCTTGTATCACAGCAATCTGTGTTTAATCATGACATTCAAATAGCCTAAATTTTCATTAATAAAAATGCAGAACTCGACTAAAAGTCACTCTTTATTACTCTTTGCAGTAATCTTTGATAATTTCTGAACGTCGCGCTGTTAAAACTTTCTTTGTATTTGTATAAAATGTGTACTGATTATTATCCTAAATATTGTTTGTATGACTCACGAGCTTGTAATGCATAGCAAATAATTTAAATTGTATATATGTATGTGTTTATTTATTTTTTATTTTTTGTGTTTCTTTTCATCACACCATAAACATGATCCATCCATGTTAAACAACACGCAACACCACAAAATATTTTCATTCCCGTGTTTTGCTTTAAGCAAATATTTCAATATTTTACATAATAACACATACTAGAAGCTTTAGACAGACTGCCTCTGGCTTGTACATCATTAATATGGTATCCTAAACAGGTTATCTCTGCATGTTATATCAAAACAGCTACAGCGCCATTATATGCTGTCACCAATAAGCTATTAAATTCAATACATTTTCGTGCCAATTTCAGTCAGGATTTAGCTAAACTAACACTTAAATGACAATATTCTTTCAGTCAGAATTGGTATCCGTACTGTAACCACAGGATATATCAATACACACGCAAATCAATGAAGGCTAAATATAATATATATCAGTGCACAATCAAATCAACAAAGGCTAAGTAATGTGAGGTTCTCAGGTTATATTGTACAAGAATATTTCACACAGGAACCACATCATTTCTCAACGTCGCGCTGTTAAAATCTTCTTTGTATTTGTATGAAATGTGTATTGATTATTATCCTGAATATTGTTTGTATGACTCACGAGCTTGTAGTGCAGAGCAAATAATTTAAATTGTTTTCATGTTTTTTTTTTCACTATGGAATACAGTTGTTTTATTGTCAGGTATTGTTGAATAATATTTTAATCCTTTGTTTTCTAACGTGACAGTAAAATCAAAGATAAAAAGTTTAATTAAAAAAACATTAGGTTTCCTTTCTCTCTTTGACTATGAATGTTTTTAGAGGTAAAATTTTACAAAACTCAGTGCTCTGAGGTTGCGGTAAGAAAAGTTGACACAGATTTGCACTAAATAAGCGACAACAGTTAAGTATGTTTCACGTACATACTTCTTCTGTCGAGAGTACATTTCGTATACGTTTGTCTGATATCAGTATTGTTTGAAATATGTGTTACATTTATAATGTTTTGTTTCACGCTTATTTTATTTATCTTGTAACCTTTCAATAATTTTCACAATAAGTAGTTCGTTATCTCAAACACAAAATCGAAGTAATCTTGAAGAATTACTATTAAAGCATATTTTCTCAGTATCTATATCAGAGAATAATGTCATACAAATATATATATTTATACATATTTATATCAGTACTTTGTGAAAACAACATATCACTGAATTTAAACCAATCACATTTAATTCTTAACTTTATATTTTGTGAAGAGCTAGTTTTATATTATAAACTAATCATATCCAGAAGTGATTAATTGTGTTATTAACGTTTATCTTATGTTTGTTTTCTGATACCAAGGCCACATCGGGCTATCCACCGAGGAGAATTGGACTCCTGATTTTAGCATTTTAAATCCGGAGACTTACTGTTGTACTTATATGTGGTAGAAATCCTAACTTAAAAACTGGAGAAAGTAAGGTTAAAATTTCTTAGTTTCTCCATTATATAAAGATTTAGTGGTGTAAAAATTGTTTTCTTGTAACGGTCTTATTCCCCACCTTCAATAAATCTAATAATATCTTTAGTGGTTGTATTCTGTCTCATAAATTATCACTTTATTTCAAGATGTCGGTTTAAGTCAAGTAGCTTAACTTCAGTATAAGTGTGACAAACGCTCATTAATCGGAAAACTACATATGTTTATCCAAGAACGTTTGTAGATTTCGAACGTAAGTACTTCCGTGAAATGACTTCGGATGTTAGCATTTCTACAAAGAAAACTTTGTTGGTAAGAATCTCACGTTGAAGACACAGCATGCCAGCATTCGCGTCAAGGGGGGTCTTACTGTGTATCAACATGAAAGTAATCTGTACCTCGTGAACTGTCGACAAAGTATTCAGTTCAAGACCGAATAGAGAACTTAACGTTGTTTGTAAGTTTGTAAAACTTCTGTACATAAATTATCAGATGTAATAAACGTTATTACAAATTACATCGTTTTTTGTATATTGAAATATATTTTCATAAATAACTAGAACTGTGTGTATGAATTTTTTTCCCTAATAACACAAGTCTAATACATGTCGACTTTCAATTAACTTGTAAATTTGTATTAAAATTTCTGACTATTTGAAGTAATAATACGTTAAGATACGTAACATAATAAATCTGAAATTTGTTCGAGATAAATTATAATACGTAACAGTTCCCATGTATATTGAAATGTAAGCATAAAATTGCAATGACTTAATTATTTCCTGTGTGCATCACAAACACTAATTATTAATTATCACACCTCTTTCCTTAGTTGTTTCATTTCGATCACTTCGTAATTACATCATTAGTCAACACGCAACGATAAATAAACGTGATTAGCACAAAACCCAGTTAACCTGCCCGCAGAAGACAGGTTAAGTTTCTTCGATTTTATTCTTAAGCCTCCATAGAGCATTTTTTTTCTCTCATACAAATGCTTAATGCTATTGATAGCCAGGCCTGATTACCATACGGTTACCATATGGAACCCGTATCTTCATAATATCTTCAAAAATGTCTTTTGAACAATATTTCAGTATTGTCTTTCTTCATGTCAGTGAGTTCATGTTTTTAATGTCTTCTTTATGTTACTGTAAATCAGTTGTATTATTCTATTTTACGTATAACTTATTCCTTTATGAAACATAAGAAACGCAACTCTTTAATTTCAAATGAAAATGTACAAAAACCTTCAAATGTGATTTTTTACCTTTGGACAAAACCACTGTCAAAATGGACAAAGAAAAAGACCCGATGAATCTTTATTTAGAAATAATAAACAATTCAAAGGTATAATTAAATCACAATGTAAGAGACTGAATTTTTTTTATAAACCCTTGAAGTTTTTACTTTTAATAATATTTTTAGGGGTGCATTGTTATGTAAATGTTTTGTAAACGACAACATGTCGTGTTGTGTTTAAATTTTCATTTCTATTATTTACATTTCCATATTTATATTATTGTTTTAAAGCTTAAACCGATAAAATATGTTGTTATTCATTTAAAATAACATTTAGAAACTTCTAGAATTAGGTAGATCAAATATATGACTATAAACGGAAATGTATGGCGGCCTAGTGTCCGTACGTTGAGTCTCGTGCAAGAACGGACATGCGCGGATTGCTCTGGAGTTCTTTAGAAGTTACGCAATTGTTCGAGAAGAGGCTTACTAATATATAAACAGACGGAGACGCGAGAAAAAAAGAGTCATTAGTTTTTATTCGAAAAAGAGAAGGGTCAGTCATTAGTTTATATTCAATTCAAAAATAGTGTCTTTGTTCGAGAAGTTTTCAACGTTTAATGTGTGTTTATTCAACTTCAATTTGTAACTGAAGCTAGATCTACAAAAACTGTGATTTTATTTCGTCAATCTCTACGATTCGTTCGAATTACTAGTTATACTGATGTTCAACACGTGCGGACTGTTAGGGGAGACTGGGAAAATTGGAAGGCGGCAAGTTTGAGACGTTCATCAAGAAGCACCGTAAAAAGAACTTCGTCATTCTCCATTCAAACTTCGGTATTTCTTCGTGGGACTAAATTCACACCCTAGACCGGAATTTTGAATTTCTGATCTAAACTTTTGGACTTTCATTCTAGATCATATTATTAGATACAGGCCAGTACCATTTTGTATTGTAATTAACTTTGAAATTTGAAACCAGTACTATTTTGTGTTGTAATTAATTTTGAAGGTTTAAACTTAATATCTGTCATTGTTGTTATGTAATTTATGTTATATCTGTTACATATATAATAGTTTGTTGTAATAAATTATACAAGCTGTTATCTGTGTTTCTCTGTTGCGTTTAGTCTACATAAAACATAAAACAAAAAAACGTAACAGCACATCAGAGGACCTTTCATCATGTATGAACCGCAATACAGTACAAGCAGAAATAATATCAACATGACTGTTAATCCCTTTCACAAAAGGTTTGGTTCATTGAGTATAATATAAAAAAGCAGCGGTTTCTCCCTTATGATTGATAGAATGTTTAGAATGTTGGATTTTATGAGGAAAACTTATAATTGGTAGAATGTTTAGAATGTTGGACTTTATGAGGAAAACTTATTATTGGTAGAATGCTTAGAATGTTGGACTTTATGAGGAAAAACTTATGATTGGTAGAATGTTTAGAATGTTGGACTTTATGAGGAAAACTCAATACAACCAGTTCGTTAATTTAAGAAAAATAAAGTAATTTTAGCATATCAATTAACTTATGGTTAGTGGAGAAGAAACTTCCGTAAGTATAGTTTTCCTTATGAATGTCCAAAACATTCCGGAACAAAACTTCAGCCCATTTCACCGCCATCTGAACAAATTACACTAAACTCAGCGTAATGATGTGTATAATGTTTACCGAATTGAACTTAAGTAGTGGTGTAGACTACCAGCCGTAAGAACAGAAAATATCCGATTTTCATAAGTTTATGGTAAGTATTTATTATTTCTTGATGAGAAAAGGTATACCTTGACATGCTTAAAAATTTTGGTTTGGAAACATCAGAGGCACAATTATCATAACCACTGCAGCTTTATCATCCGTGAGTAACAACATATGATAAAAACTTTTACAGTAAGCGAGCCGATAGGGTGAGGAGGATTGATCAGCTAACCAGAGCGTTCTCCGAATACAAACATTAGTAAAATGAATTTATCACTGCTGTTTCAAACGTAACAGAAGTTATATTCAGTTCCAATTGCATTCAATGGTCAACAATAACTATTGCTTATTCTAGAGCTTAACAAACTCAACAACATCTACATATTTGTTGTGTTCTTTTATTTTTGATCTGATAAAAGGATGTCGCAATTCAAAAGTGATAGGCACCACTTCCACGTAAAGAAACAAAGGTATTTAAATCAATATTTAAAAAAACATTTCTCAGACACATATCATATAATTTAAGTATTCACTTGTATGTAAACAAAAAAGAGAAATATTTAAGTAGTAAATTATTTTAACTAAATATAGTATTAATCTTAGTATATATATGCAAAAACGGCTGGTTTGGGTTGAAAAAATATTTTGCATAGAAGATCGAACAACGTTTCGACCTTATTCGATCATCGTCAGGTTCACAAGAAAAAGGTAAGTGACCGGAAGCTGACCACATGTTTGAAAGGAGTTGTGTAACTGAGTGTCGAATGTAGAAAGCAGTGTTACACGTTTGAATATATAATTATATTTATATTAATATAGATATAAAAGTATTCATTTATATTGGTTTATTTTGGGTTTAAGTTGTTGTATAAGTAAGGCTTCTTTAATTTTGCGTTTGTTTATGTTTGTTTTTTTATTTAGTATTTGAGTGTTTTCTATGGTTATGTTGTGTTTATTTGACCTGCAGCGTTCGAAAACGTGTGAAGGAGACTTTTTATGTTCTTTGAATCTGGTTTCCATGTTTCTACTTGTTTCTCCAATATAGAAGTCGTGGCAGTTATCACATTGTATTTTATAATGTTGGTGTGGTGTTTGTCAGGGTAGTTTTTGCATAGCATAGGCCTTAATTGTGTGCCTGTTTTTTGTATAAATTTGGTATTAACTGGAATATAATATTTTGTTACTAGTTTTTGCTAAATTTCTGTATTTATCTGCTAATGTCCAGAATATTTGGTATGCAGCAATGAATGGTTTTGTGATTTTTTGATTCGTGAGATATATTTACTTTTGTTGGTTGTTTTTGCTTTCTGTCTAGGTGTGTGCGTATAATGTTTTCTATGGTTTGTGGAGGAAACTTATTGATGTTGATGAAGTATTGTTTTATTTTGTCTAATTCATCGTTAATTTTATCTGGTGAGCATAGTTTTATGGCTGTGTTTATCTGGTTTCTTAGTATGTTGAGTTTTTGTTTTGTTTCATGTGCTGAGTCCCAAAGAATATATAGTTTAGTATGGGTGATTTATCGGTAGATTTCTGTTTTGAATTGTGTGTCGGTTCTTGTAATTTTGAGATTAAGAAATGATATTTGATTGCTTTCTTCCTGTTTACATGTGAAGTTAATGTTGGAATGCATAGAGTTAATGAGGCCTACATAACATAAATGACTCTTTTAAATAAAAATTACAGAAAATAACAAGTCATTAAAACATATAATTTTTTTTATCAGATCACCAGGAATGGATTATGCAAGGTTAACTGTAATAACTGGTATAGATTACATTATTCTGAAATATTGTGAGTCTGTTTTTTCTATGCAACAACAGCTCGTTTTGGTTGAGAAAATATTTTAAATAGAAGAGCGAACAACGTTTCGACCTTCTTCGGTCATCGTCAGGTTCACAAAGAAAGAGGTAACTGACCGGAAGCTGACCACATGTTTGGAAGAGGTTGTGTAACCGAGTGTCGCAATGTAGAGGGCGGGGTTAGATGTTTGAATATATAATTTTATCTATTATATTAATATAGGTATAATGGCGTTCCTTTATATTGGTTTATTTTGGGTTTAAGTTGTTGTATAAGTAAGGCTTCTTTAATTTTTCGTTTGTTTATGTTTGTTTCTTTATTTAGTATTTTAGTGTTTTCTATGGTTATGTTGTGTTCATTTGACTTGCAGTGTTCGAAAACGTGTGAAGGTGACTTTTTATGTTCTTTGAATCTGGTTTTCATTTTTCTACTTGTTTCTCCAATATAGAAGTCGTGGCAGTTATCACATTGTATTTTATAAATAATGTTGGTGTGGTGTTTGTCAGTGTAGTTTTTACATAGTATAGACCTCAGTTTTGTGCCTGGTTTTTTAATAAACTTCGTATTAACTGGAATGTTATATTTTGTTACTAGTTTTTGCCAAATGTTGGTTATTTGTTTGCTGATATCAGGATTTGTTTGTTTGTTTGTTTTTTTGGAAATTCGCACAAAGCTACTCGAGGGCTATCTGTGCTAGCCGTCCCTAATTTTGCAGTGTAAGACTAGAGGGAAGGCAGCTAGTCATCACCACCCACCGTGCCAACTTCTTGTGGCTACTCTTTTACCAACGAATAGTGGGATTGACCGTCACATTATACACCCCCACGGCTGGGAGGGCGAGCATGTTTAGCGCGATGCGGGCGCGAACCCGCGACCCTCGGATTACGAATGCACGCCTTAACGCGCTCGGCCATGCCAGGCCCCTGATATCAGGAATATATGATATACAGCAGTATATGGTTTCGTGATTTTTTGATTCGTGAGATATATTTATTTTTGTTGGGTGATTTTGCTTTCTGTCTAGGTGTGTGCGTATAATGTTTTCTACGATTTGTGGAGGAAACTTATTACAAAAAATGAATAACATCCTATCAGACACGAACAAATTTAAACCAATACACACAAATCCAACAAAGACACACGAGACGCAACTGAACAAATTACTACTACAAATGAAAAAAGGCAACACAATTTCACAAACACTTTATTCCTACCTATGTAAAACCGACTCACGCACACCGCAAATATACGGTATCCCCAAACCTCATAGACCAGATTGGTCATTACGACCAATAATGTCAACATATGAATCGTTTAATTACAATCTTGGTAAATACATAGCGTGGGAATTCTCCAAATATGTAACATCAGCCAGCTCATTCATCAAAGACTTTTAATTTCAAGTCTAATCTAAATCAACTTAAACATACAACCTTAATGGCCAGTTTCGATGTTATATCCCTCTTTAAAGAAGTTCCAACCACTGAAGTCTGCAAGATAGCCTCAGAACTCTATATTCGAGACCCTAACCCAATTATAGACATTCCCAGTAACCAGTTAGCTACCCTCATAGAATTCACCACAATAAAGACAAACTTCATGTTCAACAACCAAAACTATATACAAACAAATGGCCTAAGCATGGGCAACCCAGTATCACCAGTTCTAGCCAATATTTTTATGACACAAATTGAAACACAAACAATTAACACAGCATTACATCCATCACTATACTGGTACAGATATGTAGATGACATGGTTGAAGGATTCAAATCTACAAAACACATACTTAATTTTTTCAATCACATTAACTCTATACAACCCAACATTAACTTCACATGTGAACAGGAAGAAAGCAATCAAATATCATTTCTTAACCTCAAAATTACAGGAACCGACACATAATTCAAAACAGAAATCCACCGAAAAATCACCCGTACTGGACTATACATTCTTGGGACTCAGCACATGAAACAACACATAAACTCAACATACCAAGAAACCAGATAAACACAGCCATAAAACTATGCTCACCAGATAAAATTAACGATGAATTAGACAAAATAAAACAATACTTCATCAACATCAATAAGTTTCCTCCACAAACCGTAGAAAACATTATACGCACACACCTAGACAGAAAGCAAAATCAACCATCAAAAGTAAATATATCTCATGAATCAAAAAATCACGAAACCATATACTGCTGTATGCCATATATTCCTGACATCAGCAAACAAATAACCAACATTTGGCAAAAACTAGTAACAAAATATAACATTCCAGTTAATACTAAATTTATTCAAAAACCAAGCACAAAACTGAGGTCTATACTATGTAAGAACTACACTGACAAACACCACACCAACATTATTTATAAAATACAATGTGATAACTGCCACGACTTCTGTATTGGAGAAACAAGTAAAAAAATGAAAACCAGATTCAAAGAACATAAAAAGTCACCTTCACACGTTTTCGAACACTGTGTTACACCTCCAATAGACCACTTTGTTTATCATCCATTTTAATCATTATATGAGAATACTGTGTTCAGATTTAAGCAAGAAAATTTTTCCTTTTGGGTAGAGAATATCCAGAAAAAGAAACTTGTTATTTGTAATATTTATCTTCTACGTGGTGGACCTCAAAGTTACAAAGTAAGAAAACTGATAAGAAACTTTATATTCTTTTGAGGTTCCACGTTTTACAAATTGTTGGTAGTCTTTTTAAATATTGTTTTGTAGAGGCTGTATTAAATAATTCATGTAAAATCTGATAATATATTTAATATTTATATCCTTTATGTCATATCCTTATTTTATTTTACAGAACCATCTCAACCATTAAATAAACTTTTCATGTTACCTTTATTTTTTCAATTAATTGTATTATATAAGTTTTCAAAGATGGAGATTCATATTACCATCTTTGTTAATTCGTTAAGATGCAGATTGAATATTGAATATTTTTTTGCAAAACATTTTTCATATTTTTATGAAAAACTTTACTTACTAAATTGTTTTCTGAAGGAACTCTAATATCAATCGATATGCTTCGGATTTATTTCTTGTTCTCAAATTAGAGATTTGTTTGTATATAGTAAATTGGATTTGAAGTTCAACATTTTTCATAACATTTAGCATTTTTTGCCTTTTACATGAAACCTTGTAAAGAACCGACCAATCATCGTATAAAATTACTCATTTTTGTAATATACTTAATGAACCCAAACAGTTTTTATTAAGGTCGATAGTATTGAAAATAATACTTTACTTTTCATTGTTTTGTGGCTCATATACATCGAAGGGTCTTGTAACAGTGAAACATAAAGTCATAGAAAAGCCTAGCGCGTTAAGGGGTGCGCTTCGTAATCTGAGAGTCGCGGGTTCGCGCCCGAGTGGCGCCAAACATGCTCGCCCTCCCAGCCGTGTGGGCGTTATAACGTAACGGTCAATCCTACTATTCGTTGGTAAAAGAGTAGCCAAAGAGTTGGCGGTGGGTGGTGATGACTAGCTGCCTTCCCTCTAGTCTTACACTGTTAAATTAGGGACAGCTAGCACAGATAGCCCTCGAGTAGCTTTATATGAAATTACAAAAAACAAACAAACAAATAAGTCATAGAAAATGCGATTAAAACTCAATAATTTTAGAGTTGACAGTAAAGTCACGTGTACTAAATTGTGTTTGAAATCTTACTTGAAAGTTTGGATTTTAAATTGGATCCTGTCCAAATGCAAAGTTCATTTTTGGCAGATTTTAGCTGAAATTACCAATTTATCGATACATTATCTACTTATGCGAGCCATTTGCATTTTATGTGTTAAACTTATATCGTTTAATAATAATTCATTAATTATTGTTTCTTCAATCAGCATTTTTCGTTGGACTTAATTTTATTCAATTTTGGTGCGACGTATATCGTTACTGTGAATATCTTTTTTTCAGTGGTATATAATTTTATATTATATTAAATAAATAGCTGAATATCTGCATATAGATTACGTGAGGCAAGTGAAATAATCATTTTATTCACTTGATCTTTAAGGAATTTAAATTTGATATGAAGTGAACACTTTGCATTTGATGTCACAGTTACGTTGGAACATACAAAGTGTCGGCTGGAGTGACAGTCGCAAATGGATGAAAGAGCTTTTATTTCTAAAAAATATTTAGAGCGATTTTATACAGTAATAAATATTGTAGTTTACATACAAAAACACAAAACACAAAATACCTTATGTGCGGTACACTGCATATTTGTTTGGTGTGGTTTGAATTTCGCGCAAATCTACTCAAGGGCTCTCGGAGCAATCTGTCCTTTATTGAGATGTGTAAAATTGAGCAGTTCAAGACTGGAGGGAAGGCAGCTGGTCATCACCAACTTTTGGGCTACTATTTTCCCAACGAATAGTGAGATTGACCATCACATTGCCATGACTGGCAATGCTGTGCTCTACAATTCGTACATATTATAAGAATATTTGGGTTAATAACAAGTATCCGCAACAAGAGATAATATTTACACTCTATAACAAATTACCAAATACGGTAGTTAAGTGTGTCTTTTGGTAAAAACCGGACCTTTGGCGAAAACAGTCAAACAAATTTTAAGATTATACAGGTAAAGTACAGAACAACGTTTCGACCGTCTTAGGTTATCAACAGATAAAAAATTGTAGGGATCGATATAGTTAGATATTAGGTTATTATTTAAAGAAGGCACAAAGGTGTTTATTTATATTGTTTAATTTTGGCATTACTTCTTGTATAGGTTGCCTTCTCTATGTTTTAAATGGTTCTCGATGTTTCAAATATGCTGTGCTCATTTGATTTGTGATATTGAAAAAGTGTCTATTTGTGTTCTTTCAATTAGGATTCCATTTTTCTGCTTGTTTCTCTCTGTTTAAAAGTCGCGGGAAATGTAGCACTGTGTTTTATTTGTAATGTAATATTTATATAGTAAATAAATGGTAAGCAACATTACAAAGTGTTATAGTTATTTGTTTCACTGAATTTATTATTATTTGTTTGTTGTTGACTATGTTGTTGATTTAGATGGGTGAATACTTTTTTAACGGTTTTGGAAATAACATTTGTTGATGTTAATGAACTGTTGTTTTATATTACTGATTTTTTTCATTATTTTTATCGTGTAAACTTTGTTTTGGGGTTTTATTCATGTGATATTTTACTATGTTGAGTTTTTGCGTTGTTTTATGTGCTGAGTCTCAGGAAATTTAAAGTTCAGTATCGGTAATTTTTCTGGGTATTTCTGTTTTGAATTCTGTGTAGGGTCTTGTAATTGTGAAGTTGAAAAATGTTATTTGGTTAGTTTTCTCGTGTTCACAAACGAACGTGAGGTTGGGGTGTATGAAGTTAATATGGTTGAAAATGAAAATGAAAGTTTCGTAGATGTGAATCCATCGATTGTATCGTACAATATAGTGGCTCATGTGAGACTAAATTGTTCGTTTGAGATTTAATCCGTGTCATGACAATATTAGCTAAAATTAATGATACGATACTGTCCATACTGAAGGCATTTGTTTGTTATACTTTGTGTCAATGAACTTTAGGTTAGGTTTGGTGGTAGTAAATCCAATAGCAATTGCTAATTCGTTGATAAAAATGTTTTTAATGGAATTGGGCTTGGATTTAAACATCTAAGATTTTCTTACACGCTCCGTTCTTTAAAACTTCGGTGAAGGAGGAGATTACATCAAAACTGGTCGTTACTGCTTTTTGGATAAGTTAACCACAACAGCTTCAAGATTTTACCACGAATTTAGATAAATCGAATAAATACGAAAAACTGAAAGTTAATATAACACACATTTAGCTATGTTGAAAAACGCAAGCGCTTTCTCTAGAAAAGTGTAGAAATATGATTTGTTGTTCATTACTTTGGATAATATGATTTGTTGTTCATTACTTTGGATAATATGATTTGTTGTTCATTACTTTGGATAAATTTCTACAAATTTAAAAAACTGGAGATAATTTCCCAACACACTTTAATCAAAATAAGTTTTTCTAAATACGTATTTAACTAAAACGGATACCAATACTAAAATAAATAAATATATAAAAAATTTGAAATAAACAAAGATTATAAAACTTATATTCAATACAAAACAATTTATAATCTGTGTTCAGTAGAACACGGCTTCTTCCTTAGATATAGAAAAGTCACTCACATTTAGTGAGTATCTGTGATTTGTTCCACAAGATAAATAGATTCTTTAACACTACCCGCAAAATAAACAAGAACATTTAGCTATATTCACATGGGAGATCACTTTCCTTGTTTCAACTTCAACTTTCCGGTCTTTCTCAGCTGACGATGTACCCTGCTCAGGTTTTGAAGAGCAAACTTTGACAAACAAACAAGGACAGCATGAATATTGACCAGAACACTTCCTCATTACACACCTTTTATTGTCTATGACATTAGCCGAGACATTACACACCTTTTATTGTCTATGACATTAGCCGAGACATTACACACCTTTTATTGTCTATGACATTAGCCGAGACATTACACAAGACTCAATGAAATATTTTGAAGTTAGTTTCCGGGCTCTTCTTATTTATCATTTCAATACTTCCCTATTCAGATGTAAGTGATGAGTAATTGGATATCATTCAGAATATCCTGATATTCATTTTATCCAGAAAATAAAACTGCGCCACAGATTGTATTAGTGATTAAAATATTGAGCTCTCGTTTATTTGTTCTTTTAATTTCGCGCACAGGTTCATCAAGGTTCCCAGCACCAACCATCCTTAATTAAGTAGTGTAAAACTATAGGAAAGGCAGTTAGTCACATCCCACCGTCGACCTTTGGACTACAACGAGTAATGGGACAGATCGTCACATATTACGCCACAACATCAAAAATAACAAGTACGTTTCGTGTGACGGGGAATTTTTTGTTGTTTGCTGCAGATGAAATGCTCGATTGCATAGAAATTCATTTTAAAAACACGCTTCATATTATCTTCTGAACATTTGATTTCTGTAGAGATCTTCGAGGTTTGCCGCAAGAGTAGCGTGTACGCTAGTTACTAATTTTAAAAATTTTGTTGTACATTAAGTTTTATTGATCGACGATGCCATTTAAGCTGATACTAATACAGAATCTTATAAAAACAATTGTGTCATGTAATGCATAATTAATTAACAAAAATAAATTTTCAGATAATACTTTACTCAAAGTTTTGTAGTTTACAGAGGAAGCAATTCGCATTTAATTTTAAACTTTACGCTTACACAGTGTAAGAAGTTTACTAGTTAGTAAAGCATGAAGCTTCGAAAGGACTCTCTTTCCTTTAACTGCTAATGTATTTTAAGTTCAATTTTTTCCTACTTACTAGGAGTCACCGAAAACAAAATTATAAAGAAAGTGTGTGTTTTGTTACAGCGAAGCCACATCGAACTATCTGCTCTTTCCACCAACGGAAACTGAACCCTCAATTTTAGCGCTGTAGGACAGGAGAAATACCGCTGTCCCAGCAGGGAACAAAAAGACAGACACTAACACTAACCATTACTGTGTTTGTGTGGAGTACTTGCATCAGTCAAGAGTTATATCTATATATCTAACATCTGCATTACTTAAAATGCATATTGAAAGACACATACTATTTTACAAGTGTTTTATGCATTTAATAATGTTTCAATAGTGTCCAAAATAAATAGTTTATTATTTTCTACAATTAAAATATAAAAAATATGCTTATGCAAAAAATATATGAAGTAGATGTGATATTCAAAAACTGACATAATGAAATATTATTAAACTGTTTGTTGAAACTATCTACAGACAATAGAGAAGTCTACGCCTGTTGCAACTATAGTAAACCTTATTATCCATCATCGTTCCGAATTCTTGTTTCAGAACACCATGACCAGACTTAACCAGTTGTAATTTATAAACTTGTATTTCGTGCAGACTTACTCTTATTTAAAAAAATACCATATCCAAAAATAAATTAAGTGTTTTTATGTTTATCTTCTGTTTGGATAACACATTGATAATGTGTTTATTATTTCTATTCTCTTTGTTAAATTCTCAATTTATGTCACAAACTGTACAGCTAAAGTACGATCTCTCTTAAATTCTAAATGAGTCAACAACAAATATACATACCTATGTCAGATGGTCTGGTCTGAATTTATACGAAATTCTTTTACTATAGGTTCAGTTATCAGTGAATTTAGGCTGGCTGTAGAAGCGATTTATATGTTGGTTATACACTCACATCAACTTATTTCATATTATCGTTTCACGTTTGCTATATACCTTTCACTTAATGAAATATCGATAATACATCTAAAGTGAAAAAAATATATATATATAAATATTTTAAATATATTATTTTCTTTTAAAAAGCATTATAAATGACAGGAGTTTACAATAAAAGTAGGATAAAAGTGGCCTGTAATTAATATCTTATCTAGTTAATAACGTTAATTATAACGTTATTAACTAATAATTAGGCTTAGGTAATTGTGTATACTAACGTCGATATCAGAATATAAGTGTGATCAACAAAACATGAAAATTGAAATTAAAATTATTCATGACATTGTACAGCAATTTATTTATTGATGCGTAAATACATTAACGAGAAGATATCACTGTACAACTAATTGAAGGTTGATACACCAAATGAAGTGTGAAATTTATGGTAACAAAACATATATTTATTATGTGGTGACACAAATCGTAGTTTTACATTTCATATTCCAGAAATTCTCTTTTTTAAGGAAGTTGGTTCAATAAAGTTTTAAACCCTCAAATATAGTCAATTATACGTTGTAAAGCAAATACAGCTATAACCATGCATGTATCGAAAAGTTTCTTGGAATTGAAAAAATTGAGAACATTTCTACTATCTCAAAAACAATGTATGAAAAATTTTGTTTCACGTTACGTTTTCAATCATCAACTTTTCTAAATATACCAAAAGAGTTCCCTTTATCTATTAAATACATGATGTAAAATGATAATATAAATACATTCTGACAAAGATGAGTACTCCACAAATAAAAATAAACCATTAAAATCGTAATAAGAAAAGCAACAACACATGACAGTTTCTAATATAGAACTCACAAAGTAATCCGAAGTCCATAAGTTAATATAACACACGTATAACAAAGTGACAAACAACTATAATCTTTTATTAAAATACGTAAATAGAGAAACAGTGGCTTATTCTCGAGTTTCCTAAAGTGAGATACAGCCATATACTTGTCTTTTTCATTTTTTTAATCTGGTGAAAGAAGGAGGGGGTCAAAATTCACAAATGTCGGAATTCTTATGGAGGCATTTAAAAGATAAATATTGAGTAACTTATCGTATGTTGGTTTGGTTTAATCCAATGTTTATCACTTACATGGTGTCTTAATTGTCTGCTCTTTCAACTCTACTCAGATTAAATTTAGCTAGCAACCCCCAAGGCAGCATGAGCAGGAAGGACTTTCGTCTGTTTTTCCTCTACGACTCCAAATTTAGACGAAAAACTACCAAATCTACATGGAACATCAGCCAGGCATTTGCCCATTGATGTGTAACTGAACGTCTAAGGTCTATACTATGTAAGAACTACACTGACAAACACCACACCAACATTATTTATAAAATACAATGTGATAACTGCCACGACTTCTATGTTGGAGAAACAAGTAGAAAAATGGAAACCAGATTCAAAGAATATAAAAAGTCACCTTCACACGTTTTCGAACACTGCAAGTCAAATGGACACAACATAACCATAGAAAACACTAAAATACTAAATAAAGAAACAAACATAAACAAACGAAAAATTAAAGAAGCCTTACTTATACAACAACTTAAACCCCAAATAAACCAATATATAGGAACGCCTCTATACCTATATTAAATACAATAAAATACAATTATATGTTCAAACATCTAACACCGCCCTCTACATTCCGACACTCAGTTACACAACCCCTTCCAAACATGTGGTCAGCTTCCGGTCAGTTACCTCTTTCTTTGTGAACCTGACGATGACCAAAGAAGGTCGAAACGTTGTTCGCTCTTCTATTTGAAATATTTTCTCAACCCAAAAGAGCCGTTTTTGCATATAAAATTCTCAACAAGTGGGTTTCTCGACATCACTGAAGGGCTTAAGTAGCATTTAAATCATTTGCCATAGTGACTTCATATTTGGACAGAGTGGTTTGTTTTGAATTCCGCACAAAACTACACAAGGACTATCTGCGATAGCCTTTCCTAATTTAGCAGTGTAAGACAAGAGGGAAGGCAGCTAGTCATCACCACCCACCGCCAACTCTTGGGCTACTTTTGTACCAACGAATAGTTGGATTGACCGTCACAGTATAACGCACCCACGGCTGAAAGGGCGATCATGTTTGGTGCGACCGGGATGCGAATTCGCGACCCTCAGATTACGAGTCGCACGCCTTAACGCGCTTGGAAACGTGAAACTTGACCAAGCGTTAGCTTTCATACGTTCTTGTTGATTCTTGTACATCATACAAATAACAATACTGTTAAACAAGAAACTACACTTAAATACACAAGAAAATGATTTTTTTTTCTGGTAAAAGCAAATTACAAACAATTGACAATGAAATATAACAAAAACTTTTAAAGCATTCGGCGGTGGGTGGTGATGACTACCTACCTTCCTTCTAGTCTTACACGGCTAAATTAGGGACAGCAAGCACAGATAACCCTCCAGTAGCTTTGTACGAAATTCCAAAAAAACAAACATAAATATATTTTAACTGTAAAGTATTTATTGGGTTCGGTGTAACCTTTTTTATCGTAAAACTAAATATTTATTCACCAAACATTATATTCACCCAGTTGGCGGTGGGTGGTGATGACTAGCTGCCTTCCCTCTAGTCTTACACTGCTAAATTAGGGACGGTTAGCACAGATAGTCCTCGAGTAGCTTTGTGCGAGATTTCAAAACAAACAAACATATTTCTACAGTAACGACATCTATTGCTTTAATTTGAAAGAAATGAAGCCTTGGTTCAACATATACACCCTCGTAAGGTTAAAAATAACATGTGATAAAGGGAGAATGTAGCAATATATGGGAAATATGATCAGAAGATATGAAATATATTTCTGAAGTTATTTATACATTTAACCGTTAAAATGGGCTAAATAATTATATACAAAGGGACTAAAAGATGTGCGTTCCAGCTTCCTGGCATAACCACTTCTTACTATTTATGTATTCATTAATTATTTTCTTAACTCAGTTAAATATATTACCTCCATCATCATTAAATCACTGGTTTAAAAGGACAACCACCCTGTTTGAAAAGAAATACTATCTAAACATCTCCTATTCTGCAGAAATTTTCATTTATGTCCCCTTGTCTATTGACTACTAAACATAGAAACTTTGATGGATCTATATTATCAATACACTTAATAATGTTAAATAACTCAATGAAAATCCCTCTGACCCTATTTTCTCTCCAAAGAAAACACGCTATTGTGGATTTTAATCTCTCCTCATAGAACAGTCCCATCATTTCAGGTGTCATCCTAGAGGGTTTTCAATGATCCTTTTCCAACAATTCAAAATCTATGTTGAGGAAGAGAGCCCATAAGTGTATACAGTACTCTCAATAAGGCCTTACAACTGATATATATATATACTGTGAAACAATGATATCCACATTTCGTATTTAATATTTCTATTGTTGCTACTCAATGTCCTGTTAACCCTATTTCTAGTTACAATTCATTGTTTGATTACTTCAGTGATTTATTTCGGTCAGAACACCAACATTGTTTTACCAACAACAATGTACAGTATATCCATTTAAATTGAAAAAGTAATTTGAATTGGGAAAATTCTGATCTTACATTATCTGTCATGCGTTGGCCCAATACATCAAATGATCTGAATTTTGCTGAAGTCTGAAGAATCTTTGATATAAGGTTTGCTACCTAAAATATCTCAATGCCATCTTTAAACTGCACAATTTTGTTAACATTACAAATTTAACATCATTAGTATTAAACAGCAAATAATCCGGCATAGAGTCCTGCGACACATTATTTGTTCTAACTTTGATCCAGCCAGATCTAAATCCATTCATTACTACTCTCTATTTCTTACTTTTAAACCAATATTTATACAATTTCTTATCATTTCCCCCACAGATTTATTTTTAACAAGTCTTAGGACATGCACGTCACCAAACTCTTAGTAAAAGTGAAGTGAATAAAATCCACTGCATTTTCTTAACCAGCTCTTGCAAGAATATCGTTAAGGAAAGTGAAAATAATTATTAAAGATGACTTTCTTTTAGTAAAAACATGCTGGCTTTGATACACTTCATCAAATTGCTTTAAGTGACTCAGCATATTTAATCACACTTTTCAAAACCTTACCAGCTACTGGTGTAAGACTAGCTGTTCTATACATTCCTGGACAACGTTTATCACTTACTTTAAATATTGGCTAACTCGTAACTTTCTAATACTTTTACACTGTTCAATGATCTATCAAACATGTTAGCCACGGTTCAAAATTAATCTTTTAAGCTCAATTTATCTCTAGGACAAACGTTGCCTGATCCAGGATGATTATGAGTTGTCAGGTGAATTCATAATAGCATATTTTTTAGCTATCATTCTGATCTCATTGTACAATTCCTTATTAACGTATTCATTTTGACCTGGCGGTCAGTCACGAAAATTTCAAGATGTCTCTCTATATTCGATACACTACACCAAACTGACTCAACGTCATTGCTGTTTTCTTTAATATTTATTAACTCAAAGTTTGTTTGTTTGTTTTTTTGAAAATGTGATTCGGGAAAAATAAAAATGTTCAAACTGATTAAAAATTAATTTAAAAATTCAAACTTACTGGAAGACGAAATCACTGAAACACAGCGATTAAAATGAATTTCCAAAAAATGCTAGAAATGTTACTACAGGTAAAAAGAAGACAGAAATACGATACTTGAAAATATATTGACATATTAGTACAAAAGTTTTTTTAATTTTAAAACCGTCCTCACAAATTTTACTGAAACTCAGATGTTGCTGATCAGTCAGTATTTAAAATGAAAATAATAGCATGTAATACAACGTTGCACGTTGTATTTTGTCGCATATAGTCTTCCAAATAATTTATTATTTAATAAAGACAAAAAATACAATTCTTTAACGACCCCAGTGACAGTGGTATGTCTGCGCATATTTGTTACCAGAAACTGGCTTTCCATAACAATGGTAGGCAGACTAGAGATAGCTTTTCGTGTAGCTTTGTGACCACAAGGCTAATCTAATGACAGACACAATAAGTTCTCCCATATCCAGTGTATCAGCAAGCAAACTCATTCTTTCTTGGATTCATTGACGATGAACATATTCAAGCTGTAGGGATCATCATCAGAACTCAAACTGAACAGAAAATTTCCATATGTTACAAGAACAAGGGAGCTTTAAAAGACCATGAAAAATTCTCTAAGTTTTCTTTCTTCACTACTTTTATACCACTCATCTCTAAAGAAAATAATTTAATACACTTTACTCACTAGAATATAGATATCACCAAGGTAAAGTCTAGCTTGTATGTTATCCAATCTTATTTGTTTATGGAGTGATAAGATATAAAATCAGACCACTTGCCACGCCCACTTTCCCCACGTCTTTACCATAAGTTGCCAGTAATTTTCTCTGAAGTTTTATAATATGTGGTTTTTAACCGTTATAAGGGCAAGATTTCAATGTCTCGATTGACATACCTTTATGCATTTTACATTTCCAGGACACAGTATTGTCAAGTAGTCTTCAGTTTGAAAGTTTATTTCACGTTGTTTAGTTCGAGCAGCAAAGGAAATTAATATGTTACTATCATTATTAAAAAGTGGGCTTCAGTAAACATTAACACTAAATTTATTTATTTCAATGAAAAATCTTTATTCATTGTTATAGAAGAAAGATATGCAAAATGAAAAAAAGAGAACAATTTAAACTTATGAGATAAAAGTCAGATTAGGTAAGATAAAGAAAAATTTAATTTTTCACAAGGTGTGCTCTCGAGGAGCTCGTGCATTAGATCACACTATGTAACAAAGTTTTACTTTTTCTTGTTCCTGGGCAGAAAATGTTATGTCTAAAGTAAATGAAAAATATCTACTTTTCTCTTCAAACTTTGTTTTTGTGACCTGAGTAATGAAATTTTCAAATTTACCCATTTTCCAGAACATTCCAGGTAGATTCAGTACTGAGTAGCTGATAGCTCGAACTTACAAGAATTTTCCAGAACTTTCTAGAACTTAAAAAAAATTCAAGAACCTATTAGAATTTTCTCGAACTTTCCATAGTAATATATATACAGGGACTCACCACTTCAGTTTAGTTCTAGCTGCCAAAGTGGACACATAGACCTATCTGATTTTATCAAAGATGGCATTAAGAAGCTGCAAGTATTCTCCAGACGCATTCTGCTATGTATGTGGCCAATTTATCAAGACAAGAACGAAAAAGTACTCTGTGACAGCATCTGTTAAAATGTGTGAAGCCTACAAGGCATATTTCGGCATGCCTGTCGGTTTTTTGTTTTGAATTTCGCACAAAGCTACTCAAAGGCTATCTGTGCTAGCCGTCCCTAATTTAGCAATGTAATACGAGAAGAAAGGCAGCTAGACATCACCACCCGCCGCTAACTCTTGGGCTACTCTTTTACCAACGAATAATGGGATTGACCGTCACATTATAACGCCTCCACGGCTGAAAGGGCGAGCATGTTTGGTGAGACCGGGATTCGAACCCGCGAACCCCAGATTACAAGTCAAACGCCTTAACACGTTTGGCCGTCGGAGATCAAGACAACCTCTAGGCACCTCATTTTACCTGCGATCATTGCAAAAAAACTCTAGAATGTAAAACGGACAATTTATGCTTGCTTGAATTGTAAGATTTTATATTATACAAATTTTAGACCTTTTTAAATTTAATTATATTTTAATTTATTTATTTGTATTTCCAATTGTATGGAAAAATATCACTGATAAAATATTTTGCATCAACCTTTTACACATAAGTTATGAATGAAATAAACTTATTTTTATAATAACAATTTTATTTTATTTTTTTACAGGATGGTAAGAGGGGAAAAGGGGGCCATAAAGTTCGCTATTCCAAGAATTTGGCTTGAACCCACTGACCACTCAAGGAATTGCTACTTCTGTATGATGGACCCTACCAAACGTCCGGCTGGCAAGAATGCATCTGCTATCATGTATCCAGACCTTCTATCATCCATCGTCCTAGTGCCACACTGGCCTGAGCTCCCTGTACCCACTCAGTCAGATTCGTGAAAGTAATTTACATTACAGTCGCAAATCTCGAAATACTCCTCACTTCTAAACATTTCTGTTCATTTTTGTACAACTTTCGTATAAATACATGTAAATCTTGATTCATATGTTATTTTATTCAGACCTTATGTAAATGAAAATGTGCAAATTTGCCCGTTTTTACACAGAAAATAGGTTAATTTCTAAATTTCGTAATCCAGGTCACAAAAGCAAAATTTGAAGGGAATAATGGCCATTTTCTTTACTTTTACAACATAAGCAATCAAGAAATAACACACACTATCCAGGAACAAAATTTGTGTTACATAGTGTTTTAAAATATGGTAATGTCAGCGACACATTTGTTGACTAATTTACAGATTATGTAAGCAGTTTATTTGTTACACATGATTTAAATGGAAATGAAACAATAAAATTATTTATAAACAGATGTATACTTTCGCGATCCTTACGCAATTTAATTTTCTGTTACAAATCGCAGTCATTCTACATCGAAGAAAAGATCATTTAGATTTATTTGCTATTTTCTATGGTGATTACAAGATACGTCAAATCAACGAAGATACGTCAAATCAACGGTATAGGGGTATTATAACGAAAATAAAGTAATAAGAATTGAAATTATTTGTACTTGAGGCATACAACACTGAGTCCACATAGCACAAGGAAAATGTTTGATAAAAATATTCCATAGAAAATCTTGATTTTTATTCTGTACAAAGTACTTGTAATGCTGTTTAAAAGTTTATCATCTTCGTAAAGTTACATTGGTACTTTCATAGTTGTTGTGCATATGTTTTCATGGCTTGATGGTGATTACAAGTTCGTGTAAAATGCACGAGCTTGTGGCCCTAAGACACTGCTAAATTAGGGATGGCTGGTAGAGATAGCCCTCTAATAGATTTGAGTGAAGTTCAAAACAAACAAACAAATCGTAAGGTTAAAGTTTTAAAAGTATCTGAATAACATGTTTGAAAATATTCTATCATTAGCAGATATGTGTTTTACAGTAATAAGTTACTATATCCAGTATAACAGATTGTCTCCACCTTTGTGTGTGAAGTGCTTTGTAAATATTATTGGATTACTTTTCAATGCCATATCTAATTAATGATGGTATTTCTATCCAGGTGGTTTTAAGCTCGACACATTTTGCATGAGAGAAACATTATAAAAAATTACAAGGAATATATGGAACAGTTGATACGTTACAAACCAAAGTTTTATCAGCTAGGATTAATATTCCTAATTAACCTCTACATTTTCAGCTATACTCAGATAAAACACGACTTCCTCGCTACTCAGAGAACCACAAACCTTCCCAAACAAATAGATGAGATTGTAATAAGTTCAGACCGACATTCTCCATAAGGTTCGCTCTACTAAAGTATATTATGGGAGAATTTTCTTGAAATTTTAAATATATTGTTTCATCACAATTACCCAGAAAATGTCACAATGTCCGTTTACTCACGTCACCATCTTTATTTATTAAGTAGACCAAACTACAATCACAAAATGTAGGGCTTATATCATTCTAAGAAACAAAACCCTTTTAGCTAAGTTTTTGAATTCCTAGAAACCATCCTTAGTTGTGTAAGCTGCTTATGTACAAAATATATATATATTTTATCTATTGAACCTAGCTCAGTTTCTGCTTACTATGTAATGAGTTCTAATTTTGGAATGTACTAAGTTCGATTGTATTCATCTTCAGATTCATGTGATATTGTTTATGCTTAATCAGTCAAGAACCGTATTTTTTCACAGATTAATTAAGTTACGTCCTGCTTCATCTTGCACTTGGGAATACCTTGCAACTTAGGTTAAATATAATGTTGTATTTCAGTGTCTATGTTGGTAATCTATATGAAACATGTTTATTGTAAATGCAGCATTAGTAGTTTCAGATAAAATTAAATCAACTTTGAAGAAAACAATGTGTTGTGTGAGAGAATGTTATAAGTTTCAAAGAAGACCAGTCTTGTTTTATTACACTCTTTCAGCTTTTGTTGATTAGGCGTAGCTTTACACTATTCTCAGCTGAACAGCTATATCCATCAGTATTTATAAACACTTTAGCCTAATTTTCGTTATCCAAGTTTTTGTTGTTGTTTTTTGCAACATTCCTTCTTCTACAAAATTAAATGTGGTATGATGGATATCCTTAAGATCAACGAGAGAATGTTGACGTACTTCCTATGATATGTTTTAAAATTTTCACAATCGGGGAACGGCTCAAAAAACGTGTATTTATATACACAAAACATAATTGTAATTCATCTGAGGGAGGTTACACTATCAATGTGACTTTTGATCATTTCCATAACATTCTAAAGTCTGTGTCCTCAGGGTTTTATCTTTTGCAAGTATAAATGAAATATTTCAATTTCTCTAGGGTTGAGTTTCCTTTCCTATAAGAAAGTGCATGTGATACAACAACTATGTAACGCAGAACAATAAGTAGTTATGTTAACGGAATGTAGAAACTTAAGATAACTCGACAAATTCATAACGTAGAAAAACAGGTAACTATAATAAAAGAAACGTAGTAATGTATGACCAAATATATGTGTTGCAATCAAGTACAACTGTGTGCATAATCTATGCATTAGTCAATACATCAAAGTGATTTACTCATGTCACTGTAAAAATATTAACATATTAATACTTAAAAGTGTTACCAGAATTATAACTTTGTGCACAAAAAATCAAAATTAAGATTTATTTTTTGTGTTTTTAGTACAAATCTGTACATTGAGACATAAGTATTCTATTTAGGAAAAGGATAGACACTCTGGATTATAACATTTTTATCCTTTAAACTTAACACTAACTCACAGAGTGGACTATAGTGTGATGTCTTATTTTTGATAGGTAGCGGTAGACATTTCTATTTTTCCTAGCCTCTGAATTTGGGTCTTTCACAAGTTATATGGCAGCAAAGACACAGTGATACCCTTGTTATAATGACTGATAGTTTGGTGGGTGAGGTGCCTTGGATCTTTTCTTGAAGACTTTAAATCCATAAAAGTTTTCTTGGGCTAAGGTACATGATGATCTTATCAAAGATGTAAACACAAAGTGTGATGATCTTTTTTATTACCCAGCCAACTTCAAATAGAACACTTAAACATTTTATGCAGTATTTCAGCTTAACTAATGTATACACTAGGGTGTATTCAATGGTTTGGAAGTGTCGAAGCTGAGCTGTACCAGGGAGCTCGGCTACGAAATACTTATAATATCCTGGATGTCAATGACATTTAGATCAATTTTTTTATTTTCATTCATGTGTTCACTGATAGTTATATTCCACAAATGTTACATATTGAAGCTGTTTACTGTACTTTCATTAGCTAATTCATGTCATTATGTGGTTCATTGATGTTAATAATATTGAATGTTGTGTTTCCAATCAGTTGATGTTGCGGCTATGGAGATTTCGATAAGACCTGAGTGATAAACGTATAAGTAGCTGCAACCAAACGAGTAGAAACAGAATAAACGTAAAGTCACGTGTAAAAGAAATTCAATCAGAGAAACACATAGAAAACGTGAAATTTGTCATTGTAGGAGTGAAAGATCTAATGGTTGATGTGTCAGAGTGAAACTAACATTTTGAAGAGATATGAGGACTAATTTGTCTTGTAAAAGGGTATTCTATAATAACTGAACCATTTATATGGATTTTCAAGAAAAAAAATAGAATTGATAGAAATACGAAGAGCAGACAAATTTTGAAGCATAAAAAGCAGACGATAATTGGAAGATTAAGATACAACTGTGGTAACACTTGCGACAGTATAAGTGAATCCACAACAAATCACATACACTTACTGCAGCAAAATCCTTTGTTCTCTATTTTCATTTTAGTACTCAAAATACAAAATTTTTGCAACATATTACTGATTCATTACTGCCATACAACATGCATCACCACAAAAATATTTTCATACACGTGCATTGTAATATACATATATTTCAACATTATACATCATAACACATACTAACAGTTTTAGACAGACTGCCTCCTGCTTTTGGTTTGTGCATTATTAAAATGGAAACCTAAGCAGATAATTTCAAACACTTATATATAAAAATCTATGGCACCATCATGTACTGTCACCAATAAGCTATTAAATTCTGTAGATTATCCTGGCAAATGAATAACCACCAGGAAAATATAGACAAACTAGCACTTATGAGGTAACATTTTTTCAGACATGCAAATGAAAGCTATATACAACATATATCAATGCATACTCAAATCAGTTAAGGTTAAACATAATACACAATCAAATCAACAAAGGCTAAGTACAATACTCTACAATGAAGAAACTACTACTGTCCTAAATTATAATCATCACCAGTAGCCAAATTATTGTGTATCGTACTGCCATGTTTGAGTCAATTAACCTGCAATAACATTACAATAAATATAAATACAAGCAAATATAGTTAAACTACAATTATTCAACTCGGAGTCAAAATAAACTAATTTACACCCCGGACTTGGAAATAACATAATTTCCTGTGCCTGGAAGAGTTACCCATGAACATTCCTGTTTAGTGGACAGAGTCCATACAGTATGTCGCACTAGATATACAGACTTTATCTAGCTGGCTAATTGTCAAATGTTGTAGTTATACAATCTTCAAGCCCCCCAGTGGCTCAGCGGTATGTCTGCGGACTTACACGCTAAAAACCGGGTTTCGATACCCGTGGTGGGCAGAGCACAGATAGCCCATTGTGTAGCTTTGTGCTTAATTCAAAACAACAACAATCTTCAAAAATAAGTAACCCTTTTAAAAAAAATTCTTACAATTCAAATTAGACTACATTTTTGATTTTTATTTAGACTACAAATTACTTCAACATAATTTTATTATACAGTGATATGATTTGTTAAATAATTTAATATAATTAAAAAATGAGATTATCGAAACATTTTTCAATATTCCAATCTGTTTCCGAAATTCATGCAGCAAAACTTTCTTTTGGTTTTTATCAGCTTGAAGAATAAATATAGGTAATTTGTGAAAAAATTGGAATCCAAAGGCTCATCTTTTACAATTACTGTTGTTAAATAGCTTTTACTTCTATATATAGCTTTCTCTACCATTGTTTCGGGAAACAGTTATTAATAATAGTTTCCCAGTTACCTGACTTATAAAACTGTTAATTTAATTCAAATTTGATGTTTTATTTTATTCTCATGTTCAATCATGCACTCAGAAAGCAAAGTAATAAATAACGACCTTCTTGTTTACAAATACACATAATTTGACAGCAACGTGTGTGTGTTTTTCGTAGAGCAAAGCCACATCGGGCTATCTGCTCAGCCCACCAAAAGGAATCTAACCCCCTGATTTTAGCTTGTAAATCCGGTGACACACAGCTGTACTAGCGGGGGCGACAGTAATGACCTAAGTTTTAATTCTTAACAGTGAAACATACTGATTTCTGTTAAGGTTTGGTTTAAGTAGTTTGACATATAAGAAACTCTTGATTTGATGCGGTTCCTCACTTAAGTACAACCATTAACCTAAAATGTTATTTTTTAATTATGTTCTAATTCTCTGAGAAGTAACTGGATAGACAAATGTTCTTTTTGTTATAGTACGTAGTTTTATTAGGTGTTTTTCAACCCCCTCAGTGGCTCAGCGGTATGTCTGCTGACTTACACGCTAAAATCCGGGTTTCGATACCCGTGGTGGGCAGAGCACAGATAGCCCAGTGTGTAGCTTTGTGCTTAATTCTAAACAACAACAAAAGTGTTTTTCAATGGTTCTTACTTTTAAATCTATATCATCTGTATATCCTTGTTGATATCGAGGGCAATTTTAAACAGTGATCATATGTGATCGTCTAAAAGTAGGAATTCTACTTTCTATAACACTGAAAAAGTCTGAATACTTCTTAATTGTGTGTTGAAATTAAATTTAATAATAATAATAAACAACAACAGTTTCTAATAGATTTTTATATTTACATTTAATAAAACTTTTGAGGCTTGTGAAGAATTCTCGTGTATCGAAGTTACACTGACGTAACAAAATTGAGATACTAGTGTTTTGGACTCATATGTGTCTCTCATACATAGTATGAAAATATTGTGAAAATGACTTTCAGTGATGTCGAGAAACCCACTTGTTGAGAATTTTTATATGCAAAAACGGCTCGTTTTGGGTTCAGAAAATATTTTAAATAGAAGAGCGAACAACGTTTCGACCTTCTTCGGTCATCGTCAGGTTCACAAAGAAAGAGGTAACTGACCGGAAGCTGACCACATGTTTGGAAGGGGTTGTGTAACTGAGTGTCGGAATGTAGAGGGCGGTGTTAGATGTTTGAACATATAATTGTATTTTATTGTATTTAATATAGGTATAGAGGCGTTCCTTTATATTGGTTTATTTTGGGTTTAAGTTGTTGTATAAGTAAGGCTTCTTTAATTTTGCGTTTGTTTATGTTTGTTTCTTTATTTAGTATTTTAGTGTTTTCTATGGTTACGTTGTGTCCATTTGACTTGCAGTGTTCGAAAAGTGTGAAGGTGACTTTTTATGTTCTTTGAATCTGGTTTCCATTTTTCTACTTGTTTCTCCTATATAGAAGTCGTGGCAGTTATCACATTGTATTTTATAAATAATGTTGGTGTGGTGTTTGTCAGTGTAGTTCTTACATAGTATAGACCTTAGTTTTGTGCCTGGTTTTTGAATAAATTTAGTGTTAACTGGAATGTTATATTTTGTTACTAGTTTTTGCCAAATGTTGGTTATTTGTTTGCTGATGTCAGGAATATATGGTATACAGCAGTATATGGTTTCGTGATTTGTTGATTCGTGAGATATATTTACTTTTGTTGGTTGATTTTGCTTTCTGTCTAGGTGTGTGCGTATAATGTTTTTTTACGGTTTGTGGAGGAAACTTATTGATGTTGATGAAGTATTGTTTTATTTTGTCTAATTCATCGTTAATTTTATCTGGTGAGCATAGTTTTATGGCTGTGTTTATCTGGTTTCTTGGTATGTTGAGTTTATGTGTTGTTTCATGTGCTGAGTCCCAAGAATGTATAGTCCAGTACGGGTGATTTTTCGGTGGATTTCTGTTTTGAATTATGTGTCGGTTCCTGTAATTTTGAGGTTAAGAAATGATATTTGATTGCTTTCTTCCTGTTCACATGTGAAGTTAATGTTGGGATGTATAGAATTAATGTGAGTGAAAAAATTAAGTATGTGTTCTGTAGATTTGAATCCCGCAACCGTGTCATCTACATATCTGTACCAGTATAGTGGTGGATGTAATGCAGTATTAATTGCTTGTGTTTCAATTTGTGTCATAAAAATATTGGCTAGAACTGGTGATACTGGGTTGCCCATGCTTAGGCCATTTGTTTGTATATTTTATGTCTTTTGGTGTCACCTCTCCAGCCTTTTTTTGTAAAGCTATCAATTGGGTTTTGTTTGAAAACTTCCAGGCTCATTTTCTTTGTTTGTTTTGGCTGCCATAAATTGTACAAAATGTGGAGATTTATATGGGTCATCCGATAATCCAGTACTATACTTAATTCCACCACTTCCAGGTTTTACAGTTGTATATGTGATAATATCCAGCCATCTGGTCCAGGAGGTCACAACCACTCATCAACATATTATAGTCATCCACAACTTTTGGCTTTACCATAGTGTTTGTTCCTCTTCCCTTTTAAATGGTTTGCACTGTAGCTGTGGTCGATACTAACATATGTTTTTAATTTTAATTTTTTGATTCTCCAACCAACACAGTGTTTTGTTTCCTGAGTCCAAAACCCACCTCACCTTCTGATTATCACGTTTCAAGCTTTCCACCTTTGCAGGAAAGCTGATACATTTGATATGAGTATGCCAGAGCAATTAGAGCTGTGTGTGGAAGCAGCTAGATAGTCTACAAAATAGTTGCATAGCATCTGTCAACAAATATGATGACTTGGCTACAAGTTGCTTTAGAAGAGTGTCAAATTTTGACAGCATGAGTAGAATTAGCATAAAAAGATAACAACCATACACTGTGTCCCTTTTAAAATAAATTTTCATAATGAAAACATAGCCAATCACAGAACTGCAAAGCCCAAATGTCTTATGCGATATTTTTATGGCTTGCTTGCATTAAACTGCTTGTGCTTGAACCTGCCTGTTCATCCTATAACCATCTTATCAGTACACCAGTTTTCACATGGGTTGAGGCAGCCTGGATGTTTTCCAACAACTTCCCCACAAATGTTTCAATTTGTGCTTTGTCTTAATACCTGGTTTGCTGACATGAGGCATGCTATGATAGGTAATCTTAACCTTGTCCCTAAAAAACACATGATGGTATCAAGTTGTGTAGAGATATCCAACTGTGGACAGTAGTCCATGATCTCAGGTTAAGGATCCAAACCCACAACGATCAAAAATGCTTTAAACTCTACATAATAGGTAACTGGCATCCGTAATGATTGTTTAGTTGGAGGATCATTTTTTCCAATACCTTTATTGCACGTACTGTGCACTGATGCTAAAAATCAAAGTGGCCATTATTTCTTCATTAAGAAAACTAGTGGTTAATGACTACTATCCAAATCCAGGTTCAGGTTTTGTTGTGTCTCAGAGAATGAAAAGTTCCCATCAGTCTCTCCTTCCTCAAGTATTCTCCTTGCTACTTCATCTTAACCATAACCATTGTCTCCTCCAGCTGCTCCTACAATTGTTCTCTTCTTCTTGTCAGGTCTAAAACCAGACCTCACTCTTCTTTTCCTCACAGTAGCACCACTGGCTTTTCCCCTTGCTTTACATGTACTCACACCTGAAAGTGCTGCCATAAGACTGTCTCACTTTCATCACATTTATCCAAGTCAAATTTCTCACTTTCATCACATTTATCCAAGTCAGATTTCTCACTTTCATCACATTTATCCAAGTCAGATTTCTTACTTTCAAATCATCATCATCAAAATCAAGAATAAAACCATTTTCCCGGCTTAAAAGTTTATTAAATAACTTCATGATTTGCTCAGAAATAAACTTACAATATCTACCACAAATAGTGGGAATGGTTATTTTCTTTGTGCCAAAACAGAGATTCAAAACACTTGCATAAATCCCTAAAAATACATCTTTCTTCTATTAAAGTGGTGCTCATATTGAAGATATTTCATTAATGAAAGTATTTCTAGTTTTATATTAAATATATACAACATTCAAAATGTGGGATTGATCATGAAACTGAATAAGATCTACAAATCATCATATTTGCATTTAATTTATTTCGTACTGTTTTGTTACTACAAGGATCAAACTGACTGAAACCTAAACACTTAGTTTAGAGAAAATAACACAAAATTTAAAGTTTTACATAAAAATATTTTTAACATATAGTTACCAATAAATCATATGTGGTTTTCCATGTACAATGTTAAAGAACCAGAAAAAAATAAGACATCAAAAATAAATGAAAAGTTAGGATAAATTATCAGTGATGATGAGAAAACCCACTTGTAGAGAAAAATATATATGTAAAAATGGCTCATTTGGGTTGACAAAACTTTTTATGTAGAGGAGTGAACAACATTTCAATCTTTTTCAGTCATCATCAAAAATTTTCTCAACCCAAATGAGCTGTTTTTACAAATATTTAGGATAAATTAATTCCTTGGAGAACAACCTCAAGATATAAGGTTTTTCTCTGAAAAAAACAAAAAAAATCCTTAATACTGACACATTTACATATATTTAGGATAAATTAATTCCTTGGAGGTTTTCCTCTGAAAAAAACAAAAAAAATCCTTAATACTGACCAGTGATTATCCAAAACAACAGTTTATAATTTTTGTCTTTTTTTGTGACTGTAGAACAACTTTATTCTTTGAAGGTATATTTTAAATTCAAGTACTTAACAACAATCAAACTAACTGCAATTTTATTACCAAAAATAATGCTAACTAAACACCCATTTTCTAAGTTGAACTGCAATAAACTACTAAATTCTTAAGAAAAGTAACAAAACTTTACCTTGACACCAGCAAATGAAAAATGTTTTTGAAAGATCAAGGAAAAGCTAGAATCATTATCTACTCACAGTTGGATGATAGAAATAAAATGATTAAAAAGAAATACTGATTCTAGCATAAGCACCTTGATGACACTAAATGTACACATATATACCATCATTTAACATAAGTCTGTGTGTCTGCTTATAAATGATAAATACTGGACTGGTTTTCACCAAACTTGTCACATACCCTTAGGGATCCCAAAGAAGTGGCACAGGTGAGTTGTCATTTGGATCTGACTCTGTATGCCATCCACCATGTATTCCTCATGCACTGGACAAGTATATAACAATTAAAATTGTTTTATGCCAACTGTAAGAATAACAATAGTCTGGCTAATTATATACGCCCTTACTGAATACTTTGTGATAGAAATGAAACTCAAAAATTATTTAACATGACCAAAAAAACTGTATTCTTATTCAAGTCATACAATCAGTTATTTGAGAAAATCAACCTCAATATATAATATTTCAAAATACTTCAACAGATCAAATTAGTGATCACAAGGTATGACTCAGTTTCAACAAAAAGCCAAAATCACAGATTAATAAAGTTTTGTAGCATTTTATGTCCCTGCATTTTGAATGTTTGAAACAAACTCTTCAGAATCAAACAAAACACAATAAACTTACCATCAGGTTGATCAGGCAGCAATAAATTAATACAAAGCAGACATTTATTCTTCATTGCTGAAACTAGTTGATTGTTGCTAACTGCCAAATGTGTAATATCATCTGTAGGACTAAGAATACATATTTAAATTAGTAGATGAATATATATGTACATGAATTAAGTGAAGATTTTTAAATTACAAATTAAAAGAAAGAAAACTACTAAAACATTACACTAACAAACTTGAATATGGAACAATGAAATAAATTTGACAGGAACAAGCTTGAAAAAAACCAGAATGACTGAGGAAGTTTTTTGCTAAAATGTAATGAAACCCTCATTCAACAGGCTGGATTGTGATAACTTTGAAAAGCATTTTCTTCTCATATTGAATAAGAAATTTTATGCATAATATAGCTAATTAAATTCATATATTTGTTTTTTAATCCCTCATATAGTTCATTCTGAAATAATAGGATTTGTGCATTATTCATTATTGGCATTACTATTGTACAAAGTTTATGCACAACTGGCTGCATGAGGTAGCTTAAAACCTAAGAATAGTTGTAAATCTCAAAGTAATCAATCATATACAATAAATGTGTTCTGGATAACTACAAAAATGGCAAATCTTACTCCACTGCTATTCACAGGCAATTCACATAGTTTGGTAAACCTTTACTATACTGAGTTTTACTTTTAGACCTCATAACCTGAAACATACATGTGTATTTAGTATATACATTTCTACTCTAATGTAAGTATAGAGAGACAGAACAGCCTAAAAGTGCCAAATTTTCTCTCCTGTTATGTGGTATATATGCATTGATCTTAACAAAATGATAATATTGAAGATGAAATACAGTAAACTTTCTTAGCAACAACAAGAGATTGAAGGTCTTAGTAAGTTGAGGGAGAAGTATAATGCATTGCTGATGGCAGAACAAATAAGACAAATGGTAAAGATATTTTATTAGCTGAGAAAAAGAAAACTGAAGACAAACAGCTAATTATTAAGAAGTAGGGTTATTATGTGAAAACTATGAATTACATAAATAACTATCAGAATCATAAGTAAATAAGCTGTAGTTAAACAGAAGCAAACAAAATAAACTCTACTGGAGAGCAAACACAACTGTCAAGCACCAAGTGTGAATCAGACATACCTGTAACACGATTTCTTTAACTGCATTGCCAAAACATAATTACTGGATGAAATAGTTTGAAACTTCAGAACTTAATAAAGATTAAGTAACTTCTGCAAGAAATCACTAATACAGTGGTAAGTATTCACATCTGTCACACAAAAGACTGGGGATTTTTTCCTCATTGAGGATTAAATATACAACATCAATGGTCAATACACAGTTCTTCTGGAGCACTTTGGTCTGCATCTTTCATGTCATCATACAACCCTCAACTATCCATTTTAAGTGAAAATAAACTAAGCCCAATGGCTCTATCAAAATTCACCTGGCATTAACATTTTCACCATGCAGGATGAAACAAATCAAAAGTTTCTGACCACTCTGGGATATTTTTCGGACCCCAAATTTTTTTTATTTTTTTTTTGTAGGCATAAAAAACTTAAACCTAAATTATTACCATGACTTTGATTTAAAACACAATATCCTTATTTTATACAGGATATATATGTGAATTTGGTTTTGAAAATTTTAAAAAAATTTTATTACGATATGTTTATAAGAAACAATTTAAAATGCTAATCTTTATTTAGCTTTTAACTGCTGATTTTTATGCCTTTGTACATTTTCTAACATAAATTTTATTCTTGTCTTGAACTGAAAAACAACACATGCAATTTCAGGTGTTAAGAAACATTTATTTTCCTAGAACAAAGCAGCAGAATATTTCAAATAATTATAAAATGATTCAAGCATTCACATGCTTTATAAAAGTAACTACAACTGAGGAAAAGTTTAGTTACGTTAAGTAACTGTAAAACATATATCTGACATTATAATTTTGTAAAATGGAATAGGCTACTTACTGAAAACGAATGTTTCTTCGTTCAAAAATAGTGGTTCACAATTTTTCTTCACATTCTCTCTCAATAAAAACTCTCCATTACTAGTGACATCATTACAGATTTAGATCTCTAATGGTAAAAAGTGTTTCTAATTCACAAAAATCCTTTCAGTTCCAATAATTATAAACCAAATATTTCATAATATCACAAAAACACTTGTTAATACAGGGGCCAAACCAGATGCTGTAACTCTTCCTATTAACTTATGATTGAATTAATTGCATTTCTAAACATGGAAAGAAGAAAGTGCAACAAATGTGGAGAAGACAGGTACAAAGGTGTGAGAAGGTAAATATCTGTTGGAAATACATTTCACATGAAGGAAATGTTAACTTCCCAGATATCTCACCTTCACACAGGATAATTGGAGCTCCACATTAAATTTGTGGAGGGTATAGTTGAACTTCCTTCCAAAAGTTTGTTTTGTTTATTTTTTAATTTTGCACAAAGCTATACGAGGGCTATCTATACTAACCATCCCTAATTTGAGCTACTTTCCACCAACTAATAGTGGGATTAACCTTTACATTATAATCCCCCAAGGCAAAAAGGGCAGCATGTTTTGTGACCTTCAGCTTGAGAGTCAAGTGCCATATCCACCTGGCCATGCAGGGCCATTCTTCAAAAAGAGCCAAAAGAGAAAGGATGTTGAACATAACACCTGATGCCAAGAGCTCCACAGAGGTAAAATCATGAGAGAAAGCAACTTGCTGCAACCAGAGTACACACTTCACTGAGAATGAAATGAATGAAGTATCACAAGGATGGAAAAACTTCTGTAAGTGAGCCAAAAACTGTAGGTAGATAGGTAATTCATGTTTATTGGCACAAAGCTACTAAACTATCTGTGCCAAACAAGATGTAGTATACTATAATGGTATATGGAAATGAAGGTAAAAATATGCAAAATTAAGATCTGCCAGGATGACTGAAGCATTAAGTTAAAACTTGCTGTCAGTTACCTGAAGTTGATCTTTCCAGTCCTGGGTTCAGGTCAAAATAAAATTAAAATGTGTGAAAGAAATCATGATAAAAGAATGTACAGTCCAATAAAAACCTTAAATTAAGTTAAAAAGACCAATGGCTCTTAAAAATGTAAAAACATGAGTAAGGAAGCCAGTAATATCTACAACATTGGCTAATGACAAGGACAAACCTGCCTTAAAAATATGTTTACAATGGCATCGTCATTCTTGGTTGTAACGATAACATGATAATAAAATATGTATGATTGTGACCTGAGTACCCCACATTGGTGCATCAGTACCAGATAAAAGGATGTGGTGAGTTAAAAAACTGTGACCGATGCGTAGCATAGCCAAAACAACTTCTTCCCTTTGATCTTCATAAAAACAAGATGGCCAAAGAGCTAAGGAAGGCTTGATTTAAAAAAGCTTATTATTTCATTTCTCACTCTAGGTCAACTGCCAACTGGTATACATTCGGGTTTTAATAACTGGACCACAGTCCATGTATGGAACAGGGTGACAGAGTCAAAGCAGATGGACTTTGCTACTCTGTCAACTAAATCATTCCAATAAATACCAACATGACCTGGTATCAAAAAAACTGAATAGAGATAGGTGATAG
Organism: Carcinoscorpius rotundicauda; assembly: GCA_011833715.1. NCBI lineage: Eukaryota > Metazoa > Arthropoda > Merostomata > Xiphosura > Limulidae > Carcinoscorpius > Carcinoscorpius rotundicauda. The sequence goes on from CM022393.1 coordinate 144,304,145, forward strand.
ACAGATGGGCCAGTTTGTTTTGGATCTTGATAAGAATAGCATGGTAATTAACATGGAATGATGTCAGGGCCAACAGACAGCTGAGTGATCAGTATAGATCATACAATTTGTATATTGCATAGTTCCAATATGACTCAAAGCAAGAGAAATGGCATACAATTCAACAGTGAATACAGAAAGTGTAGAGGGGAATCTGTGTGATTCAACCAAATTGTAACAAACCATGGCAGAGCCTACAGAGTCACCTGCTTTTGAACCATCTGTATATATGGGAATAGATGGATCATCTGAAAGATGTTCAGCAAATAAAGAGCAATATTTCTAAACAGGAGTACCGGCCTTCCTCAGATGAGTCAAAGATAGTCACAGTTGGGGATAGTAATTAGCCATGGTGGAAGAGGCCGATCTGCTGATACTGCTACGCTATTCAAAGATAGCTCTAATTTTTCTGATTGTGCCTGGATACGAAGGCTAAAAGGAACAATGGCAGATTTTCTATTATAAAAACAGCGTGGTCCACTGAGGATAGAAAACACAACTCCAAGTAAGATGCTGTGGTAAAGAGCAAAGTTTAGAAGCATATACAAGAGTCCGTTGCAAATACAGATGGGGATCACTGGACTCCACATACAAACTTTGGACTGGAGAAGTACAAAAGGACCCAATGCAAAGCCCCTGATGGTGGATAGGATCCAGCATTTTCAGTGCTAAGGTTCTGGCAGAACCATAAACTATAATACCCATAGTCAAGTTTAGATTGGATAAAGGTACGATAAATTTTAAACATGGGATATCAATCTGCTCCCCAAGAGGTGAAAGAGAGAACACGGAGGATATTCAGTGCTCTTATACATTTGACATGAGTTGCTTAAGATGGGAAATAAAGTTTAATTTACAGTCAAAAATAAGACCTAAAAACTGCCTCAGTGAAGACAGGAAGTACAACATCATTAAAACAAAGTTCTGGATCTGGATGAATACTCCGTTGGCATTAGAAATGCACACAAACAATTTTAGGGAGATAAAGCTGAAAATCATTTGCTGTGGTCAACTTAAGTATATGATTGATTGCAGTTTGTAGCTGCCGCTCAATAAACCTCATGATTGATAGCTGACATGAGATGTGAAAATTATTAACAAAAAGACCATTTGCAACTGTTGGAGGTCACTGTTCACTGATGGCATTAATCTTTATAATGAAAAGTGTGACACTCAGAACACAGCCCTGAGGGACTTCAAGTTCCTGTGGAATTAAACGGGAAAGTGTTGAGCCCACATGGACCTGGAATTGTCAGTTCGTTAAAAATGCTTAATAAAAAGTGGCAAATTGCCACACAATCTTTTTGAGTGAAGGTCTCACAAGATGCCATATCTCTATGTTGTATCATAAGATTTCTCTAAATAAAAAAAATAGAAACAAGATATTGTCACTTGAAAAAGATTTTTGCTACTGATGTTTCAAGGAGAATTAAGTGGTCTATCCTGGAGCATTGTCTTTGGAACCCACAATGAGTGGATTAGAGAAGGTTGTTTGATTCAAGGAACTAAACAAAACGAGCATTAATCATTCTCTCTAAGGTCTTACTGAGACAACTCATCAAAACAATGGGATTATAATTCAAAAGAATCTTTGGATCCTTCCCAGATTTAAGAATAGGGAGTACAACAGATTTTCACCAAGCATCAGGAAAGACATTGTCTTGCCATATCCAGTTAAAGACAGCCAGGAGAATAGTAAAACAGGCAAGAGAAAAGTGGTGTAACATCTCATAATGTATATCATCAGGCCCAATTGATGTACTGCCAGACCAATGAAGTGCAAGTTGGAGTTCCACTAGAGTAAGAGGGCAAATGTAGTCATATGGACAATCAGTCAAAAAGGAAAAATTCAGATGTTCAACTCATGTTTTAATAGTTAAGAAGGAAGGGTATTAATTTGAAGAGTTCAACACATGAGAGAAATGTTCAACAAAAGTATTGGCAATGCTCTGAGAATCAGCAATTTCATGGTCATTGAATATTAAGATAGAGATGGGGACAAAAGTATACCATCCACTCACATTCCGGATCTTGTCCCACATGACTTTTGAACTGGTGGTTGAAGAAATGTTGGAGGTATATTTAATCCACGAGTCCTTGTGGCTTTGACATCTAACTCACCAAGCCTTGCACAGGCTTGCTGAAATGCAATGCAGTTTATAAGCATGGAATATCTATGAAATTTATCCCAAGCACATTTCTGAGCTTTTCCTGTTATAGAACAAGCAGAATTCCACCAAGAGTGGGGATCCCATGAGAAAGATGAGGTTTAGAGGATGCACTGAGCAGCTGCTTGGGTAATATAGTTAATTACAGTGACTACACAATCATGTATCGATGATTTACATAAGATGGCAGGATCAAGTTCCAAGAGAGCAGGGAAAGAGGGCCAGTTGGCCTAGTCCAACTTCCAGTGAGGCACATGGATCAGGTGGCACTGACCACGGGATCCATCTCTCTTAATATGATAGGAAAATGATCACTACTCTGTGGATTATGTAAACATCCCAAGAAAAGTAAGTGAAAAATGAAGGGGAGCAGATAGAAAGATCTATTGAAGTAAATGACTGACTGGGTGCATGAAAATAAGTGTAAGAGACAGGTTGTGATTCAGGAGCATATGCTCTACAGCACAACCTCTCACATCAATACTAGAACTACCCCAGAGGACATTATGCCCATTAAGATCCCCAAAAATTAAAAAGGGGGTTGGCAGTTCCTCAATAAGGGCATCAAGGTCTGATGGATTATAATTTTTTCCAGGAGTATGGTACAGTGAACAGTGATGGTACAACCCAAAGAGATACAGACAGCTACAGTCTCCAAAGTCATATTCAACAACAAGGACTAGGTGGGCACATGTTGATCAACCAGCAGTGTTACTCCCCCATGTCCTTGTCCTACAGATGACTTGTCATTTCGGTGTAAGGAGTATTGTCGAATTGTAACTGTATTAGTAGGTTTAAAATTTTTTTCCTGTAAAGAAAGACATTTGAGATGATAAAAGTCAATCAAATCCTTGATGTCATTCACATTTAATTGAAAACGTCGACAGTTCCATTGGATTAGCATGGCCATTTTTATCTCACAGGAGTTGAAACAGTTAGATGAAGATAATGAGAGATGAATGTGCATATAGTCAACCACATGTCCACCTACAGGACCTTTTTCAAATTATGACAAAAGTGAGAGAAAAAACTGAGACAGGTGATGAAGCTGATGCAATGAAATGTGAAATATCAAACAAGTATGAATATCCAGGGAAGAATACACCACCCAGAGGAGTTGTCTAATCCATCCTGTAAGAGTATATAGCAAAAGGTCTCTCAGTCTCTAGAGAGAGAAAAAAAAAGATGAATGGTAATAGCTATATTTTATCATTTAAAGTTGCTTTTAGTACTTCGATGAAGGGTTGTAAATAAATTAGAAAAGGGGGAAGACCTGGAGAATAACTGTCACAATTCTCTTACTAGAGGAGATTAAGGATTTTTTTAAATATTTCCATCAATTAAGAAATTAAAATACACATAATTTTAAATTTGATTCATTAATTTTTTTTCTGATATAAAATGTATTCATATAAAATGATAATAAAGCAGCTAAACTAAATTTTTAATGTAGCTATCAAAAAGGTCATGACATGCACACCATGACACACCTCTAGCAAGAGAATTAAGCCTTGTCTTAGTTAGAAAGCCAGTAAAATTACAGCAGTCGTAGAATACTGTATGCTTTAATATAATATATAACAATGTTTAGGGATAACAAAGACCTGTTGGTATGTCTAAACTGTCTCATCCTAAGCCAAACTATAACTATTAATTTAAAAAAAAATTAAAGCCAGTCACTATCATTCATACATCTATCAAGCTTTCATATTCACTCATACTTATTGCCTTTACAACATTTGAAGTCAACCCATTCCATTGGCCAACCAACCCCACTTGAAAAACAAAATTGTTTCAGCTGGAGACAGCTTCTATGTTCTCTAAATCTATTCTTGTGTCTCCTAGTTCCATAATTCTCACTGTTAAGTATGAAAAATGTTGATGCAGCAACACTATCAAGTCCTTTTACAATCTTAACTCTTCCATCAGATCATACTTACTCTTCCTTATCTTCAAAAAAATTTTGTTAAGGAACTTAGTTTCTCTTCATATGACAACCCCTCCATTCCAGGTACCATTTTAGTATCCACCTTCTGAACCATTTCTCACAATTTGATGTATTTTCTAAGATAAGGAGCCCAAGATTAAATACAATATTCCAGAAGTGGCCTATACAATGAAATTATAACCTCCTTTTGACTTGTACTCAATATTTCTGCAGACAAAATCTAAAATCCTATTTGCCTTCCCACTAAGAACATCACACTGATTGGATGACATAAGAGACTGATCAACCATTGCACCAAAATCCTTTTCTTTCATGCCACTGTTAAAGTTATTCCTATCCAAACTACACTTGTAATTCAAATTATGATAATCCACATGTACTATCTTGCATTTATCATAATTAAAACCCATATGACATTTGTTTGCTCAACTCCATAAATTACCTAAGTTCTTTTGTAAAGCAGCAACATCCTTTTCACAGTTAGCAGCACTCAAGTTCTTGATATCATCAGCAAATCCAATTAACTTATTCACTATTTCTTCAGCTATGTCACTGACATTAATAAAATGAGTAATGGTTCTAAGACTCAGCCATCAGATACACTATTTGTAATATTAATCCAGTCTGACTTAACACCATTTATAACAACCCTCTACTTTCTTCCATTAAGCCACTCTTCTATCCAATTTGTTAACTTATCCCCCATATCTACAGAAAAAGGTTTCCAAACCTTTTATGTGACACTTTATCAAATGCTTTCTGAAAATCCGAATACATCAAACCTACACCCTTATCCCAATCTATATATGCAGTAACATTTTCAAAGCATGTCAAAATATCTGAAAGGCAAGATTTCCCCTAAGTAAAATCATGCTGACTGTCTAATAAAATTCTGAAAACTTTTTCAAATGACTTTACAAAGTATTTTTATCAGACTTTCCAAAACTATTTCCACAATAGATACAAGACTAATAGATTGATAATTACTGGGACAACTTCTGTTTCCTCCCTTGAAGACAGAAGTGACATTAGATTATTTCCCATCTGTTGGTACTTGTAAGAAAAAAATTAAAAAATATGGTAATTGCTAACATATCCAATCCTTGGCCTCTTTTAAAACCTTTGGGAAATACTATATGGCCCAGGAGTCTTATTTTTTAAACTTTTCAATCTTATTTTAACAAGCTCAGAATTTATGAAATTCTCTTGTTCAACTTTGTTTTAATCTATCAATTGCTCAAAATAAGGAATACAAATTAAGTATTCATTTGTAAAAACTGAAGAAAAAAGTAGAATTTTAAAAACTTAGCCATTTCATAAACAGGAGATACAAGCCTTTGTTTATCATTCCTCAAGAATCCTCTCCCCATTTAAACATTTTTTGTTTACCACTAATATGCTTTAATAAATGTTTTCAACCAGATTTTCTTCATACATCCTTTTGGGTGTATCCTGGTTTCCTATTTGAACAGATTTCTTGATCTCCTAAACTTTCTATAATACCACTCAATTCAAATTTCATAAATCTGTGATGCTTTTATTTAATTTTTTCTCTTATACCCTTTGTGAGCCAATCTGTTTTTACTTGCAACCACTCTTTTCTTTCTGTAAGGAATATACATATTTTTAATATTGAGAAATTTTAAAGTAAGATTAGGTAAAATAAATAATAATTATAATATTTCATAATGTACAGTTGTAAAATTATGCAAATGAAATTTGAGATTTTTCAGATGAATAAAAGTACTGTTAATATTGACATGAAAGTAACTTTGCAATCAGAGTACTCAACACTTCAATACCAAACATTCATGGAAAACTTTTTAATGAAAATTAATATTTCATTAAAAACACCAATTTTCTTTCTTTTTTTTTTGGCAAATGACTAACGATCACTGAAAGTTTGCAAAATTTTGTAAAGATATACAAAACACTTTAGAAGTTATTATACACTCATTTTTCAAAAGACCAACTAATTTGAGCCAATAGCAAAATGGTCAGTGTTCAGTATTCAAACATATTTCAATAACTACAGCTGAAGATAAATGTTTTGTTTTTAATAGTGATTACTGTCTGGAACCTGCTCTTGTTATCCTTTTACAATGTCAGATTATGAATAATTATTGTTAGGGCAGCTCAGGCCTGACTGATTTTTCCTGAGGCACACATGTATCAAGACAAAAGAAAGCATAAAAACATTAGGATGTTTCGTAACCAATTATCCACAATAAAATATTTCTTTCTGGGAACGTAATTATTAAAAGCACAATAATATGATTTTAACAGATGTTCACTTTTCTATTACTAAAACTTCATAATAGTTTTATTCACTTGAGATTTCTTAATGATATGAAAATTACGTAGAGCCACAATTTAAAATCCAATAAAAGGATATGTAAATTTATTTTAAAATTCAAAATGAAAGAAAGTCATACTTTTACAGATTAATTAGACAAAATGTGGCTTTGAAGCTGTGGGAAAAATAAAAAATGTATTGAAATTAATATTTGTATGGAAAAGCTTTGAAATATGTGTAGGTTTGCAACACAGTTTATTGCAGATTTAGTTCAAAACTTTTACAGAAATTGACTAACAAATACATCATTTCACTTTTAACAAAATGGCATGACAACTTAAAATCTTACGAAACAAATAATATATACTGAACATGTTTAAACTACATAAATTAATACTAATAACTATTCATCAAACAATTGTTTTACATCCTAGAATAATGCATGATGAATTAAATTATATATTTTAATATTATAAATTGATGGTTACCTAAAATTGATTCTTTGTTTTTAAATATAGGAGTCTCTTCTTCTAGTCTGGCATTAATAAAGCCTGCAGTTGTCTACAGCAAAAGATATACAGTTGGAATTTTTTTACATCTCAGTATACTTTCTTAAAAGAAATAATGCATGAAAAGTTCACTAAAAGCATAAGAAACTGTAAAAGATTCTATCCACTAAATACAAGTACAATGTTTAATACTTCAAATATCAAGTGTGGCCTTTCCTATACAGTGGTAGAATAATGAGGTGTTTTCAGCAGCTTGTCCACAGGCTCTGCTAGACCTCAAGATCATCTGTGGTCCACTGCTATTTCAGATGTCCATCCTCAAAGTAAGGAGCACGGATAGCCATGCTGGATGTACCAGATATCAGCAGCACTGCTTCCTCGTAACATCTCCTCTAGGACACAAGTTCTTCTAGTTGTATAAAATGCTATTTTCTTTAACTACAAAGTCTTTTTAAACTTAATGCACAACAGTTAAGGTAAATGTAAGTACACACTTCAATACATATAACAAACTTTGTAATACAATATTCAGCAGTCACAGTGCCAGAGGTTCCTCCCATCCATCCACACTGTGACATATTCAGAAAACCTAATTAATCTTTGAGCTATCAAATAGACTGCCTAATAACTGGAGATTTGAAGAAAGCATCTTTTATAAAATAATGTTAAATGTCTTATTAACTGAAGGTGATGTAAAACAAAATAATAAGCCTGAAAGCAAAGTAAACTACAAAATTAACAATCTTTATAATTGCAATGTGTTTACTTGCATTTCTTTCAATAGAACTGTTACTTTTGATGGATTCTGTTTGCTACTTCTCCTTCACAATTTTGTTCCTTGTTTAAATCAATATTTCTTACTTCACAAAAAAAGCTACATTTTTTCAGAATGAATAGTACTTCCTATGTGGTTATTCTCATTACAACACTGATCATACTGTAACCATCAGATGTCACCTAAACAACACTGCTGTCAATGACCTTGCAAAACATGCAGCAGTACCTTCCTCATGCAGAATAGATATTATCCACTCAAATATAACAAAGGAACAAAGGCAGCTTGAACAAAATAAATGTTTTTCCCAACTATATGTTATATAAATCTTGTGTCAATATAGAACGTAAAATAAATTAAGAATAAATATCATATTATAAACAATGAAATGCATGATGTATTTACATTCCACAGTTCTATGATCATAAATGTCTCAAACTGTAAATGAAACAGTTATACTATTATTGGGTCTTATAAAACTGAAACAAATATTTTCAAACAGTATTTAATACAGGAATACTTTAAAATTGTGTTTCGCATGTGAATTTACTTTCAAAAGTTTCTGAAATACAAAGTTTCTTCTCAGAAAATTGTGCACATAAACTGCAATTAAAATTTCAAAGTTTATCAACTGAATATCACTGAACAAAATCTGAAATCATACACACACAAAAATGCGCACTAAAAAGTAAAAGCACTAAAACGTACACTAGAACATATAAGTGCAAACAAAAGTTTCCTAAAACAGATTTTGTATAAACAGGTCTACAACGTTTCACTGTAAGGTAAGAAATGTTTGTTGTTGTTGATTTACTTTCTAGTTTACATGAATTAAGTTGTATCTCTTCAAGAACAAATAAACAACTTAATCCTCACCAGTTCTGGAAGTGAATGAATGCTTGTAACTGGTCCTGTTGAAATAGAAGCAGCCTTCTCAAACAGCGATGCCATACTGAATTGTAAAGATCCTGGAACAGAAAAAAACAGCCTCTTAATATATACATGATCTTAAAAGTAACATATAAAGATCTAAAACTCACATACTGATACTACCTTATCTAGTCACACTATTTATACTTGTTCATCTGATTCCATATCTTGATATGCCATAAACCTCAACATGCTTAATAACAGGTCATATACGAGACATAACAGGAAACAAAGGGAAAGGCATTAGTCACAAACTTTTCCAAAAAGCATTTTTCTTTGCAACAAACTCTATGCAATGCAAGTTTGACAATTTTTGTGACAGAAATAGCATAACCATAACAGTAGCTTAGGTATTTAACTAAGTCTGAAAACAATGATTACTCGTACTGGAAGAAAGACTTTACTGGCATTAAATGTGGACTTATAATTGTTGTATGTTTTTCTTTACTCTCACCCTGAAGCTTTTTGAATAAATTGTGAACTTATGACCTTACAAGAGAGAAGAATTAATTAAAAAAGTATCCCTTCATAATGAGAGAACAAAGGTTCAGGATTTAGAAGACTGACTAAATTAAAGTTAAGATAGCTATATTTTTTTCCAATAGAATGACTGATTTATGAAAAGAGTTAATTTTTGCAGCAATGGAAATGATCATTTCACACAAATTTAATAGAGTACAAATAATTTTATATATGTAAAATAAATAGATCTTTATTTGTAATACCCATTATTGTAGCTTATATTATTGTTTGTATATTAAACTATATTTGCATTAGAAAAGAAACTGTGTTTCTCAATCTTATTGACAAACACCATAAATTGGACACACATCAATATTTATTTAACTTTTAAAATTGAATTACAATTTAACTCAGTTTTAGGCTATATAAAATTGTAATACATAGTAGGTAAAGTTCTCAAACAGTTTTTGGCCAATAATCTGTGCATCCTTGAGCTTATTAATTATTTTATCTGCAGTGGGAAGCTGGTATATGTTATGAATAATATGTACATCAATATAAATTGAATTTTGGATACTGGTACGTGTAAAGCTACATAATGATAGGCTGTTTAAACCGGTGCATTCATAAGATTACATTGTCATGGTCATTGTACTTTTTGGCAATTTTGACTAATTATTTGAAAAGTTTTCTTTAGTTGAATACTAGTGAATAAAGGTTCAGTGTTGAAATCAGAAAGTATGTGTTTATTATCACTAACAGTATTAGCAATTTTTGTGTGAATGAAAAAATATTTAACCAGAAACTTGAAACTTTTAATACAGTACCAGTTCAAGTACAATGAGTCATCAATGGATTGCTGTTGAGGATTCCATTGCAGCAAAACAGGCAAGCGGCAGCATGTGCAAAGTTTTCTTTGAGCAAATGTTTTTGCTTTGTGATTGCTTTACTGATGACAGTATTTATTATTGTAGTCATACGGTACATCCTAAATTATTTTTATTTTATTTTAGAAATTAATCCTAGTCATAATGTCCAAAGTTGGTAAAAGAAAGTGCACATTCAACAGTGAACTTCAAGAAGAATGTAAATTTTTGAAAACAAATTGTGGGAAGTAGGACAGAATAAAATGTTTGCATTGTTCATTTGTGTTCTCTTTTTCACATGGTGGCTGTTCAGACATAAAAGACCATTTAAAAAGTACTAAACATGTAGCTAATCTTTTGGTAGCTGCTCAAAGTTTAAGCAATCCATGACATAAGCTTTAAAATGGCTGATTGCTCTTCCAAACTGACAGCAAAGTTATTTGAACCAAAGTTATGTTCTACAAGACCAAAGAATGGGGTTATTATTTTGAATGAAATTGTTATTTAGCAGTAGAGGAATTGAAGAGAGACTTAGTGGAGGTCCAGTTTGTTTCACTTACAGCAGATGCTTCAAACAAAAAAATATGCCAAAATTATACCTGTTATGTTGTGGTAATTTTTTACTAGAGCAAGGAGTGAAATTGAAACTTTCGGACTTTCATTTGGTTCCTGAAGTGACATCAGAAATTTTGACAAGGTGCTTGGTTTCCACTTTAAAAAACAATTTATTAACAAAATGTTGCTTTTTGGGGTGACATGTAATACAAATTTTGGTGGTGTAAAGATAAAGGGAAAAAAAACAATGTATATAGTCGATTGAAGAAGGAACTTGGCAAAAATATTGTGGGTGTTGGTTGTGGTTCTCATATTGTGCATAACTGCCTCCAAACTGCAGTTGATGCCCTTCCAATTGAAGTGGAAAGTTTGGTGGTCAAAATTTACAAGTATTTCTATATATACACTGTGTGCGTTACACACCTAGAAATCGAGTACAAGTAGGTGCTTCATGTACAAATATGTGATTTCTGTCTTTATTACCAGCTGTTGAGAGAATTCTTCAGATTTATTGACTGAAGTCATATTTTTGTTCACAAGAACAATGTCCATTGTTAATAAAAAGATTTTTGAGAGTAAATATGGAGTAATGTATCTAGTTGTACATGGACAACTAGACTTGTTCAACAAAGTGATTTTTGCCATGGAGAAAAAAGCAGAACTTAAGTTGAAAACCAACCTGAAAGAATGACGAGATAATTCCTTTATTCCCCTTGGTGCAAAAAACAAAACAAAAATGGTGTGCTGGAGGATGAGGGGAGGACACCAAGTACACTTGATCAGGAAGGAATTTACCAGTTTTTTTATTGTTGCTGCCTGTCTTGTATTGAGCTATGGGAAAACAATTTTGATGGTGGGGACTACTTTGTTTGGATAAAAAAGCAGTGTTTTTATGTGGCCTGACTTGGAATCAGCTACTGAAAAAAATTAATGACATGCTTGGAAATGCTGCAATCAATGTTGACTATCTGTTTGATAAAGTTGTTCTTTTTAAATCTTTCTGGTTATCAAAATGTGACGAGTGGAAAGCAAACAAAATAGATTGTGAAAAAAATGGGTGTAACTTTTCAACCACTTCAAAGTTCAAAGTATTTTTGTTCCTGATCTTAGGCAAGTTATGACATACATTTTGTGTTTACCAGGTACTTCAGCCCCTGGTGAAAGAGTATTTTCTGTGATGAATAGCATTTGGTCTCACGAAAGATTTCTGATGAATGAATCAACAGTGAAAGGAGTGTTGCACTGCAAACTCAGTATTGACTGTAGTTGCAGTGAGTTCTTTGAAAAATAAAAACTAATAAAGATTTTTTGAAGAAAACTCATTCAAGTGAAAAAATATGAATGGTCACAAAAATGTGTTTCATGAAAAATTAATGAAATTTTGATGTTCCTTGCCTTGCTGAATTTAAATAAATGTTAGAAATATAAACTACCAGTGTTTTTTTTGTGGCAACATTAAAGCTTAAGGGGAGTTAAGTTGTGAAAGCACTTCTTTATTATACCAGTCCTGGTACCTATAATAAAAATTAAGAACTGTCCCAGTTTGAGGCTTCGAAATTATGGTAAGCCTACGTATGGGATATGCATTGAACTAAAGGTAAAGAATAATTATTGTCACTTTTTGAAATATTTCTGAGTTTTACATGATTAAATGTAAACTTCATTACTTTAGTGTGAAAACAAAGTAGTGCTGAAAATACTAAAAGCTTCTCAAATCTTGGGCTTTACACTAAGAGTGGCCCAGCATGACAAGGTGGTTGAGGCACTCGACTTGTAATCTGAGGGTCGTGAGTTTGAATCCAATATGCTAGCCCTTTAAGCTGTGGGGGCATTATAATGTGAATCTCAATCCAACTAATCGTTGGTAAAAGGGTAGTCCAAGGGTTGGCGGTGGGTGGTGATGACGAGCTGCCTTCCCTCGTGTCTTACACTGTTAAATTAGGGACTGCTAGTACAAATAACCCTCATGTAGCTTTGTGCAAAATTCAAAACTAGCCAAACCAAACACTAAGAGTGTTAACAATAGGCTACTGATGTAATTTTAGTGTTAAGTATGTACCTTCAGATCATAAATGTAATGGTTAAGACTGGTGTAGAAATTAAACGTTCACAGTTTTTTTGGTGTAATAGGCATGACTTCCTCAATCCAGCAAAATGAGAAATATAATTCTTTCTCCATTCATTCAGCACATTTATATCATTTTGATATTCGTTTCACACCACCTTTGTGTTGCAGGTGGACATTGTGATAGGTGCAGTGAATGGGTTTTCAGTTGGGAATTCGGGACTAGTATGTACGTTTAAGGAAAGTTAGTAGTGAAAATTTACAGTATGTGTGTAGAGATTGCAAGTTGTGGGAAAAGTAGAGATTATTCTGAGACAATAGATAGAAAGGAAAGTATGGGAAATGATGGCAGGATTGGTAGGGAAGCTTAAGCTTTTACATTAAAGAATTGCATCACATAACAATGAATTTCAGGAAGTCAGGAGTACTGTTAGGGGCAAAGTCGTGAATTTAATTGTGATGAGCCCTTTTTTACTGAGTAACATATTTCAGCCCTTGGCTGTAGATGAACTATTAAACTTGAAGGAAATGAAAGCAAAAGGGACAGAAGGATATGGATGATGAACTTAAGGTAGTTATAGGTGATTCCTTGACAAGGTATGTGGATAGGATAGCCTGTAGGGTATATAGGGAGAAGTAAATTAGATCATGCTTACCCGGGTGCATAGGTAAAGGACATAACTGACCAAGCAGGAGAAGTAATAAAGGGGGCGAGTAGAGATGTAGTGTTTGTCGTGTATATAATGACTAAAAGGTAGGTTAGAGGACCTGGTTAATATGTACAAGAGACTAATAAAGACATATAAAGAGAAAGGTCATGACTTAATTTTGTGAGGCATTTGGCCAAGAATTAATTGCAGGATGAAGTTATAAGTAGGTCACTGTGGCTGAATGCTAAGATGAACAGATTAACTTGTGGCATCAGTTCAATGGGAGAAAGGACTTTTTTGGATGGGTAATTACATTTATTTTGGATAGGTGTATCAGCTTGTTTGTTAAGGGCTGATAACTCAGGTGTAGGAGAAGATTTAAACTGAGACTAGAGACTGGTGAGGGCAGAATAAATTAAATTCAAAAGAGGTGGAGAAATATTAAGCTTATGAAACAAGTTTTAAAGTTAATTTGAGGATAGGTTTGATTATTATTATTGTAATGCTAGAAGTATTTATACGAATGAAATAGTACTGTCTGTTGAATATCACAACACAACAAAGTTTTTGCTTCTTGAACACTGTTGGGTGTTTGTTATAGATTTTTGGCCGCTGATCACTAAAATCACTAACAAATTTGCCCATCATGTCCAATTTCATCGAAATCTTCAGTTTCACTAGGACATTGCTACAATGGAAAAACAATATCAGGGCAACTAGAATCCGTCAATGCTTGCTGACAACTGTTGGACACTGCGATGTGATGCACCAGACATTGAATACAAACAAAAATCAGGAGCAAAGAACTTTTAGCTTTGTTGAACTTAATAGCATAATAGAAACATAAACACAATTAAATACAGCATTGTTGGTAAACAGTTAACTGCCTATTTCTCAGAGTTCTTATGTGATCAAGCAAAACCAAAACTATATTTGTGCATACCCACCATGTACCTGTCACAATTAGAAAAAACTTTTTCAGGAAGCAACACTTCAAAAACAATTGTTGTACAGTGATATCTGTATAGCTACTTTGCACAGTGTGGCATGGAAGGTCATTAGGCTCACAGGGAGATAAATGCAAATTTACTGCTTTCCAGTTTTTATGGAAAGTTTGCATTTTTTTACCACTACCTCACACCCTGTAGATGGATCTTTACCAAAGAGGGTCAGGAGGTTCATTGGGTTCATGAGTAAATACATATAAAATTTCAGCTTTGCAGTTTTTATGGTTGTTTTATCAACTACTTCCCCAGCTGTTGATGGATTTTCACTAAATTCATCATGAAAATTTGATGGGTCCATGGGAAGATGCATACAGAATTTCAGTTTTGCAGTTTTTATTGACCTTATTGTATTTTTGAAAGCTACCTCATTTTCTTTAGGTGTTTTTTTAAGAAATATAAAATTTTTTAGATATTGTTCAGGATGACTTTGTTCACCAATTTGTCAAAAGACTTTCCAGAAACAATGGTATTTTAAATTTGCTCTTAACTTTAAATATATAAATTGTTGAGAGGGTTGAAATTTGGGAAAATTATGGTTCAAGTGATAATTTCTCTGTTAGGTTCAATGTTTTGCTACAAATATAGATGATATTTTTGTTATAGTTTTAAAACATAAATTTGAAAAGAAGGGATGTGACAAGAATTATTTGCTGTGAATTGGGCACCTGAATTATTCTGAGAGAATGATCAAATATGAAAAACATCTGGATATTTAACATATTTATTATAGAGTGAAAAGTGTGGCTACAAGTAAATATGTTTGGTAAGAATGTGATAACAGATAAATATAAAGAAAATCATCATAAATTTAAGTTTTTAAATTGACTGGTGTGGCAGGAAATATGAAAGATTAAGAAAGTTGCTAAAGCAGGAAATTAGGATGAAAAAAAATGTCTGAAAACAAAAATTAACAAGCAATGATTTTTTTTTAAATATTGCAACAGGTAGTGACGGGGTAGAATCCATGAGAGAAGATAAATGAATGCTTGTGCCTGTTGATTATGAGATTTTTTGTGTTAAATTCTGCAATTTTCTTAGTTTTTACTAATTAATATTGGGACACAAGATGACTGAACTTATTGTGTGCTTATTAAGAAAAAAAAATTGAATTTATGAAAATAAGTTTCAAATGACAGATATATTCCCAACAGTTTTAAAGGAGGTTAAGGAAATGTGAGCTGCTTACTATTATTTTTTGTAAGTCCATGAATAGTTGGCAGGTGCCAAATGATTGGAAGTTAGTTGATGTCACTTCCCTTTTCAAGAGAGGTGATATAAAATTATTCCAGTAATTATAGGCTGATTATTTGCAATCACTTTTGGAAAAAAATATATCAAAAGCCAGATAACAGTGTTCCATCAAGTCATTTAACAAAGTTCAAAATTGTTTTGGTAGTTAACATGGTTTCAGTGAAGGGAAATTTTGCATTGCAAATATTTTGATATTTTTGAAAAGTTTACTGTTTATGTAAATTTGATATATCTGGATTTTCAGAAATTATTTGACAAGGTGCCATGTAAAAGGCTTTTAAAAATGTGTAAGTTGTTGGAGATTAGTTAACAAATAAGATGTGAATTTTCTTGGGTTCTAATTCCCATCATAAGTGAAGTTTAGTCCAACTGATAAGTTTACAAGTGTAGTACCATAGGGCTCAGTCCTAAAACCTTTTCTTTATTTTGATTTACATTAGTGACAGAGATAAAGGAATAATTGAAAGATAAAGGAATAAATTAAGTCACTTGTAGATTATTCCTTTATCTCTGTCATTGATGTACTTAAACTTGAAAATGACATTAAGGTCATTGGTGTCACTAGATGTGAGAGAATGCTGCTGATTCAATAATGGATTTTGATCATTTATTCAGTTGGGCAAGTAATGGGAACATGAGTTTTAATTATAATAAATGAAAGTTAATGCATATAGGTTAGCAAAATTTTAATTATAGGTAAAATTTGGATGGAAATAACTTTCACAGTGTAATCAAAGAAAGGAATTTTAAAGTTACATTTGGTCTGTCTAAAGGCATTCAGCATTGTGCTGTTGCTAGTGGTTGAGCACATAAGATTTTAAGTGGTTATACAGAGGTATTGAATAGGAAACTAAAGTGTTATAATTTAGGCCACATTTTGAATACTGTGTTTAGTCTTGGGCTTACCTCATCAGGAAAGGCATTGGATTTTTGCAGAGGGTACATTTAAGGGTTATTAGAATGATCTGGGATGGAGTGGTTAAATTTCTTAAGTTGTTTGTTCTTGAAAAAAGAAAAGTTAGGGAAGATTAGATTGAGCTGTTTATGATTTTGAAGGGAACTGACAGTGTGGGTGCATAATTTTTTTAAATTATTTAACACTAGAATAGCATCATTAGGATACATAAATTTTGGCATGGTCGGAGTAACAGTCAGTTGAGACAGCTTTATTTTTCTATCTGGTATTGACATATATAATGGGTTAACTTCAAATATTGTGGAGACAGTAATTTTAAGTGAGTTAAAGAGAAAGTTTGGAAATTATATGAATGACAAGCATTGTCTAAATTTTTTTATATTTAGTTATTTAAATGTTTCAGATTAGTTTAAAGGTTAGAGATCCAAGATGGATCAATAGGTCTCATATTTTCCAGACCTGGTATGTCCAGATAGATATGGCACTTGATTCATAATGTGAATTTTCTTGGGTTCTAATTCCCATCATATCAGACATGTCCACCTTTTCAACCATGGGGGCTTCATAATGTGACGGTCATTCCAGCTATGGACTAAAGACAATGAACTAAATAAATATGTGGATACGATAAAATAATTTTTACAGAAAATTATGTTCCACAAAGATCATGTTGATATATATATCTTTTATGTTTTATTATGGTTTTGAAAACAGTTTCATACAAATCATTGAGTTGTTGGTATCAATACCAGATTAATAATGTATTCAACTTTTTACAAACATTACAGAGATGACTTTTTAATACCTTGGATTCAGCGTTTTACTGCCTATTTTTCTGAATATAACAACTGTAGCCAAAAATGTTTAGCGGAAGAATTAACAGCAATTCAAAACAACCTGAGAAATCTGACAATCTTCTGTTGGGTAATAATGATATTGGCAGTGTCAGGGATGTGTATTCTACAATGGATATCAATGGTGAGATTTTAACTCAAACTGTCTAATATGCACTATTTACTGAGAAACTATTTACCAAGTTACAATTAAACAACAATAAAATATGAAGTGCTATAATAAGAAAATCACAAGAGTTTGATTGTCTAAATAAGATATTTAGTTTTGTTCATAACTTCTGGGGTGTAATTTAGGACAGGCTGTAAGTCAGGTGGAACATTATAATTAATCTTTGTTGACAAATAAATATTTATATTTGTGTGGTAAATTAATGGTTGTTTTATAATACTTTACACTATTCAATTTCTGTAGTTCATATTGGGGTACAAAGAACAATTTATTATTAGTAATAAACAATCTTGTAACACCCCGTTATTTTTTTTAATGAATGCAGCTTTTTCATGAATATTCCAATAAAACACAAACTGTAACTGAAAGTGCAAGGCTCTAGTTGGTTTAAATAACAAATTATAATTAAACAAATATTTGGTGTTATAAGGTTATTCATGATCTATTTATTTGTTATTTATTGCTATATTTCAATACGTGATGGGCAGAACACAGATAGTACATTGGGTAACTTAGTGCTTAACTTGAACAATCTTCTCAAAAAATATAAAATAAAAATATATTTGAGATTTGAATATAATATTTAAAAAAAAAAATTGTGTTTATCAAGGAGCAAAAAATAAGTTTTTGGAACATTAAAAACCTTTATTTGAATATAAACATGAAAAGGAAACCAGTGTATTTTATTGTTATATCAAAATTGTTTCATAATACTAATTTTACTTATACCTTTTACATGTTTGCAGTGTAAATGACGTATTTTATATTCATTTATGTTTTACGATAAGTCATGTAAGCCCCATGTTGCTTCATTGGTAAACTTCAGGGCTCAGAACAGTAACATTTTGGATTTTATTCCCAAAGCTGTCATAATGTAGATAGTACAATATGTAGTTCTGTTCTGAAACTCGTATAATATTTAAAATGTTATCAGAGTACTCAATATTAATCATTACAAAATAAGGTTATGATTTAACAGAGGAGCATTACAATTAAACAAAAATAAATAACTGAAAACTATTCATTTAGAATATCTCAATTTTCTGTAAGTTTCTATTGCTACTGTCATGGGTATATTCTAAAATTGATTATTTTCTATTTTATTTTGAGAACACGCCACCATTGCTTTCAACTGAGTATGAGAAAATGTATTCAAGTAAAATCAATCATAGCCAAAGTTCCGTGGTGGATGATGATTCAAGTGCAACGTTCATCTTTAGTTACAGACGCTATACAAGGTACAAAAATATATTCACTTAATTACAGTACTGATGCAATCAAAAAAAATATTTTTGATTAGGTCATTTTCAGGTTAACAAAGAGAGTTTGCAACTGATTGTTGCCAGGCACATGCCTTAGGGACAAGAATGTAAAGATCTTTTCACTTTTAACTAAAGTAAATGAATGATAAGCTGGATCAACAATTGAAAATGCCACATTGATAAGAGAATGAGGTCTTTAAATTAAACTCATTCAACAGACGTGGAAAGTTTATTTGAGTTTTGTGATTCAAATCCAATGAGTAGAAAAACTTTTTGTTATCCTCAAAAAACCACTGGATCTACAACCAAGAAATAGCTAACAGCCTCTGTAGACTTTTGAGCAGCTTTAGTTTTCTTCCTGCTGTGGAGCATAACATAACTTGTTCCATCTTCACAGGGATCTGTCAGTGTTTTCTGACAACCTTCAAATATGATCAAATTTAAACTGATATGAATAAATAGGACTTTATAATGATAAAATCATGCTGTCCGATCTTGTTCTTTTAGGATAAGTAACCATGCCACTAGGTTTGTGTAAACTACCATATCAATTGAGATCGTCTGCAATTTTGAGGTTAAATTGACCTATTAGCTCCTATCCATCTCATATATGGGTAGACTAAAGTGTATATATATATAGTACAGTGTGTTGTTAAAGGATATGATGACTAAGCACAAAACCAGTTACCAACTATTTAGACTCTTAAGTCCCTTTACCCACTTTAATATGTCAAAGTATTGATACTAATATATTGTGTTTTAATTTTCAACTTTTTATACTCGTTACTTTCAGTTTTTAACTGTTCATTTTTTGTGTTTTGTTGAATTAACAGAAAACTATATTGTGTCTTGTATGTTGAAGTTACAATACTAGTGCATTGTTGGGCTGAAGTACGTACGAGTCCCGCTGTTTTAAATTTCTTAAACAAAACAGTCTTCCCACGTGCACTTCTCTTTGTTTATTTTGGTTGAACTGGTTTAATCTTTCAAGATTTACAGAACCAGGAAACGTCTTTAGTCTTGGGTGCATACATAATGTACTTAGTTGTGGCTTATATGACACAAAGATATTCAATCAGTTCTTCTTTTAGAGTAACAGAGAGGGAAATTTATCTCATAGAGTTTTGTTGTATTTCATATAATCTTATTTGTCAACAAGATTGATACACACAATTTTCTTTTTTCAACGTAAATATATTTTAATATACAAGCATAAAAGCAATACAGTTTGTAATAATGGATATTACTAATAGTTATGACAAATGATGGTTCATATCCAAGAGTTTTACAAACTTACAGACAGTACTGATTGTTATATCCAGTCTACAATGAATATTTTATGGATGGTTCAGGTCCACAACGAGCAGATTAGTTCTGAGTGTATTATCAGCTTGCTTGATTGGCCTGGAAGAAACAGACCTTGGTGTAATGGTCGATCAGTCTCTCGTACTATCGTAGCAGTTTGCTATTGCTGGCGTAAGGCAAATAAGATTTTAAATAAGGTGAAACTTGATTCTACTGGTTATTGGTCATGTTACGTGTGGGATATTTTTTTCAGTCTTGGGCTCTATACCTCAAGAAAGACAATAAATTGTTGAAAAGGCTCAAATAAATGTTTCTAGGATGATACCTTCTTTAAAAAGAAGAGATAAAGAGGATCTGATTGAGGTATTTAACATTGTTAAGAGAATGGAAAGTTACAACTCGACATTTTGTTTTTTATATTAAATGATGAGAATTGTAGGGCTAATGAATAATATATAATAATTTAATTTGGAATTAGAATGAGCTTAAATATGTGTTTACTCATAAAACTCCAAAATACTTTACTTGTTGAGCAATTTTCATGCTGTCAACAAGTTCTTGGCACAATAAAGAGAATAAATTATGAGAATATACACCAGCTCTGTTCTTCTATCAGGCTTTTTTATTCGCGGTTGTAACTTAGTAATTGAGAATTGATGGCATTTATTAACTCTTAAAATATAAAATTCAATCACGGAGAGCTATTTCAGATCGTAAAAATATTAAATGAAGGTGGAAGTCAGAGATATGTATAGATATTAAATAATGGTTGCCAAGTTGGTAAAGTGGTAGACTTTACATATGGTGCAGCAAATAACAAAATATATAGTCTTATTGAAAACAAATGTTTTACATTTATTTCGGAAGCTATAGAGATTATGCAAACTTTGTGAAGATACACATGCTGTATCAGAAGTTGTGGAAATGTGTAGAAGGATGGCATGAGAAAATATTTAATTTATGAAGTTCGTAATTGATTAATTATGGTTTATGTATCCAGAAGTCTTTTGTTTTCAAAAATGTTTGAAAAAATTGGGAAAAAATGAGAAATGTTTTTAAGTTTTGTTGTTGTTGTTGTTTTCATTTTGTTACTTAAGGTGATGCATAAAACCATAGCCAAGTTCCCTGAGAACTTAGGACTTCTTTATTATTATGGTTTTACTTTGCAATTGATATCACAGAGGACCACTTCAAAATTGTGAGTATATATGGTTGTTACTACAAGTGTTGGTTTTATACTTAATTATTTTAATAATTGTAGAAAATGGAAATCTGCAGAATATCTTGTTTTTTTCCAAATAAAAACGTTTGTGTGTTTTCGCTGACATCAGACATTCTTGACTCATGTAAACTATCTTATTTTCTGAGATGATTCTTCACTGCTTTTCTCATTCATTGGTCCCACATAAGTTTTCTTTTTCTTTACTCATTCCACAAGCCTTCTGCTTCCTCCTATAAGAATTGAGTGGTTCTAGTGTGTGTTTTTTTAATAAATCATCATGCATCACCTCTCCACCAATATGTATTTTTGTCAAGGTGTCACTTCTTCTTTGGCAGTTTTTGTTCTCAGACGCACTTTTTTTCCAAATCATGTCCATTTTATTGTTTCAAGTATCAATATAAGAAATTAACCTTCCCACCTGTTTGTATTATTGACACTCGTGTTTGTTGCAAATTCCTGCCAGTTCACGTGTATGCATACAAACATTGAACAATACAATGTGTGGTAATTGTTTTTATTTAAGTTTAATTACTGATTAAGTGTGTGTGTGTGTAAACTACATTTTTGCCATTGTTTGAATGTTAATTTAAATACTGATAGTTCTTTTCCATTAAATCTTGTGTACATAAGAATGATTACACCACTGATTGCTGTTTTACCACAAAAGGCTACTTGCATAGAGTTGAAGTTTATTCAAAATTTACATGAAAAAAGAAACATAGTGACTACAACAGTATTATTAGCAAATTAGAAAAACAAACCTTTCTTAATATTTTCATTTTCTTTTGGTGGATTTTACTAACATTTATTTTGTACAAAGTACAGTCTTTTTAAGAAAAAAAAACATTACATGTTTAGTGTGGACATATACAAGTTTACAGTAGACTGTGATGGACTTTCGAGTAAGGATCTATTCCAGAGTACTGGATACCTGTCGAACAATACCGTCAAGTAACTGTTAGGTACTGTATCCACTAGTGTTGCACAGACTATTATCTGATATGGCTCGATATAAAGTTTTCTCAGTCACACTATTATTTTTTTTTTCTGCTCTAATCTTCTTTATTTTTGTTAGTGTCTCATTATGATTTTTGAGCAAACCATTGTTTCAAGGATTGTATGCAACTGTGGTTTTGAATTCGATGTTGAAGTTGTGACACATGTCATCAACACCTTTTTGTTATTATATTTGAATTCCTTATCATTGTTTAGCCTGTTAGGAGTACCATAAATATCTATCCAGTATTGTATGAATTGCTGTGTGAAAATGGATGATAGCTTATTTGTGATGATTGGATAAGCATTAATTTTGTAAACTTAGCTATTGTGTATAAATACCATAAGCTCCTTCCCACTTCATGCAAGTCTATGATGGTGTCAGAGGCTGCTGCTTATATTTGTAACACATCACAGTTATTCACAATACAAAGACAGAAATAATGTTGATGGCTTTGTTTAAACTTTTGTTTTGAGTCAGAATTTGAAGTAAACTTCTTCATTACATAAGCAGCTTCTCATTTTATTGTTATGTATTTTGTCTTGCCAATTAAAGCAATTTCACTCGTCACATGACAATCAGAAACAAAGTTCTCTTAAATGTAGACTTCACTGAAGAATATTCTAAGTCTAATGTTGCTGTTAGCTTGAGTTTCTTGTTTCTGTTAAATTTACACTGTCTGAAAGTGTGAATGAATGACTAAAGGGCATCCAAAACTTTAATTTCTTTGGATTTACTGTATGAATTGAATTTGGACTGTGCCTAGGACTAAATATAAAGTTTTTTTCATAAACAACAAATCAAAATGTGCATTCCATTTTCCAAATTAAAATTGCATTAATTTTAAGTGCCTTGACTTTTACCTGCCTGATTAGCAATAAAATAACTGCTTAAGCCTATTTCTACATGCTAGAGTCATTTGTCAGCCTTTATACTTAAACTTCATTTTTGAAAGTCTTTTAGACTATCTGATCCTAAAGCAAGTGGATTCTTGTAACTGTTACTTTGAGCCATGCTTTGATACCAGTTATTACTCCCAACTTGAGTCAAAGTAGCTCTTAAGAAATTGGGGAGTTTGGAGACCTGTCTTGGTTAATCTTTACAGATACTCCTCATTTTCAATTAGAATACAAGGTTGTTACAAAAGTTTTACAGCAAGAACATATTGGTGGCCTCACAAAAGACTCATCCTCATTCATCTGTCTTTTCTTTTTGCAGTCATGGGATCTTGAAACATTTTATCAGTTTATTGCCCTAACCACTGATATATTTTTGGTTCTGTCTGTTATGTCAAAGTACTTTTACTGGTTTTCTCCATTTACTGAATCAGCATTCCTAGGTGCCTTTGGATTATTCTAACTTTTCTATGTAGTTCCTTACATGTGCCAAGTTGACCATGCAGCTGACTACATCTCTTGTAGGATTAATCCACAGCTGTAAAAGTCCTTCATATATTCAGAATCAATGCAATAACTTGTATATTTATGACTTTATGTTCAAAGAACACTTCAATCCTTTTCAAGGACAAGCAACCATTTGTGTCTCATGTTCTTACCAACTATCAAAGATATCTTTTCTGCTCTAGGAATGACAACTTTTTGTTGTTTTAGGAAGAAAAATGCATGTTTATGTGCCACTCCACCAACACGGCTTGCTTTTTAGTGGTGCATTGTCTATCTTCAGAATCATCAGGTTTCTTTGAGACTTGATTTTTTTTTTCAGTAGGTTTCTGTCAGTTGCTGGTGGTAAATTTAAATTATAAGCAAAGAGTAACAGTTTGCTTGTTTTAGAATAATGTATGAAAATGAAATCAAATGTACATGTTACACGAGTGGTTATCAGAATTGTATTCTGCTATTTAAATAATTCTTTTTTTTCAGAATCCACACAGTTGGTTCAGTTACTTAACACAATTAACAATGTGAATTATAACTTTAAAAGTTGCCACTATACTATTTTTATTGCAATTATAGTCTTTAACTAAATAATGATTTATTGATAAACTTTAGCCTTAATTTCATCCAAAAGTATTGATGATTGTACATAAGATTGGCAGTACTTTTGAGAAATACAGGCAGATCTTTATTCACCATGCTTTTTCATTATGAACATCTTCAATGAGGATTCATTTTCAAGGAAGACAGTGATACTAAGGATATAACTAATGTTATGAAATGCTATGTTGCTGGTAATTTGTGCTTTGGGTTACTTAAAGCTGTGATCTGGTCACTAAAATTTTGGCATGAATATTCTGTAGGTTGTGTGGACTTATGAAAACTTGAGAGTGTCAAAAATGTAACAAAACATTTTGTTTGAATTTTAATGAGTAATACAGGATGTTTGAAATAAGTTTGCAGTTGTACAGTGATAAAGTAGAATGCAATGTGAAAATGATATGTAATTGTCTGCATTAAATAAAATGAAAATACTAGTATTTCAAACAACTTCTTCATTTCTATATTTTCTGTGATAAGGTTTTGTACCACTCGTAAATTTATCATGTGTCTGCCATCAATTCTTTTTTTGTGAGTTCTGTATGTGTATTGCTTTTTTATATTTCTATAATTACTTATTTTACTGTACATCTGTAGTTTATGCAGTGATGAAATATAGCATTTCAAAATGTGATAGCTGAAATGAGAGATCATTATTAAATCTTACAGATTAAAAATGATACAACTGTGTGTGTTTAGTTACTGAATTTAAGCCATAGTAAACTGCAAAGCAAGACATTAAAGGAAGTCAGGTCTGACAATGAAAAGGAATATTTGTAAATGCTTGAACTTAACATATGCTTCAATTTGTATGTTTATGGATATATGACATGGTTAGGTGATGCCAAAGGCCAGGAAAACATCCTTTGTTTCTCTTGAATATATCAGTGTGCAAAGTTTAAAGAAATGTCTAGAAATTATTGGTGTAAATTAAATCATTGAAAATGCAAATATGATTTAATAGAGTAATCACATGTCTGTGTACATATTTTTTGTATAAATATGTGTTTTTATATTTCTTTTTCTATCTATTGACAGAGGTCGCAACAATAAATGTTCTATTTGCAAGAGATGCAGTATCCTGATGTCTCCTGTCATGAATTCTACTGGTAGTCTTGAAAGTAAGAATTTGTATTGTTTCTCTTTTTTTTTAATGGCACTAAAAGTCACAATACTTTTTGTGTTTTTAATTTTAGTTTTAAAGTTAGGCTTCGTTTACCAATGAGTGGAAGACAAGATTATGTGGTAATTTTGGACACAGTTGGCAGTCTGGGTGGATCAGTGAGCTTTGTGGTTTGAAAAGTATCATGAATTTTGTTAATGGATGTTGGTAACTGGTATGTTTTAAAGTAAAATTTCTGTGTAAGTTAAAGTATATAGAATAGAACACAAGTTTTTAGCTCTGTTTCAGAAACTTCTTACCAGATTTCTTTTGTATGTCAGTGGAATAAAACTGTTAAATAGTGTAATGATTTTAGTAAACATTTTTTTTCTGTTTACTGATGAATTTTATGAACTATATAGATAAAAGTTTGAACACAGATACAAAACTTGATACTTGTTTTGTTGCTTATTTTACACGTTTGAACTAGGTGTTGGTACATTTCTACTGCTAAGTAATTTTTCATTTCTCTTAATAAAACATTACTGTTGTGCATTGTATGTAAGTATGTGTTTACAAACCTTCAACATTTCAGAACATGTTTAAGAAACAGACTAAATTTTGCTTTTATAGATCTACCTTTTAATTTTGTTTATTGATACTAAAGTCAGTTTTTAAAATGAATTGAAAACCTTTAGGTTGTAATTTTTTGTATTATTACATTCATGTATCACAACTTTGTTTTCTTTCAGTCACAGGATGCAGGATTCTTGTGTATTCAATAATTCATGCAGTTTGATAGATATAGCATGAAAGAAAATTTCAGTCACTTTTTAGACATTATCATGATAAATTTAAGTTTACTTAGTTTGAGTTATATACTTTTCTTTTGTGTTTCTTTCAATTCACTTTGTTGGAAGAATCAGGATCACCAACTTTGTACTTGAGTTCGATTCACTGTAATCATGCACATTAGTTCAATTTTTGGTGTCTACATTTTACCCTGATCGGTGATGATGAGAAAACCCACTTGTAGAGAAAAATATATATGTAAAAACGGCTTGTTTGGGTTGAGAAAACTCTACATTTTTACATATATATTCTTTCCTTTTGTTGTTGGAGGCCTAAATGTCATCAGTTTCTAGAGGGGCTTTCATTCATAGGTCCTTATGAATAGATTTTATGTTCAAGGGCTCTGCTACTTGGCCAGACAGATATCGGTAGCATTGATGATTATTGTGTATTTCAGTGATCTGTGGGAGCTTGACTCCAAGAATTTCTGGATGTATGGTCAGCTTAACCAAGGATTCAGGACCCCTGAATGTTCTTGAGTAAGGTTAGTCCTTCACTGTAAATATTCTCCACTATTGTCTGACTAACAAGGTACTTTACAATATCACCTTCGTGATTCTAATATTAATGACAGGCGAAGTTTGGAAAATCTTGTGCTTTAGAGTTCTCTAGGCCATTGTGTGTAACACAAACTGAAAGTCACTACTCAGCAGTAGGTAACGACAGTGTAGCACACCTTTCTACACTTGGAACTGGACATACAAGTTCAGTGAGCGATATCAATCTGAGCCGGGCATACTTTGCTGCACAGTAGAAAGTATCCAGACTAGTTTGTTCTCATTATTAGCAGAAATTATCTAAACTTTCACATGATCCCCAAAATCCAGGTATTTGATAGACAGTCTCTCTCTGTCTCGTGTGAGATAGTTCTTCTGCATTTATGTCTTAGGTCTCAGTTGTAGTTATGATTCAAACATACCCTTGCAATGTTGGTATATAGTGTACAATTATAACTCCAAAGTTTTAATGATCCATATTCTACTCATACTGTGAATTTTCTATCATACCAGTTCAAGCAGTTCTTTCTTTGTCATATAGAATCTTTGTTTAGTATATGGCATATATGTGATTAAATGCTCTACTTTGCCCTCCAATTTGCAATTCTGCTGTCACTGGCATTGGTATTATAATAATTTACTAAAGCACAGACTAATGACTGTAATGCTTGATCAAATTCTTCATTCCATTGTGATATGTCTTATTAAGAGCCAATAACATTTTGGCAGTCTAGAAAAAGTTAAATAGAAACATTCATAAATGCAATGAAATGTAAGATAACATTTATGAGGTCATTTCTGCACCACTGCTGTGTTATTAAGATCAGTATTGATGTTTCTTTTTACATAAAATGTAGCAATGAAACTTCTAGGCATACAAACATGCATTTTCTAAATTGTAGTTTAAAGTTTGTCCTTTTTTAATAATCTGGAATACCATTTATAGGTTTGCAGCTGCAGACTCAAGTGTAGAATCAAACTTCCAAGATGTCAACACAGATGAGGCATAGATTAGCCTTTGGGAGTAAAACGTGGATATAGATCCAGCACTAGGAATATAAAGTATTGAATTATGTATTTCTATGTAGGTGACAACTGTTGTTTTAATATCGAAGGAACAATAGTAGACACTGAAATTTTATCGGCAAACCTGAGTCTAGAAAGAGCTCTTTATAAAACAAAAATGTATCAGTATACGGGTAATATCAGTGTATACATTCAAAACTTTTCTTGAATTAGCTTTGAATTTTGAGAAGTGTTGCTTTAAAAATGATAGAAGTAAATAAAGTAATCACCTGTAATTAAAAATGAAGTGAAACTTAAATGGTGTCAGAGATTTTCAAATAAATTTCTAGGGGCATTTCAGTAAATGGGGTTCATTTATTAACTATTTTCAAACTATTTATGCACTGAATTATTTGTAGATCCATCATTTTGTTACTTATAGGTCTTTCTAACATCATACGAGTCAAAAGAGAAATGAACAAAAACACGATCCAAATTCCAGTTAACTACTTTAGGTGGTGCTGTGATCCCACATGTATTTTAAAACACGTTTTCATCATTGTTTGTTTGTAAGTTTATGTTTTATAAAATGTAGATAACTTGATTAAAGTGTTTTTATGTTTAATATGTTATAAGATTCTACTTTTGAACATTTTTACACATCTGTTATTTTTTATTTTTGTATTGACTAAAATTAAATCTTTAAGTCGAGTGCTATCGGAAGACATACCTTGTTTAATTCAGTAGAAATGGTGATGTATTTTGTTTACTAAGAGTGTGAATGATCTTGGATCATATTGGAACGAATCTTTTTTAACATTTGGTACAATAGTAATATTAATGAGAAAGCCAACATATATCACATTTTTTTTAATTGGGCTTATTTATTAAACCCTCCAACTGGGAGTAACTGACAAAATTTTAAACTACTTAATAACAGATTCTATCCCTAAATTCTTTTAGAAACAATTGTATGGCAAAGGACCTTAAATAGTCATTGTCTTATTTTAATGCGTTGCAATCTTTTATTCAACCAAACCAGATGCTGGTTGTATTTTTATGCCAAACAAATAGCACTACAATAGAATTATTGAAACACAAATGTCATCCAGCTGTATTAGTTCATGAACAATAAAAGATTTATTTCGTATAATTTTATTGTGTAAACAAGTTTGTAATGTAGTCAATTGTATTTTTTTCTTTTTATACACCTCATCATTAATTCAGTGTTTATTTTCACATATTGTCACATAAATAAACTACAGTGTTTACATGAAAAATATAGACTCCAGTTCAAAAGAACAAATAATAATATGGACACAGTGTATAAAAAGTTTTACGAAAGCTAACCCTGTATTTAATAAATTAAGATACTTATATTTATTAGACGTTTAGTCTGTGAAAGACCTTGGTGTT
The DNA here is from genome assembly GCA_011833715.1 of Carcinoscorpius rotundicauda. Lineage (NCBI taxonomy): Eukaryota > Metazoa > Arthropoda > Merostomata > Xiphosura > Limulidae > Carcinoscorpius > Carcinoscorpius rotundicauda. Next base: position 144,333,257 of record CM022393.1, read on the forward strand.
CGAAAGCTGAAATAAGCTGGTTAGAATTGTAGTCTTAGGCAAACACCCCGCTCGGTTTTAAACAATGGTGAACTTTAAAAACATTCCCTCAGGGGTGATGAGTAAGAGGTGAAAGGTTGTACACCAGTCATTACTTATCTAGTAATCATTTTGGGACAAAAATATTACCAAATGTAGAGTTATACATAATCATTTTTACAATTGGTTTTTCAACCTTCTCGCCTAAATTCAAAGAGTTTAATTTCGCAAAAAACAAGTTGTAGAAAAAGAAATAAAAAATATCTGAATAAAAATAACAACATAATTTCCTAAAATAGTAATGTTTAAATTAATTATTAACAACTAAATATTTGTGAAGAAAATCTATGAAGCAGAATAAATGGTTTACTTCTAAATTGTCACAAAATACAAAAGTATGTGATGTAAATCACACATGGAAATAAAAACTATAATCAATACATTAAATGTAAACTAAACGGATAATTAAATCATAATTAACGAAGCAATAATATTGTATTTTATTTTCTTCACAAATATTGAATTACATGTGTTTCTGTAGGCGAATAGCACGGGGTGGCAAGGTTGGTTAAGGCATTCGACTCGTAATCTGAAGGTCGAGGATTCGAATCTCTCTCGCGCGAAACATGCTCGCCCTTTTAGCCATGGGGACGTTCTAATATGACGGTCAATCCCATTGTTCTTTGGTAAAAAGAGTAACCCAAGAGTGGCGGTGGGTGGTGATGACTAATTGCCTTCCCTGTAGTCTTACACTACTAAATTAGGTACAGATAGCCCTCTTGTAATTTGCGTTAAATTCAATATATATATATGCAGGCGATTTGTGTTACTAATACATTTAAGTACATAACTTAAAATTAGAAACATAAATTGAGAGAGGTTTAAATCTATATCCATTCACACACAACTATAGTAACACCATCCTCCTCTGTAAAACTACGTATTGTAATTAAGCATATAAGAAAAACTATAGAGTTGATCGTAAGTATCAGAACTAGAATTTAAAATGGCAAATTTAATATAAGTTTAATTTACAAAACGAAACTTCAATTGTTGTAAAAACATTTCAGTATAGATAACGTTATTCAGGTTAGATAAATTATTAATTTTAAGAGTTTGACTATAATGTTAATCACACGTTGATATCTGTTGGTCTGCATTTCGTTCTCGAACGCCTCCCAGTGGCTCAGCAGTATGTCTGCGGACTTACTACGCCAAAAACCGGGTTTCGATACCCATGGTGGGCAGAACACACAAAGCCCATTGTGTAGCTTTGTGCTAAATTTAAAATAACAACAACATCGTTCGCGAACAAGCAGCACAGACGTGAGCAACACAAGTTTCCTTGTAATAACATTCACGTTAGAAACACCATTCGCCTGTTAAAATTTGCTAAGTAACAATCTAACTATGATGTCAAAAGACATCTCCTAGCAACTCCCTCATTGACAGAAGACAACTTTCGTCGTCAAGTGTCATGGCAGAATAAAACTTCCACTCGGCAGGTGTATTAGTAGCTTGAAAAATTCCGCCATGCAAGTGCAGACCCAGTTGATTTTTGTAGTATGTCAACCTCACTCGTTTTAAGCATTCTTTGCCACCCGTGGTGTGACTGAAAGTCTGCATTGAGAATTAGATATACGTTTGTTCAAACAAAAGGGTAAAAAAAAAATCAGTTAACTTGTTGAAGTAAATTACCAAGATAAGAAACACTTGAACGAAAACTGTGGGTTTATCTTGTTAAATAGAAAATGACACAAAACGCAGTTTCATCCATTCATCTCTAAAACAAACCAAAACCATTGTTTGCTTATTTTACATTTACCAACTAAATTCATTGGTATTGATTTAAAAATCGTTTGTTTTTAATTCAAAGTTACACTATGGAGTATCTGTGGTCTGTGAATCGAACCCTTGCTTTTAGCATTATAAACTGACCCACTAATGACAAACAGTTTGTTAAATTTCCATATACAGCTCAAATGTTCTGAGCTTTGTGTTTATGAAGAGGAAATTTATGCTGTTATTAAATTATGCAACATAAACACTCACGTGATCATCACAAACAGATTTATGAGTTAACCAATCTGGAAATCTAAATTTCACTATCTATTTATTCGATATATTTTCACCTTTTCTTGCTAGTAAAAATGGTTAGCAAATCATATTAAAAAAACAATTAAATACTAGCAGGTAAAGCACTTTAATCCTGAAGAAAACAGGTCCACCTCTAATTAGATTTGTAGGTCCACCTCTCGAAAACAACAGAATTTTTTATTTTGCTTTTAATATATTTTATGTGACTTTGAAACCTTTCTTATTTTGTTGATCTGTATCTCTGTAAGGGCCCGGCATGGCCAAGCGTGTTAAGGCGTGCGACTTGTAATCTGAGGGTCGCGGGTTCGCATCCAGGTCGTGCCAAACATGCTCACCCTCCCAGCCGTGAGGGCGTTATAATATGACGGTCAATCCCACTATTCGTTGGTAAAAGAGTTGGCGGTGGGTGGTGATGACTAGCTGCCTTCCCTGTGGTCTTACACTGCTAAATTACGGACGGCTAGCACAGATAGTCCTCGAGTAGCTTTGTACGAAATTCTGAAAACGAACAGCCAGAGGACAGATGAGAGGAGTATATTATTTCACAATAGAAACTCGAGTAGAAGTGTGTGCTTGTGCTTTCCTCTTGCAGCGCCACATCGGGCTATCTGCTATGTTTACCGTGGGGAACTGAACCCCTGACTTACTGCTGTTTCAGAGGAGGACCGAGTAGAGGTACCAGTATTGTCCAGTTAAAACAAATGAAATAGTACAATAAACAGATAATGAAAAAGAATGATTTCATAACCAAATTTGTGCTTAACACAACGTTTCATATCAAATAATTGAAATATATTTCATTAACATGTTGAAATATAATTCACAATTAATCTATTACTTCAGTTTTTTATCTGCAGATCCACACAATGAAACGCCGAAAAACTAACGTACATTTCATTGCTGAAAAACATTCGGACAATAAATGTGATTAGTAATGAATAGCCTTATCAACATCTCGAGCTTAAATTAAAATATCAAATAATCAAATGCGCATGAATTACTTGTTGTTGTTGTTGTTTTAAATTAAGCACAAAGCTACACAATGGGCTATCTGTGCTCTGCCCACCACGGGTATCGAAACCCGGATTTTAGCGTGCAAGTCCGCAGACATACCGCTGAGCCACTGGGGGGCGCATGAATTACTATTTCAGCAAATTAAACAATGGGATTTTATTATACGCCTGACAGATTGTGCTCATACAAAGTTCTTCGATAGTAAACCAGCACAATTTAAAGCACTAGTAGAGTAAAGACCTAGGAGTTAGTAATAAAGAAAATAAATAAATATTTATTACAATATTGTAAGTATTCTACGATAAAATATCCTTAAATTTGAAAATACAAAAGTTAACCCTAATGCTCTAATTGTTAGTGAAACTCTATATTATGCAGTCATAGTGTTGCATTTCCTGAAATCATTTCAAAACTTTATTAATTTTAAAAAGATATTAATATAGGGTTGAGAAATTTCTCATAGTTCCAGTTAAGAATATTCTTTACCATAAAACACAATCACTCACACCATTATAAATGGTAAAATGTGATGTAAACTGCTTAGTAGAAAAAGGTGCATGTTCGTGGTAAATTGACAAGCTGTATGATATTTATTGTGAAAGGTGCACATTATGTCCATTGTAATATGACAGATTGTACAATACTTAGTGTAAAAGATGCATATAATGTCCATTGTAATATGGCAGGTTGTACAATACTTAGTGTGAAAGGAGCGAGTTATCTTTCTTACTTGAAAACCACAAACAAGTTTAGAACAAATTTAATCAGTACTCCTAATTACGGTCAGAATAATTCTTGAGGATTCGTTTCTGCCTTTTATATATTTCACGGTGTGTTAAACAGTGACGAAAATTCCGTTACAACTTTATCTTTCGTTATAAACTTTAAATTAAAATTTGATCAAGTTTTAAACACATCGACGAAAAACACATTATTTTATTGTTGTTGTTTAGTTAACTTTAGAACGTTTCCGGTAAATTACCTACTAATTTTTGTTTTTTCTCATTTGATATTATTGTACACAATTTCAACTAGTAATAACAATGTAGACAAACACAGTCCAATTAAAAGAAAATAAAACGCTCCCAATAAGTCATGCACCTGTAGAGGGCGCAACGTGGTTTCCAATGGGCTAATAGTAACATTCTTGCGTATAGCTTCCTTTATGTTTTCAGTCCATTTGTTCATCAAACCGTGTCTCACAATACGTGTTATTCTGCGTAAATAATAATAACAAAATTGGTATATATTTATTTACACAGCTATATTGTCATAAATATCAAAAGTACATGAAACTATAAATAACGTCACCATTATATAAATTTATTACTATAAAACTAGTTTATTCAAAACGATTTGCTGCTTATAAAGTAATTAGTTTTTTTGTTGCTAAAAGCAAATTACACAACTGGTTATCTGTACTTTGAACACCACTAGTATTGAAACCTGATTTGAAGGTCATAAACTACTGACCGTAATTACCTCTGTTGCACAAAAAGTGTTTAAGTGTAAGCTTATCTAATATTATATCCACTACTTATAGTGTTGTTCACTGGACGGAAGTTACGTAAATTCATGATTCATGAAAGGTTATATTTGGGCATGAAAAGTTGTTTCCCTTACATGTAACTGTGAAAAAAAACGTGAAAACACCCATAAAATTGCGGAATTCAAAACATGAAACCGCAAATTTACATGTATCTCCGCATGGTTCACTAACAGAGGGTGGAACAGTGGTGAAATCGCAAAAATGCCCATAAAAACCGCAAATCGCAAAATACAAATCTGAAAAGTTCTATGCATCTCTCCACAGAATCAGTGAATGTCCTCACTACATTTGGTGAAGGCTCACCCAAAGAAAGTGAGGTAATGGTAAAAAACGTAAAAGTGCCCACGAAAAACGCATAACTGAAGATGTGTATATATCTCTTAATGGACCTGATGAACCTATATATCCTGCAAAGTCAATACATGGACACACAACAAACAATACTATTACATTTATACAGACGGCGCCAGTGCATTATATCCGCGTATGACATATTTATGACGTCATATCTGCACCCTGAGAGTGGAAAAAATAAAGTTCTCCATTATGGGAAATCGAGGCGAAACGAGAAAATCGTGACCCCTATTGCAATTCTACATGCATACAGGATAAAATTTTCGCTAAGTTGGGGATAGCCATTGTGTAATGAAAGCGTTTTTCCAGTATCATAAAAGCAAGATTCCATTATAGAATGATGTGTATATTTATTACCAAGATCGACAAGAGTTTGTATAATGTGAATTGATACACTTGGTATTTCGAGATCTATTGGGTGTCATGGACTTCCACCGTAAACATCTGCAGTGACAAAAATTCAAATAGCTGTTCATATGGCTTTGAACTAAAACAAACACTCAGTATTTCGAAGTTTCAGTTTACCAAGGTACAATACTAGATAATATTTATTGAATTATGTTCATCACACTCTATTCAAACCAGTGCTGTAAAAATTATGAGAAATATAATTTAAAGCAACATACAGTGGAATAGAAATCACAGCCGCAACTCGAAATTAGAACGAAATCACAGTGAGGAGCCTAGTCTATTCACTGATGACTTACAAAAACTGAAAGTTATCCCTCCTAGTGATTTTACAAGCTTATAAATAAAGATATTAGGGCCTTTATATGCTTAATTTGTTTTAGGAGTGATCTTGTCAATAAACATATTACTTTCGATTAAAATGACCCGAAATGTTTATCTATGTGGCTTTGTATGGATTAAGATCGGAAGTGTTTATCTGTGTGGTTTTGTATGCATTAAGAAAATAAAAGCTTTCACTTGGTCTTTGTTATTATTTTATTTAAATTATTATTACGATGTCTGCACGTGCTACACCTATACAAGACATGGATTATTAAAAAAAAAAAGACTTATTTTCTCTGTAAGTAAAAGTACTTCTTTTATATAGAGACTCAAAAATGAGCAGTTGTCTGTGATTACCATAAAATTAAATTTTAGCAAAGATGGTGGAGAAAGACGATTAAGCGGAAAAGGAAGTGTCAGAAACTGAAAACAGTTGTGTTGATAGGGCCAATCTTCAGAAATCAACGTCTGATGCGTCTGCAGACGACGACGCTGAATCTGCCTTGGTTATTTTTTCAACATTAAACGAAACTACTTACCACCGTATTGCATCTAATGTGGATAAATATTCAGAAGAAAGGACAGAAACTTAATATGGGCAGTATCTTCATGTATAAATGTTAAATTAGAATGTCATCAAAATTATTCCTGGGCTAACTGAATATACTGTTACTTATATTCATGAAATAACATTAGCATTTGATTCACTGATATCTCTAGAAACCGTATATATAATACAATAAATGCCCAACATTCAAGCTGGCTATTAGATGCAAAGTGGAAAGAACACTTTAGCATCTTAATATACGTGCATATATTTGGTTACTTTTGACAGCTGGTGCTTACAGATCTAAAACAGAAGCAGCTGTTAATTTGTAGAAACTGACAAAACTATAAATCCAGCCACAATGACATGCCCCCCAGTGTCAAAGATGAATGTTTGTGGACTCACAATGCTAAAAACCAGGTTTCAATACCTGTGGTTGGCAGAGCACAGATAACCCATTGTATAGCTTTGCGCTCAATTCTAAATAAACAAATGCTATGTCGTCAATGAAAACATCTTAGATCATTGCTAAAGCTACTGCTAAGTTATGAAATACAGTGTGTGGGTACAACTGCTATGTTGAACTGTAATGTAAACACGAATTAAAAGTACAAAGGCATAAGTGAAGCTAGTAAAGATATACGAGTCTATATTGTTCCTTGAATTTGACTTGGCAAGAAAAGGTTATGTCAATTAAAGCTGTTGACAAAATTTAAAATACTGCGAGTAATTAAATAATGTAACAATGATTATTACATAGGGTTTAGTTACAGTACAAACAAAAGAATAATTCCTGAGAGGGAAAAAGAGGTCAACTTGACCCTCCATGGTCCAAAACAGGGACCGAATCCAGACGAATAAGAAGAAAATGGCCGTTGAAACCTAACAAATAATGAATAAACAAAAGCTCTTTGGCATTACTACAGATGTTATAAGAGATATTCAAGACATAGTAAATACTGAAGTTTACAATATCTACTGGATAAATTTTAATAGAATAATTAACTTAAGAATAACATTGTTATTTTGAACTAGTTTTGATTAGTATTTATTGTTCAAGCTGAGCTCAAGCTAAGTTATACAATTTAACACTGGTCTGTTTGCTTCTTTCTTTGTGTCAAAATGAAAGCACACTGATCTATCTGCTCTTGACCACTATGGAATCATACCCCGGATTTCAGAGTTGTAAGTTCAGCAAATATATTTTATATATCAGCAGTAGAGATACAAGGATCTGACTGAGTCTTTCTTGGATATAAAGTTTTGTTGTTGTTTTTCCAAACATATTATTGTCTTGTTTCTATTTACCGGATAACAATATTTTTAATTATCTTGGACACGATATGTTGTACATTGTTTTCTTTTATGATTAACAAACAATATCACTTGCAAATATCAACAGCGCTATAAATATTTCACGTAAGACCTGCCATTCCTTGACTATTTGGGAGCTCGGCTCGCAGTAAGCGAGTAGCGGGTTTGTGGAAGCAGTATAAAGTCACGACCAATCCCATTATTCGTTATTGAAAGAGTAGCCCAATTATGTTCCTTCTAGTTTATCACTTTAAAATTAAAGACGACCAGTGCAAAAAGCTCCAGTTCAGCTTTGCGAGAAATTCGACCGAAACATTTCATGCGAAAAAAACGTCTAAAGTCATAAGTTATTCTCAGAGAAATAACAAAAACTTACACTTTATCAAATGACGTCTTACATGGATTCCCTTTCTGAAGAACTATTCCATTAGTGGAACTGGTGAAAGTGTCTTTAGCAAAGGCAAACCTGTCTTCTCCCATTTTTGTAACTTGAAATTCGGTTGTTCCACGAGTGCCAATATAAGCATAATTATTGCTTAAAGTCTTCAGTAAACCGTGGTTTACACTTTCCACCAGATCAATGTAATTCCTCTCTTTGAAACCAGCTAAACCACCGTAGATTGGATTGTTCGAGTCCTGTGGAAAGTAGAAATTCGATGGAATTGAAATCACGTTACTAGTATTTTAACGTATATGCTTTATACATTTATATTTAGGTTGTTATTTGTTATTATGTACAAAGCTACACAAAGGACTAACTATCTGTGCTCTGCCCAACACGAATATTGAAACCCGGTTTCTAGCAGTATAAGTTTACAGGGCTATTTAACGATTCTGATAACTGTAAACAGTTGATGAACAGTCTAGATAGCAATACGAAACAAACCTAAAAACATTTCTGTTGCTAACAAGCGAAATAAATTAAATGTTTTAAAAGTGTAATAATAAATTAACTTAATGTCATGTCACCTGTGGTAAACAAACCTGTTTAACAGAATTAACATATTACGTAATAACTGGAAGTCTACAATAACAACACTACAGCAAACTCTCATATATTTTACTTATGTAGCAACAGTAAATTATATTAATTTTCGGAGGCAGATTAAACTGCCTTTAACAGCACAGAAACTGATTTTAGCAGCTCCTTAGACTCTTAGTATCTTATTGTAAAATCAGAGCGTCAGGCCGAACTCCCCATTTTGTAACTCCTTCCTAAACCACTGAAAACTTTTGTAAAAAATCATAAATTCAAAACCTTTGTAATGAGTATTGATAAGGTATATTCGAAGAAAAATCATCAACAGTTTTTCACGGCTTTCATTAAAATCTAGCAGTAGAACTTTCACTACAAATCCAGTTTATTCACAGGTACAAAACTACGATAATTCACTGAAACTGTGAACATTCCTTACCAAAATTTCATTTTCAAGATTCGATCCTTTCAATACGCCACAAGTGTAACGTCCTTTTGATGTCTCTCTTTTCAGGGCATACAATGTATCGATTGATTGTTCCTTGGTCAAGATGGTCATGTGTGATTTCAGCGTACCACCATATGATGAGTAGATTATAATTGCAAATGCCCACCAGGAAACCAGAAGAAGTTTGACATTTAGAGCTCTGCTAAATGGGATTCTTCCTCCTTAAAAATAAACAAACACATTAATTTCAAATTTTGATATAGAACATGTATATCTATCAGTTGCGATTTAACTAAAGTAGCGAAGATTTTTTTGCCTTAAACCAACAAAAGTGGACGTTTTAGTTTCGTTAAAATCGTGTTTCTATGTACATATATATTTTATTACTATGGCATAGCTAGAAACACAATCAGTCTAACCTTGACAAACTAAACACCCCCACAGATACCATATCGTAGAGATCCACAGATTCCTTGTCTTCCATGGTATGGTTACGTTCGTGGTGAAGATGGTAAATGTTGTCACTACGATCAATGACAAAATAATGCAAATCCAGACCTAAACACAAAACATAAATTACTGATTTTTAAACATTATTTATATCATACAAATATCATTAAATTCCCCATAAAAAGGAAATTTTGTAACTTTATAGAGTTTTGGATATTAATAACAACTGATTAATATTTTCTTGTTTCTTTTAAATTTCGCGCAAAACTACACGAGGGCTATCCGCACTTGCCGTCCCTAATTTAGCAGTGTAAGACTAAAGGGAAGACAGCTAGTCATCACCATCCACCGCCAACTGTTGGGCTTCTCTTTTACCAACGAATAGTGGGATTGATCGCAAATAATAATGCCCCCTTGGCTGAAAGGACGAGCATGTTGAACGCTACAACCCACCTAGCCATGCTGGGCGTAATATTTTCTCATTTACCTCTTTTGATTCATCAAACATTTTTGTCCATGTGATATTCATTTATACACTTTTGTTTACTGAAGTTTCCAGTTCCTTTTACATGTAAAACATTCTGTTGGATAACATGTGTGTATAGATAGCTATTTGGAAGTTCCAGTTTTCTAATACTTTAATATCGTTACAGATGTATTGCTAAATTTCCGTCTTTCATAAAATCTGGTTTTCCCAACAAAATCAGAACCAAACAGTGTACCATATTCTGTCCTGCACAATTTATCGACATTGGGTTTCGCCGATAAATGGTTACATACTTGTTTCTATGACTTTCATGCTTGGTTTGCACAGAAAAATGTACAAAACTTTAAAGACATAATTAAAACTCTGTCGTTCATCCTACGATCATTCTTTAAATTTTCAAAACAAGTTAAGGTTTTTTAAATTGAACAACAAGTAGTTTTTTTGGGGGACACAAACTATTTTTGTTGAACATCTGGAACTGGTGATCAATTCGAACGACGTTCCAGATCAGCCCTGCTCTGGAAACTGCAAGTTCCTTGTAAGTTGTGTTCAGTTTCTTAGCGCTTCCCATGACTCAGTAATAAATCTGAGGGTTTATAACATTAAACATTTCGTTTTGACAGCGCTGTGAGCAGAAAACTAATGTCTCATTTATTTTTTGTTAATAAAAAACAAATAATTTTATGGCACTGACTATCAATTACTGGTTTACAATTTTTAATGCAAACAAGTTCCTGTAAAATAAAATCAAAACCTGGAGGTCACTCTTCCTACAACGTAGCACAGACGCTACGTAAGGGAGGTCACTCTTCCTACAACGTAGCACAGACGCTACGTAAGGGAGGTCACTCTTCCTACAACGTAGTACAGACGCTACGTAAGGGAGGTCGTCACTCTTCCTACAACGTAGCACAGACGCTACGTGAGGGTTGAATTTGTTTGCTCGTAATCAAGCACAATTCTACACAAAAGGCTAGCTTTACTTAACCACCACGGGAATTTTAACCTGGTTTTAAGCGTTATGAGTCTTTAGACATGCTTCTGCGCCACTTGGGGTGGGAGGTTGAATATTCAAACAAAACTAAAGATGATTCACGGGAAATGACAAGTTTTTAGTCGAAAGGAATCGATAGGATCCCAAGTAATACTCCCATTTTTTATAAAGGAAAATATCGACTAAGTTCAAAGTATGGCAGAAACTTCTGAATATTTGTAAGCTTTCTTTCTATTCATATCTTTGTAGACCATTTTCTAAATAGTACCAGTACATACAACAACACAAGGTAACAGTTTTATCTCAATAAAGTTCTTTGGGGTAAGAAGATTCACTTTCATAACCATAGCCTGATAAAGGCGTTGTTACTCATCATTTGTCGTAAATATTAAATCTTGAAAACTTATCCGTTTCCATTTGAAGAATATTGAATATTTCCTCATACAAAATCAACTGACTTTTAGCTGGTCACATTTTAACAAATGTTTGAATCAGTGAAATAGCAGGCAAATAGTGCACGGGAATTAATTATTAAAGAGCTTGATGTGAAAATAACAACATAATTTATTGCAATTAACACATCCTATCTGTTAAGACGTAATTGGCACATTCACCACATGAAACGTTTGAAATTATGTTGTATTATTTAAAACACATAGCGTAGGAAATATAAAATACATATTGAATTACCGACTATAAAGCGTGTATGTTTTGTGTATTAGACACACGTTATATTTTATTGCTGACTCTTACAGTCATGAGTCAAAACCATCACTCATCCGGCAACTATCTTGAACAGAGTTTCTCTACCTTGGTTCTATGGATAGGTTTTAGGGATTCCGCAAGAAAACAAACCTGTAATGGTAGTAATATCAGAACAAAAACAACAAAGAATGTCCTGTAATTATCACGACAATTCTAGCTCTTTAAGTGAATCAAACTATGACAATCGATCGGTTAAAATCTAGGTTTCCTATTGGTTTTAAATATAATAAGGATAGATGTCAAAAAAACATATTAGCAAATAGAAAAAAGAGAGGATGTGGCAGGTAAGTGTGACAGGAGGAGTCTGATGTTTTAGTAACTAGCTCTTTAGACAAATAAGATTGAAGTATATAAAAATGTTTTACCACGTCAGCTTGACAGTATTGTAGCGTCTATTTTGTGTCAAATATTCTAGTTCTCAGAGGGGCGTAAATAGCTTAATAAATAGGCGGTTAATGTTGATCTCATAACTTTCTGAACCTAGATGTCATTTTAATACTGAATGCGTAAAAGTGACAAAATCTTTCAACCCTCTTCAAAATTATTGCCGTGGATTGGATTGGAAGTAAAATACATTAACCAAATTGAAGGAAACTACAACTGGTAATTCAACTCGTTTTGAAACTGGACCATCAGTAAATGATCCAGCATCATGTAGTTTTCTACTTTCTTATAATGGTTCCATAAATAAACTTAGTCTGGAAATAAATGTAGTTTTAATACTAACCCCCTTCCAACTCCAGCAGCTCAGCTGAAAGTATGAAATTGGTTTTTTGAATTTCAAGCAAAGCTTCACGAAAGTTTGTTTATTTGGTTTTTAATCTAGCGCGAAGCTACACGAAGGTTGTCTGCACTACCCGTTCCTGATTCAGCAGTGTAAGACTAGAGAGATGGCAGCTTTTCACCACCACCCACCACCAACTCTTAGGCTACTCTTTTGTCAGTGAATAGTGGGATTGATCGTCACCTAATAACGGTCCCACGGCTGAAAGAGTGAGCATGTTTGATGGATGAGGCATTCGAACCCGCAAACCTCAAGTGCACTGAGCACCTGGTCGTACCAGGCCTGTAAATATGAATCCTGACACCTCTAAAATCTCTGTTTTTATATAGCGCGGGTAGTCAGTTGTGTAACCTGGTGCTTAAAAATACAGACAAACAACAGTACATCCAGTAACTTAACCAGCAACATATGTATCTAACCTTTTTAACAAAACAAATGGTTTCGAAGGTTTCGTGAACAGTTGTTCTTACGAAGAAGCGCTTTATTACTTACGAATCTGAATGTGCACCAATAACTGCTGCACAAAGGACACCCCTACCAAGATGAAGTAAGACTGACCCATTGCATTGCATAAATGGGTCAGCATATAGTAACGGAATATAAATAACTTAAATAATAATACAAATATTCCTGGTATTAATTGGAAAGCCTGTGTGTCACGTGCAAGTTGAATTTCATTTAGGGCGAAATAACATAGTAGTACATAGAAGTAGACAGCCTCGTGGAGCAAAAATGATTTACCCTAAGCCAATCATCAATCGTAAAACGATCGCTCGTGATTAAAAAAGAATGTGACTTTGAACTGTTTCTTTTACGACATATTCGGATATTTATAATTATTTACAGTTAGAAATAAACAAAGCCAACATTTCTAGCATACTTTCTTTTTAACCATAACATATTCAAAACGATTACCTGAAATTAAAGTTGCTCAAAACTAAAGAATTGAAATCGCGCTTTTATTATTCGCTCTGGTCGCTATTATTTTAACGAACGAGATCACTTCACGAGAAGGTATCACGTCATAACTGATCGTATCGCAACAAAGCTGTCTTACTTGCATTTTACCTAAAAATGCCAAGAATGTTGAATATCCAGAAGTATACTGACAAATAATTTTGTAGCGTAAGCAAATAAAAAGTAAATTGTTGCTCATAAAAACTATCATAAACCACGTACGAATGTTGACAAGATAAGATAGATTTTGTTATTTCACGTTACACTTATGTATCATAGGGGAATCTACAATTAAGTATCTTCCAGTTTGTCTATCTGATGACTTTCGATTAACCAACTGTCAATTCTTATTTGTTAACATTTTATATCACTAGGTAAAATAGCAATGAATTTACGGACTGACAACTCTAAACTCAGGGTGTAGATTCCCCTAGGTGGACACAGCAGATAGCCCAAAGTGGCTTTATTTTAAAACAAATAGTTTTTTTTACTTGGCTACAAATCAAAACTCACGTGGTAAATGAATGACGCAATGATTGCTTGAACTTGATTTGCTGTTAGTGTTTTACTCGCTCACAGAAACCGAACTCATCTATCACGTGAGACAATGTAATAATGGTTAATACCAACAGTAAACCGAGTTCTAACAATCCTCGCATCTTTCCCTCGGCAGATAACTTGTATTTTGTAACCTACTAAAATACTAACAAAACATAACTCGCCTGCCACGTGAAGGGTGTTATGATAGATAGAGTCCGACGTTTAGATCTCGGAGTTCTGGTGATAAAAGTCACCACGTCGTAAATATAAGGAATGGTGAAGTCAACTGCTTCCTTTCTTTCTTCTGTAATGGATATTTTAGCGATAGCAATGTCTGCCTCCTGCAAAATAGCAAGGAATTCCTTAACAAATAAAACTTCCAAGGTTACTGTTATTTTGTGTACAATAAATTAAAATTGTATTTTTGTGTATTTCAACCTTCCAAATATGGGAATCATATTAGATGATGCGCAAGGCAAAAAACACGAATATATATATATCATATTAATAAGCATTATGAACAATTATTATAAAGCTATTATAGATAATAACACAACAAAATTTAAAAGTATTCATTCTCATAATCAGTGGCCTTCCAACATCACTCATTGTCTTATATTTTCTTATATAGGGAACTACTAAACGATACTTTAAGTAATAAATAACAGCTGAGTAACATTTTACAGTATTCGCATATGTATAAAAACTACAGAAAAACCTTACATTCAGTATTTCCATCTAAAGACTGAAGTGTTTTTACTTTTTGAGGTTTTAATAAGTAACAAAACAAAATGAAAGTAGGACTGCTTTAAGAGAAACAACATGTCAGCGATGGCATCATATTTCATACATTTTCTGACGATGTATTTTTGAGCATCTAAAAATACTGATGATTGATGGACATATCTGTACTTGTAGATGTGTTTTAACATGCCTGTAGAAAATTAAGTGTTCAGAAATCTGTGTTGTTTCAAGTATTACACGAATAAAACGTTGTTCTCACTGACTGTATTTACTAAAAATAACAAACATTTTAATCTACAGTTATTTGTTATTGAAAAACAAAGCTTTTTTGTCTGAATATTGCTTCCATATTTATTCAGTGACAACTTCAAGCCAAAATAAATGTGATCGAAAGATATATCAGAATAATATTCTTTGGAAATAATAAATTATTATAGTTTTAGAAACGTGTAACTTTTATAAATTCATTGTCACACAATCTACGAGTCAACCAATCAATGCTAGTTGTTTTTATTTTTAAAATTACGACCTCTATTATTGTATTGCCATATTGATGTTTCGCTTCTCCAAATACAAACAGGATCATGTCAAACTGTTATAAATAATGTAAAAACATAATGGCATGTTTTATTACTACACAGAGATATAATCATATCAAGCTGTTACATTCACTGTTATAACTAATATAAAAACATAATGACATGTTTTATTACTACACAGACAGATACACCACATGGCCAAAAGTACGTGGACACCCGACCGTCACACCCATATGTGCTTGTTGAACATCTCATTCCAAAACCATGACCATTAATATGAAGTTGGTTCCCCCTATGTTGCTATTACAGCCTCCACTCTTCTGGGAAGGCTTTTCACTTGGAACATGGCTGCGGGTATTCGCTCCCATTCAGCCAGAAAAGCATTAGTGAGGTCTCGTAGTCGGCGTTCTAATTCATCCCAAAAATATTCGATGGGATTGAGGTCAGGGCTCTGTGCAAGCCAGTCAAGATCTTTCACACTAACCTCGGCAAATCATATCTTTATGGACCTCGCTTTGTGCACGTGTCATGTTGAAACAAAAAAGAGCCTTCCCTAAGCTGTTGCAACAAAGCTGGAAGCACACAATTTTCTAGAATGTCATTATATGCTGTAGCATATATAGATTTCTCTTCACTAAGACTAACGAGACTAGCTCAAACCGTAAAAAACAGCCCCAGACCATTATTCCTCCTCTACAAAACTTTACAGTCGCCACTGTGCATTCAAACAGGTAGCGTTCTCGTGGCATCCGTCAAACTCAGATTTGTCCGTCAGACTGCCAGATAGTGAAGCGTGACTAATCACTCCAGAGAACACGTTTCCACTGCTCCAGATTCTAGAGGCGGTGTGATTTACACCACTCCAACCGACCCTTGGCATTGCGTATGGTGATCTTACACTTGTGTGCAGCTGCTCGTCCTTGAAACCCCATTTTATAAAGCTCCAGACGAACATTTCTTCTGCTGACATTGCTTCTCGAGGCAGTTTGAAACTCGATAGTGAATGTTGCTGCTGCAAAGATATGATTTTTACGCGCTACGAACTTCTGCACTCGGCGGTCCCGTTCTTTGAGCTTGTGTAGCCTACCGCTTCGTGGCTGAGTTGTTGTTGCTCAAAGACGTTTCCACTTCACTGTAAATCGGGGCAGCTCCAGCACGGCAGAAATTTGACGAGCTGACTTGATGGAAAGGTGTCATTCTGTGACACTGCCACGTTGAAAATCACTGAGCGTTTCAATATAATCCATTCTACTGCCAATATTTGTCTATGGAGATTGCATGGCTGTATGCTTGAATTTATGCACCTGTTAACAAAGGATGTAGCTGAAATACCAAAACCTACTAATTAGAAGGGGTGTCCACATACTTCTGGTCATGTAGTGTATAATTATATCAAACTGTTACACTCACTGTTACAACTCATGTAGAAATAATGATATTTTATTGCAACACAGAAAGATATAATAATATCAAACTGTTACACTCACTGTTACAACTCATGTAGAAATAATGATATTTTATTACTACACAAAGAGATACAATCATATCAAACTGTTATAACTAATTTAAAAAACATAACGACATTTTTTGCTACACAGAAAGATATAATAATATCAAACTGTTACACTTACTGTTATAACTCATGTAAAAACATAATATTGTATTGCTACACAGAGAGATATAATCATATTAAACTGTTACACGTACTGCTATAATTAATGTAAAAACAATCACAGAACTTGAACTGTTATGTTTTTTTCGTCTCTCCAATAAAATAATTTTAGTCGTCAGTAGAAACTAAAGTCTCAGGTACCTTTAAAGAAACATGATTGTCTAAACCTTTCCACTCACGATCAGTTTCTCATTAAAACGTGTAATTTTTAGCATATCGATCTAATCACATTGTAAGTAACTTAACTAAGAGTCTGTTTTATTTAAAAACACACTTGAATAAAACGTTTTACTGTTATCTTAGCAACGCGCTAACACTTTGATAAACCCAGCACCACTGTTTTGATACTTATTACTTCCTAACTCAACTTAGCGGAACAGTGGATATCTTTATCTTGTAGATATTGAAGTAAGTACTGACGACTGACTTACTTTGAAACAGAATTTGAACTCGACTTTGTTCACGACTCCATCTTGCCTTGTAAGTTACTTACCTTTCTCTGTACCATGCCAACCAGACCAGTCCATGTTCCGTTTGGTAATTTTCTTCCCCACTCTCCATCTAACGGAGTCCTTATGACGTAACTAGAAAAAAAAGATCCTAGTGTGTAATTTCTTGAAAATAACCTGATTGTTGCAGGCTGTAGGAATCTAAATAACTCTTACTGCACGAAAATCACATAGCCATGAATATGAAAAGAAAAATGTGAAGTGTAAGAAACGGTTAAAGAGTTATGTAATTAGAGCTCATTAATTTCATGCTGTTGGGCCATTTTACACTTTGGAGCAATATAAATGTTTCACCGAAAGTAGTTATGATCCAATTTCAGACACGCGCTGACTGGAAGAGGAAATGTCATCCAAGACTATGAAGTCGTAGTTCCACAGATTGTCGTCAGAGGACTAATGAGATATTTTACATTTGATAGAACAAAGAAATTTAAATAAGTATAAATGTTTAAATATTAAAAAATATGTTAGTCTCTGATCAAAGTGAGTTACCCATAGAGATATTAAATACAAATGAAAAAAATTATAAGTATAGCTAATTATGTACACTTTATTTACATTCTGTACGTCAAAGAATATCTAGTTTTGTTTTATCACTTAGGATTGTTTGTTTTGTTTCTTTTTTTGAATTAAGCACAAAGCTACACAATGGGCTATCTGTGCTCTGCCCACCACGGGTATCGAAACCCGGATTTCAGCGTGTAAGTCCGCAGACATACCGCTGAGCCACTGGAGGGCTGTTTGTTTTGAATTTCGTACAAAGCTACACAAGGGCTGTCTGCGTTAGCCGTCCTTAATTTAGCAGCGTAAAACTAGGGGGAAGGCAGTTAGTTATCACCACCCACCGCCAACACTTGGGCTACTCTTTTAACAACGAATAATGGGATTGACCGAACATTACAACGCCCCCACGGCTGAAAGGGCGAGCATGTTTGGTACGACGGGGATGCAAATCCGTGACCCTCAGATTACTGGTCGCACGCCTTAACACGCTTGGCCATGCCGGGCCGAAAACAAGAAAGAAAATGATAGATAGCATTTCACAAGCTATGTGATATAGCAGACAGTATTAAAAGAACCATCACATATAATCAAATACACCTAAACAATATTATTATTACAATCCCATGAAAATGATCATGAGTTGATTCTAATCGTCAAACATTATTAAGTCCAAGAATCAATATTTCTTTTAAACATGAAGAAAGTTTTGTCTCTAATGTTAATAGATTTGTATTAAAACTCATTAACTGCAAAAAAGCATAGATATGTGTTTAAAATGTAGCTTTAAGAATTTTGTATTTCGTGTGTTTAACGATTATTATCGTTTATTCAGTTATCACAGATAAAGAAGTAAGACAATTTTCCCGAGCTCGAAAACACACTTTTTTAACCGAAGATCATTTCGATCCACTAAAGAGCAAAAACACTGTTTCTAAGTTCTGAGTAAGTCCGTAACATGTTTATGAACTTTCGCGAATAAAATTCTGGATTTATTTCCCTGTCACGTAGTGGCGACGTCAAAGGGAGATGAGAAGTGAAAGGCATTACTCATAAAATTCGTCTGTCTTCCCCAGTCGTTTCAGTAAATTGTATTATAAAAGGTTTGATAAAACTGTGTTTCTCAGAATACAATATCTTCAGTTACACAAGACAAACACACCCAACGAACAATTTTCCATTCTCTGGTTAGCTCTGTTGTTTTTGCTGCCAACCATAGTACAAATTGAGAAAATGTCGAAGCAACTCATAAATACCTGAAGCCAACTAGGAAATTACACTTGAACCATAGATGGTGATGACATTGAATGCGATATTTTATAACTGTTTAATATATATCGTTGTGCCTATGTTATTATCTTGTAAAAAAAACTAGTCCATGATGTTATGTTTATATTTTAACCTTTTCTCTAAGTTCTAAGAATTTCAACTTAAAATGCAACTCTGAAATTCATAACTAATTTGCCTGCTTAATAAGTAAGTGACTAACCTAAAGTTCAGTTTCCTGGCGAGAGTGTTTAGAAGGTGGACTTCAATGCCATATTCAGCTGTTAAAGTCTCTTTAGGGTCTTTACCCAGTACAATGAAAGGAGAGATCTAAAAAATAAACAAACATAATATCTCAGCACAATAACACTTGTTCCAACTCATATAAGTTTTAATTTAACAGCCACTTTTTCTGTTATAAGTATCTGTGTTTCTTTTAGGCACTAACCTACAAGCTGGCCTATATGTGTGTTGCTATCCCCGCAGGAATGGAAACCCGAGTTTCAGTGGTAAACCACCTTTCGAGCCTTTCGAATGTAACATAAAACGTTTATAGATATTTTGAATAAGCATATAAAATTGTTGTACATTCTAAAATTGTTTTACGAGTAAGAATGCGTTAAACCAAAGAATTTCCAACTCACCCTGAGTTAGTGGGTTAAAAAATCTTTAAAAATTGGGTCTAACTCACTTTTTTTAAAATTTTGAAATCAAATTTATGAGATACATCAAAACTTACACTGACAGCAGAAACAATCAATTTTTCACCGAGAAAATCAACAGAGTCCTGAGTGTGTAAAAATCGAGATAAATGACCGTTGAAGCCTTGCTGTGATGTCCACTTTCCTGTAAGTTTAAGTCCTCTACAGAGATAATTTTTACTGGATACTGCGTACATATTGTAGCCCAGCTGAAATGAAAATAAACTTATTTATCACTACGCTCATATAAACGATTCTCTAAAATACTACACATTTAACGTTGAAATGTTGAAATAAGAATTTTTTGTTTTTGAATTTCGCACAAAGCTACTCGAGGGCTATCTGTGCTAGCCATCCCTAATTTAGCAGTGTAAGACTAGAGGGAAGGTAGCTAGTCATCACCACCCACCGCCAACTCTTGGGCTACTCTTTTACCAACGAATAGTGGGATTGACCGTTACATTATAAGGCCCCCACGGCTGGGAGGGCGAGCATGTTTAGTGCGATTCGGGCGTGAACCCGCGACCCTCAGATTACGAAGCGCACGCCTTAACGTGCTAGGCCATGCCAGGCCCCGAAATAAGAAACCGTTTGTTTCAAAGCAAAAGAGAAATACGGAAAAGGGCAAATTTTATTAAAATTTATATGTGTTTTCTGTTTCTTTTGTTGTTGTTTGTTTTCTTGAGCAATAAATATTTGTGGAAACAAATTTAAATATAACTTTACATATTATAAGCAGGAAATATATGTTTAAAATATTTCATATTTCTCTAGACTGAATACAATTATCACAACTGTTTGTTAACATGTTACTAGCTAAGTAACTTGTAAAAACACTTGGTTGAGGCGACGTAGGATGGAAATTCGCGCCTTTAATTCTTAATGGCCAATTTGATTGGCTGTTTCTTCAAAGTGTATAACTTAAAAAACGATGATTGGATTATCAAAGAACAATACATGTATAAACGTAAATTATAATTACAAATATTGTGTACGGTGTCCCTTCTCCATTTTAAGCCTGGGTTGATGATAGTGACCACATAGCTACAGAGCAGATGTGCAGTAAATCCTTGGGTTGTTATTAAATTGTTTACAAATACATTTATTAATATAAGGCCCGGCATGGCCGAGCTCGTTAAGGCATGCGACTCGTAATCCGAGGATCGTGGGTTCGTGTCCGTGTTTCGCCAAACATGCTCGCCCTCCCAGCAGTGGGGAGGGGTTATAATGTGACGCTCAATCCAACTATTCGTTGGTAAAAGAGTAACCCAAGAGTTGGCGGTGGGTGGTGATGACTAACTGCCTTCCTTCTAGTCTTTACTTATCTTTTAACACATCTCCCAATATTACTTTATAGAAAGCAAACATTTAAATCTCAAACTGCTGACCTTTGCTCCATTTTTCTGGATGATTATCACTGTACACAAACAAGGAATGTTTAGACTGGAGTCATAATGTTCTTCACTTCTGTTATTAATGGATAAAAAGAAGATCCAGCGAACGTGCTGTAGGCATCGATTTTTTAAAAATGACTGAAAAAGTCCACAAGTTATCATCTTTTAATTGTTAAAAGTGTTGCTATATAATATATAATACTTCATAAGTAATACTAATTTGACTCAAACCTCTCATGCATTAAAATCCTTGATTTTTTTGTAAATAACCAATTTAGCATAATATAAACTTTAAGCTACGTTATTTTATTTGAGTTAAAGTTAAATGATATTTTTATTCTGATTAACTCATTTGTTTTAACCCATAGTTACACATTAGCCTATTCAGCCTCTGTCCTCCGCAGGAAATCGAACCTAGACTTTTAGCATTGAAAGTCTGTGAGCTCACTGCTGAAAATGAAACTAATTATCTATTTTATTATAACCGACTTAAAGCTTTCAACAAATTTCTTTATGTTAACTTTTTCTAATTTCATTTAAATTTGTATTTTTATTTACCTTTTTACTTTTGTTTATAAATTGGTTTGAGTTTGTTTTCTTTTTGCAACATTTACTCTCAGTACAAATTGAAACTTTTCACGCGATGAGCTAATAAGGTGTGATTTTATAAATACATATAAAGACAACACAAATCTACTGGCGTGTTTTTTTTTAAATATTCTTACCTGAAGAAAAGATATGTGGTTGTCCCTTTCATAAAAAACAAAAACAAAACTTAAGGAAGGTGTATAATTCTTCGACACTTCATATGAGAAGAATTTACTCTGAAATGTGCTTTCATCAAGATTGGTGAATTGTTTGATAGAAAGAACTACGGTTGTAATTCCGACTTTCTGAAGACCAGATACGATACAGTCGTAGTAACCAGCGCCACCTGTATTAATTAAGAGAAAGTCCATATTACTAAATGATATTTCCAGTTATTAGGACGTCCAGAAATAAATACCATTTTTGAACTGAAAAGTTTGGAAAAGTATAAACCAGTGTTGTAACACATGCTTTAATCAAAGTAAGCACCATTTGCTTCAACATAGTTTTGCTAACGTGTAAAGATGCTGCTCATGTCCCTGGTGTAGAAATCAGAGTTTGGTCAGTGAGCTCCCTGAAAACTTCTTTCGGAGCTGTTTGGTTTTGAAAGCGTTTATTGTTCAAAAATTGTCAAAGTGCTTGAAAAAATAAAAATATGTAGGGGAACGATCTGGGGAATAAGGTGAATGAGGCAGAACCTCGATTACCAATTTATTCAATTTTTGGAGCGTCATCCTTGACAGGTCTCATAACACCAATTTTATTGATCTTCTGTCAGCTCATGTAGAACCCACTTATCCTACTTCTTTGTCTTTCTAATCACATTCAGGTTATTTGCAGTGCTTGATTTGCTTGAGCCTAGATTTTCTACAAGCTCACTCACTGTTGTGCGAGGATCTGTCTCAACTGCTTCCCTTAATATGTTTTCATCTAAGAATGGCTTCCTTCCACGACTTTCGTGGTCCTTAAAACTTTCATCTCCATGTCGAAACCTGTACGTTTAGTGACAGATCCATGGTCAAATGTCTGATTGATGTTCCGTGTAGCATCGGTAGCTTTTTATTCAAGTTTGAAGTCGTAAAGGAAAATCAGACGAAAGTCCTTCTTGTCCATGCTGCATTGGTGGTTGCGAAACTTACTCTGAGTAAAGTTTAAACAGCAGACAATTTAGACAACTTTTAAGCGACAAACGTTGGATTAAACCAACCAACCAACCAATGATAAGTTGCTCACTATATACTATATACTTATACAGTTTCATCTTCCAAACCTTTTTCAGATAACTTTATCACTTAAATATAGGAGTCGTGTTTAAGTTGTTATAATATCTTAACTGCAGTTACAATCACGCGTACTAATATCTAACTTTAACTTACTGGCATCACGAGGAAGTATAAGTGTCACGTGACTGAGTCGAAGATGTTGAGCCGTGTCTATTACCACTTCAAACAGAAGCGGAATGATTTCCCTTTCTGCGTTGACTTTCGAACATGACTCTATAAAAAAGTAATTTATACCTTTTTTTACAGTTTCTCCATTGAAAATATAGTTAATATAAATGTTTTTAACAATACTTTACAACTGTAAACAAGAGAACATTTTCAACAGCTGTAGTACATAAAAGTATGACCTTTTTCTTTCATTTTTCTTAGCAACATTTTTGTGCACCATCAATACCAAGACTGGAGCATGCGTATACCCGATTCGATTTTATAAGTCATCAGGATCTCTAATGAAAAATTCTTATATAAGATATGATTAGAGAACAATAATCTATGAGACCTTGAGTGCGGTCAAATACATCAATCGATAGGGTTTAACCTCCTCAGTCCAAAACTGTAATTAAATCTCAAATCAGGAGGCCCGACATCCCAGATAGTTAAAGTGTTCAGACTTGTAACTTGAAGGTCGCGGGTTCAAATTCGTCACACCAAAGATGCTCACCCTTTCAACCGTGAGGGCATTATAAAGTGAATGTCAATTCCACTATTCGTTGATAAAAGAGTAGCCCAAGAGTTGGCGATGGATGGTGATGACTAGCTGCCTTCCATCTGGTCTCACACTGTTAAGTTAGAAACAACTAGCGCAGATAGTTCTCGTGTAGCTTTGCGCAAACATTCAACACAAACAAACAGATCAGTAAACAGAAAGCGAGCTGTCAGATAAACTTTTGTACTTGAAAAAAACAAAATATCAAAACCATTAAAAAGGTACTTTCAAAATAGAAGACAGCAAAGAAATCATGGTCATTTTCTCTACACTTTCCTTGACTGGTAGATGTTTGAAAACTCTAAGGATGTTTACAGAAAAAATAGAATAACTTTCTCTGCAAACAGAAAATGATATATTCCTCAACAAACATTTCTCTGAAGTTAAGTACAAAGCTACACGATGGGCTGTCTGTGTTTCACCCATCACTAGTATTGAAACTCATTTTACAGCGTTGTCAGTGTTGTACCACTGGAGGGTCCTTTACAAAGCACATTTATTATTATACATCGTTATGTGAAAATGATAGGCTCCTTGGTAAAGACAGTGAATTGTTGTTATTTAGAATTAAGCACAAAGCTACACAATGGGCTATCTGTGCTCTGCCCACCACGGATATCGAAACCCGGATTTTAGCGTGTAAGTCCGCAGACATACCGCTGAGCCACTGGCGAACAGGTGAATTACACATAATAAACTGAAAATATTATGTATCTTGATAACGTATGTCTGTTACACAGAGTGAAAAGAAATCAGTATGTTCCTGAATAAAGCATATCTCATATTCAAGAATACTTCAAGTAAAAATAGCGATAAGCAAATTATTAATTACAATAAAAAATCTAGGTATCAAGTACAATACTCAGCAGTACAAGCTCTTAAACTATTGAACAAGGTGGAAGAAGAGCTGGGTAGCAACATCCTGCTACCTCCTGTATATTGTGAAAAATTAATTGTCACTGCAACATCCTGCTACCACCTGTATATTATGAGGAATTAATTATCACTGCAGCATCCTGCTACCTCCTGTATATTATGAGGAATTAATTATCACTGCAGCATCCTGCTACCTCCTGTATATTATGAGGAATTAATTATCACTGCAGCATCCTGCTACCTCCTGTATATTATGAAGAATTAATTGTCACTGCAACATCCTGCTACCTCCTGTATATTATGAGGAATTAATAGTCACTGCAACATCCTGCTACTACCTATATATTATGAGGAATTAATTGTCACTGCAACATCCTGCTACCACCTATATATTATGAAGAATTAATTGTCACTGTATATTATGAGGAATTAAATGTCACTCTTCTCGGTTTGTTTTGAATTTCGCGCAAAACTACACGAGGACTATCTGAATTAGTCGTCCCGAATTTAGCAGTGTAAGACTAGAGGAAAAACAGATAATCATTATTACCAACAGCAAACTCTTGAGCCACTCTTTAATCAACTAATGGTGGAATTGACCGTCACATTATACAAACCACGGCTGAAAGGGCAAACATATCTGGTTTGACGAGGATTCGAGCCCACGACCCTCAGATTACGAGTTGATCGCCCTTACCACCTGGCCTCGTCATGCAAAAATAATAAATTATCTCGTGTCTTATAAAATACATTTGAAGAAACAATATTCATGTGATATCAGTAAGCGCTGTTATGAATGCTCAGCTTTACTGAGATTTCAAATGTAAGTAAGGCTGATTTTGAAGTATTTTGATCATTCATAATAATTATAGTTACAAGTAATAAAAACTCAGAGTCTTCCAATGACCATAAATTGTGTAAATACAACCTTAAGGCCTTATGTAAGGATTTAAATAACACCAAGTTAATATTTCCATGATAAATACAACCAGTAAAACTTTTAAATTAAAATTTTATCTATATTGGAGCAAACGTAGTCATACATAATCTAAGTTGTTTCACAAAGTCACCTTATTCCTTAAAACTAGTTCATGTGGCTATTTACGCTTATATGGACGGGTGAATGTAGTTAAATTAAAAGAAAAATAGTCTAAAAAAACGAGATTAGACAGTTTGTATCTCTAGATTATTTTTGAAAGCGTCATAAGAACTAGGAAAACAAAGTATCTGTGAAAAACCTATTATCCTCTTTTCCAAAAGACTGATAAAGATTTGTCAACGAAAGTTGTATATTTGTAATAAATAATGTTGATACTTCCAAAGAACACACAATAAGTAAACAGAATAAGAAAATAAATGATTTACTAACTCAGAAAATTATCTTAGGCGTCGTTTCTTTCCTGCCATTTAACTAATTACACAGGCCTGTAATGGCTTTATTGTCTTGAATTTTTTGCACATTCTACACTAATTCCTGTACACTGAATCCAAAAATAATATCTATTTTTCTCCATCACGTACAGATTGCTCATAAAACGTCGTGTGTACAATTAAGTAAGCAAATCATTTTCTTTGAAATCGTGTCATATTTTGTTATACTTAAGATTATGATAACCAATAGCTATAGGTTTCTCTAGACCAGTCGTGATGTGATAGTCTTGTCGACCGTTCTGGAAACCTCTAGAAATACACCACTAGCATAAAAACGGTTGACAGACCTCATGACGTGTCATTTTTGTATACCTTTTGTTCGTGCACTTTGACATTATTGTTTTCAATATTATTTATTCGTCGCTATGGCAACATTATGTTGTGTAAATAACCTAAACATATTTGATATATTTATGATAAATGTATTTTAAATTTGACCTCAATACAAGTGTTTTTTCCATCCCGATTTCTAAAAATACGTTTTATAAAAAAGTGAAGATTACCTTCGAAATCTGTGTAACTGAATTAAGAAATATTAGTTTTATAGCTATAACTTCTATTACGATGTTTATATTTGCAATTAAATTAATTGTTTACAGTTTATGGCTAAATACATATGCTTAATTAGTTCATAATTAAAAGAAACTACAAATCTTGTGCTTTTTATACTGGTTTACTGGAAATTGCTTGATATCGACTGTAACTGTACAACATTTTAAAGACCTCTTATCTGCCGTAGATAAAGCCCAATGAAGGCCAAGTTCCATTTTCTCTTTGAAGAGCGCTTATTATCAACTGCCATTGTCCATTATCATTACGTTGAAAGTAGATATTAAAATATTAAAATGAATTTGACATCGTTTAATACTATTTCATAAATACATCATTACATGAATTCTTAATCAATGTATCAAGGAGATGACTTACACTAACAGACCCGTCTCTTAACAGATTGTTTAATGTTTGACATAAACAGCAAAAGAAAAGTCGATTAGTTTAAATTTTATTTACAATTTATGTGAGCTCCAAATCTGACAAAGCCACACGAGGTGTTTGCGCTAATAGTCGCTAATGTTGGATGTATAGATTAGAGAAAGGCAGCTAGCAAACATCATCAACCAACAACAGGCTTAGTGCAGGGCGTGATGTTTTGAGGTTGTTGTTTTTTTAACTGTAACAGGATACGAACTTGGAAATTTCTGCTTTACAATCCAGCATGATAATTATTTAGCCTCGCTTGGTCAACTGGCATAGAACAAGTAAAATGAAATAACACAAAATAAGTGGACTTTGTTTCTCCAATTTAAGGCCGTGAATATTAATACGAAAATAACAATAATAATATATAACTTAGAGGCTGTTGAAACTGTTCACAAAATCAACAATCCTAGACTTCCAGAAAACTAATCTTTATGTAAAAAAAAAAATATTTGTGATACTTTATGGTTGAAATAATCTTCAGTTTCGGATTTGAGAAATAGAAATGAACAGTTATAAGAAGCCAAGTTTGTTTTTTTTGCTGAATAAATCACAGATTTGATCAAAGTAATAACGAGTCTTAAATTTCTAAAAAAAAATCAAAGTTTTTTTCGAGATCAAGTGCCTCATAAACGGGAGGGAATCCAGCTATAAGTAGGCCTGGCAAGGCCAGGCGGTTGGGGCGTTCGACTCGTAATCTGAGAGTCGCGGATTCGAATTCCCCTCGCACAAAACATGCTCACTCTTTCAGCCGTGGGAGGCGTTAAAATGATAAGGAAAATCCAACTATTTGTTGGTATAAGAGTAACCCAAGAGTTGGTGGTTAGTGGCAATGTCTAGCTGTCTTTTCTATAGCCTTACATTGCTAAATTAGAGATGGCTAGCGCAGACAGCCCTCGTGTAGCTTTTTGCGATAATTCAACACAAATAGACCAGGTCTAAGTGGACTCAGCGCCCCACTGTAGAAACTTTTAATGGCTTCACTTTTAAGTCTTAGAGATATTTGTCGGTAGAAATCTCGAGGCCTGGCATGGCCGAGCGCGTTAAGGCGTGCACTCGTAATCCGAGGGTCGCGGGTTCGCGCCCGCGTCGCGCCAAACATGCTCGCCCTCTCAGCCGTGGGGGTGTATAATGTGACGGTCAATCCCACTATTCGTTGGTAAAAGAGTAGCCCAAGAGTTGGCGGTGGGTGGTGATGACTAGCTGCCTTCCCTCTAGTCTTACACTGCAAAATTAGGGACGGCTAGCACAGATAGCCCTCGAGTAGCTTTGTGCGAATTTCCAAAAAAACAAAAACAAACAGAAATCTCGAATTATTTCTCACGGTCTGCTAAGGCTAAATCATTAAGATTTTTCACTTCGCATTCACTTTATATTTTAAACCAAACAGGAATTATACTCCGTTATTTTGAAAAATAGTCTATTTCATGTCATGTTTTATAGGAACTTTGAACCTGCAATAATCGATATAGGTATGTGATACAAACTTAAAATTTGAATACTTCAAAATACGTAACTGCGCAGTTTTAACCATTATTACTTTTATTTAAATGAAAAATGTATTTTAGCTGCCTTTAAGTTTTAATTTCGTTTACGTTCTGGAGTCATTCAAAATTAATAAATTAAAATAAATGATATACATGAAAATTTATTTCTAGCAAATAACATAGAATGGTGAACATATTTTACATAGCTGAAGTATTTGGTATTCGAATAAAGCGTTCCCTATTGCTTAAAAACTTTTACTGGGGTTTGAACCAAAAAATGGAACTACTATTTACACTTATAGCGTACTCGGAATTAAACATTTGAAGTGTTTGTTTATTTTTAATTTCGCACAAAGTTACTCGAGAATTATCTCTGCTAGCCGTCCCTAATTTAACAGTGTAAGACAAGAGTGAAGGCATCTAATGATCACCACCCACCGCCAACTCTTGGGCTACTCTTTTACCAACGAATAGTTATAACTCCCACATAATTGAAAGAGTGAACATGTTGAGAGTGGCGGGGATTCGAACCCGAGACCCTCGGATAACGAGTCAAACGCCTTAACCCACCTGGTCATGCCGGGTCAAAGTTGCGCAAAAACTGAGTCTTCTGTTCTGCAGCTTCCCGGCACGTTGACCAATTGGACATGACTGATCACTACCGAAAGACATAAAAATAATAATTGAATTTAATAATTTACTGACCATCCTTATCAAAGAAACAAAACGAAATTCTACAAATTTATTTTCCGTAAAATAAAAAAATACATCATATTTTTGTTGTTGTTTTTTCTATTTTCAAAGATTTTTCTTAAGGCCAAAAAATGTGTTTGTCAGAAATCTTGGAATTATGGTTAACATATCAGTGCTTTACATTAAACTGATTTGAAGTTAAAAGTGTTTATTGAATTTAGTCATTCACCAGTAAAGGTTAAACTCACTTTATTAATTAATATAATTTTGAATGACAGAAAGATCAACGAGAAATTTTAGAAACAGAAAAAAATATTAATTTATATGAATATTTAATTAAGTTTTATCTCTGCTTTACTGTCCATTACCTTCACAAATTTCAATTTCTCTTGAAAAAACTACCAATTTTGTTTTCTAAATGGAATTATGCTATTTCTCTAGTTATATTTTTATATCAAGCGACATTTGAGTAACATAAGAGTTTTGCATATTCCTTTTCAAGTCTGTAATAAAAGTTGTTTCATTTATTAAACACACCATTTTCTCTTCATTAAACCAGTCGTTTAATACAACTGTGAATTTTAAACTCGTGCGTCTAAAGTGCCTTTAAAATATTTTTATTTGTTTATGTGGAGTCAGTTTCCTACAGCCTTAAAACTGTATTCTAATTGATAGCAAAGTTGAGAAGTTCCATAATTTTTTTCGTTATAAAATGAACCAAATGACTATAAGTAACTTCCCATCATCACAACATTGGGTAATAAAAATAGAACAATTTGTCCATTGTTTCTCTTCAAATCACCAAATTTATATTTACTAGTTTTTTCTTGTATATACTATTTTTACTGACATGTGATACGAATACTTACCGCGATAATTGCTGGGTACACTTACTGTAACATTACCTGATCCTGTAACTGGTAACAACAGTATTAAAATAAGTCTTCCGAGTACCATCAGCAAAGTTACAAAGTTCGAATTCGGTGGTTTTTTTTGTAGAGTTAAGTGACTTTTTTCACAACAACTCTTTCCTTTAAGAGTCAAAACTGCCATTAACGTTCTTACAGATATTAAACAAGCCGGGAACTATTTTACTTTACAGTAAAATTGGCAATATTTTACGAACTAACTATCAAGAGTGGAAATACAAGTAAATGCACATTCCAACAGTTTATGTTTAAAGAGAAGTAATGCGTTATATTCTCCTGCTGGAAATAATGTAACTGAGAGAACAGAATAAGCTATCCATAAGTAGGGAGAAACTGGGCAAACTTTGATCATCTGTGCATAATATTAACATAGCATTAAGGTTATTGATCGAAAACGAGCGACTGTTTCTCGATCTCTGATTGGTATGTTCTGTATAAAGGTCTTTTATAAGCTGTACGAAGAGTACACGTGAGGTTTTTCCTTCATTTTTGTTCTTTCATAACACGAGAAGAGCTGAAAATCATTTTGTCAAACATAATACATTAATTCCTTTTTCTAACGCTTGTTTTTTGTTTGTTTTTGGAATTTCGCACAAAGCTACACGAGGGCTATCTGTGCTAGCCGTCCCTAATTTAGCAGTGTAAGACTAGAGAGAAGGCAGCTAATCATCACCACCCACCGCCAACTCTTTTAACAACGAATAGTGGGATTGACCGTAACATTATACGCCCCCACGGCTGGGAGGGCGAGCATGTTTAGCGCGACACGGGCACGAACCCGCGACCCTCGGATTACGAGTCGCACGCCTTACGTGCTTGGCCATGCCAGGCCTTTTCTAACACGTGTTGCAATTTCAATTAGTAAATACTGTGTTTGAAATAATAATCCATGAACCTGACGATGACCGAAGAAGGTCGAAACGTTGTTCGTTCCTCTACATGACAAAATTCCTCAATCCATACCAGCCGTTTTAACATAGATACTGTGTTTGACGAAATATAGAAAATAATTTCACTTGGTATTACGGTCCTTGGTAGAACAGTGATAAGTCTACGAACTTGTCACGCTAAATGTGGGGTTCGAGTCCTCGCTGTTAACACAGCAGCTAACTCAGTGTAGCCTTGCTCTAAAACAAACACAAAATTTCCCAAATATAGAGTTTTCTCTCCAGTCACTAAATGATAGGTTTAAAATTTTGCAACTCCAGATATTGGGTTTTGATACCCATGACGAGAATAACACCGGTAGTCATTGAGTAGCTGTGCGCTTAGTAACAAACCAAACCTAATATAAAAAATTTTGACCTGAGACAATGACCCTGGATTTCTCGTAGTTAATACAGTATTCTCCGATGTATTTTTTAAAAAAATACCGGAAAATATCCTTACAAGGAATATATATAATATTATTATCAAAACACATAAAGGAAGAACATTATATGTGTAAAAAAATGATGATAGACAAGTGGAAAGATTTGAATTTAAGGGTATGCTATCCTCTGATGGCGATAACCCCTGAGAAGTTTGTTGTTTTTTTCTTTAGGTTAACCACAAAGCTATACTGTAGGCTATAAGTTCTCTTCTCAACGTAAGTATTGAGCACCGAATTTTAGAGTGTTAATCATTATGACTAACTACTTAACCGTAGGGTAACTATCTTCAATGGAAACTAAAATAAATTTGTGTGTCATAGCATAATAATGTACTGTAATATATGCTATGAACGTATACAAATATATTTATAAGCATTATACAGGAAAAGGCTTTACGTTTAAAATGAAACGTTGAGAAAAATGTATAGGAAAATAACATAAGTTTGTCTGCTTGGAATTTAGCCCAAAACTACACAACAGGCTGTCTTTGCTTTACCCACACGGATGTCAAAACAAGTCGTCAAGTGATGATAAGACCACTGTGTCGTCGTGTATCATACTCGTTGAATTAGTATCAGTCATCATTAAGTGGTCATCATGTTTTGTTTCCAACTTTAAAGTTGAGAATTAAACTAATTCTTGGTTTGAACTGATCTTATGTAAAAACAGATGTAATGCAATTAATCAACAAAGATTTTAAAGCGCATTTATGGTTTGATTTTGACATTATTTTAATATGACGCGTGAAAGCGTTTCGTTTACAAATAGCACACAGTTATGATTCATATCTCTACTAACACATTCGAATCAATGTGTCTTTTGTATATTGCTAGGAAAGTTTAATCAATTACTAATAACTGTGAATAAATAATCTTTACCTTTGTGTTAATGACAGTTTAACCCACGAATACCACTAGAATTCGTATGAATCTTGTCAGCTTTTACAATACATTTTTATCTATCAGGTCATCCCATAAGTAATGTCTGAAAATTTACTACAGAAAGTACATCATTATTTCTGTCTTTAAAGAATGTTTTATTAACTAAAATATGTAGTAGGACGTGTACAAAAATGTTCAGACAAATAAAAAACTAACCAAACTCCACTTTTTCAGATCATTTATCAAATAAATCCTCATGAAGATGGATGTGTCTGAGGAGCACATTAGGCATATAATACTTTATGAGTTTAATAAAGACAATAGTGCAGTATAAACAACACGAAACATTCAAGGTGTTTATGGTGCAGAGCTTCTCAATGAAACACAATGTTGGAAGTGGTTTTAGAAGTTCATATCAGGTGACTACAGCTTAAGTGATGCGCCACATTCAGGTTGTCCTGCTGAGTTTAGTGATGACTTGCTGGTGGCTGCACTTGATGAAGATTGTGCTGTAACAGTTGAAGAACTAACACAGAAACTTAATTCAACCCGTTCAACAGTTCACTGTCATCTGCAACAGCTTGGAAAAGTGTCAAAACTTGGAAAATGGGTCCCCTATGATGTGATAGAAGCCAAACTTGGAGCAAGAGAGGACATTTGCACTTTCTAGCAGTATAATTACGAAGACATACGGATAAATAAAAATAATAAATATTATTATACCATTAATTATAACAAACTTACTGAATGATTATTAGACTTAGGTAGTGATGTTCACTATTAGCTACAAGAACTTAAGATATCCGATGACCTTAGTCTTCCTGGTTAAAGAAACAACAGTGTAACAAGGATAATGTTAAATAATATTCTTCCATATTCTTTCTTTTGTTGTCATATCCTTAATTAAATACTTTAATACACCAATATTTATAATAAGATGTCCAATCGACTACAGAAATTTATATTTTATCTAATTATAAGAAAGCAATAGAATTAGTTTATTTACTATAATTTTTAAATTAAGTCGAATTTAACTCTAATTCCAATATTAATTTCACACAACATCAAACAGCACATCAGCCGAATTGTGAGGGCTTATAATTCAAAAGATCGAGTTATATGCTGAAAGCAACGGAAGATATAGATTAACTAATTCAGAGATGTCATTGCATATATCACAACACTTTCTGTTTCACTTTTATACACATCTGTATTTATTATAAGATACAACATCTCTGTATATTACTGTACATTTACCAGTAATGCAAGTCTTCTATTGGCTTCCTTTAACTCTTAATGGCCCGGCATGGCCAAGCGTGTTATGGAATTTGACTCGTAATTCGAGGGTTCGAATCCACGTCGCACCTAAGATGCTCGCCCTTTCAGCCGTGAGGGCGTTATATTGTGACGGTCAATCCCACTATTCGTTGATAAAAGAGTAGCCCAGGAGTTGGCGGTGGGTGGTGATGACTAGCTGCCTTCCCTCTAGTCTTACACTGCTAAATTAGGGGCAGCTAGCCCAGATAGCCCTCGTGTACCTTTGGGCAAAATTCAAAAAGAAATGGAAAGAAATTTAGCCCTTAATATTTTGTGACCATATTTAACCAAAACTTCCATCATTCTTTTCAAATCATCATCGAGCTAGAGTCTCTAATTCATTTTATTTCAAACGGAGAATTTATCACTCATGCTATCCATTAACGGAACACACCATCACTTATTATACTGTGAGAAGAATGACATGATATCCCTTAACTAGGGACAAATCTGTATATTGGCTGCGCATTTTCACATTGGCGATTGGTACATTGCCTAATGAATCTTTGGCTACACGCAAATTACCAACTATCTGTCTTCAAGTATTTAGCGGTACGGGTTTTATCTGGTTAAGGAGAAGCCATGAACGCTGTATTGAGGTGTGTAATTTTGAATTGTCGATCCTCTCCAGAATAACCAGATAACAATATACGCTGCCATCTTTTGAGTAATTCTGTTACCAACGAAAAGGGAAATTTATCACATTCTTACTTCACGGACAAATGTGAGACGACGATTGGTTTTGTTTGTTTTTTATTTTACGCAAAACTGCACGAAAGCTACCTTCGTTAGTCGCCATTAATTAATAGTGTAAGACTAGAAGGAAGGCAGCTAGTCATCACCACCCCCCGCCAACTCCTGGGCTACCATTTTACCAACGAATAGTTGAATTAACCATCACATTATAACGCCCACACAGACAAAAGGGTGAGCATGTTTGGTGTGACTGCAATTCTAACCCTCGCTCCTCAGATTACGAGTCGAACACCTTAACTACCTGAACTGTGTGAAAACACGTTGGTTAATTAAGGGTTAGGGGATTTTCTCATAAGGATTATTTATGCAGTTCGTTCACCATGTGGACTAAACTATATAAGGAGACCTCATGAAAAACGTAGCATATAATACAAAAGTATCTTCTCAAAATAATAAAAAATAAAATTGTGGAATAAGTTCATAAGAATCTCGGTCCAAACTTTATGACATTTTTTTTTCTATTCATAATATGATTATGTCATCTGTTGACGTCCCTCATTGAAGTTGCGACAGATTCAGGGACTGTGATTCAGCCTCCAACAAACTGAAGTTGAACATGCAAAAATTACGTTGGGAAGACAGAATGCTAGCTTATGTCAAAATTGTCTTCCCTGAAATTTTGCACCCATACCGATTGGACCCTGAGGGTATGCATATGAGTATTATTACTATCTGTATGCACATGCACATGTACATATTTTTAATTAGACAAGTTTGCAAAAAACACACTTAGAACAGAAGTGATTCTTTGTATTACTGATATCAATCACAGATAGACACGCAAGTGCGTGCGTGCGCATCTTTTTAAGGAGGCAGCATAGCGAAAAACATCATAGAAAACAAATGGTTCCTTATATAACAACTCTTAATTTACAGGAAACCTCGTGCATTTTGGCAATAATACCTTTAATATCGTGTTGCTTAACAAAAGACGTGTAATCTAATATTGTTGTTAATAGTCTTTATGTTATGAAAGTATGAAATGAAATATATAAACTACTAAACTTAAAATATATTTTTTTATTAAAAACGTTGGAGATATAACAGAAAACACCTTAATCGAGAAACGATTTATGTTTAAAACTGCATCGACATTTTTGCTTGTGTGATAAATTTTATGCACTTGAATCTAGACCAGCCTATTTCACAGTATTTCTTTACCTTATGATTTTTTTAACGACTGCGTAATG
This sequence comes from Carcinoscorpius rotundicauda, assembly GCA_011833715.1. Taxonomy (NCBI): domain Eukaryota; kingdom Metazoa; phylum Arthropoda; class Merostomata; order Xiphosura; family Limulidae; genus Carcinoscorpius; species Carcinoscorpius rotundicauda. The sequence goes on from CM022393.1 coordinate 144,369,097, forward strand.
AGAAGTAAGATATTAATTAACCAAAACTCATGTGTTCAAGATAATACAAAATAAATACGAATGGGAATTAAAATTTTATCCTGGGTAATAAATAGCAGAAATCGGAATTCATTAATTAATGAAGCACATAAGCCGTTGTAGTTAAACCGCTCTTCGGTGTAAGAGTCTTTTGTTAATATTGAAATAAGCTTTTCAAAATACGCTGTTCTTTCCTTACGATTATTTCAACCAGTTGTAAGTGTTAGATCGATAAATCCTGGTGTATTTGAAAACGTTTTATGTTGTCAGACAAACAAACTCACGATACGTAACTTTATTCAATAAAGCTACTCCTGAAAGTTAATAATGCCAATAATCGGTATTCGATATCTGTGGTGCTAACGGTAGAGACAACTCAATGTGCAGCTTTGTGCCTAATTACAAAGAAACTTCTAAATGTAAAAATTCTGTACTGAAAAACATACCTGGTCAGAAAAGGTAACAACAAACCCAGTAAAGTTCTCATAGTGAAAGAGTACGCCTCAATCTGAGACCTGACTTGTGTAAGCACAATATAAAGTGTCAAACGTGGATGTATTGTGATGTGTCTCATACACTAGTGTTCAGTACACTAGGCCAAGCGTTCAGCCTTTTATAGACTAATCTCGGTACCGTTTTTGCACGAAGAGGAATTTCTTTATCACTTACAAGAAAGTAATGTTTATCGAATCACGTTTTTTATATAATTGAACGTAATGTTAGTTTACATAGATTTGTTGCCATGGCTACTATTTTATCATTGAGAATCTCGACATAAAAGATGCTTTTGATAAAATGTTACTTTGTTTAAGACGTAAGTACATTATTGATGTAGCAAGAAAACACACCAATGTCAAGTTATCAGTGAGAGAACATTGTTCAGAATTCTTTTCAAGAGGCACCGACGGGAAGCCCAAAGATCCATTTTCCACCCATCTTTTAAAAATAGTAGGCACTGTTACCAATTTTTTTAAAACCTGATCCACACTTGTAACACCCTAAATAAAGTCACGATACGAGAGTATTGTATAAGTCAGTCAATATCCATCTAGAGTTTCTAAAGAAAACATTTTATATTCAACTAAACAGAAACTGAAAATCATCACGTGGCGATCGACAGAAACAGTTAAACATTGTTTTCAATAGCTAAATAATAAACTGTTTCTAAAGCATCAACCTCTGAGTGCATGAGTTTCGTGGTTCTATTGGATGATTCCAATAATTATCACCAGGGGTCTACAAGATGTGCTATACTTTTACCAGTTATGAATGTGAAGTGTATATATTTTCTAGGCATGGCCAGGTGGATAGTGCACTCTACTCTTAATCTGAAGGTCACAGATTCGAATCCTCGTCACAACAAACATGCTCGCCCTTTCAGTCTTGAGGGCATTATTATGTCACTGTCAATCCCACTGTTTGTTGGCGGTGGATGTTTGTAACTAGCTGCTAAATTAAGGGCGACTATTGCTGACAGTCCTCGTGTAGCTTTGCGCGAAATTCAAAAACAGACAAACAAACGTATTAATCTCATGGTTACTGTTTCCCGAAAGAGGTGACCAAATTTCCAAACAGAAAAACCATCCATTCTTTACCTATAATTTAAAAATGATTATTTCAAAGTTAAAATATCTTAACTTGTATTTAATATGTTTTAAATTTATTGAATTGTTCTACAATATTTTCAAATATATAAACATTGAACATTGTTATTAATAATTCCGACCCCTTTTCTGTTTCGTTGTTAGGCAAAATACAAATGAACTAAAATAGTCAAACAATACATCCAATAAACTTCCTATCCACATAATCATAAAATGGGTTACTTCATGCCTGAATGACCTGGCATGGCCGAGCGCGTTAAGGCATGCGCTCGTAATATAAGGATCGCGGGTTCGCATCCGAGTCGCGCTAAACATGCTCGCCCTCCCAGCCGTGGTGGCGTTATAATATGACGGTCAATCCCACTTTTCGTTGGTAAAAGAGTAGCCCAAGAGTTGGGGGTGGGTGATGATGACTAGATGCCTTACCTCTAGTCTTACACTGCTAAATTAGGGACGGCTAGCACAGATAGCCCTCGAGTAGCTTTGTGCGAAATTCCAAAACAAACATACCTGAATTTGCTTAAGAATCCAGAACGTTTCCAAACATACTTTTACGCTTTAGTATTACTTTCAAACATTTAGGCATATTTTTGTGTCCCTGGTTGGGACAGCGATAAGCCTACGAATTTACAACGCCAAAATAAGAGATTCGATTTCTCTCGATAGACGCAGCAGATAGCTTAAAATGTCTTTGCTCTAAGAAAAAAGCACACATATTTTTTGTAAAGAATCAATAGTCGTAATCCGAGGGTCGCTAGTTCGCGCCCGCGTCGCGTCAAACATGCTCGCCCTCCCAGCCGTGTGGGCGTTATAATGTGACGGTCAATCCCACTTTTCGTTGGTAAAAGAGTAGCCCAAGAGTTGGCGGTGAGTGGTGATGACTAGCTGCCTTCCTTCTAGTCTTACACTGCTAAATTAGGGACGGCTAGTACAGATAGCCCTCGAGTAGCTTTGTGCGAAATTCCAAAACAAACAAACAAAGAATCAATGGAAGTTCTGTTTCTTTGTTTTCATTTACATGGGATTCCGTACATGACTGTATCAAGTGTGCTTTGACGATAAAAAATACTATTTTAACCACGTTTACATTCAGACCTGCGCAGATCTTAAATTCCTACCATACACAGAAGGAACGTTCGAGAAAGTTTGACGGCTGGAAAGTACGAGTTACAGCAATTGACATCTCAAGCAGGCTCACTACATCCGTGATTTGGTGTGACTGATAGTTTGATGTATTTATGATATAACCAGATAACTTTGTGCTTCCACAGAACTTTTCTCCGGACGCAGGGGCAAAAACAACAAACAACGAAATTCGTTGTTTATGGTTAAGTACGAAATGGCCTGTCTGTGCTCTGAATAGCGCGAGTATCGAAACTCGGTTTCTAGCGTTGTAAATCCGCAGACATGGAGGTACTGGAGGGCAAAACAAGGCTATGCCGGCTTCTCTGGTCATGCAGCTTACTTAAATCTGATTAATAATTTTGTAATTTATGATAAGTAACCGGTGGATTTAATAACAGTCCCAATAAAGTTAACTAACTAAATGTTTAAGTTATAGAGAAGATAATAACTAATTATTATACATAAGTAAAAAAAATTGTTTTCCTACGAGTTTCAAATGGCAAGTCTAAAAGGGCCCGGCATGGCCAAGCGCGTTAAGGCGTGCGACTCATAATCTGAGGGTCGCGGGTTCGCATCCTCGTCGCGCCAAACATACTCGTCCTTTCAGCCGTGGGGGCGTTATAATGTGACGGTCAATCCCACTATTCATTGGTAAAAGAGTAGCCCAAGAGTTGGCAGTGGGTGGTGATGACTAGCTGCCTTCCCTCTAGTCTTACACTGCTAAATTAGGGACGGCTAGCGCAGATAGCCCGCGAGTAGCTTTGTGCGAAATTCAAAAAACAAACGACAAAACAACTTTAAACGCATTATAGTAAATTGACTTTTTATAATGAAAATAAACTTGAGATTCCAAAACGTTTTTTGTTTATTTTATTAAAATTTGGCTTTTAAACAAGTTTCTTCTAGATCTTAGAAATGGTTTTTATGTATACAAAACAAAAGTCTATCGCCACTAAAAGAAACACTTTTATGCCTACAAGTATCCAATCTTAATTTATAAAACAAATACCACGATAAGATAGTTTATTTTGCGCTACGTCACCTAATCAACGAGAAACGTTTACCCTAGCTTTACAATGATGACAAAAATGTGTCGGGAAAAGGTAGCTTCCTCTGAGGAAAGGCTGTTTGTAAAACAGCATTCTTTTAGGTAATTAACGAATGTTTTACGTTTGAACTCGAATGTCCTAGTTTGTTTTTTCTTAAGAATTTGTAAAAAAAAAAAATGATTGAATGCAATTTTTCATTTCCACTCATTAACTACAAATAGGCAAACCTCGATTCCATCACGTTTTTGTCTCGAAGTAAGCTTTTCTCAGAAGCCTTACTGGTTCGTAGCATCACGTAATGAAGCATGAACCAATGAAAATTCAACATTTGATTAGCTATGGCACGAGATTATACTACACTTCAATTTGTTCTTCTATTCAAACTACATTAATCTGCTATTTACGAAAGATTTGATTTTTTAAGCAAGATCGTTTAAGCGTAAACGTTAACGGTTCGCCTAAGACTAATTACTTGCATATAACTACTGCTCCTCAGTGAATAGCATAAAATGTTGTATACTTCTTAAAATAAAGTAGGACTCGTCACATGTTCTGTATAACTAATTTTCCCTTCATATATTTATCAAAGACTATATAAAAGCCATTAATGACTATAAAGTATATTACTCTAAACAATGAAACTGCATACAGTGAAGAAAAATCAGCCCTTGGTGTTAGGGAAGTGAAAAATAAATTACAGAATCCTTCAAAAAGCGTAATAAAAATTTTACTACCATCAATAAGTACAAGGTATTCATAAAGGTATATAAAGATAGAGTCCATAACTTAATTTTGTCAAAGATACCGCTCATACTTAACTGTTGAGTATGAAGTTGCAACTCATTAGGGTTAAATGCAAGGCTTAGGTTAGTGTGCAAGAATGAGTAGACTGGTTAGTTGGACTTGTAGGATAAGTTTAGTGGAAGGGATATTTTTGAAATAGATGGTTTACATTTAAATACGATAGGGGCTTTATTGTTTGTTTTAATTATGGTAAATGGAAGATAATGCATGTGTGTAGGTTATCATAATTTGAATTATGTCAGGAAAGAAATGGATCTCGATGTAATAAATAATAAATCTCTAAATACATTCAAGCAGTGTGCTGTTGCTAGTGGTGGGGCAAATTGGATTTTAGTGTTTTTTTATCTACAGAAATATTAATACAAGTCAAAAGAGGTTATAATTTCATTGTACATTTCATTGATCAAGCCACGTTTGAAATATTGTGTTCAGTCTTGGGCTCCTTACCTTAGGAAAGACACTGAATTGTTAGAAATGATTCAGAGAAGGGTTACTGAAATGTTGTCAGGAATGAAGGGGTTGTTATACTAGGATAACCTGAAATCTCTCAAATTATTTTGTCTTGAAAAAAGAAGAGTTATGGGGATCTGATTGAGTTGTTGAAGATTGTAAAGGGAATTGTGTGTGTGTTTCTTATAGCAAAGCCACCTCGGGCTATCTGCTGAGCCCACCGAGGAGAATCGAACTCCTGATTTTAGCGTTGTAAATCCGGAGATATACAGTTGTACTAGCGGAGGGGTGTCAGTAAAGGGAATTAATAGTGTCGATGAATTATCTTTTCCATATTTAAGAGTAACATTGGTAGCACTCGGAGACACAAATATAAATTTTGACAGGGTAGGAGTCGTTTTCAGCTAAGACACTTCCATTTTTCTAACAGGGTTGTTGGCCTTTGGAATGGATTGTCTTCAGATGTTTTAGAAGCAGTAAATTTAAGTGAATTAAAAATAGCTTGAATGATAAGGACTGGCTTTAAGGATTTCTTTATTTAAATTTATTTTAGAAAATGGAACAGCTAAGATGGACTAGTAGGTCCTATGTTGTCCCAAAACATTCTGCTATGTAAGGTTTACATATGAATTTTAAAGTAAGGTCGATAATAAATCCGCCATGGCTAACATACTAATAGGGTAATACAGACAACACTGAAGATACAACTGTTCTAATAGATTACGTCTTCAAGGGCGTAGCTAGCTATGCACGAAAATATAAATGGTTATACATTCCTTTTCGTTGTTTTTTTAATTTGTTCTCACTTGCAACAAATGTATATTGATACAAAAATTCAAAGAAACACGTAATGTAACCATCCGATCCCCTGTAAACTGTTTGGATATTTTGGCATACAGTAAAATGACCTGTAGTCTGGAAGACTGCACACGGTTAAATGCCCTTGCATTAATTGTAGTCCTCTACTGGGTCACTAATATATCCTGCTGAAGTAGAATTTAGCTATTAGAGTAGATGTGTTATTCACCAAGTGCCAAGTTGGTGTCCAACACCTGTGACAGTTTCTGAATTCAGTAGGATCCTAGAACTAACACTTTTTACCTCTTCCAGAATGTATTTCTTGCACTGACTTGAGGGTTAAGGCGTTCGACTCGTAATTTTACACTGCTAAATTAGGGACGACTAGCGCAGATAGGTCTCGAGTAGCTTTGGACGAAATTTAAAAACAAACAAACAAATTTCTTGCACTAATTATCGTTCATAGCTTCATTAGTACCTGAAAGGTACTTTACAGTGTACCTAAAACTGTGAGTCTCGCATGTAATCCATGTGCAGCTAATGGGTGTCCATCTTTTTAATTTGGAATAAGGATTAATGTTACTGAACTCGCATTTAGAAAATTATATTTTATCACCGTGAACCTCTAAGCAATAAAATATTGTAGCTCGGTTCTCACAAATCACGAAACTTTAGTATCCTATACATTGCTCCGATATTATACTAATATGCAACTCTAGTGTCAACACAGAGGCTGACCACTAGGATCTCACATCTGAGACCAACTTGAGTTTCACATAGAAGGCTGACCATCAATGTCTTACGTACAATACTAACCATCATCATGCCAGTTACTAAGTTTGTTACTAACATTTCATTATTGATGTTGACCGCTAATAGCTTATCCTTGAAGCTGACCAGGAACGTATTCAACTATGAGTCTGACCGCTGTGGTACCATAGTAGAGACTAGCCAAAGTCTGATTACTGAGAATGAATAAAGGTATCTCATATTCGAAGCTATTTCAATGAAGCAGAAAGTGACCAAATTTTGAAATATTAAGGGTCGATCATCTCTATCCCAGATGAGATTTTTTTGAGAAATAAAAGCTATGATTAGACAGACATTTATCACAAGTTTCAGCTGCTAATGAAGTGTTAGATGCTGAGTGTTGGTTTGATTATATCAAAAGGAAACAGTTTCTTATGTCAGTAAAACCTATTTGGAGATATGTGTGTCTGCGTTTTTAAGATCACCACTGAAGTACACCATCTTAGGAATGCTGACGAGTCGCGTTTGAATGTGGACAGCTTTAGGACATTAACTAATTCCGAGTTTTTAATTCTTATTAAGAATTACAGGGTGGTCGCTAGAAAAGCGGAAAATTTGAGTGTCAGATGAGATCATGAATAAAATGCGTGCTTACTCATTTCTATTTTGATTTCTTTACATCATGAATAAAATGCATGATTTTAATATCATTTTGAGCATCTATGAGTGTAATATAACATATGCCTATAAAAAACTTTGTAAAAGTTATTCTTTGTAAAAATAAATAGCTGTTTGACAAATTTTCCGCTTTTCTAGCGACCACCCTGTATGTTTGTACAACTTAAAATATTTCTTAAAAACTCAACACTGAATGACGTGAAATTTTAACACTTTGGAGTGGAAAATATCCGTCATATTATAACACACCCACGGATGAAGGGAAGAGTATATTTGGTGTGATGGGGATTCGAAACCGTGACGCTGGTATTGCGAGTCGAGTGCCTTAACAACCTGGCCATGCCGGGCCTAACCACTCAGAACTTACAACCATTGTTTCTACTTCATGTAGCCGAACAAACCACGCGGAAATCATACAAATCTATTTCTTGCAATCCAACTAGACAAATTTCATAACTTTTTTAACTTATTGTAATCCATCCAATCAGAAAATGTAACGTTTCCACTTTTTGTAATCTAACCAATCATGCGATATCATACAGTTCTATTTTGTGCAATCCAACCAATCAGAAATTGTAACACTTTTATTTCTTGTAATTCAACTAACTATAATCTTCTAGAAATTAATTCCTTACAAGGAGGGATAAAAATAAACAGGATTTTTTTAATTTAAATTCAAAATTCAAATTAATCTAAAACTACTCATGTACAACATAATTTCCTAAAGACTAGAATCCGATCAATTAGGGTAAATATTTCCGTTTTATGCTCGTTTAAAATATATATAAATCTTTTATATATATATTATGGAACATTAGAAATTAGCTTTACTTTTCTTGAATAAAAGAAATCATAATTTCATTTACGTTACATATTTTACATTTTTTTCGTTTCCTTTTGTCATTTTGTACAAAGTCAATGGAACCAATGAACCTACAATACGGAAATAATTAATATATTTTAAATAAAGAATAGAAGGTAGAAAACTTGTACTTATAAGACTGGTTGTGTTTTGTTTTTTTCTTGTAAAGTTATACGTGGGCTATCTGCTCTAGTCGTACCTAGTTCTGCAAAGAAAGAATGCAGGAAAGGCAGCTAGTCGTCATCACCAACTGTCAACTCTTGGGCAACCATTTTGTCAACGAATAGTGAGATTCACCTTAAGTTTATAACGTTCCCATTTCTGAAAAGGCGAACATGTTTGGTGGAACAGGGAGGGCCCGGCATGGCCGAGCGCGTTAAGGCATGCGCTCGTAATCTGAGGGTCGCGGGTTCGCATCCGAGTCGCGCTAAACATGCTTGCTCTCACCGCTGTGGAGGCGTTATGATGTGCGGTCAATCCCACTTTTCGTTAATAAAAGAGTAGCCCAAGAGTTGGCGGTGGGTGGCGATGACTAGCTGCCTTCCCTCTAGTCTTACGCTGCTAAACTAGGGACGGCTAGCACAGATAGTCCTTGTGTAGCTTTGTGCAAAATTCCAAAACAAACAAACTAATAAGGAACAGGGATTCGAGCAAGTGGCCTGTGAGTCGACCTAACCACGTGACTAGGCTACGTCACATATGAGAGTGTCCACTGTGATATTGAAGTACATTTCTACTAAAATGTGTCCATGTTATGGTTCTTTCTTGTAGCCCAAGTCAAAATTAAACACAAATATTAGATATAACCGAGATTAAGCCTATAGAAATACCACTAATCTTGTATTATCAATACCATCACTTGTGCAACTATTGATGAGTTGTTTTTTTTTTAATTCTTCGTTTAGAGTCTGTGCAACGATTCCTCTTCTGTTAACTACTGTTTGTTTTTTTCCTAACGGTCAGCAGAAAGACAGAATCGTGTGTTTTTACATGAACACGTGGTGGTAAACACGTTTCAGTATTTTTCACTAAGGAGTATTTTCACTCATCCAAGCTTGTTAACAACAAACAGGAAATTCTGTTATGTTGTAACTAGTGAAATAAACAACTGGTGTACCGACGGTTTCTAGTAAATAAAAAAAGCTTGTTTTTCTTTAGATAAAGGAATAAAAACCTAAAGAAAACCTGGTTCATTGACATAACTGGTGCTGTTTCTAGGGAAAGTTTTTCTTTTGAGATTGGATCTTTCACTGGAGGTTGGGCCTGGCATGTCCAAGTATGTTAAGGAGTTCGACTCGTAATCCGAGGATCGAGGGTTCGAATCCCGGTCGCACCAAACATGCTCGCCCTTTCAGCCGTGGAGGCCTTACAATGTGACATTGTTAAAATTTAAGAGTTGGCGATGGGTGGTGACGACGAGCTGCCTGCCCTCTAGTCTTACACTGCGTAATTAGAGACAACTAGCGCTGAGAGCCCTCGAGTAGCTATGCGCGAAATTCAAAACAAACAAACTCACTGAAGTTTTTTTTTTCAAATCCTCTCTCGAGTTGTAGTTTCACCGTGTGCAAGTCAAGTCGTGTTAGACGTGTAGGTATAGTTTCACCATGTGCAAGTCCAGTCGTGTTACATGTGTAGGTGTAGTTTCACCATGTGCAAGTCAAGTCGTGTTAGATGTGTAGGTATAGTTTCACCGTGTGCAAGTCCAGTCGTGTTAGATGTGTAGGTATAGCTTCACCGTGTGCAAGTCCAGTCGTGTTACATGTGTAAGTATAGTTTCACCGTGTGCAAGTCCAGTCGTGTTAGATGTGTAGGTGTAGTTTCACCATGTGTAAGTCAAGTCGTGTTAGATGTGTAGGTATAGTTTCACCGTGTGCAAGTCCAGTCGTGTAAGATATGTAGGTAATTCTTTTTCATTTCTCAGTACCAGCTCTGGTATATGTATATGGAGCATTTTCTTTCATTGTTTCTTTTTGTATTTGTCTTTACATTAATTTCCTTGTTTAAAAAAAACATTTTTATAAGTGAGAAGCCGCCATGAGCCACAATAATAAGTTCTACCAATCCAATCCCTCTAACTATCCATTTTCTAGTAATTGATTCTCACTTGTGTTTCAAATTAACAGCAAATTGTAAACATTGAGATGAATTCTGATGTGAAACTTGGGGTATACACGTCCTTCTGATGTCGCTGACTGTCAATTTATGTTTGAATATTTGTTGTTAAATGCAAAGCTACACAATAAGTTATCTGTGCTGTTCTCACTACGGGTAGCAAAACCCCTTTTTTGTATGTTTTGTATTTTTTTCCTTATTATGCACAAAGCTACACAAAGGGTTTTCTGTGCTCTGCCCACTACGGAATGGAAACCCTGTTTCTAGTAGTGCTAGTCCACAGACATACCACTTTGCTACTGGGGGGGGGTATAAACTTCAGGGTTGCGTCTTAGTTTCTGGAGGGTTTGATCGAAAAGAGATCGCATGAAAATTTGTTAAATTTGAATTTCGCATTATTGTTTGTCAGTTTACAGCTATCATCTCATAAACATTAAGCGCAGATAGCCCCCTTGTAGCTTAGCGCGAAATTCGAAAAAAATCAAACCATAAACATCAATAATCGTTTCTGTTTTTTGCTAAATTAGGGACGAATAGCACAGATAGCCCTCGAGTAGCTTTGTGCAAAATTCAAAAACAAACAAATATTTCTGTTTTTCATAAAAACGTGAAATAATTAGTGTATAGGATTCAATATCGAGTTACCTTCAAGTACAGCGGTTAATGAATGACTTACGTGTACTTAACCACATCCGATGTTGCATTATAATACTCCATTCTTAAGTTCAGAAAGACGAGCACCCAGTTCAATGATTAAGCCTAAGTTTGTTTGGGATGTCAATAAAAGTTTGTTGTTTAAAAGAAACTCGCAGTGAACGAGAAGTCAGAAATTATCGATTATTTATCTATTTATTGTCAGGGAAAGACCAACAGGGGATTTTATTGTAGATATTTTGAAAAAATATAATCCAGGGAAAATAACTTTGGAATTTGTTTGTTGGAATAATTTATTGTAGGCTGTTTTCAGTAAGATTGTTTCTTCTACAAACTTAATCCGATGGTCGCGGGTTCGAATCCCTGTCACACCTAACATTCGCCCTTTCAGCCGTATGGGGCATTATAATGTAACGGTCGATCCCACTGTTCGTTGGTAAAAGAGTAGCCCAAGAGTTGGCGGTGGGTGGTGATGACTAGCTGCCTTCCCTCTAGTCTTATACTGCTAAATTAGGAAAGACTAGCGCAGAAAGGCCTCGTGTAGCTTTGCGCAAAATTTGAAAACAAACAAACTACAAACTTAAACAGAAAAAAACATTGGCCTCGTTTAAAGAAAAAAATTCGTAATTAGATTAATCAAATAAACCTATTATCATTTTTAAAAAATTGATGTAACATTTCTTCAATATTGATAATTTTCCCAAAACATAAAATGAAGGCTACCGAGAGGGGTCGCTTGATTTAATCACGCGGAGCTCTATGAAGAAGTGCGATGCCTGTCAGTCAGCATAGATTAAAATGATGTCACATAAGGAACGCGTAACGTTGTAATATGTGTACTGTCATGACGTCAGTAAAACGTGCGCATGCCATGACTCACGAGAAAAAATATGCACTCTGTAGGCTACAACACAGCATAATATGCCAACTTCAACAGTAAGAAATAAAAATATTTATTATTCTAATTTTATTTTATTTTCTTTTAAAAGAATATTTTCGGAGACTATTGTATCACATTTAGTATGAGAATTTTTTTATGTTATTTACAGATTGACATTGTTTTAGATACTATAGTATCACATCTAGTATGAGAGTTTGTGTTATTTACAGATTGACATTGTTTTAGATACTATAGTATCACATCTAGTATGAGAGTTTGTGTTATTTACAGATTGACATTGTTTTAGATACTATAGTATCACATCTAGTATGAGAGTTTGTGTTATTTACAGATTATTATTGTTTTAGACACTATAGTATCACATCTAGTGTGAGAGTTTGTATTATTTACATATTAACATTATTTTAGATACATTTAGTTAGAACTAATTCTACCTTCCGTCACCGAACACGCTTGTTTTTTCATCAGTTGGGGTGTTGTAATGTTCTAATCAATCTGACTATTCGTTGGTTAAAGAGTAGCCCAATATGTGGCGGTGGGTGGTGTTTACTAGTTGCCCTTCCTCTAGTATATGGTCCCTCACTACTAAATCACGAATAGCCAGCGCGGATGGTCTTTGATTACAATATTCTAAATACAGAAATTATCTAATTATTCTTTTTCATCTACAGATGTGTCAGATTTCAAATTTAACTGTAACCAGGCAAAAAAATAGTAAAAGAAACAGTTTTATGGTGTTGGAAAACCTTAAAATGTAATTGATCTTTATGCTTAATATTATAATATTGCATAATTAAACGAGAGATTAATTAATTATGTCACGTCTTTTTTGTGGTGTAAATTTCTAATGTCTTTTAACAAGCACCAAATAATCCTGTTTACATTTTAACAAAAAATAATACCAAATTCTTAACACGTTTAAAGTTTGTGACAGCGAACTCGTTCAATTGTTCGTTTATAACGAGCTTGTTTTGACCAATTAATTTCCAGCCTAGTCAGGGTGTTGATTGGATAGTTATATTGTATTATTTGAGTTAATAAGTAAATATATTGTCCAACATAAAATATTAATTTAGCCACATCGGGTGGTTTTATTAGGCTCATATTAACAAATAGGAGATTCGTGTGTTATTTTATCAAGTGCAAACATTTTAGCTTTTAGCCCCATCTCTTGACGGATTTGTGATCTAATAAGAGCCGCAGCTAATAAGGATTCCTTCTTATTTTCACTTGGATAAATTCACCTGTTTGTGGTGCAAGGTAACTTAGATGTCGAATATCTGTAAGACTGATTACACACAACGTCCCTTCTAGTCGCTCGGCAACACGTGTGCCATCTTATGACGCTAAAAATTGTGTCGGTACCCGTAATAGACGTAGCATGGACACCTCATTATGTAGCTTTATGTTTAATAAAAAACCAAGTAGGTCAGATGAGTAAATAGAATGCCTTTGTGTTCTTTCGCTCGTCTGTGTTGTCGCACAGGTAACATATTTTTTGCAGCTAAGAAAGAAGATAATTGAACGTTGCTGTTTTTTCACGTATTTCAAATATTCGCGTAAAGGAATATCTGTACTCCCTGTGTTGTACTGATATGCGACACTCGCTACCAACTACTGGGGGACTCTTTATAACATACCCACAGCAGCTAATCAACAACGCTCGCTTCCAACTACTGGGGGACTCCTTATAACATACCCACAGCAACTAATCAACGACACTCGCTACCAACTACTGGGGGACTCCTTATAACATACCCACAGCAACTAATCAACAACACTCGCTACCAACTACTGGGGGACTCCTTATAACATACCCACAGCAGCTAATCAACGACACTCGCTACCAACTACTGGGGGACTCTTTATAACATACCCACAGCAGCTAATCAACGACACTCGCTACCAACTCTGGGGAACGCTTTATAACATACCCACAGCAGCTAATCAACGACACTCGCTACCAACTACTGGGGAACGCTTTATAACATACCCACAGCAGCTAATCCATGACACTCGCTACCAACTACTGGGGAACGCTTTATAACATACCCACAGCAGCTAATCAACGACACTCGCTACCAACTACTGGGGAACGCTTTATAACATACCCACAGCAGCTAATCCATGACACTCGCTACCAACTACTGGGGAACGCTTTATAACATACCCACAGCAGCTAATCAACGACACTCGCTACCAACTCTGGGGAACTCTTTATAACATACCCACAGCAGCTAATCCATGACACTCGCTACCAACTACTGGGGAACGCTTTATAACATACCCACAGCAGCTAATCAACGACACTCGCTACCAACTACTGGGGAACGCTTTATAACATACCCACAGCAGCTAATCAACGACACTCGCTACCAACTCTGGGGAACTCTTTATAACATACCCACAGCAGCTAATCCATGACACTCGCTACCAACTACTGGGGAACGCTTTATAACATACCCACAGCAGCTAATCAACGACACTCGCTACCAATTACTGGGGAACGCTTTATAACATACCCACAGCAGCTAATCCATGACACTCGCTACCAACTACTGGGGAACGCTTTATAACATACCCACAGCAGCTAATCAACGACACTCGCTACCAACTCTGCGGAACGCTTTATAACATACCCACAGCAGCTAATCCATGACACTCGCTACCAACTACTGGGGAACGCTTTATAACATACCCACAGCAGCTAATCAACGACACTCGCTACCAACTATTGGGCCCCCCAGTGGCTCAGCGGTATGTCTGCGGACTTACACGCTAAAATCCGGGTTTCGATACCCGTGGTGGGCAGAGCACAGATAGCCCATTGTGTATCTTTGTGCTTAATTCAAAACAACAACAACAACCAACTACTGGGGGACTCTTTATAACATATCCACAGTAACTAATCAACAACACTCGCTACCAACTCTGGGGAACTCTTTATAACATACCCACAGCAGCTAATCAACGACACTCGCTACCAACCACTGGGGAACTCTTTATAACATACTCACAGTAACTAATCAACAACACTCGCTACCAACTCTGGGGAACTCTTTATAACATACCCACAGCAGCTAATCAACGACACTCGCTACCAACCACTGGGGGCTCTTTATAACATACCCACAGTTTCAAAATGCAAAGCGTTATGTGTTTTTTTGCCACAAAAGGGAATGCATCAAGAACCAATGGGTTCACATTCACCCACGCTAACCAATAATCCACACCCAACCCACATGGATATATGCATAAATTTATGTGGAGTAGTATAACACATTCAAAATTAATTGTTAAAAGTTAGAGATTCTAAAGCTCTCACGTTATTTACAAAATAAAACATTAGATAGTGTAATTAGTTTCGGTATAGAACCCAGAATAATGACAGTGAAAACAATTTTCCTGGTAAAATAACAATGCATTTAATAAACGTAGAGGTAAGACAGAAATATAATACTGTGATTATCGGATTACACTGATTCTATAACCAAGATAATGACAGTCCTTCAGATTACACAGTTTATATAATCAGATCTACGACTTTTTCTCAAACTGCACCATTTGCTTCCATAACCAAATCTATAAATGCTTATCAGATTACTTTAGAATCTCTCGGATTGCGTTGTTTCTATTACAATATCTACATACAGTGTATGTAACCAAATCTGCAATTGTTTGTCAGACTACATGACTTCTATAACCAGAAGTGTAACTGACTGTCTGTCAATTTACAGCGTTTGCTTCTCTTACCAAGACTATGATTGTATGTCAGATTACACGGTTTATATAACCAGAACAGTGAATGTCTGTAGAACTGCACAGTTTATATAACCAGAACAGTGTATGTCTGTAGAACTGCACAGTTTATATAACCAGAACAGTGTATGTCTGTAGGACTGCACGGTTTATTTAACCAGAACAGTGTATGTCTGTAATATTGCATGGTTTATATAACGAGAAGTGTATGTCTGTAGGATTGCATGGTTAATATAACCAGAATAGTATATGTTTGTAAGATTGCATGATTTATATAAGCAAAATAGTGTATGTCTGTAGGATTGAACGATTTATATAATCAGAACAGTGTAAGTTTGCAAAATTGCACAATTTTAATTTTTTTCCCTCTCTAAACGCAAGACATATAAATACCAAGTAAACATGTCTTTCTTTAGCATTCAAATTTCTAAGTTCCGGTAATCACTGATGTATGTCTGCACGCGTAGTTTGAAACATATCAAAATGATTTGCTAGAGTTAGGATGTAATGTTCTCTTAATGTTTAGTAGTTTAATCAAATTAAATATCCTATATCCTACACGTCAAATCAATACGAAATTAATATTTGTTTTCTATTTCTGTTCCATAACTCAGAATTACAACTGATTTTTAGTAAGATATTAAGAACCGTTCATTTTCTTTCTCGTAGTGTTCCGTCCAGCTAAGCCTTAATATGCGTGTTCTTTGTCATCATTGAAAAGCCAAAATATCCACTGAACTTTAAATTCTGCTTACAAATGAAAACATCAAAAAGCATACACCCTGAACAATTCAGTTGACACAGTGCAAAGTGCCTGAATAGATTTCATGTTTCTTGCACGTGTATCTAATGTATATGGCATCTTTTGAACGTTTTTTTTTTAAATACACAACCGTTCTCATAATGACACGATAGCATGACAGAATTTACTATGTACAAATTATCCAAAATCAGCTCCGTTTTAAAACGTCACTCGTCAGAACGTTGCGTGATAGGAGCGAATTAATTTCAAGAACATTAAGGAAAAATAGATGGATTTTAACCTCTTCTTTTTGATTCAGGTTTGTTCATCACCTGTGAGGTGGGTAGGCGCACCAGTAGTCCTGGTGCTGCGACGGGTAGGTGCACCAGTAGTGATGGGTGCCTATCCGTGTTTTAAAATTGATGAATACTTTTCCTATTCTACAATGAGCTCTCAAAAAAAAAGTTTTGCCGTTTCCTTTACGTCAAGTTATTATGTAACAGTAAACTCACATAACTGGGTGAATATTTTATGTCCAATATATTTAAAATAGAGAGATTTTTCAATTATATTAACGTGAACTTGGCCCTTCTGTTCCACAGTTTGTTATACCCTAGGGTATCTTCAGATGTTGCTTCCAACATATAAGGACAAACTTAAAGGCGACACAAACAAAGAGAACTTTACGAGATAGGTCTATGTCTCAAATCTTTGTTTCCCAGCTGGATTTATATGCCTGAGAAACCCACAAATTATGTATAAAAGACAAAAATCAACTAACATAAAACTGTATTTGCACCAGTGAGTCAAGAAAATAATATAACTCACAAACAAAATGACAGTGACAAAGTAAATATGTTTATAAAAGAAAACAAAAACAAAGTTAGGTATAAATGTACCAGAGTCCAAGTAGGTGATAATTACCACCAGATACAATAACGAAGTAGAAATGAACTCTTCACGCGCAAATCCAACGCTATAAAAACAACGTGTTTCCAGGGGTCGCTTTCAGTAGGTCAGCAGGAAGCTAACAGACTTAGAACGCTAAAATTGGACTTCGATTCTTCGTGATGAACAGAGCTTATATAGCCTATTTCGCAGCTTTGTACTAAAACAAACAAACGAGTCCTAACGATGTTTTGACTTTAATAAATCTTAGCTTTCAGGGTTACGAACTGTTCTAGTTAAGTCTCGTCAGCGTTACAACCCTATATTTTCTTCTTCACTGGATCGTAATGGCTCATATTCTGAGTGACCTATTTTACTGTAAATAATAATTTCTTACGATTCCGTACCTTTAACTCTTAAGGTTCGATTATAATAGTTCGTTTTTTTTTCCAGTTTTTTTTTTTTTTACTATTGTTTAGTAATCAAAATGTGGACTAGATTCATGGGTGTCCTTGTCACCAGGTTGAATAACAGATCCACATAGAGGAAAGGATTTACTTTTCAAATCTCTCTCTCTCCTACGTTACAGGCCATTAAGTTTAAACTGCCCCCCAGTGGCTCAGCGGTATGTCTGCGGACTTACACGCTAAAATCCGGGTTTCGATACCCGTGGTGGGCAGAGCACAGATAGCCCATTGTGTAGCTTTGTGCTTAATTCAAAACAACAACAAGTTCGAACTTTAAATTCGTACTTGGTTCCTTTTTATAACTCTGCACTTATCGCGTAGATTTTAGGCTAAACATTCTTCGCTGTCGTCTGTAAATTTTTTCCCCAACGAGAGTATGTGCTAGAGGGCACTGTATAAAATATAAAATAAAAGAGAAATGTTTTCTTTACAGACAACCTAATAAACAAGCAATATGTATTAGTAAACTTTTATACTATAATCTAGTCTATTGTGATATGAACAGCAACATTTTAAACAGGTATATCTCTGAATTTACAATCAGGGGTTCGATTCCCTCGGTGGGCTCAGCAGGTAGACCGATGGAGCTTTGCTATAAGGAAACACACACACTTCTTTTTTAGCGCTCTAATGGAGGCGATCTTTTCATAAATCTAATAATCACTTTTGACAATAAATTATTTTCGAATGGAAGATTAAATTGGTATTTATTTAAGATCATATCCAATCATTAAGCAAAAATCAGGTTGTGAAGGCTTTAATAACTAAAACGGGGCTTAATGATCGTTTAATGTAGGTGTTTGTTTGTTTGTTGTCGTTAAGCCTAAAGCTAAACAATGTACAGTCTGTATTGCAACCACTGCGGTTATCGAAACCCGCTTTTTAGTTTCATAAGCCTCCAAATTCCCAGCTGACCCACTGGGAGTAGGAAACAACGTAAAATTAACAGACATTCGAAGATTTGTCTATTTTCTAAAATATATTTAAGTTCCATTCCAGTTTTCTTCTGTCCAATAAAAATAATTTTAAATTAGTGCGTCTTTTTTTCACACTTTCTTTACGCGTTTATTATATAGAAACGATGGTATGATTGTAAAATAAATTGGAGCACGTGGATATTTGAAAAAATTAGATTAGAGCCACATATTGACAGTAAACCTCACTCAAATAAACTTTTTCACCAACAACCTGCAGCTAATAATGTAATCTGACTTTACGACTTTATTATCTCACCATCAATAGTCATTGTCATCTACGATCACGAGTCCCCAGTGAAAATTATCTAATAAGATATGTCAAACGGAGACGATGTCCAATACTAGCACAAAATACACACTAATCTAAGAATATCACCAGAGTAGCTCGTTGTAAACCTGCGCAAATGTTTAAGGAGATGAATTATTTCATGATTGCATTTTTGAGGTCTGGCATAGCCAGCTGAATTAAAGTGTTCGACTCGTAATCTGAGGGTATTGGGTTCGAATCCCCGTCGTACCAAACATGCTCGCCCTTTCAGCCATGGGGGCGTTATAATGTTACAGTCAATCACACTATTCGTCTGTTAAAAGAGTGGTCCAAGAGTTGGCAGTGGATGGTGATGACTAGCTGCCTTCCATCTAGTCTTACACTGCTAAATTAAGGACAGCTAGCGCAGATCGACCTCTTGTAGCTTTGCGCGAAATTAAAACAAAACAAATCCCTGTGTTTCATTAATTTTAAAGCTGAATTTTGTCTTTCCTGATATGATAACCCGTCCACCTATGAAACAGTGATAATTTTATGTATTACAAAGCTAAAATCCGAGGTTCGAATTTCTATGGTGAATACAGTTGATAGCCCAGATTGGTGGCTTTGTTCTTAAACAAACAAACCCTGAAACATCGCTGGAAGCAAAGTGTGGGATCAGATATATTTTTCGTAGTTGTTGACAGTTTTTATAAAATAAGAGGAAAGGCACTTTGGGTAAGGTAGGTAAGTGAGGATTTTAGTTTACCCATTCACCTCCTTGTGTACGTTCGTAACTGTAATTTACAAACGTAAAGTATAGTACATAATTCAATTCACCTGTAAATAACAAGACACCTCATAGCTACTGTAAATATTGGGGCGTTACGCTTTCAAAGTACAGTTTATAAATGTCTTTATGTATTCGCAGACAAACAGAAAGGGCGTGGTATTTTGTGAGCCAATTCTGTCACGATGTTAATAGTGGGAAGTTGCAGTTAGGCCTAGAAGCCTCGATAACTTGCGTGATCGGAAACTCAAAAAGTATCGCCCACCTCAGTAGTGATAAAAAGCCTAATTTTTGTAACTGAGTTTGATTTTATATTTCTGCTTCTTACTTTGTTACTGCAACACATTATACAGTAACAAGAGTACACGTAAACTACATTGACCTAAAAACTTAATGCGACTTAATAATATATCATAAAATACGACTTTACCATATATTTTGTGTCTATTTCCTGTTTCAAGATGACCTAACATTTACAGATATGCATGTGATTACTGGTTTGAGCCATACACAATTACACGTAAAGTGGTGGGAAAAAAACGATAAAAAGTTACTGATATTCAGTACAATCCATTCGGGAAAATAAGTACGGCAGAGAATAATTTCTTGGTTAAAACAAACGTTTCATAAACGAAAAATAAATAATATTTCAACTGTTTACATTAGTTCGCGAAGACTGTTTGTTTGTTTTTTTTGGGGGGCGTTTGTTTGTTTAAGCCCAAAACCACCACACTGTGCTACCTATACTCTGTCTATCGCGGAGAATCGAACCCAAGTTTTTAAGAGATGCAAGTTTGTTAACTTACCACTGACGCACCGGAGGACCAAAAAGTTATTGGATAATGGATTTCTTTGTTTATTGTTAAGTACAAAGCTTCAAACGTGAGCTAACTATTTCATGACCGTAGATTGAACTTTTCATGTTATTATTTAAAGTGTGTACATCCAACTATAAAAATCCATTTTGTAATATTTACCTGTTCGCATCAAGTCAACAGTTTTGACCAAAAACTGAACTTCTGGTGAAAAATCGTACATCTCTTGAAATGTAGGAGCAACATTGAATTGAGTGATTACTCCCTGATTGAAGATGGGGAGGGGCTCCCTGACCTCTTTCTAGTTCAACTTCGTGACAGAGAAAGGTCAAAGTGCGATGTTATAATATGCAGAATGAAATATGAAAACAACACAATCTTTATTGGCTAAAGCCCAAATGAATACGATGAGCAAAGAATATTAAAACACATTACGACCTTCGTTTTCGTAAACATTTGACTCCTACGTCGACCGGAAATTCGACCCTTCTTCAATAACTTGTTTGTATCACCCACGGCCCAGTAAATACGGCCAAGGACCACAGCTAGTGGATATGGATATACCACTGAGGTTTAGAGAACATTCGTGGAATGTGAAATCTAGTTCACTACGACTCCAAGCGTTACAGAGAAACTGGAGGATTAATTAAACCGAGTTTCTATTAAACACTTCACTGCTCTTTCACTTTAAACAATTATAAATTAACTTGGTAGAGAAACAGAAATCTCAGCCAGGTGGCGTCAAAATAACATTTGTTAAATGTTTCAGCCTTTTGTATAATGTGTGTTCTGTTTAGTTCCTAACGTATTTTGAAGACAAAATATGGATACTGAATTTGTTTGTTTTGAATATCGCGTAAAGCTACACAAGGGCTATCTGCGCTAGCCGTCCCTAATTTATAAGTGTAAGACTAGAGGGAAAGCAGCTAGTCGTCACCACCCACCGCCAACTCTTGGGCTACTCTTTTACCAATGAATAGTGGGATTGACCGTCACATTATAACGCTCACACGGCCAAAACGCCTAAAATACATGTGGTTGTACTTATTACCCTTGGGTTTAATTCATTATACGTTAATAGCAGTTATAATACATTCCTTGAATATTTTAAACAAATACAATCTTCCAATGTTTATAAACATAATAGTCACAGATATAACCGTAAGCGCTACCTACCCAGAAAGCGCGGAAAGTAAAAACCCAGACAATGATAACTCCAATAATTTTTCTTATAAATGTTTTAGAATTTAGGAAAATTGTTTAAAGAACCACAGCCCTCCAATGATTAATGTAAGTTCAATTTTAGATATGCATTAATTGGTTGTTTCTTGGTCTCGCTTGTTTTGAATTTCGCGCAAATCTACACAAGAGCTATCTGCACTAGCTGTTTCTAATTTAGCAGTGAAAGACAAGAGAGAAGGTAGCTAGTCATCACCACCACAGCCAACTCTTGGGCTACTCTTTTACCAATGAATAGTGAGATTAACCATGGCATTATACCGCTCATACGGCTGAAATGGGACTGTGATTCGAACCAGAGATTCTCAGACTGCGAGTCGATTGCCCAAACCACCTGCCCATTCCTGGATGGTATCTGTTTCATTATCAAGACGATGTGTTGGCTTATTCAGGCTGTCTCAATGTAGAAGTGGCCCAGCATGGCCAGGTGGGTTAAGGCGTTCGACTCGTTACTGAGGGTCGCGGGTTCAAATCTCCTTCGCATCAAACATGCTCGCCCTTTCAGCCGTGGGGGCGTTATAATACAGTCAATCCCACTATTCGTTGGTAAAAGAGTATCCCAAGAGTTGGCGGTGGGTGGTGATGACTAGTTGCCTTCCCTCTAGTCTTACACTGGTAAATTAGGGACGTATAGCGCAGATAGTCCTTGAGTAGCTTTGCGCGAAATTCAAAACAAACAAACAAACAAACACTGTCGTAATAGACAGGGGCAGTCCATCAGATCCAAATCTCTGCCATGTGTACTGTGTCAAAAATGCCCATGAAATAACATCTCGTTATTTATACAGATCTTGTAAATAACAGAACAATAATTGTTAACTCCATTGATTAAAAACAAACCTTTATGTCGAATCTTTAACAGCAATTCATCATTTTAACGTTAAAAAGCTACCAAATTTATCACCTGACACACTGTATAATAGCTTAAATTGCTTTATATTTTAAATCTGATAAAACGTTTTCTAAAAGAAATGCCTGCCAGAGGCTCGGTGCTAAGTAGTTGGTGCGGCTCAGGTATCTTTCAGCGCAGCTTCGGCCTGAGCAACAAATAAACTAAAAGAAGTGTTGATTGAAAGCAAATTAACAGTAACAACTCATCATGTTAATGGTGAGATATAAACAGTATTTATTCAGTTGTTTTCTTACTGTTACTTAGGTTAAAAAACGTCGTAGTATCTTTGTAAGTAGATGATCTATAATAAACAATGGATATTCTGTTAAGCCTAAAAAAACGTCGTAGTAACTTTGTAAGAAGATGATTTATAATAAACTATGGATATACTGTTAAGCCTTAAAAAACGTCGTAGTAACTTTATAAGTAGATGATCTATAAAACTATGGATATTCTCTTAAGCCTAAAATGCATTATGATGGTTTTCATAGAAAACATTTAAAGCAAAATGATTTAAAGTAGCTCAAAGTAAACGACGACAACTATATCATATTATATCGAGTAAAAACTATCTATGGTGTTAAATATGTGGGTAACCAGACTTCACATTTCAATACAGTCCTTATTAATTACGGAATACTTATGTTCTGCGAGTTTTTTATACGAGTTCAGTGAAATGTGGGTGCGATATTCATATCCAATTTACGTACAGCTGTTTCAAGAACGTGAGTAATATGAAAGTGCTGCCCACGCAGACTTTCTAAAACATCTAAAAAAAACTGAAGTAATGAATGATAGGCCAAGAGGACAGAAGTGCAGGATGTTATAAAACAAAAGTCGTTTATATGTGAAAAATAAAACATCGCTAACACCTGACGTGTAATAAACTTTTGACACTTGAGAGGCCGTCGTTAATTAAATCATAGATAGGGAACAGAAAAAAAATGTAATTCTTTTTTTAATACATATCAAGTACAGATTGATATTTTTCTAGGTCGCTTTTATCACTTAGCACACAGGGATATTACGTATTAGATCAACGAAACAGTAAATATTCTGAATGTATCTCTAACATGTATGTAATCATAAAGCAAGTACTGGAAAAAAGAAATTAGAAACTGTTGGGAATTTTCATCGTACCTCTTGACTATGGTTCAAAAGCATGATTTATTGTGTCTCCGAAATCAAACTGAATGATTTAGCTTTATTATAAATGTTTGAATTGGTTTCCCTTGACAACGAGATTTTCTATTAGGAATATAATATCTGTTCGCTGTACCTGTTAAGTTCCTGTATCCAAGCAACCTGTTCCTTTCGGAATAAATGACGAAGTGGGAAGAAAGAGAGAATTCTTGTTACGATATATATATTTTTTTTAAAATGTGCAAAGTGTGTCAACTGTTCATGGGTTAATGTGCATTATTTTTGTTCTGGCACAAAGCTACGCAGTGGACTGTCTGCACTCTGTCCGGCTATAAAGAATAGATATAAGTTAATACGTCAGAATTTAAAAGTATCTTAAAATTAATTGAGCCAATTCTGTACAATCCAGTAGGAGTGCATAGTGCCGTAGAAATTAAACTCAATAACCAATAAAACTCTAGTCTCATGTCATTAAATGCATTGAGTCATAAGTCACTATCTTTGTGTTAATCTGTTTTCTTGTTTTGTTTTTCGGCCTGAATCCCATTAGCGTCTCATGAGTTTCGAACGGCTTTAATTGAAGCACAGATAGCCCTCGAGTAGCTTTGTGCGAAATTACAAAACAAACAAACAAAGAAAACAAGGCTTTGATTGGTTCTAAATTTACGTGCTAAACTAATAAGGAAAAAATATAATCTTCATTAATTTAAATATTAATAGAAAATAAGAATGGCGAAAAACTATGCTCTAAATTATAAAAACAATATTTTCAAAGAATATTAATATAAATAATTTATTATTTTCGTCAAAAAAGTCTGATGTATACAGCGAAAAACTTTACAATTAATACATATCGTTTACTGTGTTAAGCCTAAATTAATCGTCGTTTAGATATTCTGTTTATTTAGTCTTTTGTAACAGATTAATGACGGGCTTTAGGCGGATATTTGCTCTTTCATCCTAAAACCATGCCATTAGATTATAATGGCTATAATTCCTTTACTTAGGACGAGGAATCTAGAGTGATGAGCGTTGTAAAACATTAATTTAGTTAAAACTGAATTTAGTAAATAGTCCCTGTAAGAGCAAACACAGTGGGCGTTAGTGTAGGTTAAAAATTAAACTTTTATTACATTAGTTGGAAGAGTGTTTTGGAGGATAACTCATTACCATTGGTACACTGAGAAAGTTTAACGAGTTTTACTTTCACCGTTCAAAGAAATGTTGAAAGATGTTAAATAAATGCATTTATTGATTTGGCTTTAAAATATATTTAATTGAAATTAATATTCTCTATTCTTCGCGTCCCTCGCTGGTACAGCGTTAAGGCTATGGATTTACAACGCTAAAATCAGGGGTTCGATTCCCTTAGGTAGGCTCAGTAGATAGCTCAATGTGGCTTTACTCTAAGAAAAACACTTTTTTGTAGCTGTTACGAAATGTATTCGTTTACAAAATTAATTGCTGTCTGTAAAACTTTACGGGTTGTCTCTAGAGGCCGAGTTTTTTACAGAAGATGTCTGTGACTTGTTGGTCATAACTTTCAAAAATAAACAGACAGCACCCAATCCGCTTATTTTAAAATGATATATTTACAAGTCAAACATACCTATACATATTTTATTATAGTTTTGGTTGTCGCACTCGTATTCATAGTTTAAAATAATTGTCTCTTTATGGTCAGTGTCTACACAGGCCCCCCAGTGGCTCAGCGGTATGTCTTCGGACTTACACGCTAAAATCCGGGTTTCGATACCCGTGGTGGGCAGAGCACAGATAACCCATTGTGTAGCTTTGTGCTCAATTCAAAACAACAAAAACAGTCTACACAGGCGGATTCAACAAATTTAGAATGCCCTTCGACGAGACAACTTGTTCTCCTTTATCTATGTTATTACAATATAAGTTGTGAAATGTGCTTCAGAAATATTTCATTACAGCTAAACTTACATACAATCTAGCTTCACTTTTATTTTTGATTTCACTAAACTTTTAAATCTTTTGCACTGATTTGGTCTGATATATATATTGCCCGACCAAGGCCAACGAGATGTTATGATGTAACAAAATTTGCTTAATGTAACGAGAACATTTTAGAAGGTTCTAGTAACATGGTATCAATTCACAACAATTGGACTACGCAACATCATCAGAAAAAAAAGCTGTTAAAAAGGTTTTTAGTTCAGTTATTCTGTTTATTCAGCCTGTTGTGTAAGTGATTAATAATGGACTCTAGACTCCATTAGATTGTAGTGGCTGTGATTTCTGTTTCTCAGTTCTTAGTAATGAGTGTTGCAAAACATTAATTGAGTGAGAATAGAATTTACTAAATGCTGCCAAATATTCCCCGTAAGAGCAAACATTGGTATTCTGTTGGTAATATGATCCGTTTAATTTCCCTAGTAGAACTGCCTTCAAAAGTATTACAGCGGTGTACTTTGACCTTCTATTTTGTAAATCCTCTTCCCTTTGGTCTTGTGGTCCAATTTCTCTTGGACAATGTCCTAAAATTTTTGCAGTAAAGTGTCTTTCAATTCCCAAAAACTTACATTTGGGATGTCGACTTGTCATTCTCTACTAGAACTCTTGTGGGGTCTGCAGATGCTTATCAGTATCCTTTCTAATGGTTCCTCCAAATTTCTACTGCCTGGTATATTGCCAGTCACCAATTCGTAGATGGGTACCCTCATACACATGATATTTCTAACAGTAAGCCCCTATTCAAGATAAATATTTACAATACTTTTTCATTATGTATAAAGACAGCTTTATGTTCATACACAAAGTCTCATCATATTGTCTGTACAAACATTCACTGTTCCCTTGTCATTGAATAAAGCATCTGGTAAGCTTCACCTAGATAGGATCCCTGGTCGTGGTTTCATTCTTGTGTTGTATAAGATATGTCTTGTCTTGTTTATTGGTACAGTAGCTCAGTAGGTTTTTTTCTGCTTGCCAGTCAGTTTTTTACTTATTCTGACGTTCTAGTTATGTCTCATTTCCACCCAATAGTCTTAAATCTACTATGTCTTCATCTTTTAAGCCAAATTTACTGTCTTCTCATTCTTGATCTGTAAAAACCACATCTGCAACGTCAATCTGTGTCTCACTAGCTGCACTTTGTTATGTCTTCTGCCTCTCAAAGTACTTCCTTATAAATCTTAATCTCCCTGTCCACTTTCACTTTGTAGCCCATAATGGTGACCACTTCCTGTACTTCAAAAGGTTCCTTCTTCTACAAGATGAGTTTGTTGTTGTTGTCTGTGGGTAGCAGAAGTAGGACCTTCTGTTTGGACTCGAATCTTGATTTTTGACTTTTTTACTATATAAGTCTTTCTGATTGCCTTAAGCTGCATACAAACTTTCTCTTGCCACCCGCTAGTAGATTTACAACGCTAAAATTAGGAGTTCGATTCACCTCGTTGGGTTCAGCAGACAGTCTGATTTGGCTTTGCACACACAAAACTTTCTCTAACAAGTTGACATGTCTCCTGTAATCGGTTTTTGAAGTCTAACATGTACTGGTATGTGTTTCTTACTCTTTATCTTTCTTCTACTGTCCACAGCTCTTTCAGTATAATTTGACTCCATACTGTTCTTTCATACAGCAATTCAAAAGGTGAAGATTCTGTACTTGCTAAGCAAACAATACTGATTGCAAGTGTATATTTTCTAGTTACATGG
This sequence comes from Carcinoscorpius rotundicauda, assembly GCA_011833715.1. Taxonomy (NCBI): domain Eukaryota; kingdom Metazoa; phylum Arthropoda; class Merostomata; order Xiphosura; family Limulidae; genus Carcinoscorpius; species Carcinoscorpius rotundicauda. The sequence goes on from CM022393.1 coordinate 144,396,545, forward strand.
TCTCTCCTGGCACGTCTTTTTCAGTATGTTCTTTTAGACACCCCTGAATCTTTAACAAAGATTACTACGCCTGGAGTTGTAAGGGGTTCCAAAGAGTTATCTATTGCTGATAAGTCTGCCCACCTCTTGCAACAGTTCTAAAGAAAACTGGGTCCCTCTGTCACTAGGACTTCTTTTGGAAACCATTCTCTACCAAAACTTCCAGGATAACTTTTGCCACTCTTTCGGTGCATATCTTTGGCAGTGCTATGGCTTCTGGGTAGCGTGTCACATAGTTGACCATTGTCAGCTAATACCAATTGTTCTTGTCAGACAAAAATGCTAGTGATACAACCAATTCCACAGTTTCTCTGCTTAGTAACTCTTCTGTAAGAGGAATCTCATCCAGTGGAACCTTGGCTACCTTCCTACTACCTATTGTATTTTCGCATATGTCATATGGCTTGTAGAATCTGGTCACATCTCCGATGACTCCAATGATTCTGTCTGCCAGCTTCCTCACTTGAGTCCAGTATTTTGTTGTTACTATTATCTGTTTCATTTTCCCAGTAGAACCGCCATGATAGATCTCGTACAATAGTCCCTTTTGATCCTGTTGTCTATAAGTTCTTCTTCTTGGACTTGTGCTCCCCTTTTCTCCTGACACTGTCTCAAAGTTTCTCCAATAAAGGTCTTTTGTTCTATGCTTCCTTCAGTTCCTGTAGACCTGAGATTTGGATGTCGACTTTTGATACTTGTAAGCCTTGGTCTCTTGTTTACTCTTAAGTTCTTGTGATGACTGCAGATGCCTTATTGGTTTTCTTTCAGTCTGGTTACTCCAAACATCTACTGCCTGGTATATTGCCAGTCACTATGCTTTAGATCGGTACCTTCATATACATAGCCTCAAAATCACTCGCTTGATATTAAATGTCAACATTTATTTTTGCTATATGAAACTTTCTTTCTGTCCCATCAATCAACACACAAAAATGTGCTTTGTCCATCATCTAGTCATCAGATACTAGACTGGTTCTTACTGCTGCATTACTGCTTCCAGTGTTTCATTGGATCTTTATCTTCTTGTCCCCAACATAGCCTTCACTTACTGGCATGTCGTAATTTGTTGGCACCTCTCGCTAATTTAACATGCCAAAATTAATATTAGCACTTTTAACCCATTTACCAACTTATGTTGACCATGAGATGTGCACTATTTAATTTTGTAGTGGACATGGCATGTGTTTTCACTGGGGTTTTTTTAGGCAACAGCATCCATAATGATAGTCACTCTTTTATTTTATTTTTTTGTCAGGACTTTCTCAGTACCTCCAGCTGCTTTATGTCGAAATTTCTGCTGCTGATTCTTAGTGATGGGGTCTCGCAGTGTGTCCCATTTTTTAACAATAATAGTATCTTTTCTCCCTTTTGTCTATTAACCTCTTGTTACATCTGGCGGTATCTTGATTAGGGAAAGCCACTCCTGCTTTCAATTTTAATTGGTTATTTTTGGACTTGCAAGATAAACTACGTCCATGAGCTTGCATATACTGGTCTACTAGCTTGATTATCTCTTTCACGTCTTTCGGTGCTCTCTCCTTTAAGATCACTAACATGTCCGTGGAATGCGTGATTATGAACTGTTCGCGTATTAATAGATCTGCCACTTCATCAGAAGAGAAGTAATGCTGTAGATAAACTGAAATACAGTTTTTCTACTGTCAGAATTGACTTATTTGAACTCCCAATGAAAATCTTCCTTTGAGTTCATAACGTTTCAACAAGATCACTTTTAACTCGTCACACTCCATGGAATCTTCTTACGTCACACCTGCGTACATTTATAGGGTTTATTCCTGTGAGAAATACTCGTAAGATAGGACACACTGCCCAGTTAAGTGTGTTCCAGTTCTGGCTTTGGACAAGTATTTCACATCTTTCCAAAAAAGCATTTATGTCAACTTTCTATTCATCAGATTTGAACAGTTCAGATCGGCTGGCTCTGACCCCATCGTCATTCTTGGGTCTTCCCTCTTTCTATTGGTGAGTTTGGTAATCTCTTATTCTCTCTATTTCTAGTATATTCTCTCTCTCTCATTTTCATCTTTCTCAATTTGTTTTCTTATTCTATCTATATATAAATATATATTTCCAGCCTTTCCTTTTTTCTTTTGCTTTTTTTCAGTCTGTTTTCTTTTTTCTGCCTATGCTCTTCTCTCTCTAGTTCTTATTGTTGTTTATTAACGAATCCTTATAAGTCACCATCTTTAAACCCAAGTCGCTCTCCTCTCTGTATCTGTATAGCATGGTTCTTTACATTAATTTTCACCATCACTACAGTGTTGTCTATATAAGCTTACTTCTATTGTCGTTTACTACCTTTTACCACTTTAGAATTCAGACCAGCGCTGCCAACTTCAAGCTTTTTTAAAGGACCACGATTCTTTACAACAGTCGTGTGTGACTTTCTGGCGATAAATTTTAACAATAAATGGACAGCACAACAATCCATTTGTTTTAAAATAGTATATCAAAAATAAGTCTAATATATGTGTAAAACTTTCGTGCCACTGTTATCATAATGGTGTTCGAAGCTTTAAATAATTCTCGTTTTCGTCAAAGTCAAAACAGACTGGTTTAAATACTTTGGAACACTCTTTGACAATTGTTATTACAGTACAACCTGTGAAACTCATTTTTTAAATATGCTCTTTATGACTAAACTCACAATAAAGTAGTTTAACTTAATTTTTTCTCTTTCAGTATCTTACTTAACAAGTACTAACTCGGTTGCCTACATACATATATTCAACCATGTGAGTCCTATAACTTTCTATAAACTACGAGATGTTACGATGTAACAATACTCACTTAAAGCAACGAGAGAAATTTAGATGGTTTGAGTGACATGACGTCTTGCGATTCGTTAACAGTTACGTAATCGAACGTATAATAAATAACCGCTTCTAAAAATACTAAATTTAACACTTGACAATATTTAACAATGAAATATTACTTGTAATCTTAGCGTTATAGCGTAAAACAATCAGTTGAACTGTTTGAGGGGTTAATTTTTATCTATGTAGCTCCGACATTCGATTCATCAGTTACTCGTACATAATTCAGTACTTTAGTTTTGAAGAAGGTCTCCGTGTCTAAGATTTGGAACCTGTTTTTGATTTAAAGACAGAAACATAATGAGACTGGTTCGGTTACACTGAAGTATCCAACAACTTTACTCAACTCCATCACCATCCCAAATGATACCCCCATCACGTTGAGACTGTAACCTTCCAAAACTCACCCTTCCTTTTCCCTCAACTTACATCCGTCAATCAGCTCTGAATATTTTGATTAGTTGAATATTTTTGCCGGATTCTAGCTTCTTCCATTATTCTAACCATGACTGTTTCTGAGATTTTCCATTTAAAAGGATTAAATGATTTTCTTCCAATGAAACCTAATAAACCTGGTAATATTAGTGCATTTTGATTCTTCTAACACGAGATAATTCTGAATTTCAACTTTTTGGGAAAATACCGTTACGCGCCACAGATATTTCTATACTCTGTTTTTTCTTTGGCCCGACATGGCCAAGCGTGTCAAGGCATGCGACTCGTAATCTGAGGGGCGCGAGTTCGCATCCACGTCGCGCAAAACATGCTCGCCCTCCCAGCCGTGGGCGCGTTATAATGTGACGGTCAATCACACTATTCGTTAGTAAAAGAGTAGCCCAACAGTTGGCGGTGGGTTGTGATGACTAGCTGCCTTTCCTCTAGTCATACACTGCTAAATTAGGGACGGCTAGCACAGATAGCCCTCGAGTAGCTTTGTGCGAAATTCCAAAAAAACAAACTGTTTTTTTCTTTTTCGTCGTCTCAAAGTTAAATACAACAAAATCAGGAAAGGGCGAAAACAGTAACTTGCACATTTTATTGTGTTTTTCTTTTCTTTTTTCCACTAAGCAAATTTGACCACGAGATGGCTGGTTGGAACTGGAAATTATTCTTTGAAGATTTAATAGAACCTGAACGACTGCAGTCATGGGTGTAATGTATGGAAAATTGTTAGAGACTGAACTAACAAACATTTGTGTTGAACGAAGATTTGCTAAAACACGGGAATCCTGGGTAAATAAGAGTCCGTACAAGACCTAATGGAAGATTGTATGTGTGTATTTTCATTGCCTGAAGTCTTCACTTGAAAGATAAACAGTCGCACGTTAAAGTAAAGGAAATGTATAATATCACATAAAGAACTCTTTGCATACAGATATATGTAGTTTTTTTTATTTGTTATGTTTTCCTAGCGGTTAAAATCACAACAGTATTTTTCTAAGATTTTGCGGTAAGTTAATGAAATGTATTAGATTTGAAAGCTCGTTGCCATGGTTTCAGAACTAGCTAATACACCTTAATATGTCGTTTGCCCAAGTATATGAAATTATTAGTTTAATTAAAAACCGGGCAATTTTCCTAATAATAAAATGTTGTTTTATGAACCACTAGTTAATGAGTGTAGAAGACCTCGTGAATTACCTAGGTGTACCTTCTTTCCCTAACAAGTGATACACTTATTACAACGTGTTAGCACTTCCGATTGTCTGTACTGTGGTATTCTCAAGTGGTACTAAATTACCTTACAGGTGAAGATAGTAAGAAGAAAATATTTCCCAAAACGCCCTAACAGAATATTAAACAAAGTGAAAAGTAATGCTTATTAAACAGCACAAATCAAAGAAACTAATATGCCGCAAAGTTGACTAGGATTTAACTTCTTCAAAAGGAGCTAACCCTAAGTGTAAGAACTATCGAAGTTCTGAGTTGAACCAAGACAAATGGAATAGCGACTTCGTACAAAACGCTACAATCAATTTTTCAAAAACGTATTCGTTTCCCTCGTCATGATTGGTACGTGATTCTTTATACCAAAGCCACATCGGGCTATCTGCTGGGACGTCATGACTGGTCATTCTGCAGGTAAAAGTAGAGAGAATATGGTGTCCAGCCATCATCAAACCTGCTTCACAGTTGATATTGTTATGAAAATTGAATAATGAGCTATATCATATAATTCTAACACTACCTCTTCCGCAAAGCAGTTCAAGTGGTACCAAAGAGGGTTGACCGCTGACAATAGATAACTGGAAAATCGGAAATTAATCCACATACCACAGTCAATTTTCTATTATTAAAACCTACACGAATATACTGAAGTTAAACATTTCGTGATCACCTGTCTATACCAAAAAAAAAAGAAAGAAAAAAGCACATGCAGTATCTTAGATATAATACTCTTGAACAGTTTAGTGATTGAACAATGGCTTGTTAGCCACAAGTTCTGGGATCAAGCCTTGATTGTGTAGTTTATTTTTATTTGTCTTCTTTTATTTTCATTTCAAAGTTTTTATTTAAATTCGTAATGACACAGTATGGCCATGGGGGTTAAGGCGTGCGACTCGTAATCTGAGGGTCGCAGATTCGCATCTCCGTCGCACCAAACATTTTCGCTTTTTTATGGCTCGGCATGGCCAAGTGTGTTAAGGCGTTCGACTCGTAATCCGAGAGTCGCGAGTTCGAATCCTGGTCGCACCAAACATGCTCGCCCTTTCAGCCGTGGGGGCGATATAATGTGATGGTCAATCCCACTATTCGTTAATAAAAGAGTAGCTCAAGAGTTGGCGGTGGATGTGAGGACTAGCTGCCTTCCCTCTAGTCTTACACTGCGAAATTAGAGATGGCTAGCGCAGATAGTCCTCGAGTAGCTTTGCGCAAAATTAAAAAAAAATAAATTCGTGATCTGAAATGTGACACTTTTTTACATAAAAATATTGGTCAATGATAAAAACATCTGTTTTTATAGAAAGCTACTGGTCATTGGTTAAAGCATCGTCTTCGTATAACTCATGTGCAATGCCAGGAAGACCAACAAGAAAACATGAAACCACATAATTCCCATAAATCAACATTACTAAATTTGGCTAGTTTTTTCCTTTGCATTGTGTCACAAGAACTGTTCATGTTTGTTGAATAAAAGTAATTATAAACACGCCAAGGGCTTTTTTAAAGGTAATACAATCATGAACACAAACAAAGACGCGAGTAAGGGCTAATAATAGCATCTGAAGTTATTATGTTTAAAAATAGTACAATCAGACTAAAAATGTACATTTACTTAAGATTTCCAATCAAAATTGTTTGTCACCTTAGCTAAAAAAGAAATTTTCTTTGATGTCGGATGCAACGGTTCAGAATGGTCAACGGATATTAGACCCGTTCCAACTTTTTGAGATGGAGTAGGGTGGTCAAGAGTTAATTAAACTCGAGCAACAATTGTAGGCAGGGCTTAAAAAACCATAAAGTTATGCTAAAATATATAGTAGTTTTATTTTGAACTAGTTGGAGTGCTAAGGAAATTGTGTACATTCATGATTATTCAAGGGTTATCTCAGGACATGAAAAATTGCTTTCCTTACAAGTAATTGTAAAACATACATCCTTAAAAAGCACAAAACACAAAATATAAACCAGCAAGTTCGCATGTGTCTCCTCTTGAACCTTATTAGTCTAGAAACCAAATTTAGTGAAACATCTATAGAACGTAAAGTAATGGAGGAAAACGAAACAAAACGACGTACAGCAGACTTACTATTATATGTTTATACATTTATATTAATAGCCCAGTGGGCCTAGACAGTCTTCGGCTTGGTGATTAGACATCCATTGTTATGGCCTATCCGCTCTTGAAAATCAATGTCCAGCGTTATAAGTCCAGATACCTATCGCTGATCCGGTGGTAGGTGAAAGCAAATGGAACATGAAAATTCTTTCTTTGTCTAATCCATGGACCTGCTAATTTATCCTGTTGGTTTGACAGCAAAACAAAATAAAAACAACCCAGTAGTAGTAATACGTACATTAGAGAAAATGCAACCACTTCCCAACACAAATATTATACACAACCATTTCATGAAAACAAATATGTGTATACAATCATTCCCCAGCACAAACGCATGTATGTGTGTGTGTGTATGTATATATATGGCCGAGCGCGTTAAGGCATGCGACTCGTAATCTGAGGGTCGCGCCAAACATGCTCGCCCTATCATCCGTGGGGGCGTTATAAAGTGACGGTCAATCCCACTATTCGTTGGTAAAAGAGTAGCCCAAGAGTTGGCGGTGGGTGGTGATGACTAGCTGCCTTCCCTCTAGTCTTACACTGCTAAATTAGGGACGGCTCGGTGCAGTGGGCTAACAACCTACTCACTTAAAAACCTGTAACAGAAACCGCAGTGATTGCGGCCCGATGTTCCTTAAAGGAATTGAGTGCCAGATGATAATGATGATATATATATATATATATATATATATACAAGGAGTAAAAATGAACTGATCATGAACTTAATATAGAAATTAATACCGTCATGTGAAGCTTTAATTCATGTATAAATTTAAAACAAACTAACAAATTGGTGCAACATTTTTATCAACAATTGCCTTAAATATTTAGTTCATTAATTAAGAGTCACTTAATGAAAGACTGGATCTTGTATCATGTGTAGACACGTGAGAATTAAACATGAAAATACGTAAAAGCCAGAGTCGATGGCAACATTCCATTCAGATCGAATACGATCTAGATACTCTGTACTAATTCCAGAGGGCGCGTGAGAACTTAGGAAGAAATCAGTCGCTGATGCCACCATGATTTAATATTTCTTGAAACGAAGTCAAGAAAACATTTAACTTTACTGCAAGTGATTAAGTTAGACGTGTACCCATCACGTAACGTGTCGCGTCTTTCTCTAATCTGCAGTACCTAGCTCTTCGTATAATGCTGGGAGATGTTTTTAACCTTTTCAATTCCAAGTTCCAATTTCAATAATCACATACATAAATTAATTTTTGTGTATAAATAATGAATGGTTACAAGATCTGTGATTTACAAAGGTGTAATCTCTGACCACTATTCAGTCATTAGATAAATATTTGAGAGTTGTTTCTGTCATTTTTAGTTCAAAGCTATACAGTGAGATATCAGAGCTTTGTCCACTACAGATACCAAAGTTCGGTAATTAATGTATAGCCCCTTAAGCTTACCGCTGAACCACTATAGGAGTATGGATAGCTAAGTGCTGGCTAATAACATTATTGTTACAAAACAAAACCCAACCGGAAGCTTAAAGCACAAATTCCACGCCTGCTCTCAGAACTGTGTATTGTTGTGTTTGTTTGTTTGTTTTGAAATTCGCCCAAAGTTACTCAAATGCGGTCTTCACAAGCCATCCCTAACTCAGCTGAGATGGAGTAAATGGAAGACTGACGACAAACAAACATATGAACTCAGATCGTTGTTGTTTTGAATTAAGCACAAAGCTACACAATAGGCTATCTGTATCGAAACCCGGATTTTAGCGTATAAGTCCGCAGACATACCGCTGAGCCACTGGGGGGCAACTCAGATAGACAACACTGTATATATGACAAAGTTTTCTATACATGATAACTCCTAGGTTCATAAGGACACTGATCACATTTATTCAGTTTCATCTCAGAGCCACCGTGTAGAAATCAATACAGTATAACCGAACACAGCAGTTGCTTTATTACTTGTCGTTTGTTTATGCTTATATCACGTCATCCCTTAAGTAATGTCCGATTTTAGGTTCAAAAAAAGAGAAAGGATTTCAAACGTTTTTAATGTTATTTAATCAGTAATGTATGTTTCATTATTATTAATTACTTCCTGCCAACGATTCACAAGCTTCTGAATGTCACTTTGATTAAATTATTGGGGTTTGGAGAAAAATAATTTAAAGAGGGTAGTTTTGACATCTTCATGTGTTCCAAGCTCTTTTCTATCAAGATAGTTCTGCAAAATTTGGTATAGATGATAATCAGATCAGTCAAGGTCTGTAGAATAAGGAAGATGTGGAAGTTTTTCCCAGTCTAGCTCTTCAATGTTTACAGATGTGATCCTTGTTGTATGGGGCTGTGTATTATCCTGGTGTAACACAACACCTTTATGACTGATCAAAGTGGGCCTCTTTCCTTTTAATGCAAAATTCAAGCGCTCTAGCTGTAACAATAGAAGTCTGATGTAATTGTTACATTGAGTGGCAGCAACTCAAAATAGATCACACCAACAATATCCCACCAAACGCTTAACAAGACTTTCCTAGGGTGGAGGTCCATTTTGGGCTGTGCTTTAGCCAGTTTACCTGTAGTGAGCCATTGTCTGCGGCGCGTAATATTTTTATAATATATCCATCTTTCATCTCCAATTACTAACCTGTCTGAAGAAGGTGAGTATTTTCACGAGAGTGCAGGGAAGTGCAAATGTCCACTCTTGCTCTAAGGTTGGCTTCTGTTAAATCATGGGGGATGCATTTTCCAAGTTTTAATACTTTTCCAAGCTGTTGCAGATGACGGAAATGGGTTGAATTAAGTTTCTGTGATAGTTCTACAACTGTTACAACACAATCTTCATCAAGTGTAGCTAGCAGAAAGTCATCATTAAATTCAACAGGACGACCTGAATGTGGCGCATCATTTAAACTGTAGTCACCTGATCTGAACTTCTGAAACCACCTTCGACAATTTCTTTCTTTGAGAGACTCCACACCATAAACACCTTGAATGTTTCGTGTTGTTTATACTGCACTATTACCTTTATTAAACTCATAAAGTATTATATGACTAATGTGCTCCTCAGACACATCCATCTTCATAAGGGTTTATTTGATTAATGATATGACAAAGTGGAGTTGGGTTAGTTTGTTTTATTTGTCTGAACATTTTTATACACGTTCTACTAATATTTTAGTTATTAAACCTTCTACAAAGACAAAAATAATGATGCACTTTCTGTATTAAATTTTCGGACATTACTTATGGGATGACCTGACATACTCATAAACAACAACCTCGGAAAAAACCTCATCGTCTGTCTGTACTACACTTACAAATCACAACATTGGATAAATACATTTTCATACAACTATAACTTCTTTTTTTTGTTCTTTTCCTAGGGATGGAGTTTTACTCTAAATCTATAATGTCCCTCTCTCCCATCATTGTTAAAGTGATTTTATTTTGAAGTGTGTTTTTAATATACTAGCTAATAGGATCATTTTAGAAACGAGTTTGTTTAATTGCGTTTTTAGCAGCCTAGTCAGCTGGGTTAACAGATCACTTTTAGGGTAAGTTTCCTTAAACAGTTTGTTTTTAACAGATCTACACATATTGTAAAATAACCCAGATGTATTTCTTATTGAAGTTTCAACTGAATAATGTGTTAATAAACTTGAAATGTTGTGCGTGAATTTTACAGAGCTGTCAAGAGTGACAGTTATGGATGGATTTCGTTCAGATTGCTTTGGCTTCCATCACGAAGGAGCTTTTATTAAGCCCAATCAACACCAAATGTAAATGTGATAAACGGCTAGGTCAGAACCCTCAAGCTACGGGTGTACCAACCCCTATTTTTGATTTGTTTGTTTGTTTTGGGAATTCGCACAAAGCTACTCGAGGGCTATCTGTGCTAGCCGTCCCTAATTTAGCAGTGTAAGACTAGAGGGAAGGCAGTTAGTCATCACCACCCACCGCCAACTCTTGGGCTACTCTTTTACCAACGAATAGTGGGATTGACCGTCACATTATACACCCCCACGCTTGGGAGGGCGAGCATCTTCGCGACTCCCGGATTACGAGTCGCGCGCCTTAACGCGCTCGGCCATGCCAGGCCACTACAAAAAGTCAATATTTAATGTGCTGCGATACACTCACAATGTGGATGCTCTGCAACTGGAATTTATTTTGTCGAAAGAGTCTCTCGAAGGGACGGTGGTAAATATATGGCCTTACAGCGCTAAAATTCGTGGTTCGATTCGTCGTCCTGAACGAAACATTCTGTAGCTTTTACGCTAAACTAACCTGTTTAAATATTTACGTACCATTTGAAAAGAAAGCCATGTATTGTTACACGGTAATCAGCTTTTGATGTAAAAAAAATTACAGATATATCCGAGACTTTAGAGGAAATCACACACCTAAAATAGCATCTTATTGAAATGTATCATCACGGAGAAACAGTATGTGGTTACAAAAATAATATTGACTAATTCATTTATAATAACAGGATAAAGTCGAGTTTCTTTTGTTTGTTTTTTGTTGTTGGTTTTTTGTCGACAACTGTTAAACTTAGAAGTACTGACTAGGAACACATATCCTTCACTTTTTATGAACTAGTTTGCTTGTGGATGTATTCGAGTTCTTTAAAACGTATGATTAACACACAAACTTTTCGCGGAATAATACTAGAAAAATAAGGGAATTATTGTTCAGGACACCTACGTACTTTAACACAGAAAATGTCTGATTTTAGCTCTTGTTTCTCACCAATTTACATAGAAAATGCCTGCTTCACCTCTTGTTTCTCACCAGTTTATACAGACTTAACCAACTGGATACGAAAATGTTTTTCCCAGGCACGTGTTAGCTGCTTATGGAAGATGCAGCTAATTTGTAGTATTTAAATAATTACTGACTTTGGTTGTTTTATTTTATTTTATAATTTAGTTTAGTGAAGGGTAAAGTCTAGATGGACCAATAGGTCCCTTGTTGTCCCTGTATCGTGTAATGAAGAGTGTCCAAGCAAGTTGTTAATTTTCAAATCAAAATACTGACGACAATTTCGCATTGACCTTTGACTCAGTCATGTACTTTACTGAACAGAATATAATATATATAGTTTTGTTTTTTGCTCCAACTGGATATGAAAACACAAATAAAAATAACTTATGTTTTCCTTAACATATTTTCATTATTGTCATATTCTTCTCTGTTATTGTTTATTTGTTTGGAATTTCGCACAAAGCTACACGAGGGCTATCTGTGCTAGCCGTCCCTAATTTAGCAATGTAAGACTAGAGGGAAGACAGCTAGTCATCACCACCCACTCCAACTCTTAAGCTACTCTTTTACCAATGAATAGTGGGATTGACCGTAACATTATAACGCCCCCACGGCTGGGAGGGCGAGCATGTTTGGTGCGACTCGGGCGCGAACCCGCGACCCTCAGATTACGAAGCGCACTCCTTAACGTGCTAGGCCATGCCAGGCTCTTCTCTGTTAAATGTCGCGACACGGTGACATAGATCGGATAAATATAACGGCCATAAATACAAATGTATCACACATTTTTATTTCATTTTCAACTAAAAATCAACCGCCTTACTCCATCATGTTACCCTGCTAGTACAGCGGTAAGTCTACGGATTTACAACGCTAAAATCAGGGGTTTGATTCCCCCTCGGTGGGCTCGGCAAACATCCCGATGTAACTTTGCTATAAGGAAAACACATTATTCCTTCTTTCGTTTTTGCGTCGAGTCTATCATAGTAGATTAAACCGTGTCACTCACTGAATTTTAAGAAGCAGAACATAACGTGTCAAAGACAAATACGTCATGGATTACTCATAATTTCGCATCTAATTTCCGGTGCTAAAATCAAAACAAAACCTGAAACGCTGACATTATTTATTCACAACGTCTTGCCAGAGGGGTATATGTAAGCAACGAACAATTTCTTATTTAATTTCCGGTGTCCGTGAAAGTGGTAACTTTGATACCACGGAAAACATCTTTGAACTTCTTTTTTATAACAGAAAACATAACAATAAGACCGATATTTTTTTACAATACGTAGCATTTAAGACTTACGAAAGAAATTGTGTGACAATTCTTTCTATAAAAATGAAGGTTTATTTGATGCTAATCTCAAAGCTACACAATGGGCTATCTGTGCTTTGCCACTTCAAGGATCAAGGTATGAATTTTAGCTGTATAAACCACCGGGATGGAGTGTGGTAAAAGAAAAGGAAATCAGTGTTATTAAAATGCAATACAGAGAACACCACTAACTAGCCAGATTACAACCTGCTCGCTAAGAACAAAAAAATTAGGTTGTTTATTTTCGAATTTTGCGCAAAGCTACATGAGATCCCCCTGCGTCTAGTTTAATAATGTAAGACTAGATGAAAGGAAACTAGTCATTACCACCCACCGCCAACTCTTGGACTACTATTTTTCCAACGAATATTGGGATTGACCGTGACATCATAACGCTCCCACGGAAAACGAGTCGAATGCTCCCTAACCACCTAGTTATGCCGTGATTTTCTTATTCCTTTCCTATACGAGTCGCTATTCTATTCAGATAAATTCCAAACACGCTGATCTTTTAAATCACTGTATCTCTCAGTTTACTATTCATATTGTATTCAATCTTATTTGTGGCTGATTTAAGATTGTAACCCAATAATCATTAAAATATATTATTATTCGTTTACTTTGTCACTGATATTTTAAATAGGTACTGCTGTGTTCTGTGGAAAACTGTGGGTGTTTATATATAAACATGTTTATAATATATACGAAGTGTGATCAAAATGTACTGAGACTGCACTTTTATTCCAAAGAATAATGTACATACATTAGTGTTATCCTGTTGAATAATGTACATACATCAGTGTTATCCTGTTGAATAATGTACATACATCAGTGTTATCCTGTTGAATAATGTACATACATCAGTGTTATCCTGTTGAATAATGTACATACATCACTGTTATCCTGTTTAATGTAATCTATCCCAACTGATGCACACTTGTTCCAATGTTCCTGCTATTTTCAGAAGTAATGCTGACTGTCTTCAACTGTTATGCGACTAAGATCTGGTTTCACATTATTATGGATGGTTGGAATGTCATCAAATGTCCTTCCTTTCAACTTAATTTTCATTTTTTGGGGAACAAAAAAAATCACACGAGGCTAAATCAGGAGAATACGGGTGTGAGGTATAACGATAATGGTCTTTTTTTTACACCAAAAGTTCTTGAACAGACACGGCAACGTGTGAAGGCGCGTTGTCATGGTAAAGAAGCCACTGCCCATTCTCCTACAGCTCGCTGCGGTTTCTTCTAACTTTCTCCCTCAATCGAATTAAGCCCCCCAGTGGCTCAGCGGTATGTTTGCGGACTTACACGCTAAAATCCGGGTTTCGATACCCGTGGTGGCCAGAGCACAGATAGCCCATTGTGTAGCTTTGTGCTTAATTCAAAAACACAAAAACACACACCCCTCTATATAAAAGGCCTGGTTAGCTGTCTGGCCACGTTGTATGACTTCATGATAAACAATAAATACCTCGAACATCACAAAATATGATGAACATTGTCTTCACATCTGATCGAGGTTGTCGTGCCTTTTTCGGACGTGGTGATGATGGAAAATTCCACTGGGATGAGTGAAGTTTCGTTTCAGGGTCATAACCCCGTATACCCATTATTTATCACCCGTAATAATGGCGTTGATGAAATTAGGATCAATTTCTAGCCTTCTTTTCAGATCCTCACACACTTGTCAACGGTGAAACTTTTGGTCATCCGTTAACAGCCTTCGAACAAATTTTGAAGACACTTGACGCATGCAGTTTTTCAGTTAAAATCGCCTGACACGAAATGTCCAGTTCGTCAGCAAGTTCGCGGGTAGTTGATCGTTGATCATTTCGATTTTTTTCTTTCACTTTAGCGACCGTTTCATTAGCGTCGACGATCGCCCAGAACGTGAGTCATCTTTGACAGATTCCCGGCCATCTTGGAAGTGTTTTATCCACTGATAAACGACAGCTTTACTTAAACAGTCATCACCATAGGCTGTTCATAACATTTTGAGGATTTCTGTTCCTTCTTTACCATTTTTCACACAAAACACGTTGTTCTTCTTGTCTGCTCATTTTATTACGACAAGGCACAAGAGATACGTCTATCTTTGAACACGGTTTTCCCAACACAAGATTAAGGTCTGGAGAAATGGTTTGTTTTGGGGGTAGATCACTATTTGTATTTTGTACATACCTCAGTGAAGTTCATTGCCTCTGTACTAGCACCTGTAACACAAGAAGTCTTAACACAGTTTGATTGATCTGATCTGGAATCTATATAATTTTTGAACAAGCGTTCATAAGACACATAATAATCACATCAAAGTAAAACGATGAAACTTTATTGTTTGGAAGGTGAGCTTAAAGAAAGAGCTATGATTTAATCGATTTTTAACGTAGTGTGATTTCCCAGATAGCTTTTACCCTACGTGTGTTTTACTCCATTAGCTACCTATGAATAATCTGATGATATAGTGATATGTGAAACCTGGATATGTGCATCTTGTATCAGCTCGTATTCGAGTACATAACTGTGTATAGTAGTAGTCTAAACTGCTAGGTTTAGTTGTTACTATTAGGCGCAAATCTACACAAAAAGATCTGTCCGCCACGGGTATCGAAACCAGATTTCAAGCGTTATAAGTCCGCAGATATACCGTTGTGCCACTGTGAGGCGCTATGTTTAAAAATTCAATGTTTATGAGTGTTGCTGTTTTGAAGTAATCACAAAGTTACACAATGGGCTATCTGTCCCCTTCCCACCACGGGTATCGAAATCCGGTTTTTGGGTTGTAAGTCCGCAAACACACCGCTAAGCCAATGGGGTGGTTCAATGTTTGTGAAATCATATAACTAGAGTTTAATCAAAGTATACATAAGGTGTGTGTGTGTTTTCTTATAGCAAAGCCACATTGGGCTATCTGCTGAGCCCACCGAGAAGGAATCGAACTCCTGATTTTACGCATGGTGGACGTATACGTAAGGAAATATTAAGATGTGGAAAAGTTTATTTCCCAACTTCGTATGCAGTGAGTGATTTCACTGGGGAGTTTTTATTGCGATGTGAATTATCTCCAGTAAACAGCTTCCAAATCCCTCTTTATCATTTTCAGAAGAGTAGTTTTTGTCCGCTATAATTCGTTTGAACTCACGTGAAAAAGCTGAAGAACTATTTTAAATTATGGGTGAAGAAAGTGACCTTGAAAGGAAATAACTTGAAGGCCGGAATATCGTTCAAATAACGAACGCAAACAAAAGTAATTTCCTATATCACAGAAACGACTTTTATTTTTCTTAACTCGTTAAGTTTAAATTCGAAAGCGCGAACAACTTTATTCAGCGCAAACTTGCACGTTCGTCTATCTGAGCTCTGTCCACAACGGGGAATTAAGCCCCGAATTTTAGAAGCCCGTAAACTCACCTCTTAGCAACGGACGAACAGTTTCAACGTAGAACGTGAGCTTATATATCTGTTGAAAACGGAGGGAAAAAGCACGTTTCTTTGCAGAATTGAATTTCCCGACTAGACAAATAATGTTAGGAAGCTAAGAGGTTCAGAAACCTTGAATGTGTTTGATTTACTAATGTAACTTACTTTTTAAATGTTTATCTTTAACTAAACAAGGAATGGAATAAACTTTTAACCCAAAGAAAAACCATATCTTACGTCAATAAAGAAGGTGATTTACGTTTTACATTTGTTTATTATAAAAAGAACAATAAAAACGTTCGTGCTTTCTAATTAATTCAAAATTTGCGAGTCATATCATTGTATTAATAATAAATCACCTAGCGGAAACCCGGCATGGCCAGGTGTGTTAAAACATTCAACTCATAATCTGAGGGTTGGGGGTTCGAGTCCCCATCGCAACGAAACATGATCGGTCTTTCATCCTTATAATGTGACGGTCAATCCCATTATTCGTTGGTAAAAGAGTAGCCCAAGAGTTGACGGTTGGTGTTGACGACTAGCTGCCTTCCCTTTTATCTTACACTGCTAAATTAGGGACAGCTAGCGAAGATAGCTCTTGAGTAGCTTTGCGCGAAATTCAAAACAAACAAGCCATCTAGCGGATTTCTTTACGAAGTCTGCGGTGCTAACTTGTTTTAGGTGATGTACATTCTCACAATGTTAGGCTGCGCATGGCTTGATGGTTAGGGTACTTAAAGTAAACTCATAATATTCAGGATCGAACCCACGTCCCTGAAAATAGTCGCTCTTTCAGCCATGGAGGTGTTATGAAGTCACAATCAATCCCACTTTTCGTTGGTAGAAGAGTAACATAAGAGTTGAATGGTATTGATTAGCTGTCATTTCTCAAGTTTATTAACTCAAAATTGGCGATGGCTAGTGCACTTAGCCCTTGAATAGCTCCGAGCGAAACTTCAACGAAAAACAAACACTAACAAGCAAACAGACAAAAACTGTCGCCGTTAGAATGAATCAACTACCCACCATCCCTACAGATTTAATTTAACCTTCCAAACCAGTCAAAATGTATATTTAAAGCATTTACTGGACGAAACCTCTCATAGAAAATATTACTTATAATCTATTAGGCTTGTAAAAAACTTTGGCTAGTGCATCTGTTATGCTCTGCTGTTTAGGATTATTTGTTGTTTGTGTCTAAGGTGTTTGTCTGAATCATTTCAACTTTGAAGTGTATGAATTGAAGGTTCCGGTTATCAACAATTAAACAGAACTTTTGTTTTTAGTGTACGTTACGCATCTAAGCAAATTTTACGGATATACGCTTCTCTTATATAATGAATACTCATCCATAACACCAACCAACCAAGAAAAAAGAATCAAACCTGTAACTCAACAAGAAGTGCAACAACTTGTTGTAGATTTTCTTAGAAACTTAGTTCTAAGTGTATAAATACATACACGTGCTCTTTTTAAGAAAACCATCCAAGCAAGAAATGTAGTAGGTTTTTTTAACGGGCGAATAAGCAAATACGTTTCCGACTAAACAAATATGACTGCTTCGACTGCTTGAAATACCCTTTACATGTTAGCTTTAATATGTCATCCATGAACAATGCCTTATTGATATATTCAATATATACTGGTCTTTTCCTTGAAAGACTGTGTCTAAGAAACGATTTTTAGAAATATTTTTGGACAATAGATGAGAGAACGTAGTACCTGGTGGTGAAGGAAAACTGCCATTTTGACATGAAGCTTTTAAGGTCCCTCCAGTTTTATGATGTTGCCAGGGTATCAGTGGGAAACAAACACTTGGAGGGTGTTTGTTTGGTTTGTTTTCTGTCGAGTACAATAAAAACAAATTTGAAACTCAGTTGTCGATGTAAACCAATTATTTCATTCGCTTCTATCATATATGAATACAGAGGACTACTACAATAAACACACGAATTAGAGTATGTTGTTTCGTATTTTTATTAGCAACATCAGTGTAGTTAACGAGAAATAGCAAAATATATTCACAAAAAGCTTTAACTAGAACAATTACAAGCCAAGAGTAGTTAAACGAGTTCAAACTAGTTAATGGTAATCGAAATGTGTAACGCTATACGTAGCTCTCACGAAGTAAAATTGTTGTTTAATTACACGTATCAGTTTTTTGTTATATATCTCAAGCGTCTGATGACTTGTCACGTCCTCAAAATTCAAATGATTGGTCATCCGGCCTGCGCTGCGTACAATAGTCTCAGGTTTGGTTTTGTTTAATTTCGCGCAAAACTACTCGAAGGCCATCTGCGCTAGCCGTCCCTAATTTAGAAGTGTATAATTAGTGGGAAGGTAGCTAGTCATCACCACCCATCGCCAACTTTAGGGCTACTCTTTTACCAACGAATAATGAGATTGACCGTGACATTATAACGCCCCCATGGCTGAAATGGCGAACATATTTGGTATGACGAGGATTCGAACCCGCTACCCTCGTATTACGAGTCGAGCGCCTAAACCACCTGGCCATGCCGGGCCGTATTCTTAGGTATCAGTTTAAAGTTAAATCACAGAATTTAAATGTTCCAAATGGTTAATGAATCATATCTATACCTTAAAACATTCGGGTTTCACTTATGAGGAGTTCCCCGCTAGTACACTGGTAATTCTATTGATTTATAACGCTAAAATCAAGAGTTCAGTTTCCTTCGGTGGACTCAGCATATTGCCTAATCTGGCTTTGCTGTAAGAAAACACACGCGCATGCGCACACTTATAAAGAGGGACATCAAGACGGAAACAGCCAACTGGAGTAAATTTTTATGAATTAATTAAAACTGTCCTAGAGTTTTAAAGAACAGAGCCATTTGAAAACTAAAGGTGCACTTTATTTGACACCTGAACATGGAAGGTTATTTATCATAACACGAAAAGATGACCACTACAGGAATACATACTGTAAGACAGTCAAAAGTTCACAGACACAAACAAACACCATATATATATCTAGAGAATGGTTGGAAACAGATGTCACAGAACTGTGATATATGCCAGATACCTAGTAAAGTACATTGTGCTCACAGCAAGGAAAAAAGACGAGCACCGTCAAGGGTGCAATACACGTGCACAATGCACCAATAACAAGCATCCCGATAACAAACATATAATCAATTGGAGAGAACTTGGAACATATGTGTGTTTGTTACAGCAAAGTCACGTCGAGCTATCTACTGTGTCCATCGAGGGGAATCAAACCTCTAACTTTAACGTGTAAATCTGAAGACTTATCGCTGTCCCAGCGGGGAACTAGGAAAATATGAAAGAATGTTGTGGGCAGGAACAAACACCGGTGGCCGTCCTGACATGTACTTCCTGTGGAATAACATAATTAATCTCAAACGTGATAGAAACTACGTCCCACGACCCTTTGTACTGCTGTTTGCTTGTACAACTGGTCTTGCCTTCAGCTAAACTGGTCGACACAGTTTTTAAAGAGAGGAGATGACCGAATGGAGTGTCTTGAATTCTAATTACTTTCCGATCCCACTTAACAAGTATAAAATAATCAAAGAAAATGCATTGCGTTCAGTTAGGATTCTTCAAACAATAAAGATGCCAAGAAAGAAGCTATTTTAATGAAGTGGTCAAGGATATTTCATCAACTGTTATTTCGTCGATACAGATCGGTTCTGGACTACCCTTACTATATGCAATGGCCCAACTCTATTCAAAAGTGGAACATCGTGAGCTGTAAAAACAAACAAACAAATCTGCCAAACATTGATTAACGAGTGACCATAGACCGACTGACCAACTGTTTGTACATCACTTTATATGATTTATCATAGAATGTCAGAAAAGAAAAGAGACCAATTGACTTTATTTTATCATATTGGCTTTGCCTTGTCTAGCTATAACAGTAAACACTTAAACATTACTTTAACACTTGCATGTAGTCCCTAACGAATGGCCCGGGTATGGCCAGGTGGTTAAGGCACTTGATATGTAATACGAGAATTGCGGGTTTGAATCTCTGACACACCAAACATGCTCGATTTTTAGCCGTAGGGGCATTATAATGTCAATCCCACTATTCGTTGGTAAAAGTGTAGCCCAAGAGTTGGCGGTGGGTGGTGATGACTAGCTGCTTTTCCTCTAGTCTTACACTGCTAAATTAGGGACGGCTAGTACAGATAGCCCTCGAGTAGCTTTGTGCGAAATTCCAAAAAACAAACAAACAAATACCTTATTTGGAGACCATGATCCCTGACACCTGCAGACAGTCCGCTTGATGCAGGGATCCTTAGGTCTCGAGCTCCATCTTGACCCGTAACTTCACTCTCTGAGGTCATCATTTCTGTGAAGATGGTCCACAGTCCTTTATAAACCTCAATTCATTCTTTCCACTATCATCAGGTTATTATACAAAGAAGAACCTCTCAACACATTCCTTCCACTATCATCTGGTTCTTATGCAAAGGAGAACTTTGTTCTGGTGAGAAAGAAATGGGGAGAAGTAAGACAACAGAAACAATGTTGAAGATACTGGTCAAAGGATGAAACGCTGCGTTGGTCCTGACCCTGTTCTGCCAACTGTGAAAATTCATTGACATCAACGTCTCGGCTCCCTCTCGACACCTTCAAATACAAAATTAGCACAGAGGAGATCAATTACAAATATGTTTTTTCATGCTTTATAAGCCTACTTTTACTGGAGTTATGTTAAAAATATATAAATAACAATTGTTTTTAAAGTATTTCAACTTGCATGGCTGAAGATATTCGAATATAATCAAATAAAACACTGGGTACACGAATTTAAATTTGTTATGCCCAGTGCTACTGTGTGTAGATTTTATTTTCAATAGATAATTTTGTTTGACCACTTCATATTTAGAGTAATGGCGAGGCTCACACCACACGTGTAAGACAATACAGTTAGTTCAGGTAAGACAGTTACATTCTCACTCTAATGTCAGTGAAAACAACTGGCATAATGTGTTTTCAAATAATGCTTCACAGGTTAGTAACCACAGTTAACTCCATAACTCGAGATCTTAATATTCAGATCAAATTCTAATCCAAATTTTCCCTTCTGGTTGTGTTGTGAGTAATTGATTCTTTTTGTGTCAGACAGTGTTCATGAATTATTTTATACAAAGTTTTTAAGTTATGTAAACACAAATATATAATGCAAAATGCGGATGAACTAGATTATTCAGACAATTTTGTTTTGTTATAAGAGATGATATTTATTTTGATTGTACTTTGCAATAGTACTTAAACCAATTCAAACTAAATATAATTGTTCATAGCAAATATGCTTTCACTATTCGGAATAGATACCAACCATGAATCATTATAATCTTTTATTGCCTCATATGAGTTGATCCAGTCACTTCAGGTGGCATCCAAGAAAAGTAATTATAGGTGAGCTTCATTGAAATTCACAATCATTCTGTCTACTTTTCTACGCTAGTAAAGCACAACTTTCTCTTGCAGCACATGGAAGAATCATACACATTCAATTATACATGTGAGAATTTCTCTCCAACATCTTATGAACTGTTTTGTAGGAATACCATATCTGGATAAGAGTGAAAAGTTTTCACGAAACATCAGATTACCATTTTACTCTGGCAGATCATTTAATAACTCGGAAAGTAAGGACTGCAATGTTTATTTAATCGTTGGTTTCTTGACCAAACAGCTGTATTTTATCAAACCAAAGCAAACCACTTTCTAGCTTGCAAAGCGATGGTTGTGATATCTTTCCTGTTATTGTTTTTTTCAACCAGATGACTTCCCTAGCTTATATGTTGATTCAGTTTAATGATCCGAAAGTTGACATTGGTGTCTGAGCTGACTATTTTAAGTGTGATGCTGTTCCCCTTACCAACCATTTGATCAACTAAATATACTCAGCATCAGCCACAGCACTGTCTGTTTCTGAATCTGTTTATACCAAGCCGTGTCTTTTATTAAATATTTACTGAAGTGGCCCAGCACTTCCTTGTTTATTTACTTATGTACTAAGGGGTAACATCTGCTTTTCCTCCACCACAGACATGTATGGTCTAGAATTGAATTTCTCCGTAACGGTCTCACAGTCCAAACTGACTGAACAGTTCTGTATGATGTGATGTCCAAATGTCGCCTCCCAACCATGATGGTATAGAATAAAAAGTTAAAGAACACACTTACTTTGAGATAAGTGCCCTAACAACTCACCTCCAATCACATAGAAGGTCTCTACTGCTTCATAGATCCATCTCCTTCTCCATGAATCCCAGAGTCTTACCTGTTGGTGATACATCTTTTATTAGTGGCTACTGGCAAATACCTAAGGGTATAACTGCTTTGCTTTCCCCAATCTTGGGCACTCTGGGCCACAAACCAGTCATTTAGTCAGGGCTTTCATGCAAAAGATCAATCTCAAGGGAGAACTTTCTCACCCCTTTCTGGGTGTTCTAGATGGCATACGTTCTCCTTTATAGGCTAAAAGTAGTAGAATGATGGCTGTTTAGTACTTTTGCAGCATTGTAAAAAAGGCTACAAGCCATCCCTGCAGGCTACACTCAATTTTCTTTAGCTTTCACACCCATCATTCCATAAAAATGTCATTTTTAAGTAACCAACAAGTTAAGGTACTTTGTGGGGCATTGAAGAGTTTGGCTATTCACTAATTTGAATAATAAAAACTTCTTCAACAATGATGTTTGTGGTCATAGCACCAATATATCTCCGTCACGACTACGCTATGGTTTTCTCCATAACAAATACTTTCTGTAAAGTAATGGGAGAGTCCTCAACATGGAACATTTATCAAATATTATATTAAGAATTAAGGGTTTATTACTTTCTGAACATGGAGTAAGTTTATCAAAAAAAAACAGGAAACAAAAATGTAAAAACTAAAATCTTTGGTGAAAAACAGTCAAAGTATAAACACATCAAAATGAAGTAAAACAAAGTACTTGTAGCAGATACGTTTGTATCTAAAGAGAAACTTTTGTTAGTTATCTCGGATCAGCTGGCCCGGCATGGCCAGGTGGTTAAGGCATTCAACTCATAATCCGAGGGTCGCGGGTTCGAATCCCCGTCACACCAAACATGCTCGCCCTTTCAGCTGTAGGAGCGTTATAATGTGACGGTCAGTCTCATTATTTTTTAATAAAAGAGTAGCCCAAGAGTTGGCGGTGGAGGGTGATTCATGACTAGCTGCCTTCCTTCTAGTCTGACACTGCTAAGTTAGGGACGGCCAGCGCTGGTAGCCCCTTACGCAAAATTCAAAACAAACCGAAAGAAACCAAACGAGAAGAACAGAGGCTCAAATGGTAGATACTTCCCCACTACTTCTTCACTGGTTAATTAGGAACAATTAGTGTACAAAACCCTGTTGCAGCTTTGCACGAAAATTTAAACTAATGAAGAATGAAATAAATAAACAAAGAAAAGTAAAATGTCGGAACGTCGATAGTATACGTGGAACACATAGGCTTAGTCTGATTTTCGTGTGCAGTATGTTGTCAGACAGAACGTTCAGCAGACAAATGGTTAGACCGGCTATGACGACATATATCAAACTTCCGGTTCCTTTCATCACTGATGGGTGAAGATATATGATAAGTGAGCGTTGTTAGTGGTAATAATGGAAAGTTAATACCGAATCAACAGAGAGGGTGAAGCTAAAATTAATAATGAAGAGACTGGGTAAGGTTTATATGTGTACTAGTCACTTCAGCTTTCAAGAACTAGATTATACGATTAGGCTTACACGTGAGGAACTGGGGTTAAAAGTACCAGACACTGTTGCTTTAGGCTAAATTATAATTTAATACTAAACACTTCACAAACAGTAATACTACATTACTATAATTAGTTAAGAAGTTAATATTTAAGTTTAGTTTTAAAATCTTATTATAACCAAGTTAAAAGTAATTGTATAAGTATTTAAATTAGTAAAACGCTAGTAGTGTTTTGAAAATAAATTCTTAAAAGTTCAGTATTTATATACTTAAATCATGTTTGTTTATATATGTTTCTATAAGAAATTTGTAAATAATGTTCTCTCTAATATGCATAGTACTTCTTCGAACTTTTGTTTTTGAACTCTTAGAATTTTGTAACATTTAAGCCTTGAAGGAATATTAAATTATAATTAACACAAATAGCTCAGAATCTGTATAAACTAGTGTAGTTGACGTTTGTGTTACATAGGTGTAAAGAAAGGGCTAAAAGTATAGCAGCAAAAATACATTTTGGGAATAAATTTTTAACTTTTTCTGTATTTAATAGTCTTTTGATTTATTTAAATTTAAAGAAGGGCTCTCTGTTGAATCCTTCAACAAAAAGTAATAATAATAAAAATCACAAGTTTTTGTCATCAATATAATCTTGCACTGTACAACTTTTAATAACTCAAACAGAGATGAGTAAGTGGAAAGTGTTTGTATCTGTAGTATATGTATTGTGTCATAGGCAACCTGAGATCCATAGTATTGGGCAAAAAGCCTTGTTTGGATTAGAGTAGCACATATATTATGATTAACATAGTTATGTATTTGTATTTACTTTTAATTACAAGTTGTTCTTTTTTTTAAACTTGTGTACCAGCTGGGCAAGTACATGCAAATATTAACTCATCACTATATTTTAAATTATATGATAATAGCATGGTAAATATCGTATACATAGCACTTCAGGAATTTTGTTATATTGTACATGATACAATAAGTTAACATGAAACATTTCAAATTCATTATTACTGTTTAAAATTGTTTACTAATATGTATTTTTGTGAATTATTAGATCTCATGAACCACTAGGACTGAGTTCTAATTGTAATTATACTGATGTAACGTAGTTAAACCTAGCTACTGAGGATTAAGGTAATGTTACATTTGAAAATGTGTTGAAAGAGAACTAAAGGTTCACATACAGAATGTTGAGGAAATAAGTAATGTAGGTGTTATTAAAGATAACAGTGGTCAAAGCCATTTACTAACAAGTTGTTTAGTGTTATAAAAGATGCTAGGCTTAGTGAGTTTATAAACAAAAGAACAAAGACATTGTTTCATAACCTTCTTATAGATTGTTCGATCTTATGAATTTATTCTATAAAGGACTTCAAAGAACTACATGTGATGTAGGGCTGCTAGAGTAACATCATTCATGAAATGTTTCAACAACAATGTGAAGGTAACTTTAAATGCTTTATCGTGTTCTATTTGAAATAAAGACTTGTGAATATAGTTCATTCTTACAAAACTGGTTATGGTGTGGAACAGATGAAACCTGCCATCTCAGAAGTGATCAAGTTAATATGAGGCAATAATAACTACATACATTTATCTTGACAGACGTGTTCATAATAAGTTATTGAGCTCTCTGGATTTATTAGAACAAGTTAAATGATGTTTTTCCATTGGAAGGAAAAAGGCTTGACTGAACTGTTTGAGGAGGGAAGATTTGTTGTTTTGATCATTGCTAATAATTGTTTAATAAACTAGTTCCTAGCAATCATGTGATTTTTATGTTCTTGTTAGAAAAACTTAAAATGCATTAATAATAATAATAAAAATCTCGATGTGGGTCCCATTATGCTCGAGAGTTTTTTTACCATTTTAAGCTCCATCTGCATTTTTCTTCAAGTGCCATAATTAAAAATCACAAATTGCTTCAAGTTATTTTTGTTTAACTATAGGGTCTACTAGGATAGCTGTCGAATGAAAAGTAATAGATTAAGATGATATAAGCTAGCACCTTGTAGGTGCTTTTTAATTGTATGGACATGTATATAAGTTACCATGTTTTTTGTTCTTCCAGTCATGCAGAGGAAACTTTTAGTGAAGTTGAAGAATAATAAGTACAGTCTAACTCTACTAAACAATGTGTGTTAGTTGGTAATAAGTACAGTACAGTGTGTGTTAGCTAGTAATAAGTACAGTACAGTCTAACCCCTACTAAACAATGTGTGTCAGTTGGTAATCAATACTGTTCAGTGTGTGTTAGCTAGTAATAAGTACAGTACAGTCTAACCCCTACTAAACAATGTGTGTCAGTTGGTAATCAATACTGTTCAGTGTGTGTTAGCTAGTAATAAGTACAGTACAGTCTAACCCCTACTAAACAATGTGTGTCAGTTGGTAATCAATACTGTTCAGTGTGTGTTAGCTAGTAATAAGTACAGTACAGTCTAACCCTACTAAACAATGCATGTCTACTGGTAATAAGTACAGTACAGTGTATGTACAGTAATAAGTACAGGACAGTCTAGATACTTGTATACAGTGTATGCTAGCCAGTAATATGACAAATTGTAGGTTTAGTTTGATAAATATAAAAATGAATAGAAATCAGTGAAGGTTGTGAGCCACCACAAGGATCTAGTTAGCCCATGCTTGTGACATATCATCACCTCATATTGAAGAAAGAATCAAAAGTTTCAGAGAATTTGGAGAAGAGACATAAAAGTGATTCCATAATTAGATGAATTTTCATATTTGAATATTTCTTAACATCTATGCACAGGTTGAGGGAGATATAATAAAATTCAGATTATGTTTTCTTTAAAAAAATGGTGCAATCTGTACAAATATAAAGACAAGTTTAAGATGTGGAAAATCTCAGGTATGACTTCAGTTAAGAAGCATTGCATTTCTGAATGGGACATTGACTTATGGAATAACTTGGAAATTGCTTCCAGCTGCAACATTGAAAAGGTTTAAGAGGAGATTTGGTGAACATTTCGGACGTGAGTGGGATATAATAAAACAGTTTTTCTGTGTGGTTTGGACTAGAGTGGTAGTAAAGAAGAGAGCTTTGATAGGTGGCCACTTTTATCCAAAAGAAGAGAGCTTTGATAGGTGGCCCCTTGTATTCCTTAGAAATGAAAAATAAAATTAAAACACATACTTCCTGAAATTCAAATCAGAAGTTATCCAAGAAGCACTAAATCTTCTGAGGTGACATTACATTCCAATGTAAAATATACAAGTAGATATGCAAAATTTAAGAAGTCTGAAGAAACATATTAAACATCTCTATAACGTTAACATTAATAAAAAAGTTATCTTGAACTTGTAGAGTAAACAGCTTTTAACTAGATCAATCACCAGATTTATCCTGTGAAATTCTGCAAATTTAAATTTTTAATGGTTTTGAAAATTTTTTTTTATTGGATAGATATTAATAGTTTGAGCTAAAAGAAATGTCCAATATTTTTATAAACTATATATAATGTTTATGTGTGTGTGTGTGTGTGTGTGTGTGCATATAAAAGATTTTATATGTCAATACAATTATATTTTTTGAGAGTTGTTTGACCAGTATAAAAAAAAATCATTTATTTTGTGACCTTTTGGTAATGTCAAGGAAGCTTGAACACAAAATGTATTTTATTTGTGTAGAAAAAGAAAGTTCTGTAGTGTTTTATTGTGGTTTAACTTGTGATTTTTGTGTTTCTAGCCTGTCATGCAACACAATCACTGTTCTACCTTTAGCTTATTAACCCCCTCAAGTTTTCCATATCAGATGCAAGAGACACCAAAGCATAAGACAAATTAAAATAATACTTTGTTTTCATTAATATCAACAAACTACAATAATAATTTCAGTATCTAATGTCACAGATGTAACAACTATCTTCTATATCTCTAGTTATTAATTTATCTAGAGTGAATATGAACAGATATGTAAATGTGAGTTTCTGTTTATATATGGGATGTTTTTATATGTGTATATGATATTTTTTAAAGTTTTTCTGTAGGTATTTTCAGACAGTTCCTGACTTTCACTTTGTTTTTTAGCTCAGTAAAACTGTGTAACAATAAGAAGAGCTTAAGCCAATAATATGTGTTGTACTTTGATACTGTAGCATAACTTTGTATATTATCTAAGTTTTATTTGTATAAAAACTGACCATACGTAGCAACAGCAGAACAACTCATGTAAAAGTGTATAACAAATGAAATCTAGATATAATAAGAAATAATACTTCATGGAATACTACCAGTTGCCTAAAACAGATTACTTTTAATATCATTAAACAAACTCACAATTTATTGTAATAGTTAGTAGCCTACAGGAGGCTTGGGCTCATGTCCTTATACTATAGGAAGAGGCCCTGCTGGAGATTATTGTGATTACAGCAAATACTTTCAGTTCTGAGATCAAAGTATTATATTCCAGAGGAAGCTAGCTAAAGGATTGTCATTTTTTATTTGGCTTTCCAAATTAGAAATGCATGGTCCATCCATGTTCTTTTAGTTATGACCAGTGAAAGTGAATTTCGTGCATGGATTAAATAAAAAAATTTTTGAAGAAATGCAATTTTATTTCTCTCTGTGATTCTATTTTAATTTACATTGTATGTTTGGAAATTTGTCTGTCCGTGACATTCTCCCACAATTCAGGAGTTAGTAGGACCAAACTTGGCAGGCAGACACAATGTGGTGAGAGGCCATGTGTTAAAAGGTGTAGTCTCCCAACAAATGGATGCCATAATAGTTGGCTGGAAGGTCACCCAGGCTTGATTTGGATCTAGATAAGGCCTACAGAATCCTAATCTGATACTGGAATGTTTTTATCCTGGCTCTATTGGAATATTGGCGACTTTATGTTTATAGACCAACTCATCAGCTAGTATGGACAAATATGGAACTTGTATTCAGGTACCCAGCCAAATGCCCTAACGAGGTTTATATTTGGACACAGTCTACTTTTTGGGTAGCTGTAGAAGTAATTGGGAATAGTAAAGGTACTTGACTGATACACCAGGGGCTTTTATGAATCATGAATGGGTCTTTGAAGCCAATAAAGCATTGCAAATACTTTATGATTGTCTTTCTAAGAATGTGATGGTGTACAAGTAACTATCACTGTAAATGTTTATAAGTTTTAATTTTACTAATAACTTATTAAGTCAAAGTTTGTTATTGATAAGTGTTGTTATAGATCATTGTGTCTTTGTTGTACACATTATATAAAATAATTCACCATTTAAAAATAAATTATAGTTATCAAGCCTTTTTTAATGTGACTATTCACCACCAACTCTGACTGCTTCCGTTTAATAAGCATCTCCTATTAAATACTGGACAAATGATTTTAATAAGTTCCAAATTAAAATTCATTAAGTTGATAAAACATTCAAAACATTTTTTATTAATGTTTGCAGCATGTTCGGCATACCACACCTTAAAATATCAAAACATTTTTTATTAATGTTTGCAGCATGTTCGGCATGCCACACCTTAAAATATCAAAACATTTTTATTAATGTTTGCAGCATGTTTGGCATACCACACCTTAAAATATTCCTCCATACTTTTTAGGTGTTTCATGTTTCTCTTTTGAAATATGATAACTCTTTTTTTCTGAAATAAGACATTGTTTAAACTTTGTGAAATATAACCTTTCTCTTTGTTATTTATTTAGATTCAGAGTTTGATACCTGTTTTAGTTGTTTATGTAAAAAGTTTGAAGAATTGCATTCAAAATAAAATCAAATAACCTCTTTCTCTATTTTGAATACTTCAAACAGAAATAATTTTTGTATAGTCTGTGAAGACATTCTTATGAGTGACAGTTTAAGTTTGGATATTAGATGAACAGTTGATGCACATAATATACATTTTATTTGTACCATTGTCATATGTTTTTATTCTAGATTAATAACTGGGTCTCTTCATTAATAAAATAGTTAATATTCTTTAAAAGTTTATTTATGCTAAAGTGGTGGACTGTATGATGTTCTTGTGTTTTTACATTTCGGGCATAAAATATTTTATATATTTTCAAAAATTGTGGTATTAAAAATTAATTGCTTCTTTTTTATAAGTTAAATGTTTATTGGGACCTAAAACTTCCGTTGGTTTTACCTACAATACCTGTATGTTGATATTTTTATAAATTTATAGATGGCGCTACATGTCAATAGTGTTTTGTTTGTTTTTTATTAAACGTAATGGACGGTAAAGGTCAGAATTGAAGTTATTTAAAAGTAACGTGTAAGCTGACCAAACCAATTATTGATAGTCAATGCCAAGATATACATAGTAAATTGAATCAACTCTCCAGAAAATTATAAATTGATCATAATTTCTATGCAGCGAATACCTAGTTGGGTACCATCACCGTTACAGCCGCTCTCTCTAGTCTTGTCTTCGGATTTACAACGCTAAAATCAGGAGTTCGATTCCCCCGGTGGATTCAGCAGATAATCAAATGTAGCTTCGTTATAAGAAAACACACACACGCGCACTCCTTTTGTCTTTCACTGCTAAATTATTCACAGCTATCACTGATAGCCCTCATGTAGCTTCTCGCGAAGTTCAATCCAAACAGACACGGCTCATCCAATCGCTTGAGGCCAATTTTTCGGCTTCTTTTTACGTTTCGTATCTTGTAACTATTTCTTCTCTGTATAGCTTGTCTAAAGTCGCTATTTCATTTTGTTTGTACACGTAGGTGTATAGTTTGTTTGTGGTAGACGTTTTCTTTTCTTTGCATCCAACTTATGGTGTGTATCTTCTTTGAGGCCAATGGTTCAATCACATTGGAACGTTGTCGTCAAAAACCTGCACTAACAAATTACAATGATGTAAATAGTGTTTAACAAGTGAATATAGACCGTTAAAAACCTTCCAGCCGTAATGTCAAAGTCTAAAGGATTTTTTTGGGGAGGGGGTATTTTTACAAAGTAGTCTAGTGATATAATTTAAGTTATTTAACCTATTATTTCACTGTGTTATTTTAGTTATAAATTGACATGGAACATAGTAGCTCCTATTTAATTAATCGATAAAAAAAGAACTTTTCAACGTGTTATTGGGCAAGTCCGCTTATTTTTTATATAGAAAACCTGCCACAGGCATGGGCGTCCGCGCGCGCCCGCGTGTGGGGGGTATCTTGACTCCCAAGAAAATGAGAAGCATAATTCTTTATTTATTCAGAATAGGTTTATCGGTTTTTATTCACTTCACAAATTCCCACATATTTCCCCCCCCCCTCCCCGGAAAAATTTCCGCGAGCTCCCATACTGCCAAAAATTAGTGTCCAGTTAGTGTCAAAGTTACGCTGTGTAACTTGATAAGTAACTAGGCATAGATTTTTAACCTTGTAGTGATGAAGTCACGAAGGTCATTGATATGGCCACAGGTTGTTTTGCTTGAGCAAGGTACATGCTAGTGTTATAAATGGAAAAGGGAAGGCGTTAACTCAGGCTACCCATCATGCAGGCGACACCCACGTAACGTGTGTCTTTGCACGTGACTAATATTCGTGTCCCAGTTTCCAAACGTAGAATAACTGCGTTAACGACCCCGCAATTGTTTTTGTGAGCTAACCAGCACAAGTTGACTGATATTGTCGGCGTTGATGATTACAGATAAAGCTACATAGCGGACTCTGTCTGTGCTCTGCTCACCACGGGTATCGACACCCGGATTTTAGTGGCATAAGATCGCTGTGCCGCTAGGAGGTGGAAGGCTACTTAACTGTGTGTTGTTGTCATTATCGACTAGTGTTATAGTTAATCGCGTTGTACATTATGCTATTTAATATAATACGTAACGAGCACTAATTTTTATGTAACTCGTGTTGTCATTTTTTTATAGTTTGTGTTATTCATTTGTTCATGCTGACTGACCTCTTTTTTTTTATTAGTATTCAAACACTAAGTTATTACGAGCTCGCCACGTGCCCACTTGGTGGGTAACACGTTCCACAGTACGTTAACAGTAACGTTCGACGACATGTAATTCTTAAATTGTAGATGTTGTGGAATGAATCCAATACACGTTATCTGGAGTTGTTTAACCGCACAGTTACCAAATGAAGGAATGTTTAGAGAACCCGGAAAGAAGCCATCGAAGGCAGTACCCGTATCTTTTCTTTATATATACGTTACTCCAGACCTACTAACATAAACAGGTTCGGATGCAGACCATGTTCTTTACCGGCCTACTTTGAATCGAGATGTTTTTGAAGTAAACGGACCACTTGAGGTCTTGTTCGCGCGTGATTTCCATGTATGATGAAGAACAGGCTTGAGGACACCGGATGAAGATCCTCCTTATCCCAGACTGTAGTACAAGTTACCTAAGGGTATGAAGACTGGTTTCTTAAGACATTCTTTACAGCCTACTTTTTACCAAGTGGTGGCGAGTTCCAACAGCTGTCAAACTTGCATCAATAGGGAGGTAGCCATACTTTATAACGTGCGTATTATCGACAGTACCTGCGAATTACTTAGGAAATTGCACCGAATATTAACTTGTACCAGACTGAGCCTAAATACGCGAAATATAAAGAACGAAAAAATTCGAACATTATACGTCACGAGAACATTTCACGCCTTGTGGACTCGTTTGTCCAGTGACCGTGATGACTATTTTGGCAACCGGTAACGTAAAATATTTTTTTTTAGCTCTTTGACTCTTTGCAAATACTTGGACAACTTAGAATTGAAAGATAAGCCGAGGCCTTGCTTTGACTGTGTAAGACTTTGTTGGACCAAATTTTTTTTGTTGATATGGTAAGTTATTTTACTATCTCGCTATCTAACGATTTACCGTAACGAGTTAACACTAATAGTTATATTCGGAGCAGATCAAAATGAATGTCGCAGCGTTATTCAGATTAGCTGTGTTGAGATGTTTAGTGACAATCTGGTGAATGTCGCAAACTTATTCAGATCTGATAGTATACAAGTACAACAAACCTCGTGAATGTCGTACACTTATTCAAATATGTTAAGGTACAAGTACAACGAATATTGTAAACTTATTACTCTGGTCTCCCGGACACAAGTTGACGAGATGTGTTTTACTGTAGTTTTACTGTGACTCAGCGGTGGACATGAAAACATATAACCATAAATAACAGATGCTTAATTGTACTTTTATAACTTTTCAGTTATAATAAGTAGTACCTTAATTTTTACACAGACTTTTACTCTTTGCAATGGTACAATTAAATACCGAATAAGGCTGTAAAGAAAAGATAAAAATTCACCCCACTCGCCCCCTTAATGGTACACTTAAACTAAAAC
This sequence comes from Carcinoscorpius rotundicauda, assembly GCA_011833715.1. Classification (NCBI taxonomy): domain Eukaryota; kingdom Metazoa; phylum Arthropoda; class Merostomata; order Xiphosura; family Limulidae; genus Carcinoscorpius; species Carcinoscorpius rotundicauda. The sequence goes on from CM022393.1 coordinate 144,429,722, forward strand.
TGTAAGGTTAAATTAGTCTTATAAAACACTTTCAAATTTAATTAATTTCTGTATATAGATATGTGGAATAGGTAAAGATTCGCCTACCTTAACCTTCATTAGCACCTACACAGGTTCAGTTGAGAGTAACTGAAAAAGGAGAAATGAACATAAATATAATGAAACTGACACTTAACCATTGTGTTCTTCCCTCTCATCACATCCTATTGGGTTAACACCTGTAGAAATAAGTGTACAACCATCAGATTCTGTAATACCTATAGAAACAAGTGTACAACCATCAGATCTTATAACACCTACAGAAACAAGTTCAAAACCATCATATCTTGTAACATCTATAGAAACAAGTGTAAAACCATCAGATCCTCGTATTAAAACCTATAGAAACAAATATAAAACCATCAGATCCTCGTATTAAAACCTATAGAAACAAGTGTACAACCACCAGATACTCGTATTAAAACCTATAGAAATAAGTGTACAACCACCAGATACTCGTATTAAAACCTATAAAAACGAGTGTAAAACCATCAGATCCTCGTATTAAAACCTATAGAAACAAGTGTAAAACCATCAGATCCTCGTATTAAAACCTATAGAAACAAGTGTACAACCATCAGATCCTCGTTTTAAAACCTATAGAAACAAGTGTACAACCATCAGATCCTCGTATTAAAACCTATAGAAACAAGTCTACAACCACCAGATCCTCGTATTAAAACCTATAGAAACAAGTGTAAAACCATCAGATCCTCGTATTAAAACCTATAAAAACGAGTGTAAAACCATCAGATCCTCGTATTAAAACCTATAGAAACAAGTGTACAACTACCAGATCCTCGTATTAAAACCTATAGAAACAAGTGTAAAACCATCAGATCCTCGTATTAAAACCTATAGAAACAAGTGTACAACCATCAGATCCTCGTATTAAAACCTATAGAAACAAGTCTACAACCACCAGATTCTCGTATTAAAACCTATAGAAACAAGTGTAAAACCATCAGATCCTCGTATTAAAACCTATAAAAACGAGTGTAAAACCATCAGATCCTCGTATTAAAACCTCTGGATACAAGTGTACAACCACCAGATCCTCGTATTAAAACCTATAAAAACAAGTGTACAACCACCAGATCCTCGTATTAAAACCTATAAAAACGAGTGTAAAACCATCAGATCCTCGTATTAAAACCTATAGAAACAAGTGTACAACTACCAGATCCTCGTATTAAAACTTATAGAAACAAGTGTAAAACCATCAGATCCTCGTATTAAAACCTATAGAAACAAGTGTACAACCATCAGATCCTCGTATTAAAACCTATAGAAACAAGTCTACAACCACCAGATCCTCGTATTAAAACCTATAGAAACAAGTCTACAACCACCAGATCCTCGTATTAAAACCTATAGAAACAAGTGTAAAACCATCAATCCTCGTATTAAAACCTATAGAAACAAGTGTAAAACCATCAGATCCTCGTATTAAAACCTATAAAAACAAGTGTACAACCACCAGATCCTCGTATTAAAACCTATAGAAACAAGTGTACAACCATCAGATCCTCGTATTAAAACCTATAGAAACAAGTGTAAAACCACCAGATCCTCATGTTAAAACCTTTACATGTATAGATGAAGTCTGATGTACAAGCGAAGATATCAAAACTTGAATTATTTTTGTGAACAAACATAATTCTTCTGGTATCCATCTTTTATTGAGTTCAACTTCTGTCAGCTGTCTTTATCATACCTAACTGTTATTGTTATGTTTCATCTTACCCTTTTCATTACTACTGGTACACTTAGGTTGTCATTTGGATGTCCAAATCTGATATTTCAATTCACTCACAAATAAGATAAAAAATATGTATCTTTAATAAATATGCAGTGAATTATGAAATATAACTCTTGTATAAGTGAGAGGTCTGAACTTAAAGATAAATATTTCTCCAATAAATTTGAACATTTATACATTAAAATAAGAGATTTCACGTTCTCTATGTTCGGAAAAATATGGACAGTTATTTGTGTTATATTGAATCTATGTAACCTATCTCTAGTATCTGATATATTGTGTTTGGATCTCTGTTTTTACTTTGTATTTTTATTGCTTGCATTTCACTATGTTTGTATCCAGTTGATCTGATAGTTTTGTTTGTGTACTTCTATGTGTCATTGTTATAAATCTTTAGTTTTGTTCGTGTACTTCTATGTGTCATTGTTATAAATCTTTAGTTTTGTTCGTGTACTTCTATGTGTTGTTATAAATCTTTAGTATTGTTCGTGTACTTCTATGTGTCATTGTTATAAATCCTTAGTTTTGTTCGTGTACTTCTGTGTGTTATTGTTATAAATCTCTTGTAGTTTCAACGTCTTTCATTTTGATTCTTATTTTTATACTTTTAAACTAATGGTTCCGTAAAGAAGTGAAAATAGAATGGCGGATTGAATAATTTAAGTGTTTGATGCTTATATTATCCACAAACAAATTTAACTGTCTCTTAAAGTTTTTTGATAAAAGAAGGCGCAGTTATGTTCTAAGTATTTAAAAAAATGTACATGTGTAATTTATCAATAAGGATGTTAAATGATTTTGAAGATTTGGAAGAGTCGTGCCTTTTATTTTTTCTGGTAAACTTATTATACCTCTAGCCAATCATTTAGATTCATTATTCTGTATAAACTTAAAACGTAAACTTTATTTTTTTTTAATTTCTTTGTTAAGAGGTAAAACACGGCCAATATAAGTTAATTTAGGAAAAGTACGTAAACATCGAATTTCAAACATCTGCGGTAAGCATGCCACAAGTAACTTATTTGTAGTATTATACTTAACAAAAAATCAAAGCTATTTTTATTGTCTTAGGAATATTTGATTTGATAGTCGTTATTGCAAAGTTATTGATATTATGAAGGCTAAAGAACTGTTCTGTTCTGAAGGTTCGATAGATGTGTTTGTATGTAAATATGTTAATAATGTGTTGTGTTCTGAAGGCTCGATAGATGTGTTTGCATGTAAATATGTTAATAATGTGTTGTGTTCTGAAGGTTTGATAGATGTGTTTGTATGTATATATGTTTATAATCTGCTGTGTTCTGAAGGTTCGATAGATGTGATTGTATGTAAATATGTTAATAATGTGTTGTGTTCTGAAGGTTCGATAGATGTGTTTGTATATATATATATGTTAATAATCTGCTGTGTTCTAAAGGTTCGATAGATGTGTTTGTATGTAAATATGTTAATAATGTGTTGTGTTCTGAAGGCTCGATAGATGTGTTTGCATGTAAATATGTTAATAATGTGTTGTGTTCTGAAGGTTCGATAGATGTGTTTGCATGTATATATGTTAATAATGTGTTGTGTTCTGAAGGCTCGATAGATGTGTTTGCATGTAAATATGTTAATAATGTGTTGTGTTCTGAAGGTTCGATAGATGTGTTTGCATGTATATATGTTAATAATGTGTTGTGTTCTGAAGGCTCGATAGATGTGTTTGCATGTAAATATGTTAATAATGTGTTGTGTTCTGAAGGTTTGATAGATGTGTTTGTATGTATATATGTTAATAATCTGCTGTGTTCTAAAGGTTCGATAGATGTGTTTGTATGTAAATATGTTAATAATGTGTTGTGTTCTGAAGGTTCGATAGATGTGTTTGTATGTATATATGTTAATAATCTGCTGTGTTCTAAAGGTTCGATAGATGTGTTTGTATGTAAATATGTTAATAATGTGTTGTGTTCTGAAGGTTCGATAGATGTGTTTGTATATATATATGTTAATAATCTGCTGTGTTCTGAAGGTTCGATAGATGTGTTTGTATGTAAATATGTTAATAATGTGTTGTGTTCTGAAGGTTCGATAGATGTGTTTGTATATATATATGTTAATAATCTGCTGTGTTCTGAAGGTTCGATAGATGTGTTTGTATATATATATGTTAATAATGTGTTGTGTTCTGAAGGTTCGATAGATGTGTTTGTATGTATATATGTTAATAATCTGCTGTGTTCTGAAGGTTCCATAAAAGTGTTTGTATGTAAATGTATCAATGATCAGTTTGTGTTCTGCTACAGTAGGGCCAACGTAGGCACCAAAATTAACGTATAAATTTTCCCGTAAGTCGTAAACTATAAATGATAACCCTAATGTAATGGAACTCAAGCATATAGAGAATAAATGCAGTTTCCTAACAGTAATCTCTTTCTCAGATAAAACACCGTGAACACAAACATTAATTCATGGATACTTGTTTTGTCATGGGAAATTGCCTTCTGTATTAATTTAAATTGAAAAAAAAAAACATCACATTTAAGATTCATTAAAACCATATTACTTCCAGACCATCCTGTATGAATTATATTATTCAGTTCTAAAATCGACAGGTGTTAGTTAATAACCCCTAAAAACAAACAAAAAACAACTGTATATTTGAAATGTCACCCCCAACGACCTGAACTCATAACTAGTTATTGCTGGAGTTATTGTGAAGGTTTCAGTATTTGACTGACCATCAGGTACTAGTTTGTAATGACTTCCAGAAGTTGTTTATTATTTGATACCTTACTTTTGGTTGCATATGTTAAATGGTCTTGTCTTCATTAAACTAAGTTTGTTAATTAACATCAGCCTTCCTGAAGGTATTTCATCTTCCACCATAAGCTTCCCAGAGTTCTGCATGTCAGCTGTGATATTAAACAAGTATTTTAATTCATATGTTTAATATATTTTCTATCAGGCAGTTAGTAGAGCGCGTAAAATGCTGTCACGTGCTAAATTACGAATTCCTCCACTTAATATTTTTTCCCCTTTGATCCTAGGTTGACAACGCATGAAAGAAACTGGCCGTGACTCACCTGGTACCATTATATACGATACAGCCAGTGAATATTTGATAAACTGTGGTACCTCAGTTTAAAAAAACAACAACAAAGAACGTGATCATTAAACTAACCACACATAAATACGTACTTGCAAGGTCAGTTTTGTAGAATTAGGTCAAGACTGTGTGTGTTTGTACTGGTGTTTGTTGTATCTGTTCCTTGTAGCTTACCTGTATCTCTGTGTGTGTACACTACATGAAAACAGTGGAAGCACATATACAATTTGTCCAGTAGATTATATGGAATATTGCTCTCTCGATTTATAAAATTTTGAGGTAAATTTACGTTCAAGTTATTACTTTGAAATATATCATTACTGTTAAACTTGCGTTGTTTTAATATTAATAAGTTTAAACATTGCACGTCAGGTGGCAGGTATTTCGGCTTATGAGTGTGTGTACATTATGAAAAAGTGTCTCTTTGTCTGTTATCCAATTACTCCGAAGCCTCGAAGCCAATTTCTGTCATACTTTGTGGAATGATGATTTGGAACAAATGGCACGTTAATGTAGGGTTCGCAACTCCACGACACCCCACCCCTATTATTGGCTATAGAGCACTTATTATTCTTGACGTAAGTTAACATTTAGCTACATACATAGCTAGAGCCACGTCCTTACACCATAACAAAAACTTCTGTAATACAACATACACAAGGGCACACAGACATCTTGTATGTCTCAGAGAGTTCACTAGCATTTTTTATGGAGGAATACGATAGACAAAAGTGGTCACCACTATTGCAATAATACATAACCTCAGATGATGTTGATATGTCAACAGCCACCAAAAGTCGTTTCTTGAGTTATTTACCCACTTCTTACTTTGCCCTTACGACTCTATCCCATAAGACATTAATAACGTGAAAGAATTTGGAAGGGCATTAAGAGCTGAGTGTTAAAAGCGGGTAACAGAATTCACCCTCACTGCCACTACTTTGGCCACACTACCTCTTTCTACAAAGTCATCCTGACCATCGCACAATGTATAACATGTTTTAAGTTGGTGCATGGTGATTTTTAAAGCTTACAGGAAAAAACTTTTAGTAAGGTAATAATGAATATTATAGTATATATATGTGTGTGTGTGTGTGTGTTTTCCTGTAAAGGCATTGAAAGGAAAACTTGGACTTCATTTCTTCACACTCGCTCATTCCTTGATTGACTTCTGAGTTGGTCATTGTGACATCACTTTGAGTGTTCTTTAGGTAATTTTCCCTGGTTTTGATAAGTTAACAACATGTAAGGCCTCTTTCTGTTTCCTCACTCCTCCTCCTACGGCACCTTAGAGAATGGTTTTGGAAAAGCCATCGGACCTACTGGATTGACCAAAGAACTGCTTATTGAGTCGTTTTATAGTAGCCTTTCTTGTACTTTTAAAAAGCTGAACAGAATGGACTTGTTTACTGAAAGCCGTGAAAAACTAACAGAATTCAATTTGTAGCCCACTTGTTTTTACTTAAATTTATTGAAAAGATAATTCTTACTTAATTAAGGTTAATCAGAGAGAAGCACACATGGAGCCTACCAAAAGAGTTTGTAGAAGGAAACCTTGAGTGTAACTACCATCCATATTTACAAGGACATGCGACCTATTTCTAGTTTATTGGTACGAATTGAAAACTTAAGAGAATTCCTACGTATTCGTATTGATTTGCGTTATGATTAACAGATAATTTATTATTCTACGACATCGGTGGCCGTGATACAGACCTTTGTATGCTGGCTATCCAAACCGTAACCCAGTTGTTGTAGAAATTGGTTTATTTAGGATCAACTTTCCCCATAGTATTTTGTTGTCTTTGTACAATTATGACATCAGAAGCAAAACACGAATGTAAGTACTATAATGTATACCAGAGTATTGAACTCGGGTCAGAGAATATTCAAGAGTTTGTTATGTGTGGATTTTGTTGTTGGTAGTAATTATGGATTAAATTAGAATGTGAAAGCGTGGTCTCTGTCACAAAGACTGTATGTTGATTGAAAGTTGATATGACACTGTTCCTTCACGTGGCTCTGTAAGGTCGTAAAATTGAAATCTGCTAAATTGTCATTTTTATGATAGGATCAAACGAGAGGCAGATATAAGACGTTGGAAGTTTATTATGGCGTCGATTTTTTAGTTATTGCATCACTTAAACACAGAGACTTAAGTCTAGGTACTGACGATACATCACTAAAAGAGTTCATAATGTTACATTAGAGAAAAAGCAATATGCGACCAGGCGCCAAGGTATTAAAGTTGAAGTTTCTTTATGGTGGATGATTTCCTAACAGAGAGAAGGTTTTCATTATCAACCCAATACGTTCGATCAGTATGTGTGGGTCTTTGTGAGGCAATAAGTAGTTGAAACTGTTTCGTGTGAATTGATATTACTAGATTCTCTTTACTCATATTGAGACCTGACATAAATAAATGGTGAGGGCGCTCAACTCGTTATCTGAAGGTCGCACAGGTTCGAATCTTCGTCCCATCAAACCCGTTCGTCCTTTCAGCCATGTGCATATTATAATGTTACGGTCAATCCAATTATTCGTTGGTGAAAGAGTAGCTCAAGAGTTGGCGGTGGGTGATGATCATTAGTTGCCTTCCATTTAGTCTTTCGCTGCTAAATTAGAGACGGCTAGCGCAGAAGTTTTGCGCGAAATAAATTCAACACAAGCCAACCAATCCCGAGCATTAGAGTGATTTTTAAGATAGTGATTGGATTCTGGGTAATAAACTTTGAAACATCTCATACTGGCCCTTTCAGCCGTTAGGGATGCTTAATATGATGGTCAGTCCCACTATTCGTTGATAAAAGAGTAACCCAAGAGTTGACGGTGAGTGGTGATGACTAGTTGCCTTTTCCCCGTCTTACACTGCTATATTAGGGACGGCTAGCGCAGATAGCCCTCGTGTAGCTTTGCGCAAAATTCGAAAAACAAACAAATAAACAGTTTTATACTGAATGTTATATGTATGGCTGTGATCAGATTTTGTATAGAATCAAACCATGTTGCCCTCTTAGTGCCATGTTTGGTAAGGAAGGAATGCAGTAGTGACCTCTGTCACATTAGTTACAGGTAGACAGAATCACGATTTCACTCACAGGAAATGAAAAAGAAAGTGGTAAAGAGACCAGGTCGAATGCCATTAGGGGTCTCTTTGTAGGAAGTCTTCATCGAAATGAGGACAGTCGGTCACTTTCATAGTGCACTGTTCATCTCTCGGTGTGTCCTGAATAATGTTCTATCTTTGCTGCGAGGAATTTGTTGACATACATATTAATACAAATGTGAGAGTAGAAAACATGTTTCTTTCCACCTATTTTCTCGTCCAACCCTTCAAAATCACTAAGCGATCTTTGAACGGGCTAGTCTTTCAGTTGTACAAAGAGTGAATCATTACAATAAACTCCTTGCAAGCCAATTAATGCAAAGGAAAGCTTGTCCACAGCGCCATCTAGAAGACAATATTTCCAACAAATATATAATACTTTCGAATTTTTTAATCTTAATAGAAGACATTCCGAAAGCTCGTAAAAGTATTAAGAAAAATATAAAAAAATAAATAAACAAAAGGACTAATTCGTTAAACCTATTGCCCGCTAGGTTGCAAGATACGTAAAATTACGTGTGTTTGCTACGAATGAAGGCCAATATATAACTACATTAAAAAATGGTCGGCTTCGGTTTCATACCTTGTGTGGGTGAGTTAGAAGTATCTTAAATAGCGAGTAAACTCAATAATGCAAATAAGTATACGTGTAACATTAAAAATGCCATTTTGTTGAATGGATAATGTCTACTGCTTTCAGTTGCCCCCCCCCCGCTAGTACAGCGGTATGTCACCGGACTAACAACGCTAAAATCAGGGGTTCGGTTCCCCTCGGTGGGCTGAGCAGATAGCCCTTTGTGGCGTTGCTACACGAAAAACACACACGCTTTCAGTTTGATCTCGTACGTGTAACAACATCTATTGTTTAATGTTGTATTGTTCGTGTCTTGGTAATGTTGATGTTCCATTGTTATACCTATAAAACTACATTATCTTGTTCAGCTAAAATAAGAGCTGTAATTAACCTTACGAACTTACGCTTTTTAAGATTAATTACATTTTATGGTCCACTGGCTTCAAAGAGAAGACACTTGAAGGAAGTGTAATACAAGCTCTGTAATTGCCTTTCATCTTGGAAATCGTGAGTTATAATTGAATTCTTGTTGTTTCTTTCTTCACTTCAGTAATACCAGTTTGACACGTATTGAACAGTCTTAAACTGAATAGGTATGTTGAAGTTAGATGCAACAAACAACGCGAATGACTTCATCTTAACAATAACCATGGCGATGTAAATAAACTCTTCAGTGACTATTGCTTTGTTCATTAAGTAGTTATTAATAAGTACTTCCGAATGAAAGTTAAGAGCGTCTGTTTATATGTCAACTAAACTAATTCTTCTATATCCATCGCCGACGAGGCCTTTCGACAAATGCCAAGGTTCTTCAGGCCAGCTGGTATGGGACACAATGATGGTTAAGACACTGTTTATACTAGCAAACGCTTGATGACAGCGTTATGTAAACTGGACTAAGATGGAGTATAACTTCTCATCAGTTTATTTTTGTCACAAAACAATAAATATTTTGACACTCTTTTATGTACTTAATGGAACATCAAATATTATTAATTATTATTCTCTTCATTAACCTTGTCATTAGTCAGAAGAACTGGCCAACCAGAAAACAAACTACGTTCAGAGTACAGACCACCAAACTCGGTTCAAGACGTTTTTAGTTAATACGACACAAGTGTATCTAGTATTTTTATTGATACCTAAGAATAGCATTTCTTGACAAAATAAACATCTCGATCGTATCTAGTTTTTGACTTAGTTTGTCTTTTTGTGCTTTTTTTTATCATGATCTGTAGCTGTTTTCTCGTATTGACTTGTATTGATTAATTAACTAATCACTTGTGCTACCCTAACATAAAGAACTGTGAAAATGTACGTGTTTTATTAATTAAGCGCACATGCTAAAAAGAAGTTATATATGAACTAGCTGTTGACATGAAACTGAGCCTGAGAAATATGAAAATACAGTTTTCATTGAATGTTCTACAGTCAATCTGGTAGGAACCCGGCGTAGCCAGGTGGTTAAGGCACCCGTCTCGTAATCCTAGGGTCGCAGGTTCGAATTCCCATCACACCAAACATGCTCGTCCTATCATCCATGGGGGCGTTATAATGTGACGGTCATTACCATTGTTCGTTGGTAAAAGTGTAGCCCAAGAGTTGGCGGTGGGTGGTGATGACTAGCTGCCTTCCCTGTTGTCTTACACTGCTAAATTAGGGACGGCTAGCGCAGATAGCCCTCGTGTAGCTTTGCGCGAAATTCAAAACAAACAAACGAATTGTCTGGTGGATTCATAAGTGACGTTCGTTAGTTTTAAACCGTGTATACAGCAGAACTTGATACTTGGGTTATGTATATATATATATTGCTGGAAAACCTAAAACCTTGAAAAATATTGTTGTGGATATTGAAACTTGTCGTGCAAGTTAACTATTTAGGTTATTTGTCATTTAAGAAGCTTTAGTTTTCATCAAACTTTTTACTTTGTGCCGTTAGTCTGAGGGTTACTATTCCTTTTTAAACTTTTCACCTTGTCTTCCTATACCGACGTTTGTTCCTTGAGTTGTCAAACTTTTCATCTTTTTATCCTAGTTTGACGTTTGTTCCTAGAGTTGTTAAACTTTTCACCTTGTCTTCCTATGCCGATGTTTGTTCCTTGAGTTGTTAAACTTTTCATCTTGTTATCCTAATCTGACGTTTGTTCCTTGAGGTGCCTTTATTTTGCAGTTATAATATAATGGAAAGCTTTAATCAAGATTATAATATGTATTAATACTTATGTGGATCGAACAGTTTTTGTTGTAAAAAACGAGGAGGTGACAGTAAATTCGATTTGCTGTCTTATTCCCGTAGTGCTGGGCGTGGCCTAGTAGTAATCACGTCAGACTGTGAATACGAAGATTCATTGTAAGCGACGTGTGGCCGCCATGAAACACTTCTGTATGATCAGATTCAATCGTACAGTCGGTGAGGCCTAATACACATATAAATAAATCTAAAATTAGATTAATAGACAGCATTACCTTGTGGACGATGAACAATATTTCAGGGAGCAGATATCGCCGTTAGCGTCGGGTCCGATACCAATTTCTTCTTTCCCTCTGTGTTATAACTTGTTCATGTTTTTGTCTTCCTAGCCTGCTGTCTATGTATACTAATTTCGGAACAAAGTTAAAAGGTATTCATAAATAATAAACATTACATTAGATGTTACTAGTGACCTTGGAAACTCTGGTTCCCCGTCAGCTTTTTCGAATTATGTAATGAAACGCGCACAAGTTTTGCGTGCTATTGGACTGGCAGCAGATGAAATTTTGGCTTGACTTTTATAATACGTCGACAAACACCCTGTTTGATACCCAAAGAGTGGTCATTTCTCGAGGTTTTGTCGTTCTGACGTCCTGCGAGAGCCAGTTGTTTTAGAACGTTAGATTGTGTATACCCTTGTTTTAAAGTTTTCGTACTTCATAAAGATGAAAGAAAAACATAGATTGGGTTCTGCTTCGTGCACACGTTTTTATTCAAACAAGTTTAACGAAGGAAAACACACATTTCTAGGTCGAATAAATTGTGTCATTTATTGAGTAGTGGAAGATAGGCATGGAAAACAGAATATTAATGTTCACAAGTGGAAAACAACTTTGTTCACCTTAAATGACGCTTGTTAACGTGTTTCAATAAATATGTACTATCGTTTTGTCTGTTGGTTTCGCTCGCTAAATTGTGTTCCACTTGGGTGTTGTTGGAGAATCTGGTTCGTAAAACCCTTTAAAAAATTGGTTTGTATGGATTGTGTGTGACTTCTACACACACACAAAAGCAGGTTAAATTTTTTGATGGTTAAAAAAGTCTCGAGTGTGAAAACAAAAGGTTTAATTAGTGTAAGATATTTATTACTTTATGAAGAAAAAATACGGTTACAGAAACATTACTAAGTAAACGAGATTCATTCATCTTTATGAGATGTTGCATATTTCCTGACACTTTACTGTCGTGTAACAGTAGCTTTGTTTGTTTTGTTTGTTTGGAATTTCGCACAAAGCTACTCGAGGGCTATCTGTGCTAGCCGTCCCTAATTTTGCAGTGTAAGACTAGAGGGAAGGCAGCTAGTCATCACCACCCACCGCCAACTCTTGGGCTACTCTTTTACCAACGAATAGTGGGATTGACCGTCACATTATACACCCCCACGGCTGGGAGGGCGAGCATGTTTAGCGCGACGCGGGCGCGAACCCGCGACCCTCGGATTACGAGTGCACTGGCTTCTGTGGTACTGCACGTGACCTCACGACTTTTCGCTGACGTTGACAACCCTTCTCATGACCAAGTGGTTTGGGCGCACGACTCGTAACTTGCGAGTCGCGAGTTCGAATCCCCGTTCCACCAAACATGCTTGCCCTGTAAGACATTGATGCGTTATAATGTAACGATCAATCCCACTATTAGTTAGTAAGAAAGTAGCCCAACAGTTGGTGGTAGGTGGTGATGACTAGCTGCATTCCTTCTAGTCTTACACTGCTAAATTAGGGACGGCTAGCACAGATAGACCTCGTGTAGCTTTGCGCATATTCGTAACAAACAAACAGCCCTCTTGTCGTCCAGTTGTTTATACTCCTGAAAATACAGCCATTTTCAAAGGGTCTTTTGTTCGTGACTTGACTGTTTTGTAATCGTAATACCTGCTATATATGACGTCACAGAAGTGATCGATTTGTACTGTGTATCTATTGACAGGCTATGTTTATGTGTATACACACACTCCTGTACTGACACCTGTGTCGTGCATCTATAAATATTGTATTATATATTTACGTGGGTAAAGTCCCTACGTGTAAGATTCATGGTCATTAAATTAAATGCCATGCAATGCGCACTCTGAATTATTCTAGAATATTCTCTCTGGTTCCATGTTTTGTTGTAATCTGTACTCAGTAATACTCTCGGGAAATAAAATCATCTTGGAATAGTCGGTAGAATTTCAGTTACAGTTCACGTAATGACCATACAGGGATATTTTATTATACTTTCGAAGAACAGTATATTAATGAGCAACGTTTCTCTGTACCCCAGCGCGCACGCACACACACAGAAAGAGAAAGAAATAATATTTGTGCGCTGAAACGGCGAATCTCGAGGCACGTTTCTTTGACAAACAATTGTGAAAAAAACTATTGGATGGCAACAAAAAGATTATCGGAACACGTACGTGACACATTAGCGGAATTTCGAAAATAATAATTAAATTCGTTTACATTTTGAATGGTATAAACATCTTTTCCATCCTGGCTAACCATGACCATAATTAATTATGCTTGTTATAAAACATTAGTGTTAGGCTTATTATATATATTTGCACTGAATTCTTTATAGAGTCCCTAATGTGAAGCTTCACGTTGTAACAATTACTGTGTTATCAAATGGCCTATATAAATAGCATTCCTTCCACTGTGTTTGTTGCCCAGTCAGTTTAAAGAGCTCTGTATTGAGCGAAATGCGTCTACAAATGAAAATATGACTAAATAAAGACTGCGGTGTTAAAATATAATAGGCCTGATGACATTTTCATTTTTCCATATTAACACCTGCTCTTTCAGTTTATTTTATAAAGGATTTTATTAGCGGTAATAATGACAGTATCTAACTCGTTACAAACTAAAGATCACAACTGGATTACAAGGAAATATGCTATGTGATACTACCAGTGCGAATGATTATGGTTAGAAAATGTGGTATACATAGTAAACGCCTTGCATATCGGCCTTCATAGAAATGCCTTCTTAAAACGAGAAAATGTGATATAATTATCATAAAAGATAAACATCTTACGTTGGCCAAACTTCCTTATGTCATGTATGAAACTATTTTATGAAGATGGTGTAACAACGTTGCATGTTTCTCTGCATAAAGATTGTAATTATTGGCTAATTGTCAAAACCCACGTGACTTGTTGAGCAATATTGACATCTAAATAATTTAATATTCTGCCATCGTAAAAACTTTATTTTCCATCAGTTAAACTTCTCAATGCCTTGGAAAACCATGCCAAGCCTAATATGCTCGACCTTTCAGCGGTGGGGGCGTTATAATGTTACGATTAATTCCACTATTCGTTGGTAAAAGAGTAGTCCAGGAGTTTGCGGTGGGTGGTGATGACTACCTGTCTTTCCTGTAGTCTTACACTGCTAAATTAGGGACGGCCAGCGCAGATATCCCTCGTGTAGCTTTGCGCGAAATTCAAAACAAACCAATCCTAGAAAAACAGCGCCATCTTCAAAATATAGCAATAAGTAAACGCATATCAGCGATAAAAATGTTCTGTTTTCACCCATTCCGAAGCGAAGACTGCTCATGTAAATTGTCTCCTCACCATGTGGTTTAGGCGGCGTGTAAAAGAGTCACTAGAGGACGCTGTAACAAAATAAACAGCCCTTGTGCCTTTTTTACTCGTTTAATTTTTTTTCATAATAAAGAGGCACTCGTGTGAGTAGAACTTTTCTTCTAGGGGCAGTTTGGCAAAACGGAGATGTTAGGCTTAACGGTGTACTAGGCATATGAGTAAAATGTGTAGATAGTCAACACACGAGTCAGAATTTATATGAAAAACTACAGGGCATACAGTTCCTTTTGTACTCTTGGAGTTAATTAGCTCAATAAATTCTATACAAAATATTTACCCCCAATAAAATTAATTTCGGGAATATACGTATGCAGCATATATTAAAATTAACAACTATAATGTTGTATCACTTTCGACTGGTAGACATATCTTCATCAGAGTTAAAAGACAATAGGTCTATCGGTCGAAAGTTATAGGCTTTTGTTTTTGAAGATAATAAGTCCACCAATCAGAGTTCAAAGTTTGTACCCTTGAAGAAGATAGGTAAACAGGTCAAAAGAACTAGTTTTTTGTTTGTTATTGTGTGTGTGTGTGTGTGTGTGTGTGTGCTAATATAATAAATGTCTTTTAATCCTACACAGTGTTTAGTATATAGCAATCTATCTGCTTTTCTGTTTTGTTCGTTATTTTATTTAAATATTAAAGGCAGTGTCTCAACCTATCCGGTGATTCAGCAGTCAGATTGAAGGCTTAAAACCCCAAACCATCAAGGATTCGATCTATATGTCGGGCGCGGCACCAATAGCGTGTTGTGTGTTTTTGCACTCATCAAAAAACATACATTCAAGACAGATCTCAGTTACTAGTTGCTCGTGCATTGAAGACTTCCTTGAATAATAATCTCAGCCTGTGGCCTGTGGTGACCCTTGGGCACGTGACGTTACTGATCGAGTTTTCATGTTTGTACCACAGCGCTTAACCCCACTCGAACCTTCCAGTTTGGTAGGTTATGATACGTTGTCGAGGCCTAATGGGATTCCAACAAGTTCGTCTCGTGAAGATATCACAAATTCAACGTTTAGT
Organism: Carcinoscorpius rotundicauda; assembly: GCA_011833715.1. Taxonomy (NCBI): domain Eukaryota; kingdom Metazoa; phylum Arthropoda; class Merostomata; order Xiphosura; family Limulidae; genus Carcinoscorpius; species Carcinoscorpius rotundicauda. The sequence continues at coordinate 144,445,154 of CM022393.1, forward strand.
ATTGTTTCCGTAGACCCACAGGCAGTGAGTCATAGAATAAAATCGTGATCCAGGTGTGTTAAACAGATAAAAAAAAGAAAAAGTATACATTACGTTGCAAAATCTTAGTTGGGGTGTGTGTTTGTGGATTTTTAACTATAACTATGTTATTAAGACCTACCAGAAAGGCATGTAATCATTTAGTATTCGTAAATACCAATTGAATGACTGAAATTAATTGACGTCATTGTGCCATAATTTATATAAAATATGTCGGAAGGTACCAATGTTTATTTTTCTCTGTTTTTATATTAAATAAATTAGCCGGAAGAAAAGTAAATTACACTTCATTGTTTGAGTCATAAAAGAGGCCTCGGCATGGCCAGGTGGGTTAAGGCGTGCGACTCGCAATCTAAGGGTAGCATGTGCTATCTATATGACTTGTCATCTCAGTACAATGTAAGCGTGGCTGTACTCTAAATATCACCCGAAAAATTATTGAAGGACATTGCTATCGACAGACACCGTATTGTATTGAGCAGTATTTTCCCTGGACAGTTACAGGTATTGTCCGTTACGAGAACAACTGGCCAGGTAGGTTAAGGCGTTCGCATCCCCGTCGCGCTAAACGCGGTCGCCCTTTCAGCCGTGGGGGCATTTTAATTTGACGTTCGATCCCACTATTCATTGTTAAAAGAGTAGCCCAAGAGTTGGCGGTGGGTGGTGATGACTAGCTGCCTTCCCTCTAGTCTTACACTGCTAAATTAGGGACGGCTAGCACAGATAGCCTTCGAGTAGCTTTGTGCGAAATTCAAAAACAAACAAGTATTAAAACTACACAAATGCAGTTCAATGACGTATTGCAGAATTCTCGGAATAGAAGAAAAATAAAAAGCGCCATCTCGTGGTGAAAGTTAGAATATTTTATAAAGAAAATTTAGGACGGTGTGGATGTAATATTAATGTACCAGTATAATGGTTTTTTGTCCGAATTTTGGATAAAGGTTGATTCTTGCATTTCTAAACTACCGTAGTAATATAAACGCTAAGCGCCATCTGTTAAGTCACCTTTATGTATCTATGTGCATTAATGATATAAACGGTTATAGTTATAATAATTTGGCATCATATTTCATGTGGTTGTTTTATAACTCTTTCCGAAGTTCTAATATTGATATTGTTATATATGTCTGTGTGTCGACAACTTACCTTCCAAACCAGATCCGCATTTATTTCTTGAGTAATCTATAAACAAAAATAAAGTCGAACAGAAAGAGGCTGTTAACTACTGCGATCCCCCCCCACGACCTTTGTCTTTAAAGGTTAACTACACAAAATAAACATTTACAGTTTGCTATGTTTTTGACGTCCATATTACATAAGGATGTTTATGTACATGTGTGTGTGGGGGGGCGATTATGTAAGCGTATAAAAATGACAGGTAATGTTATACAACAGTATCGGCGTGGCCAGGTGGTTAGGGTGCTCGACTCGTGTACTGAGGGTCGTGGTTTTGAATCCCCGTCGCATCAAATATGCTCGTTCTTTCACCCGATGGGGCTTGTAATGTTATGATCAATTTCACTATTCATTGGTAAAAGAGTAGCCCGAGAGTTGGCGGTGGGTGGTGATGACTAGCTACCTCCCCTCTAGTTTTACACTTTTAAATTAGGGACGGCTAGCGCATATAGCACTCGTGTAGCTTTGCGCAAAATTCAAAAACAAACAGTATCACCCTACCCCCACCCCTCAGTTAAAGACATTATTTGTGCTCATGTAATCATTTTACGATAACTCGATTCGGCCTCCCCTCTCCACCTGATGCTGATAAAATAGTGAGGTGTTTTTTTTTCCAGTAATACCGTGGGGTCGATTACAGCTATCGATTGATTCTAGACGTATTCCTTTCGTTATGTATATCCTCCTATACATTCGCCTGTCGTTGATTTCTTAACAGTACACATAGGTTAAATACTGAAACCAAAAACTTTCAATGTATTTATTTAGTGCAAGTATTGGAGTATACGAAAAGAAATTACTGGGAGGGTAAGGGATAGTAGTGTGTGTGTGTCGAAATTGTTATTTATTTATTTTACACCTACGTGTGACAAGCCTTTTGAAAATGCTACTCCACTTACAAAATGCTTTCCAGTATCATTTGAAGTGACAACGTGTTACAAAATTGAACGATTTTTACCTTTACTCACGTTGTAATGTTTCCTAATGCTGCCGTCACGTCACATTCTCCTCTGTTCTTCTCAACCGTATCCAGGCTCGGATATTATTAACATTTTAAAATGTGACGTAACTTGAAATAATAAAAATGTAGATTTATCGTATGTTATTGTTCAGATGTTCTTAGCATGACTGAAATGTTCAACAATCACTTTTCATGGTGAGCGGTGTAAGCAGTTCATAGCTTTGATTTTGAGTGTTAATAAAGTTTGTAAAGTCAATGAAATAACTGGAGTGATAGATTAGCTTAAAGTGGGCATGGCATGGCCAGGTGGGTTAAGGCGTTCGACTCGTAATCTGAGGGTCGTGGGTTCGAATCCCCGTCACGCTAAACATGCTCGGCCTTTCAATCGTGGGGAGTTATAATATGACGATCAATCTTACTATTCGTTGGTAAAATAGTAGCTCATGAGTTGTCGGTGAATGGTGATGCCTAATTACCTTTCCTGTAGTCTTACACCGCTAAATTAGGACTCGAATCCTTGATTTTAGCTTTGTAAATCCGTTGACTTACCGCTGTACCAGCAGGGAACAATGAATTAATAATTATTGTTCAAGTATTTTTGATTACCCTGAACAGAATACCAACAGTGATTTGTTGTTTTCCTCTTCTGAATAAAATTACAGATTGCACAAAATATTATTTTATCTGTAGTACAGGTCTGCAAACTTAAAGTTTATAAAGTTTTTTTGGTTTTAATAACAGATTTTCCATAATTCAGCTAAACATGTTTCGAAAATAATGTTGTTGTTTTTCCTATAACGTAACGATTTTTACAAATTGAGAAGAAAAAAAACTCTTACCTGGATCAAATTATTATTTCATCTACCACGATGAAGAGTTTTTTATGTTTCTTATGTATGGGTTCTAGAACAATCGATAAGACTCTCAGGTCGCGATTAGTCGAGAGAAACCTATAGCCAGTAGTTATCAATATTTTATGACCCTCGGTCACGAATAACGGACCCCTTTAGATGTCGCGCAAATTTTTGAAATATTGTGTCCCAGAAGGCTCTGATCGGTAGAAATAAACTTCTTACCTCTGCTAATTAGACTCTCTGTATTTTTTTCTCAGATCTGAAATCCATGAAGTATGAAAAACGTTCCAGCTGTATAAGTAAGGGTTTTAGAGGTTTCGATATTCACCATAATCAATGTCATAACCTTGCTTTCTTCTAATCTGATTCTATTTTGACCTCTCGAGACACGTGTACTTCTCTTTCTCTACTTTCAGCATATTTTATTCACTTCCAGTTAATATGATTTGCTTTATTTAAGCGTGAATCCAAAGCTTAACAACACGACACAGACTAAGCAGTCTCCTTTCCATGTCTATGTTATTAGTAAAGCATTTTACAGATTTCACTTATGAGTATATCTGTTGAATCAGAATCGTTAATGATTGTATTATTGAATTACATTTACGTAATCTGGCGTCTTCAATCAGTTTTTCGGCTCTGACGTGTTTTTTGTTGTTTTTTTCCTAAATTTGGGTCGTTTTTTTGTTGTTGTTTTTTGCCACTGAGGTCTTTAATAATGACTAAATTTGACCCCATTTCAGTGAAAGTGGTTTACTTATGTGGAAGCACGTATGATATTTTGTGAGATATTTGTACGTGAGAGAGAAAAATAAATATAGTTTTCGGATTCAACGTACAGGAACTGCTGTAGATGGCGTATATTTTGGAGATATATAACAATCCAAATAACAAGAAAATAATTTCACAAATAAATGCTTAAAAACATTAAACGCGTTATAACGGGTCTTAAGCTTAAATAGGTTTCTGCACTGAAAAACAAACACTATAGTACAAGTATTTTAAGTTACTTAATGGATCTGTAGCCGCCCCCCAGTGGCTCAGCGGTATGTCTGCGGACTTACACGCTAAAATCCGGGTTTCGATACCCGTGGTGGGCAGAGCACAGATAGCCCATTGTGCAGCTTTGTGCTTAATTCTAAACAACAAGGATCTGTAGCCTACAGTCGTTTATTACTTTCATGTTTTCATAACAGAATTATAGAGGGTGCGTGTGTGTGTTTTCTTATAGCAAAGCCACATGGGGATATTTGGCCGACCCCACCGAGGGGAATCGAATCCCTGGTATAGAGGGTGCATAATATTATTCAGTTAGTAATTCCGTCAAAGATACTTAAGCCTAAAACTAACTTAGGGTTACCATTGTTAATACCACGCATTAATATCAATACAATATTAATATCCTTGATATAATCATGCTAACCAATAATCAGAGACAAATTTTACTTTGTAACGTATATCTTAGCACATTTCAGCATCTACTCTAAGTCTATTTCAAATTTCGTCATTATCAAAAACTAAACAGTTTTACATTTACGGCCATTTGTCGTAGCGAAAGTTGAATTTAAAAATGTCTGTTCTCACTGATTTGGGACTTTGATACCATTGTAAAGTTGTGTGCTAATGCTGTAATTATCGTAGGACTAAAATAGGGAAAACTTAAGCCTACGAGATATTTTAATACGTAGTGACAGACTTGTTAAAACATTAGAATTGTGGAACTGAAGTTAAAGTTAGACTAAACGTGGTTTAAACGTTAGAATAACGTTGATACTTAGCTCAACAGTTTTAATAGAACTCTAGAATTGTGGGATCGTAAAGAGATATCTTAGATAGAGATAACAGAGCTGATGTTATAAGATGACCAAGTCAATCACTTGATATCATTCCGATTGAAAATTTATGGGTTGAGTTAAAGCGATTAACGAAAGATCGTAAGTCAAACATAGGAGATGAACGTTTTGAAGTACTCAGAACAGAATGACAACCAGTCACTCAGTAAGTAATATCTGTACAAAACTCAGTGAAAATATACCATATCGATGTGAGTCAGTAATATCTGTACAAAACTCAGTGAAAACATACCATATCGATGTGAAGTCAGTAATATCTGTACAAAACTCAGTGAAAACATACCATATCCGTGAACTTCGAGGGAATGCCGAGTAAATATGAACTTGTGTTATTTTGAGTTTCATTTTTACTTTCGATTATTGTAGAGAAACTTGTTCAATCATTTTGTAGGATAATTGGAATAAGATCTGATAAACTACACCAGGTGCACAAGTTTTGTGAGTACATGTCACTGAAATTATGAAAAGTTCAGGTATTTGTGAAAGCTAGTGTTAAAATTAGGAATCGAGATTATATTTGAACACATCTCGTCGAGTACGTTCTGAAAACATAGTATTATATTTTGCATGTTATCCAGTAAAAGGTGTATGAACACCTATATAACAGATACATAAATAAACAATAGAATAAAAAAGAACTACGTTTTAGAAGGGTAATTATGCTTAGGCCTAAAATTTGTGATAAAAATCACATTGCCAACAGACGTTTTGCCCCCCTCCTCCATATTCCACAAATGTTAGGCCTAATATCTGAGGCATTACCAGCATTTGTTGTTGCAAACCGTATTATTTGAATAATTACACTTGTTAGGCCGACGAACTGTCATCATCACAGATGATGATAACAGATATGGCAGGGCCGCTGAACTGTTAGAAATGTGTAAGATCGTTTTAATCCGTTTTAATCCTCAAGGTTAAAGTTATAACACAAACTTGTGATTAGAGTCTCGTATTATTCAGCTTTCAATCCGTTTACGTGATTCATGCTTGGGTGTAGAAAATTAGACGCGTACAACAGTTGAAGAAAAACATTAATGTGATACTTATATATACGTTATGCACGCGAGTTTTTGTACAGAAGATTAAATTTAACAGTGTTCTTGGAGATTTCATAATTAGACGTTATTCATTAGTGAATTATTAAAGTCAGAAATCTTATGACGTTTTAATTTTCGAATTTCTTTATCACTTTAAGTATCCGAAGTTAACTAGTTATAGAATAATAATAGATATAAAGTAATAAAGTTTATTATTAAAACCTAGAAATTAAAAAAAAAATGTTTTAAGGATAATTTTCTTTGAAAAATAAACAAAATATAATTTGTTTTTTTTAAATATTTATAAAAGTGTTATACATCATTGCTATGATAGTTGTCTTATCGAAGCATTTTCCTTACAACCTAGCCTGGTTAAAGCACTCGACTCGTAATCCGAAGGTGGCGGATTTGAATCCCTGTCACACCAAACATGCTCACCCTTTCAGCCGTTATAATGTTATGGTTAATCCCACTATTCATTGGCAAAAGAGTATCCCAAGAGTTGGCGGTGAATGGCCATGACTAGCTGCCTTCCCTCTAATCTTGCACTGCTTAATTAGGGACGGCCAACGCAGATAGCCCTTGAATAGCTTTACGCGAAATTTGAAACAAACCAAAAGTGAGATAGCTGAATTAATAGTTAAAAATAATAAAATGCATACAAAATATTATTTTAAAAACTGTATGAGTTTGTCAACAAAATAAAAGTTACTTTTACTATGCCGATCGGAATGCTGAGGTTAGGGTTAACTGGTGAATATTGAACACAAAGATGGCGACCTATGAAACAATTGTGTATTTTGTGTATACGTTAAGCCTAATCACCATTCAACATACTTTTTTTTTTAACACACCACTCGGTAGAAATTTTTAAATGTCTAATTAAGAGGCATGTTATGTTTGTGTGGTCAAACTAATTTTGTGATAAATACCATTGGCGTGAAGCAGCTTCCCACGAGTATGCACGAGCTCTGAGATTCACTGCTATTTATCTCTCGTCCATGATTACGCTCTAGACTATATTAAACGCAATATATATATGATACTATGTTTTGAAAAGGCTGGGCTTTTGCTTGCTATGGGTAGGGAAGGGTTTTTGTTTTTTTAACCTACCGGGTTCGATGTTCTCTAATGTCAGATCATGCCTTTAAATGTGACCTTGGTAACATATTCGTGGAACTCTTGGTTGCAGTGGTTCAGAGATGTCCACACATGGTTGAACATACTTTCATTTTTGTGGGCAGCAGACCGGGTTTGGTTCGAATATTTGGTGCGTGTAATAAGCACTGCCAATATGTCGTTCATACGTGTCATTCATACAGGCAAGTACCTTGACAAATTTATCAGAGAAAGTAAGAAAGGATTTGTGTGAAAATGTGAGATAAATATGTGTGAAAAAAATAAAAACTCAACGTTATCTCACTAAAATCGAATTTCAGACTTTGTTTTTTATTGTACACTGACTAGTATGGATTGAGATTTGGCGATTGGTATATCAGAATATAGAGTTTAGCTTTTGAGGTTGTCAAAGTACCTTGGAACCTGCATGGACATTTTTTGTTTCTCCCAATTTGTCGAAACAACGCACAGATTGTCAGCACAAAGTTGATGTTTCAGATACTAATAGTGAGCACAGCGTAGATAACCCACTGTGTTCTTTGTGTTTAAACATGAAACAACTAAACAAATTTTGAAAAGCGTAGGTGTTCGAAGTGTGATCTAAGTGACATTATGTCAAAACCGTCTGTGTTCAATAGGTCAACTTCATAGATTCACAGATACATCATGCTTACGAAACTACGAAAAGCGCGTGATGTTTGTTGACTACATAACGAAATGAGATACATTCTCATGTTAAACGTTGTATTGGGGATTGACGTGCCAGTGACGACAGACTGGATGATATCGAAATTATTTCGTATTTTCATTACTTTTAGGGCTCTCATCGGTAAGTTCAAAGGCTTGTAACATTAGAAATTGTGTTTTGATACCTACGCAGGACAAAGCATAAATAGCCAGCCTTGTTTACTTTTGCCCTTAACAACAAACAAAGAAAATATATTGGGATTTAACTGCTGTGGTTGAAGTAAGGGGGCGCTTAGTTGTTAGTGCTTTTAAGAAGAAAGGTCGTTTCGTTGTGTTTATTTTACTGCATGGTCGTTCGACAACTCACGCAGAGATCTGTGAGTGCGAATTGATTTTTATATATATAAAATTGTATTTTTTATAGTCTTGAATAGTATTTACTAATTGCCTTGTGCCCTTATCGTTCGTAATATTGAAGTTAACCTGTAGTGTTGGGTAGCTAGCCTGAGTTTTAAGGTAACCCTCGGCTTTCCGTGTTTAATTAAAAAAAAAACAGTTGTAAACATTGCAGAATCCTTCTGTGAGTAAAGCTTTGTTTTATCGAAATAGACAAGCGCTTGTTGAAGTTATTTTCTTTGTGTGCGCGTGATTGAAATAGACAAACCTGTATCGATGTTGGGTTCGTTTTCTTAGTTTAACCGCGGCCTAATTTACTTACGATTTCCAGCTTGTACAGGGGATACGATTTTGTTCGACGTTTTCAGCAACCAAAGTACAAATTAGTATGTCAAAAATTAGACAAATAGAGCAGCATTTCTGCACCTTTGATTAAATATTATTCAATTGCAACAAGCTAACCAGCAGGATAAAGAGGGAGGCGTAATGACCTAGCTAGTTGACCCAAATTTTTATACGGACCTGTTGACCGACTGCGCATGTAAGTCGCTTACATGAGAAATGGTTTCCAAGTAAAATTCGACAATTTTTTCTCGTCGCTTGTCAAAATTAATAATGAAAAAGTTGTTTTATTTTACAGACTGAAATATGATAGTCCTCAACGATGACTTATCGTTGCACAACTTGTTTGCTTACTTTAATAAAACTGATGATTGTGCATTTGTGCAATATATTAATTCTTAAACGGTTGTTTAAACGAAACTTGAGTATTCCAAGCGCTATACGTTATTTTTAAGTCATTGCAAAAGTGAATTTTGGGGTTTTCGAGGACCGGCACTTACAGGAAAGTCGTTCTTATAATAACTTATACAGTAATTCTGTTACGAATATACATATAATAGTGTGTTCACAGCATAAGGTACCATAGAATATCATATTGCTGTTAAAAGAAAACAATTTAGTTTTTATATTTGTAAGTTCTTTGCGTGTTTGTTTGTTTTGTTTCACCTTTCTCTAATGTGTAGTAAACAAACTTATCAGGCCACATGGCTTGCAAGACAAAATCGTTTAATGTACTGGGTAGCCTGGTGTGTTGCTAAATTATTCTGGAATATAGGGCGTGGTATAATTTGGTGTGTGTCTTTCGTGGTATTAACGTTTTCTAAAGTAGAGGACATGGCGACAAGTTACAGAACACTCCTGACCATTAAGGCTTGCCTCACCGAATGTACTATGTCTACCACTTCCCATGACGACAAATATATATATATTCTCCTTTTTGTTATTGTTACTTTTAATTCCCTAGTTTATTGTATCAATCACTGTATGAATTATTCCTTCTGTTTCTATTCGTCTCATTTTCCGACTCCAGTTTTCTATAACAAACGTAAACACCTATCCACTGTGCTCAGTTAGAATATCTTCTAAATCACCTGGCTTGGCATGACCAGGTGGTTAAGGCATTCGATTCGTAATCCGAGGGTCGCGGGTTCGGATCCCCGTCACATCAAACATATTCGCCGTAGGGGCTTTATAATATTACGGTTATTCCCACTATTCGTTGGTAAAAAAAATAGCCCAAGAGTTGGCGGTGGGTGGTGATGACTAGCTGCCTTCCCTCTAGTGTTAAACTGCTAAATTAGGGAAGGCAGCTTCCCTCTAGTGTTAAACTGCTAAATTAGGGACAGCAAGGAGCAGAGAGCCCTTATGTATCTTTGCGCGAAATTCAAAGCAAACCACACCTTTGGCATGTCCAGGTAGTTAGAGCATTCGACTCGTATCCGAGAGTCGCGGGTTCGAATCTCCCTTCACATCAAATATGCTTGCCCTTTCGGCCGTGGAGGCGCTATAGTGTGACCATCTGTCCCACTATTCGTTGGTAAAATGTAGCCCAAGAGTTGCCGGTGGATGGTGATGACTAGCTGCCTTCCCTCTAGTGTAACACTGCTTAATTAGAGACGGCTAAAGCAGGTAGCTCTCGTGTAGCTTTGAGCGAAATTTAAATCAAACTAAATAACCTACTAAGAGTATGCCGCGGTGTTAGTAAACTCGTGTTTGTCATGAATTCGGTCAAGTTAGTAGGTTAAATACTAACCTTGTGTCTTATGTGAAAAATGAACATTTTGCATGCCATCGTTTAATGTTCTCGGTCAGATTTAATGAAATATCTGCTCTTCATAGACACGTATGTGATTTTATATGGGTGTTATTTTGGCGTGTTAATGTTGGAGCCATATCGTGTATTTAGTACAGAGTTGAGTACTTAATAAATCATCAATTAACAATTGATAAAAATTGCAACAAATGGTGAATAAGTCTTGTGTTTGTTAATGAAAACAGTTTGGGGTCACTTGACAAGGAATTTCGCTACACTTGTAGTTTCTCTTCGTGCACAAGGATCATCTTTGTGCTGTTGGCAAACCCAGACACTCCTCAGACCCCTCTCATCTCCTACACAGAGCCCACGCTGTTTGGCCCCAGACTTTGCCTAATGACGTCACCTGTTCTTCTATCCAGCCGTAGACGCCTCAGGGGCACGTGCTCACTGTGTGTCGTTCATTCACTGCGATATTCTACTCAAGTGTGTTGGAACCTAAAAAGCTCCTCATAGATCATTACCAATTTGAGTCAAGAAGGTAAATACAGATTTTATTATGAACATTTCGAATGTACGTACTTTTAACCAGCTAAACGAAGATGTAATAATTCTAGGATTTCTAACATGTCGGTCTGTCACTGATCGTCTTTGTTTACCAAATGAAAGAGATCCACTTCACGTGCACAAGTAGAAAACTGTGAAAGTAAATATTCATTACTTCGGTTTGTAATCGCATATTTAAGAGATTTATAGCGAACTACATGTTAGTATAAATACTTCAAAAGGACACAACGTTACTGTGAGGTCAAATACACAATTTCTCGATGAAGGTCATGACAACTCTATACACCCAGGATAGATAAGCATGAGACACTTTGAAATAAAGTACCATATCGTCTGTCAGGCTTAAGATGTAGGACGTTCTATCTATCGTCTGTCAGGCTTAAGATGTAGGACGTTCTATATAACGTCTTTTAGGCTTAAGGTTTAAGACGTTCTATATATCGTCTTCAAGGCTTATGGTATAGGACGTTCTATATATCGTCTTTCAGGCTTATGGTATAGGACGTTCTATATATCGTCTTTCAGGCTTATGGTATAGGACGTTCTATATATCGTCTTTCAGGCTTATGGTATAAGACGTTCTGTATATCGTCTTTCAGGCTTATGGTATAGGACGTTCTGTATATCGTCTTTCAGGCTTATGGTATAGGACGTTCTGTATATCGTCTTTCAGGCTTATGGTATAGGACGTTCTGTATATCGTCTTTCAGGCTTATGGTATAGGACGTTCTATATATCGTCTTTCAGGCTTATGGTATAGGACGTTCTATATATCGTCTTTCAGGCTTATGGTATAGGACGTTCTATATATCGTCTGTCGGGTTTAAGTTACAGAATGTTTTATGTATCGTCTGTCGGGCTCGCTAAGTTACAGGATGTTTTGTGTATCGTTTTTCGAGCTCGCTAAGTTACAGAATGTTTTATGTATCGTCTGTCGGGCTCGCTAAGTTACAGAATGTTTTATGTATCGTCTGTCGGGCTCGCTAAGTTACAGAATGTTTTATGTATCGTCTGTCGGGCTCGCTAAGTTACAGAATGTTTTATGTATCGTCTGTCGGGCTCGCTAAGTTACAGAATGTTTTATGTATCGTCTGTCGGGCTCGCTAAGTTACAGAATGTTTTATGTATCGTCTGTCGGGCTCGCTAAGTTACAGAATGTTTTATGTATCGTCTGTCGGGCTCGCTAAGTTACAGAATGTTTTGTGTATCGTCTGTCGGGCTCGCTAAGTTACAGGATGTTTTGTGTATCGTTTTTCGAGCTCGCTAAGTTACAGGATGTTTTGTGTATCGTTTTTCGAGCTCGCTAAGTTACAGGATGTTTGATGTATCGTCTGTCGGTCTCGCTTAGTTTCAGAAAGTTCTATGTTTTAAATGTCGGGCATACTGGAGTGTATGAGGTATTTTGTTGTCTGTATCGGTGGTACAAGTGCTTGTCAGGAAATCGGATCACACCAGGTACTGTGCATTATGTGTCATGTTGATTGGGTAATTTTAACTGGTAAGTAATTTATCAGGCTCGCTTGTAATGGTAGTAATTGTTCCGTGGATATGTAGAACTTGAGTCGTGTTGTGCCGCTACCTGGAGTTTGTGTGTTCAAAAGGTAAAGTGCACTGTGTCATTTACGTGGTGTTTCTTTGATTAACAGTAATAATTAGCGTTTAAAATAACTAGTATTATTAATTTTAAACTTTTAGCATGTAGAATTTTTGTATTATTAACTTGTTATATAAACTTAGCACTTAGCCCAGTTCTATAAGCCGTTTGAACTCTGTGAAGTGTTAGTGGGTTTATGTCCAAAAGTGTTAACACTTTGGTTACCCTATTGATGAAACGTGCAATCTATTCTTTGTAAGTAATAACGTAAGAAAAGTATATTTAACCATTATATCATAGCTTGGAGACAGTTATAAGTCTCTGGTAAATGTATGACTTGCAGGCTATAGTTTTGTTAATATATGAGTACATGCTACGTCTTTCTGTTTTTCTGGTTATCACATTTCTCTTTAGCACTTTTGCACACATTGCTTATATTTTACAGACGCGCTGTCTCATGTCAATATATAAGGAATAATTAAACTACTTACAACAGGAAGTATTCGGCCGTATTATGCAGTTCTCTCTTCCATCTCGGAGGGTCAGCGATACGTTTAAGGTATTTCAGCGCTAAAATCCGGGGCTGGGGCTCGATCCTCCGTGATGTAGCTCGAGTAACTACGAAGTCGTAATGTTGAAAGTGAAAAGTTGTTATTTTGAGAATGAAGGTAATTTCCTCCTAACTTTATTTCTAAGACAAACGCGATCTATGAAGTGCAAAATCCATCTGTAATACAAAACGAGGTCGTTTTGATTAAAGTAAACTGTTAGTGTAATACATCATACGTGACGTTAGCAAGATATTTGCTGAGGCTGCCGGCTGTTAGTGCTTGTAAAAATACATCAGGATTTTATTATTTCTATTACTATAGTGCTATGCGTGTGTACATATGTAATTTAGTACCGTACGAGGATAGTATGTGACGTTATACACAGAAGGAACGTGGTCTTTTTTGTCTCTGTTTCCCAATATTTCCTTGTCTACTAATAAAGAAGCCTTCGGAATGAAGTACTGTACCTGACTTGCAAACCCCGTTTATGTTTTGAAAGATCAGACGCGTCGAGTTGCTTTTAAAGTTTTACTCGGTTCGCGTAATTTTAGCTTGTGTTTCAAAACCAACTGGTATACGAGCACCGCTCACCTTTCCCAGTTGTCACTTGAAACGTTTCTCATACATCTGCCACGTGCCTTTCTAAAGATCGGGTTAAGATTTACCTTCCACACTGTATTGTTTCACAGTGAATATTTTATTTGAAATGTGTTCACTTGGAAAACAGAATTATAACCTCCAACTACGTCCTTCAGTGAGAGGGTTCGTGAGTCGAATGATACAATAGCAGTATATTTTGATCATATCTTGACATTGTGGTCTTGTTCGGTAGTGCTAGGAAATGCCCGGATGTCAACATTCCCAGGTTGGTTTCGCTCTTCTTTCATTTAACTTAATTTTGCAAACTTGTAATTAGCCTCTAGTTCACTGTAGTCATTTCGTCACGTGCTGGAGAGATACCGAGTTAAACTGTTCTGAAAACCTGTTCAGTTCTTACGACGAAAACATTTTTGTTTCTTTGTAGTGAATATAGGTAGGAATCTTTACGCTTTGCTGTTTAGAACCTAACAACAGTCTTCTCATGATTTTCATACGTTGCATAAATTATCATTTGTTTTTGTCATGCAGCGCAGGTTGGTTGACCTACAGGTCGTGCCAAACAAGTTAGCGCAGCCATGTGAAGAGATAAAAATAATGACCTTCCCTCCCACTGACCTTTTGATAATACTATTGAACAAAACTCTTCTTTAAACCAGTTTTTACTCGTCTCGATACACGTCGAAGCGGTTTCAGCATCGTGTTCAACAGAAACGTCTTAATGGTGCACATATTTCGGTTTCTCCTTGTTGCCATGGTGCTGGAACCGACTATTACGTCATTAAATCAAATCACTCGTCGTGTGAACTCTCAGCATTCCAAGCAAATTAGCCAGCAAGATATGCCACCAGAGGGGTGACTGGCCTAATTTTACTTCGCATCTGGCCATAGGTGACTTGTAATTTTCAAATATTTTTATGGATTACATTCGAGTGTGATTTTCGAAGGTAGATTTAATCACAGGATTTTTTTTTTTAATAATGCGCACCACGTTCACATGAATGCGTTAGTGTTTAATATTAAATCAATGATAGCCGATCGTGTAATATAAACTTTTAAGACATTTTTAATCCGCTTTGAGAGATGAAACAACGGCCTTGCTTTGCACTCTTATTTTTTTCACAACATTCAAAGAAACGTTCGTTATGAGAGAAACAAATACACAATTTATATTTATCCTATCCTCAAATAAAAAAAAGTTTTTATCATTCTGGTAGAGTAAAACGTTCATATATACGTATGAAGTTAAGAAATAGATTACAACGTATTGTAACGTTTACGGAACTTAAGTTAGAAACAATCCCAACCGAAAATCACCTGGTACTGTGAGATACTCTCATCTAGTCTAATTTGTTTTTATTTGGGGATGCTACTTTATAAAAGTACTCTTTCTAGATTGTAACAAGTGTAAGAACCTGTATAAAACCGGAGCCATCTTATTATAACCAGTTTTTTTCTTTGTTATATGGAGGTTTGTTCTTTTAGCTACTTATTACAGGGACCAGAGTGGAAGACAGTTGACCACTTTGGTGGTGTGTAATTCGGTCTTCTAGTTTACTTTACGTTTTTTGGTTTTTTTTCGGAAGAACCAAATATAAAGGGGCAAAAAGTAATTTGTATTAGAAGTACATTACTTGGAATTAGGGATGAACAAAAATATAACAACTTGCAAAAGTTGGCCTGTAGGGTTAAGTGGTTGGGGTTGAACATAACAATGCTTAAAGTGCATTTGTTTTCTGTTGAATACACAGATCAAGCATAGCCTTAACACGATAAACAAAGAAACGTTCACTTACTTGTATGTAAGGTTTTGTCATAACTATATTACTTTAGAAACGTTCAGTTACTTCAACGTAAGGTTTTGTCGTAACTATATTACTTTAGAAACATTCAGTTACTTGAATGTAAGGTTTTGTCACAACTATATTATTTAAGAAATGTTCACTTACTTGAATGTAAGGTTTTGTCACAACTATATTATTTAAGAAACGTTCACTTACTTGAATGTAAGGTTTTGTCATAACTATATTTTAGAAACGTTCACTTACTCGAATGTAAGGTTTTGTCGTAACTATATTATTTTAGAAACGTTCATTTACTTAAATGTAAGGTTTTGTCATAACTATATTACTTTAGAAACATTCAGTTACTTGAATGTAAGGTTTTGTTACAACTATATTATTTTAGAAACGTTCAGTTACTTGAATGTAAGGTTTTGTCGGAACTATATTATTTTAGAAACGTTCAGTTACTTGAATGTAAGGTTTTGTTGTAACTATATTATTTTAGAAACGTTCAGTTACTTGAATGTAAGGTTTTGTCGTAACTATATTACTTTAGAAACGTTCAGGTTGAATGTAAGGTCTGGTCACAACTATATCAATTTTCTTACTTTTTCAAGTAACCATTGGGCTTATTGAAGGTACGGTGTATACTTAACAGTAATTACCTTTAGTATGGTAATGTGTTTTAAGACAACCACTGGGTTTATTGAAGGTACGGTATATACTTAACAGTAATTACCTTTAGTATAGTAATGTGTTTTAAGACAACCACTGGGTTTATATAAATTAAAATACTACCCGTTATTCCAGTTCCGAATTATTTACAACGATGAATGAATATTATTAACATTGATGTATATAAACGCACGTGGATGTGTGTAAATATACATAATTTTCTAAACTAGAGGCCTGGCATGGCCAGGTGGTTAAAGCATTCGGCTAGCAATCTGAGAGTCTTGGGTTCGAATCCCCGTCACACCAAATATGCTAGCCTTTTCTGACGTGGTGGCGTTATAATATACGGTCAATGCCACTGGTAAAAGAGTATCCAAAGAGTTGGCGGTGGGTGGTGTTGACTAGCTGCCTTCCCTCTAGTGTTACACTGGTAGATCAGGGACGGCTAGCGCAGATAGCTCTCGTGTAGCTATGCTCAAAATTGAAAAACAGACAAACATCTAATCTAGAAGTTTTTTTAAGTATTTATATATAAAAATTCAACAACAACGTTATTAGTTTTTGAAATATAAATAAAAAGAGACTAAATTATTCATCTTATTTGGTAGTTTAAGGTCCAGAAAAGTCCAGATATTTTGATAAAATATAAAATTGTAACATTTCTAATGCAGATTTAAATTGATGTCTTATGTTTAATTTCCCTTTGAAATTGTGCTGTGCCTTAGTTGTGCAGAACACTTCGGACAACGCATGAACAAACATAAATTGAATTTCCAAAACCTTTAAGACTTTTGTGCTTCCTCAACCGAATTCTTTCGTGATTATTTCATAATTCTGTAACTAATCCCACTTCTTTTGTTCTTTTAGAAAAAATAAAATATTGATTTTTATGTGAGGTATTTCATTAGAAATTTACGTTCAACTGAGAAAAAGAGTGTAAACGTTTAATAATTTTACGTTTAATCAATCGAGGAGAAACGATTTGGTTTAAAGCGTCCTCTAGTGACAAGCGAGAAACGCTTAGGTTTAGTTTGAATTTCGTGCAATGCTACGCGAGAGCCGTCCCTAATTTAACAGTGTATGACTAGAGGGAAGGCAGTTAGTAATGACCACTCACCGTCAACTCTTGGGCTACTCCTTTACCAACGAATAGTGAGATTGATCGTTACTTTATAACGCCTCCACGGATGAAAGGGTGAACGTGTTTGGTGTAACAGGGATTCGAACCCGCAACCTTCGGATTACGAGTCCAGTGCCTTAACCTCCTGGCCATGCCGGGCCTCATTTGGGTTTAAAACACTCATTATGAAAAAGTGAGCTCAGATAAATAGAATCCTGTGTCTATGTTTTTGTAAATTGATAATTGGATTCTTGAAGCGGCCGATAGAGGATCGAACCTGCTCATTTTGACCGTAGGCAGTCTTAAACCTATTCATTTTCATCAAAATAATTCTAGTTTATTTTTAGCAAGGAAGAGATTGAGAGTACGTTTATGTATATAAAACGTATAAAAGCTACGAAAGTTAGTGAACAGGCCAGAAAACCGTTTGTTATGGCTCTACGATTTTCTGTAAAAGGTAAAAAGAAAAAAATGCAATTCGTTAAAATGAATGCGAGGAAGTCGTGACTTATGATTATCGAAAAACGACAAACCATTGGGATAGAATAAAGGTATCTGCTCTTTTTCAGTCTCGCTGACCAGTAGCTGAATGCGACATAACCTTTTTATTTAAAAAAAGGTTTACTTTTTACCTACAGTACATTTCGTACCTTAGTGAAAAGTATTAATGTACGTGTCATATTTTAATAACGAAACTTAGAAACAGTAAAAAAAAGGATTAAAATGTTCGTTTTTAAAAAAACGTGGGCTATACGTCTAAGTAATATTATATATAGTGTATAAATTCAAGGTGTTCGTGTAATATGTCTCGTTCTAACAATCGAACTCGCCATAAACGGAAATGGTAAAAGTCCAGCGACGACCCAAGCAAATTGAAATATGATATTCAAGCCCCAGTTATCCAGATAATTCGTGTTATTTAAACAGACTCTGTTCTTTCGTTCATAATGTGTATGCTGATGATACATGTATGGAAACATAAACGAAACAGCTAAAAATATCAAAATGTCAGATATTGGTTTCAGAATACATTTCCACCTGGCTTATCGCCACGTGCTCTCCTCCCCTGTCCACCTTCCAAAATATTTCGTGACTACTACAGTACTTGTGTAAAGCCTCGTGATCTCGTCAGTAGCACGTGACTATACTGGACAATTGATAAATGCTTGTTTCTCGTGTGTCCCAGCTCGACTGATAGCGCGTAACGTATAGTTTCTAACTTCGTCTTATTTACCGTTACATCGATATTAAAGTATTATATTATTTTCTACCATTAACATATTTGTTTTAGTTGAACGCATATTAAGTGCTATGCCTGGTAATCCATTAATTTAATGTGTTACTAACAATCGTCAAAACAAGCTACCAACGTATATAAGAATTAAAAGGTAACCAGATAAATGTAGTTAATATAAAATATTATTCTTAATTTAAAATTATTTAAATATATTGATTCATCGCTTGGGTTCACGACCATAATCTGTCATATCTCGCGCAGTTCGGCTACGTCAGAAAATGTACAGTAGTTTCGCGACGACGAGAATCCCACTTGAAGTAAAAAGGTATCTCGGGACGACTGGTATGGATATTAAAACATTTACTAATAAAGCAGAGAACAATGAGAAAGTTCCAACTGACCGTTACCGGTTGTAAACGGGTATGGGATTGTAAAGGGCGTTGAAGTTTGATATTAGGTTATTAATTAGTATACGAGGTATGAAGGTCGTTTGTTAACCTGAAGATGACCTAAGGTCAAAACGTTGTTCTCTGCTTTATTAGAGAAAGTGTTAATTCTCATGTCAACCATCCTGAGATACAAAATATTTAATGTATTGTATTCATGATTTGAGGTCACAATGATAGTTATCACGATCAAAAATATAAAAGATACAATATCTAATAAAAATAAAATATTAAACATTTCAATCAATATACAAGTAGTAAATTTTGTTTGTTTCTTTTTTATGTAAGCACAAAAAGCTCTCTGTGTTCTTCCCACCACGGGTATCGAAACTCGCTTTCCAGTGATATGAGTTTATAGACGTATGCGGCCCCGCATTGCTAGGTGGGTTAAGGCGTTCAAATCGTAATTTGAGGGTCGCGGATTCGAATCCCCGTCGCACCAAACATGCTTGCCCTTTTGTTTGTTTATTTAGAATTAAGCACAAAGCTACACAATGGGCTATCTGTGCTCTGCCCACCACGGGTATCGAAACCCGGTTTTTAGTGTGTAAATCCGCAGACATACCACTGTGCCACTGGGGGGCTTGCCCTTTCAGCCATGGGGACATTATAATGTTACGGTCAATTCCACTATTCATTAGCCTAAGAGTTGGCGAAGGGGGGGTGACGACTAGCTGCCTCCCCTCTAGTCTTACACTGCTAATTTAGAGGCGGCTACCGCAGATAGCCCTCGTGTAACTTTGCGCGAAATTCAGAAAGCAAACAAATCATAGACGTACTGCTGTGCCACTGGGGACAGGGGCGTAGATTCTGAGGGGATGGAGAATACATCCACCTTCGTCTTAGAAGGGGGTTATGGTATATACAATCATCCCCCTTACAGTTTGATCTGTTGAATTGTTTTATTGCATCACAGGTCTACAAATGTTGTGTTTGTTCTTGTGATTCTCGTGTTCTTACCAATCGAATTACATAATTAGGCCTAGATGTAGGCTTTTTCAGTAGCCGAAATGTACATCTTTAATATAGGCGTGCTTCTTAGCTTTTCGATCTAAGCGATAGTTCGTAAGTATCAGTCAGTAGGCCTATGTATACATGCAAGTATCGTGGCAACAAGATTACTCTGTGACTGCATGTTTACAGCTTTCAGGTTCACGTAATCAGATATTAACAATTTGCAAATTGAACAGTCCACACAAGTGGTTGCAAAAATCATCCCCCTCCCCATCGGGTGTAAAAAAAACTACACCCCTGACTGGAGACACAAGGTAAATGAAAAAAACAGGGGATTAAAACCTACAAATAGAGATAATAAAAAGTAAACATACAAGACTGGAAATACTGTAGTCATTATTTACTCAAATTATAAACCCCTATTTTGTTTCTATGCTGTAACATGGAATTAGATTTAATGTAGTCAAAAAAGAGATTTGTAGTTGAGTGAACAATATTCCACAATATTTCCAGCCTTGTTTGCTTTATTTATCTTATCATATTGTCTCTTTTTATACTAAACTTTTGGCAAAGGATTACTTGATACGATTACTAACTTTATACATTGTAATGATAATAAACGTAGTTCGTAGCAATCTGATACGGTTCGTGATGATTTATTGTAGTTATTAACTATTTGTTCGCATTAGTTTGAAATGTAGAATGTCATGGAGATTAATTTGAGAATATAGTGAGCACTTAGTTGCTGCGTAACTAAATTTTGTTCATATATAATGCATAGCAAGGGGCACATTTATGTCTGGATTAAGACATACCAAGCGTGTGTAAAATTTTACTAACAGAAAAGCAGCCTTTTCAAGTAAATATATAGTTTAAATATTGTTTTAAATAAATCTTCTTGTCTTTTTAAAATAACTATTCTCCGAATATATATATAGTGATATTTAATATTGTTTGCTTTTTTTTTCCTTTTTCTTTCGTATATAATATAAGGATTAACTCCCTAAAGATACCGGTTGTACTATGTACAAAGCATTGAATATCTACATATTGCTGTCACGTAATGTTAATATATTATGGGCTTGTAATTTCTGTTTCACCTTCTGCTTAAACTTTTTTAAAGGGACACCAGATGTTTGTAAAAAAGCTAATTTCAAGAGGTAACGATTATCTCTTCTTACCGCTGGTACAGAGGTAAGTCTAAAATCAGGGATTCGATTCCCATAGGTGGTCTCAGCAGCTAGCCTGATATGGCTTTGCTATACGAAAACACACATCTTTTATGCTAAAATACAAAAGAAAGAATACCTCCACGACCTTAACAATACCTTATTTAGTTTTGTATAAAAGATTTAGGTACAATATACTTAGCTGTTTTTGTTGTAGGGCGGCAAAAGAATTGTTGTAAGAATAATTACAAACTGATCGTTTCGAGTGGATTTTCTTTTCTTTGTAAGCCTAACATGTCTGACTTTTATGCATTTAATGTGTGTAGCCTCAGTAGTCAATAGTGAAGGTTTCAAAATGTTATATAAATGGAATCTCGAATGGTTAAGGTGCTTTTCCCCGAAGGTTCTATTGAGGTTCAGTACAATTTCTTGCGATCCTTATTATGAACCACTATGGTGGTTCGTGATATATAATTATAAATTAATGAGAGAGGAAAAAAAATTCAAGAATGTGTATTTAATTGTATTCTTACTGACGTTTGTATATGCTGTGTAAAATTTGCACTTTGCTTTCTTATGATATATATTTTCCTTTTTTAATTTTTAGTTTTTACTTTCAACCACGCACGCAAAAGCAAAAGTACCCGTGTCCAGTGACGGGAAAGTTTAAGCTGTTTCTTTGTTTGTTTGAATTTCGCGTAAAAGCTACCCGAGGGCTATCAACGTTAGCCGTTTTTAATTTAGCAGTGTAAGACTACAGGAAAGGCAATTAGGCATCACCATCCACCGCCAACTCATGAGCTACTATTTTACCAACGAAGAGTAAGATTGATCGTCATATTATAACTCCCCACGATTGAAAGGGCGAGCATGTTTAGCGTGACGGGGATTTGAACCCGCGACCCTCAGATTACGAGTCGAACGCCTTAACCCACCTGGCCATGCCATGCCCACTTTAAGCTAATCTATCACTCCAGTTATTTCATTGACTTTACAAACTTTATTAACACTCAAAATCAAAGCTATGAACTACTTATACCGCTCACCATGAAAAGTGATTGTTGAACATTTCAGTCATGCTAAGAACAGCTGAACAATAACATACGATAAATCTACTAGTTACGTCACATTTTAAAATGTTAATAATAGTGTAAGTAATTTCTAACAATTTAATGTAAAATATCCTGCCTGTGGAATACAACTTGGTATCAGTGTTGTTCACGTGTGTTTTACCGTCATTTCACAAGTGAATGTTGAGTTTTGTCCTGCGTGCACAGCTTTTCAAACCGTCCAGACATACTAGATGTGGAACTCTTGTACATCCAAGTTGTCGAAAAATGTGTTTTGTGTTCTTGTAAAAACATCGTTTTTTCTGTAGATATATAAATTTTAAGTTTTTATTTATGGGGTTTTTAGCTCCATTTTTAATTCACCATATAGTTACTTAAATTAATTTAGGTGTGTTAATAATGTTATGACATAGGTGAGAAAGAAACCTGTAACATGTAATTACTAAACAGTATGTCTTCTGTATAATTTCAAATAATGAATTAGGCACACTGTCATAACCTTATTTATACACCTAAATTAATTTATGTTTTTAGGTTACTATATAATGAATTAAAGAACTCGGAAACCCTATAAATTTTGTATATACTTCATCGTTATTAGAGACCTAACTGTATTTCTTTGATTTGCTAACCCAGACTGTGCCGAGAAGCCCTCAGTAGAGCTGTGGGTACGATAAATCAGTGAATGAGTTAGACCTCTACGTTATAATTCTATATTAAATTTTACCTAAATTTATATATATGTATATTTTAAAACTATATTTTGCATAGATGTCAGTAACATAATTTATTCAAAGTTTGACATACATGATTGTGTTGATGTTCTAAGTAGCCTTAACGTTTGACGAGCCGTTAGAGTACTGGGCATGCTCTAACAGTTCGCATTCCTGGGGATGTGAATCCAAGGATTCAAGTTTTGTGTCCCCTTGTCGTAAAAACCGTGTTACAGATTTTGGTGCCGTGGATATACTTTAAGAGTGACTGTCAAATTCTATTGTTTTATAACACGAGTGTTGGTCAAAACTACCTTACCGTGCCTCTTGTCTTCCGTTCAAAATCAATAGACGACTTTACGCAAATAGGCTTAGTGTAAGTTTCTGAAATCACCGTGAAATATACCCTCGTTAGTTTTGTGACCATAGCTCGCATCTGAGGTTATCATACGTCCGTATGTATGTTATTGAATTCCATATGACTACTACAACGTCAAGTGTCACAGTTCGATATATCAACACAAAAGTTGTCCAGTGGTTGAAGGGAAAGCTTGAAGTTTTATGACCATTAAGTTGTTATTCGATCCTTTCCGTGTCCAAAGCTCCGTTAACCTATTTGTCCAGCTTTGTACCCAGACAAATTTTATTCAGTTTCGATAAATTTTACACTTGTGTTTTTTTCGATAAACACCTTTGTTTACGTCAGAAATTGACAATGAATATAATAAAATCTGTCATCAATCAGAAACCGCATGGCAGTAAAGATAAAGACGTAACTGGCTTCTCAGAGCCGTGCTCGACTTAGCCGTTCTTGGGAAGTACGAACAAGTGGAAGCAGTTTGTTACAGTTCACCAGTGAGGTTGGAATGAGTGACGTGAAGCTCAGGCTAGCTGTGCGTGTGAGACAAAACCAGTTTTCTGTGTCAGTGCTCAACCTTGAATTTTGGGATTATTGCGTCGTTTACAGGAGAATTGGAAAGGGCACGTGAGCGGGTATGTGTGCCAGGGCTTGCGTTTCTTTCGGCGGTGCCATCTCTTCTGACAGCGACCTCTGCTAATTTGCACATACTTTGAATTCCACACGACGACGAGTTATTAACCCTTCAAATATCGGCGAAAGTTTGTTGCATCTGTTTAAGTCAATACGTGTACATGAATCCTGCATCTCAAGATTAGTAAATTAGTTATAAGAACATCGTGACCATAATGTTTCATGTTCACATAAGCGGATCAAAAAATGTTCGAATGGCTACGAAAACAGTGGAACATGAACTTCTAAAGTAGGAGAACATCTTTACATAATAACCTTGCTCGAGAGCTCAACGTTTCTTGATTATATAAATATTAATAACAGAATCGTTGTGTGACTAATTTTACGCCAGAGAGCGTCGTTAGGGCAACACAACAGATAAAAAGTTGTCTCCGTATTTTTGTGAACATAAACCAATAAGTTTCGAGTTAAAACGTTTGTTTGTTATTTTAACTCAGGTTTGAAAAGCAAACATGTGGTTATTTTCGTGGTTCGAGTTTCGCTGCCAGAAAGAAAGAAAATTCCTCCGCACTTTGTTGTCATGGGTGTGTTATAAGAGGGACAGTCAAACCCAGTATTTGGTCAAAAAATAATTTTGACGAGGTTTGTTGATCTGTTTCGCCCATGTTCCACATCAAATTTAAGAAAGGCTGCGTGTAACATTTTGCAAACACTCCAAACCGATTATTATAAAATAAAAAGTACCCACAAATATTATATTACCATTACTCTATACACTCTAAATTGAGATGTGCTTATCTTATTACTGTTATTTCAAGTCTCTCTGCGGCCACATAAATGGATCAGTTCAAGGTCTAGTCGTCATACTGACAATTTTACTTGTTCAAAACTCACTGTATGGAACATTCCAACTTGTATGGTCGTCACGTAATAAAGACGCCATAATCTAATGGCCTGCTTATTGTCAGATTCCTCGTTTCGTGAGTGAAACAATACTTCGATGGTGAAGTTGTGACGACAAATCCACTGAATGTTGGGTAATATATTCACAGTCAATGTTTTAAAATTTCAACGTGAAATCGGACAAGCTGAGACCATAGCGAACTACCACCATAAAAAAGTACCACCATTTTATTAAACCAGCTTAAGAGTAAAAAATATCCACGCTCATATTCTTATATCTGATTGTGTATTATTGATCTAGGAAAGTAAATAAACGTGTAAAGTCAAAAATATGACATTTTCCTGTTCTTTGTTGAACCAGAAATACTTTAACATTCAACGTTTTGCAGCTTTACAACGCTGACGAAAGCGTTAAAACGCTTTTAGGAAGTTGAAAAGAAAAAGTTTTTAAGTGAATTTTACTTCAATGCAGATACACCTGTGATACTCTAGTGTGTACCTTCTACCATTTCAAAATGTTCATCATTTTATATATTTGTTTGAAAATATTCTGTTAATATGTGTTACCCTAACCAAGTTATCTATAACCTCTTCTCGGAACCTGTCAGTTCGATACTAGGGCAGTGACGTCATGCTTAAAATATCAGAGTGAAATAACTGACGTCAGAGGCAGGTATGAAAACTACAGATAAACTGGGTGGGTGGGCAGACGGATGTAAAACAGAAATTTCAAAACCTGATAGCAAATGGAGTATTCATAATTGTTTTATAGATTATGCATAATACATTTAGATTCTGTTTTCTACAGTAAACATGGCATGGTTTTTTTTTGTTTGTTTTTTTCACTTTTACGTGACTCGTGTTATTAGGCGCCATTTACAAATTGTGGATACATAAATACTGTATAAAAAAATGCTTAGAAAGCATGTGAACCCCATCTATAATTATAAGGCTAGAAATCGAAAACTTAAAAAATATGCACGAATTTTCTAAAATCTAGCTGTGATTCAAAGTCTTAAGATGATGCTGTATCTGGTATTAGATCTTTATAAATATTCAGCATGTCCTGAGGAACAGTTCGAAAGGATGTGTAGGAAGTCGAGAAGTAGAATGAACGAGCATAAAAGAAATATAAACCACATCGGTCTTGAGACCGAAACAAATAGTAAAATACTGACAAACACCACATATTTGGTGATAAAATTTGCTATGCTCATGCGCAGAACCAGAAACTTCCACATATTCCTTCAGTTTGCAACCTTGGGCTTCTCTGTGTTACTTGTATGCCATGTAAAAAACTGAGTGTTCTTTTCATATATTTTCTAACGTGGATCACGATAGTTACGTTCGTTATCGTGGTTTGTTAGGCAGTAATTGGGAGTATTTCAGATAAAAGAAATACAGTGATCGGAAACTGATTCGATTAGGTTATTTTTAAGTTCAAAGCTACACAATTTGCTATCTGTGCTCTCTCCATCACGGGTATCAAAACCCGATTTTTAGCATCTTATTGGTGCAGACTTCCTGCTGAGTCACTGGGTGGGAATAAGTGGTTTGGTATCGACGAACAAGAAGAACGAACTCTCGCAAACCGAGGTAATGATTAATTTCGTGGAAGTCTATTTTGACTTTCAAGAGCTCCCCCCTCAGGGGCACAGCGGCATATCTGTGAATTCATACCACTAGAACCCGGGTTTCGACGCCTTGAGTGGGTAGAGCACAGATAGCCCTTTGTTAGCTTTGTGCTTAATTCTAAACAAAGAACTATCCATATTATTTTTTTTGTATGTTGTCACCCGTTTCATTCGTCGTAATGACGGCGGTGATCGTACCAGGAAAATAAACTGCTATTTTTGTTTTATCCGTTTGCTGTAAACTGAAACCAGAGGGAGGTGTGTGAAAGGCTCGCACATCGCCCTACTCACGAAGCACAAACATTTAAAACTTGTCTGTCCGATAATCTCGCTTTTCTTTCTTTCCAACTTATATATTTATTGTGCTCTTTGCGTGAACGCGACCCTTTCGCTGACTTTTGGACAAAAATCTAACAACATTCCTTGAGGGTCTGCGCATGTTATTGTTTTCATATTACATGAATGTGTGTGAGTATACTGGTGATTATGAAGGGATATACTTAACGTGGCATCGGTGAACCCTGAACTTTGTGTGGCTCGGCATGGCCAAGCGCGTAAGGCGCGCGATTCGTAATCCGAGGGTCACAGGTTCGCGCCCGCGTCGCGCCAAACATGCTCCCTCTCCCAGCCGTGAGGGCGTTATAATGTGATGGTTAATCCCACTTTTCGTTGATAAAAGAGTAGCCCAAGAGTTGGCGGTGGGTGGTGATGACTAGCTGCCTTCCCTCTAGTCTTACACTGCTCAATTAGGGACGGCTAGCATAGATAGCCCTCGAGTAGCTTTGTGCGAAATTCCAAAAAAACAAACAAACAAACTGAACTTTGTGAGGACAAAGATAATCAGAATTAACGTATACCAAAAGTTAAACGTACACTTTTTGTACATTCAGCAAATTGGAATCATTAGTTCTTTTGAAAAGACGACGGAATAAAAATCGGTCTCTCTTTCATCTACTGCTGGCGGTATAGCTTTCAAAAGTTTTTCAAGCAGAAATGTCAGATGTATCGAACTGCCAAAAATATCGTATATAGATCTGGGCCAGAAGAGTTTTGCACTGTATTTGAACGCTTTCAAGTAATGACGTTAACAACAACGTGACGCAAGCACTCTGAGTGATCTATATTCATCGTGTGTGGGTGGTACTTCATGTGTCTATATAAGTATAACAGTATTGTCAGTGGAGTTCTTTATAAGAAATGTTCTTGTTAAAAGTAGATATCGTTCCATCGACGTTTGACTTTCCTTCATTTTTATGTATGCATTGGATTTCTGTGCATCTTAAATAGCCGTTGTCTGTCAATAACGAGATGGAATATATGGACACCCTCCGGAGTTGCTGTTACATTTTTATCGCCTTATGATGGTATTTTGGAGATATTAGAAGTAGTGTATCCGAGGTTTTCTTGATGCAGAAATTCTGTATTCAACAATAAACACTGGGTCAGTATCGTTAAAAAATATGATTGAAGATGTAGTTATCTGTGTAGCTTTTTGTCCGGATTATTTCTACGTCAGTGTCCAAGTTAATTTTGTGGACAAACTCGTGGTTACATGTGTAATATCCTGCACTTTACGTGTGCGGTGCCACACGTGTACAAGAAAGACGCACTTAACTTTCTAGCTGCCTGTAACGCATTAGCACGTATACGAAATACACAGATATAGGATAGTAATATTATAGGCTATGTGACACTAGTCCTGAAAGGTTGAGGGATTCTGTTTTATAGTAATGTTTTGTGTACGGTAGTATAGATGGCACGTGCCTGTTACGTCGTGTACTTACTGAATACACTGCTGTGTTACGTCTTACAGATTGATTTAAAGGAAACGGGACCCCAGCCATGAGTGTGACCAACTAACAGTTGTAAGATTAGATAGAGATATCTTTATCACGGTATACCATGTGCAAACGCAGTGTAGTTATTGAATATTTTTGTTGTGGGCTCCAGTATACGAGTCCGGTGACAAAGTAACTAAGCTTAGGTTAATATCATGTATTGTATTTATCATTATCTTCTTTGAAATATCTGTCCTTTGTTGAACTTTAAACGAATCCTAAGTGTTCAAACGTTCCATTTATGTTTTGGAAATTATATCTTTCGCTGCCATGTAGTAATAGAAGTTTGTCTTGCAACGGATAAGTTACGTCTCTTCTCTGATAGATTAATAGATAGATACAGTTGAACTAGAAATTAATTACAAACCTCCAGATTAGGGTTCAGTGTTGACTTAACATAAAAAGTACTGTCCACGTTTTGAGAAACATTGGTATTAAATAATTACATTTTAGTTAATAATTTTAGAATACGTTTCAGTAGTAAGTAAGTAATTACACAATATTATCATAGCACTCAGTGCCGCGTGCATTCTCACCATGCACGTGAAATATAAACTGTTTCTGGGTGCAGAAAGTGTATTTTTCATGTTTTAATCATTTTCTTAGTTTAATATGTATAGTAATTTCTGCTGTATATATTTCAAACGTGTTTTACAAATACACCATTTCATTTTCTGTACGATACCATTGTTAGATTTCTTTGCAGGTTTATTTGTGTATGATCGCATCAAAACCAGTATTTTAAAATAAATCAAGCTAAATGTGTGATTCGATTGAGTTATGCCGGTGAAGATACGATAAGTTTGGCGTAGTGATGCGGTGTGTATTACAGGTATGGTGTTTTGGAATGTAACGCATTACAGTAAACCCGTATTTATATAGCAGAGTGTGTACGATTGATTGCCCTAACGTACTTCTCTGAATCACCTGCAAACAACTGTTTAGGAACTATGGATAAATGTTAAGATAAATATGTCTGATCTCTTGGTTTAAACGGTAGTGGGTTTTGTTTGGTGGTTCGTAATTAAGTGAGCGAAACAAGAATGTCGGGTTTTGTACGTGGTGACAACTAACTTTAACTTAGACGAAGGTTTTGTTGTTTATTTCACGCAAATCTATAGAAGGGCTACCCGTCCCTAATTTAGTACTGTAAGACTAGAGGGAAGGCAGCTAGTCATCACCACCCACTGCGAACTTTTGGGCCACTCTTTTACCAAAGAGTGATGAGAGTAACCGTTACGCTATAACGCCCCCACGGCTGAGATGGCGAGCATGTTTGGTGCGACGGAGATTCAAACCCGCGACCCTACGAGTCGAGCTTAGCCGAACTTAGAAGGGCACGGCATAAGTATGTTGTGTGTTCGAAAACAATTCATGAATTTAAATCAACTTCAACACGAAAAATTACAATTAAATTCGTTTTCCTCGGTGAAAGGTATCGAATAGGTATTCGTGTAATCGTGTAGGTAATTGAAAGCTAATTAAACTAAATGATTTATACTAATAGCCATTAACGTGGCTTAATTATTTTAAAACTGAGAAATCTAGAAATTAACTGTTCTGTAACATTATTTACGAGTTTCCTGAGACAGTAATTAAATAAATGTGTAATATCAAACCATCTTACTTTTTCTTTCCATACAGTTGCTGAAAGTAAGTGAAAAATCATGTGACTGGACGCTATGTATAGAGGGCGCTGCAGGCCTACTCTGTGTGAGTAACTAACGGTATCTGTTGGGAGAAGCTTGGCTGTAGCAGAACGTTCCACACTTCGTGACAACTTCGCGCGTGCCATGGACACGTGGAATCCGAAAGCACGGCCTTTCATCCCTAGCCGTCAAACGTCCGTGTTTTTGATGCCAAAGCATTATTGGCGTCAAGTCCCTGGGAAGCGAGTTTTGTCCAGAATATGTCAGGTTAGTGGCCGGTAAAATATATTTTGTAATCCAAATGTTGTAGGAATAAGAGACCGTTTTCAAATCACTGAATCTTGTTATTGGCGGATAAATGAATATAGAAAAAAACAAATCATGTTCTGAACGAATGTTATTGAAACGTGACAGCAAATAAAATTCGCTTCATATCTTAGTAAACTAACACGGCTATATTTGGTAAGCCCAAAATTACGTATTTTCGGACCAGGATGAAGAAATATATATATCGGCCAGAAATCATACGGTCAATAAAACTAGACTTGAATTTCATTGTTGAAGTGTTCAAATCTAAGTGTAGAATCGGTAATCACACTGTCTTAAACTTGCTTATTTATAAAGTAATATGCATTGAATGTAATATTATCCTTATTTTACAGACACTAAGTCAGTACTGACATGTAAGCTTGTAGGTGATTTTCATATGTAATGGCACAGTGGTATGTCTGCGGACTTGTACTTCTAGAGACCGGGTTTTGATGCCCGTGGTGGGCAGAGCACAGATAACCCTTTGTGGTTAATAACAAACAATGTTTTATGTGCAGTACTGAATCGTTTTGAAACTGACTACACACAGAAAACTGATCATACCCCTGCCACGTGCAGTGACAACTGACGGACTTCATTGTCACGTGTTGTGTCAGAAAGAGTAATAAATTGTTGCGATGCTTTTATCGATAACAGTTTAAATTATTCAAAATTAAACAACACCGTAACCCTAAACGTTTTGGACAGAACATCTGTACGAAAATGGTCAGAAAGAAAAGCGATTTGATTTTGAGTACGACAATTAATAAGATCTTATATGCCCTAAAGAAACTTTACACTAATGAGATTTTTGCGTGTCTTAGAACTTTGAAATTGCCCAATATTCTTTATAAAACAGACTTCCTTCTTTATTGTTAGGACTGTGTAACAGACTTGCAATTCTTTGTTTCCAGAACTCAGTAACGATGTCATGTACAACAGTTGCAAAATTTGTTTTACACCAGGATAAGTATTGCGTGGTACGTAAGCATATTGTTCGTCAACAGTATTACCAAAGTATAACACCTACAAGATTCTACGAAAATAATGCTACTGTATTGAATTACTTTCGAATAAAAAAATAGCGTTTCTCAAAACATTATGATTGGTTGATTATATTTCATTCTAAAATCCTTTGTGTCTGACGTATATTGTTCGCCACTTAGTTTTAGTTTTTAACGTCCCTCTGACATATATAGTTCGCCACTTAGTTTTAGTTTTTAACGTCCCTCTGACGTATATAGTTCGCCACTTAGTTTTAGTTTTTAATATCCCTCTGGCGTATATTGTTCGCCACTTAGTTTTAGTTTTTAATATCCCTCTGGCGTATATTGTTCGCCACTTAGTTTTAGTTTTTAATATCCCTCTGGCGTATATTGTTCGCCACTTAGTTTTAGTTTTTAACATCCCTCTGGCGTATATTGTTCGCCACTTAGTTTTAGTTTTTAACATCCCTCTGACGTACCCTGTTCACCACGAACAGTTGGTATCGAACAATGCTTTTTAGCAGTATAATTTGCATATGAACTAATTACCCATGTATTGTTTTATAGCGATAATAAATCTGCCTTAAGTCATTACTTCACCACCTGTTTTAATATCGGTATCACCCATGTAATGTTTTTCAAAACAATTAAGTCCCAGCTCGAAGAAAAAGACAAGAAAAGACTAAATTGGAGTGTAAAATTATTTATTTTGGCTTAATACATCAAAGTACAACTATAATGAATACAACATAAAATAAATGTGTTTGTCAAAGTAAAACTAGAATAAATAGCAATAACCAGTGACTTTTGTTTTAGTATTGAATTTCTTGTATAAATTTAAGTGATAGTAGTCGTGCACCCTGATTCTGATCTCATGAACCCATCCATGGATGTTCACTCACCCAGTTGTGTAGCGGTAGTTTACATCACATAGTATTCTTTGCATATAGGGTCAAAAGGACATCCCGATAAGATTCTCGATACGTTCCACGCTAGTATAGCGGTAAGGCTACGGATTTACAGCGCTAAAATCAGGGGTTCGATTCCCCTCGGTGGGCTCAGCAGATACCCCAATGTGGCTTTGTTATAAGAAAATACACACACGCTCGCCTCGATACTGTTCTCTGAAAAGTGTTATAAGAGTAACGATCAGAACCCACTATTCGATCGGAGTAACCTAAGAGCCAGTGGTCTCTGTTACTTACTAGCTTTTCCTTCCGCCTAATCTGTCAGGGACTGCTGCTAGAGATGGCACTTACGTAGATTTAGGCAAATATGCAAAACAAACGTTTTCTTTGAAACACGAAACCGTAAACACACACTGTTCATAAGTGTTCAATTTATCAGTATGTCCGCTTTGTACATACTACATGTGTTTTATTTGACTGCATCAACACAGTCCACAACTGTATCGTAAACTTGTCACAGTCCACTACTGTATCGCAAACGCTCGTCACAGTCCAAAAAGACATTAACTTTTTACGAAAGTTCGCTTCACGCGTGTTTCAGAAATGACCTGGTTAGGCTAGTCTTTACTCTATTGTCGATATCACTTCTGACTGTATCGCCATCCAAAGGCAATAAAAAAAAATAGAGTATTGGTGTATCTATCGGTTACTGGGGAGATTATTGGTTTAATATCTGTATTCTCAGGACAACTGGTATGGGTAAACTAAAATACAGAACAATGTTTCTACCTACTCAGGTTAACAAAAAGTCTAATCTCTCATGTAATATGGGCCAAATATTTACTCGGGTTCGTTCAAATAAAACCCTACTTTGTCAACTGAACGTATATGGTAACGAACTTAAACTTTAAACAAAAATATGCGTAGAAATAAAACAGCTGCAGTATTTACAGATTGATCGTACTCTCGCACGTTTTTCTACTTGTTTTCTAAAAGTGCATGGTTCAATACAGTCATCGAGAACACTTCCGGAACGATCAGAAGCGCCATCTTTAGATTACTGGTGGAGTGACCCGACTGTCTCAGCATCTGGCTATATCAGATTACTTATCCGCCTTCTAAGTATTATGTACATCACGAGAGATGCACATGTACATATTAAGTACAAGTAATCCAAACGCCCCGACTTTTCTCATATTTTTGTTAGGTTTTTTCAGTTCCAATTAAGTATGTTGTTGTATACGTTTTATTTCGATTTCTGGAAACATGAGGAAGTGAACCTAGGGGAGAAATGTAAACACTGATAATACAATGTAGGTAACATAACAAACTAGTGGCTTAGTTGCACGTGGAAAAACTCTATTTACCTTTTTAATGTTGGATTGCATAGTTTATCTCCAGTCAAGTTTTAATTCCAGACTGTGAATTTGAGGGTATATGGTTTGAGTTAATTTACCGGAAAAGCTCGCTTTGCGTTTTTAAGTCGTGAGTGCGCTATAAGAGTGACAGTAAAATCCAGCTAGTCTATTTGGCAAGAGTGACTCAAGAATAAGCCTAACTGCTTATATATAACACGTATATATATGTAAGCAGTTAGTTTTATATATAACACAAATGTTGACGTCGTTTGTTTTTTGCGTTTTATTATAAGTCAAACTATATCTTTTTTATTTCAGTAATATAATTAAACAAGAAAAACCATTGGAAAGTATATTTGCTTTGAGTTTAAAAAAATAATTATTTTAGAGTACATGTATAATTCCGACGAGACGACTGTTGCATTTATTACTCTCATAAGGAACGAAAATAACTTCTGGGCTAGCGTGCCAATTGCCGTAGAAATGCACTCCGTTCCTTGGGACCGTGGGTAAGCTATAAAGTGGCAGTCAATGCACTCCGTTCCTTGGGACCGTGGGTAAACTATAAAAGTGGCAGTCAGAACACAGTATTCCGACAGATAAGTTGCTAATGGCCGACGTTGACTTGTTGACTTCCAGCAATTCTGATATTTAAAAATTTTGTACGGCATGATGCAAATAGCTCTTGTATAGGTTTGTACCCAAAATGGCTAGAAAAATTATAAACAGGTGAAACTAATTAAAATCGAAAGTACGTTGACAAAAATGAATTAAGCCTATTTCACATATCATGAATTAAGCCTATTTCGCATATCAAACTAATAAACCAATAAACAAAATGAATTAAGCCCATTTCGCATATCAAACTAATAAACCAATAGACTGAAAACTGGAATCTGTGGTGGAGCAAAAGTAACAAATTATCGTTTGTATGTTTTCCTTAACCCTAATACTTTGTTTGTATGTTTTCTCTAACCCTAATAGTTTTGTATGTGATTCTAATACCTCAATCCTTAAAAAGTAGCACGTGCAAGACGCGCGTAACGGCCGATTAGATTTGTTATCAGTTAATGTTACAGGTTTACCATAAAGATTAAATTAATAATCAACTAGAGATATTATCTAATCAGAAAGAACAGAGTGTGGTCGGTTTTAGAGTCGCCCAAGATGCATGGGTTTCTTTGTTGTTGGTTTTTTGTTCAATGCATTAAGAAACGAAAACGAAATATCTGAGATTGCTGTAATACGTGAAGCTTGTGTGGAGTTACTTTTGTTGAAAAACATTATCTGTCATGATAGAAGCTTCCATCACACGTGTTGACCATCTTTGTAATTTAACCATTTGGCTCCGGCTGCTTTATACGCACCCAGAATTTTTTTTTCGAGCCATATACTGTATACAACACACTTGCATTCAACTGCCGGAAACGGACATTACTGTTCACAGCGAAACAGTAGTCAGTGGGTTGAAAAAAAATTATGAATATATGGCTAGAAATACTTGCCGAAAGTTACTAAAATGTACGGATAAATTGAATATGAAAATCGTATAACTACCTCTATTTGTATGATGTATTACAAATCGCAGTGGAGACGTATCTAAATTTCTAATTTGTTTACTCTCTCATTCAATCTTATTTAGGTAATTTCCGCATCCACCAATTGTCACTTTCATCACCGATCTAATGTTCATTCTTCTGTCGTTTTATTAATACAAGATGGAAAGAACTTCGTTCAAACTTTTAATGTTTAAACGTGGCGAAATCAATGATTAGAAATAAAAATATTTCAGTGCTACCACTGTATTTATTTTGCAGTGTGCTCACGGATCTACAGTAAATAATTTTTATTAATTAATACATTGCATTATACAACTGAGAAAAAACAAACAAACCTGATTTTGTATCGTACACAAGAACTGGTATCATGTGAAATAGGAGAATGCCAGCTGGTTTAGCCAGCAGGAAATCGTCTTCAACGTTCTCTGTTTGTTTACAGTTACCTCCTATCTTAGCACCAAGCGGTTTCAGGTTTCACGTGATTTTATGCACTAAACAAGGACTGGTGGATATGAGATGATCTCACGGATAGTACCACCACGCGGGTTTTGTCCATTAATGCGCATGTTTTTTAGCTAGTTAAAAATTACTCCCGTATTGTGCTGAAATATTAAGTTACAAGTACCTCGTGCTTATGTGTTCTTATTGTATAACGAGTAAAATATCGAAAGTTTTGTGTTTAACGTGAGAAACGGAACGATTTTTGCACACGGTTCAGAGATGTATGTCAATCCACCCATGAACTTGGACTTTTGTGTACGTATGGGGTGATTCACTGTGGATTTCACTTGGGCCTAGCTTATTTCAATACCTAAAGGTCGATGTATAATTTGAGAATCTTACAATACTTAAGATGTCACTATTCAATTTTAAAACTTATAACTCAGTTTGGTTAAGTCTTTGTGATATTATCACGTGGCAACAAAGGGTGACATTAGCTCAACTTGTGACCAGCTCGAAGGAATAACTCGAGCATAGGGCTGTCTATATTATCATATTATTCTTGCAATCCATGCGTATATATTTCTATAATTTGATATTTAAAGGGAACTGCGGGTCTTTAATAATAACGTTTGAAGATGTTTAGACAGACCCAGAACTTTTAAAAAAACTTGATCGAAAGTCTCGTTCTAACGATGTAACGTAGAGTTTTAGTATAGTCTAACGTAGAATATATAAGGACGTTCTTTGAAACGTTAGAGTTGAAGTTCGTTAGAAAGTGAATAGTTTCGATAGTTCGAGAAGTTGACTGGATCTATGTTAGCTTTGGTGTTAGTAAAAGCAACTAGATTACTAGTACATTAGTCCTAATACTGTAGGTAGAATGGTCTAATTTAAGATAGTCTCTATACATAGTCATACAAGACCACTACAGATTAGAAAGTGTAAAAGTCATCGTTCATTATGGTTAGGCCCGGCGTGGCCAGGTGGTTAAGTCACTCGACTCGTAATCCGAGAGTCCCGGGTTCGAGTTCCCTTCACGCCAAATACACTCGCCCTTTCAGCCGTGGGGTCATTATAATGTGACGGTCAATCCCACTATTCGTTGGTAAAAAAAGTAGCCCCAAGAGTTGGCGGTAGATGGTGATAACTAGCTGCCTCGTCTCTAGCCTTACACTACTAAATTTGGGACGGCTAGCGCAAATAGCCGTCGTGTAGCCTTGCGCCAACTTTACAACAAACCAAACCATTATGGTAAAAATACAAAGAACGAAATAATAAATACTTGTTAATTTAAAAAGAGGAATAGATATCACCGAAAAAGTACAGAAACGAGTTGAATCAAAACTCAGAGCCTTTAACTAGGGGCCTCTAACAAAAGTACACAGATTAGGCTGAATATAGTGTATATATATTATTGAACAATAAATCTCTGTTCACATTCCGTGTCTACAGTACTTATCAGTTTTAGTGGAGTTGAAATAGGGATTCGTAGCTTGAAAAAAATAATATAAACTATTTATAGTCAGACTTGTTTGTTTGATTTCTCAAGAGTCTATGGTTGAAGGTTTGAGAATATAACCTTTGAATATACATATTTCTATATTTTTTGACGATCTTGTTCCAGTTTTTAAAGTAATAACAAAATTAAGAAGCAAGATAATTACAAAAAATATGATCATTTATGAAGAATAAATCTTTAAGCTACGTGTCTAACCATTTTCTTCCAAAAGAGGTGGTTTTGTGCTCGAGGTTTCACGTAAACATGCGTTTAAGAAGGGAATTTCGAAAATTAGTAGAATAATTATACTGTTAATAAAAGTAGAAAAACCTACAATGATAATCGTCTGCTGTTACAAAAAGTCAATGAATTTGTTGCAGAGAACCACATAGAAACAAAAGAACAATTGCAAACTCGAAGTGATAAATCCTCAACGTGGCAGTTTCAAATTAATGTGCTCTACGTTGTACACATTATTTTCCAATTAATTTGCTGTTTGTTTTTTCGCGCAAAGCTACATGAGGGCTATCTGCGCATTTCAAATTAGTGCTCATTAATAAAACACCAGATTTGTTTTGAATGGTGGAAAATGAAGGACTTGGAGAAATTCTTCGTGGTTTTTGAATTAATTTTAAAACTTCTCTATGACGTATTCCATACTGCATTCATTGCTATTGTCTAGATTTCAGTAAAATATTAGTAGCCTTTTCTTTTCTCTAATGACTTGTAAAACTATAATTAATAATAAGCCTGCATACAATGTTATATATATATTGTTCACTCTAATAAAACGGAATTTTTCCGACTAGTATAGCGTTAATTAAATGGGCTCCACATTTCTGCGATGCTTCAATCTCTTTGAAGAGCCTTTGTTGGTAGCAGAAAATAACTTGGAAATTTTCGAGAATGAAAACTTAAAAACAGCTGTACAACCTTTGCAGGAGTTTGTTTGGTAGCTGCGTATAACGTTCGACGTAACATATTTAATGGTTTTTACTGTAGGCTTCGGTGATTGATTTGCTTTGAAAAATTAAAAAAAATTATACTTTTGTTTCAAGAATCAACGTTAAATTAGTCTTATGATCTGCACAGGGGATTATTTTCATAGGTTTGCCCAGACTTGAATAAAATATTCATAATGTGTTATTTTTTTCTCTAGACTTGTGAAGCAAGATTAATAATGTGAAGTACAAACAGATAACTTTTGTCTAATAATCGGAAAATCACCTTTTTCACTATTATCAATATTTTAGCAACCACTGAGATAGAAGTTCTTAACTCTACTTTTTAATATAGTTTTTGTCAGTATGTTTTGTTAGAGGCCTACCATTGCTAGGTGGTTAGGGCATTAGACTCGTGATCTGAGGGTCGCGGGTTCGACTCTCCGACATACTGAACATGCTCTCTCATTCAGCCGTGGGGGCGTTATAGAGTTACGGGCAATCCCATTTCGTTGGTAAAAGAGTAGACCAAGAGTTGGCGGTGGGTAGCGATGACTAACTGCCTTCCCTTTAGTCTTACACTGCTAAATTAGGGACAGCTAGCACAGATATCCCTTGTGTAGCTTTGTTTTGAATATTCGCGCAAACAAACATACAATGTTTTGTCAGAATGTTTGTGAACTTCCCGTGCTAACTGTGTTATGAACCTATATCGTTGTTTGTGATGTTAATTTTACCAAGATACCAACCTAGGAGTATAAATTATGCATGTCGACTGGTATTTATTATAGTGTAGTTTTTTAGGGTAAAGAAATGTTAAACTTACACTATGAAATATTAAATGTACATACATTAGATATCCATTTTGACAAGCAAAATATTAGTG
Source organism: Carcinoscorpius rotundicauda (assembly GCA_011833715.1). NCBI lineage: Eukaryota > Metazoa > Arthropoda > Merostomata > Xiphosura > Limulidae > Carcinoscorpius > Carcinoscorpius rotundicauda. The sequence goes on from CM022393.1 coordinate 144,483,755, forward strand.
AAAGTATCTTCTATAAACATGGAGGTTCAGTTATTCTGGTAACGACAAGCTAGTCTTGTACGAAATGTTAGTGTGTGAACAAAATCATAAATAAAATTCAGTTCTTTAATGTTTAATCACAGATGGAAATGAATGATAAACTCCCCCCCCCCAACTTATCACTATAATTACATTGAAAGAGTGACTAAGCTAAGCCTGATTGCCTTAGAAAACAGAGAAGGGTCACCAAGGTTGCTTTGTTCGTGTGTAAATGATATGTTGGAATATTGAACTCAGAATATAAGGTCTGGTAGCTGTGATGAAATTTGGGAAGAAACATTTTGTGTCCTTGAGAATTAGCTGCTCATCCTTCTATCAGCAAATCATTTGTGCTTAATGGTATTTTGTAATAAACTTGTTTACTTGGACACTGAGAATTAGCAGGTTGTTTATCACCTATAGCCAGACTTAATATGAGTATAGAAACATTTTCATGATTGGGCTTGGTGTTTACAGGTATACAAATGGATCGACAGAGAATTACAACTCTTATCACATTTGATGTTTTTAATTATTAATGGGGTTTGCTGTAGAGAGCTGAAACCGTATTGATTATTGGAAGACATCTGCTGATGTTTTAGATTACCACTATGGTGGTAAGCTCAACTGACAGCACGCGGATTTGGTCGTTGTAAAGATAACGAACAATGCAGTGGTAAACTTTAATGAACTCTTCATGTGAAAGCTATGTTTGTTAAAGGGGCTGGACCTTTATTAAAATTGATATTACCTGGAAAATGTTAGATGGTTTCACGTGACTAGAATAATTGAACGGCTTAGGTCTAATGTCAGTGTATATATCACAATGGGAGAAACTTCGAGCTGTCAAAGTCCATCCTATCATATAATTAATACTGACCCAGGTATTAACAGCTTGTCGGTTTTCCTTCTATTTTAATATATTTTTAACATTTTGTTAGTGAAATACAATTGCAGGAGATGTTCTTTAGTATTGATTCTGTTTAATTTACGAACACAACAGAAAACTGGAATGTTGCTTGCAAACGTCACTTTTAACGCTACGTTATATAAAAAAAATGTATGTACTCTCTTTTGACAGCTATCTAGCAATCTGTTGATCAAAAAAAACGAACAAACTTGTGTTACGTTGGTATGGAATTAGCGGAATATACTAGAGCAGAGGTTCTAAAATTGTTGTTCGCGCGCCCTTGGAGGTCTGCGATGGTACTTCAGGAGGCCCGCAGTAATACATCAAATTTATAAAATTGCTTTTTACTGAAAGGTTAACGAATAAAATAAAATTCTAAGACGACGTAAAACTAATATAGTAGTACACGCACACATAAATTCCGTATTTAAAACTGTAATTAACATACACTGTGTAAATTCGTTGTGCACCTGTCACCGTTGCATGCTGATTGCAAAACAAAACAAGATTTCCAATTGGATTGATGCAACACTGCTGTTCGTACGTTAGTCTCACAGTTAATAGTTGTTACGAATCTTTACTTGAAATTGTCAGGCATTGAACTGAACCGTAAATTCAAAAAATTGCTTCAGTAAAGCCGTGTTATCCTTCACATGAAAGTAAGTCATAAGATATATTTTTACTTTTCCATATTTAAATCTTTTTATTTTTGTGTTTTAAAACCATAATAAAGCTGTTAGTGTAGTGAAATACACATATGATACACCAGTTACCAGTTATTTTTTACGGGAGGTGGTTCCCCAGTCGCCCCCCAGTGGCTCAGCGGTATGTCTGCGGACTTACACGCTAAAATCCGGGTTTCGATACCCGTGGTGGGCAGAGCACAGATAGCCCATTGTGCAGCTTTGTGCTTAATTCTAAACAACAACAACAAGGTTCCCCAGTCTAGTAAAGGAGTTGTATGACGAGATCCGCTGGTGGCCCAAGCTTGGGAGTACTTGTACCCTGAGTAGTAAGTAGTTTCGGCAAGTTTGTGAGAATCGGTCATCAATAACTAACATGGTTAGCTGTCTCAGTTGTTAATAGTTTAGGGTCATTAGGCGTAAGATAAATATAGTTTATCATTTTCTTTCTTAATCTGAGACAATTGAACGTTGTAAAAAGCAATGTTCGTGTTGCCCCAATATAGGCTTAGTGAAATTTTCGATGTTTGCACTTTCTGTTCGTAAATGTACATCGTATAAATATATATATGTATAAAAGATGAATTCGTGTTACCTACGTAGTTATTCAAAGTCTTTCATCAATTCTTACATACTTTTCATCTAACTGGTAATTTAATAAAGAATTAGGCTTTGTGTTATATAAATATTTTCTTGGCTTTTGTACAACAATTTCAGTAAAAGATGAATATTTTCTTTTCCTAGAGTTGTCATAAAGTAATTAGAAATATGCCCTTTTGAATTGTGCTCCGAAAAATTAAAATACGTGGTTATGTATACCTTGTATATATTATACTATGAAGAAAATGCTCTTACCGTCAGAATTGTTTTTTTTCTCTTTTGCCATACAGATCAAATAGGTCATTCGTTAACTGAAAAGAAAGAAAGTTGTGGACATTTTCTTTATGGTACAAGAAATAATCAGTGCAATGTAATGTATAAATATTAAAGGATACAATTTATATCGTTTGTGCCATAAAAATGCGTCTTTAACATAAATTTTCCCTTTACCACAACATTTTTATGTAAATATTTAAAGTAAGGTTATTCCTTCGATGGTGGGTTCTGTTAGATTATCTGGTAAAAATAATTCGAAAGTCCAACCCTTGTAAACAATAACAAATTTAACTGATTTCGTGCTTAATGCTTTTACAGACTGACTTCGCGATAAGTTGTTGAAAGCCACGTTTTAAAACTGACGCTATCTGTAATTACACTAATGTAAAAAAATAATGTACTTACCCGTACTATTTCACTAGGCTTAAACAAACAAACTAAAAAGGATTCGCTCCGTCGGCAAGAAACTTTTACTGTCTTGAAACAATTCTACAATCTTTACAACCGCTTTGTATATTTATAATATACACTTGAATTTGCTAGAAAATTTGACATCAGATCTTTTAAAATTTTCTGAATGTTCTAGACCTATCTTTTTAAGCTTTCCGTTCCTAACGTCATCATTACAACTAGTAGCTCTCTGTAGAAAACAAATTAAACATTGTAAATATAGTTTATAACAGTATTTAAAAACTTTCACACATCACTAGGAGTGATTATTTAAAGTGTTAAAAGTGAGGCATGGCATAGCCAGGTAGTTAAGGCACTTGATTCGTAATCCGAGGGTCGTGGGTTCGATTCCCCGTCACACCAAACATGCTCACCCTTTCAGCTGTGGGGTCATTATAATGTGACAGTCAATTCCACTATTTGTTGGTAAAAAAGTAGCCCAAGAGTTGACAGTGGGTGGTAATGACTAGCTGCCTTGCCTCTAGTCTTACACTTCAAAATTAGGGACAGATAGCCCTTGTGTAGCTTTGCACGAAATTCAGAACAAACTAAACCAAAGTTAAGAGTGTAGGTTATAATTTAAAACTAAGCTTAATGTAGTTAACTTAAGCTTAGGTTAATTCTGCCTTTAGTTTTTCAGGAACCTTTATGAAATTAAATGTGAATGTAAAGTTTGGTCACTTCCTAAATTGCGAAAAAACCACAAAAATTTCAGCATGTTTTTATAAAATCTACATATATTCCAAACCATGGTGTGTGTCCAAGAGTTTGTTTCTCCCCTGCTTGAAAAACTGCTCACAGAGGTAAAGCTCAGCATTAACTCTTGAAAGGAAGAGAGAACAAAATGAATAGTGTTGAAGACGAATCTTATTTCATGAGCAGTAAGTATATTCTACAGGGTGGCCCGTAAGTCCCTACCCATCCGCGTATCTTATGTATCCTGGTTGTCACCAGTATTCTTGCGCTTATGTACCCATGTACTTGTCACAATATGCTCTTCAAGTATAAATGGGCTTACATCAGTCACATTTCTCAGAAAAAAAAGAAAAAATTATAATACATGAGTAATTGAATATAACATAATAACATATGAATGGGTAGTGACTTGCAGGCCACCCTGTACATTAAACTATTAGGAAATAATTACATTACCGTTAACATTACAAAATGCGATGCAATTTTAATAATAAAAATGTATATTTACCATATGTTCAGTGCTCTTAATGTGTCTGAAATGTTCAACAACTACTTTTCACAGTGTAAATAGCTCAGAATGTTATTGGGTCAGAGTGAAACTAAAATATACAACACAACTAATGCTTTTACGGCCCATGAAATAATTGAAGTGATAGATTAACGTAAACCTTTCCCATCACTGGGGACGGGTACTTTTGTTTGTCTAAAGTAAATTACTAAGTTGGACAGCCCACAATAAATAACTACAGTTAGAATTATTTTTTTACATTAACACTAAGATTATTTAAGAAAGAGTATGACTTGCATTTATTTTGTACTTAAACTGCCATTTAATAAAAAAAAATACAGTGCTGATATTGGAGGCACAATATATGTATTCATATCTACAATAAGTCTTCATTACAATCTTATTTTCTAGATAAAATATATTAATAATAATACTTGCATGTCTTGGTAAGACATCACATTTTAATTGTATTTTTTATTGTGTTCCTTTCTGTTACTTCTATGAATTTTAATTCGGAGCAAAAGAACCTTTTTTTTTCTAACTATCCAGTACATGATTGGTAAGATAACACATCATCTTGACTGGATGTGTAAATACTTACATCTTATGTCTTTTGTTCTTTTGTAATATTCTCACGTGCCTCTGTTTCAAAGTGGTAACAGAGTAAGTGATGAACAAATTGACAAATAAACATTTGCCATTAAAAACAGCATTTCATTTTTATGATTAAACTTCTGCTAACTTGGGAAATTTAGGTTATATTTCACAACTGAAAAGTTGAAATGTTCACTAAGCATTGCTGAGAGAGAAAGCTTTATAAGCTATTCAGTTTTAAAAATCTGGAAGCAGTTGTATGAATATCATATGAAGAAGCATTGTTGCAGAACTTGAAGTTCCTGAGTACTCATTTGACTTCATGGAAAAAGGAGCTCCAATGAACAATTCTGATATATCAGTCTTTTTACTGTTTGTTTACTTACCTGAATGTTTGAAGAAAATTGGTTTTAATTAATAAAGCAGTGTAGTAGCTATAGGAATCAGTTAGTAATTTAACTTTACTGTATGTTGAATGTATTTGGAAAACCAGGGTGCATGTTTCTGTTTCTTATTTCAGTGCTTATTATAGATCAGTGTGCATGTTTTCTAGTTTTTACTTTGCTTGTTACAGATCAGTGTGCGTGTTTTCTAGTTTTTACTTTGGTGCTTGTTACAGATCAGTGTGCATGTTTTCTGGTTGTTACTTTGGTGCTTGTTACAGATCAGTGTGCATGTTTCTGGTTGTTACTTTGGTGCTTGTTACAGATCAGTGTGCATGTTTCTGGTTGTTACTTTGTTGCTTGTTACAGATCAGTGTGCGTGTTTCTGGTTGTTACTTTGGTGCTTGTTACAGATCAGTGTGCATGTTTCTGGTTGTTACTTTGTTGCTTGTTACAGATCAGTGTGCATGTTTCTGGTTGTTACTTCGGTGCTTGTTACAGATCAGTGTGCATGTTTTCTGGTTGTTACTTCGGTGCTTGTTACAGATCAGTGTGCATGTTTTCTGGTTGTTACTTCGGTGCTTGTTACAGATCAGTGTGCATGTTTTCTGGTTGTTACTTTGGTGCTTGTTACAGATCAGTGTGCATGTTTCTGGTTGTTACTTTGGTGCTTGTTACAGATCAGTGTGCATGTTTCTGGTTGTTACTTCGGTGCTTGTTACAGATCAGTGTGCATGTTTTCTGGTTGTTACTTCGGTGCTTGTTACAGATCAGTGTGCATGTTTTCGGTTGTTTACTTCGGTGCTTGTTACAGATCAGTGTGCATGTTTTCTGGTTGTTACTTCGGTGCTTGTTACAGATCAGTGTGCATGTTTTCTGGATGTTACTTTGGTGCTTGTTACAGATCAGTGTGCATGTTTTCTGGTTGTTACTTCGGTGCTTGTTATAATGTGTTTTTACTTTCTGTAGATGCCTGATTATATTTGATATCTTTATCCTTCAATTACAGTCCACAGTAGTTGTATAATTAAAATTATACAAGCACTGAAGATTTTGGTTTATAGTAAAGAACAGTGTTGCTTTTGTTTACAGATTGTCCTCCTAATAATATTGATGGTTACAGTGGTTATTAACATCTTATTCATCCTGGACACTAGTCGAAAGCTTCAACAAGAATCTGCCGAGTCAGGTTTGTTTACCTTTTGTTCATTTCTGTTTTCAGATTTGTAACTTTATAAAGGTTTGGATGATGATTAACCAGTTTTTCACTTCTTGGTCACCCTAAATAAATGAAAACAAAAATACAAAACTTGGTACCCTAAACATTTTTAAAAGGTAATTGTTTGAAAAGCACTTGGGTTAAAATTTTAAAAAGTCTCATAATTTTGTCTTTAATTGAAATTTTGAATTTATGTGTTTCCCTAGCATTTGACCTGTATTTCTTAACCTTTTTAATATTGGGGGGCCTTGCTTGCTGCTTCCCGACAGAAAAGCACCATTCTTATCGGCTAGTGGTTGAAAAACACTTGTACAGATAAATGAAGATGAATTAATCATTATTTCTAAGCAGTTTCTTTCATAATGTTAATAGTGACTATTTTATAACTTTATTATTCTAAGTAAATCCACAGGCTAACTTGAGATTTAATTTATAAATTTAATAACATTTTAATGGGACAAAGAAAAGCTTATTAACCCATCAAGTAGTCCCTTCCAGCTCCTAACTGTAACTCCATACTCATGTATCCATCAGATCTTTTCTTGAACTCAGTTGAATTTTCCATCTCTGCCACCTTTGAAGATAGCTCATTCCAAAAGCCAACCACCTGTTTGTTTGTTTTTGGAATTTCGCACAAAGCTACTCAAGGGCTATCTGTGCTAGCCGTCCCTAATTTTGCAGTGTAAGACTAGAGGGAAGGCAGCTAGTCATCACCACCCACCGCCAACTCTCGGGCTACTCTTTTATCAACCACCTTGTTTAAAAATTAATAATAGTGTCTAAACTGTGGGTGACTTTAACACTCCAAAATTTTAATTTATGTTCCCTTGTTCTTTTTTCACATCAAAAAATAAAACAGTTTAATAGATCTATATTACCAATACCCTTTATAATCTTAAACACCTCAATTAAATCCCCTCCGACCCTTCCATTGTTCAGAGAAAACAAGTTTAGAGACTTAAGTCTCTCTTCATAGGACAATCCCAGTTATCATCTTAGTGGCTCTTCTCTGAACCTTATTCAATAATGCAATGCTCTTTTTGAAAAAGGGATTCAAAACTGTACAGTGAATCAATATTTCCATGCTATTCAAAACTCTGTTAGTCCTACTGCTAGCTACAATACACTGTTCAGATGACTTAAGTGAATTTTAGGTGACACCATCAAGATAATTTTATTCAACCAAAGTTCTTAATGTATTCCTATTTAAATTATAACAGTAATTTGAATTGTGAAAATCTGTATACATCACCTTACAATCTGGACACTTAAACATCTGCTACATAATGTATTAAACGATCTAAAATCTACCTGTAAGTCTGCAGCATCTTTGATACAGTTAGTCACCCCAAAAATACTATCACCACCTACAGACTTTTATATTTTGTATGTCATTCCAGAATGTATATCATTAATATAAATCACAAACACCAGAGGACCCAGCACAGAACCCTGATCCACACTAATTGTAACTGTAATCCAATCAGATATAACTAGTTACCACTTCTAGTCTTCAACTAGTTTTCTTTCTAAATTAATAGCATTTCATCTACACCCACATATTTAATTTTTGTAACAAGTTTTTTGTGAGACATCTTAGAAAATGCTTTCTGAAAATTAAGGTAAACCAAAACTACAGTATTTCCTTCATTAACTCTTGTAGTAACATCCTCGAAGGATGTCAGAAGATGTTTAAACAAAACTTTCCTAAGTGAAACCATGCTGACTTCTTGACACTTCAGTAAACTGCTTTAAGTAACTGCAATGTATCTTTAATCACACACTCCAAAACTTTTCCAACTACTGATGTAAGACTAACTAGCCTATAATTGCTTGGACAATGTTGATTTTAAATGTTGGACTAACATTAACCAACTTCCTGTCTTCTCATACTTTTCCACTACCCAAAGATCTAAGTATTTTTAAACAAACAACAACAAAAAACTAGTTCTCAAATAAAATCATTAAATTCCTTTAAACCTCTAGGATAAAAGTTCACTGGACCAGAGGATTTATCAATTTTTAATTTTTCCAACTTAAAAGGGTATCTTTTACATCAGTATTTCCCTGTATCGTACATGCTGTGTTTAATACATGATACTTGTACTTTACTTTGTAAAAAACTGAAAATAACATACAATATTTGGTGATCAGCTCCTCACAGAGGCCTAATCCACATTTTAGCATCTTTAACATTTACCTAAAGAATTCCTTATTGTTTGATTTAATTTTCTCAGTTAGCCCTTTTTTATTTTCAGTTTTTGCCCTTTTAACTTTATTTAACTAGCTGTCTTAATTTCCTATAGTCCTCCAAGTCCTTATTATTTTCAGTAAATTTTTAAATTTCTTAAATTCATTTAGGTTTATCCTTAATGTGATCTCAAAACGATTATTAAACAATTTCTCTCTGTGCGAAGTATCCAATATGAATTAATAGCCCTTGCTAACATGCTAGCTCCTGCTACATGTTATAATTTATTCCAGATGAGTCTCTGATTTATTATGTTGCGTATGTTGCATATTACTAATTCAAATATCCAGGAAGTTTAAGTTTAAAAGTTAATTGTATCAAATTTACAATGTTTGCCAACAAGGTAGATTCACACAATATTTTCTTAACATAAATATATTTTAATGTACAAACAACAATACAATTTATAACAACAGTAATTACAAATAATGATTAATATACAACAGCTTTTACAAACATACGAACAATTCTGAGTCTTATATCCAGTTTAGAACTGAATATTTCATGACGATCCAAGTCCACACCGAGCAAATTAATCCTGATTGATATTTTTACACATTGCTTAAGCTAACAACATCTTTTCTTGGCTGGCTTTACATTGCTGACTTTATGCCAAGGAAGAGATCTAATGTTCTCATAGAAATATTAACATCCAAAGTTGATTAACTGAAGTTGCATGGTTTGTAATGTTTGAAATCTATAAATGTTCCTGGTCAAATATCTGCAGTTTTCTGGTTAACAAGTGTTAATCACAGTTATAGCTTCTAAAGTGTATAGAACACTTACTGTAGCTAATAATTATCTCTTGGCATGTTGGTTTATGTAGTTTAAACCAAGATTCTAAAATGTTCAACAATGCTCAAACACGATAGCATTTTAGTAAGACAAGTATTGTTGATTCTTACTCTCAGGAATCTGCTACAAATTTAGATAACAAGCAGGACTTGTACAATATACTCCAATGCATCAACCCCAAACAAACATAAGTATCAAAATAAAAGTATAATGATGAATCCATTGCACATTTGACTTGTTTAGATGTAAGCTATTCATTCCAAATAACAGCTATTGACAGTGAAAGTCGTATCAATTTGCAAAAGAAATTTAAAATGTTCCAGAAAGAGAATAACTTAGAATTAGTTAATCAGGGTTTGATCCTACTTGTACTTCAATTTTTAAATTTAGCTAATAGTGCTTGAATGTATGTTAATGTAAATTAAATTAATGTACAAATTGTGCTTTCTGCTGAATTTATTTGATTTATTACCTTCTTTATGATTATTGTTAATTCCTTAAAATTAGTAATTGGAAAACAATAATTCAATAAAACCAAGTTCGTGTAAACAAAGTAATTAAGATTTTCCTTATCTGATCTAGTACAACTCCATTGTTTACTGAACAAGGAGTCTGTAATTGAAATATATGAAAAATATTGTTTTAATAGTCTGATACTTCTATAATTGTAGAAAGGTAATTTTTTACAATTTTTTGTTGTTCCCATATATGTTGGAAAAGTGTCAAACTATCAAAACAAATGGATTTTAATATGCATCAAAATAATTATAACATTTTCTATCTGAAGTAACATTTAGTTTTATGTGGACATTCCAGCGAACTATAGCAAAACTAATTTCCTAATGGTTAATACTTGCTAGTCATGAAAATAATGTGTTATTTAATGTGTGTTTTTCATGGTTACGGAATACATGTGTAAGAATACGATGGGGTGATGCTTTAGTTTTTGTGCCAATAATATTTTTGTAGTTTTTCTATTATTTGTTGTAATATACATTTTGGCACTTGAAATGGTGAGAGTAAAAACTATAATGGCCCAGCGTGGCCAGGTAGTTAAAGCACTCGACTCAATCTGAGGGCTGCAGGTTCAAATCTCCGTCACACCAAACGTGTTCGCCCTTTCAGCCATGGGGTGTTATAATGTGATGGTCAATCGCACTATTCATTGGTAAAAGAGTAGCCCAAAAGTTGGTAGCAGCGGTGGTGATGACTAGCTACCTTTCTTTTAGTTTTACACTGCAAAATTAGGAACAGCTAGCACAAATAGCCCTCGTGTAGCTTTGTGTGAAATTCAAAACAAACCAAACCAAAATAAACTATAATACCTGAAAATTTTAGGGAACTAAATGCTTTCATACATCAGTAACTTTTTTTAAATAACTGTTTTATCTGCATATAAAACTTGGTTTATGTATTGAATAGTTCCATCATGTAAGCTGTAGCTTTCAACATTAGCAAGCTGTCTTCTAGTGACAGTTACTGTCACACAAACAATAAGCAGATTTAAAGTTATACTGTGATGGAAAACTTGTGACTTCAAACAGCTCAGTACTTGTCATGACTGCATGACTCCAAGTTTCCATGATTGTTTGTTACACTGCATGTCAGGAAGTTGGAGTTTGTTGTAAATAATCAGCACAGACAATATAATTAGTAAGTTCAGTTAAAAGTCCGTTATTGACTCAGTTGTAACCACATGACTCGTTGTTTGAAAAACTGGATATATTAAGAAAAAAATGTGGAAATGTTGTGCATGTGTTTTTAATGTCTTAATACTGTGTCATGTATTAAGTGTGTTTTTTATGTCCTAATACTGTGCCATGTATTAAGGTTTTCCTTTGTTGCTTGGTTTTGGTTCTAGGTGTGACTAAACAGGTTATTTGTAACACATTGTTGATTTTAACTTTTTTCTAATTGATAGAAATGAATTTTTATACCACAATAAATAATAGTTGGAGAAAACGGGATCAAAGATTTAATGAAAAGTGGGATGAAATATGAAAGTTAGTTAGTAATCAGGTATTTTTTATATCTATCAAGTTTCAGAAAGGGCTAGTAGAAAATTTTATGATGTACTCTTTTTGTTTATTTCTGATATCTTGTCTCATGAATAATTCTCTTAAATTTGATGAAGGTGTTATGCCAGTAATTTTTCAGTTTTTTTTTTTGTCATGTCTTTCCACAAATCAATGTAATGTTATACAAAAGCATTTGGGAAGTAACAATTGATAGTATAGTCTCAACTATATTACACATATTACATTTTAACATTTTGTTTTAATGTTACAAAAACAGAAGATTTAAATGGTAAAGTAGAAGAAACTAAAACCTCTAAGAAAATAGTGCCATCTTATTTAAACTAGTTTTACAAAACAGACTACCAGTTCTATTTATTAGTTGTGTATGTGTACAAAAATGCTTATCATTCAAAATTTTCAAAGTAATTGTAACATAAATAGCTTTTAAGCACAAATATGAAAACAAATTTGCAAAAGGAGGAAATGTCAACAGTGCCTAAGTATTTCTGGAACAGTAAACTGCACAAGCTTTATTCATTTTGTATTTAGAAGTTTCTCTCTAAATGTGAAAATACTTGTTGTATGTTCTAAAATATGGTAATCTTTAGCTTGAAGATTGAGGTCCTGAAATCTGACGGTCTCTGTGGATAATTGTTTAATAACACCGATCTGAAAATTAGCAGGTCTCCAGATTGCTGTTAAATTGGATTACTGGAAGAAAATATTATGAACAAATTATGGAATTCAGGAACTCCCATTTTTTAGTTATTTATGGTAATGATCCATGGATTCTTTTACTGAGTTAGGACTAGATAGAAATTTGTAATCAAAACCGTTAAAGGATTTCAAATTTGTCGATTATTCCAGTATTATCTGTGCTTTAATAAAGACAGTACATATATAAAGACAGCTTGTACATTTTCATTTTATCTCTTTAATTTTCATCCGTAACAGATGATCCAGGAAGAATATCTGGTGCAGAAAAACGGTATAACAGTTTGCGGCTTCAGGAAAGTTTACCAAAAACATTGACAATAGAAGTAACTTCAAGCCAGTCCAAAGTTTCAGTTTCTGTAGATGGTGCTATGGTAAGTGTTCTAGGTTCATTCAAGTTTACATCTATCTTGTATGGAAATAAAAGTTTCTTCAGGAAAAATAATACTGAAATAACTTGTCATTGTTTCTAAATATGCTATAAACTTTAGACTGTTTTAATAATCATTAATAATAGAAGTGGTACTTTTAAAAGAGTTTCTCTAGAATACCACCTGTTTACTGTACTCTTTAAATATTCCTTTTTCCCAAGTGATAATAATATCTGAAATTTCATAGACTCCTTCAGAACTGACCTCTCTATTGAATGTGGTTATTCACTGTAACAGTGCTGATTGATTCAGTGTGAATTTGTAATTTTTGTTTCTTCTAGATCTTGGAAGATGCTGAAGATAATAAAGGAAGAGGCATACATGTTCTGGTGCTTAACCAGGCTACGGTAAGTGTTACACAGTAATATCCTGTAACCAAGCTACTGTAAGTGTTACACAGTAATGTCCCTGCAACCAAGCTACTGTAAGTGTTACAGAGTAACGTCCCGCAACCAGGCTACAGTAAGTGTTACACAGTAACGTCCCGCAACCAGGCTACAGTAAGTGTTACACAGTAACGTCCTGCAACCAGGCTGCTGTAAGCGTTACACAGTAACATCCCGCAACCAGGCTGCTGTAAGCGTTACACAGTAACGTCCCGCAACCAGGCTGCTGTAAGCGTTACACAGTAACGTCCCGCAACCAGGCTGCTGTAAACGTTACACAGTAACGTCCCGCAACCATGCTGCTGTAAGCGTTACACAGTAACGTCCCGCAACCAGGCTACTGTAAGCGTTACACGGTTACATCCTGTTTCATTTTAACTTATGTATTGCCTTTCTGACTAGAATTTTTTATTTGATTAAGCATTTATGACTTACACCAGCATACATTTATTTACTTCTTTTAATATATAATAAAGTAAATTTTGCCTGTTAGCTTTCTTCAAACATTCAGTTTACAAAATATTAACATCAACAAACTGATAAAATACAAGTTAACTATTTAAGTTAAGGGACTCAACTTTCAGATTTATTATAAAACCAGTGATATAAGTACTGATTCCCTTCTATGTTTTGAAAGATTCTATAAACAACTAAAGATGGTGATTATAGGAAAACTTCTGAAGCAGTTATGATAAGCAAAAGTAGCCAACTACTAATAGTAAACCTGGTTTGAAGCTAATCTACTGATAAATAATATTAAATATTTATACATCTCTTGATAATGTTTATTTTACAGGTCACTATGAAAACTGAAATTTCAGTTGAAATAATTTATACAGTGTTTTGTATATACTTTTATTTTTTAATAATTCTAATACATTACTACCCTACTCTGTAAAATACTTATTTTATAAGTTCACTTGTAACACTTACACAGAAAAAAATAATGATAAACAAATGAAAAGCAGTGCTGAGAGTGGAAACTATTAAACCTTTATCATGTGACAAACTATTGTAATTACAACAGTTATCCTATCTTGTTTCACTTGAAAATATTAAGATTTACATAATATCTTTGTCTATTAGGCCAACAGTAAGTTTGAGACTTTATAATACTAAAAATTTAGTTTTGATGTGTTGTAGGCAATACTCCAGATTGCAGCTTTATGATTAACAGCAAATGGTGTATCCTGTCTTTTTGTAATTAAAATATTGTAAGTGTTACACAATGTCTGGTTTAAATTAAGGTATTGTAAACCCTACACAATGTATTCTAAAGATGACCAGTATGTGTGTTAAAACTTTTATTAAAATAGTTTTAATTCCCATACCCCTCATCTTTAGAATACATTTTTCTTCAAGTGTGTTTCTTCGTGATCATGAAATTCTACATGGTATCTCATCTTGTTTAAATGGAACTGCTATAAGCTTGACAAGATAAAAGCATGTAGCAGATTTGACTTTAAAACCACAAGAAATTAATGTAAAGAATGTATGTGTGTGTGTGTGTGTGTCTACTATTCCTCATTCTGTATTCTTTGTTTCAGTTGTCTAATATTAACGAGTGCCTTGGAAGCGAGAAATCTCTATTTTTACCTATTTTCTTCTCAATAGATGTTCCCTGAAATTATGAAAATGAATGATCTTCAAAGTATGTTTGTGTGGTCTTGCTTAGGTCTAATTACGTATCTAAGAATTACAATCTGTTTATTTTCTAGGGTAGTGTTATGGCACAACGGATGTTTGACACCTACTCTCCTCATGAAGATGAGGCAATGTCTCTGTTTCTTAACATGGTTTCAGATGGGAGAATAATCATTTTTACAATAAAGGTAAGTAACTTATCAAGTCCTATATGTGAATAATTGATTAGATTGCTACAATAACTTTTAATAAAATAACAAAACTTGTCACTTTTTAATTAATTTCTTACTTGTAATTTATAGACATGAGGAAATGATGAACTCCTCTCAGTTATGCACAGAAATAAAGATTGGATACAAGTTGAAGTAATTTCACATGTCTTGATAATGAAATATTGCTGTGGTAGGTTTGTTGTATAGGGATTACCAGTTCTAGTTTAATTTGTGGTCTTCGTGTATTATGATGAACTCCTCTCAGTTATGCACAGAAATAAAGTTTGGATACAAGTTGAAGTAATTTCACATGTCTTGATAATGAAATATTGCTGTGGTATGTTTGTTGTATAGGGATTACCAGTTCTAGTTTAATTTGTGGTCTTCGTGTATTATGATGAACTCCTCTCAGTTATGCACAAAATAAAGTTGGATACAAGTTGAAGTAATTTCACATGTCTTGATAATGAAATATTGCTGTGGTAGGTTTGTTGTATAGGGATTACCAGTTCTAGTTTAATTTGTGGTCTTCGTGTATTATGATGAACTCCTCTCAGTTATGCACGGAAATAAAGATTGGATACAAGTTGAAGTAATTTCACATGTCTTGATAATGAAATATTGCTGTGGTATGTTTGTTGTATAGGGATTACCAGTTCTAGTTTAATTTGTGGTCTTCGTGTGTTATGATGAACTCCTCTCAGTTATGCACAGAAATAAAGATTGGATACAAGTTGAAGTAATTTCACATGTCTTGATAATGAAATATTGCTGTGGTAGGTTTTGTTGTATAGGGATTACCAGTTCTAGTTTAATTTGTGGTCTTCGTGTGTTATGATGAACTCCTCTCAGTTATGCACAGAAATAAAGATTGGATACAAGTTGAAGTAATTTCACATGTCTTGATAATGAAATATTGCTGTGGTAGGTTTGTTGTATAGGGATTACCAGTTCTAGTTTAATTTGTGGTCTTCGTGTGTTATTGTTTTTCTACTTGTACAGTTAATCAGATTGTTGTACAAGTTGATGCACACTGTATTATAAATAATGTAACTAAATTACACAGAAAAGTTTTGTTATTCCTGAGAAAGGCTGCAAAAGCATACCATTTTATCTTTGATCACAGTTAGCCCTTTATAACCATTTGGAAAATTAGTTAAGCATCTATTATTATGCATATCAACTTATTATGCTTGATTTTCTGTATTTTTGTAGGATGAAGGAACATTTCAGATGAAGCAACCAGCTAGAGACCTCATGAAGAGATTAGGGAGCAAGAAGTCGCACGGAATAGGTTGGAGAGATATGTGGGCCATGGTCACTCAGAAGGGTGGTGGGCTATTCAGAATTTCTTGTTGGAACTAAGATGGTTTATACATTGTCATTTAAAACATGCTGTAAAATTGTTTTGGTCTTTAGAGTATGACAAAATTATTTATCATTTGCTATTACTTTATTAAAATATACTTTTGTCTTGTGTACACCTTAATGTTCAGATATTGGAATCAACAGAAATCACTTAACTCTTCAGAAACTTTTTTTAAAAGTATATATTTACTAAATACTCAATAAGAAAATTTAAAATATCACTTTGTTTGTTTTTGTAAAGTAATTTTCAGAAATAATGGTTATTGTCCTTCAGGTAAAATGTTTGGAGAATCATACAGTAAAAGTCCGGAGTTTAACAGCTGGGGTGCTCCAGTTCTTCTGAGAGTGGAAGTTCCGCTTGTTCCGGTTGAAGGTAACGTTAAATTTGACTATGTAGTAATTTCTCTTTAGTAAAGAATTAGATTTGAAGGGCAGAATAAACAGTAAACAACAGTAAAAAAATCTATTATAAGCAGACCTGGAATTAAAATTGCAATAAAAATGACTTAGCAGTGGAGAAAAGGTATATGCAAAATCTACATACCAACTGTAACCATACATTTGTAATCCATAAAAAAATACTCTGCATATTTTTAAAAAGAATGTAGGGTACAAGTGACAACTTAGGATTATAAAATGTATCCCAGGTTTTGGAGGTGACTAAAAAGTAGGACCCACACTGCAGTGAGCACACACCGTCTATCAGTTTTAACCTCCAATTTGCTAGTCTCACATAAGAAAATTAGAAATTAGGAGAGCGAGATGTAGGTGCTCAAGCCGTCAATGTCCCACATCTTTACTACCCTTCACTACCTGCAGACAGTTGTGGGAAGGTAACTGCTCTTCCAAGTTAAAATAAGAAAAAGATAAACATAAAAAGATGAAAAGATAAATAAAAAATTGAAAATAAGGTACTACTATTTGGTAGTATATATATACACAAGAATAGGCCCCAAGTTGTATCAATTAAAAATAAGCCAACTTCCAATCATCACCAACTTGGTCATATAACAATAGGTTTCCTTACCATAAGCAGTTTGTCTATCATATTCAAGTATAAATGTTGTTAGTCTTCAGTGTTTTCCCTTTCAGTAGTATTCAGAAATATAGAAAGAATCTTTGTAGCACAAGTGTACTGGTTTTTAAAGTTTTAGTGTCTCCACAATACATAATGTCTACATTCTTAATGTAAAAAAAACAAAGAGGGAACTGTCAGATTTTCAGTATGTTAAAGGACCTTTTATAATCTGAAGTATGGGAAGGAATAACGTTTCCTTCTTGGATTTATCTCATGGCTGGAGATGGGGGAACATGATGTTTTTTCAGGTTTATTTCATAATGTGAGGCTGAGAAGGAGAAAAATATTTTCCTGGTTAGATTTATGATAATGAACTAACAAAAAAAAATATAGTGTTAACAGTTTCTTTATGATTTTTTCTGAAGTCTTTTTTTCCCTATTTCAGTTAAACAGCTTACTCTTTAAAAATTTCTTTTTATACATCCAATAATTGAAATATTATAAATGTTTATTTTTTTTTCTTCCAATTTTAAATTTCTGAAATATATTTTTCACAAGAGTGGGATATTTTTATATCATATCTGCACTTGTGATTTGCTCCTATTCAATAATTTTCTATTTATTTCCTAATTAAAGTATGTCTGGTGTGGCCAAGTTGACTGGCTCTCAGTCTGCAGTTTCGAATCTCCCTTCTGCCAAACTTGTCCACTTTTTAGCCATTGGAGTATTGCAATGTGATGGCAGTCCCATTATTTGTTAGTGAAAGAGTAGCTCAAGAGTTGCCAGTAGATGGTGATGGCAAGTTCCCTTCCACTCTGTTCTTTCACTGCTAACTTAGGGATAATTAGCACAGACAACTTTGTGTAGCTTTGTGCAAAATTCAGAACAAACTTTATTCAAGTGTGCTTGTAATGTCAACTAAATCATAGATAAATGTATATCACACTGTTAAATGGTTAAAGGCGATAAAAGGTGTTTTATATGCATGATTGTTGCTGTTGCATTTTGAAATAAGCAATAAAAACAAATATTTCTGGTTTTTAGAAATATTAAGCTCCAAATTTATCACTAACTTTAAAATAAAAATAATTTAGACTTAAGTAGCTTTTGTGTAAACGCATGAAATATGGTCGTATATTGTGACACGCTGGCCAAAGAAATTCTTTGTGCATCCATCTGTAACTAATTCTTTTTAGTGCCACAAGGCTTACTGTTGGAATATAAAAAACTTGCAGTATGTCCTATTTGTTATTAATGTTACTAAACCTGTGAACTTTTTTCACGTTCTTATCAGACAGTGAATGTGATTGGTCAGACACTGAAGAAAATCGAAGGCGACAATCATTCTGTAACCATATAGAAGGGTACGGCAGTGTGTGCAGCTGTACTGACCCTGCTCCGTTAACATTCTCACCAGAGACGGTAAGTAATAATATACAGTTATTACATAATACTTTATTTAGTAAATGCCAACATAGATAGAATAATGTTCCCTGCTGGTACAGTGGTAAGTCTATGGATTTACAACTCTTAAAATCAGGGTTTGATTCCCTTTGGTGGACTCAGCAGATAGCGTGATGTGGCTTTGCTGTAAGAAAACACGCACATATGATTGAATAAAATAGAATTGGAAAGTGTGGTAAATCATATTAGGAACAAAACAACAACAAAAGTTTAATGGCTTCAACAGCTGTACTTGTTAAAAATACTCAAGTCTTTGCAGGAGTTTTTAAATATTTTTACCTGCATTTGTGTGTTTTTCAGTACATATTTATAAAAATATACACATTTATAACTCTCACTTCTTAAAAAAAAAAAAAAGGTTTAACCTGAATGCTGTTAAAAAATTAACTGTTTTATTTGTTATAAAAGTGAACTTAATTTGTAAATCAAAGTTTACTGTCAAATACTTTTTGTGATAATTGTTCCAGTTCAGCTCTGTATTCTAAACTAATTACAATAACTGTTTGTACATAAAAGTTTAATTCTTTATAGCTTCCAAACAACCAAGTGTACAATGTGCCAGTTGCAATCATTGCAAGCAATAGACCTCATTACCTCTACAGGTAAGAGACTATATTTATTAGTAAGAACAATAATAATATTAAATTACGTCTTTTTTTAACACTAGCACATCGGATGATCTTGTGGTAGAGCTCTGGATTTTATTTCTAGCAAGTTTGGTTCAAATTTTTGCAATACCATGAAGTATTTTTCAGACTTTTAGTTCTGGGTGTATTATAAGAGTGACAGCCAGTTCCCTTAAAATGAAAGGTGTGGTATGGATCTGTTGACTGGCTGTTTCCCATCTGGTCTGGATAATGATAGATCGCCTTTAGTAGCTTTATGATAGATACAAATACAAGTATTATTGGTGATATTCATAAAACTGATATCTTGCATTTCTGTTTTTGCTTGCTAAGTAACAGATAATCACATCTGGAACTTCTGTGATTTCTTGTGTTTTTTTAAGAACAAAAAATAACTTCATAACAGACAAAATTCCAGAGATGAATCTTTTAACACATTTGGAAATGTCACTTATAACTTCTAAACTTTACAGAAAATATAGTTAACACTCTAATATTGTATGGTTTAACTTATTATGGCTTCCATGGAACATGAGAACAGAAAGTATGAATTTCTTATTATGAACGTTTTGATAAACTATTATAATGCTTTCATTTATCTTGTACATTTTTTTTATAACTTTACAGGATGCTACGTTCTCTACTCTCAGCTCAGGGTGCTAATCCAGAAATGGTTACAGTGTTTATTGATGGATATTTTGAGGTAAGTGTTGGCTGTCCAGAAGTTTTCTTGCAATAAAATACTGTAATTTGAGTTTAGGACAAAATGTTTGAGCATAATGAACATTTTAGCCAGTTATATAATTTTACATTTTCAAAAATTATAAGATCATGTGAACAGAGTCTGGTAACAAACAAAAACTTAAATTACAAAAGATGAATGTAATAGGTCGATTGAATAAAAGTAAATGAATGTGATAGGTCGATTGAATAAAAGTAAATGAATGTGATAGGTCGATTGAATAAAAGTAAATGAATGTGATAGGTCGATTGAATAAAAGTAAATGAATGTGATAGGTCGATTGAATAAAAGTAAATGAATGTGATAGGTCGATGTGAATAAGAGTAAATGAATGTGCTGAGTCGATTTCAATAAGAGTAAATTATCACAAGCACACAAGATTACTAAAAAGAATGTTATTATAAATTATGTATTCAATTTGTGAGAGAAAGAAAACAAGAATATAATCAAAGAAAAGAGCAATAGTTTGGGAAAAGTCCAATGAAATTTACTTAAAGTAATGTAGTACTGCTTTTATGAGGAACTGTTTAAAATAGCCAAAACTCTGTGGTAATGTGAAAGAAGTATTGAAGATTTATATAAAATATTTCAAAACCTACCAGTGAAACTTTAAAACATCACCATTATGGAACCTATCAAAGTGGATCAATTAAATAACAGTATGGTGTAATTTAGTGAAGTAATAATAGTATTAAACTTGTTCCAAGTGCTGGTGGTACACTAGTGTTGATACATTTGATGGACACGTGTCTTTTTTAAGAATTTACTTGAAATGTGTATATTTAATAAACAGTTCCTTGGAAACTCTTTCAAACAGAACTTCTCATTGGCTTCTTTTGATCAGAAATAAGAAAGGAAAATATATGTTGTTAATGTTTTGACAAAAAAAACCACTAAAAGTGAAAACAACGTTGTGCTGTGTTTTAGCAGTGTACCAAGTTTCTCAAGTTTATACAAGTAAGAGCTAATTTTAATTTGATGTTCCAGGAGCCCCTAGAAGTAACGAAACTTTTTGGGCTGCGTGGTATTCAGGTAAGAATTAAACTGTAGAACCACTTGATTTTTTCTGGCATTTATATATTCAATTGTACAGAATTGTACCATTAAACTTACCAGAATGTATGGTTATTATTAATATTTAAACAGTACTTGTTTGAAAATTGGTAATACCTTATAAAATGGCTTGTCTTCTGAACCAAAATGTTTACATTAAACAAGAAGTGTATTTTGAGTATGCTTGTATACATGTAGATGTTAGTCATAGATGTTGTTAGTCCAAACGTCTTTTCATCATTTGCTCTTTCATCTGAATTGTATGCCTGTGGTAATAGAATTTTATCATTTGTGTTCTTCAATACAAGATGTATGTTTTTATGTATGCATGAGTAACAAGTTAGAATTGTTGTGACATAATCTCCTTTTTTTATGTAAATATTTGTGTATTATTATGTGGGCATGTGTTAGGTTTATAAATTAATCATATTAATAAAAACAAGAAAATTATTGTAGACACATTTTATAAGTATTTCAATGAAACAACCAGTCCTATAAACAGTTAATGTCGTACAGACAAAGAAAATGTGGGTGCAAACTACAGTAGATGTGGCCCAGCAGAAGAGAAGTTATTAGTAGCATAGTGGGGGCATACAATCTACAGATCATTAAAGATTTAGTATATGATTTTATCAATTTTCAGTGTATATGAGCATTACATAGTTATTAAATTGTATGAAATTTATCTCGTAGAAACTGCAAATTATCATAAATGTAAATGTCTTTTTTGTTGTTGTTATTGTTTTTTTAAATCTTCTAATAAGTTATTTTAAGATTATCTGTACTCAGATTAAATTTTGAAGACTCAGAGTTGACCTTAACTGTATAATAAGATTCTTACAAAGTGAACCATGTTGTTTTTATTTTTAAAAGTAGGAGCCATCTTCTTCGTGTATTACACATTTGAAAATCAACACATTTATTTATTCTTTCAGCACACGCCTATAGGATTAAAAAATGCACGGATATCACAACACTACAAGGCTAGCTTGACTGCTTCTTTTAATTTGTTTCCAGTAAGTGGAAAGTTTTGTACTTAATGGAGCAAAAATTGTATTTACAGAAATATTTTAAAAAATTTATGAATGTTGAATAATAATATTTCCAAGTATTGCATCATGGAAGTGTTATATTAGCTGTTTGATTTTTTTATAAGGATGCCAAGTATGCAATAATTATTGAAGAAGACTTGGATGTTTCACCAGATTTCTTTAGGTGAGTAAAAGTTTCCTATACTGTTGATACACCTGAGTTTTAGTGTGTGTGTGTGTGTGTGTGTTTGCATTTCTTTAAACTCTGTGCAACTGAATTTTTTTATGTTATTCCTTGGAGTTTCATGGCTTGCCAGCATTGCACATGTGCTTTCTCTGACTGGTCACATTTTAAGTTAAGTAGGTTCTCTAGTCTCTTAAGCATTAATGATGTTAACATTAACACACAACACAAGTGAGTTTTTATTTGGTATATATCTCTGTAAGGAAACTTTCTTTTTTTCCAGTTACTTCAGCCAAACATTAAGAATCTTGGATGAAGACGAGACAGTTTATTGTGTGTCTGCGTGGAATGATCAGGTTTGGCTGAATTTTTATATGTTATTTTACCTTTAATAAATAGGAAACTAATATTAACTGTTAACATTAATTTTTTTAAAATTTGCATGAATTTTAAAAGAGAGATTGTATCAAATGAACAGGTAATGTAGTTCTATTACAACGAATCTTATGCTCTTTGAATTCTAATATTTTTTAAATTGATCGAGTTTTGTGTGGCAAGGTTCAAGTGAGTTCTTCACTTTGTAGGGATATGAACACACAAGTGAAGACCCAAGCCTTTTGTATCGGGTAGAAACGATGCCTGGTCTTGGGTGGATCCTTAAGAGGAGCCTGTACAAAGAGGAACTTGAATCTCGTTGGCCAACACCAGAAAAGGTTTGTAAAGATTTCTGCTACGTTATGTAACTAAGATGATTTATTGTTTTTGTACATGCTTAAATTTGTACCTCAAGTTGTAGCGACAAGATAGATGTGTAGATAATGGAAGTAGGAGAGAAAAATAAGAAGACTTTTCAAAAAGGATAACTGGTATGTTGTAGTAGTTTTAGACTTGAACCTTGTATATTGAATTATAGTTAACTCACTGCTGTTTCTTTAACTTTGAATTAAGGCCAAGCATGTTAAGGCGTGCGACTCGTAATCTGTGGGTTGCAGGTTCGCATCCCCGTCGCACCAAACATGCTTGCCCTTTCAGCCGTGGGGGCATTATAATGTTACCGTCAATCCCACTATTCGTTGGTAAAAAAGTAGCCCAAGAGTTGGCAGTGGGTGGTAATGACTAGCTGCCTTCCCTCTAGTCTTACACTGCTAAATTATGGACGGCTAGCACAGATAGCCCTCGAGTAGCTTTGTGCGAAATTCAAAACAAACAAACAAACTTTGAATTATGATGAATCCTAGTTGTTGTTTTTTAAATCTTTATTCTACTTGAAAATATAAATTGATCATTGATACCATTTTATACTGTTACCAGGTAAACTGAGAAGTGATTTATTGAATATCTTTAGTATTTCTTTATGAGATATGTAAAATAAAAACGACAAATAATGCAGGGTCTCCCTGTTATGTAATTTGCAACTTAACTTGTATGTAAACAAATTTGAAGTTTCTGGTTTTTAAAATATTAAATCTAGCTGTGGGACTGGGACATGTGGATGCGACTCCCCGACATCAGGAAGGGACGGGAATGTGTTGTGCCCGACGTGTCCAGGACGTATCATTTTGGCTCTTCAGGGCTCAACATGAATTCATATTTTCAAGATGTGTATTTTAAGAAACATGCTTTTAATACTCAACCAAACATAAAGATAAATGACATCAACAGGTAATTCTACAAGTGTTTTGTTACTTTCATCTAACATACAGGTGAATTATGTCGTTTTTCTGCAGACTTTGTTAGTTCTTTCAGGTTTGATGGACTACTCTATAAACTAGTAAAAATAAAATTTATGAAAGCAGTTAAAATAGTAGTTCAAATGATATCCATGCTGCTATATTGTAGTTTTCTGAATGAAACAGAAATAAAGAACTCCATGGGTTTTAAAAACAGATTTATCTCGAACAACACTGATTAATACAGAAATAACCTAGCCTATCTGCTAAGCATGAAAACCTTGTTGAGTAGCTTGCCGTTAATATTTAAACCGGTAAAACTACAAAAGAACATTTCCTATGCACAGACTTGCTGATTTTTACACGTTTGGAAAGAACACGCTATATTTTGTTGAAGTGAAATCATTTGTAATTTTGAATTGCTCTAAGATTTTGTAATAATATTTTATTATTGTTTGTCACTCAACCAACATACAAATTAATAACATCAACAAGTAAGGCTTTTAATAAGATTTGGGTTTATTGCAATTTATAACAAGCTTGCTACTGGAAGTAAAACTAAAAATCAGTCTGGTAACAACTGCAGTTGATTGAATATACTTTTCTGTTAAATGAGCTACAAAAACTTTTTTTTGGTTCTGTTTAGCTCTTGGCACTCTGTTATTTATATTTAATATGCTTTGTAGTTTTTTTTATAGTAATTAAGAGATTTCTTTGAGTAATTTTTAGTCCTAAAATTTAACTTGTGTGGTTTTTCTAATTAATTTGTTAACCATTGGTTAAAAATATAAAACAAAACATTGAATCTGATTTGAAATCCTTGATGTGAAATAATCTAGTTCCTAACATAACGTTAACTACACCACATTCCTGTATGTGATGTGGGGACCTCCCAAGGAAGGTTCTGTTCTTTTTAGTTTACCTTCTCTGCAATCTAAACATCGACCCACGTGTTTGCCGTGGGTGGTGCATCATAAAGGGAAGAGAAGATTCTGGCGGTTGAGAGGTCCAACCCTAATGCACTACTTTGGCCTTGAATTCTTGTAGATGGGGATGTCTTGGGGTGGCCTTCCTTTGGTTGATCAGCTGGTCCACTTGGGCTAAAGTCAGCCAAGTACCAGTGTTGGAAGTTCTCAGCATGTGTTTTGGACATTGTGTCTGATGCTGGTGTTTGGGAATAGTGCTCATGAAATCCTGGCGTTGCTGCACTGTCCTTGTTTCACATTGTAGTGTGTCCTCTCGTAGGGCTCCATGGTGGGTGGGGACAGTGAGCACCAAAATTTCCTTTTTTTAATTATGGATCCTCCAAATAAAAACTTCAATAAAATAATGGAAAAACAGTCCATAGGTAAACGACCACATCTTGAGGATTCTGAGCAACATCTTTAACACCTGTTGTACCTCATTTTCTTATCTCACATTCTCTTTCAGACAAACCTTTAGGGCAGATGTCTCCCTTTTTCATTCAGAAAGGGCTTGCTGGCTCTCCAAAGTCAGTAAAGGAGCTTCAGTCTGGTGACATTGGTGGAAACATTCACATCTCAACATAGTGAACTACTCATGTTACTTTGAATTCATCATGAGGAGTAATTGTTGAGAAGGATTTGAAGAACATCCCTGAGTCGGAGATTCTTGCTGGTTTTTCCACTCAAAGAGTTTCTGCAGTGAGGCGTATCTCCACTCTCAAAGACAGAATTGCAATGCCAACCAGTATTCTCATTCTGACATTCCACTATCAAGGCAGGTTATCTTAATTGCAGGGTGGAACCATACATTCCAAACCCTCTCCAATGTTTCCAGTGCCAATGGTTCGGTCACTCTAAGACATCATGTTGTGGCTCCTTGACATGTGCTTGTTGCAGTGGCAAGGACCATGATGTGTATGAGTGGGAAAATCCTTTAATGCATCAATTTCAATGGTTCTCACCTGTCCTACTTTAATTCTTGTCCTAAATGAAGGAAGAAAAAGAGGTGCAGCATTTGAAAACGATTCATAACATTACTTATCCTGAGGCTCAAAAATTGCTGTCTATCACCTCATCTCAGACTATGCCACTGCACTTTGTTTCACAACTACAGTGGGAATGTAGACAGATCTCTGTGCCTCCAACAGAATAATTCTTTAAACAAATGAAAAGTCCTTTGATCTAAGTGTTTAAAAAAGTTGATTAATCAACTTCAACACCTATCTCTGTCGCTTATGTACATTTCAGTGAGCCCCAGATCCACAAAATGTGGGTTCCAGGTACAGGCATTTCCTTGGATACATCTTCTTCTCCCACCCCAAGATGCAAAACGATCATTCGTTCACATCCTCAGTCACTGGAATCCTCTTCCAACAGCAAAAGTTTGTTCAGTTGACCAAGGGCAGGTTCCATGGAGGTCGATAGACCTCCCTTGAATAAATCCAGTAAAGAAAAAAGACATGGTTATAAACAGAAGGGTTCTCCACCTAATTCTCCTATACAGAAGTAAAAGTGGCCACCTTGATAGAATGGAACTGTCGAGGTTTACCTACTAATCTGGATGACATCGAAACACCGATTGCTTTCTACCATCCTGTATGTCTTTCCTTACAGGAAACGTTTCTGAAACCTGCCAATACAGTCACCTTTTGGCAATTTTCTTTGTACAGAAATGACAGGCTGTGTGATGGAGGGGTGGCACTGTTGGTTGATCAGCATGTGCCCACCCTGTCTTTGACATTCGACACACCCTTGGAGGCTATAGCCATCTGGGTTTCCTTGGGTCATACCATCATTGTTTGTTCTCTACCTGTCACCTGGAGAAACATCGGATCAATCAGACCTTGATACTCTTGTTGAACAGTTGCCGTCTCCTTTTCTGCTCCTGGGGGATTTTAATGGACATCATCCCCTCTGGGGAAGTGCTGTTATTGATAGGAGGGGTTTTGAGCGTATGCTCTCTGATCACAATCTTTCTCTTTTCAATACTGGTTCTTCCACTTATTTTCACTCACCTAGTCAGTCCTTTACTGCTATTGATCTCTCAGTTTGCTCCCCTTCATTATTCTCCCATTTTTCATGAAGGATTGACAATAATCCACTAATCAATGATCATTTTCCTATACTTTTGAGAGAGATTGACCGTGGTCAATGCCACCCTACCCGCATGCCCCGGTAGAAGCTGGATCAGGCAGACTGGTCAACTTTCACTGATCTTGCAGAACTTGATCCTGCCATCAATAGACGACTGCGTGGCAGCAGTAACTGACTGTATTATACAAGCAGCTGCTCAGTGTATTCCTAAAACCTCGTTACATTTTCCACGATATCCTCGTCCGTGGTGGAATTCTGCTTGCCATTTGGCACGGAAGACTCAAAAACGGACCTGGGATACTTTCCATAGATATCCCACAGTCTCGAACCACATCACTTTCCAGCAGGCCTGTTTACATACTTGGTGGGTGAGATGTCAAAGCCAGAAGGAATCTTGAATTAGGTTTACAAACAGCATATCTTCTACAACCAGTTCCAAAGTCATATGGGACAAAATGTGAAAGGTCAGTGGGCAACATAATTCTGTCCCCCTTTCAATCTTGCTCCCTGATGACCAGGAAGTAGCTGATACTCGGAGCATTGGTGATACTCTAGGTGAAAGCTTTTGTCAGGTATCTAGCACTTTTGCTTCTTCCTCCACCTTCTTAGCCATCAAGACTTTCCTTTCAAGCTGATTGTCTCTGTGATTATAATCATCCCTTTACACTGATGGAACTCAAACTGGCCCATCATCAATCTGGCAGAACATCAGTTGGACCTGATGATGTACACTGTACCATCTATCTCCTGCTTTTCTTTCTATTCCTCTGATTGTTTTTAACCAGATCTGGCCCCTAGAAGGAGTTTCAAACACAATTTTATTGAATTTTAGCCAGTAACAGTTTCTCATAATGTAATGTAGCTGCCTATTTCTCATCTTTGAGAAGTGTAGATTAATAATCTAAACACTTGAGCTATTTTTCTACTCTTTTCATCTGTACAAGTCAGTGGCTTCATATCAAGTGATTCATGTCGGGATTGAACAGTGTTACTATGTTGCTACAAGAATGGTTGCTGATTTTTCTTAAAGCTTTTTGAAAATTGTGTATTATCATCTTATACTTCATTTGAATTATTATGCTCTAATTATTATTAGAGTAGAAGAAATGTTTTTGTTGAACAAACTGAGGTAGGTTGGCTTTATGAAATCTGTTTGCTCCTAGCTAAATCAAGTTTCATTTTTCCAACAAGACTGTTGAGTAAGTCCCTGTTTATACCTTATCATCCAGAGTAATTGTTAGAATGAGCAAACATAATAATTGTGAAGAAATATATACGGATGAACATTCAACAGATTTAAAACTTGTGTGTCAAACAAAGCTTTCTGATTAATAATCTTATAAAATGTCAGCTTTAGTTTGGTAAAAAGTACTTGTATTATGTCCCAGTGGTCATAAACACAGTACAAACATTTGCATTTTATAAATCAAAACAAGTATAAAACAGGTAATAACTTCATAGATTTAAAAGAATGTAGAAATTATAAAATTGGTAATTAAAATTCCAACAAGCATTTATTTCTGTTTAAAAAATCATGTCACAATAAAGATTTGGTTGAAATACAAAAGCTGCAAATTCGTATAAATATCACATGAAAATAAGATGTTTTCAGAAGATACATAATTTCTAGAATGTTCTTCTGAAGTTTCAAACTATTTCATTTAGTTTTTGTTTTTTCAATACAATAAAACAGACCATATGACAAATGCTTAGAGTTAAGCAGTTTCATGTTGTAGAATGGTTTAACTTCAGATCATGGAATTTTAGGTTTCCTAAACTTCATTTTATAGCTAAAGTTAATTCCAAAACCTAAACTTTTTATAATAAAGATATGTTTGTTGTTTTGTAAATTCTATGGTTTATATACTTTTAAGTAACTTTCAGCTTAAATTGGAAATTTTTCCTTTTAAAAATATAATACTTACCATGATGTTTACTGGAGTTAGTTGTTAAAAAGTGTATTTGGTTTGGTTGTGGTTTTTAACCTTTGTTTCATGTCTTGTTTCTTTTCAGTGTTAAGAAGGACAATTATGAAGCACAAATAGAAGAATTATTAAGGTAAGTTTCAAAAACGTTTCTGATTTCTTGATATGAAATATACACAAACATTAAGTTTTCATGTTGAAACTTGGTTGAATGTAGAATGTGCAGCAACTGCTTGTTGTAGAAACACGAGTGTAGAGAATGATATTTGGAAAACTTTCTGCCTTTTAAAATGTCCTGTACACTTGTTTCTACAACAGGCCATCCATTCAATGGAGTTTCATCATGAATACTGTGTCGAAACAGTCTATCAAAGAATTACTTTTTCTTGTTATTTTAGAGGCAGGCATTATTTTACACATTTTAAGGTTTATTCTTATATTTCAGATACATGCTTAGAAAATATTCCAGCACAAAAAATATTGTGGTTAGAAAAAATAATATTTTTTAATAATATTGCAGGCAAGCAGTTGTACTAGACCACAGCAAATCACCTTGTGAGGAGAATTTTGTTCCTGATACTAAGGTAACAGTCATTATAGATCTAATCTATAATTAGCAGAATAACTTTTTCAAAACCTGGAACGTAACTGTCTACTTACACTTAATTTACGTTTTCATAAAGATCTTTATTTTTTTTTTAAGTTTTATTTTCATTTTATGTGTGGTTTTTCAAAACCGTGCGTGTGTATGCGTGATAACATGGAACAAGACTTGTAATAGAAAAATTGATTTCAAACTTCTTAATAAATATCTGTAATGCATTTATTGTTTTAAAATTTAATAAAATACTTTACAGTTGTAAAACGTGTATTAAGTTTCACATCCTGGCTTGTGTTTATATTGGCAGGGAGGTGTCTATGTGATGTTTATTAAAATGAGCAGCCCAAGGGATTTCACCACATGGCTTCAAGTAGCAAAAGTAAGTTATTGCTTTTCTTGACGATGAAAAACCCACTTGAAATAAAAATGTGTCTCAGAGTGCCTGGTATGGGTATAATGCTTTTATTGATAAGAAGAGAACAACGTTTTGATCTTCCTATGTCATCTTCAGGTTAAGAAAGAGAAGGTTCGCGAGTGACTGTTGCCAGACACGTCTAGGGACAGAGTATAAATGGATATGGGATTATAGGGGGGGTTGCAGTTCAATGTTAGGTTATTAATTGGTATCGGTGTAAATGTGTTAAACAAATGCAAAATCTAAGAAGCCCTACTTGTACAGTAACTAAAACCAAAATTAAACCAATATAAAGGAACGCCTTTATACCTATACTAATTAAGAACCTAACATCTGACTGCAACGCCCTCTACAATCCTTTACCATTTTATACTCTCGTCCCTAAGATGTGTGAGAAAACGATCATTTGTACACTCTCTCTTTCTTAACCTGAAGATGACCTAAAAGGTCAAAACGTCATTCTCCCCTTATCAGTGAAAGTGTTAATACCCATACCAATCATTCTGAGGTACATAAGTTATTGTTTTATGACCAAAGGGGGGAAAAAGTGTTTTTAGTGATGATAGTTGTACATATTCAACGTGTATCTGACAATATTTATTCCTAGTGTATTATTTATAGCTATACAGTAAAATATGTGTTGATATTTTAAACTTATAATGTGTATTTCATAACTTGGTGAACAGTTTTAAGTATTAATATAGCTTGAAAGTTCTGGAAATTAATGTCTGGTTGACATTAATTACATAATATGTAAAACATGACTGTGAGAGTTATTACAGGAAGATATCTTAACTGTGATTCTAGAAAGCTGTTAACTACAGTGGAACCCCTCTAAAGCAGCCACCTTCAGGACTGAGACAAATTGTCCTGATTAGAGGGGTTCCACTGTAAATAATTAGGAATTGTGTAAACAAAAGAGATTGTGATTGAATGACTGCTTTCAAGGGGTGACCAAATCTGAGGGGTGGCCACTTAGAGGGGTTCCACTGTATATTGTAAATAAAATAAAAAATAACAGTTTTTGCCGTACTCTGGATCTCTCCAAAAACTAATTGCTATATAGCACTGTAAGTGCATGAGATAAGTTAGTCAAGTTTCTAATTTTCTTTTCAGTGTTTTAAAATTTGGGATCTGGATGCAAGAGGCTATCATAAAGTGAGTATTTCTGAGTTAACTGACTAGTTTATGATATACTTAGGGGGTTTATACTGTTTTTAAAACTAGGTTTGTTATTACTACTTGAAAGCTTGGTTCAGTCAAGATGTAGTGTTTTAAATAACGAAATGTGATTCAGTTCTGATTGTTCTTCACATTTTGTATGAGAAAGTTTGGTTTAGAGTTTGTTAGCATTGTTCCATCTTGTCCGATAGTTTTACTGATGTGTGACATCTTTATTAATACAATTGTCTAACACCTTTCAGTATATGTCTGTTTTACTTCTTGTTACTATGCAAGGAAAACCTTATTTGACATTTGTTATGACACAGTTAAAGTATCGTTTGTGTGGGTTTCTGATACCCACCAAGTTGTATAATTTCATCAGACAGAATTTTTAAACGTTTCATTAGTAGTTGTTATTGTTTCTTTTTGTTAGACCAGGAATATTTTGACATCCATAATTCTGTCTTTCTTCCATCAAAAAGGCTGAGTGTGTTTTATGTTCTGTAATGAGTTAACTTGTTGTTACTGCAAGTCCAGTAATTAGTACTGAAAAATTATTTTGGATATGACATAAGGGTATATTTAATATATATAACTTCAACACTTTACGTTTATTACGTATATATTTTATTACAGAAATTATTTGGGTAACTATGTGGGCTTAGGACTAACCTAAGTCTCCTAATCTGTCAAATGAAATGAGAAATTATTGGATTTACAGCCAAATCTATTGTAACAACAAGGATAGCTATATAATGAAAATTAGCATTCTAATCTTTACAAGTAAGGACAACATTTAATTAGCTGTGCTTGTTATCAGGCTGACCTTTGTGTCATTAGCTTGCTCTGATCAGAAGGTAATATTAATAACATCTAAACTAATTTTCTCTAAACTTAGATTTTTTTACATTTGTGTACATTATTTGATGGTAAAATGAAAGTGTTTTTCATCACTATTAAAACTTGTGCCATATTTGTATGTTTAGAGTATGTGGAGGATGTTTATGAAAGGAAACCAGTTGTTAGTGGTTGGCGTGCCAAATTCATCATACTCGTAAGTATAATATGTACGTTGCTTCAGAACATACTTGTGAATAGAATCACTGAAAACCTTGTACACTTGTCAGAGTCAAATGTGTGGAAGGTAGCATATACACTTTGTTTTTTTAATTAAATAATCTGATTCAAATTTTAATATAAAACAAAAATGCTTTATGTGTATGTATGTTTATGAATGTGATATATTTCTCCTTTAACAAGTATTTTGGTATTATCCGTTACAGAATCTTGCATTGTCTCAAGAAATGTATTTTTAGGTTAGAAAGAACTATATAAAATCAATAGTGGTGTCATTTGTATGCAGGATTAACAAAATATCTTGTTAAAGGTTTTATTTTTTTAATTCCACTAAGCTTTTCAAGAAAAAAAATTGGTATACTTCTGTTTTATTGGTTAAAAATATAATGTTTTATATCCACTGTTCAACAGTTAGAAGGGAAGTAGCAAGCACACAGAAAAATATCCTAGAAACCAAGAAATAAACCAGTGTTTTCAAGCCTTCCCAAATCACACTCATTTACCTAAAAAGTTGCAAAATTGACAAGAACAGAATACTATAATAATACCCATGTGTCAGTACAAATTTGGAACTCTTCAGTTGTAGCTGAATATAAGAACCTCTCATTGTCCTAGGCCTATTTTAACTCTAAAGAAAGTTTTTATTACACAAGATTAGAAGACCAGCAAAATAGTATTATATACTTGTGATTGATTTTCATTGTGTTTAAATACACCAGTTATTCCTGCCAATAAACTGTTGCCACATTATAAGTACATTTGTCAATTCCATTTCTTCATTCAAAGAGCCAGTGGGTGGGTGTTGATTGTTGGTTTTCTGTCTTTGTGGTTGTAGTTCAAAATTAAGAATGTCTTTCTGAGTTGTAGGAATCTTTCTCTAGGTTGTTTAGTCCATATGTGAATAAGGTACCATTAAGTTAGAAACCTTTCCAACTAACTGGCTAATGTTAAATAAATATCTTAATTTAAAAATGTGTACTGAAAATGCAGTATCAGACATTACTGTTCAAATTTTTTTTATACATACTAACCGAAGCAGCTGGCTTGTTTCTCATTAAATCTTGACTCAATTGTAACACTGCAGAAAAGTAACTGTGCTTTAAAAACCAAAAGTAAGCATATGAAGACAATCTCGCTAAAAAGGCACAACTCTTTATAAAGTATTATTTATGTTTTTGAGAAACGCAGTTGATAAACAACTGACAAAGAGTTCAACTTTCTTTGAGAACACTTTATTCGACTGATTGAAACTAAAATGGAACCAGATCTAGGATAGTCTTAACACACATTTTGTATTTTATAGGATAGTGCTATAGAAATATCAATTTAAAATTCAACTACCTAAAATAATTATAAATATCTTGATTCTTGTAATGTCTTTATAGTGTTTACAAGCCTTCTCAAGTCACTCCCATTTACCTAGAAAGTCACAAAATTGACAAGAACAGGATACGATAATGAAACCCATGTGCCAGTAGAATGATAGAAGTTCTCAGCTGTAGCAGAATCTCTTGGTATCTCAGGCCTATTGTAGGTTTAAAGAAAGTGTTTATCATGAGATCAGAAGGCCACAGAAGGAACTTGTGGTTGATGTTCTTTGTGCCTAAATACAACAATTCTTCCTACAAGTGTTTGTTGTTCTTGCCAGTTGACAGCTCTGCACATTGTTGTTGTTTGACAGCACTACCATCTGACAGTGACAGGTGATAAAAGTTGTGTGTGAAAGTCTTGGAGAAAAGTATAACACATGAGCAGTTTGTGGTAACCAAAGACAAGAAGACTTTTTGGTTTTGATGCTGAAAATCAACATTTATGTGCAGATTGTGTACATTTTTGTTATTTGATGTGTACATTTGTGTAGTTGCTCTAAATGACTATAAACACTAACCGAACAAAGTGTTAATTCAGAACAGGAACGTGCAAGTATTTTAAACTTGCTTTGTTAGAGAAACCTTGTGGGCTTGTAGGGTATAAATGTTAAGTTTTTAAAAGTCATCTCAGCATGTACATACTGTTTTTTTTTAGCTACATTAGTTTTATGTATCTGTTAACTGTTTTCTGTACATTTCCCACACTCACTTATCTAGCTGTGCTATTTATTGAAATTTTATTCCATTACAATCAAACTGTCTTCAAGAAACCTTTCAAGTCCATGATGTAAAGAAAATACAAGATCGACAACCACATTGTCGAAGTGTGTCTGGATTCCTTAATCATAAGATAACACTAATTGTGAGTCAGTAACTGTGATCTACCCAATATTTTAATGATTTCCTTTTTCTTTTCTTTTTTTTCCCAGAGGTTAGATGATACAATATGATTTTTGATGTTTAGGTTTCTGAATTCACTCCTAAGCTAGTGTATGTTTTAGTATTTACTTTTGTTAAATGTTATATAACTACTTGTACTTTAGTGAGATGATTTTAGTTAACCCTTAAACAGTCAGATGTTTAAATAGAAGTTGTTTAACTGTCAGTTTCGTTGTGACACCTTTTCACACTGGGTTTCTTCTGTTCTTAGTGCTTTCATTAAGTTTTAATTATCAGGTCTATTAAACATAAGTTATTGTATCTTCTAATTCTTGAGCTACAAATAAAATAACAATAATAGTAATTGAAGCTTCTCAAATATAAACAACTTTAATTATCAGATCTTCTGATGTACTTCTCCAAAGTTATCAGGTCTCCTACAATACCTTTCAGTCTAAATTATCAGGTCTGATTTATCTATTAGTTTAAATCATGAAATATTTTCAATAAGTCTGAAGTGTTTAATTATCTAATTTATGAATTTTGCCTAAATTAGAAGGTTTTAATATTGTCTTCTGAACCTAAGTTATCATGCCTTCTTACTGTGTGAACTGAAATTGTGTTTTTAACAGATGAACAAGCCGAAAAACTAACTAAACTTGTGAAGCATCAAACAACTGTTTTATGTTCTTAGTTGTGTTGTAAATGCTGAACATTGTTTTTTACTGACAGTCAGTGTATGACAGACACCAGATTATTATTCTGTTGAAGCTTTTGTAAGGCACTTAAACATAACCCTGCATGAGGTGAAGATTTATGTGGTAAAAACCCTTGGCTGCCATAACCTAGTCCTTTATGTTTACTTAAAAGAATGGTAAGTAATGGAGTAAGCCACAAGCATATCCCAGTGTTCCTTATGTAAAAAAATTAATGTATGTTGTAAAAATATATTGCATACTTTGCACTAAGCAATATCAATCTCTTGATTAGCTGGTACTTAGTGTTTTTCATTTATTATGTAATTATATATTAAAGTAAAAATTGGTTTTGTAAAGAATCTCAACTTCCTTATGTTTCAAACTGTCAGTTTTAATTGTAACTTATTATTTATGTATACATTATAATTTGTTCAGATTGTCCTTAAAATATCATATTTTTGTAAAAGTGATTATATTTATCCAGTATTATTTCTAACAGTACTAATCACTACTAAGGTCAGAAGCAAACTGATAAATCCTTTATCACATTTTTTCTTTCTTTTTTTTTGGGGGGGTCTTGTTGAAATTATCTCACAAACTCTTCTTATTGCCTTGCTCTATAGAAAAAACAGTTTTGTGTAACAAAAAACACACAAGCCGTAGCTTTTTTATCTGTCTTTATTCAAAATTGTTGCTGAGTTATGTTAAAGTTTTATCACTTTATTAGTATTGATACGTTTAGCCAGTTATGAATTACACAATCCTTCATAGCTGCATCAACATTTTCAGTTGTGGTCTTCAGACTGGTAATCATCAGATTAATTTTCAAAGCTCACCTGTTTTCTTAGGTTCGCCAGTGGTCATGAAATTACTCAGAAAACAATGTCTGACAAGTAAACAAAGAACAGTATGTTTAGAATTGTTATGATGATGATGGTTATATGTGCCTGAAATTTTTTTTGTTTATCTCAGTCTGGGATTAAATAAACAGTCCACCTGCATATAGGTTCCATACATGTGTTTATTGATTCAGTTCATTATTACTGTAAGTTGAAAAGATGTGCCACAGTATGAGCCTTACATCTTCACGAAAAATTATGAATTCGTGATAATGAATTATCAACTGAGTGTTGGTTCTCACTACCTGTAATTACTAACTGGATGTCATTAGTTTGCCTTTTTGATATCTGTAGCTGCTAAATATATTAGGCCTAAGTTATTTCCCTTTTTGCAGCTAAACCGAATTAATACAAGAAAAACTACAGTGGTTTTCAATAATCTTACATTTGCAATAATCTTACAAAATTTAAGTTGTTGAAAATTTAAGGAATGGATTTTGTCCTAAAAGTACTAGTCCTTTATATACATAAAGTGTGAAAGTAGAATATATTTTGTGTTTCCCTATAGGGGCACAGTGGTAAGCCTGAGGATGTATTATACTAAAGACTAGGGTTTGATAAGCATGGAAAAGCTGACACAGCACAGATGGCCCATTGTACATTATTGTGCTTGACTCTGATCAAACATTTTCTTAGTATCATAAACTTAAAGTATGGAAGGCTGTGTGAGAAAAGAATTGATAAAAAAAAACAAATGTGTATCTAATCTTGGAAAAACTAATGTTAATAAAAGTAATTGACCGTATAAAAATGAACATATGTGTCAGTAACATTTTAGATTTTCTTTACTATTTGTAAATAATTTAAACTAAAACCATCTTCACACATTACTTGTTAACACGCCATCTTGACCTCCTTAAATTAGAAATGGATTTTCTATGATAATCACAGATTCTTATTGTTAAAGGTTTTGAATCAGTCAAACAAATCATAAGATGAATATTTTTAAAGAAAACTTTCAAATGGTAAAATTATGTAAGGTCATTAACAGCAGGCCAGGTGAGTAACATAGACATAAATCTTTAACTATATACAGAAGTGTCTCACTGCCTTTAACTGCAATTTTAGGCTGGCCTAAATTGTCACATTTATAACTGAACTATGTTTATCTATGTAGAATCAAAAGTTTGTATTACTGTCTTTTATTCTCAGCTTTCTACCTCTCATGTATGTTAAAAGACACAAAATCAGGTTAACACAATAATGTGGTCAAGCAGCATGGTCTAACGGCTAGTATGCCACACTATGAATCTAAGAGCCCATTGTTTGTGTCTCACTGCTGTAAAGTCATGCTTTGGGACTGTCAAAACCAAATCCTAATATTCATTTAGAGTAGGCCCAAGAGTAAGTAGTGGGTGCTGTTGACTAGCTGCTTTCCTTCTAGTTTCAGTTTGAAAACAAGCATGGGTTGCACAGACAACCCTTTTGTAGCTATGCAAAAGAAAACAAAAAACATTAAAATGTAGATTTATTACTTCAGGAGGTACAGTATATTGGTATAATTTTTGTAGAACAGTTGAAATTGTTTACGTAAATGTTCAAATGTATTGTTCCTCATAATATTGTGTAACAGGTATCAAAAGTTTTGCTTTTTTCACACGGAATAATGATATACAAAAGATCATATATTTAAAAACAGCTGGTGTGGGTAGAGAAAGCACTAACATAGGAGAGAACAATGTTTCGACCTTCTTCGGTCATCATCAGGTTTTTTGTGAATCTGAAGATGACCGAAGAAGGTCAAAATGTTGTTCTCTCATCTCCAGCCATTTTTACATATATAATTTTCTGTACAAGTGGGTTTCTCGTCATTACGGGATATACGAAAGAGTATTCTTTAAAAAATAGATTTTATTGTCTGTGAAAGTGTATATAATGTTAAGTGCAACTTCTGCTCAGCGTGGCTGCATGTTACTTTATATTTAGCAGCAGTTCTGTATCTATTAAATTCTAACAATCTGTGTGTAAGCTTGGAACGAAAGAATAAAATCATTTAAAAAAATGGTGAACCTAAACTTTTGTTTTAATGCTTTAAGTCTGGAATATACTAAAACCCAACTTCTGATATCAGCTGACAACTTTAATACGTACAAATACTGACAAGATTCAATAACTAGTACCAACTGATATCTTTAATAAATACAGATAATGACACCCAACCTCTGGTGCAAACTGACGAATTTAATACTTGCGGATAATGACACCCAACCTATGGTGTCAACTGATGGCTTTAACACCTACAGATGATGTCACCAAACCTTTGATGTCTACTGACGACTTTAACACCTGCAGATAATGATGCCTAACCTCTGACATCAGATGGCACATGTATTTTATAACTTTTTCAAAGGAAGCTTTTCTAACAACTACCAATTTTTAGTATGTCTTTAGGAATAATTTTAAGCATCAAACTTGGTAAAGTTTTTTGCAGGAAAGTTTGGTGGACTTGAAATTAAAGAAAGAGGAAAGTATACATACTAGCCTTAAGTTACTTCATAAAACCTACTTTTGTATACTATATAAACATTATAACTTCCTATGACTCCTGTGTATAGGTTTCTCATTGTAGAGTACATTTTGTTTTTCAAAATAATATGACCTTTATCTACCCTTTTGAGAGGACAATTGTCCCTTATTATTCTTTAACTAGATTCCTCTGCATTTTGCCTCAAATTTGGTGAAAAATCACCCAGAATCTATATAAAACTAAACATTGAGTACATATATCCTCACCTTTGAACTGCTAAACAAGAAAGAAAGCAGCTAGTCAACAGTATCTGTCTTATTAACCAACGAACTGAATTTGACCATCACTCTTGTAGTGCTACAGTCAATGAATTAATAATTCTACTGTCTAGGCATGCTGACCACTAGGTTATGCTACAAATCACTTCAACTGTTTTTAAAAAGTATACTAATAATTTATTTTAACACAGCTACATTTTGATAGCTTTCAGAAATCCTGTATTCATTTCAAAAATAAAACATAACTTCAGGACTCAGCCACATTAGGTTTAAAGCAATTTTTGATTTGCTATAAATTGTTTCTATTTATCACGGAGTATTTAAAAGAAAAAAAGTTGAAGAAATCAACAGGTTAATACAAACTAAAATAATAAATAAAAGATATAAATGTTTGATTTTTTATACAATACAACAGAAATTAAAATATGAAATTTTGAAAGAACTTGAAGCTAGATTCACTCCTAATTCTGCATTGTTTCATATTATTCCAAATTATTTTTTTCGTAAAATACAAGTTCTATTTAACAAGAAAATAAAATATAAAATCATCACTTGTTGTTTACACAGACAGTACTCTTCCTTAGCAGTAAAATCTTCAATATATAATCAGACTGCATTCCAACTAGAAACACTAAATTAGATTCATGCCAATTATTTTATTTAATTTCTATTTTCAAAATAATTAAGAGATATTTTGTTTGTCAAGAGAAAACATCTGATTATGTTTATGAATTTTGTATACATATAAACGCACAATATTAATGATAATGCAACTTAAGTCAATATTGTTCATTTTCCTTCGTATCACTTTCGTATATATCAGTCTCGCACAACTTGGCAAACATCGTGATTTTAGGCTTAATAAACCTTGATACCAGGCTTTAATACAAATTAGGTATATATTCTATACCAGATACCCCATCATATATATATCATTTTGATATACATCTGAAGTATACATCTTGAAATAATCAATGACATCATCTGGTTCTATCAACGCAAATGTACATTCTAACATCAGTCTAATGCAATTTGGTACGCATTCTGATATTAGGTTTAATGGCAGTACAGCATTTTAATCTACACACACATAATTTCATCCATCTTTCCTGAAGTAAAAAAAAACAACTGATTAGGAAAATTTGCATAATTTTATGCTTATTTTATTCTTTGATATGAAATATATAAATTTATTTTTATTTTAAAACTAATGTGACATATTTTAAAAGTAGACAAAACAATTTACGATACTGATCAAAGTAATGAGAGCTGGCTGGCTTTCGTTCGGTTTTAGAAAGGAATTCTTACCATTTAGATAATTCATTCTGTTTATCCTACTTTTTATAATTACACTGCTAAGCCAAATTTTCTTCATTTATAATCGTAGATCTAACCGGCTTCAGTCGACGTTCAAATCGATCACGAGGAAAAGCGTGTGCGTCTGCGCAAAAGATGTCGTGGGCAGTATGCAAGGACAGAGTTGTGATTTCCATTCCTTAGGCTACCAGATTTAATCAAGAAAAGCTCTGCAACCTATGTGTCTTACGGAATCTTCTAGGACAGAAAGGGTGTTACCAGTATTTGTCTTTCAATCAAACAGTTCCCGAAAGGTAATATTTACTAATGGTTGCAATGTAGCCTTAGGTTCCTGATGGCCTTTCCTCGATTCGCGAGTATCTGGTCTTACCTCGAGGTAGAGTGTACGATCAAAAAGGCCCAGTACCACAGGGAGCATGACTCGAGGGCCCATTCTGGTGGTCTCCTTCCTTTTTCTCGTCACCAGGACCAGCCAAGTGGCCGGGGTAGCAGTTCCACTTCTGGCTGCTTTCCCGTCGGACTCTGCCCCCTTACTCGGCCAAACTCTTCGCCGAGAAATGGGTGCAGTTGAAAGTAGTTTGGCCCATAAGAATTTTACTTTCATAACCGGTTGGATAGCAGTTCCAAATAGCACAGAAGAAGTGATAAACATTTCGTGCCAAGCTCTAGAAAATATTCATCCCATTTTGGTGTTGAATTTCATACACAAACCATATTCCTTCTTCCTGTCTTTAATCGCTGGCTACGCAGGAGTTCCAGTGATTGGTCATTCTCTACAATACAAAGATCGGGCTTCTCAGGTAATGTCTATATCTCAACTGTTAAATCTCATTTAAAATAGGCGAAAACTGTTTTTGTTACTATTTTGAGCAGTACTGTTTTGGCACTTTAGCATAATATAATGAATATTAAACTGTAACTTTTCACTATACAGAACTTTTTTTTTCTCCTATCAATTAATAGGAATTTTCTCACTCAGTAGCTGTAAGTTTTGAAAACAGATAATTCATCAAATCATTTTACCGTTAAGCAAGCTGGTTGGGTCTTAAGCACACCGTAAACTTTTCACATCCTCTAAAAGTTTGTATCTGTAATTATTTTAAAATATTCTAGCATACTGTTCTGACTCTTTAAAGATATTCCCTGGTGGTTCAGCGGAAACTTCACAAAGTTACAACACTAAAATCAGGGATTCGAGTCTTTTTGGTGAATATACTGTTGTGCAGTTTTGCGCAAAAACAAACCTAGCGCATGCTTTAAAGATTGTCTGTTGTTAACCGTAAAGCTGAACATTGGGGTGTTTGTGTGGTAGTCTCTGTAGGAATCGAACCTGAAACTTTAGGATTATTTCCCCTCAAGCTTACTAGAAAGCTATCTCGTGAGGGTAAAAGAAAGTAGTTGCATTATAATTATTAATTATTTTAAACAATGATTTAGATATCAGCCTTTTATCTCAGTGGTTAATTTGTAAGGTGAATACTTGGTTCTACCAACATCCCTCCAAAACAATCGATGGAAACAGTGAAACGTAAAATGGGACTAATGAGAAAAATTGAGATGCAAATAACATGTTCTTTGTGTGTCCGAGGGTCGCAGGTTTCAATCCCAGTCGCACCAAAACATGCTTGCCCCTTTCAGCCGTGGAGGCGTTATAATGTTACGGTTAATCACACTATTCGTTGGTAAGAGAGTAGCCCAAGAGTTGGCAGTGAGTAGTGATGACTAGCTGCCTTCATTCTAGTCTTACACTGCTAAATGAGAGAGAGCTAGCGCAGATAGCCCTCGTGTAGCTTTTCGCGAAATTCAAAACAAACAATCTTTCTGTGATTAATTACTGCTTTATAGAGGTGAAGGGGCGTGGATCAGTAAAAGATGGGCTTTCCGCGTGAAATGTAACTGACCCCTCTTCGTGTATTTCCTTGTAATTATGATTCTGGCTGATGGATATCATTAACATAACAAAATATATGTCTCTCCCCGTGTCGGCAATTTTTAAGTGTGTTAGGCCTTTCTGTCCTCCCGCCCCGCAATTGCGCGGGCGTTCTTTTGCGACTGGTAAAATGTAAAATGTTAAAGACAGCCGTAAAATACTTTTTTTGAAAATATTATGATACATTTAAAACCCACTTCAGGTTTTTGAAAGAGCATCATTTTCCATCGGTACGACAACCAAACATTCCATACGTCTCTCTAATCTATCAGTGAACAGAGCTTGATATAACATGATTATGGGGATCACTTCAAGATCTCGACTCCCGCTCTCAGCTCCACAAATGAAGGAAAAGATGTTTTCGATGGTAGGAGAAAGCATTGGTGATTCACAGATGGGAATGACCAGCAAAAAACAATTAAAAGGGCTCGGCATGGCCAGGTGGTTAAGGCACTTGACCTGTAATCCGAGGATTGCGAGTTCTAATCCCCGTCACACCAAACATGTTCGCCCTTTCAGCCGTGGAGGCGTTATAATGTTACGGTCAGTCCCACTATTCGTTAGTAAAAGAGTATCCCAAGAGTTGGCGGTG
This sequence comes from Carcinoscorpius rotundicauda, assembly GCA_011833715.1. NCBI lineage: Eukaryota > Metazoa > Arthropoda > Merostomata > Xiphosura > Limulidae > Carcinoscorpius > Carcinoscorpius rotundicauda. Next base: position 144,526,370 of record CM022393.1, read on the forward strand.
GGTGGTGATGACTAGCTGCTTCCCTCTATTCCTATACTGCCAATTTGGGGATGGACATTGTAAAAAGTTTTCGTGTAGTAGCTTTACTCGAAATTCGAACCAAACCAAACAACGAAATCGTGGATCAAAGAGGCATATTTTAAAAAATATATTCTTAGAGGAGTGAAGAAACACGTACCTTTTTCAGACTCTCTTCGATCCACTCTTTTGGACTTCCCTCACTTCTGAAATACTTGAATACTCCCCTTAATAAAAATATATTTCTCTGAAGCATTTCATTCACTTTTTTTCTTAGCTGGGTCAACACGCTTAATGTTGTCTCCAACTTCAGATTTTGCAAAGCTGACCAATGTTTTCAAGAAACTCTAATGTTATATCATTCGTTGATTCTAACTTCAAACGATTATAACGTTGGTTATAATTTTTATTTTTAAAGACTTCATTTATTTTTGAAAAATAATTACATTTTGGTCAGAATTTAAAAAAAAACAAAAACTGCTATTTTCACTTTACTATGTCCTCCAAATAGTGAGGCAGATTTCACTTCTATGATCAAGTAGTGAGGCAGGCTTCATCCAGTTAGATCAAGTAGAGGTGTAGGTATTACAGAATAAGATTAAATAGTGAGACAGGTTTCATCCAGTTAGACCACGTAGTGATTAAAGTGTCATTTATTGGATCAAGTAGTGATTAAGCGATCAAAGATTAAACGCTGTTAGCACTGTTTAGGAACAGTTTTCCTGCACCGATGTAAAGAATATTGTTCTAAGATTTACAAAAGGCTATTATGCAGCACATTAATATTGTGTATGTGTTTGTGCTTTATTTGTATTTATTTCAGTGGAGTCATTCGTAGGGAAATGTTTAATTGAAATGTTTCAGTTTTCTACTACCATTACTCCTATTTGTTATCCCGAAGTTTGGTAGATATCATCAGAGGTGACGAGAAACTACGTTTTGATAAGGTAACATGGAACTGCGTCTTGAAAAGATAACAGGAAACTATGTTTTAAAAAACAGTTTAGTCGTTATATTAGGCTTAGTTGGAAAACGTAACCTCTTTTCACGTATTAGAAAATGTCTTATTTTTTTCTCTTCTTTATTTTAATTGAGAAATTGCAGCACATAGTCCTTCATAGATTTGTTTGTTTGTTTTGGAATTTCGCACAAAGCTACTCGAGGGCTATCTGTGCTAGCCGTCCCTAATTTTGCAGTGTAAGACTAGAGGGAAGGTAGCTAGTCATCACCACCCACCGCCAACTCTTGGGCTACTCTTTTATCAACGAATAGTGGGATTGACCGTCACATTATACACCCCCACGGCTGGGAGGGCGAGCATGTTTAGCGCGACGCGGGCGCGAACCCGCGACCCTCGGATTACGAGCGCACGCCTTAACGCGCTCGGCCATGCCAGGCCTCCTTCATAGAAAATATATGAATGATTTATCAATATGATGTCTGATTCTGGATGGTAGGAGGGTGGTTTACCAGCCCCCACTTTCTGAATAAGTAAACAAAGCTCAAGGAGTAACAAATAGTAGTCAAAACGTAAAAGTGCTATCAGTTTAATTAATTAAAATTTGTGCATAAACTATTTATATACAAAACTAAAATCACAAACTGCTTTATTAATGGAGTAATAACTTTTTTTTCGAAGCAAACAACAAAATCTAGTTTATATATTTTTACTTCCATTATATTGATAATTTATTTTCCTGTAGTTATTTAAATTTGATTTCACTCAAGTCTATTATGAAGTAACAACAGTATTCGTAACTCACATTTCCTAGATTTTCACATTATTGTTATAACAGACAATGAACTGAACTTTCCCGTCCTTGGACTAATTTACCATAAAAAATAGTTTAGTTTCATACCTCTAATTAAAATGTATAATTTTTTCCCAACTAAAAAATATATTTAACTGTCCGCAAGACTTATTTTATAAACATTGTTTAGTGGATAAATTAAAAATTAACATTAATCAAGGTGAAGAGATTATTTAGGTTTTTTACACAATAATTTCTAATAAATATTGTAAAATATTACAATATAAGTATTTTATAAATGAGATGGTTAAATTAATTTCTAATTTTGAGAGGTCGCTACTTTTAAATTTATAAATGCTAGCTTTAAGTCTGCTGTTTGCCATTGTGTTATAAGGGAACTTTAGAAATTGTTTTTTAGTGGTAACTTTCATACTTACAGTTTGGTTGCAGAAGGTGAATTGTAGTAGGTGATTATATTGTAAAACTTAATATTTCCATCTTTTGAGTACTATTAGCACAGACATTTCCTTTTAAAATTATAATTTGTTGATAAACGGTATTATTTATAATTGTTTTATTTAAGTACTCATTTAAGAAATTTGGTATGGACAATGTTTTGTATCTACATCTTGGTTTTCATTCATAATTCCATCATTGTTACGTATTTCTGATTTTATGGCTTTTATACATACAATTTAAAATGCTAGATTTGTTTGATTTATATATCTTGAACAACTGGTTATAAACATACATAGTTGCTGAAACCAGTATAAACAAATGATAAAAAAGCCGTACAAACTTAACTCCTCGACAGGTAGACCTTTCGTTTTTAGGGATAAACTAGGAATAGCCCTCATAAAAAATTGGTTTATCTTTCAAAAGAGCTCGGGAGTTAAAGGTTTTTATCATTTTGTACAATAATGTGTCAGCTGTTTTATTATTGTTTTCACTTTTATACTCTCTCTCAGCGATTAGTGTAACCATAATACATTAGTGTTATCAACTTAACTCTCTGTCAACCATGAATATAACCATAATGCATTAGGGTTAATACCTGTACTGTGTTTCAACCATGAATATAACCATAATGCATTAGGGTTAATACCTGTACTGTGTTTCAACCATGAATAAAACCATTAAATATTAGTTTTATCACCTTAACTCTCTGTCAACCATGAATATAACCATAATACATTAGTGTTACCAACTTTAACTCGCTCTCAACCATGAATATAACCATAATACATTAGGTTTATCACCTTAACTCTCTCTCAACCATGAATATAACCATGAAACATTAGTTTTATCACCTTAACTCTCTGTCAACCATGAATATAACCATAATACATTAGGTTTATTACCTGTACTGTCTTTCAACCATGAATATAACCATGAAACATTAGTTTTATCATCTAAACTCTCTCTCAACCGTGACTATAACCACAATACATTAGTTTTGTAACCTTTAATCTATCTTAGCTTTGCCAACTGTTACAAGTCATCAGTGATGTCACTGTTTCTTCCTTCTAATCTCTAACATTAATAATACCTACCTCTGGATTAATTACTCTCTGTAAAACTGACTAAAAAGAGAGACTGCGATTTCTGATACAAATTAATTGCCAATTTTAATTTGGGTTTCTACTACTCAGTAAAGAACGTACTGACGCTTATCAAGTCATGTAAAGTGCCATCTTACCATAAAGCGCTCGTGTGTGATGTCCACAAACACAAACTTTCAGTGCTTTAGAATAGGTCTAAGATAATGCTAATGAAGCGCATAATACTTCTGTTGCTTTCCTTTAGTACATTCGTCAAGTCTTTACAATTATTCAAGTTTATCTCGCTATATTTGAAATTAGATAAAGAAGGGTTAAAAATTGCAAAAAGCGTGGAAACTGGAATGTGGATTACGATTTGGAGAAGGGATGGTAATCGCCAATACAAATCTGGAATGTGATTAGGATTTGGAGAAGGGATAGTAGTCGCCAATACAAAACTGGAATGTGGATTAGGATTTGGAGAAGGGATGGTAGTCGCAATACAAAACTGGAATGTGGATTAGGATTTGGAGAAGGGATAGTAGTCGCAATACAAAACTGGAATGTGATTAGGATTTGGGGAAGGGATGGTAGTCGCCAATACAAAACTGGAATGTGGATTAGAATTTGGAGAAGGGATAGTAGTCGCCAATACAAAACTGGAATGTGGATTAGAATTTGGAGAAGGGATGGTAGTCGCAATACAAAAGTGAAATGTGTTTGGAATTTGGAGAAGGGATAGTAGTCGCCAATACAAAATTGGAATGTGGATTAGGATTTGGAGAAGGGATGGTAGTCGCCAATACAAAACTGGAATGTGGATTAGAATTTGGAGAAGGGATAGTAGTCGCCAATACAAAACTGGAATGTGGATTAGAATTTGGAGAAGGGATGGTAGTCGCAATACAAAAGTGAAATGTGTTTGGAATTTGGAGAAGGGATAGTAGTCGCCAATACAAAATTGGAATGTGGATTAGGATTTGGAGAAGGGATGGTAGTCGCAATACAAAACTGGAATGTGGATTAGGATTTGGAGAAGGGATAGTAGTCGCCAATACAAAACTGGAATGTGGATTAGGATTTTGAGAAGGGATGGTAGTCGCAATACAAAAGTGAAATGTGTTTGGAATTTGGAGAAGGGATAGTAGTCGCCAATACAAAATTGGAATGTGGATTAGGATTTGGAGAAGGGATGGTAGTCGCAATACAAAACTGGAATGTGATTAGGATTTGGAGGAGGGATGGTAGTCGCCAATACAAAACTGGAATGTGGATTAGGATTTGGAGAAGGGATAGTAGTCGCCAATACAAAACTGGAATGTGATTAGGATTTGGAGAAGGGATAGTAGTCGCCAATACAAAACTGGAATGTGGATTTGGAGAAGGGATGGTAGTCGCTATACAAAGTGGAATGTGGATTAGGATTTGGAGAAGGGATGGTAGTCGCCAATACAAAACTGGAATGTGGATTAGGATTTGGAGAAGGGATAGTAGTCGCCAATACAAAATTGGAATGTGGATTAGGATTTGTAGAAGGGATGGTAGTCACCAATACAAAACTGGAATGTGATTAGGATTTGGAGAAGGGATAGTAGTCGTCAATACAAAACTGGAATGTGATTAGGATTTGGAGAAGGGATGGTAGTCGCAATACAAAGTGGAATGTGGATTAGGATTTGGAGAAGGGATAGTAGTCCCCAATACAAAACTAGAATGTGGATTAAGATTTGGAGAAGGGATAGTAGTCGCAATACAAACCTGGAATGTGGATTAGGATTTGGATGATTTTGTGTTTTTTTCTTATAGTAAAGCCACATCGGGCTATCTGCTGAGCCAACCGAGAGGAATCGAATTCCTGAGTTTAGCATTGTAAATCCGAAGACATACCGCTGTACTAGTGGTGGGCGCTAGGATTTGGAGAAGGGATGGTAGTTGCAATACAAAACTGGAATGTGGATTAGGATTTGGAGAAGGGATAGTAGTCCCCAATACAGGAAAGGATCCAGAAACTTTGTATTTACTAATTGTCAGTAATTTTACTGTTTAGAACTGCTTTATCTGTATTAACTACTTTCCATTTTTGCAGGTTGATGTGTACTCAATGTTACGTGTTATAATTTATCTCGGACGAGTCTCTGATTTACTATGTTATATACTTTACGTGTTACGATTTCAAACAGCTGGAAGTTTGAATTTAAATTTCTATATGTATCAAACATAATATTTTCTAACAAGATTGATAAACACAATTTTCTTTCTTCACGGTTATTACAAATAGTTAATATCATTATTTATATACAAAAAGTTTATAAACTCACGAACAATATTCTTTCTTTTACCTGGTATGGAACTGGATATTTTATCAACGGTTCAGGTCCACGAGGCACAAATTAATTTTATGTTAATATATAGGTGCACATCACCCGACTGGAATGCTAGCCAGCTTTATTCTTGTTTGGCTTAACACGGTTCACCAGCTTACTTTTTACAGAGGAAGATATATAATGTCCTCGTTGAAAAACTAACATCTGATGTTAATTCTCTGAAATTCATCGGTTCGTAATGTTCTAAATCTATAAACGTTTCTGCTGAAATATTTGTTTTCCGATTAATAAGCACTTATCACAATTATATCTTCCGAGACTTGTAGTATGCTGACTGTAGCGATCAAACATTATTGTATCACTGTGTCTCGACTAGCTTTTATACCAACTAGGCGAAATTCTGGAACGTTCAACAATATTAAAAGATACGCTAGTGTTTTCGTAAAACGTATATTGGTGATTCTTACTCTCTAGAACCTTCTACAAATATAGAGAACAGGGGTCTTGTGCAATACACATCCTATAATATACGTCGCATGCATCAAACTTAAACAAACACAGATATTGAAATAAATGTGTAACAGTAAATCCATTACATCAAACAAATTTAAAAGTGTGTAATGTATCAAACATTTTTAAAACTAGTGAACACTAATGTTGCTGAAGAAATTGTTTAATTTGAGCGAAAAGGTGTCCTTGCCACCCAACAAAATTATCTAACCAGATAGGTCATTCATAACCGGAAAAAGAAAACTATCATTCGCATTACTGTTTTCAAATAATCTACCTAATTCCAACCACACTGTCTTTGAAATTATCTACACATTCTTATCTACGTTTTCGTCTGAAGTATCTACTCATTATTGCTGACAATGTCGTCCAAAGTATCTACTAATTCTTACCGACACTGTCGTTTATAATGTCTGTGGGATCCTGTCGACAATGTAGTCTAAAATATCTTTATATTCTTGCCCGTACTGTTGTCCAAAGTATACACCCACTCTTACCCACACTGTCGTCTAAAATATCTACCAATTCTTACCCACATTGTAGTCTAAAATATTTACAGGTTATTGTCGACACTGCTGCCAGCAGTAGGTGCGTTAGAAGAGCAACAATCAAATCCCACACTTCAATTAGAGCGATCCAAATGTTGGCAGTAGGTATTGTTAACTATATGCCTTACAATCATTCTATCAATAAAAAATTAAAAAGGGCTATATGTAGATAGCCCTTCTGTAGCTTTGCACAAAAATTATGGAACAAACGTACTGTTTCTGTTTGTTAGAAAATAAAGTACCAGAAATAGTTTTTCTGTTCTTTGTTAAAGTTAATTGCAAATAAAAAACTGAATTAGAAGAAAGATATCTCAACTTTCTACAGTATCAGAGCCCGCTGGTTTCTCTCCCCTGTATTAAATACGTCAAAACTTGGTGCAGAGAGGAGAAGATCGGCCAATCGGAGACCCAGAAACACCATTAATAGTTGCTGCCCACGTCGTCCATCAAACTCGCGTTAGAAACTGTGGAGAAACATGCACATAATAAATAGTGTAAAACTCAATCGATGTATATGTATATATATATAAAACTAAAAGTGTGACAAAGAAGGTTAGAGAAAGCTCTATTATTTGTCCAAGCTGGAACTAAAGAAACGATGATGATTTAAGTAACTCTCCCATGCGGTCAATAAACAGAAAGAAAGAACGTTTAGCAGCAAAGAAAAACAACAGTATGAGGATACACTAAGACTGAACACCTAACCAAGTGTCAGTTGTTAACGTTCTGTGCTCTACCCACCACGGGTATCGAAATGCCATTTCTAGAGATGTGAGTTCGCAGACACACAACTTGATGTCCTCAATAGCACAACAGCATGATAAATATTTATCTGGATATTTTTTTAATATGAAACATTTATTTAGAACTAAAACAATTAAGTCACGAAGTTGTGTAATTAGATTTATTTATCACTGAATACAACTGCCTATTTCATGACGTGACAATTGGAGCTGAAATATTAAAAAAATTACCACCCAGAACCAAAACTTGAACAATACCATGTTCCACAGTCTCTCTCTGAACCTGTTTGTTTTGTTTTTGAATTTCGCACAAAGCTACACGAGGGCAGTCTGCGCTAGCCGTCCATAATTTCGCAGCGTAAGACTAGAGGGAAGGCAGCTAGTCATCACTACCCACCGCCAACTGTTGGGCTACTCTTTTACCAACGAATAGGGGGATTGATCGTCACATTATAACACCTCCACGGCTGAAATAGCGAGCATGTTTGATTCGAAGGAAGAGTCGAATGTTCTAACCACATGACTATGCCTGGCCACGTGGTACAGACCACTTTGATGTCCATTTCAACAAAAACGACTTCTCATGGAAAGAGAGACGAGTGCAAAATATAAATAACAGCTCAATTATAAAATAGAAAAACACAAATATGTAGGATGTTCTGTTTGTAAGAAACTAAGTTATTTCATTTTATACCATAGTGAAAAATATTCTACGAAGCACAATTAATGCCCCTTGTTTTACTTTGTTAACTTTCCCATTCTTCGTACAAGTTACATTTGTATTAAAAATAATACTTGTACACACGCTTGTAGAATCAACGGTGTAGTGAATAGCGTGCTACTTTTCGTTCGTAGGGTCCAAGATTCGATGCATTATATTATTGTATATGCTCTGCACTGTTATAAAAATTACAAAGCCGTGTTTCGCTCAAAGATCCGGACAAAACCCTTATGCCGGAGTGTACGGATGGCCGACAGCTTTTTCACGTCATCCGTAATTAAAAATTAGCAAGAGCAAAGTTTAATCATGTAGGAGACTTCGAGTAGGCCTCGGGCGACCAGGTGGGTTAAGGCGTTCGACTCGTAATCCGAGGGTCGCAGGTTCGCATCCCCGTCTCACCAAACATGCTCGCCCTTTTAACTGTGATTGTGTTATAATGTGACGGTCAATCCCACTGTTCGTTGGTAAAAGAGTAGCCCAAGAGTTGGTGGTGATGACTAGTTGTCTTCCCTCTAGTCTTACACTGCTAAATTAGGGACGGCTAGCGCAGATAGCCCTCGTGTAGCTCTGTGCGAAATTCAAAAACAAATAAACAAACAGACTTGGAGTAGGTGCTACAACTCCATTTTCCGTGAGAAGCGATATATGAGCCATAAGTTGTAAAGACTTGAAAGTAATTGATCTGTGTATGTAAATAAAATAAATAATTGGAGCTGTGTAAGAGCGACATCTGTATTTAACTTTACATCATTTGGAAAAATTCCAAATGACTTGCTACTTCTTATGTCAGTGGTCACATTACTGACCAGTAAAATGTGTTTTATGACATTTTCTGCTGTAATTATAAAATTATTATGCATAGTAATACTGTGTGGACAACACCGGTAACGGATAGTATGAAAGCAGGTAAGTATTCAACATACTGTGTGGACAACACCGGTAACGGACGGTATAAAAGCAGGTAAGTATTCAACATCATGTGTGTACAACACCGGTAATAGACGGTATAAAAACAGGTAAGTATTCAATATCCTGTATGGACAACACCGGTAATGGATGGTATAAAAGCAGGTAAGTATTCAACATCCTGTGTGGACAACACCGGTAACGGATAGTATGAAAGCAGGTAAGTATTCAACATCCTGTGTGGACAACACCGGTACCGGGTGGTATAAAAGCAGGTAAGTATTCAACATCCTGTGTGGACAACACCGGTAACGGACGGTATAAAAGCAGGTAAGTATTCAACATCCTGTGTGGACAACACCGGTACCGGGTGGTATAAAAGCAGGTAAGTATTCAACATCCTGTGTGGACAACACCGGTAACGGACGGTATAAAAGCAGGTAAGTATTCAACATCCTGTGTGGACAACACCGGTACCGGGTGGAATAAAAGCAGGTAAGTATTCAACATCCTGTGTGGACAAAACCGGTAACGGACGGTATAAAAGCAGGTCGTTAATTTGAAGAATAAGTTGTTTCTATAGGAACCCTGATTACATTTCAAGATCCAATAACATGTTAGCTAATAAGTTCTGAACCTCTCGGAAGATTACTTTTTAAATTTCTTTAATAAAAAGTATCTTTACGACGTAATTATATTGTATTCAGAGCATTTGATACATCATACTAAATCGACTGTCGAGAATTGCCACATCGTAACAGCAAATGTCGCCATGTCCAATCATACTCTATTTGAAGACCATGCATATAGTCTTGCAACATAGTTTACACTGCAAAAGGCCCTAGCGTAAAGCTTACGTTGACAGAAATATATCAGTGTTCTCTTCATGCTCTCTATGATCCGTCTAGTGAACGACGACGATGACTTCCTAAGAATGCTTGTTTCTTGCTCCAGCTGACTGAAGTGTATAACTATTAATAGAAATGTAACTGGAAGACTTATCTTGTTGAACTCGTACTCTGTTGGCTTCATTTCCAAACATGGATTTTTCTTTATTCTGTCGCATTTCTTGTTCTGGATGGTCCTGGGTTCCCATATTGATCCATATTTTTTTTTTGTTTCCTAATGCCTTCAAGTACAAGGAACTTCCCCATCTTATAAGGTGAAAGTCCCTTATATGAATACATTTTTGTGATATAAGAATATTTGACGTCCAAAAGGAATGTATTGTTTCGGAAAACATCTAAAGATGTAGATTTAATACATAGCGACTTTATATCGGCTGTGGTTTTAAGAATTTTGCTGACGTCAGTAACACTTAAACGTAAATCTCTGATGGAAAAAAAACAGTCAATGTAATCCAATACAATAAAATTGCAGACTAGATTATTTTCACCCGGCGACTTAGGCTAAATAATTTATGTGAATTTAAAAACAGAATCAAAGTAGAGAGGTCATGAACTATATGATTCAAACCTAACTTTTGAGTCTAATAAATATAAACGCTTGTTCCAGCACTTGGATATAGTAACATTGTCTGTAATTGTTGGCCTATTGCCAAGAACCATTGAACGCAAACCATCGGTATCAGAACTTGGCCGCGTGCCAAGATATTCTTTCATATTTCTTTCTTAAAATCAAGTGGACTGAACGTCAATATTAGTATCTGGAACTTATTTCTATAATTATGCCCCTGTTTTGTGATTATTGGAATAAGATATGTTACAGATACGTACGTTTAAACTAACGTCTTTACAGAATTATTGTTAAAAATTAGGTTAAAATGGCATAAACACGTTATAATTATATCAGGTATGTGGAAGGTTTTCACTTTGTTATACGAAATTGTAGATCTCTGAAGTACTTCAACACGAAAGAAGTTTTATATGATATAAACAACTAAATGGCCGTGATGAAGGAAACTTGTTTTTGCTGCATTGCCGAGATGTCACGTGACACGAGTCTACATTCACAGAATTGGAGTGTGTGTTTTCAACGGCGAATGTAGAATGAAAACGACATAAGGTACTGCATTTATTCTTTCTTAAGTTATCTGGTATTCCAACTTAAAAGTTGGAAAACCTTTTATGACTAATATCGTTGAACTGGGAACGTATTTGTTTTTGTTTCCTGTAAAGTATGGGAACTTGGATTTTTCATTTGTTTTACCGTAAGTGGTATGGTACATTTAACCCAAGACTCCATATTTTAGCTTTGTGCTTATCAATTGAAAAAAATATATTGAACTCCATTTGTAAAGTCCGCTTAAATATCTTGGTTCTCCAGAATGTGCCAGTCCATCATGGCCAAGTGGTCAGGGCACTCAACTCGTAATTTGAAGGTCGTGGGTTCGAATCCCCATAACACCAAACTTGCGCGCCCTTTCAGCCGTGGAGGCGTTATAATGTCACGGTCAACCCCGCTATTCGTTGACGAAAGAATAGCCAAACAGTTGACGGTGGCTGGTGATGATAAGCTGCCTTCTCTCTAGTCTTGCACTGCCAATTTAGGGACGGACAGCGCAGATAGCCGTCGTGTAGTAGTAAAAAACAAACAAACCAGAATGTGCTTTGAGTTTAACATTTGTTAAATACCTCTTCATACGACGTTCTCATTTTCACCGTGTTGCACCTGGAATGAGACGTACGTGACAATAGTACATTTAAAAATGTTCAAAAACACTTCCTGGAAACCCAGAATAACTTTATGACGTTACTCAACTTTCTTATACATTACTCATTCAGCCACACCACCATTGTCAGATTACGTCTGCAAGAAGAGAGGTCCGCTTTCAGAAAACGCACAGGTTATATAATTTTTATCGTTTCATAGAGAAATGTGTACTTGAAAAGAAACAAAATTAAACAGGAGTCGTTTAAAGTATTTGAATGTCTTCGTTATTTTTAGCTTTTCTTAATAAATTGTTTGCAAAGTTAAAGTTACTTCAGAGAATGTGTTCACGCATGACTACTTCACTGCATATCACCTAAAGCGACATCATAATGTTAATACAAGTACCTAAAGTGACACCATGATGTTAATACAAGTACCTAAAGTGACACCATGATGTTAATACAAGTACCTAAAGTGACACCATGATCTCAATACAAGTACCTAAAGTGACATCATGATGTTAATACAAGTACCTAAAGTGACACCATGATGTTAATACAAGTCCTCGTTGATAATGAATTACTTCAAAGAGCAGATAAAAAAGTCTCTCTTCAGTATATTAGTAAAAAACACAAAGTTTAAAAACGTATAACTTGAAAACTGAATAGTGATTGTTATTATTAATAAGGTATTTGTGTACACTTTAATATTGGTGTAATTTGTTTGTTCGTTTTGGATATTTTTTCGCAAAGCTACACAATAACTGTATGACCCACATTCTACCACTGATGGACTAGAAGATAAGAAGCTAGCCAACAACAAAAATAACCACAAACTTTGTGGTGCTCTATCTAGTACAGTTGTTGGGTATTACCGTGACAGAACTAAAGTGCGGCGTGTGACTTTGTGGCAACGAGAACCAACTTTAGATTAACCGGTTTACAGTTTGTCACAATAATCACCAGTTTCCTTTCGTGGTTTTAAGCGTTTATTAAACAGTGATTAAAAACTGTCGCTCAGTATTTCGCACACTATGTATCCAATATCAAATGGTATACAGTGTGTCAGTGTTTTACACTGTACAGCCTACTTCATGTTGTATGTAAACTGTGTTTCAGTGTTCCACACACTACACAGTCTGCATCGAATTATATATGAACTGTGTTTCACACTCTCTACATCCAACATCAAATGATATGTGAACTCTGTTTCACGCATTATACATTCCACATTAAATGATATGTGAACTCTGTTTCACGTACTATACATTCCTTATTACATAATATGTGAACTCTGTTTCACGTACTATACATTCCATATTACATAATATGTGAACTCTGTTCCACGTACTATACATTCCACATTAAATGATTTAGTGTAACCACCTATAAATGATTAGAGTCTGATTATAATAAGTATAATGCAGTCAAGGAGCTAACGATTTAAAATCGTTAGAATTGAGTCTTGGACATGGCTGCCTTTTACTTTGGTTGTTCTTAGCTGGTGGGGTGTACTCTTTGGAAGTAATATTAGTGCTTTGTTTTTAGCCAAATACAGCAAAATAAACTACAGTTAAATCAATAAACTGGTTAAGCTGAAATTTATAAAAATTAGCACTCAGTTTAGAATGAATTAATAAGAATTGTTAAAGCGCGGAGTTTATTTCTTACTTTACGAGTGACATAATTCAGGCTACTGGACAAAGGCAGTGTTACGTTTTTTATGTGGACAGAACGCAACAGAAAGACACAGATAACAGCTTATATAATTTATTACAATAAACTATTATATATGTGACAGATATAACATAAATAATATAATAACAATGACAGATATTCAGTTTCAACCTTCAAAATTAATTACGATACAAAATGGTACTGGCCTGTATCCAATATAATAATCCAGAATGAAAGTCCAAAAGTCCAGATCAGAAATCCAAAATTTCAGTCTAGGGTGTGAATTTGGTCCCACGAAGAATTTCCGAAGTTTGAATGGAGAAGTCCAGAAACAATTCACAGTTCAATAAATTTGACGAAGTTCTTTTTACGATGTTTTCGATGAATGTCTCAAATTTGTCGTTTTCCAACTTGCTCCGGTCTCCCCTAAATAGTTCTGTACGTGTTGATCTTCAGTATAACCAGTAATTCGAATGAATCGTAAAGATTGATGAAATAAAATCACAGTTTTTGTAGATCTAGCTCCAGTCACAAATCCAAGTTCAATAAACACACAATAAACGTTGAAAAATTTCTCAAACGAAGACACATCTCTTGAAACGAATAAAAACGAATGACTGAATCTCCTCGCATCGCCGTCTGTTTATATACTAGTAGGCCTACTGTGTTCTCGAACAATCGCGTAACTTTCACAGAATTCCAGAGTAATCTGCGCATGTCTGTTTTTGCACGAGACTCGTCTAGACACTTGCCCAACATACATTCTATTTATAGACAAATGATCGATCGACCTAATTCTAGAAATTTCTACGTGAATAACAACATATTTTATTGGTTTGAACTTCGAAACAATAATATAAACAACAACATGGCATTCCAAACGCTTTATACATAACAGGCAGTAAAACCGATGGAAACTGTTACTGGTGCAGAAATTACCGTACAAACAACACGTTTTATCACCAAATCGTTTCTAAAGCGTTTTGAAATTAGCCTTGATTTGTAGAGGGATTTATACGTGTTAACAAATCTTAGAACAAAATACAAGATCATTCTCATAAAAAAATTAACAGTTCTAAGTACAAAATACACAATCATTATTATAATAAAAAATTAATAGATCTAAGTACAAAATACAGAATTATTATTATAATAAAAATTAATAGATCTAAGTACAAAATACACAATCATTATTATAATAAAAAATTAACAGTTCTAAGTACAAAATACACAATCATTATTATAATAAAAAATTAATAGATCTAAGTACAAAATACAGAATTATTATTATAATAAAAATTAATAGATCTAAGTACAAAATACACAATCATTATTATAATAAAAAATTAACAGTTCTAAGTACAAAATACACAATCATTATTATAATAAAAAATTAATAGATCTAAGTACAAAATACAGAATTATTATTATAATAAAAATTAATAGATCTAAGTACAAAATACAGAATTATTATTATAATAAAAATTAATAGATCTAAGTACAAAATACAGAATTATTATTGTAAAAAAGTAACAAATCCGAGTGCAAAATACAGAATCATTGTTATAAAATATTAACAGATCCTAGTACAAAAGACAGAATTATTATCATAAAAATTTAACAGATCCGAGTACAAAATACAGAATTGTTATTATCCTTTAATAAGAATTAGTTTAAGTTATGCATTGTACCCGTTACTTCTTGAAGTATGTAATATTACATTAAATAAGTTGTAATTTTTATCAGTAAAATGTGTGTATTTTGATAAATTTGTATTATAAAAACCACAGAATTTATATGATCGATGAACAATCAAACTGTTATTTATCTTCCTTCGTTTTTCTAAATATTTTCTTTCACAATTTTTGCCTTTATTTCTCATTTGTTCTATTTTTATCGATAGACGAATTTTCTACGACTAAGTACAAACGTGTTTAACATACACAAACAGGGATTCTACGTCACAGTGACGTAATAATGATTTGATATCAGATTTGAAACATAATTCTGGTTTTCTATTATTCACCTGAAATTTTAACACTTTCTGTGTGTTAAAAATGAAATAAAATGTGCTCTGTATCGTACCTAGAAGTAAACAGCCTTAGAAAATAAATAAATTACTATAATATAAGAATTATAGTAGAGTATTGTAGTTTTAAACATACAGAAGATTAGTTTTATAACAACATGAATTAATTATAGATTTCAGATAAAACAGCGACAAATAACCTCTGTAATTCATTAATTAATTTTCTAAAACAAGACTGTTACAATTATTATGGTTCATTACATATCTACTATTGTAAAAATTTAGCCATAAATTTTTGTGTTTCTGTGTTCCAATAGTGTGCAGCTTTAGTTAAAAATCCTTTTTGAAGAGGTCTTGCTTCTATCACTTATGCAATGACAGTGTTTCCATTAGCATGATAGTGGTGACATAGAAACTGAAGGGTATTAGTACTTTCATTCTGGTTAAGTCAGATCAAGAGCAAAAAATTTACTTATTCCGATAACTTTCACACCAGTTTTTGTGTAAGACAGAGAATACAGTTTTACAGGGGTAATTCTCGTGTTATTACACAATACTCTGTAATAATTTCCACTTGCTAAAAAGTTTAGAATAGCAATCAATAACATCTTAATTGGATATGAGAGACAAAAACTTCTATGATCGCTATTCTCTGTGTGACATGTTCTGTACTCTCGCTGTTAGTGGCGTTTTTGACCTTTATCCCAAGAACACCTGATGAGGCTAGGCCTACTTAGTGAAATTACTAAGTACTGAAGCAGAGTTGTCACACGTGGTTGTTGTAGTAGCCACATTGCTGCTCACGACATAATCTTAGTTAGTATATTTCTTCAATAAGATAACTTTTCAACAAAGTAGGAATTCTAAAATTAAAAGAGTTTTTATTAAGAAAACAACCTTGTCACTCATTTTTGTGTGTTTTTTAAGAGCTTTGCTTTTCATTACTAAATGACTCTGAAGTGATTATTTATAGTTAATATTTCAACTTTTCCAACAATAATTTCGCCACTTTAGTTTGTTCTCTGTTATAAGTAATGTCTTAGATGTTTCGGTAATAGATGTCATTACTATAAATGTTTTGTTGGAACAATTACCAATTCGTTGTATTTTGTAGCTATAGCTCGTTAACACGTTAATAATAATAAAACAGTATGCACTAAATATATATATATGTATGTATCCAACGCTTTAGACAATCCAGTGACAATTACTTCAGTGTAATGTAGGTTACAATAATTAACATATTGGATCAAGAATCTCTCCACCCCTGCTGTTGAACTACCGAAAGCTTGATGAAGAGTGGACTTTGTGTGTGTGTGTGTTGTAATTCAGTCACTCTATAATCTGTTAGCATCAACTTCTCGACATTTCTGGGGTAGCGTACTTAAAACTGTTAGCTTTAGTTTGATATAGATACTTAACGTACAACGTTAATTAAATGTAACTTAATCCCCCGACTAAATACTAAAGACCTTGCTATGGCGATCTTCGGCAACGTTATGTCAATGAATGTTTTTCTTTTAGAAAATTCTCTTTTAATCAGATGTTTTTATTTAAAAAAATTAGAGCCGTTGTAAGAACAGGCTGTGTTTTGTTTTATTTATGTAGGTTTCGGAGTTTATGAATTTACCTTATGAGAGAGTAACTAGTTTTATGGAATTTGTCGACTTATTGTAAAGTAACTTGTTTTCGTAGTTCGTGGATTTATCTTACAGTCAGAGTAACGAGTTTTTGGAGTTCGTGGATTTACCTTATAGCAAGGCCTGGCATGGCCAGATGGTTAAGGCACTCGACTCGTAATCCGAGTGTCGCGGGTTCGAATCCTCGTGACACCAAATATGCACGCCCTTTCAGCCGTGGGTGCGTTATAATGTGACGGTCAATCCCATATTTCATTGGTAAAAGAGTAGCCCAAGAGTTGGCGGTGATGACTAGCGAAATTGGGGACGGCTAGCGCATATAGTCCTCGAATGGCTTTGCGCGAAATTAAAAAAAAAACAATTATGTCGCGTAAAAGCAACAATAACAACATTATAATCCATTACCTGTAACTTCTGTTCATAACTACGAATTACCGAAACTGCCTAAAATAAACATACAAACGTAGAGAACAACGTTTCGAATGTCTTCAGGTCAACGAAAAACTAAATATTAGTACGATGGTTGACCTATCGAATGTTGTATACTGGTCTTACTAAGGGCATGTAATGTCATAAAACAAGAATGTATAATGATTAAAATGCATTGGCTCATAAGTTGAGCGCCCTCTTTATTATCTATCTTTTCAGCCGTAAATTCAAATATTATCTTAAAAACCTCAACCACTTAAGAAGATACAAGTTACTCTTAACTCCGCATATAAGCTGGCAATGCAAACTAAGCCTAATAATATAAGATACATATAATAAATAAAGAGAATAAAATTATAAGTGCTATGAATGAAACTAGCCGTAAAGAATGGAAGTTAACTTAATACGACTCAAATCCACAGCGTGTGATTTAGTTTAGACTGACCCAAGTTAAACCCTCGAAAAGTTTTACCTGTAATATGAACAATAACAAAATGTGTTGTAACGTAGTATTCCGATTGGAGTTATTTATTACCACAATTAAAGTTTTCGCTGTTGCTATAGAAACACTATACAAATGTAATTCTACTGTACAAAAAAAAAACTTATTTTATTATATTCCTTTGGGAAGAGATTATTTCGAGAAATCTTGTTTACTGAGTACATTTTCGTCTGATTCTTTTCAGATAGCCCCCCCAGTGGCTCAGCGGTATGTCTGCGGACTTACACGCTAAAATCCGGGTTTCGATACCCGTGGTGGGCAGAGCACAGATAGCCCATTGTATAGCTTTGTGCTTAATTCAAAACAACAATCAAAACAACAACTTTTCAGATATTTTCTTAGTATTTGGCTGCAGTAGCCGTGAACCAGTTGTTTTTATCTTTTGAGACTCACTTTCATTTCACAAACATTCCTTCTAGCAATAGGACACCAAACTCCTTATAGCCTGGTTATCAGAGCTTCCCGTTACGCCATCTATCATCATCCTCCTTCAAATCGTTATCGATTTCTGTGTTCCGTTGAAACTCTTCGATATTATATTCTGTCTTATATTTTCTCGTTTTTTCAACTTAGTCCTAAAATATCAATAATAGTGATCATACATTGTTCACGATCCAAGTAATCCAAGACCCTTATGGACGTTCTCCAGTGAAACACCGACATGTCTGCGGATTCACCTTGCTAGTAACCGGGTTTCGGGCAGAGCACAGATAGCCCATTGTGTACCTTTTGTCCTTACTTCCAAATAATCGCTCAGTCGAAACTTCATGGACTTAAGTTTTGGAGAGTACAATACTTACCCATCTGATTTTCAGTTTTAATTATCAGTCATTTGAAGTACACAAGAGTAATTAATTTATATTTCAATTTGAAACAAACATCTAATTAATTATTGCTACTGAAATGCCTTCATTAAGGCTTAGCTTAGTTTCTTTATTTTAAATTTTAATTACGATGTTAATCTGCCCACATAAAAAAAGTAGAAGTAATTTTAATTTCCAAACCAGTGTCTGTAAAACACTATTAGTACCCTCTCTACCCATACCAGCCGTTATTAAATATATAACTAATAGGATTTGTTTTGTGCACATTCGCAGTTGTTATCTCGTTGGTTCGAGCTCTTACAGAGACTTTATCTTCTTACACAAAATATGGTTCTAAGATCTCGCGTTGCCTTCTTTAGCGGTAACTGCCGCACGAGCCCATACCCCTACATTCGCAATATTTGTTTTATTTCTCTATAAATTATGATTACGACAGTCTGACGAATCGCGTGCAGATCTGTGTATTTAAAGTTTAACTTTTTTTTCGTTGTAATCTTCGGTTTTAGTAGAAGGCGCTTTGTTCCCAATTCCTAAAAAAAATAGAACTCTGATATTTTCATCGAGATCCTGAAAATGAGACTTTCTTTAAATATCAGATATTTGTTTACGTGTATTAACTTGGAGTACGTGACGAACCGTTAAACTAACTTACGGTTAATATATTGTAAGAGCGATGTTCAGTTTTAGTTGAACTAATTTAACGCTATAAGGCGCTGTATTAGTGTAACGGAATATTGGTTTTGAGCCAAACACTGAAGAATTTAATTCGTATGTATGATTGTACTTTATTTGTGCTTGTTATATGGGTTTATTTTTTTGTTTTGAATTTCGCACAAAGCTACACAAGGGCTGTCTGCGTTAGCCGTCCCTAATTTAGCAGTATAAAGATAGAGGGAAGGCAGCTAGTCATCACCACCCATCGTCAATTCTTGAGTTACTTTTTTACCAACGAATAGTGGAATTGACCCTAACTTTATAACGCCCCAACGGCTGAAAGGCCGAGCATGTTTGGTTTGACGGGGATTCGAACCAACGACCCTCAGATTACGATTTGATATGCCTTAATCACATGGCCATGCCCTATAGGAAGAACAATGACACAAAAATAACTCGCGAAAGAATGCTTCATTTATGTTTTTGTAAAAACTATTCTCTTGAAACACTGATTTCATTTCATTTATTCTATTCAAAATGTTTTTTTTTAAACAAATCTAGCAATGTAACTAGATTGCTTCCATTTGGAATTTGCGTATATTGTAACAGAAACAAAAAATCCAAGCGCTGAAACTAAACTGCACGTAGAGTTGTTTATTGAATCACGTCCTCAGAAAACAAAAGTTGAAACAAAGAAACCAAGAGATTTAAAAATGTAGGCGATAGCCAACTTGGAAGTACTTTCTCCTATTCAATCAACGAAATTGTGACACAGCAATTTCAGATTAGAACGGTTTCAAAAACAAGGTAAAACGTTCTAAATGCATTAATTTAATGTTTTTATTTTCAATTTATCATGTCAAAATACGTTCTGTTATGCGAATGGTTAAAATAATACATTGAATTTTTATTTGTTTACAATTTTGGTATTCGTTTCGGTGTTTTTTATATCCAACCTGTGCAGCTTGCACAAATGGAGAGCGAATGTGAATTATTTAAAAGATAAATAATAAAATGGATATATGTATTTCTAAAATATCGGTCATATCAGTTACACTAAAAACTGCATTGTTTTTAAATGCTTGCGTGGCATTGTGTACACAAACATATATGTTATAACCATAATTTTTAAGCCAAAACAAAACACATTAAGATTAAACAAAATACTCTGCATTTAAAAACAAAGATCTGGGGGTACAAACTACAATGTGGGATTATGTTTCCACGTGGTAAAATTAGATAAAACCTTTTTTAGGTCAATTCAAGCGAATTTGTTGTTCGTGTGCTAAAAATATGTTCTAGAACGTGAAGGACTTTATTTAATTTGTGAAGACTCTCCTTTGACCGAACTCATGTAGTACAAATTACCATCAATTTTCGACGAATATTTTACCAAATAATAATTACATAACAGAATATACGAATCATGTTCTTTACATCACATAAAGATAGCGACATTTTCGGCCGTAATCCTAAATGCGAGGATATTACCAAACTGATAAAACCATGAGTTATTCTTATCTCCACAAATAAAAGTGTAAACAAAGTGTATTTAATTAGCTATACTGGTGGCCAGGATGTTGTTGTTTTTCTAATTTTGCTGTATGTTTATAGCTCATTCTGATCAGGAGTTAAAGTTAATCGGTAAGACAGTTTTTTGAAGGGAAATTCTTTATTGTAATATATTCGTAGGAATTAAATTTGTTTTGTTGCTATGCAGGATATAAACCCGTTCTATATCTCACTGGACCCTTCGACAACAGAACTAGCTGACGCAGTTTTTCAGTTCCTTCGTTTCTGTAAATGGTATGACGTAGTACTTGTAGCAGACGATAGTGACATTAGTTCGGTGCTTTTTCGTCATCTACAAGCTCATCTGAATTCATCTCCGTGGCGCCCTCTCTCAACGGTTTCTCTTCGTAAGACTTTGGAAAATAATGAAATATTGATACGATTAGGTAAAATAAGGGAAGGTCATAGCAGGGTCGTACTTCTTTACTGCGATGAGGCTACGACTTTACGGGTATTCGAAGTAGCCGAAAAACTAAACCTGCTGGGGGGCAACTTTATTTGGGTCGGGTTAGAAGACAGCATTAACCTCGAACCCAGTCATGTGGGCTTCTATCCGTCCGGCCTATTGGCTCTCCGGCTCAGATCAGTAACCCTAAATCCTAGAAACGTGCGTGAAACTGTGAAGTTCTTCGCTGAGGCTTTTGAACAAATAGGAACAGAAATCTTTCGGAAGGAGATTGAAAATATTTCCCGTACTTTAACGTGTTCATTTCCTCCCGATAAGCGACACAAGAATTTCTCCCGTGAACTACACAGGTAAGAGTATTGAAGTAGTTCTAATTTACGTAATTTCGAACTATAAAACTAATAAATAATCTTAGTGTTTCGAAAACTGTTTAATTTCGAAGTCTTAAGTTCAAGGGAGATCCAGTGTTACACTAATTTCGGATAATTGCACTCCTTGTCAGTAACCCTGAACACAAGTTGACCACAGAGAGATAACCTGGACCTATATCATAGAAAGAAGAATCAAACATACTTGTTGGTAGGAACCCGCTTTATAGTCGCCGTGAGAAAAACTTATACACTGGAAAAAATGAACACAAAGTGTCATTGGCTACTATTCAACTCTACACTTTATTTAACCGCAGGTATAATACATAAACTTAGTATTCTGAAAGGTGTTTAACCTCGAGCCTGGTTGGTTACTTAACGTGAACTGAATACGCTGCGAATACAAAGCGCGCTCTTGTCAACAGTATGTTCGAACTAGTAAGCTGTATTCTTAAACGTTTATTATATCCTTCTGTCCTTGATATAATATCTAATGCTAAGATATATAGAACATTAAAACTAGTGTTAAGATATATATAACACTCTAATGAGAGTATGCGGCTAAATAGTACCGTTGTTGTACTTTTGTGACACTGAATTAAACGTCAAATAAGGTTCCAAAGATCTCTCATAAATATAAAATTAAAATTATTTAATTAACTTTCTCTACGTTATTAATCAGATGTTTCAACAACTTCTTACTTCTCCGAATGCGTGATGATTGTTACGTTGTTACGCTGAAGATTAGACACACTTTCTTCGTTCAATTGTTATGGTTGTAATAAAAACGATTCTAGGGTTGGGCACAATTCGTTCAATCCTTACCGTTGTAATAAAAACGTTTCTAGAGCTAGGTACGCTTCGTTCAACATTTATAATTGTAATAAAAACGTTACTAGGGCTAGGCACACTTCGTTCGATTGTTACCGTTGTAATAAAATCGTTTCTATGGTTAGGCACACTTCGTTCGATTGTTACCGTTGTAATAAAATCGTTTCTATGGTTAGGCACACTTCGTTCAATTGTTACCGTTGTAATAAAAACGTTTCTATGGCGAGGTACACTTCGTTCAATTGTTACCGTTGTAATAAAAACGTTTCTATGGTTAGGCACACTTCGTTCAATTGTTACCGTTGTAATAAAAACGTTACTAGGGCTAGGCACACTTCGTTCGATTGTTACCGTTGTAATAAAAACGTTTCTAGGGCGAGGTACACTTCGTTCAATTGTTACCGTTGTAATAAAAACGTTTCTATGGTTAGGCACACTTCGTTCAATTGTTACCGTTGTAATAAAAACGTTACTAGGGCTAGGCACACTTCGTTCGATTGTTACCGTTGTAATAAAAACGTTTCTATGGTTAGGCACACTTCGTTCAATTGTTACCGTTGTAATAAAAACGTTTCTATGGCTAGGTACACTTCGTTCAATTGTTACCGTTGTAATAAAAACGTTTCTAGGGCGAGGTACACTTCGTTCAATTGTTACCGTTGTAATATAAACGTTTCTAGGGCTATGCACACTTCGTTCAATTGTTACAGTTTTAATAAATATCTTTAGGGCTGCAAACAGTCATACTTTAACCCCAGTAGTTTTCTTATCAGTAAGTTACAGTTCATGATGTCATTTGTTCTCTAGTTGATAGATTTATTGTAGTTTTATTCTTCGCTCGACTTGCAATGAACTAGTGTTAACCAAGGTTATCCTGAGATTAAATCGGAATGTTCGTCCGCAACTCGTGTCATGCGAGCATGAATGTAGGTATCGTTGGACACTTGTTTTTAAACAACGCCCACTAATTGCCGTCGATAAATGTAGATAATACACTTGTATATATGGTCAAGCTGTCTTGTCTAGTTGTTCCCGTGTTAAAATTTTCCCGAGTGCACCATTGTTACCAGAATTTATAAATGTTTTGATTTAAAAACATGATACATCTAGTGTAAAAACGTTGTATTCTGTTATTATTCTGGTCCATGCTAAAGAAAGGATCGTCTTTCGAAAGCTTTCGTTTATATTTGTTTGTAATTTTAGTAGGGGAAGGAGTTTTCAAAAACGCTCGTATTAATAGGTTTGGGGTTTTATGATCTATTTATCTTGTGTTTTTTTTAGTATCACTAATAATCTTATCTTTTTTTATCTCCCAAAGACACCTGAATCGTTTAGACCAAGAAAGATTTGTGCAAAGAAACGCGAGTAATGTCTCTTCCAACTTCGTCAACTTTCCAGTGTTTGATGTTCTGAACTTGGTGCAAGGGACATGGAAGGTCCTGGGGAACGTGAGTGGTCCGTCCGTCCGTCTAGATGCCGTCCTGTGGTTGGGAGCAGGGAGGAGAGCTCCCTGGCCTCTAGGAAAGCAGCGATTTCGGGTGGTCACAGCCTTCGCACCACCGTTTGTCCAACAGTCTACTCGGGTCAGCAACGGTAGCTGTCTAATGGGGATACCCTGTTTGATAGTGACCACAAGTAAAGAGGAACAGCTTGCATCGATCTTTGCCGACTATGCTCAAGGCAGGTCCGAAGGAATCAGATACAACGTGACCTGTTGCGCGGGCATAACGATGGACTTACTAACGGACGTAGCAAACGATTTGCACTTCGAATACGACTTGTACCTGGTGGCTGACGGGATGTTTGGAACAAATCGCGGGAAGGGTTGGAACGGTATCACGGCAGACTTGGTCAGTGGCGCCGCTCATCTGGCTTTCTCTTCTTACAGCGTCAACAGCCTCGCCATACAAGAAGTGGACTTCTCCGTTCCTTACTTCCACTCTGGGGTTTCGTGTCTAGCGCCCTCTAGGCTACATGCAGTTCCGCTTTCTGCTTTTCTCGAACCGTTCAGTATCGAACTTTGGATCGTCATATTTGCTAGTCTTAACGTTACGGCCATCGCTGCAGCTGTGTATGAGTGGTTGAGTCCATTTGGTCTGAATCCATGGGGTAGACAGCGAACCAAAAACTTTAGTCTAGCATCGGCTCTCTGGGTCATGTGGTCCCTTCTCTTCAGCCACCTGGTAGCCTTTAAGGCCCCCAAATCCTGGCCGAACAAAGTGCTCATTAACGTATGGGGTTGTTTCAGCGTGATATTTCTAGCCAGCTACACCGCTAAGGTCGCAGCTCTGTTTGCGGGACTTTTCTTCCAACTACGAGTCGACGATCTGTACGATTCTGACGTGAGTAACATTTAATAAATTGATTTGTTTTATTTTATGTATTTGGCAAACAAATATTTTTTTCTATTTAACAAACATTTATTTTTTTTCTATTTAACACAAATAGTTAAATTAATTTGTTTTCATATTTCTATTTATGAAGTACGTATGTCGTAACACAAGTATTACAAGAGTACTTAAAATTTGATGGTCAGTATTCTAAGAGAGCCAGGTGGTTGAGGCACTCAACTCGTAATCCGAGGGTGGTGGGTTCGATACCCCGTCACACCAAACATGCTTGTCCTTTCAGCCATGGAGGCGTTATAATTTGACGGTCATTCCCACTATTCGTTGGTAAAAGAATAGCCCAAGAGTTGGCGGTAGGTGGTGATGACCAGCTGCCTTCCCTCTAGTCTTAAACTGCAAAATTGGAGACGGCTAGCGTAGATAACCCTCGTGTAGCTTTGTGCGAAATTCAGAAGAAATCAAACCAGTATTCTAGGACTATAAACAACAGGACCTATAGTTAAGAAGTAAGTCATACTTTAAACCCGGCAGTTTTCTTGTCACTAAATTAGTAAATGTAATAAAGCCATTGGTTCTTTAGTTGATACACTTCTTACATATCCATCTTCGTTTTCCATATATAATGTATTTCCTACATATGTCATCTTCGTGGTAACAAGAAATAATGTACCACCAGGAGATTGGTAAACCCAAACCAAGACATATTGTAATCAGAGTATCTTACGAAGGTAAACCTTACTTTCTCAATGGTCAATTCATCCTTAATAAAGCATTGAAGATTTCCTTTTAAGTCAACAAAATACACTTTCTCCCAAGGATGTGAGACTACATCCAATAATAGTATGATATATATATTAACAGAGTGGATAATACAAAGTATGATTCACTGTAACTAGAAATGTCAAAAGACAATAATACCAGAAACTTAAACGTATGATTTCATTTATTTATCTACTACAAAGTAATTTTATAGTTTATATTGGTACAATGAATTTGGTTTAGTAAATTTGTTTAAGGTTTTAACTATCTTCATTTCTCAGTTAATATGTACCAGATAGTTTTGTATTGTTTTAGTTCACAGTCTGATATTTACTGTATAGTACTGACATTTAATATATCTACTGATGGTATGTACAATATATTGTTAGCTTGTTTTAAATCATCAGTTGATAACATATTCTACAAAGTGTTGGCTTGTTTTAATTTATCAGTTGATAACATATACAACAAAGTGTTAGCTTGTTTTAATTCATCAGTTGATAACATATACTACAAAGTGTTAGCTTGTTTTAATTCATCAGTTGATAACATATACTACAAAGTGTTAGCTTGTTTTAATTCATCAGTTGATAACATATACTACAAAGTGTTTGGTTGTTTTAATTCATCTGTTGATAACATACACTACAAAGTGTTGGGTTGTTTTAATTCATCAGTTGATAATATATACAACAGAGTGTTGGGTTGTTTTAATTCATCAGTTGATAACAAACACTATAAAGTGTTGATTTACTTCAATTTATCGACTGGTAATATTTTCAGATAATGAGTTAGTGTTTATTTTTAGGTATTACTTGTCACTGTCTGTCAGTCAGTAAAGCATCATGACTGTACTGCTGAAGACTTGACTGTAAAAATGTATGAAAATAAAACACTTTAAGATTAGAATAAAAACTATTTTTTCTGCATGCTCTTGGCAAGTGT
The DNA here is from genome assembly GCA_011833715.1 of Carcinoscorpius rotundicauda. NCBI lineage: Eukaryota > Metazoa > Arthropoda > Merostomata > Xiphosura > Limulidae > Carcinoscorpius > Carcinoscorpius rotundicauda. Next base: position 144,553,028 of record CM022393.1, read on the forward strand.
TTCCAGTGTACACAATTCACGACTGTCAAAAATTAATCGTGAAAAATAGTTTATAATTAATGGATATAAAACCAAATGTTTCTTAATTTCAATAATTCCTCGTATAAATCCTAACGTTTCTAATATTAAAACTCTCCTATAGGGCTTGAAGAGCTCCTAACGTTTACTGTTAGGTGTGTTTTCATGTAAACTTTAAAAGTATTTTTTGTGTTCAGTGTACCATCAGAATAATTTGAATATGTAACAAGCATATAGTTATGGTTACGAAATCTAAGAGAAAATCAAATATTACTCCAGACAATAAAAGCCATGTCGTCTCCCTTTCTTCGTCTGGAATAATTGGAGTTTAACAAGAGAACAAAATCACCTCGACTCATCTCGTGGAAAACAGTTAAATTAAACCAACAAACGAACAAAAATAATTTCTTTTGACTACCGGAGTACTAATCGGTTATACTGTCATTCCAGCTTTTAACTACCGGAGTACTAATCGGTTATACTGTCATTCCATCTTTTAACTACCGGAGTACTAATCGGTTATACTGTCATTCCAGCTTTTAACTACCGGAGTACTAATCGGTTATACTGTCATTCCATCTTTTAACTACCGGAGTACTAATCGGTTATACTGTCATTCCAGCTTTTAACTACCGGAGTACTAATCGGTTATACTGTCATTCCAGCTTTTAACTACCGGAATACTAATCGGTTATACTGCCATTCCATCTTTTAACTACCGGAGTACTAATCGGTTATACTGTCATTCCATCTTTTAACTACCGGAATACTAATCGGTTATACTGTCATTCCATCTTTTAACTACCGGAGTACTAATCGGTTATACTGTCATTCCAGCTCTTCAACCAGCGGACAGGGACAGCAAAGGGAAGTGCCGCTGAAGGTTATATTTTGCGGGAGTATCCGCGACTCTGGGAGCACGTGAAAAAATATGAAGTTGTGAGCATTGAAGATGGGCTGGACAAACTGAGGTAAGAAGACGTGCGGCATGTCAGAGGCTTAATATTGCTATGGTTGTGGAAAAGGTCGGTGACAAAAGAACTGCTCTTTGTAATAAGTTTTGCTGAAACGAGCACAAGTATTAATTATCTTTTGGGCCCGGCATGGCCTGGGGGTTAAGGCGTGCGACTCGTAATATGAGGGTCGCGGGTTCGCATCCGCGTCGCGCCAAACATGCTCGACCTCCCAGCCGTGGTGGCGTTATAATGTGACGGTCAATCCCATTATTCGTTGGTAAAAGAGTAGCCCAAGAGTTGGTGGTGGGTGGTGATGACTAGCTGCCTTCCCTCTAGTCTTACACTGCTAAATTAGGGACGCCTAGCACAGATGGTGCTCGAGTAGCTTTGCGCGAAATTCAAAACAATCAACCAACCGTTATTAGATGTTACTTTTGTTACGTTTTTTTATGTTTTATGTAGACTGAACGCAACAGAAAGACACAGAAAACAGCTTGTATAATTTATTACACTAAACTATTATATATGTAACAGATATAACATAAATTATATAATAACAATGACAGATATTCAGTTTCAACCTTCAAAATTAACTACAATACAAAATGGTACTGGCCTGTGTCCAATATAATGATCTAGAATGAAAGTCCAAAAGTCCAGACCAGAAATCCAAAATTCCAGTCTAGGGGTTAATTTGGTCCCACAAAGAATTTCCGAAGTTTGAATGGAGAAGTCCAGAAACAATTCACAGTTCAATAAATTTGACGAAGTTCTTTTTACGATGTTTTTGATGAATGTCTCAGATTTGTCGTTTTCCAACTTGCCCCGGTCTCCCCTAAACAGTCCTGTACGTGTTGACCTTCAGTATAACCAATAATTCGAATGAATCGTAAAGAATGACGAAATAAAATCACAGCTTCTGTAGATCTAGCTCCGGTCACAAATCCAAGTTGAATAAACACACAGCAAACGTTGAAAATTTCTCAAACGAAGACAATATCTCTTGAATCGAAATAAAAGCGAATGACCGACTCACTGACTCTCCTTTTTCTAAACTAAACTTAGTTTAGTTTAGATATTGTCTTCGTTTGAGAAATGACTGACTCACTGACTCTCCTTTTTCTAAACTAAACTTAGTTTAGTTTAGATATTGTCTTCGTTTGAGAAATGACTGACTCACTGACTCTCCTTTTTCTCGCGTCACCGTCTGTTTTTATACCAGTAGGCTTACTGTTTTCTCGAACAATCGCGTAACTTTCACAGAATTCCAGAGCAATCCGTGCATGTCTATTTTTTGCACGAGACTCGACGTCTAGACACCAGGCCGACATATGATTAATCTACCTAATTCTAGAAATTTCTAAATGAATTCTAATTAATTCTAAATGTTATTTTAAATGAATAACAACATATTTTATTGGTTTAAATTTCAAAACAATAATATAAACATGGAAATATAAATAATAGATATGGAAATCCAAACACAACACGACACGGTTGTCGTTTACATAACATTTGCATAACACTTTGGATATTCTGCAAAGAAACGACACAAAACTAACTGTAGCAGGAATATACTGCTCACCAAATAAACAACTAGATACAGCATTACTCAACAACATCTTTTCCCACAATCATAACTCTATAGTTATTGGAGACCTAAAAAGTAAAAATGTCAACTTTGAATGCAGGTACACAAACAACAATGGAGGAAGATTCCTACAGTTCATAGTCCTTCTAAATTACACACACAGCGCATGCCACTAACTCCAGTGACACACTTGACCTGTGCTTTTGCGCATATAACATGAGCCAAAACTAATAAAATGCCAGGTGGGATAATATATGTTGATAGTGATCACCTACCAATATATTGCGTCTTCGATCTCGCCCCCCATAAAAATATAACCACGAGGAAAGAAAAGTTTAATTACAGTAAAGCAAATTGACAGAATTATAAACAGGAATTAAACAATCTATTACCTAATAAAGCTGTTGTTGTTTTGAATTAAGCACAAAGCTACACAATGGGCTATCTGTGCTCTGCCCACCACGGGTGTCGAAATCCGAATTTTAGCGTGTAAGTCTGCAGACATACCGCTGAGCCACTGGGGGGACCTAATAAAACTATAAAAGAAGTTAAAACCCACGTTGAAATGGATAACTACTGTCAAGCAATAACGGAGTGCCTTCAGGAAGTAGCCAAGAAAACAACACCATGAAAGAACAAACAACACATGGAAACCCAACACCGAAATAATTATCCTGATCAAAAAATGAAGACAATTGAGAAGAAAGTTCATGATAACAAGAGACAGAGAAATAAAAACACAAATAAACAATATAATAAATCACATCAGAACACAAATAAAACAAGAAAAATGGGACAACTTCTGCCTCAAAACTGAATGATAAAACTGATCCGAAAAAAATTCTGGACACACCTGAAAAGATTCATCAATGGTAAGACATCCGTAAAGAAACATCGCACACTTGAACACAATAACACACACAAATAAAGAAAAAACTAAAGCTGTTCAAACTCAACTTCAAAATACATTTAAAACACATTCTGATCCAGATATGAATAAATATTTTAACAATTATTGCTTGTTTGTTTGTTTTCAACTGCGCACAAAGCTACTCGACGACTATTTGTACTAGCCGTCCCGAATTTAGAAGTGTAAAACCAGAGAGAAGGCACCTAGTCATCACCACCCACCGCCAACTCTTGGGCTACTCTTTTACCAACGAATAGTGGGATTCACCGTAACTTTCTAACGCCCCCACGGCTGAAAGGGCGAGCATGTTTAGCGCGACGTTGATGCAAACCCCCAACCCTCAGATTACGAGTTGCACGCCTTAACACGCTTGGCCAATTTTTACAATGAAATCGCCAACCATATATTAAACAGTAAAAAACAATTTGAATCAGTTTTCCCAATGAGCATATCTGAGACAAACACAAGACACATCACAAACCATGAAAGCTACGAAGACACGATACTTACGAAAAAAATATCTATACAAGAACTTACTGAAGCAATGAAAAACACAAAAAACAAATCTCCAGGTGAAGATGAAATACAAGTCATCCTCTAAGGAAGTCCGAAATTGTTTGACCACCTACAAACACTCTTTAACTTATCTGTCCTAAAGATACATCCCAGTTTATTGGCAGCTTCCTAATATATTAATGTTCCATAAGGAAGGAAAGCCAGCGAATAAACCTAATAGTTACCGACCAATCAGCCTAACCAGCTGTGTAGGCAAAATTCTTGAAAGAATAATCAGTAATAGACTTTCCACATTCTTGGAGATAACATTAAAATTACCAGAAGAACAAGACAGTTTCAGGAAATTCTGGCATACGACAGATCACCTAATCAGATTAACAGAAACCATAACAAATAGCTTCAACAAAAAAGAATGTACAGTCGCTTGCTTCCTCGATATCCAGAAAGCATTCGACACAGTTTGGCACGATGGTCTAAGGTTCCGAATGAATGAAATGGAACTACCGTGATGAATTATTCGCTGGTTATCTAACTTTTTGGAAAACAGAAAATGTAGTGTAAATGTTGAAGGAACTTTTTCCGAATACTTTACTCCACAAGCTGGTGTCCCTCAGGGAGGGGTGGTTAGCCCTATACTCTTCATCATGTATGTAAACAATATGCCACTGAGGGATCCAAATCATGGATTCTCTTCACAGTTCGCAGATGATGTGGCAGTCTGGAAAAGTGCCGCAACACCCACGACAGCAGCCACGAACACACAACCACAACTAAATAAAATAAGTGAACACTGTGAAAGATATAGATTCAAAATAAACACAGCAAAAACACAACTTGTAGTCTTTACGAAATCGACAAAACACAAAAAACAACAGCCAGAAATGTTTATCAACGGCACTTTACTCCAGACTGCCCCATCGGCAAAATTTTTAGGTCTGACCTATGATTCAAAAGTAACTTGGATCAATCATGTAAACGAAATTAAAAACAAAATTTGGCGAAGAACTAACTATGCTAGAAGTATAACTGGTAATAACAGTGGAGCCAACTATGCTAGAAGTCAAACTGGTAAAAATAGTGGAGCCAACTGTGCTAGGAGTCTTACTGGTAAAAACAATGGATCCAACTATGCTAGGAGTCTTACTGGTAAAAACAGTGGAGCCAACTATGCTAGAAGTCTAACTGGTAAAATCAGTGGAGCCAACTATGCTGGGAGTCTAACTGGTAAAAACAATGGATCCAACTATACTTTGAGTCTAACTGGTAAAACAATGGAGCCAACTATGCTAGAAGTCTAACTGGTAAAAACAATTGAGCCAACTATACTTTGAGTTTAACTGGTAAAAACAATGGAGCCAACTATGCTCGGAGTCTAACTGGTAAAAACAGTGGAGCCAAGTATGCTAGAAGTCTAACTGGTAAAAACAATGGAGCCAACTATGCAAGGAGTCTAACTGGTAAAAACAGTGGAGCCAACTATGCCGGGAGTCAAACTGGTAAAAATAGTGGGGCCAACTATGCTAGGAGTCTAACTGGTAAAAACAGTGGAGTCAATTATGCTGGGAGTCTAACTGGTAAAAACAGTGGAGCCAACTATGCTGGGAGTCTAACTGGTAAAAACAATGGAGCCAACTTTGCAAGGAGTCTAACTGGTAAAAACAGTGGAGCCAACTATGCCGGAAGTCAAACTGGTAAAAATAGTGGGGCCAACTATGCTAGGAGTCTAACTGGTAAAAACAGTGGAGTCAATTATGCAAGGAGTCTAACTGGTGAAAACAGTGGAGCCAACTATGCCGGGAGTCAAACTGGTAAAAATAGTGGGGCCAACTATGCTAGGAGTCTAACTGGTAAAAACAGTGGAGTCAATTATGCAAGGAGTCTAATTGGTAAAAACAGTGGAGCCAACTATGCTAGAAGTCTAACTGGTAAAACAATGGATCCAACTATACTTTGAGTCTAACTGCTAAAAACAGTGGAGCCAACTATGCTTGAAGTCTAACTGGTAAAAACAATGGAGCCAACTAGGTAGGAGTCTCATTGGTAAAAATAATGGAGCCAACTATGCTAGGAGTCTAACTGGTAAAAACAGTGGAACCAACTATGGTAAGAGTCTAACTGGTAAAAACAGTGGAGCCAACTATGCTAGGAGTCTAACTGGTAAAACAGTGGAGCCAACTATGCTGGGAGTCTAACTGATAAAAACAGTGGAGCCAACTATGCTAGAAGTCTAACTGGTAAAAACAGTGGAGTCAACTATGCAAGGAGTCTAATTGGTAAAAACAGTAGAGCCAACTATGCTAAGAGTCTAACTAGTAAAACCAGTGGAGCCAACTATGCTGGGAGTCTAACTGGTAAAACAATGGAGCCAACTATGCTAGAAGTCTAACTGGTAAAAACAATTGAGCCAACTATACTTTGAGTTTAACTGGTAAAAACAATGGATCCAACTATACTAGAAGTCTAACTGGTAAAACAGTGGAGCCAACTATGCCAGGAGTCTAACTGGTAAAAGCAGTGGGGCCAACTAGGCTAGGAGTCTAACCGGTAGAAACAATGGAGCCAACTATGCTAGGAGTCTAACTGGTAAAAACAATGGATCCAACTCTGCTAGAAGTCTAATTGGTAAAAACAATGGATCCAACTATGCTAGAAGTCTAATTGGTAAAAACAATGGATCCAACTATACTAGGAGTCTAACTGGTAAAACAGTGCAGCCAACTATGCTAGAAGTCTAATTGGTAAAAACAATGGATCCAACTATACTAGGAGTCTAACTGGTAAAACAGTGAAGCCAACTAGGCTAGGAGTCTAACTGGTAAAAACAGTGCAGCCAACTATGCTAGTAGTCTAACTGGTAAAACAGTGCAGCCAACTAGGCTAGGAGTCTAACTGGTAAAAACAGTGGAGCCAACTATGCTAGAAGTCTAATTGGTAAAAACAATGGATCCAACTATACTAGGAGTTTAACTGGTAAAACAGTGGAGCCAACTATGCTAGGAATCTAACTGGTAAAAACAATGGATCATCCACAGATAACATACCAAAGATCTATAAAACATACATCAGACCAGTAACAGACTACGCAGCACCAGCATGGATAACTGTAAGTGACAAAACCAAACCAAACTACAAACAATCCAAAACACACTCCTCACAGCTGCATACAGAGTTCCAAGAACAATATCATCTCAATTCATTCACAAATACTCGAACATACCAACCATAGCAGATAGACTCATACATATTACAATAATGTACTTTAATAAGAATTGGATGAAAAACGAATTAATGTGCGAACTAGACCGGTACCTCATACATGATGAAGTTAGTCCTAAACATCTCTCCCCATTTAATTTGTATTTCAAAGATAAAAATAAATAATAATAAATATATAATAAAAAATGTGTATATGTGATGAATAAATCAAAGTGCCACCAACAAACTTGACATCCAGCTGATAGGGCAAAATTATAACCATATATGTACCACAATACATGGATATTGCCCTGAAAAGGATCGAAGTAATATTCAGTTCAGTCTGACCCAAAAATGAAGTGACTATAACTATCAAATACTGCAAGTCCACATAAGTACGGGGAGGAGGAAGAGGTCAAAGGAAACCTGACCCTTCAGGGTACGAACATTCAATACCCAAACACCGAGAGAGAGATACCAACTCGGATATTTAAAAAGTCCTATCGCTCACGTAAAACCTCATACCTACATTATCATTGTTGTTGTTTTTTACAAGCAATATCTAACATACAAATTGAAAGTTTTAAACTCTCTAGTTTGTTAAAAAAACTTTTAAAATTGATAGTGAAACTAAATCATATTATTTTAGTTTTGATACAATTGACAGGTCTAAAAAAATACATTTTTTAACTGAGTGAAAACTACGAAAACGTTCTTTTAAATATTTTGAAGTTGAAAGGTTAAAAATGTTTTAAACTTGTGAGTAACGTTATTTCAATGTCACAAAAGAATCGTATATTTTATTAATAGCATCAATTTTTTTATTCTAAAACTGAAATGCTCGTTAAACTGAATAGTTTTTTTCTCCTATTTTTACTGATCTTTTTTTACGTTTATAAACGGAAAATCTGTTCTGTGCATTATTAAAATTTTCCTCATTACAAAACTGAGCTTGAATAGGAAGGTTTCGACTTTTCTGACTGTTATTAATCTGTGCTAAAAGAAATGGCGAACTCGACGTTTTGATTGGAGACACGGCAGTTTTGGATTACTACCGAGGGAACGAACCTGACTGTAACCTCCACATGCTGGGTGACCCAATCTTTGATGACGCATATGCAATTGGAATGCAGAAGGGATTTTCTTTAAAGGTAACCAGTAAATAGTTGTTACAGGAACGTATTGTTAAACTGTTTAAATTGTTGTTACAGGAACGTATTGTTAAACTGTTTAAATTGTTGTTACAGGAACGTATTGTTAAACTGTTTAAATAGTTGTTACAAAAACGTATTGTTAAACTGTTTAAATAGTTGTTACAGTGACGTATTGTTAAACTCTTTAAATAATTCTCATAGTCGCATATTATTAAACTTTTTCAATTGTTGAAATAGCCGTTACAGACACTACGTCAATGTCCCAGTTTTTCACTCTGAAAACCTGGTAAACGTCTCTTCTGACAAAATAATAACTTCCTACCGTAAGTGATAATACCTGTAAAAATATTATTAAAAATATTGAACTTGACAATTACTGGAAAAAAAAGCATTTCAAATAACGATTTGTTTGTTTTTGAAATTTCGCACAAAGCTACTCGAGGGCTATCTGTGCTAGCCGTCCCTAATTTAGCAGTGTAAGACTAGAGGGAAGGCAGCTAGTCATCACCACCCACCGCCAACTCTTGGGCTACTCTTTTATCAACGAATAGTGGGATTGACCGTCACATTATACACCCCCACGGCTGGGAGGGCGAGCATGTTTGGCGCGACGCGGGCGCGAACCCGTGACCCTCGGATTACGAGTGCACGACTTAACGCGCTCGGCCATGCCAGGCCCTTCAAATAACGAAGAAAATCACGTGTTGTACGTGAAATAAAGTTCTTTAGTTTCGAGTAATTTAATTGCTGGCCAGAAGGAGCTTCTAATAATTAGAGCTCTTGAGAACTATCGAGAAACAACTTAGTTATAATTAATTACTTAGAATTCAGTAGTGATTTAGGATTTTCTGTTAGTAGCGAGAGTTGTCACGTTACTGGGAGAGTTACATCTTTTTTAAGCGATTAAAACTAAGTAGGTAAGTGAGACATACTTCTCGTGTTTTATATTATAACGTTGTATTTAAAGCTAGGCCTATATTTAGATGCGAAATATGTGCTGAAAAGTTTAGATATTAAATTAGGCCTACAATTTACAAGTGTACGTGGCTGCAGAAACGTTGTAGAAAATTAGAAGTAATAATCTAACTTTCTGTTAGTGAGTGAATTGGACTTAGTCTCATGTTAACCGGATAATAATCTGATAAAACCCACTCAGTGACAAAACAGTTCACAACAATATGACCTTCATCAGGGTAAGGCCTGGCATGGCCAAGTGGTTAAGGCGCTCGATTCGTAATCTGGGATTTGCGGGTTCGAATCCCCTGTCACGCCAAACTCGGTCACCATTTCAGTCGTGTGGGCGTTATAATGTGACGGTCAATCCTACTATTCGTTGGTAAAAGAGTATCCCAAGAGTGGGCGGTGGGTGGTGATGACTAGCTGCCTTTCCTCTAGTCTTACACTGCTAAGTTAAGGACGGTTACCGCAGATAGTTCTCGTGTAGCTTTGCGCGAAATTCAAAAAACAAACAAATCATTAGGGTAACTTCGTATGATATACGATATCACTCACAACCATTTGTCTTGGTTTATTTTTTTTAACAAACTAGTCGGGGTAACAGTTTGTAAGTAAGGATAGGAAATTATGCTTCTCTTTATGTATTAACATAACAAACATTAAAAGTACAAAAAATAATAAAAAAATACCAATAATAAAAAGAAAGATGTACTGTTTTATAAGAATTGTGTCAATATGAAATTAGATAGAGGGGTCCAACCCCTGTGACCTTTCTCATGTCGTTCTGCGACACTATAATAGTGGGTGTTGATTGATCAAGAAATGTGTAAACTTATTAAGAACAGATCACCCACACTCACATATATTGGTGTTTATTTATGTAGATGTAATATATATAGTAGAATGTTAATCCAGATTGTACATTCTGTAAGTGTTAGTTTTATCTTTTCCCAGGATGCACTATCGGACATAATACTTCACTACAACGAGGCTGGTTACATCGACCAACTACAACAGAAATGGTACGGCAGGGTACCATGTTTCGAAAGGTCGGTGCACGGGTTGACTAAGCCCATGGGTTTGAGTGTGCGTGCTGTCTCGGGCGTATTTATAATGCTCTGTGTGGGACATCTGGTAGCTGTTTGTACACTAGTTTTGGAACATCTCATTTTTCGTTATGTTATACCAGTGTTGCGAGAAAAGCCTAAAGACACCGCGTGGAGAAGTCCTCATTTAATGTTTTTTAGTCAGGTATGTTTTTTCTAGAAATTCAAATTTTTTTGTTATAATTTTCACTTACCTATTAAGTTTGTGTTTAAATTCCTTGTTTAAGTCAAGTCTATTGTTTAAAGTTTTAAAAGATTCGTATGTGTCTTGAACCATAAATGTAAATAAAACAGGGTTGGTCAGACACTACTTTATTATTAAGGGGATTGTGCGTATGCGGCCGCCATTGCTATGTATTGAAGTTCGAAATGACCAACAAAGTAAAATGGCTAAGAGTGACACTCGTCAGTTTGAGCCACGACCGAAAAGAACGATGGGAAATCAGCGCTTTGTTGTTAACTGCTACGCATACCATAAATAAAAATTAAAGGCAGAGGGTGTTACATTCCACGAGTAAAACTTTTTTTTTTCTACAGTATATTAACTTTTTGTGGTGGCGACATCGAACAGTCGTGGATATTAACAGCTAGTTCCGAATTATATGTGCGAGTCTTCTTTTGATGTCCTTATACCTTCACAAGTTGACATGGCAGTTTGACAGCTTTTAATTTCAAATGTTGGCATTATTAAGTACTCACATAACTTTGAATAATTATCCACGTTATTGCTGGCCAGTCCGGCTACACAGAGACGCCACCAAAACATTCTCTTTACACAGATATAGTTTCTGTGTACATTCATATTTGATGCTATCACTGAGTGTCAGGGTGGAAATTTATTAAACATATCACGAATAAGAGATGGAATTTGGATTACTTTGTGCAGCTTAAGACAAGTCTCGTCTAACTAGTAACGTTATGGCTTAATTAGAAAAACAAATTTCACACGTAGGTTTAATACTGTCGGTAGACTTATAGCAAGAAGTAAATAGCCAAAGTTAACACATCCACGTGGTTAGCCCCCCCAGTGGCTCAGCGGTATGTGGCTAAAATCCGGGTTTCGATACCCGTGGTGGGCAGAGCACAAATAGCCCATTGTGTAGCTTTGTGCTTAGTTGAAAACAACAACAACAATCCACGTGGTTAATGTTAGCTCTAAACTAATAATCTGGTACAGCGGTATGTCTACGGACTTACAACGCTGGAATCCGGGTTTCAATTCCGGTGGTGGGCAGCAGACAGATAGTCCGTTGTTTATCTTTGTTCTGAAATTCAGTCGATTAAATTAATAATCTGTAAAGTTTTGTAAAGATATGAGTACATCATTAAAAATTATAGTATAATTACTGTCATGGATACTTTCGTGTTAACGAGCTAGGTGCATTCCAGCTAGCCCTAAGTGGTAAAGTATTTGTATAGTACACGAAAACAATAAACAGTCACAGGTAGTGGGGTAGCTATAGAAAACAAAGGACAGCTACTTACCTTGAAGACTTATGTTTAAAACAACAGAAATTTAAAGACCTTAAAAACATTCCTATAGTTCAGTTAGAAACATGTTGCTAATGCTTGTGTGGTCGTTGTCCAAAACAGTTTAGTGACACATTTAATGTACCTACTATATGAACAATTTCTAGCTACATCACTGGTGACACAAAATGTCTCACGAACACTAAACGTTAAATGGTTACCAATTTTAAAATTTATTAAATGAGATAGATGAGTAGCATATTTCTTCGTTTGGGTTTGTTTGTTTGTTTGTTTGTTTTGAATTTCGTACAAAGCTACTCGAGGGCTATCTGTGCTAGCCGTCCCCAATTTATCAGTGTAAGACTAGAGGGAAGGCAGCTAGTCATCACCGCCCACCGCCAACTCTTGGGCTACTCTTTTACCAACGAATAGTGGGAATTAGCCGCTACATTACAACGCCCACACGACTGAAAGGGCGAGCATGTTTGGCGCGACGGGGATGTGAACCTGCGACCCTCAGATTATGAGTCGCACGCTTGGCCATGCTGGGCTAGGGGATGCTATTGGGATTACAGCCGAAAGTGTTGATAACCACGAGGCAACCAAATTACAAAATAATTAAATTGTAACCGTTATAAGTTTTTGTTTTGTAACATTTGATAATCTTTATTGACGGGAAAACTAAAATTATTAGATTATTTACTAGCTTAGTTTTTAGTTGTAATCTATATCGACAGCTTCCTATGATCAGTGTTTTTTGGCACTTGGTATAAAGAAACAAATGTATGTATCTTATGTTTTAAAACAGTAAATTTTGGTTTTTCGGCTTTAATTAACCAACTGGCTGTGGTAACTACATTCGTTAGGGCTGTAGTAACTACGTTTGTTATGGTTAAAGTTAACCAACTGGTTGGGATAACTACGTTCGTTACGGTTATACGAGTAGTTAACCAGCTGGTCATGTTAAGTTTTCACGACTTAATTTATTCAACTGGCCATGTTACCTTATGAAAGAAATCTGTATATTTTTTTTATTAATTATTTGCATTAATATATTCTTAGCACAGATTTTGTATCTATTTACCGAGTAATTTATTTACGAATGAATTAAATACACAGAATATTTATATTAGCTTCCACGCTATCTGAAGTCTTCTACAAGTATGAATTGTCGTTTGTTTATTATTTTGGGGAGGGGACAAGGTATTTAATGTGTAGTATTGTAGTTATATGGATCTGTGATTCGCTTCCAGTTACGGAAAACGTTTGGGGGCTTGTATGCGTTATAAGGGTGACAATCAGAACCCACTCTTCGATCAGGCAAAAGTAGGCAAACATTTGCCGTTGGGTATGTTAACTAATTGCCTTTCTCTTTGTACGTCAGCTCAAATTTAGGCACAATTAGCGCAGATAGCGCTTATTAAGTAGCTTTGCTCGAATATTCAAAATCAAAAATTAGGAGAGGGTTAAAACGTTTACGAGTTGAAGACAAGGTAACGAGACACGTTGAGTGATCAGTGGTTCGAAACAACGCCAGTCGTCTCATTGTACCATAAATTAAATATTGACAACTTCCGTAGGTTTTAAATTGTTTTGCTATGATTGTTTTCACTCCCTGTTTTCCAGAAGTTCTATCGCTTCATCAACACAGTAAAATTGGTGTCTCCTCATCACTCTGTGAAGGAAATAGTGTACAACCTACGAGAAGGTCAGATTTTTAGTTTGTTCCAGAAAAGCGTCAAAAGAGTAAGTAAGAGTTTCGTTTAGTTATAAAAAAATTAATTGTGTCAGTTTTATCTGTTATTACCTGTTATTTTTGTGCTGTAGATTTGTTTGTTAGGAACTTGGCACTGTTATAAATCACGTTACTTTAGCAAATCTCGTAACTTTCATATTTATTAGTAGCTTTTAATGAGAATTACACAACTTGTGTGTGATAATATGATAGTTATCATTATAAAATTAATATAAATCAAACTTATAGTTTTTTAGATATTCGTAAAGACAAGACCTGCACAATAATTTGGCACGCGCTGCACGTCACTTAAGACGGTAAATTCGTCATTCGTTAAAACATTGGTTTTCAAGCAGTGACTATATTTGCAGATTGTATCTGTTATTGATTTATTGCTTATCCATGGCGTATTTTCTCAGCATATTATTTTCAAAACATGACGCGTCTAATAATTATGAATATGTGGTATCGAACATTTTGGTAACCCCTCGAGGGGCGAGGAGCAGCGATAATTTTACAGGTTAACATCTGGAGTTTAATTCCTCTTTCTGGTCAGAGCACTAGTGAACAACTGTTTAGTTTAGCGTTAAAAACAAGTGATCTAACCAGAGATTTTGGATACTGCCGATTGGGTACATTAAAATAAACTAAAACATATGTGAATATCGCATTTTGTTTTATATATTTACAAATAAAAAGTCAATTGATAAGCACAATATTTTGAAGTATAAATTTGAGACCGTGGAAGATGAGTAATCGTGGTTACAAAAATCGAAATTTAAAATAGATTATCAGAAATATTTATTAAAATCAATATACGATCATAACGCCCAATGATATTTTCCCACGAAGAACATGATTCCTTTTCAAATGTTTCAGTTCTGACTTCAGATTTTTGTTTCCAACCCGCAGTCTTCCAAAGTATTTATTGTTACAATAAAATATAATATCATTAGCTTAACATTTTATGTTCCTGTAATAAAACACATTAATCTGAATTTAACGTTGTAGGTTGCTGTTGTACAATATACTATTAGTAGCATAACATTTCATGTTCTTGTAATAAGACATAACAACTTTGATCTGATCTTGTATATATTTCTTTACGATTTTCTTTCACACAGAAAGCGAAGGAAGATGCCAGAAAAAGTAAAAGTCAGTCTCAGTTTTTTCAACTTATACAAGAAATCCGAAATGTGTGAGTAGAGCAAAAACAAAAATAAAACGCACACACGTATTTCTTAGTTACCTCTAGTTGTTTTTCATAGGCTTTAAGGTCATTTTTACTAGAATATAGGCTTATTCAGATAACACTAACATAGCCGAGAAGTGTTTTTACCTACTGAGGTAGAAGAAAAAGTTTAGAACACTATAGTATTAATGTTATAGTTTAACCTAATATGCTGTGAATCGTGATGTCTGTCCGATCGTTCGTCTGTCTCGCGTTTACGGCGGCTGCTTCCCGCGCTACCTTTAAACACTAGGCTTGTAGGTGAAACTCAACATTCACTTGTGAAATGACGGTAATACACACATGAACAACACTGATACCAAGTTGTATTCCACAAGAAAGATATTCTACATTAAGTTGTTAGTAAATCCTTACACTATTATTAACATTTCAAAATGTGACGTAACTTGAAATGATAAAAATGTAGATTTATCGTATGTTATTGTTCAGATGTTCTTAGCATGACTGAAATGTTCAACAATCTCTTTTCATGGTAGGGCAGTATAAATAGTTCATAGCTTTAGCTCTTAATGAAACCAACAGTGTAACGCGATTAACTTTTTATTTAAAGTCCATAAAATAAGCCCCTCGTTGGTACAGCTCTAAGTCTACGGATTTACAATAATAAAATGAGGTGTTCAATTCTCCTCGGTGGACTCAGTAAATAGCCTGATGTAGCTTTGCTATAAGAGAACACAATAAATAGCCTGATGTAGCTTTGGCACATATACCTGAGTAAAGAGAACACATAATCCCCTAATAAAACTAGTAGCTTAAGAGACAAATAAATAGCTGTAGCTTTGCTATAAGAGACTCTACAATAATAAACTCCTCCCGTCACTTTTGCTTGTTTATGAATAATAATAATAAAATTGTCACACACGTGTGTGTGTGTTTATGCAATGTATCACAAGTGATTTGAAAATCACCATAACAAATTTTATGACAGAAATTAATAAAAAGAATTATAATCGTTACTTCGAGGCCCAGGATTGTAATGTAAGTATTATAATGCACACGAAAATAACTCCACTAGTACGTTTCCTGTAAACAACGAAGTGATGCTCGGAACAGAAAGTTGTGTCGCATTTGGTTTGTTTTGAATTTCGCGCAAAGCTACACGAGGGCTATCTGCGCTAGCTGCCCCTAATTTAGTAATGTAAGACTAGAGATAAGGCAGCTAGTAATCGCCATCCACCGCTAACCTTTGGGCTACTCTTTTACCAACAAATAGTGGGATTGACCGTCACATTATAACGCCCCCACGGCTGAAAGGACGAGCATGTTTGGTGTGACGGGGAATCGAACCCTCGACCCTCTGATTACGAGTCGCACACCTTAACACGCTTAACCATACCAATTAGATGTTTCTCGTTTCTTTTCTCATTGTAACGTTGGTTTCAACCGAACAATATTAAAACTACGTCACTATAAAGCCATCAGTGGTTTCTTTATAACACCCAAACTCTATCTTTGTTACAGATGCACTTTAATTGTGAGTATTGGTCCAAATGTAGGGGAAAGGAGTTTCTGGTTCACAATATTTAATCAATAAGAACGAATAATTCACCAATTACGTTGAAGTAACAAGACATTACGAGCTTTTCACGTAAAGTTTTTGTGGGAACACCAGACGGTTTTATTACTATTGGGGTTGCTTTGTGCTATTAAATTGAACTAAGTTTTAGTTTCATATTTAAAACAAACAAACAAACAAACAGATGCTTTATGTCTCTTAACCCCTTCTGTTATTTGCCCGAAATAACTCTAGTGCTTTCCATGCTTCAAAACGTATTTGGCCGAGTTGATTCGGACAAATTATTTCTCGCAGTATTTTTAGTACTTGGGCTAATTAACTCTGACCCAGTACTAAAAATATGGCAATAAATGTTTTTAAGCATTTCCCCTAATTTATTGGGATGTTGTCGATTACAATCAGCGCTCTCTAGATGTGCCGATCTGTTTCAGACTTATTACGTATCACAAACAGAAATTATTACTTTTATTTACTATAGTCTCGTTGAAATAATATAAATATATCACTTATACATTCGGATATGTAACATTTATTTATAGAGTATATTTTGTGCAGAAATATAACAACAAATCACGAAGGAACACTTGTTTCGTTAATATATATATGTATGACCTGTTGAAAATGAAATAAAACATCTGGCATTTTTGACTCATTTCCAAAAACAAACAAGCCTGATACAAGTTTATAGTTTAACAAAAAAGATTAATGTAACTGGTTGTGGCTGAGAAGTCACTCAGAAATTGATTAAGTTTAAACTCTATTCATAACCGAAGCTAGCTGCAAACTAAATAAGCAAAATCATGAAAACGTGGCACTATGTATACTCAGAATATTGGTCAAATAACATGTATATTTAACGTAAAAACTTCGCTACAAGTTGGAAAACTGATGTAACATATTTCATAAACTCGTTCTAGTGTCCAAGAAGAACAAGAGAAACGAAATTTGGCTTCCATTGAAAACATTGATGTGGAACCAGCAGCCGAAGCCAACATTGATAAAGAATTTTCTGCTGCTTCTAAGAGAGAACTTTTCAGAAACCTGAGGCCTAATGCACTATCACTCAACAGCGATACTATTCTATTGGATAATTCGCAGAGAAGATTGGAACGTCTTCTTCCTCCCCATCAAGAAGTGCCATCGTGTCCATCTTCCTCTTCGGACAGCACAACTTCATCTTTACCAAAGACATCCAAACGCATATTTAGCATTAGTTTCAACGAACTCCTACCTCTTGCTGTCCAGGACAGTTTAAGTGACCAAAAACATCCTGACCTTCCTGAAATATCACGGGCCTGGTCATTTTCCGATTTGAGGACCTTGAAAAAAAAGGCGTTTCTGGCCGACACAGATTTTGAGGCTCGTAAGAAACAAAGGAATTTAAACAATACTTTCTCCAAACGTAAAAGGTTTAGAACAAAGATATTTTCAAGAGAACGAATAGAAGAACTCAAGTTATACTCCATGACAAAAGAAGAAATCATTAATAGATGGAAAACATCCGAACAAGAGCTCCGAAATATTCTGAGACAAGCTTTACAGTACAACAAAGAACTCGAAGAAAAGCTGAAATTCTTGCAAAAGACTTCGAAAACGCTGAAAAGATTCAAAAATCCTCGAATGGAATAGATAATTCTGTTGGTTTCAAATATGTAGTTCTAAAATCTATTGGTATACAAAAGACAACAAATCTTCCCCACCGTTAAGAAGCAACAGTTTCCCCTTCTTAACAAGGATGCCTTTAGGTTGTTTAACAGAGGACCAAACTCCTTCCTGTCGGAAGAATTTGCAACTTGTTATCTGTTTACACTAGTTTATACACCCAAATCTAATCTGCTAGAGAAATTATCGTAGAAATGTTAATATAGTTGTTAGATATTGAGATTTTTAATAATACCTACCCGTAGGGTAACATAACTCTAATTTTCGAACGTTGAAAAACAAATACAAAAATTAAAAAACGGGTGAAAACATCGATATTACCAGACTTGGAAACTGATAAAGAAGTTATATTAATAATTCGTGTAATTACAGCTTAGAAAATTCATATTTATTAATGGATGTCATAAATATTTAATAGGCACGATCATTTATTGTTTGAATAATGATTATAGTGAGACTGGTTTCTTTCTATGCATTAGCATGCCTCTTTTTGCCGATGAATCAACTCTCTCAACACTAATCACACCATTTTTATGTTACTCTGGTGTCCACTGAGGCTAATAATACTAGTACCTGAACAATATTTTATGTTACTCTGGCGGACATCAGAGTAAAGTAGAAATATTGTTCAGTTATTAGTATTAGCAGCCTCAGCATACACCAAACTAACTTAGAAATATTGTTCAGTTATTAGTATTATCAGCTTCAGCAGACACCACAGTAACGTAGAAATATTGTTCAGTTATCAGTATTATCAGCCTCAGCAGACACCAGAATAACATAGAAATATTCAGTTATCAGTATTATCAGCCTCAGCAGACACCAGAGTAACATAGAAATATTGTTCAGTTATTAGTATTATCAGCTTCAGCAGACACCAGAGTAACGTAGAAATATTGTTCAGTTATTAGTATTATCAGCCTCAGCAGACACCAGAGTAACATAGAAATATTGTTCAGTTATTAGTATTATCAGCTTCAGCAGACACCAGAGTAACGTAGAAATATTCAGTTATCAGTATTATCAGCCTCAGCAGACACCAGAGTAACATAGAAATATTGTTCAGTTATTAGTATTATCAGCTTCAGCAGACACCAGAGTAACGTAGAAATATTGTTCAGTTATTAGTATTATCAGCTTCAGCAGACACCAGAGTAACGTAGAAATATTCAGTTATCAGTATTATCAGCCTCAGCAGACACCAGAGTAACATAGAAATATTGTTCAGTTATTAGTATTATCAGCTTCAGCAGACACCAGAGTAACGTAGAAATATTGTTCAGTTATCAGTATTATCAGCCTCAGCAGACACCAGAGTAACGTAGAAATATTGTTCAGTTATTAGTATTATCAGCCTCAGCAGACACCAGAGTAACATAGAAATATTCAGTTATCAGTATTATCAGCCTCAGCAGACACCAGAGTAACATAGAAATATTGTTCAGTTATTAGTATTATCAGCTTCAGCAGACACCAGAGTAACGTAGAAATATTGTTCAGTTATTAGTATTATCAGCTTCAGCAGACACCAGAGTAACGTAGAAATATTGTTCAGTTATTAGTATTATCAGCCTCAGCAGACACCAGAGTAACGTAGAAATATTCAGTTATCAGTATTATCAGCCTCAGCAGACACCAGAGTAACGTAGAAATATTGTTCAGTTATTAGTATTATCAGCCTCAGCAGACACCAGAGTAACATAGAAATATTCAGTTATCAGTATTATCAGCCTCAGCAGACACCAGAGTAACATAGAAATATTGTTCAGTTATTAGTATTATCAGCTTCAGCAGACACCAGAGTAACGTAGAAATATTCAGTTATCAGTATTATCAGCCTCAGCAGACACCAGAGTAACATAGAAATATTGTTCAGTTATTAGTATTATCAGCTTCAGCAGACACCAGAGTAACGTAGAAATATTGTTCAGTTATTAGTATTATCAGCTTCAGCAGACACCAGAGTAACGTAGAAATATTCAGTTATCAGTATTATCAGCCTCAGCAGACACCAGAGTAACATAGGAATATTGTTCAGTTATTAGTATTATCAGCTTCAGCAGACACCAGAGTAACGTAGAAATATTGTTCAGTTATCAGTATTATCAGCCTCAGCAGACACCAGAGTAACATAGAAATATTGTTCAGTTATTAGTATTATCAGCTTCAGCAGACACCAGAGTAACGTAGAAATATTGTTCAGTTATTAGTATTATCAGCCTCAGCAGACACCAGAGTAACGTAGAAATATTCAGTTATCAGTATTATCAGCCTCAGCAGACACCAGAGTAACGTAGAAATATTGTTCAGTTATTAGTATTATCAGCTTCAGCAGACACCAGAGTAACGTAGAAATATTGTTCAGTTATTAGTATTATCAGCCTCAGCAGACACCAGAGTAACGTAGAAATATTCAGTTATCAGTATTATCAGCCTCAGCAGACACCTGAGCAACATAAAAATATTGTTTAAGTACTAGTCTTATTAGCGAACACCAGAGTAACGTAAAAATATTGTTCAATTATTAGTATTATCAACCCTGCGGCACCTTATGTGCGCAAGAGTTGATCTGCCAAATCAGAGACGCCCCCTAGGATTCGGATATATCCGTGCCTAATTTTAAAGTAGTGACGAGCGAGAGAGTCTTTGGTCCACATCCTAGAAGCGAATATTGGAGGGTTTTTTTTTGACATGCTAACACAACTGAAATTACTGAACGTGGTCAGTTACGTTTAGCTTCGAACCTTTGATTCACAGATTCGGAACAATAAACAACTGGCCACTCTTATTCAGAGGGTTTCAGTATGAGGGGCAGAAGTCTGCAATGAAACAATAGAAACAAATGGTAAAACCCGATTCATTGGTTCATAATTCACGCATATTGTGATTTTTAATCGCTAATGTACCACGTCAGTAAAAATAATTTTGCCACTATAAATGCAGATGTGGTTTTTATATATACGTATAAAATAGTTTTTTTTTTATTGAATTATGTAACTAAATTCGAGATAATCAACATGGCGTTTTGTCTGTTCTAAATGGGCCTTTCTTTAAATTCAATCTGATGCAATGTTTTCAGGTTTTTGTACTTTTATAGCCCCTTCTGTTGTCACCATAAAATCACAAAGAATCGCGCCCCGATTTTGGGTCGGTGGTTGCGTCATATGAGTAGTGATGAAAATCCAGTATTAAATTAAAAAGTAGCTCAGATGTTTGTGTTGGTTAGATTCCTTCCATCTAGTCTTTCACTTAAAATTAAAGAGTTGCTATGGTAAGTAGACCTCGAGTAGCTTTACGTGAAAGTCAGCAAATTACTTTTCGATGACATTAGTAACACAATAATGCTGATATATCATGAGCAACTGGGAAAAATTACATATTAAAATACATTCCACGAAGTAATTTTTACTATTGAAAATATCTTAAAATAGCCCAAAAAGTAGCTAACTACAATTTTGTAGTCGTACAGTTCCGTGTAATAAATGCGAGGACTTGGCAACGCTAAATCTGATAAAACCATTTTTTTGTCCACTAAATGAGCCAAGGAATCAATTATAAAAAGTGAGTTCACTGACATTGATTGTTTGTTATTAAACACAAAATCTGTGTTGTTCCCACATTGGATAATAAAACAACTTTTAGCGTTGTAATAAGCCCTAAGGTTTACCCTTGAACCAATTGGGAGGGAAGTATTATGTAAAAGAATAAACCTTGTAAAGGTACAAAGGTAAGTTGAAAAAAAATTGCATCGTTTTTCATATCTATTTTACTGCTTGTTCCAGTTGAAACAACAAAATTATTAGTTTTCATGTCGCACTTTTAGACGCAGTAAATGTAATATTTCCACCAAACGCTATTTCAAAAACTTTGTACATTTACAATACTTAAGTAGATACGTCTTTAAAAAAAATGTACAGACGTGTTAGCTTGTTCATTTTTGCTTTAGTTTGTGTGGTTTCGCTACTGTGTAACACATGTCTCAAAATAAAACAAAAATAAAAACAGGCTAACTGTGCAGTTCTGAAAAATTCTTAATACGGACCATCAAATTTCCAATGACATCAAAGATATATAAATACAATACTTTCTTCTTGCGAACACTGTATATATATATATGATTAATATGTACATATCACTTAATAACATTAATTTTTAATATCTTAGTCTAGGGGGAAACACCACGAAACTTCGTTTACTGAAATCCTTAAGAAAGAACGTTGATGTGTTTGTCTTGACCTACTTTTAGAATCGTACAAACTACTACTTTTACAAAGGTACAAGAAACAACAGATCATATTAAATCTTAGGTACATAATGATTGTAAGTTATTTAAAGTTGGCATCTTAGGCTTTATAAAATGTTATTTGTACGTTATTCTGAATTATTTTAATTTCTTAGTCTTGATGTCATGTAAAAGTTGAAAAAGGAAATTTTTATCTAAAATATTAGTTATTATAAACTAGGTGGGGCGCCCGTCAGTTGGACAGGTAACTTCATAATTAATGAAAGGTTATCTTCGGACATGAAAAGTTGCTTCTCGTGTATGTTAAAAAAAAAAAGAGACAAAAGTCCATGAAAACTGCAAAACATAAAATGTGAATTGCAAATTTGTATGTATCTCCTTATAGGCTTAGCAAACCCTCGTGACAAATGTGTAAATATCCATCAACAGAAGGCGGTAGTGGTAAAATGTGCATATTTGTTTTTCGTCATGCACAAAGGGTCATATGTGCTTTGCCCATCACGAGTATCGAAACTTGGCTTTTAGTGCCGCAGGTTAAAAAAAATTGAGATTTTGTATGTATCTCTTCATAAGTCCAATGGACCTTTATACCAAATGTGGTGAAGATCCATTAACAGGGGCCAGAGTACAAGTACAAAACACCAATAAAAACCGCAAAACTTAAAATGTAGAGCTTCCCATAAACCTCTACCAATTTTGATGAAGGTTAATCTGCACCTTGAGGAGTGTTCATGTGGACATGAAACAGATTGTCCTATTATATAGATACATATAAACACATTAATCCTGGGTTTCTTGAAATGTAATATTATTTTATGGTGTGAACGTTCTAAGCTGACAAATTATAATTATGAGTATCATATAATATATATTATGGTTATTCTATTTCTTAATATTACATTCTTTCGGTATCTTATGGTTTTTCAAAAACGAAATGGGTGTATAATATTAATACCATATCAACTACGCAATGTCCACATTGGCCTAATAGTAATACTAATGTCTTATGATAAGAATAATTAAGTATGCTTATTATTAAAGAAAACTTTAATGCAGTCCTGCCAAGAATGTTTCTGTAACTAGTATATGGATACGTTCTTGTCTGACATTTACCATAGTAGGAATGAATGTTAATGACGTAGTTATTTCACCATTCTGTAGTAATAAAAATAACATCACAGATCACCATGTCGTTTCTCGTTAGTATTACACGTATTATAATGTTTTATTTTTTATTCAAGTAGATTTCTAGAATGTTATTTTTTTATTAATGGAATGTGTACAAGAGGTTAAATCACAATGCAATGAAAATATCACAACAGATCTCTCTACTACCACTAGATGTCGCTGATTCTGAAATAGCGAACACACACACTCTCTCTTATAGGTGAATAAACTAAACTAACGTGGCAGGGGTTCAATTTAGAGAGAGAGAAATCAGAAGAGTTCTCTCCCCAACCGGGGTGTTCAGGAACGTTGTGGTTCCTCTTCGTCCCCTTTCGTGGATTGTTATTAAGATTAAGTGGTGGTTTTTTTGTTTGTTTTTTATTTAAATAAGTTAATTATTATTATTATTCTTGACTATTTGGGTGGAGGATGTCTCTTCTAAATGTTGTCTTGGGTGGAGGCAAAGGCAGCAGCGGAAAGGAAGCCCGGGACCTGTCCCGAAAGGAAGAGGTTGAGCAGATGTGAACATGAATATTATTCAAATCCAGATCAAAATAAAACAATATAAAACAATTCAAACGGCAAGATTCAGGGTCTGGCAAAAGAGATGCCTGGGCTGGGATCTATAAATCCAATGCCTGAAGGTTTTGATGTGGGGGGAAACGGGAGTGTCCCGAGAAAACCCACTTTCACAGGACAGGCGCCGAAAGTTTTGCCTGTCGTGTGCCCTGTATCTAAAAAAAAAGGAATTCGTGTTAGTGACATGGATTTTATTTGTTTAGTTTCTTTGTTAAGTAGATTGTGATTCTTGAAATATGTTGTAAGGTGAAATGTATTTTGTTGGTGCACTTGATAATTTGTGTAGTGATGCCGTTAGTTTGTTTCTTTTTTCTGCTTTTAGATAATATTTGAGAGAAAGTTCTGTTATTCTATCTCTTATAGTTGGTAAATTGCTAATTTGGTGTAGATAGTTTGTTGGCGTAAATGACGGTAGGCTAAATGCGGATTTTAATATTCTGTTTTGCTGCACTTGAATTTTCTGGAGTGTGTTATTTGACATATTGTATGTTACTTGACATCCGTACTCTATTAGTGGACGGATGTAAGCCTTGTATATTTGTATAATGGTGTTCGGTGCGCATTTTGATTGTTTGCCAGTTATGGTCTTTAGATATGAAGTCATTTTTCTGGTGGATGAGTGTATATTGTTTATATGTTTTTTCCATGTTAGTTTTGTGTCGAAAGTGACGCCAAGGAATGTGATGTTTTTACTCATGTTAATGGTTGTGTTTCCAAGTGATAATTTTATTTTTTCTAGATTTTTTCTTTGCTTCTTAAGTTTCCTATAGAAAGTACTTGCTTGTGTTTTTGTTGGGTTTAACACGACTCTCCACTTGTTGCTCCATGTTGAGACGTTGTTTAATGATTCTTGTACGCGAGACATGGCCATTACTGGGTTTCTGGAAGTGCTCCAGATTGCAATGTCGTCTGCGTATTGTGAATTGTGTGTGTATGTTAGATTTGGAAAAGGTATGTCACTGACGAAAATTATGTATAGAAGTGGAGAGAGGACGGATCCTTGAGGTACTCCTGCCGTTATATTAAATAATTTGGATATAGTTTTATTGACTTTTACTTGTGCTGTTCTATTGGTTAAGAAATTTGAGATCCATTTGACTATCGTGGGATTTATTTGCAGGTGATTTAGTTTGTATATGATGGCGTTGTGCCATACGCTGTTGAATGCTTTTTTGACATCTAGGAATACCCCGATGGTTACTTGATTGTTGTTGTAAGCTTTGTAGATTGATTCGGTGAGGTAATCTGTTGTTTGTCTATTTTTTCTGGGGGCATTTTGAAATTCTGGAAAGATGTTGTTTGATTCACAAAAATGTAGGAGACGGTTGGAGATAATTCTCTCCATCAGTTTGCCAAGGCAGCTTAACAGACTGATGGGGTCTTATTGGTGTTTGGGTATTGATGTTTATATACCCAGGAGTGGTACGTTTGGTCGACCTTTAAATTTTGGTTTTGCAACTGTCAAGTGTATTTATATATTGTACACGAGGGCCAGAGTAACCCGTACTTACTAGAGCCCCTTTCAGGGCAATGTTCATGCACTATCTACATATACACTTGGTGCAAATAAATAATTTCTCTTATAGTTATTATTATGTTATTCACGTACATGATGAATAGGACAGGGGTAACTATCCTCCTTGAGGGACATCAGCTTCTGAGGTAAAACACTCTGAGAAGGTCCCTCCAACATTAACCCTACATATTCTGTTTTCCATAACGTTAGACAGCTAGCGAATGGTTCCCCGCGATAGTCACATTTTTTCATTCGGAACCGGAGACCGTTATGTCATACGGTGTCGAATGCCTTCTCAATATCGAGAAAACAAGCGACAGTGCATTCTCGTTTATTAAAACTCTCAACAATTGCTTCGGTTAATGTGACAAAATGGTCTGTAGTTTGTCCGAATTTTCTGAAACCGTTTTGTTTTTCTGGTAATTTTGATGTTGTCTCCAGGAATGTGATGAGTTTGTTACTGATTATTCTCCAAAGAAATTTGCCAACAGAGCTGGTCAGGCTGATTGGTTGGTAGCCATTTGGGTTATTGGCTGGCTTTCCTTCTTTATGGAACATTAATATATTTGCATGCTTCCAAGAAACCGGGATATAACCAGAGTATAATGGCAAATTAAAATTTGCTGTGAGATGTTCAAATAATTTCAGAGTGCCTTTCTTAAGAAGGATGGTTTGTGTGCCATCTTCTCCTGGAGATTTATTTTTTGTGCTAGTTATTGCTTCCGTGAGTTCTTGTGCGGAAATTGTGTTTATTTGCTTTGTATATTCGTTTGTGTTTTTGAATTTATAGCTAAGTTGACTGGGAAAAGTGGTACAAATAGTTTACTGTTATTACGTTATGAAGTATATGTCTGGGTCATTGTGTGTTTTAAAGTTTGAATGTTTTGGCTTTTTATTTCTATGTGCTGTGGTATTATTGTGTTCTAATGGTGGATATTTTCTTGTGTTTCCATTTGCGAGTCTTTTTAGGTGTGTCCAAAATTGTTTCGGATCTGTTTTGTCATTAAGTTGGGAGCAGAAATCATCCCATTTCTCTTGTTTTAATAATTTAACTTCTACTCTTATTTATTTTGTTTATTTGTGTAAATAGCGAACAGATGTTTCGTTTGAGTTTCGCGTAAAGCTACACTAGGGCTATCTGCGTTAACTGTCTCTAATTTAGCAGTGCAAGTCTAGAGGGAAGGCAGCTAGTCCTCGCTACCCACCGCCAACTCTTGGGCTACTCTTTTAACAACGAATAGTGGGATTGACCGTTTTATTATAATGCCAGCATGGCTGAAAGAGCGAGCATATTTGGTGTGACAGGAATTCGAACCCGCTACTCTCGTTTAGGAGTCGAATGTCTTAACCACCTGGCCATGCCGAGCCTTAGCAAACATAATTTATATTATTTCGTATTAAAACATTTGACCGAGCAAGA
The DNA here is from genome assembly GCA_011833715.1 of Carcinoscorpius rotundicauda. Lineage (NCBI taxonomy): Eukaryota > Metazoa > Arthropoda > Merostomata > Xiphosura > Limulidae > Carcinoscorpius > Carcinoscorpius rotundicauda. The sequence continues at coordinate 144,579,991 of CM022393.1, forward strand.
TTTACCACACACGACATACAGAAGATAAACAACATTGGGTTTTAAAGCTGTATGTGCAGTCAACGTTATTATATGACGCATTATTTCTGACTTCTTTGAAATATTGGTTACAAACAGTGGATTCCCACATAACCTTGTAAAAAGTCAATTACTTGAAGTTCGCACAAAGCTGAAGATGTTTCACAAAATGATTAAAACAAACCAGACACACAGTGTTGTTTTCAACTTTAAAATTTTATTGACGAATCAAATAAAAAATGTTTTTTTACAAAACTGAATATCCTTTGGCATGCCTTGGATAGACTGACTAGTCACATTATAGAGAGAGAAAAGCTATTGAAGTTTTCAAAATAACACATCCACATAAATGGAAACACTTTATCGTAAAAGATGGCGCATTATACTGACATATCTTAACTATGGCAGTTTATATACATAAGCTTTCATTGCAAACACAATTAGCAGATATAAGAGCGGAACGTATAGTGTATTCGTAAAATTAATGTAAATATGTTGTGACATTCGTCTTGCGTTTCGATATGTATTAACATTAAAAATGTGGAGAAAAACATGCTGATTTAATACTTTTAATATATTTTGTAAATTTACTCTCAACCTAAATGTTTATCAAACAACATTATTAAAATAGCTCTTTGATACATTTAAATGTAATTCTTAGCCTCCTAGCGAGAGAAACTAACAAGCTTTGTTTCACTTATTACCAAACTGATATATGACTGTTATAAACAAACATCACAGTATTGATAGTTGTAAAGCGATATAATAATACTTTAAACTGGTATCATTGTTCTAAACCAATATCATTGTTATAAATTAATATAACAATGTTGTAACTCTGAGCATTTACAAGATAAAAAAAACAGCAACAGACAACTTATGAAATAAAATATTGATTGCTAAGCTGATTTCGTAGTCTCAACGAGATGGATTATGAAGAAGCTATTGAATGTTTTTCTTTAAATGCTTGGATTCAGATACAAAACTACCACTCAATTGTAAGCATGCTACACATTAAAAGTTGTGAAACATTACATCAAGACACCGTGGTAAACGTTGAATGAATATCAATATGAAATTACCATTACAATAATTTGTTGTTACGAAACACACTGAAGAATAAACACATTTGTTTACAATTCATAATATTGGAATAACCTGTGCTTTAATACAAGTAATTTAACAGGTATAAATCCTGTGTATGCCATGGGATGCAAGCATTTTGAAGTCTGTGTGATGGTATTAAAACATTTCACAGTTATCACTTTTAAATCTGCTTACAAAAAGAAGGGAAAGTTTAGTGTAATGAACTGATGTAATCATGAAACTGTGAAAAATTAATATTTATTATGTAGCAATAAAGTACTAAACACTTGAAAGAAATTATCAACTGAAAACAAGACTAACAACACACTCCTAACTCGCATCTCCGATCAGTGAAAGACAAAACTGACCACACATTCCTTGCATCTCTGATCAGTGAAGAAAACAAGACTGACCACAACTCCTAACTTGCATCTCTGATCAGTGAAAGAGATAAGACTGACCACACACTCCTAACTCACATATCTGATCAGTGAAAGAAAAGACTGACCACACAATCCTAGCTCACATCTCTGATCAGTGACACAAGACTGACCACAACTCCTAACTCGCATCTCTGATCAGTGAAGGAGACAAGACTGACCACACACTCTTAACTCACATATCTGATCAGTGAAAGACAAGACTGATCACACACTCTTAACTCACATATCTGATCAGTGAAAGACAAGACTGATCACACACTCCTAATTTGCATCTCTGATCAGTGAAAGACAAGACTGACCACAACTCCTACCCATTTTTCATATTAGTTAAAAAAACCAAGGAATAACCACACACTTCTTGACCCATGTTCTAGTTAGTGAAGGAGACAAGACTGACCACAGACTCCTAACTCAGGTCTCTGATTAGTGAAGAAGACAAGACTGACTGCAACTCATACCCATGTCTCTGGATTACTGAAGGAGACAAGAATGATCACAACTCCTAGCCCACATCTTTAATTAGTGCAGGAGAAAGACTGACCACAAATTTCTAACCCATGCCTCCAATTAGTGAAGGAGAAGAAAAGATATATCTTCCTCCATGATATATCCTCAAATAAAAACAACAGCATTGTGTATAATACTTTTATAAAACCATCCATCATATTACCTGTTTAGAAAGAAAATAATGGATATAAAACTTTACCTAGAGGCAATCTGTACAACATGTGTAAAAATGAAATTAACCAAAAAACCAAGTTTAAAGCTGTACATATGGATTTTCTGTATTACTGACTCAAAGCCAAAATTTTCTGATTTCATTTTAAGTCTATGGTGTATTTCAAGAAACAACACCAATTCAACTTCGTGTATCCTTAACAATACAGCCATCCAAAAAAAAAGTCATAATACAGTAAATATTCTATTCATTTTCTTAATAAAAAAACCGTTTTAAACACTGCATTTCACAGTAATGACCCTGACACATTTCTAATAAGTTATCATAATTGTTAGCCTTTCTTAATGATTTTCTTTCATCTTGCATTAGTTATTACCAATATCACTCGATGTTCCGTTACACGACAACAAGCTTGAAATTTTACAAGGCACCAATGATTTTTCAAAAGACATGAATTTCACCAGAAAGTCTACTGGTTTCTAAGTTCAAGTCATCGTGCCCTGTCCAGTTTGAGGTCATTTACCAGATGTTAGTTCCAAAGAAATTTCAAAAGCACATGCACTGTAGGATCAGCAATTCGTTAAACGTTTGGCACTTTTCCATCAATAATTGGAACATTAGGAGGAGTGAAACGTGATAGAGAGTCTACAGGTCTCAATATTGGAGTGCCAGACCTCACTGGATGAAACGTTGGGAAACTTTCTGTTGAAGTACCAAAAGATACTTGCTGAATTGAACCAGCTACAGGAACATTAATAGCTCTTTGATAAGGTACTCCACAACTGGTAGAGGCCAAACCTCCAGAAGGTGTAAAGGGCCCAACAACAGGGCTACTCAAGTTGGTGGACACAGTGTTGTTACTTGGTCCTGCACTACTGTGGTGACTACCGTTACCTGACTGTGCTACACTCAATGCCTGTGTGTGCATGGTTTGCCAGGAACACAATCGGGCATACAGTTCTTTGAAGGAAGGTCTACGAGAGGGGTTCTCATGCCAGCATTCCACCATCATGGCATAGATATGTGGGGGGCAATCTTCAGGGCATGGAAGCAGCTTCCTAGAACGGATCATATCAATCACCTCCTGGTTATTATATCCATAGTAAGGTTGGAGTCCATAGCTAAATGTTTCCCACAAAACTACTCCAAATGACCACACATCACTTTCTGTTGTGAACTTTCCATACAGAATAGACTCTGGTGGCATCCATCTAACTGGTAACAAAGATTTGGACTGAACTCTGTAATAATCAGAAGAATAGATATCTCGGGACAGACCAAAATCAGATATTTTGACCACAAGACCATCACCAACTAAGCAGTTTCTAGCTGCTAAGTCGCGGTGAACGTAATGATTTCCAGCTAAGTATTCCATCCCACCTGCAATCTGCCGAGTGATATGAAGAAAGTCAGACAGTTCTAGTATCTGATATGGTTCATCCTCGCTGTTTCTCACATCTGAGCGAGGAGAATGTAAGATCAAATATTCATGAAGATCACCCTGGGACATATATTCAAATAACATGCACAGAGGTTCCTCTCGTGTGCAAGCTCCTAGCAAGCAAACGATGTTGGGATGGTGCAAGTCAGACATTAGCTCTGCTTCTCGTTGAAAATCTTGCCGAGTTTTCAAAGTGGCATTTTCCTTCAAGGTTTTGATTGCAACAGGTGCGACACTTCCAATTCCATGAATGCCTACCAACTCCCCATGATACACCTTTCCAAATGCACCTTCTCCTAGCTCTTGAAGGAAGCGAATGCTAGAGAGAGGATACTCATGAGCTCTGAACTGTGTTCTGGGTAAAAGAGCATTCATTTCAACCTGTTGATTGGTTCCTTGTTCATTCTGAGGTCTGGTAACTGCTTTTGGAGGTTTGACTGCTGATGGATTTGGCTTACTTCTTCTCTTCATGCACCAGATCCCAAGTAATAATCCAATAAGTACCACTAGGACTATGCTTGGAAGAAGGATGTACAGCCAAAGGTAATCAACTAAAAATTAATTAATTACAAAAGTTGGTATTAAATTCTTATGACTGTAATAAACATTACACAAATAAAAGTATTATTTCAAACATATACACATATGATAGTTGTCATTTAATTGTTTGGACTATTTTATAGCTTACAAAGCTGAAAAAAAGATAAAATATGTCCTACATGTAGTGACTTCAATGTAATTTAGTTTACTACGTAAAGTTTAAACTGAAAAATTTCATAATTTTAATATTTATAGGACAATATATTCTACCAGCATTTGTCATTTTACTCATTACACATTGTATTAAATAACATTTAGAAAAATATTTTAAATCAATAGAACAAATCCAATCCACGATAAAACTATATCCAGTTAGAACAGGTGAAAAATGGACATGTGAGCCTAACAAATTAATTTTCCCAAGCCTTTTTCATTGTATATTCAAGCTTTTCCCAAAACACAAACATATAAACCCTCCATATTTAATGAACAAAATTTCAGACTTACCACATTTGGGTATGTGACACATCTCTTTCCGTACCTGAGGGTCTGCAATGAAACACCACGGTTGATTTTCCATTCCACCAGGGTTACGGCAAAAGTTATGTCCACCTATTAGCTCTGGATAGTCTGAGGTACGATAAAAGATCTGATGGCTCCAGTGCTGACATTTGTGACCAGATATTGTGTGCGACAATGTTCCTTCATAATCTTCACCCGTTCCCACATAACACGTGTGTTCTAAGTAAAAAAAATAAAGCCCTTAGTTTCCTTCTGTTTGTAGCACTAGTAAAGAGTATCAAACAAGCAACCATAAAGTATGTTTACCAATCGTATTTTTCTAAAAGGGTAGTTTGTTTTTAAAATGGTTTCTCCTTCAGATTTGGTAGATGTAGTAAGTTTATGGTAAGGCTTGATGAATATTTGAATGAATACTGGCCTAGTTTTCAATACTTTAATTTAATGGATGGGACACTTTGACAGACAACAGATCCACTGTTATTCTTAAATATTATTTTATTACATATCAAGCCAACATTTTATTTATTATTGTGTAGTGTTTATCTGACTCATTTGTAAATATTTCAAAAAGAAAAAAATTTAGCTTTATATTTAATATCATACAAAATTACTTAGTTACTGGTATTATGAAGAGAATGATGTTTTTAACATCATACAAAATTACTTAATTACTGGTAATGTCAAGAAAATGATGTTTTTGACATCATATTAAATTACTTAGTTACTGGTAATGTCAAGAGAATGATGTTTCTGACATCATAAAAAATTACTTAGTTACTGGTAATGTCGAGAGAATGATGTTTTTAATATCATACAAAATTACTTAGTTACTGATAATGTCAAGAAAATGATGTTTTTGACATAATATTAAATTACTTAGTTACTGGTAATGTTGAGAGAATGATGTTTTTAATATCATACAAAATTACTTAGTTACTGGTAATGTTGAGAGAATGATGTTTTTAATATCATACAAAATTACTTAGTTACTGGTAAAATTAGGAGAATGCTTTCTAAAAGACTGGACATACAATATAAGAAAGAACCTGTGTTGTAAGGCAATATGTGAAAAATTAAATTCTTGGCTTTTTTAAATTTAATTTTTCAAAATGGATTCTATTAATTAATTCAAAATAGAATGCTTAAATAGTGTGAAAAGTTTAGTTAGACTAATAACACACTAATTAAAAACTTACCTTCATTTTTTTTAATAGAGTTGGGAACTCCAAGTCTCACACATGTTTCACTTGCTTTTGAGCCAAATGGTGGAAGGTCTTCACATGCTGGCAGAATTTTTTGCTGGCCAATTAGTGGGTGTCGCTTGGCAATAGAGTATTCTAATCGGCAGATGCTGTTCTCAAGCACCTCGCACTCGTCCCGACAAACATGCCGTGGTTTTGGAACAGACGAATTCTTATCACAAGGTGGGAAAGCATAAAAACAAAGAGAAGGAATGGCATACTTGTGACACTCAGAGGACACATCTTGGGAAGAAGCAATCACTGAGAAGGCTGCAGCTAACTTTTCCTCCATGATCCCCTGACTATGAATTGAGCCTACAAAAACTGTCTTGTTGGCAAGGAACTTGGAGCACGTGGCACTACGATACACCTGGCATATTCCTTCGCTAAATTTACCATCTTCATCCTCAAAATCGGGAAAACTGAAACACAAGTAATTGGAGAAAGAAACATATTTTGAAAAATAGGTAATAAAACAGCACTGCACAGAGGAATACCATTTCAAGATGTATGTATTTAAAAGCATGCATAATTAACTATCACATTGCTTGTATATACAGATTAGTGAAAGAACTTCAAGAAATAACCTGAAAACAAATCACTAGAAATCTTTTCCACTTGGAAACATAATTTCTAATAGCATTTTAACACACTGATAAAGGCAATCTGGATATTTTTTGTTTTATTAATCAGTTTGATTAAAAATCATAAAATGTGTAAGCTTATCTAAAGTTACAAATTGTGCAAACTTACCTCAAGTCACAAACTGTGAAAGCTTTTCTAAAGTCACAAACTGAGTAAATGTACATTACAAGTTATATAAATTTATCAAGTCACAAGTTGTGTAAATGTATCTAAATTCATAAACTGTGAAAGCTTTTCTAAAGTCACAAGCTGTGTAAACTTATGTCACATGCTATATAAATTTATCTCAAGTCACAAATTGTATAAATTTATCTAAAGTCACAAGCTGTATAAATATATCTCAAGTCACAAGTTCTGTAATTTATCTAAAGATAAATACTGCATATGGATATCTAAATCTTAATGTTCCTACTCAAGTTTCCCATCAGTTCACACCTTCAAAGAGATGTTTTAACACTACACGTTTTGCAGCTTGAGAAAGAACCATACATCTGTTTGTTATGTGTAGAGATTTGATTTCTCACAACTATGAAACACAGTGAAACAAGTTCAATAATCATGACATATCATCCAATGACAAGTTAAAAATCACTAAAAAAAATAACTTTTAAATAAGCTTATATGTATGAAACTATTCATTGGTTTGAAAATGTTTGATTTCCTGTAAAGCAAACGCTACGCTGCAGTGAAAACTGCAACACGCAGAATTAACTTTCAAGAAAGACAATTTCTGTTTAAAGAATTTCTAAGTTTCTACATTAGATTTGAGTTCTTTAAGATGAATTATAATCATTTCACATTGATTACAATCGCCATTGTACAGAATTGATGAAAACATTAGAATGAAATCAGTCATTCCTATATAAAACACACTGGAGACACACTAAAAATTAATGTAATCCACTGTAATTCTAATTGTGTTTTTGTTTATATTTTTTACATGATTCATATGTTGCTACAGTTTTGTATACAATTAAGTCATGGAACCATAAGTAATTTATTTCATACATAGTTTAGAAAAAAAAAAAGTTTAAAAATCCAACAGAGTTCATACCCATGACCAATAACGTTTATATGTAACAAATCCACACAGTATTAAAAGTATAATACTTAAATGTAAATAAACAGAAATAAAAATAAAATATTTTTTTAAAAAACTACACCACTTCTTAATTGTTATACGTTATTATTAATTTGTTTGTTTGTATTAAACCACAATGCTAATAATGAGCTATCTATACCATGCCCAACACAGGTAATAAAACATGGTTACTGACATTATAAATCCACATATTTCTGTACCACTGGGGTGACTTTACTGACAATGAGTTATATGTAGCATGCTGTTTTTGTGATAAAATTTCAATTTTATTTAATTGCAAAAAAAAAACAACATAAAAATTGTTTATTCTAAATTAAAATTTACGTATTTAAATATTTTTACACTCAGTTATCAAATAACATCATTATTTATATTCCTAGTAGTATGTAGTTTATTTATTTCAGTCAGTCCTACATAAAACACAGCTAAATTTCTTCACAACTTATCCCAGTATATTTCGATTTATTTTATCTTATCGAATTTTAATATATTTATACTTAGATACATTATATGTAAAAAAAAACAAACTTAATGACAAATAAAACAATACCAACAACAATCATTTAGCTTTAAATTTTTGTATCTATTTCTAAAAAGTAAACAGTTTATAAAACAGATTAGTAAAGGATGTCTCGGTGAATGGAACATTAATGTAGTTGCAAAAAAATAGTTTAGAATTAAATCAAACCCTTGAATAACAAACATTCTGTTGACCTGCGACTGCTACCGCCTGTTACACTTTGACAAATCATTCTGACCAACGACATTAAACAATTTGGTGAAGGCGGTAGAAATAAGCGCTAAGCCTAATAGATTAAATAATCGTCGACTACAGTTTCACCAGCATTCTTAAAATGGACACTGAAATAATAGAGTCAAGAGAAAGAACTACATTAACCCAAAACAAACCTGCTTAAGGTTTCAGATGTTTGGTTTGGTTCAGTTTTTGCAGAGTTCGCCACCGAAAGGGTCAAAAGAACTAATAAACATTTCGCCATGATGAAGAAAAGCGAAGGGGCGGATGAGTAGCGAGACCAGTATCTGCATAATACCGCCATCTGTTTCCTTGCCAAATATCGAAGGGGACGACGTTGTTATGACAACGGTGTCACGAGCGAAACTAACATAACAGTAAAGCGTGAACGCATGGAGCTGACTCAGTTGTTATTGAACTGCAACAAGCATTTTAAAATTGTTGTTGTTTTGAATTAAGCACAAAGCTACAAAATGGGCTATCTGTGCTCTGCCCATCACGGGTACCGAAACCCGGATTTTAGCGAGACAAGCATTTTAAAAACTACATATTTTCATTAACATTTCTTAAGATAGAAAAAATTAGTTTCAAATAAAGTACGACTTATTTGGAGTGCTTACGTACAAATAATGAAACAATATGAGAGTCAAATAAAGATATGGTTCTATATTTATGTTATATTTTCCTAGCTTAGGCATATCGTAAAACTATATGAGAAACATGATTCACTTGAAATTCATCATTCATACCTAGCGACATGAAATCAGAAAACACATAAATAAAAAGAATCAATTTATTAAGCATGCCATCCTTGACCTTTTGTGAAAAATCAAACTCCCAACAGCATGCATTATTTAGTTAACTCTCGTAAAACCAAATATTGACCACCACATCTAAACTCTAAAGTTTCGACTTTGATGCACCTCTAAAGGCGACATCACGTAATTTAACTCTTTGTTTAGTACTCTTTATAATACACAGGTCTAATTGTTTGGCTTTTAAAAATAATATAGTTATGTACTGAAAGAATGAATAGCTTTAAGCATATCAAGGCAAATTACAAGTTTTTGTTGCATAATAACTTGACCTTACAGAGTTGCTTCTCAATAACACAGCAGTGTTTACATGTAACTATTAATATGTTGAAGGCTTTTCGTTCTACTATCACTTGTTATTGTTCTGACGGCAGTGTTTACATGTAACTATTAATATGTTGAAGGCTTTTCGTTCTACTATCACTTGTTATTGTTCTGACGGCAGTGTTTACATGTAACTATTAATATCCTGAAGGCTTTTCGTTCTACTATTACTTGTTATTGTTCTGACAGCAGTGTTTACATGTAACTATTTCTGTGAACTCTTTTGTTCGGTGTTGCGGTGAGTTTCGCCGCAGATCTCGCGCGCATGCGCAGTCCTGCCTCCTCATTTTCCCGCTAAATTTCTCAAGTTACAAACGTAATCGCACTACGACTCAACTGGCACTCCGAAATTGTTTGACCACCTAAATTCACTTTTTAACCTATCTCTATCCTCAGGATACATCCAAGTTTCTTGGAAGCTTGCAAATATATTAATGTTCCATAAGGAAGGAAAGCCAGCGAATAAACCTAATAGTTACCGACCAATCAGCCTAACCGGCTGTGTCGGCAAAATTCTTGAAAGAATAATCAGTAACAGACTCTCCACATTCTTGGAGATAACATCAAAATTACCAGAAGAACAGAATGGATTCAGGAAATTCTGGCAAACGACAGATCACCTAATCAGATTAACAGAAACCATAACAGATAGCTTCAACAAAAAGAATGTACAGTCGCTTGCTTCCTCGATATCCAGAAAGCATTCGACACAGTTTGGCACGATGGTCTAAGGTTCCGAATGAATGAAATGGAACTACCGCGAGGAATTATTCGCTGGTTATCTAACTTTTTGGAAAACAGAAAATGTAGTGTAAATGTTGAAGGAACTTTTTCCGAATACTTTACTCCACAAGCTGGTGTCCCTCAGGGAGGGGTGGTTAGCCCTATACTCTTCATCATGTATGTAAACAATATGCCACTGAGGGATCCAAATCATGGATTCTCTTCACAGTTCGCAGATGATGTGGCAGTCTGGAAAAGTGCCGCAACACCCACGACAGCAGCCACGAACACACAACCACAACTAAATAGAATAAGTGAATACTGTCAAAAATATAGAATCAAAATAAACACAGCAAAAACACAACTCGTAGTCTTTACGAAATCGACCAAACACAAAAAACAATAGCCAAAACTATATATAAACGGCACTTTACTCCAGACTGCCCCATCGGCAAAATTTTTAGGTCTGACCTATGATTCAAAAGTAACTTGGATCAATCATGTAAACGAAATTAAAAACAAAATTTGGCGAAGAACTAACTATGCTAGGAGTCTAACTGGTAAAAACAGTGGAGCATCTACAGATAACATACTAAAAATCTACAAAACATATATCAGACCCGTAATAGACTATGCAGCTCCAGCATGGATAACTGTAAGCAATAAAATAATTAAAACTAAACTACAAACAATCCAAAACACACTCCTCACAACAGCATACAGAGTTCCAAGAACAATATCATCTCAATTCATTCACAAATACTCGAACATACCAACCATACCAGATAGACTCATACATATTACAATAATGTACTTTAATAAGAATTGGATGAAAAACGAATTAATGTGAGAACTAGACCGGTACCTCATACATGATGGAGCTAGTCCAAAACATCTCTCCCCATTTAATTTGTATTTCAAATATAAAAATAAATAGTAATAATAAAATATATATATATATAAAGTTCAAATAATAATAATAATAATAAAATATATTTTTCTTAGTTTATATATTTACCTAATTAGAAAAAAAAATGCCACCAGCAAATTTGACATTCTGCTGATAGAATAAAACTGTATATGAGCCAAAATACATGGACATTGCACTGAAAAGGACCAAGTAAAAATTCAGTCCACAGCCGAAATAACAAACAGCCAAAAACATTAGTACAGGAAGGAGGAAGAGGTCATAGAGAACCTGACCCTCCAGGGTATGAACTTATATTACCCAAATACCGACGACATTCTTTCTTTCTTTCTACGACTCAACTTGGTACAGACCGACAAACAAAAGCAAAATCCCAAGCACTGATTTGTGCGTGGCACACAATGTGAAATATTTGTTTTCTTTGCATTTCTGCATATAGAGACCCAGTGCAGTCTCTGAGGTATATTTAGATGTTTGTGTCTTTTCTCACACCGTGTATACGTTGCGACAGAGAAAATGTACTTACTTATTTTCATTACATTTACTTTTTCTTTTGTGTGTGTGTGTGCGTAAGGACGTGGCGCCATTTATGGTGTAGTTAACGTTAATTTATGTCGAAGATAATAAATGTCTATTTATTCCAATATGGAAGTAGTTGTAAACCACACAATAACATGCCTCTGGGTCCAAATTATCATTTCACAACATGTGGTTTAGATTGACCCAACGACCTAGGAGTAGTTAGGTAAGGGACGAACAGACATATTGACTTTTGTTTTTGTACTTTATATATACAGATTTTCATAACATGTGTTAGAAGCAAAGTTTTCATACAATCAAACTTTTATCTTCAGCTTTAAAATGGAAACAATCTGAGGCTATCAACAAGCGCAAGACGAAAGATCAGTTTTCTAAGTGAGAATACATATCAAGGAAATGGAACATTTTCAGGCTTTATTAATTATTATAAATTAAAATATCACTCATGTAAGAATTTATAAACATCGCATATCTTGGGGAACAAAAACAGCCTTCAATTTATGATAATAGTAATATATTTTTTGTATCAGTTTTCGTCTAAACTTCAAATAACTGTTTTACTTCAAAGAGCTTTAAATATCATTTAGTTTTCCTAGAAGTTAAGATTTTACTTCACCGTATTTAGTTCAAATAAAAATGTAGATAAAGGATCTTTCAACAGATGGCGACACTATAAAAATCCTTTCTCACAATTATACAGGGTTGTCGCTAGAAAAGCGGAAAATTTGAGGGTCAGATGAGATCATGAATAAAATGCGTGCTTACTCATTTCTATTTTGATTTGTTTTAGGTTCTATTTGATACCTTTAAAAACTTTGTAAAAGTTATTCTTTGTAAAAATAAATAGCTGTTTGACAAATTTTCCGCTTTTCTTGCGACCACCCTGTAGTTTAACTTTGGTTTGAATTTCACGCAAAGCTACTAGAGAGCTATGTACACTAGCCGTCCCTAATTTAGCAATGTAATACTAGAGGGAAGGCAGCTAGTCATCACCAATCACCGCCAACTGTTGGGCGACTCTTTTACCAACGAATAGTGGGATTGATCGTCACATTATAACGTCTCCACGGCTGAAAGGGCGAGCATGTTTGGTGTGAGGGGAATTCGAACCCACGATCCTCGGATTAGGAGTCGGGTGCCTTAACCACCTGGCCATGCTGGGCCTTATAATCTTATAAACGAACGAGTGTGTGTGTGTGTTTTCGTAAAGCAAAGCTACATCGGGCTACCTGCTGAGTCCACTGAGGAGAATCGAACCCTTAATTTTAGCAATGGAAATCCGTAGACATAAACGAACGTAGTTTCTGTTATTTTACTTCCACAAAACCTAATAATTATTCAGCGTCCTACATAAAGAATACATACCACATTTTACAGAGATCAAGTCAAATATATCGCTTTAAAGTCGTATAGAATTGCTATGGTGTAATAGCTTAAACACTAATGTAACTTACAATATTTTTAATATATGCAATTCATGAACATGATTTTAATTGTATAAAACTTTTTAGAATCAACGTTATTTATAAGTAACTTGAAACACTTTTCGAATATTTCTTAGAATAAATATTGTTTTCGACAAGATTATTCTGACCGCTATCAGTATTAGAAATTTCTGTTTACTTCAACGTCCACATAAAAGTAACACGTTTCTCCAAAGGACTCAATTTTGATATGATTGATTTCTGGAAAAAAGGAATCCAGCTGATTTAAACGGTCGTGAAAACACAGCGGTAAAAAATTAACGTTTCTACGAAAATCTAACTAATCCTTTCTGCCACAGTTCAAATACATAACCCCTCAATACGTTAATTTAGATACGTCGTGGTAGATCGTTAATGATTTGATAGTAATGCATACATTACTGTAGACTTACCACTGGAAACTGCGTTTCGATACTCGTGGTGGACAGAGCACATATAGTCCGTTGTCTAGTTTTGTGTTTAACTATAAACAAACAAACCTTTATTCAGATAACGTATGGGAACGTGTTAGTTTATACTAATACTGTTAAAACAACCCATACATTGGTTACCGTCACATACTGATTCATGAGAAGCCAGAGATAAATAAAAACCAAAACAGTTGACTTATTCAACATACGTAACTTTCTAACAACACTTTTTATCTTCAGTCCTTCTATGTTGTTGTGTAAACTTAGAATAGGCACCTAACTTTCACTTTTAACCCAATAAAATGCACATATCTGTTTCACTCCAACTGCTGTCTCTATTAAATGTAGACATGCACAGCGGCGAATTTAAGTAGGGGCCAGAGAAGCCTCAGCCCCAGGACCCATTGTCTTAATGTGGGCCCATTGATAATTGTATTCTATGTAAAATTACATGAAATGTAGGACCCACAAAAATGATTAGTCCCTGAGCCCACAAAACTTTAAATCCGTCAATGTACATGTATCTCACATTCGAGCCGCTCCCCTAATAATTATGTAGATATGTGTTTTGTTCAAACCACCCTCCGTAATAGTTAAGTAGGTGTCTATCCTACTTAAGCCGCCCCTCCTATTAGCCAAGTAGGTATTTTTCTTGTTCAAGCCCCTTCCATTATCACACTTTCTACACCCTAAGCTGCAGGTGTGTGTGAATTTTCCTAACTGCACCTGTGGTCGTTTGAAGTCACGGGCATTTAAAATTAGCGCACTCTAAGAGAAATATAGACAACGTGACTTGAAATCGTTTTCGTTTTTTTGTTGTGTTTATTTTCAATTTGCAAAATAATTTAAACATATCAAGCTAATAGTTCTTAAATTAATAAACAAGTAATCATTCAAAATTTCTCTTTGATATATTAATTTTTCTTGATACAAAACTAAAACGGACACTGCTGAGACATCGAACACTGAAGCTACTGGTGGGTTATTTGGAATTACGAGCTAACATCTTTCATAGCATCCTGGGTACAAAGTATACACACAACAATTAATTTTAAAACACTGCTGATAAAATTTTAATTTGTAAATACTACTAGCTGCCTGTTTGTCTCACCTATCGATCCAACTGTTCATAAACCTCTTTCACACGTGTAACCCTGTCACGAGGGGTTACGGATGTTTCAATTCTAGCGTGTGACACAAAACGTGTTGGCAAATATAGAACCATATGCTTTTGTTCGGCGCTGTGCTGAGTTTAGACAAACATCACATTAATTTCCTCTGCCATCTCGTGCACATGCGCAGTTCTCTCTCTTTCATCCCCCCATTTTCCCGCTAAATTTCTCAAATTACAAACGTAATCGCACTACGACTCAACTTGCTACACATCGGCAAACAAAAGCAAAATCCCAAGTACTGATTTGTCCGTGGCACAAAAGATATTAACATATGACGTTAGACTAAAATAAAAATTGTAATTAAATTCAAACTATAGAAATATTTTCAGGTTTATCGAGAATTTTACTGGGGAAAGAGAGTTTCTGCAGTGAGTGTGTCAAAACAAAATAAAAAAAAATCAGATGGACAGTCGAACTTTCAGAAACTACATCATTCTGGGTAGTTCTTTGAACTATTTTTGGTTTTGATCTTCCACACAAATAAACAACCTATTTCCCACTTGTGTCACTAATTGTTTGCATGTTTTTAAAGTTGTGTTTGTTTGTTTTTGATTTCGCGCAAAGCTACTCGTGGGTTATTTGCGCTAGCCGTCCCTAATTTAGCAGTGTACGACTAGAGGGAAGGAAGCTAGTCATCCCCACCCACCGCCAACTCTCGGATTACTCTTTTACCAAAGAATAGTGGGAATGACCGTAACATTATAAAGACTCACGGCTGAAAGGGCGAGCATGTTTGGTGCGACGGGATTCAAACCCGCGACCCTCGGATTACGAGTCGAACGCCTTAACCTACCTGGTCTTTCTTTTTTAAAGTTAAGCACAAAGCTATACAATAGGTTATCTGTGATATGTCCTCTACAAGTACTGAAACCCTGTTTTTAGCGACTTGTCAATGATATACAAACGGGGAGGCAAAGCACTAATAAAAACCTACAGAGTACAAGTTTTTTTTTACTATACGATATCGTGAAGTTAAAAATTGTCCCTTTTTATATAGAGAGGGGAAAAAGAGCCTTAACCCACCTGGCCATGCCGGGCCTCGTAAACAGTTTCGCACACTTTTCGGGTGTTTAATTTTATAGAAGATAAAAAAGCCTCAAAACTACAATGATTCTCGATATTTTTAAATATTAATATACATTGTTTTCTCTTTACATTTCAATTTATTTTACTTATTTACTCTTAACCAAAAACACTGTAAAACTTTCAATTACGTTCTGACACGAATTATTAAAAAAAAAAGCCAAAAGTAAATGCTTAAGCCTGTTTTGATTAAACGAGTTTCTTCCATAGTTTTTCGTTTCCACAGCTTTAAATCCAGTAAATAAACACAACTCTCCAACGACGACCGGCTCTGTTTACCCAGGGATGAATAAGCTTTGATGAGACGAACTCTGAGAACGAGGATAGTAACAAAATTGTTCTTAGTACGTCAATATATAAACATTTATAGTGTGGAACCAGCAGCAAGTGGGTGAGCTGTGAATTGAAATAAGAACATTACCCCCCCTCTTCCTGCAATAAATGTTACATAGCTTTGTATTAATACGGATGAGAAGCTGATGGTTCGAATTCACTTTTCAAGACATTTCAGAAACCCCTAAAGCGATGTTTTAATCCAGACAATAAAACTCCCTAATCTGAGACCCACGAAGTTTGCGAAAAGACTTAAACAAATAGGTATCAACAGCGATGTTCGTCTGACCATAATAATTATAAATAAGTAGGTACCAACAGCAATGTTCGTCTAGCCATAAAAATTATAAACAAGTAGGTACCAGCAGTGACGTTCGTCTAGCCACAGAAGTGATATACAAGTAGGTACCAAAAATTATGTTTCCCTTGCTATACGCAATTGTATTCGCTCGTTTAAAATTCAAGCACAAAACGGCTGGGGGGGGGGTGCTTGTGACTCTTGTTTCTAAGTGACGTAATTATCTAGTTTAACTTTTCCAACAGTAACGAAACCGCAACGTAAAACCTAAGTTACAACCTGTTCTCCAGAACATACAACAAATTCATATAAAACAGTTTGCTCTGATACATGGAAAAACAAAATTTGAGATGATCTTTGAGATATTGTAACACTGAAAGAATATAGCATATTAATAATGCCAATATAATTACAGATAGGTGCGATAAGCTTACCATGGATCAACAATATATAGTAATGGACGCAGAGGTGAATTTAAGGTTTTGTAGGCCCTACATCCAATGTAATTATACATAAAATAAAATTATCAATGGGCACCCCTTAACCCCCTTGGGCCTTGGGGCTGAACCTCCTCTATCCCCTACCTAATCTAAATACGCCACTGACTGGATGACGTAAACAAATCTGTTTAATCAGATATTGTTACTTCATAATTTAAACTAATTAATTTGTCTGACTTTCGTAGCTGATCACATCAGGTAACGGCCAGTGCTATACATTTTTCTTTAAAGTTTCGTTTGTTTTGTTTTTCAATTTCGTGCAAAGCTACACAAAGACTATCTGCGCTATCCGTCCATTATTTAGCAGTGTAAGATTGGAGGGAAGGCAGCTAGTCATCACCACCCACCACCAACTCTTGGGTTACTTTTTTTTACCAACGAATAGTGGAATTGACCGCCACATTACAACGCCCCCACAGCTGAAATGGCAAGCATGTTTGGTGTGACATGAATTCTAACCCGTGACCCCCAAATTACGAGTCAAGCGCCTTAACCACCTGGCCATGCCAGGGCTTTTCTTTAAAGAAAATAAACATTCCCGACTGATATGTGCGCTCTTTCTTAAGGTTTAGAGTTAATCACGATTGATGCACCAGTACGGCTACACACGTTATATGATGTTTAATCAGTATACATGCACCAGTACGGCTACACACGTTATATGATGTTTAATCAGTAAACATGCACCAGTACGCTACACACGTTATATGATGTTTAATCAGTAAACATGCACCAGTACGACTACACACGTTATATGATGTTTAATATACATGCACCAGTACGGCTACACACGTTATATGATTTTTAATCAGTATACATGCACCAGTACGGCTACACACGTTATATGATTTTTAATCAGTATACATGCACCAGTACGGCTACACACTATGTATAGTGTTTGATCTCATGTATGCTCACAGTTGTTTACGTTACTATATACTCAGATCTGTTTATGGTGCATCGTTATTGTATATTCACGACTGTTTATGATATATCGTTACTGTACACTCACAACTGTTTGTGGTATATCGTTACTGTACACTAACAACTGTTTATGATACATGGTTACTGTATACAGTGTTCCCTCGCCACTTCGCGGGCTCGGCCGACCCACACATGTATATATATATATATATATATATATATATATATATATATATATATATATGTATGTATATAAAATAATAAGCATTAAATCTAAAATATAGCATTAAATACCATTAAAATATTAAAAATAAATATAATTAATAGTGTAAAGAAAAACAGATATATTTTGAGATATAAACATATATTTGAGTTTATAACAGCGTAAAAATGGAAACAGAACCAACTGGAAAGGCTATAGATGTACGCATTGTGCGTCTGCGAAGGCAACGCGAGATCCAGCCGAGCAAGAAAGAAAGGGTGCCTGTGGCAAGTACTGTTCCTGAAGTTGTAACGACCGACGAAGAAATTGCCGATTCACCTTCCACAGAAGAGGAAGTGGTGTCCCCCGAAAAGACACCACCTGCTGAAGATATGTAATTTTTAATTTTAAGGCTTAATATTTCAATAATTGTTCTTATTATTTCAGCAATAATGAACAGTATTGTAATGGGAGGGTTAAATAGTTGTACAGGGAGGGTTTTAAAAGTCTAAATGCACATAAATATATACGTAAAAATCGGCGATCCCACTTCGCGGAAAATCTCCTTTCGCGGGAGGTTTTGGAACGCATCTACCGCGATACACGAGGGAACACTGTATCCACGACTATTTGCAATATATCGTTCTTGTACATTCACAACTGTTTATAATATATATCTATTTACTCAGATACCTCAGGGTCTTGAATGAAAATGAAGAGATATAATTAGAAAATGTCTGAAATAATAAACATATTTCATCAAGAATCTAGGTGAAACACGACTGGCTGTGGTCTGACAACTGACAGCTGATATGAAATAAGACGTTTAAGTCTGGAACACTTACATGTTAATATAATTCATTTCAAATAAACCACTCTCCAACCTTTCTTTTAGTTGGTATTGTGGGTCAGGCTCTTCTGTTGTTAGAATGTTCATTATCTGAAACTTTATAAGTTCATCAGAGATTTCTAAATGACCATCTTTCGAGAGCTTCTCAGATACTGCACGTGTTTCCACGACCTCACACAATTAATCTGAAATGTAATTATACTTTGAACCGATGGTTCATTTTTAAAATGACTTCATCCACGTTTACAACGTGCCAAATATATCAAATGTAAAATAACACAGAAAACACAGCACCTACAGACTAGACGGGAAACACAACACCTACAAACTAGACGGGAAACACAGCACCTATAGACTAGACGGGAAACACAGCACCTACAGACTAGACAAAAAACACAACACTTACAGACTAAGGAAGAACAGTACCTACAGACTACACAGGAGACACAGCACCTACAGGCTAGACAAAAAACACGGCATCTACAAATTACACAGGAAACACAGCACCTACAGACTAGGTAAGAAATACAGCATCTTCAGACTACACAGGAAACACAGCACCTACAGGCTAGACAAGAAACACAGCATCTACAGACTACACATGAAACACACACCAACTGACTACACAGAAAACATAGCACCTACAAGCTAGACAAAAAACACAGCATTTACAGACTACACAGGAAACATAGCACCTACACACTAGACAAGAAACACAGCACCTACAGACTAGGCAAGAAACACAGCACCTACAGACTAGGCAAGAAACACAACACTTACAGACTAAGGAAGAACAGTACCTACAGACTACACAGGAGACACAGCACCTACAGGCTAGACAAGAAACACGGCATCTACAAATTACACAGGAAACACAGCACCTACAGACTAGGTAAGAAATACAGCATCTTCAGACTACACAGGAAACACAGCACCTACAGGCTACACAGGAGACACAGCACATACAGGCTAGACAAGAAACACAGCATCTACAGACTACACATGAAACACACACCAACTGACTACACAGAAAACATAGCACCTACAAGCTAGACAAAAAACAAAGCATTTAAAGACTACACAGGAAACATAGCACCTACACACTAGACAAGAAACACAGCACCTACAGACTAGGCAAGAAACACAGCACCTACAGACTAGGCAAGAAACACAGCATCTACAGATTACACAGGAAACACAGCACCTACAGACTAG
This sequence comes from Carcinoscorpius rotundicauda, assembly GCA_011833715.1. Taxonomy (NCBI): domain Eukaryota; kingdom Metazoa; phylum Arthropoda; class Merostomata; order Xiphosura; family Limulidae; genus Carcinoscorpius; species Carcinoscorpius rotundicauda. Next base: position 144,600,266 of record CM022393.1, read on the forward strand.
GCAAAAAACACAGTACCTGCAGATTAGACAAGAAACACAGTACCTGCAGATTAGACAAGAAACACAGTACCTGCAGATTAGACAAGAAACACAGCACCTGCAGACTAGGCAAGAAACACAGTATCTGCAGATTAGACAAGAAACACAGTATCTGCAGATTAGACAAGAAACACAGTACCTGCAGATTAGACAAGTAACACAGCACCTACAGACTAGGCAAGAAACACAGCACCTGCAGATTAGACAAGAAACACAGTACCTGCAGATTAGACAAGAAACACAGCACGTGCAGATTAGACAAGAAACACAGCACCTACAGACTAGGCAAGAAACACAGTACCTGCAGACTAGGCAAGAAACACAGTATCTGCAGATTAGACAAGAAACACAGCACCTACAGACTAGGCAAGAAACACAGTACCTGCAGATTAGACAAGAAACACAGTATCTGCAGATTAGACAAGAAACACAGTACCTGCAGATTAGACAAGTAACACAGCACCTACAGACTAGGCAAGAAACACAGCACCTGCAGATTAGACAAGAAACACAGTACCTGCAGATTAGACAAGAAACACAGCACGTGCAGATTAGACAGGAAACACAGCACCTACAGACTAGGCAAGAAACACAGTACCTGCAGATTAGACAAGAAATACAGTATCTGCAGATTAGACAAGAAACACAGCACCTAAACACTACACAGCAAATACAGATAAGACACAGTACCTGCAGATTAGACAAGAAACACAGCACCTAAACACTACACAGCAAATACAGATAAGACACAGTATCTATAGAAGACACTTAAAACTCTGTATACAAAATATACATAAGTACAGCCAAGATCAGCCAAACTATAATAAAAATACACATGTAGGTACAGTTAGTATAAGACAGAGTATAATACAACTAAACATACCAGTGTATTTATTATATGAACAACATTTCTAGGTATTGTCAGGCAAAATATAATATGTAGACTGCGCAGAAAATCCATATATATGAATGGACGTGGCTTGGAAAACAAAACTCTAAATGAACCCAAGTCACACAGTTTACACATAAAATACATTTCGCTTTTTCTATTATTTCTATTTATTTATTTGTTGGTGTTTTTGTTACGTTATTTATTTGGTGAGAACTTTACATAGCTTTAGTTTATGTTATCATAGGGTATTTAAGCTCAAAATGCTATGGGAATATTTTCGTACCAATCAAATGATAGAAAGATATTTCGATTTATTATATCTCAAAATGGCTGGAGTTAATATCAACAAAGTAGTGAAGTTGATAAGAAGTATTTCTTTAACAACGAATTCCCCTAACGGTTGAACTTGGATCGTTATGTCAACTGTTTATCTACGAATGTGCAGAAAACGCTTACAGTCTCCCCCTAGTGACAGCTCCAAGCAATAGAAGCAGTTCGTTCTTCATAAATAACAGCCTATTTAGACAAATAGCCTATTGTTGAAGGCACTAGTCCTTTCTAAACGGTCTAACAATAGATTTCTTGAGGCTTTCTTTACAACTCGTCGCCAGCAGCTGGCGTGTTATGAATAACGAAATACGCCCCCTGCTGGGATTGCAAGATAATTTCGCGGCATCTCGGGAAAAGCGATTATCTTTGATGTACAAAAGTATGATGAATATTCAGTTAGTGTTTACACGTTACCACAAAAGTAACTCACGTAAACTATAATATCTTTTGTTCCTAACAGGGTAAATAATATTTCGTGGAATAACTAGTAGATAAATTATAAGATCTTAAAACATTTATTTCTATTCCACTATTTTATTTATATACATTTCTGAAGAGAACTTGATAAAGTATTTTTGTAACAGTTGTATAGACACCCACAAATACTATTCATATTTTTAATTGTCGTAACTAAATTCCGATAGGCTTACAAACAGACATTACAGTTATGTGTCCGCTGAGAACATTATCACGACTCAGTGTAGGCCTAAGCTGACAATTACACCACACTGTAAGTCGTTAAAACTACAGATTCGAAGTGGAAGAAACTCAAACAAGTTTTGATGTACTTCACGTATATAAAAGTATTTTATTTCCCCTGAAATATGAAAATCTGGTATTAGAATATTTGGAGCACAAATGTGCCTGAACACTTTACGTCTTTTTATAGTTGTTGTTTATTGTTGTTTAGAATTAAGCACAAAGCTGCGCAATGGGCACCACGGGTATCGAAACCCGGATTTTAGCGTGTAAGTCCGCAGACATACCGCTGAGCCACTGGGGGGCACGTCTTTTTATAACCATTGCGACTAAAATTAAAATATAACGTTAAATAATTAGTGTAAAGAAACATTAGCTATCAAAGATTTTAACAGTATAATAAACGATAGATAATATTAAGTTCAGCACTGTGAAGAAAAATTCATCACCATAGGAAATTTAATATTCCAATTGTATTTGTTTGTTTGCTTGTTTTTAGTTACGCATGAAGCTACACAAAGAGCCATCTGTGCTCTGCCCACTACAGATATCGAAACCTGGATTCTCACGATGTGCCACTGGTGAGCATTCCAATTGTAAAATACGCCCAGCAATTTTCTTAGTTTTGCAATATTATTGTCAGAGGCTGTCTTTGTTTGTTTTGGAATTTCACACAAAGCTACACGAGGGCTATCTGCGCTGGCTGTCCCTAATTTACAAGTGTAAGATTAGAGGGAAGGCAGCTATTCATATTCACCAACTGCCAACTGTTGGGTTACTCTTTTACCAAAGAATAATGGGATTGACCATTACATTATAACGCCCCCACGGCTGAAAGGGCGAGCATGTTTTGGTGCGACGGGGATTCGAACCAGCGACCCTCAGATTGCGAGTCCAATGCCTTAACCCACCTGGCCATGCCGGATCAGGTGTCTTTGCAAATAATTATAAAACATAATGACGGTCAATATTGGTTCGAATGTATCCTTGTTTGTAAAATAAAAATACATTTTTTAATATTTAAGTAATAACAAGTCTTTATTATTGTCTATAGAAACATAAATAACATATTCCTATAAAGGTATATATCATAATGAATAACTAGTTAAAAATGCTTTACCCTTACGCTGTTATACTTGTTTTGGCAAACATAACTATACCCTTCCTTTAACTCAGCAGTTTAAGGCGTGCGACTCGTAATCTGAGGGTCGCAGGTTCGCATCCCCGTCGCGCCACACATGCTCGCCCTTTCAGCCGTGGGGGCGTTATAATGTGGCGATCAATCCACTATTCGTTGGTAAAAGAGTAGCCCAAGAGTTGGCGATGGGTGGTGATGGCTAGCTGCCTTCCCTCTAGTCTTACACTGCTAAATTAGGGACGGCTAGCGCAGATAGCCCTCGTGTAGCTTTGTACGAAATTCAAAAAACAAACAAACAAACTCAGCAGATAGCCCGACGTGACTTTTATATAAGAAAACACACACATTAATTTTTTGTTTAAAATACGCTTTTTTAACACTTTGTTTCTTGTATTTTTTGGTCGCGAGTTCGAATCCCCGTCACACCAAACATGCTTGCTTTTTCAGCCGTAGGAGCGTTAATAATGTGACGCTCAATCCCACTATTCGTTGGTAAAGAGTAGCTCAAGAGTTGGCGGTGGGTGGCGATGATTAACTTCCTTCTCTCTAGTTTTACACTCCTAAATGAGGGACGGCTAGCGCAAATAGCCATCGTGTAGCTTTGCGCGAAATTCAAAACAATCCAAACTACATTTTAAAATTTATTCAGAACTAAAATGCACCGATCATTTTCTCTTGTTTCGCGTACACAGAGACACAAACAGATAGCTTTCAGGGTGTGTCTGTTTTTTATCGTCGCATCACGTATTTCAACGAGAACACAGACAGCATGACAATGTTAACATTTGTTTTATTTTTATACCATTAATTTTCGTTAATTTCTTGTTTGCTTGTCGTTTTATTTTCGCGAGAAACCTAAAATATTTACTGTCCCTCTTCCAAAATGTGTTATTTTCGTACTTTTCTAAGTCTCTCGTATTTTTTACTCTGTGGTATAATTTTCTGTCAATCTGTATCACATTTTATATTTGTTTATCCATTTATTCGTCGATGTCTTTCCATTTTCATTTTCAACTCTTCTATCCATCCAACTGAATGTTTGTATCTGTCCATCCCTTGTTGTGTTTCTGTATCTGTCCATCTAACTGTTTCCTTCAGGTTTTTTTTGTCTTCTTACCCTCTTTCCCCATGTAAATAAAAGGACTCACAAAGTGTGTGACAAGCTGTGGTGCTTACCTGATCGTCTGGACTCTATTTTACACAGCAGGAGTTCGTTACACAGTTATTGGATCACGACTAAAACCTAATGGCTTTCCACACACAGTAATTACTGGACAGCGTTTTTTTTAGCCCTGTAAGCATTTATCTCACTCCCTCTTGCAGAGATTGCTTTGAACCACTCTTTGCCTTTGACGTTTTCCGTCCATCGGGATTGCCTTTAGGTATTGCGTTCCCTTTCACGTTTTTGTACTCCAGCGCTTTGTGCTCAGGCCCGTGTGAACCACATACAGATTTGAGCGACGTTCCCATCTACAGTGACGGGAATGTTCAGTAACTCGGCTGAAACGTTGGTTTTATTTTGTTCTCTGGCGGAAGTTGGGGGATACACCTTTGTTCGCATATTTGTTTGCATGTTCTTCCGTTTGTCACCGTGATAGTTTAAAATGAAGAAAGGATGTAGAGACGAGGTTTCGTCCGTCAACTCAGTGTCACAAATATACAGGTGGCAGCGGGATTAAATTAAAAATCACAGATCGAGGTTCGATCCCCTGTGGCCTTACCTTAAAACTCTTAGATCTTTAAAATAAAATATTACTTTGGTTTTTTTCAATTATTCAATTTATACCAAAGACGAAATCCTGTGGTATGGTTCTGAATTTTGTATTCGGAGACCAGTATTTGAATATGTTGGATACCACAAAATATTCCCCGCAGCTTAAGTTATAGGAGTAACAGTCAATATACAGTGGTTTAAAGTATTATTGACTGTTTACCTTCCTTATTATGCTCATTACTTCAATGTAAATCAAAGCAGCATATAGCTCCACCAGAAATACAAACAAACAAACAAACTTATGTCGAATGTGTGATGCTACAATTATCTTTAGAGTTAAAATTAAACACGAATTTGTTTAGTTTCGGTTTCGTGAGTCGGTGAAAGGGTATATCTGTTCTTTCATAAGATGTGTTGCCCTTTAACTGTTGTTAGTAGTTTCAAATAATACAGGACTGAGAATTTCAACTTCACAAAAGTTGTTTGGGTTTTCGTAACAGACTTTCCATAATTTAGCTTCGCAGATTTCGAAAATAATGTATGTTTCTATTTTGTTGTTGTTTACAAATTGGGAAGAAAAAAAACTCTTACTTAAATCAAATTATTATTTTGTTTATCACAATGAAAAATTTTACTGTCATTTTTGGGTTCTAGAACGATCGATAAGACTCTCACGTCAAGATTGGTCAAAAGTTAGTGGTTGTCAACATTTTAAATTACGTAAACATCTCAAGATAATCAAACCATCGCAGGCCTGTGTAATTATTGTTAGTGTTCCGAAGTTATTATTTAAAACTCACAAAGTACAATTTAAAACCCAGAGAGCGTGTCATACTGATGTCACTTTATATTTTAAGATATCCTGAGCGAAAGGTTATTAACCTTAAATTACTGACTTATTTTTTAAACGTCCACTACCGGTGGGGTTTAAATACCGTGCAATCTTCTTGCCTTTTACATCAAAAATGTAAGTAAATAGGCCAAACAAATAATTTGTATGTGTTAAACAGTGGGATTAATTGCAATGCATTTTTTGTTTGTTTTTTTTGGGGGGGTGGAGGCTCGTACGTTATCAGGAGCATTGTAATTATCAAGAAATTTGATACTTAAATAGTTTAGGTAAGCTGTAGTCCTATAGTTAATAAATAGCTGTTTGTGGTTACAGCTTACAGGTGGCACTTTAGTTGCGAAAAGTTGAAAAAGAGATTTTTCCCACGAATCAGTTCAATACAATTTGAAAGAATACAGAAAACAAAGAGAGTGGCCGGCAGCATAATATAAAAATAAATCTATATTAATTGTGAAACACAAACAATTACTTTCCAATTTCACAAACACCAGAACTGTACGATTACGGACAACACGTGCATGATAGAATACCGACAATAAGAAAAGAAAACAATATTTTAAGTTGTATTTCAACTATCGTAGAAACGCTACTTTAAGTCGAGGTTAGGCTTATAAACAGTATCAACCACCACAGCAAAAATAAACTTACAGACAAAAGCTGACACTTTTCACCAATAGGTTATAATACATTTAATAAGCAACTCATAGGGTATTGGTAGTCGACTCTTGGCCTCCTAGGAGTCAATCTGAGAACCACTTGAATCCTAAATGTGTTACATCTCGTTTTCATGACTAGTAAAGGAGGTCTTGCGGCCCTTGAGGGTATGTAAGGGTCGCACGAATTAGTTTAAATACGATAGCAACGGACTAAAGAGGCAATGTATTCCACTTTTAACAGCCAGAACACGCCTCAAAACATGTTTACATTACATTACACACATCGACGTTGTAAAAAGAGCCACAACATTTTAATACTATCATTCACGAGTTGGCGAGGATGCTTCAACTACAGGTAATCTTTCTCATACTAAGGTAGCCTACACTTACTGAATATAAATACCAAATATAAGAACAAAGGAGGTGCAGAAAAACTGAAACACAAGAGAATTGCAGTTACAAGACGAATGGCATGATGATGACGAAATCGGCACGGTGTCCTAAACGTCATCAGAACGGATGTTTTCCATAAATACTAACCCTTAATTAACTGTGGTTTTGATGTACATTGTTTGGTTTGTTTTGAATTTCACGCAAAGCTTCACGAGGGCTATCTGCGCTAGCCATCCCTAATTTCGCAATGTAACACTAGAGGGAAGGCAGCTAGTTATCACCACCCACCGCCAACTCTTGGGCGACTCTTTTATTAACGAATAGTGGGATTGACCGTCACGTTATAACGCCTCTCCACGGCTGAAAGGGCAAGCATGTTTTGTGTGACGGTGAATGTACACAGTTATCTCAAAAAACTTTTGATCTATACAGTTGTCTCACACAAGTTGTAATATATATAGTTTTAAGAAACATTATATACGTATAGTTATATAATGAATGTTTTTCATAACTACTAATACACTAAATAAATCGAAAACATTTACTTTCATGCAAGATCGCTTTGTTATAGGTGACCATTTTATTAAATATATATATATATTTCTAGCGTAAAAGTTTTGTAAATATATGAATTTTAGGCTTAGGAGTTTCTTGCCTTTACCATTAATGAGACTTGACAGGCATACTTTAGATAAACATAACTGATGATTTTAGTGTTTTTATTCGAGTATATAAAAGTATATATATATCAGTTCCAGATTTTGTAATTTATTTCCCCATTAAAGTCTTCTGTACCCTTTACGAGTGAAAAAAAAACTGGCTGCAACATTGATTTGAAACCAGAACGGACCTACCAGATTATTTGAAACTAAAAAGGACCTAATAGTTTATTTGAAACTAGCACGGACCTACCAGATTATTCGAAACTAAAAAGGACCTAATAGTTTATTTGAAGCTAGAACGTGGCCCGGCATGACCAGGTGGTTAAGATGCTCGACTCGTAATCTGAAGGTCGCGAGTTCAAATCCCAGTCACACAAAACATGTTCACCTTTTCAGCTGTGTGAGTGTTATAATGCAACGATCAATCCCACTATTCATTAGTAAAAAAGTAGCCCAAGATTTGACGATGGGTAGTGATGACTAGTTGCCTTCCCTCTAGTCCTACACTGCTAAATTAGGGACGACTAGCGAAGATAACCCTCGTGTTGCTTTGCGAGAAATTAAAAAAACAACAACCAAGAACGCACCTACAGTTTATTTGAAACTCGAACACAGCTACCAACACTTAATATAATTGTTGGTTATATATTGTAGCTTTGGAAAACGTTAAGGCTTAGGTTTCCTACACGCATATAATGATAACTTTCATTCCTACTCAAGTTCTTGCTAAATATTTGACTATGCTTCGAAATACGCGAATAAAAAAATACTAAAATCATCAATTATGTTTATCTAAAGTATGCCTGTCAAATCTCATAATAGTGAAGGCAAAAAACTCCTAAGCCTAAAATTCAAATATTTACAAAACTTTTACGCTAGAAATTGAATAAAATTCTCGACAACAAAATAAAAGAAAGGAGTTAGTACTGCAGGCCAAGTAATTCTATAGTTAACGTAATAGTCGTCAGGGGAACATTTACTCAGTCGATATTCACAAACAGGGCCCAAGAAGTAAACGCAAATAACAAAATAACGTTAGGGCTAGAAATTTAAAGCAAAACGAATCACAGTTAAGCCTCGTTGATTGGTTCCTAAAATATCAAAACCAGGATTTTCTTGTGGGATTTTTCTTTTCTGTTATTGGTGCATGTCTCTTAGATACGAGCACATAAAACTGCGAATGTTATAATGTCATCTCTATGATGAATAAGTTAACTTGAAACAAATATTCGTGGCTGTTTAAAACAAAAAATGGATGAAGCCTACTCATTTAAGTTCGTGCCTACGTCAAAGTTATGTAAATTCCTGTTTGTAAAGTAGACATACTAATATTACAATCTTTTTGTTAACATACTGTATCTGATTGGATAGCTGCAGGTACAAATATGGAATACTTATCCTGACCATTAACTCAATTTTAGAGGATGAACACCGGTAGCGCGGGAACTTCTTTTTACCATAAGTAAAACATTTCAAAGAACCTGTATTTGACACATGCTACTTGCGCATGGATGGTATTGTTTCCAGTTACGTAGGAAACGGGGATTTTGACCCCCCCCCCACTTTTCACTCTGTCTCAGTAAAAGTGCATCAAAATTATGAAAATTACCCTCAAGAAAAGGAGGAACATGCGCAAAATTTAATCTAGAACCCCCACTCTCTGGTTATTAAGCAACTACATTGTGACACTCAACAATATATCTATTTTGTTTATAAAATTTTATCGAATTAAGTTTTCAAATTCTGAAGGGAAATTTTGTTAATATAAAAAATGAAAATTATACGTTAAATAGTTTTACAATAAATGAGATTTATTAAAATCAGGGAACAGCTGTGATTGACATCATATGATATCAGTTTGTTTTTTTGGAATTTCGTACAAAGCTACTCGAGAGCTATCTGTGCTAGCCGTCCCTAATTTAGCAGTGTAAGACTAGAGGGAAGGCAGCTAGCCATCACCACCCACCGCCAACTCTTGAGCTATTCTTTTACCAACGAAAAGTGGTATTAACCGTAACATTATAACGCCCCCACACCTGGGAGGGCGAGCATGTTTGATGCGACGCGGGCGCGAACCCGCAAACCCCGGATTACGAGTCGCGCGCCTTACGCGCTTGGCCATGCCGGGCCTATATGATATTAAGAGTAGGCGGGAGACTGGCGGTTGATATCATCTCATACAAGCGTTTTGCGCACAACATTTTGAGTGACCCGCAGCAATTATTCGCGAATCTTTGTGCTTTGTTTTGGGTTCCGCGCAAAGCTACTCGAGGGCTATCTGTGCTAATCGTTCCTAATTTAGCAGTGTAAGACTAGAGGGAAGGCAGCTAGCCATCACCACCCACCGCCAACTCTTGAGCTATTCTTTTACCAACGAAAAGTGGTATTAACCGTAACATTATAACGCCCCCACGGCTTGGAGGGCGAGCATGTTTGGTGCGACGCGGGCGCGAACCCGCGACCCCCGGATTACGAGTCGCGCGCCTTACGCGCTTGGCCATGCCGGGCCTATATGATATTAAGAGTAGGCGGGCGACTGGCGGTTGATATCATCTCATACAAGCGTTTTGCGCGCAACATTTTGAGTGACCCGCAGCAATTATTCGCGAATCTTTGTGCTTTGTTTTGGGTTCCGCGCAAAGCTACTCGAGGGCTATCTGCGCTAATCGTTCCTAATTTAGCAGTGTAAGACTAGAGGGAAGGCAGCTAGCCATCACCACCCACCGCCAACTCTTGAGCTATTCTTTTTACCAACGAAAAGTGGTATTAACCGTAACATTATAACGCCCCCACACCTGGGAGGGCGAGCATGTTTGATGCGACGCGGGCGCGAGCCCGCGACCCCCGGATTACGAGTCGCGCGCCTTACGCGCTTGGCCATGCCGGGCCTATATGATATTAAGAGTAGGCGGGCGACTGGCGGTTGATATCATCTCATACAAGCGTTTTGCGCGCAACATTTTGAGTGACCCGCAGCAATTATTCGCGAATCTTTGTGCTTTGTTTTGGGTTTCGCGCAAAGCTACTCGAGGGCTATCTGCGCTAATCGTTCCTAATTTAGTAGTGTAAGACTAGAGGGAAGGAAGTTAGTCATCACCACCCACTCTTGAACTACTCTTTTACCAACGAATAGTGAAATTGACCGTCACCTTATAACGCCCCCACGGGTGAAATGGTGAGCCTGTTTGGTGCGACAGGGATTTGAACCCGCGACCCTCGGATTACGAGTCGAATGCCTTAACCACCTGGCCATGCAAGGGCCTGAATCTTTGTCCATGGAATAGTAGACATATTTACAAAAACTGCAAGCTACGGATGAAATACGTTATGATTGAACTGAGGACACTGGTTTTTGCTGTAAATTTGTCAGCACGTGGACGTAATATTGTTTATTTGTGGTTCAAAACACCTCTGAAAGGTTGCCTCTAAAAACATGAAAAAACAAATTCAATTACAAACTTTAAAACATCCTAGAAACAAGGCTTATGTGGAAGTAAAAGCAGCGAATTTCTTTCTACCTTAGATCAAGGTAAAAATCCAATACAAGAAACATCTGAAAATCTTTTACAGAAATCAAAAATAATTTTACAAGTAACAATGAAAAAATAGTAATAAATCCAAGTATTACCTCTTTCCTAAGCCTGGGAAATGTGGTAACCCACCAGAAAAATTAGGTACTGACACTGGTGGTCGATGTGGAAACCCACCAGAAAAATCGGGTACTGACACTGGTGATCGAATGACACCTGGAAGAAATAGATCACGTGAAATAGGGAAAATGGCTGTTTACTTAGATTTTGTTTGTTTGTTTGGGAGTAGAAGGCAGAGTAAAAAGTTTTAAAACATTTCTTTTGGTTTATAAGAAGGTTAATAGAGTCTCCGTTTTCCAGAATTTTTAATATCGAATTCTATTACTTTTACGTTAAATTATAACCACGTTGAAAAACGCATAAAACTTGGAAAGCGGTTGACGTATGTGAAGAGATGTAGTCCTACCTACCTTGTGTCTTCCAGCAATTCACATCACGTGAATGCTTTCAGAATAAAAAGTCTATTTCACAAAATGGCACGTTTCGGTGTTTAAATCTTACTCAAAACACGTAATACTTTGAGTACGTGTGATCTGCTTTACTTCAACAAAATATACAACGTTGGACAGTCACGTAGCAATAAAAATAATAATATTTGTAAAATATTTCTTTGTTTTCAGCGCAAACATGGCCAAAAGACTATCCGCGCTTTATCCACCGCGGGGAATCAAACAACGGATTCTAGTGGGGTAAGTCCGTACCGTTCATCTGCCAGGAGAATCAAATGGTAAAACTGGTGGTGCAGACTCACTGTAAGTACTTTCTCAGGTTTGTGTGTGTTTGTCAGGTGTACATTAAATGTTGCACAAGAAACAAATAATTCGATCTCAGAAACAAACCAAAAGAGTGCTGATTCTTCAACACTATTTCTATCAGGTCATCCCACAAGTAATGTTCGAAAATTTAATACAGAAAGTGCATCATTATTTTTGTCTTTGTAGAAGGTTTTAATAAACAAAATATGTAGTAGGACGTTTATAAAAATGTTCAGACAAATAAAACAAACTAACCCAGCTCCACTTTGTCATATCATTAATCAAATAAACCCTTATGAAGATGGATGTGTCTGAGGAGCACATTAGTCATATAATACTTTATGAGTTTAACAAAAACAATAGTGCAGTATAAACAACACGAAACATTCAAGGTGTTTATGGTGCAGAGTCTCTCAGTGAAAGAAAATGTCGAAGGTTGTTTCAGAAGTTCATATCAGGTGACTACAGCTTAAGTGATGCGCCACCATTCAGGCCGTCTTGCTGAGTTTAATGACTTGCTGCTAGCTACACTTGATGAAAATTGTGTTGTAACAGTTGTAGAACTATCACAGAAACTTAATTCAACCCATTCAACCGTCATCTGCAACAGCCTGGAAAAGTATTAAAACTTGGAAAATGCATCCCCCATGATTTAACAGAAGCCAACCTTAGAGCAAGAATGGACATTTGCACTTCCCTGCACTCTCGTGAAAGTACTCACCTTCTTCAGACAGGTTAGTAATTGGAGATGAAAGATGGATATGTTATAAAAATGTTACGCGCCGCAGACAATGGCTCAGTACAGGTAAACTGGCTAAAGCACAGCCCAAAATGGACCTCCACCCTAGGAAAGTCTTGTTAGACGTTTGGTGGGATATTGTTGGTGTGATCTACTTTTAGTTGCAGCCACTCAATGTAACAATTACATCAGATTTCTATTGTCAACAGTTAGAGCGCTTGAATGTTGCACTGAAAGAAAAGAGGCCTGCTTTGATCAGTCATAAAGGTGTTGTGTAACACAAGGATAATGTGCAGCCCCATACAACAAGGATCACATCTGTAAAGATTGAAGAGCTAGACTGAGAAAAACTTCCACTTCCTCCTTATTCTCCAGACCTGCCTCATCTGATTATCATCTATTGAAGATGCCAAAGCTACCCTCTCTCCACTATTTTCCTCCAAACCCCAATAATGTTATAGAAGTAACATTCAGAATCTTGTGAATCGTTGGCAGGAAGTAATTAATAATAATGGAACATACATGATTGATTAAATAACATTAAAAGCGTTTGAAATCCTTTCTCTTTTTCTGAATCTAAAATCAGACATTACTTAAGAAATTACCTGATATAATAGTGTATTTTTAGTTTCACAATTTAGTTGTTGTACTTGAGTGTGAGTTTTAAAAAAATGATACAAACCCGCATTAACCTTTAGTATACCAGTCGTTTCAGCAACGTTTTTTCCGCTTCGTGCTTCACATTTATAAAACGCAGAATCCAGAGAGTCCAGATGCAAGATTCGTAGACGGGAGCTCACGTGACCTTCTCCGTGGTCCGAAGGTCGTATGTCCACTCTTTCTTGAACTTCTTCTAATGGAGCTTCATTCTTGTACCATTTAATCTGAGGGGTAGGGTGACCATGAAAACCACACTTCATTTTTACGTTTCTTCCAATGTCGCGTGTAATATTCACCAGAGGTCGCTCAACTCGGATAAAAGTAGAACTGGGCCCTTGAATATCAACAAATATAAAACAGTATTTTAACTTAGAAATATCTGAAGGGGACATGTATATAAATACACACGTACATATATTTGTACATACTTTTTACGTGTAAAATAAAAAGAACGTTTTGTTTATTCTGACCATTAAGATCAATCTTCATGTGTCGTGTATTAATCCTGAACATCCGAAATGGAAAATTAAAAGTAAACTTGAAGTTATATTCGTTAGAGTGATGTATCAAAAGTCTTACATAGACTGCGCCATACATCGTATATCCATAACTCGCTGTCTGTTTGTTGTCGGGATTTGGTTGTTCATGATCCTCTGGTGGTAAATAAAATAACATTAGTCTGTGAATATAAACATGCGCAGGAGGGAGAAAGTTGTCCAGAACTAATTACGTGCACTTGCTCTTACCCCTTTCAAGGCTATGTCCATGTAGGCAAGCAAAGTAACACTAGATGCAAATAATACACTTTCTATTTGTTTAGATGGCATACAGTATCCATAACTCTTAGAAAGAGTTTGGTGTGGTTTGAATATCGCAGAAAGCTGCACCATTAATGAAGCAATGATAGGAAAACAGCTAGTCAACACTACCCACCGCTAACTCTTAGGTTACTTTTCACCAATGAATTGTAGAATTGATCGTATTTATAATGCCCTCGCAGCTGAAAGGGAGAGTATGTTCGGTGGCGGACATACGAAACTATGAACCGCAGATTACGAGTCAAGTGCTCTAACAATCAGGCCTCGTGAATAAATTCCTGCTAGCTGCATTCTGTACAACTCAGAAAATCAAGCTCCATATTTTAGCATAGTAAGTCCATGAAACTACTGCCCGGCCAATGCAGGGGAGGGTGTCTCGAGAGGTTATAACGCCGAAATACATCCGATGAAAGACATGTTTTGTTTTGTGTTTTTTTTGTTTATGAATTTCACGCAAAGTTACAAGAGGGCTATCTGCGGTAACCCTTCCAAATTAGCAGTATAAGATTAGAGGAAAGGCAACTAATCATCGCCACCCACTGCCGATTCTTGGGCTGCTCTTTTACCAACGAATAGTGCGATTGGCCGTCACATTATAACGCCCTCACGGCTGAAAGGGCGAGTGTGTTTGGTGTGACGGAGATTCGATCCCGCAACCCTCGGATTACAAGTTGAATGCCTTAACCATCTGGCCATGCCGAGCCGAAAGACATGGAAGACAGTACGAACAACGGTTAAATACTGTAGCTCAGGGTTCATCTCTTATTTTGATGTTGTAAAACATTTGAATTTTATAGTTCAAGATATTTACGTATAACACGATGTTAAGACAAGATCAGTTGTTTGTTTTGTATCTAGACTTCACAACTAAATATATTTTTTTAAATGTTTTGTTTCATATTTTATTTTCTCCTGTAAGCCATATGTAAAAGCAAAGGAGAATACGTTACGTTGTGTCAACTACACTACAGCTGCAAGGTCTAGTGTAGACGAGGCCTTTTGCCCAGTACTATCTATATAGTAGCTGTCTAGTCGATATATGGCCCGGCATGGCTAGGTGGGTTAAGGCGTTCCAGTCGTAATCCGAGGGTCGCGGGTTCGAATCCTGGTTGCAACAAATATGCTCGCCCTTTCAGCCGTGGGGGCGTTATAATGTTACGATCAATCCCACTATTCGTTGGTAAAAGAGTAGCCCAAGAGTTGGCGGTAGGTGGTGATGACTAGCTGCCTTCCCTCTAGTCTTACACTGCAAGATTAGGGGCAGCTAGCACAGATAGCTCTCGTGTAGCTTTGCGCGAAATAAAAAACAAATAAATAAATAGTCGATATATATATATATATATATATAAACTGTTGCATTATATACAAATACATTACAGAGTAAAACCTGTCTAAGCCGGAAACTACATAGGGCGGGATCCTGTACAAGCTGGAATATCAATATTTCGAGCATTATCTTAAGATTTTTCTTATAAAAAGCTTTCTATACGGCGGAACCTGCGTAACTCTGACGAAAAACTATCTTTCACCTATCTAATCTACCAACAAGTAGGATTAGAGCCTGAGTAAGGCGAGAAAAATGTTTTTGATTAAATATTAATTTCTTATTTCATTAATAATTTGTTTAAATATTAATAAATTCTTGGACATTTTGTTACAGTAAGTATTGGTTAAATATATTCTGTTCTTTTTTCTGCCGTTATAATTCCGGAGGTCGCTATTTAAAAAAACTATGGACTGTACTTTTGGTTGAATTTACTGATGGAAAACTAGAGAAATCATGGGTAATAAGTAAAAGTAAAAATCCGCGCTGTTTCAAAAATTTAAGGAAGAATCAACTTCCAGTGGAATGGAAAACGAATAATAAAGCGTGATGACAAGTGCTGTATTTGAGGAATGGTTCAACAAACTAAACAAAAGAATGGATCAAGAAAAAGGAATATTCTACTCTTCCTAGATAATGCAACTTGTTATCCAAAAGCTCAACTTTCAAATATTCGTTTAGTCTTTCTACCTCCATGTACAACATCAGTTCTACAGCCACTAGATAATGGAATTATACAGTATAAAACTGAAATACAGAAAACTGATGCTTCAACATATTATTACAAACATGGACGACTCTAAGAGAGCATCTGAAATGACCATGAAAACTGACGTGTTAGATGCAATTGCAGTTTTAAGTCATTCAATGAAATGCATAAAAGATTAATGTATAATAAAGTGCTTTCGAAACTGTTGATTTATTCTTGATAATGGCAGAGACTGTGGATAAGTTGTTTGTAACAACGATTCTAGTGAAATCCAAACTCTAATTGAGAAGATTGATACAGATGATTCTGCGAATGCAAAAAGTTTTGTGAACGTTGACAAAAATGTTTTAACAGAAACTGATTTAAAATTTATAATAGAATCACAAGATGGTAACAGTGTGAGAGATTCAAAAGATGAACAGAATGGAAAAAATAGTGAAGAAATAGAAATTCCTACTTCATCACAAGTGTTAAGTTGTATTACCGCGATCAAATCGTATGCAAAAATGAAGGGGAAAAAATGAACTTCCCCCTCACCAAACATCCCTTCTATCCTTTCCTTATGTAGTAGCGAGAGTGCCCGTCCGTTGGATAAAAAATATGTAAATTCATGATTAATAAAACATTATTTTATTACTTTAAAAGTTGCTTCCTTCGTATGCAATTGTGAAAAAAACAGAAAGAGAGAAAAACGCCCACGAAAATTGCAAAAAACAAAATGTGAAAGTGCATGTTTATATGCATTGACTCAATAAACCATCATATCATATCTGGTGAAATCCATCGACAGGAGTCGAGGTAGTATTATAAAAATGGCAAAATCTCAAATGCTTATGGGTTAAATGAACCTTGATACGAATTTTAGTGAAGATCCATCCACACCCTGCAAAGTAACTACACAGGGAGACAGTGCTATTATATTTAGAGATTAAACAATTGTTTTTAATAGTTTGTTTTCACTTGGAACATATCCAAATGATGATACACCGTCTAACTCTGCAGTGAAAATAACCTGTTATTTATGGTTTGAACAGTTTGGAACCGCCATATTCTACAATATTTCAAGCGATCGTTACTCCCTCTTTAATAAATTCAACATTTTTTTGTGTGTGTGTGTTAAACAGAAAAATACGAAAAAAAGAAAAAATACGAAGCAACAAATACTTCGTATCGCAAATTAAATAACCTAAAACAATCGGGTTTTTCTCTGTTTAATTTTTTATCAGTGAAATATATGAGAATATAAAATAAACTCGAAATATATCTATACAGATGTACAGTGAAATAAATCTTTACCTTTGTTTGATTCATCTTCCTCTGGCTGAGATGTCGAGGAAGTGTCCTCTCTTTCCATGCTGAAAAAAAAATGTTGTATAAACATAAACGTAACCCACAAAAAGTAGTAAATACAAACATTTACTTATCGAGAAGACAATACAATTAACATGTGATATAAAACACACTATGGGTAATCCACCGCCACAATCGAACGCCATTATTTAGTGTTATGATTTTCCTATCTTAAAACTACGTCTCCAGGGAAGTAGTTTTTGAAGACTTTTTTCCCAAAAAAACGGCAAAAAAGTATAATTTATTTGTCAAAAGTAACACTATGTAATAAATGTTTTACTTTTTCTTGTTCTGGGTAAAAAGTGTTATTTCCTAATTGTTTATGCCTAAAGTAAATGGAAAAAAAAACTATTTTTCTCTTCAAACTTTGCTTTTGTGACCTGGGTAATGACATTTTCAAAGTCATTCATTTTCTAGAACATACCAGGTAGATTCAGTGCTGATAGAGAATTTTCCCGAAATTACAAGAATTTTTAAGAACTTTCTAAAATGATGTAGAACTTGCGAGAATTTTCTAGAACTTTCCATAGTAACATATATACAAGAACTCACCACTTCAGTTTATTTAATTTTTTTAATTTCGCGCAAAGCTACTCGAGGGCTATCTGAGCTGGCCGTCCCTAATTTAGCAGTGTAAAACTAGAGAGAAGGCAACTAATCATTACCACCCACCGTCAACTCTTGAGCTACTGTTTTACCAACGAATAGTGGGACTGACTGTCACATTATAACTCACCCACGGCTGAAAGGGCGAGCATGTTTGGTGTGACCGGGATTCAAACTCGCGACCCTAAGATTACAAGTCGAACGCCTTAACACACTTGGCCATATCGGGCCCCTTCAGTTTAGTCCTAGCTGCCTAAGTGAACACATAGACCTATCTGATTATATCAGAGATGGCATCAAGAAGCTTCAAGCATTCTCCAGACACATTCTGCTATGTATGTGGCCAATTTATCAAGACAAGAGTGAAAAAGTACTCTGTGACAGCATCTGCTAAAATGTGTGAAGCCTACAAGGCATACTTCGGCATGCCTGTCGGGGATCAAGATAAATCCTGGGCATTTCATTTTACCTGTGAACACTCCAAAAAAACTCTAGAAGGTAAGTCGGACAATTTTTGCTTACTTGAATAGTAAGATTTTATATTATATAAATTTTAGATCTTTTAAAATTTAAATATATTTTAATTACTTTTTTTGTAATTTCCAATAATACAGAAAAATATCACATATAAAATATTTTGCATGAACCTCTTACACATCAGTTTTGGATGAAATAAATTTATTCTTCACAGCAATTCTATTTTGTTCTTTTGCAGGATGGTACAAAGGGGAAAAGAGAGCTATGAAGTTCGCTGTTCTAAAAATTTGGCATGAACCCACTGACCACTCAAGCAATTGCTACTTCTGCATGGTGGACCTTTCCATACGTTGGGCTAGCAAGAATGCATCTCCAATCGTGTATTCGGATCTTCCATCATCTATCGCCCCAGTACCACACTGCCCTGAGCTCCCTGAACCCACTCAGCCAGAGAGAAAGCAGCCATCCTCAGAAGAGAGTAGCAAATCAGAAGAAAAGATAGACGTTGAAGATCCAGATTACAATTTCAGAGGTGCAGCTGGTGAGAGAAACCCATACTACCCACAAAGCAATCACAAGGCCGAAAATTATGTGGAACTGGTTGGGACTCTGGTGAAGAACTACGGCAAAATGGACTGCAGGATGTCCCTGAAAGTCCATATCCTTGACGCTCATCTTGATAAATTCAAGGAGTACATGGGAGCATACTCAGAGGAGCAAGGCGAGCGCTTCTACCAAGATATACTGGAATTTGAACACCACTATCAAGGAACGTATAATGAAAACATAATGGGAGACTGTATTTCGGGGCTGATACATGAAAGTGATTTATATTACAGTCGCAAATCTCGAAAAACTGCTCACTTCTAAGCATTTTTGTTCAGTTTTTATAACTTTAGTATGCATACATGTAAATCTTAAAACATATGTTGTTTTATTCAAACCTTATGTGAATGGAAATGTGCAAATTTGCCAGTTTTTACATAGAAAATAGGTTAATTTCTAAATTTCATTATCCAGGTCACAAAAGCAAAGTTTGAAGGGAATAATGGTCATTTTCTGTACTTTTACAACATAAGCAATTAGGAAATAACAGTTACTACCCAGGGACAAAGTTTCTGTTACATAGCGTAATTAAAACATACATTAAAGATTTATTTTAAAAATTCGTCTGTAACTATGAATTGAACTACTAACTACATTCTCTACCAATGAATACTATAGTAAACAGTGACAATAGGTTCAGGGTAGTAGTGAGATAAACGGACAGTTTTAGTTTTGGGTAGTACAGGGTTGATGAGGGACAATGGACGACATTCCAAGAAACGACGTTGTGTAGTAGTAGTAGTAGAGTCAACGGAAAATATTCCAAGAAACAATGCTTTGGGGTCGAAGTGGAATGAATAATGAAAATAGAAAAATATTTCAAGGAACAATAATTGTGGGGTAGTATCAAACTACTATGGGCTATTTGTGCTCTGTCCCGCAAATCGAACCTGAAATTTAAAAAAAAAAAGTTACTCTCGGATAAAACAGGAGGATGAATGGGATTTAATCCAGAACCCAAGAGCTCCGAAGGTACTGATCCGAGGCCTGGAGGCCGGCCGTAATCATATTGCTGTAGTGCACATCCCCTCACTTCGCTCTGTCAAATAAACCTTGCCTCCTCCTTCCTTTAATTTGACTTCTACACTTCTGCGTGCGTATTAAAAATATCTTACCCGAAAATTAAAAAAAACGTATATAATATTATGCATTTTAGTTGAAAACAAAACAAATAACCCAAACACTTGTTTTAACAATCCGCGATGACGAGAAAACCCACTTGTAAAGAAAATTATATTTGTAAAAATGGCTGGTATGGGTAAAGAAAGCACTATGTAGAGGAGCAAACAACGTTTCGATCTTCTTCGGTCATCGTCAGGTTCACAAAGAAAGAAAGGGTTACTGCCCGGTAGCTGACCATATGTTTGAAGGTGGTTGTGTAATTGAGTGTAGGAATGCAGAGGTGTGCTCAGATGTTGGATATATTAATTGGATTAATTAGTTCGATTAATAAATATAATCCAACATCTAAGCACGTCCTCTACATTCCTACACTCAATTACACAACCACCTTCAAACATGTGGACAGCAGCGGTCTGTAACCCTTTCTTTTTTCTGTGAACCTGATGATGACCGAAGAAGGTCCAAATGTTGTTCGCTCCTCTACATAGTACTTTCTCTATCCATACCAGCCGTTTTTACATATATAATTTGTTTTAACAATTTTTTTCATGAAGCTACATAAGGGCTGTCAGCGTATAGCCATACCTGTTATTCTAAGAAAGAAGGCAGGCAACAAGTCCGCAGCTCACCCATCGCTAAGTCTTGGATTGATCTTTTTAAATAGTGATATTTGACTGTCTCTCTTATAGCGCACTCACGGAAGACGTTTGTTGCGGCAATGGAATACAAACCATGAAACCTCAAATTCAGTCTGAACACGCTAACTACCAGATCTACACTTTGCTTTGACAAGTTTTGTTTCAATATTATCGTTTGAACTACAAATTTTCAATGAATAAATAATTTTAAAAAGAAATACTTTACAATTTTTTTCCCATGCTCTTTTCAAAATTTATATTGTATTTGAGAAACTTCTCAATTAATCTAAACTAGCAAATATGTAACAGAAATCTTTTAAAGTTAAACATATTTTTAAAGGACGCGAGCATAAACGAATTAAAACATAATAAGTTATATGAAACTTCAATGCAATAACAAATTAAAATTTATGTTAAGAAAATAAAACGATCAAGTTACATTTCTGTTTCATCTGTTATATTTAACTTTACACAACTTGAGCGAGAAATATTTTACGTATT
This sequence comes from Carcinoscorpius rotundicauda, assembly GCA_011833715.1. Classification (NCBI taxonomy): domain Eukaryota; kingdom Metazoa; phylum Arthropoda; class Merostomata; order Xiphosura; family Limulidae; genus Carcinoscorpius; species Carcinoscorpius rotundicauda. The sequence goes on from CM022393.1 coordinate 144,621,534, forward strand.
ATAGTAACCTTTCTGTTACAGTTAATCAATAATTAGTGTTTTAGTTAAATAATATCCATACAGTTTAAATCATACTAAACATTATACTTATTTTAAAATAGTAGGGTTAACTCACTGGTCCTTCAGCTCTTCGTCTGCCAAATCATCCATGAACCCAGCGCCCTCTATTTCACTTAACTTTTTTGATAGCCATATGTCGCTCGATTGAGAAGTATGTTTGTGACGAGTCACTAAAAAAGAAAGCACAAGTTATTCATAAACATAAATCAATTGAAAAAATAGCTATTGTTTTTAACACATTTTTTTCTGATTTTTACGTCACAACTGTTTTGCAAGTGGTTGAGTATAAAAACAAAATAAAAAATAAATGGTTGTAAAACTTATTACCTATTTATTGACTTTCCTACGTTTAAATTTACAACAGAATACAATATACATATTTTACACTGCGTAATTCACGAAGAAATATTTTTTTGTTTTTGTAGTTAAACACAAAGCTACGCAATGGGCTGACTATTTGTGCTCTGCCCACCACGGGTATCGAAGCTCACTTCTAGCGTTAGAAGTCCGCAGAAGGGGTGAAGAGGTTTAAAAATGAAAAATAAAAATAGGAAGATAGTAATAAAACAAAATGTTTAATTACTACGAACAAAATTGCAGGACCATAAAGATTAAATTTCCTACTAATCCTAAAAATTATCTATTCATTTGTCGATATGCAAATTAATAAATCGAAATATATTTTAGCTATTCAGTTACTATACGCTGTTTTTTTTTCCTGAAAATCGAAAAATGTCCAATATTTTGTATTAACCTCTTTAGACCATTTTATCCTATCATAATGATAGCAAATACAGTTAATATTTTTAATGCTAATTACATACAAACTACGACGTCATCACAAAATTTGGACCGTAAATATGTCAAGAAAGCGGTTTAGCCCTAAAAATTGTTTAAAAGTCACTGAAACAACACTATATATTAATAAACAAGAAAACAAAATATTTAGTCACGACAATAAAATCTTGCTACATCAGTTAAGTAACACAATCTCCGTTTTTTACTTATATATAAGCTACTAAAAATATAACCATGGCCTAGGTATGCATGTTCAGAAACAACGAAAACTATTAAATAATTCCTTCGACTGATCGAAATTGTTTCCACCTATAAATTTTATGAAGAACAAAACAGAAGGTGAATAAATTCACTATAAGCATACAACTCAATTAGGATATTTCTATTTTAAAGCAAACAGTTAAACAGTGTTTATTACAGATTTGAAAGTATGAACAACTAAAGTAACTACAATTCAGTGTCCCTGACATATTAAGTTTATTTATCAAAATAACCAGCATGCAAGTTTTGCTTTGTAGCAAATAAAAGTAAATACGTACTCGACTTTATTCCCGCGAAAGGGTTCGAAGGTCGCCCGGAGGGGTTGCCTGTTTTAACCACTCGCGCCACGATACAATGGTTTGTTATCTGTTAGTCAGTTAGTATACACTGACATAACATCACATAAGAGATTCGTAACTTTGCAATTTGCACTTTCAAGACGAGAGTGAAATGTGCACTCGTCATAAATCAATAGAATAATTACATTTTATTTCGGCAACAACACAGTAATAAGATATAAATAAGAAATATATATAAGAAATAAAGATATATATTTGTTGCTCTTAACTTTCGTTTTATTTACTTTTGAAACAGAACATTTCCGGAGACTCTGCAGAAATACATCTAGTCTAGCTATTATTTACACACCAAATTACAAACTTACCACCAATAAATGTATTATAAAACTGTGTTTCAAAAACCTGCAGACAGTATCTAGAAATATCAGAAACTTATCGGAATATATCAGACTCTAGCACATGTGAGGAAGGTACGCAAACTTAACGGTTATTTGAAGATTTAATTCATAACCTTTTAAATTGAGTAGGATTTGCTTATTTACAATTGCAGCAGATTTGAATCTAACTTGTCTGGTAATTTCGAAATACTGAGTTCGCGCATGCTTAATAGTATAGACAGAGTTGAATACTAAAACTAGAGCTGCCACTTGATGGCGCTACAAACACATATCTCAATTCAAAAACTACAAAAATGTGACGTTATCATCTCTTCTAACTTTAGTTTCTAAACAACCTTACTTGGTAGTTTCTGGACTATTTAATTTAGTTTCTAAACAATCTTATTGATATTTTCTAGGCTATTTAAATTAATTTCTAAACAAACTTACTTGATAGTTTTTGGACTATTTAATTTAGTTTCTAAACAATCTTACTTGATAGTTTCAGGACTGCTTGATTTAGTTTTTGGACTGTTTAATTTAGTAGTTTCTGGACAATTTACTCATTCCAATTTGACCAACCAACAGTTGTAACAATACGACAACATTAGCAACCCAAGCTTGAATTTTAATTTCACATTAAGCCTACACTTCTCTACAGGAATAAATACAAGTAACGCATACTTGTTGTTTAATATTTACACAAATGGCCAGCATTTGTAGACTATGCTGTGACATATCATGTCTTCATAAAATTACCACAAGAAAATTAGTTTATCAACCACAAGGTTGATGACTTACTTTCGCTTGCAAGCTAGCGGATTTTATAAAAATCTAGGCATATGGCCAGCAGCTGAAGACACTGTCATGCCAAACGTTGGCTTTCATAACATAGTTATTCATGGAAAATAAACTTTTAAATTATGGCATTACATAAGTTAAAGACATAAAGTCTTAGCATTAAAAGTTCTTATGTATTATAAGTGTTATTATAAGACGTTTCTCTGTTAATAATCTGCGACCAATTACAGACTTTGTTGTGAAAGATAAGTTAATTATATTCTTTGACATATTAGTCAATTGTATCACATAACATTTTATTACGGACATATATAAAATTAATTTAATCAAGAGATTCTACACTTACAAATGATCCATCTAGAGTCTAGAAGTAAAGAACTTTCAAAACTATTCTAAACCAATAATTTTATTTTTAATTTAATCGTCTATATATTGTATTGTAGAATACTCACTATTTTCGATGTGTTTGTTAATTACCATTAAAATATATGTAAAAAACATTAACGGATACAAATAAATATATGCCCGAGGGGTCAGTATTAAATTTAGGTACTTAGAACGCTAAAACCCGGAGTTTGTTTTTCGCTGTGATTTGTACTAAAACAAACATAACTAGTAATGTTTGCTTCTCGCAAAATTGTTCAAGAGATATCTACGTTAACTGTTTCTAATTCTGAATCGACAGGCTAGAGGAAAGGCAGCTAGCTAAAAACACACACCGTCAACACTTGGGGTAATCATGTCTGACTAAATTGTGGAATTTGGCCTCTACTCAAAACGCACCAAGGGCCTTAAAGAGTAAAACGTAAATTTTCTTTTCGCGATAACGGTAGTCGAACCATGAACGCGCACATCCATGATGAGGTACACTGGTTCACGTTCTCCCCCACCTGACACCCTCCATAACAAAAATTGAAAAGGAAATGTGTCTGGAAAAAAAATCCTTTAGCAAGAAAGCATAATGACCAATATTCACCCTATTATACCTATAATGAAAGATGACCAATGAAGGTCAAACGTTGTTCTCTGCTTTATTCAGTAAAAGTGTTAATACCCATACCAACCGTCGATGGATCAATGGTATCTGGGTATTTTGCCCTGGAGGGTCAGGTTCTCTTTGACCTCTTCCTCCTAATACCAACCGTCTTGAGATTGGTTCGGCTTGTTTTGAATTTCGCGCAAAGCTCACGAGGGTTATCTGCATCCGTCATCACGTGTGTATTTGTTCCGTGAACATAAGCCTAAATCATTATCTACACACTAAAGAAAGGAAAACCTTTCCTCTTCCAAAAAGCTTGTCTTGATAAATTACGGGAAGTTTCTTTATTGTTTTAATGGTTTTCACGTAAAACAGAAAATTTTATAATTTAAAATAAATTTGCGGAATGATATTTGGAACAAAATGTTCCTCTGTTTCTCCCAATAAATTAAAAATCTATTTTATTTATTTTTTTACTTTCTTTTCTCCCACTTTAAAGCCTTTCGGAGCTCTTCAGGAATTCACTTTAGTGAAACTGGACTAATCAGAGATGATTTTCAGGAATACCTTCCAAGACAGAACAAGAGATTCCATGAAAATGACATTTAATAAAATGGTCGGTACTTATCCTAATCATACAAAACGCGCACGTGATTAACGAAAAGAAGAGTATGACGCAACATTTTCTTCGTGAACCATCATCTTCTTTACAACTCCGCACAAAGGCGTATATCAAAAGTGCCTAAGACAATTAATTGTACATATGTGGCGCTGTTATCTTTTACGTGTTTGGTACCAGTCTTGTTGTTTTGAATTAAGGCCCGGCATGGCCAGGTGGGTTACGGCGCGCGACTCGTAATCTGAGGGTCGTGGGTTCGCATCCCCGTCGCACCAAACATGCTCGCCTTTTCAGCCGTGGGGACATAAGAATGTGATGATTCAATCCCACTACTTGTTAGTAAAAAGTATCCCAAGAGTTGGCGGTGTGTAGTGATGACTAGCTGCCTTCCGTATAGTATTACACTGCAAAATTAGAAGACGGCTAGCGCAGATAGCCCTCGAGTAACTTTACGCGAAATTCAAAGAAACAAACAAACAAACAATTTTGAATTAAGCATAAAGCTACACAGTGGGCTATCTGTGCTCTGCCCACCACGGGTACCGAAACCCGGATTTAAGCGTTGTAAGTCCGCAGGACATAACGCTGAGGCAATGAGAGGGGCGTTAAGACAGAACAAGAAGACGAGCTAGGAAATATCACTATAGTTCAGACTATGCTAACTGGAACAAGAATGCAAATTCAAACTTCATAAAAGTTGTTTTGGTTATAATTAACGGATTTTCTATAATTCAGCTACGCAGATTTCGAAATAATATTCATTTGTTTCTATCACATAAGGTTGTTTTGTGATACAAATCTGGAATGAAAAACTTACTTAGATCAAATTATTGTTTCCTTTACCAGATTGAATATTTTGTTATTATTATGTTTGTTAACAAAACTACAAAAAAGTGAAGAAAATGAAGGAACATTGATCTCTTTGGGGCCCGGCATGGCCAGGTGGTTAAGGCACTGGACTCCTAATCTGAGGGTCACGGGTTCGATTCTCCGTCGCACCAAACATGCTTACCCGTTCAGCCGTGGGAGCGTTATAATGTGATGATCAATCCTACTATTCGTTGGTTAAAGAGTAGCCCAAGAGTTAGCGGTGGGTGGTGATGACTAGCTGCCTTCCCTCTAGTCTTACACTGCTAAATTAGGGACGGCTAGCGCAGATAGCCCTCGTATAGTTTTGCGCGAAATTCTAAAGAAGCCAAACACTGATCTCAAACAAGTATTAAGTTCTCGTTCATTCTGATTTTCGGTGTGAAATCTTCGTCTTTTAGTCTCAAACCTACATGTTTTGATCTTTCTTCAACGTATTTCGTTATGACGTTTTGTAAAACACCTATACGTGATGGTGAAAAATGGATGTTTTCTAATTCAGTGTACATGAAGTACTGTAGATGTAAAGGTTTCAACACAATCGCAGGCCATGTCTTATTATTTTTTCCCTCTTTGTATTCCTTTGGTTTATTAAATACAAGCTGAGTATCCGGTTTATACTGGTTTGTTCGTTACTTACATGCTAATATATTGATCTAACATAGTTTGGGTGTTACTATGAGAAGCAAAGAAGAAAGAATTATGAGTTGACAAGCAAATGAAGGCTCCATTTGATTGATGGATAGGATGCTTTGGATGAGAAACATTCACTTTTAATCACATACTTCCAAAAAAAGTTGGGCCTTATCAACTTGGATCGTCCTGCTTGTCAAAAATTGTCATGTTGGTCTCTCCTGGCTTCAAAATGGCCTCTGAGGCCGTGGCCACTTAACTCGCACAAAATTATATCTGTACTCCGAGTTTAGAGCTTGCAGTTTAAAAAACGTAGCCGTGCATAAGAAACAGGTCTACAGAGAAATTAATTTGTGCTCATGTATACAGACTAGTGTAAAAACTTGTCAGAAAATGAGAGGAAACCCAAACTATTGTGTGTAAAACAAGCAACACGAGAATAAAAGAAATATACAATTTCCTTTTCCCTGAACACACTATGTATGACTTCTGAATCCACTATGTATAAATGAGAATACATATTACACACTGGTACCATTATATAAAAGATTAAAACATACAATGATAACCATGTGATAGCATAAACACCTGTTCTTCTTCTGAGGAAAAGTCGCCCTCTATATACAACTGACATCTTCAGTCTGTTTTAATAAAGGCCTTTTTCATAATAACTTCCATTTCTGACTTAATTTTCACAGAAGTCTTCCCGGCTTTTCTATTTAGGTCATACCTATCTTGACGTCATAATGATGTGGATGATGTTGTGTAACAGTTATGCGTGATGAAATCCTGGAAACCCCGTCCTTGAAAAGCTTTTATAGAGGAGAAAAAGTGAAGAAGTTTTGGAGCTATTTGTGCCTGCCTTAAGAACTATATTGAACTAAAATGGGAACGATCTATAAGAAGAGAGAAATATTAAAGGGTAAAAGTGGAATTGGACTTGTGTAACTCACAAAATTCAGAGAAATCGAGCGTAACCGACTGATCAATATTTGGCTTTTATACATAGTATCAAACAACCTCAATCACTGAGGGTTCAAATTCGGCATTAACTATGTTTCTCTGTTGTTAAGCCTAAAGCTACACAATACACTATCTGTACCCTTCCCGCTTCAAATATCGAAACACAATATTTACTGTTTATTGCTCCAAGACGTAGCAACAAATCAGTGGGGGTGCATTACTATGCAAACGTCGTGTTTTATTACTGTAAGAGTTTAAAACGTCATTGTTTTAATTTCTGAAAAATCCAGCCGCGAAGAAACAATAGATACATAAGAATCCATCGAATCTGGACATATAGCATTTTGATGAAATAATTATCGGTCGCTATAGTAAACTGTATGTCACATCCGTGTGCACGTGTGTTCATCACTTGGTAACAAGTTGGAAGAAAATATTTTAATCATTACAATCCTTTAATGTAATTTTATTTGTACCAACATTTCACACGTTCAACATGCTAAGAATGTTTGTGTATGATAAATTCAGTCACATTTTTTTTTGTTTTATTTTATTCGCGAAAAAAAAATCAAATACACACATATTTATAATATTTCCGGAATCAGAGTGCCCTTCCATTGCTAGCAGCGACACATGGTGGAAATACTTTACATGTGGTAAAATCACTGGCTAATTTTACACTGCAATATTAAGTAATATGTATATCAATAGATAAATGCATGTTGCACAGATAAAGTCCACAGAGTTTCATTAAAAGCGTTTTTCTATAAGCTCTAATGCGTTTCTTAATCGTTTTACTCAATCTCTAACGCTTTTCTTTCTCGTTTTATTAAACCTCTAGCGCGTTTATTTCATGTTTTGCCAGAACTTTTAGTTATCATTTTGTTAGGTCCCTTACGTTTTCACCATTCTAAGTTTTTAACGCATTCGTTGTATAATATTCTCCAAGTAAAAAAAAGGTAAATATTAAACAATATATACACTTCCACTCAGATAACGTCCTTTACAGTAACCTTGATATTTAACTGTGATTAAAATCTTGTACACATTCTCTACATCAATTACTTACATGTTTCTATCATAACAAGTATTTTGTTTTAGTCATGGATAACCTCACCATTTCTTTTCCTGTATTTATAATTTAGAATGAACATCCTTCAATGCACTTTCCACAGCTTACATGGAAATCAAAACTTCTCCATCCCTCCCTATCAGCACGAGCTAAAGGCACAGATATTTTTACTGGTAGTTAAAGATATAAACGTTTTCCACCTACACCCCTTCTTTGGAAAGTGCAACCACCCAGAACAGAGTCCTATCCTTTTTTTCTTTATCGTGCAAATTCCAATGTCACGGTAGGGTGGGTTCTTCCGCGTGGGGTGCACCAGCCGTTAGTCATTGGTTATCCATAGCCTAAACATAAAACATAGCTCTTAGATAAGAATGCATTCGCCACGACAGGAAAGGAAAAGCAATGAACCATCTAGAAGCATATTTAATCAAGATAATCTCTGTACTGATGCTCAGGAAATGAAACAAGTTCTCGTTCTATAAACAACGCGAGTTGCGAGATCTAATTTCCACGGGTTTTAAACATTTATCGTCGAATAATTATGCTTTATCATATGAGCTTCTCTTAACATCCCCAGGGCAAAGTGTACTTATATTAGATGGGTGACCACAGGACACTGATTATCGAAAATAGTGTCTCAGAAGGGAAGCTGTCCCTAATGCGGCATCGTTTTGGTATTCAGAGATTTCAAAGTCGATTCGAACGTTGCGCTCAGTAATGCTTTTAACATGATTCTAAATGAAACAGAATTCATAGAACTGTTAAACCTAATTAAGTTAATTTTGTGAAATTTTAAAAGATTTTAAAATCAAATTAATGCCAAAATCAACAGCTAGTTTACTTGTGGCATTTCTCACTTGATCCCGACCAACTAAACTATTCTAAAGATTCACTCCAAATTGTAACTTAAACCACACAACGATATGTTTGCAATATCTGTATATATATATCGCGTTTCTCATATAAACCCTACCCACTATATGTGTCTAATGTCTTTCGATAAGTGATGTTTCTCATTTAAACTATACCCACGATGTGTGTCTAACGTCTCTCTATAAATATTCATTTAAGCCTTACCCACTGTAAAGTTTCCAACGTCTCACTCTCTAAATGACAATTACACCCCACCTACTATATGCGGCCAACGTATCTCTATAAATAGGTTGTTTTTTTTAATTTAAACCCTACCCACAACATTTTTGCAACGTCTGTCTTTAAAGGTTCGTTTAAACCCTACCCATTAAATATTCCCAACGTCTCTCTACAAATGGTGTTTTATACGTGTTTCCAACGCCTCTATAACTATATATTTAAACCCCATCCAATGTCTCTTTGTAAATGGCGTTTTTCAGTTAAAACTTATCGCGGGTATGTTATTTGTTATTTTTGAATTTCGTGCAAAGCTACACGAGAAGTATCCGTGCTAGCCGTCCCTAATTTAGCAGTGTAAGGCAGCTAGTCATCACCACCCACCGCCAACTCTTGGGCTACTCTTTTATCAACGAAAAGTGGGATTGACCATCACATTATAACGCCCCCACGGCTGGGAGAGGGAGCCTGTTTGGCGCGACCGGGAATTCGAACCCGCGATCCTCCGATTACAAGTCGACTGCTTTAACCACCTGGCCATGTTGGGCCCTCTATAAATGAACTGTCACATTTAAGCCCGTACCACACACACAGTCATTCAAACCATGGTCATGATATGTCTATAAAGTGTTTTCATAGATATTTATTCAAACTTTATATGAGTCCAACGATTCTCTGTAAATAACATTTTTCATTTGAACTCAAGCCACGATTTGTTCACAAGATCTCTGTATAAAAACACAATGTGCTTCCAATATCTGTGTATCATTGTTCATTTAAACACTACCCACAATGTTTCCAATATCTGTGTATCATTGTTCATTTAAACACTACCCACAATGTGTTTCAAATATCTGTGTATCATTCTTTATTTAAACACTACCCACAATGTGTTTCCAATATCTGTGTATCATTCTCCATTTAAACACTACCCGCAATGTTTCCAATATCTGTGTATCATTGTTCATTTAAACACTACCCACAATGTGTTTCCAATATCTGTGTATCATTGTTCATTTAAACACTACCCACAATGTGTTTCCAATATCTGTGTATCATTGTTCATTTAAACACTACCCACAATGTGTTTCCAATATCTGTGTATCATTGTTCATTTAAACACTACCCGCAATGTTTCCAATATCTGTGTATCATTGTTCATTTAAACACTACCCACAATGTGTTTCCAATATCTGTGTATCATTCTTCATTTAAACACTACCCACAATGTGTTTCCAATATCTGTGTATCATTGTTCATTTAAACACTACCCACAATGTGTTTCCAATATCTGTGTATCATTGTTCATTTAAACCTACCCACAATGTTTCCAATATCTGTGTATCATTGTTCATTTAAACACTACCCACAATGTGTTCCAATATCTGTGTATCATTGTTCATTTAAACCTACCCACAATGTGTTTCCAATATCTGTGTTATTGTTCATTTAAACACTACCCACAATGTGTTTCCAATATCTGTGTATCATTGTTCATTTAAACACTACCCACAATGTGTTTCCAATATCTGTGTATCATTGTTCATTTAAATACTACCCACAATGTGTTTCCAATATCTGTGTATCATTCTTCATTTAAACCCTACCCACAATGTGTTTCCAATATCTGTGTATCATTGTTCATTTAAACACTACCCACGTGTTTCCAATATCTGTGTATCATTGTTCATTTAAACACTACCCACAATGTGTATCCAATATCTGTGTATCATTGTTCATTGAAACACTACCCACAATGTGTTTCCGATATCTGTGTATCATTGTTCATTTAAACACTACCCACAATGTGTATCCGATATCTGTGGATCATTGTTCATTTAAACACTACCCCAATGTTTCCAATATCTGTGTATCATTTCATTTAAACGCTACCTACAATGTGTTTCCAATATCTGTGTATTATTGTTCATTTAAACGCTACCCACAATGTGTTTCCAATATCTGTGTATTATTGTTCATTTAAACACTACCCACAATGTGTTTCCAATATCTGTGTATTATTGTTCATTTAAACACCACCCACAATGTGTATCCAATATCTGTGTATCATTGTTCATTTAAACACTACCCACAATGTGTATCCAATATCTGTGTATTATTGTTCATTTAAACGCTACCCACAATGTGTTTCCAATATCTGTGTATTATTGTTCATTTAAACGCTACCCACAATGTGTTTCCAATATCTGTGTATTATTGTTCATTTAAACACTACCCACAATGTGTTTCCAATATCTGTGTATCATTGTGCATTTAAACACTACCCACAATGTGTATCCAATATCTGTGTATCATTGTTCATTTAAACACTACCCACAATGTGTATCCAATATCTGTGTATCATTGTTCATTTAAACACTACCCACAATGTGTATCCAATATCTGTGTATCATTGTTCATTTAAACACTACCCACAATGTGTTTCCAATATCTGTGTATCATTATTCATTTAAACACTACCCACAATGTGTATCCAATATCTGTGTATCATTATTCATTTAAACACTACCAACAATGTGTATCCAATATCTGTGTATCATTGTTCATTTAAACACTACCCACAATGTGTTTCCAATATCTGTGTATTATTGTTCATTTAAACACTACCCACAATGTGTTTCCAATATCTGTGTATTATTGTTCATTTAAACACTACCCACAATGTGTTTCCAATATCTGTGTATCATTGTTCATTTAAACACTACCCACAATGTGTTTCCAATATCTGTGTATCATTGTTCATTTAAACACTACCCACAATGTGTATCCAATATCTGTGTATCATTGTTCATTTAAACACTACCCACAATGTGTTTCCAATATCTGTGTATCATTATTCATTTAAACACTACCCACAATGTGTATCCAATATCTGTGTATCATTATTCAAACACTACCCACAATGTGTTTCCAATATCTGTGTATCATTGTTCATTTAAACACTACCCACAATGTGTTTCCAATATCTGTGTATCATTGTTCATTTAAACACTACCCACAATGTGTTTCCAATATCTGTGTATTATTGTTCATTTAAACACTACCCACAATGTGTTTCCAATATCTGTGTATTATTGTTCATTTAAACACTACCCACAATGTGTTTCCAATATCTGTGTATCATTGTTCATTTAAACACTACCCACAATGTGTATCCAATATCTGTGTATCATTGTTCATTTAAACACTACCCACAATGTGTATCCAATATCTGTGTATCATTGTTCATTTAAACACTACCCACAATGTGTATCCAATATCTGTGTATCATTGTTCATTTAAACGCTACCCACAATGTGTTTCCAATATCTGTGTATCATTATTCATTTAAACACTACCCACAATGTGTATCCAATATCTGTGTATCATTGTTCATTTAAACACTACCTACAATGTGTATCCAATATCTGTGTATTATTGTTCATTTAAACACTACCCACAATGTGTTTCCAATATCTGTGTATTATTGTTCATTTAAACACTACCCACAATGTGTTTCCAATATCTGTGTATTATTGTTCATTTAAACACTACCCACAATGTGTTTCCAATATCTGTGTATTATTGTTCATTTAAACACTACCACAATGTGTCCAATATCTGTGTATTATTGTTCATTTAAACTACCCACAATGTGTTTCCAATATCTGTGTATATTGTTCATTTAAACACTACCCGCAATGTGTTTCCAATATCTGTGTATTGTTCATTTAAACACACCCACAATGTGTTTCCAATATCTGTGTATTATTTCATTTAAACTACCCACAATGTGTTTCCAATATCTGTGTATCATTGTTCATTTAAACACTACCCACGTGTTTCCAATATCTGTGTATCGTTGTTCATTTAAACACTACCCACAATGTGTTTCCAATATCTGTGTATCATTCTTCATTTAAACACTACCCACAATGTGTTTCCAATATCTGTGTATCATTGTTCATTTAAACACTACCCACAATGTGTTTCCAATATCTGTGTATTATTGTTCATTTAAACGCTACCTACTCTATTTTTCTAACGTCTATCTCTCTCGGTGTTCGTTAAAACTTCTCCGATATCTCTTAATTAATGGTCATTTACACACTACCCCTATATGTTTCTAACATCTCTCTACAAACGTTTATTCAAACTTACCCTGTACGTGTTTCCAACATCTCTATAAATGACATTTTAGCTTAAACCCTAACCACTACATTTTTTCCAGCGCCTTTCTATACTAATTCATTTAAAACTTACCCACTGTACGTGTCCAACATCGCTCTATAAATTAGCGTTTTTCTGCTGGGCCTAACCCAACCCACTATGTGTTTCAAATAACTAACTATAAATGACATTTATCATTTAAAAGTATCCACCCTTCCCAATAGATTCTCGACTGTGGTCGCCCTTAACTTACACAAAGCACTGAGGTGCGCAACAGTTACGGCTGGATGGTTAATACGAGTTACTCCATTGAAGTAATAAATCACAAACCGTTATGTAGTTCGCTTTCCGCGCCCAACCACTCAAGCAGCTAAAGACCTTTAGGTACTAACTACCAAGTAGTAGCAATACTGACAAAACCGTCCCAGTCCAGCAGGGAGAGACCCTCACTCTCTCTCTCTTTATATCTCTGATGGTCTGCAGTATTTTCTTCTTAGCATTCAAGCTATGAAGATCTAGATTTGTAGTACTGTGTCAGAGGGTATGTGAGCTGGTAATAAATATTGTATACGTTTGTACTATGTTTTGTTTGTTTGCTGAATTTTGCACAAAGTTACCTGCGAGCTAACTGGTCTATCTGTCTCCCTACTTCTGATCTGATAGGCCAGAGAAAAAGCAGTCAGATAGATACCTACAACCAGCTCTTGGACCGCGCTTTAATTACGAATTCACCGTCACACCTTGAGCTTGCACGGTCGAGAGTACAAGCGTGTTTGACGAGGGTTTCGGCCCTGCGACTCGCATCTTGCCGTTCGAATGGCCTAAACATCAGACCACTTCAGGTCAGGTGTACACGAAGTGTGATTTAGCTTTGTCTTTTCACAACAAATACAAAACGGGAAGAGTCATTCCCTAACCGTCTATAAAGACGCTTCTGTCTGGTGAATAATTTAGAAATGAAAACAAACTTCGATCGATATACAAATCTATCAGCGAAATGAACGAGCTCTTTTTCCGCCAGCAAAATACAGGATGTTCGTCACTGGGCGTTGATAAATTTTTCCCGTCACTTCCACCACTTTTCGATGTTATCTTACCTTTCAAGAGACGCTGCAAATGATCCGTGAATGAGTTATTGCAAAGAATGTAGCCACTAAAGATACTGCACAGTTAAATGTTTCGTATTACACGATTCACTGTGGGGAATAAATACATTTTCCAGTAACTGGATAACGTATCGCCACGTAACTTAATCTCAAATTATATATATATATTAAATACCTTTCAACTGTTTAATGTACGTATTCAAATATAGCAAAAAGATATTGATTATAAAAGTACTAGACAAATAACTAAAATAAGCAAAAACAAATAAGCATACATTTGGTTTGGTTTGAATTTCGCGCAAAGCTACACGACGACTATTGCTTAAGCTGTCACTAATTAAGCAGCTAGTCATCACCACCCACCACCAACTCTTGGGATACTCTTTTATCAACGAATAGTACGGATTGACCATAACATTATAATGCAGTCATGGCTGAAAGATCGAGCATGTCCAATGGGGACCGAGATTCCAACCCGTGACCCTCAGGTTGCAAATCTAGCACCTGATAGTTTGGGGTCTTACATGGGTGACGGTTAACTCCAACTAACTATTGATTTACCTATCTTTCCCCTAATCTAGCAGTTCAAACTTAAGGATATACAGCACAAATAGCTATTGCAGAGCTTTGAACGAAATAGCCTAAAATTATCAGTAAAAACAAGTCATATTTTCAGGGATTATATATATTAAAGTAACAAAGAGTAACCTCAAACTACAAACTATACAATTGTAATACTAGCCAGCATGGCCAGGTGGTTAGTGCACTCGACTCCTACTCCAAGAGTCGCAGGTTGGAGTCTCTGTCATACCAAATATACTCACCCTTTCAGCTGTGGGAGCGTTATAATTTGATGGTCAATACCACTATTTCAGTTGGTAAAAGAATAACCCAAGCGTTGGCGGTGGGTGGTGATGACTAGCTGCCTTCATTCTAGTCTTACTCTGCTAAATTAGAAATGGCTAGCGCGGATAGCCCTCGTGTAGCTTTACGCGAAGTTAAAAAAACAAACAAACTATTGTAATAAAACAAAAATAGTACTTTAAATACTAACTTTAAAATTTTGCAAGCAAACACGTGAAATTACTTCGGTATGATTGCCGCTAGGACCAATATCATAATGCTATTTAAAAGACGTAGCAAATATCGAAATAGTTGAACGTTATTACTAAAATACATCTCTGCTACTAACTGTCTTTCTTCCCTCTGGTTAGAAGCTCAAAATTATGTATGATTAAGTGTATCTGCCAGAAATACAAGTGCAAACTATATGACTGGCTGTGAATCGAAATCTTGTCACACAAACTATCTGCCTGGCAGGAAGTCGAAACGCTGTCTAATCACGAGCCTGTTGAGTGAATTGTTATGTTATAACAAAGTTCAACATAAGATTTATGGGTTTCTAAGTCCCGACCTTACAAATATTACATCGCCATTATACGAGGCCTAACTGTACATATTTGGTTTGCTGACCCAAGCTGTGCAGATAAACCTTGAATAGGCCAGATGTCAGTCCACAGCAGAGAATACAACTACTCAAAAAACGCATTTAGGCCTAAACGTCAGAGATGATATTTTCAATTCTTATATTTAATTTAAAAGAAAGGAAATGTGTAACTAGTACACATAAATTTAATAATAATATACATATTTTATATATCGGAAATTATACGCAATGTTTACCACAAAACAATTTAATAAAAATTTACAGTTAACAAGTTCCATCAACCTGATTGAATACATTTTGTGATGTTTAAAACCGCCTTCTTGCCAATTAGACTGTTTTTGTCATAGTAACGAAACAATACACATCGATTCATATCATCGATGAATATGAATCAATTGTCTGATTGGAAGTTAGAGTTGTCGACTACGAGTTGAAAAGTTGGACATCCTAAATAAATAGATAAGTGTTATTTCTCACTATTTCCAGATTTATAGAGACACACGGACAAAAACATTCGTCTGTAAAATAAAGTTTAAAATGACAATAGCAGAATAATACCAGTTTTATACGGACACAAGTATCAACACTTCCTAAAGAGAGGGAACTTGAAATCAGTGTCTATATTAATTTGTTGTTTCATTATTATTGATTTAAGCTATGTTATACACATGGTATTGTGTATTTACCTACTTTCACATTCCATTTACGTTTCTTTTTTCACATGTCACTAATTACGAGTACAGGCTTGTTTTTCTAAACTATTAATTTAAAAACCAAATATCACCAATAGCTGCCCATTTTTTGTTTCTTTTCTTGAAAATATTTATTTTTAAGTTTTGTTTGTTTTGGAATTTCGCACAAAGCTACTCGAGGGCTATCTGTGCTAGCCGTCCCTAATTTAGCAGTGTAAGACTAGAGGGAAGGCAGCTAGTAATCACCACCCACCGCCAACTCTTGGGCTACTCTTTTACCAACGAATAGTGGGATTGACCATCACATTTAACGCCCCCACAGTTGAAAAGGCGAGCATGTTTGGTGCAATGGGGATTCGAACCCGCAACCCTCAGGTTACAAGTCGAACGCCTTAATCCACCTGGCCATGCCAGGACACTTATTTTTAAGTATTTTTTTTTACTTTTTTTCAGGCCACGAGATAATAAGGAAGGAAATCGTGTTAGTTAAGTGTTTGTTTTGAATTTCGCACAAAACTACAAGAGGACTATCTGCGCTACCCGTCCCTAATTTTGCAGTGTAGGATCAGAGGGAAGGCAGCTAATCATCACCATCCACCGCCAACTCTTGGGCTACTCTTTTACCAACGAATAGTGGGATTAATCGTGACGTTATAGCGCCACTCACGGCTGAAAGAGCAAGCATGTTTGGTGTGTGGGGGATTCGAACCCGCGACCTTCAGATTACGAGTCGAGTGCCTTATCCACCTGGCCATGCCGGGCCTAACAAAGTGTTCACTTGCACCTCAAAACCGCTGGTATGGGTATTAAAACTTTTACTGATAAAGCGAGAACAACCTTTCTACCTTTCTAGGTCATCTTCAGGTTAATACTTCGCTAAATAAAACCAGGTTAAAACTGAACCGATGGGGAAACTGTAGAGGTTGTAACGGTGGAAACGAAATGGATTTTTTTGTGTGTTTAATCTCTTTTATAAAATACACAAATAGTTCACCTAGCTGCTGCAGCACGTGATCAAAAAGGTCCGAAAATGACTGAACAACAAAAGTTTATTTGTTTGTCGTTAAACGTAAAATTACACCATGTGTCATCTGTGCTCTGTCCACCACTGGTATCGAAACTCGGTTTATAGCAGTCCGTAAACATACTGCTGTGTCACTGGCAAGATCGCAATTTCTAGTACATCAAAATCTTGGAAATATTTTCTAGGTTCTATTCCTTGTCGCTTAATGATGACTTTATACTTGGAATATTTCAATTATAATATTAAATACGTGTATTATGATACCAACGTATTTTTATTTTGAATAACTTACTTAACAGTTAATTATACAATAAGGCAGGACGTAAGATTTTGTTATTTATTTTAAATTTCGCGCAAAGCTACCCATGGCTATCTGTACTAGCCATCACTAATTTAGTAGTGTAAGACTAGAGGGAAGGCAGCTAGTCACCACCACCCACCGCCAACTCTTGGGCTACACTTTTACCAACGAATAGTGGAATTGACTGTAACATTAATACGCTTCCACGGCTGAAAGGGCGAGCATGTTTGGTGCGATCAGGATTCGAACCCGCGAGGACGCAAAAAAAGGTATACTTAATACGCTACGCTCGTTACCAGGTTAATTTTTAGCTGCTCTTTAAATAAGCAGTTTGCCCTAATCAAATGGTAATATTAATATTTTTTTTAAATATTAAGTTTAGTTACGATAGTCTGGCATACACTATTACTACGGAAAGTTGTTTGTTGGTTTTTTTTTTACATTTTTACGTCGGGTAAATGTCCTGTAACAAGACATAAACACATTTTACTGCTTGGTTAACCAAAAGCCTCAAGCAATCATCTGATACTAATTCACTTTTGGCGGTGGTTGTTTTGAGGTCTGAACTGACAACAAAACTCATGCAGGGTGCGCTCGTTGTCGAAGAGAAATATATATCACATGCTGTGCTTACCCTTCACGTTTTAACATATCTCCGTACATTTCGACTGCCCTGTGGACAAATACAAATTGCTTAGGTCATCGGTAATAGAAAGTTGAAGGTTCCAAATTAAAACTGCGGTTCATGAAGATAAAAATAATACGTTTCTGTTTTGTTTTTCTGAATCGCGAAAGTCTCAGCAACTACTAACCACGCCTAGAAATAAAGCATTTAACACCGTTAAAAACTGTTCCAGAACCAGAAAAATAATAGTTTGCTAACAAGAAACAGAAGCTTTAAAAAGCTGCAAATACAATAATTTAAAATAAATCGAATAAAATTTACAGGTTCTCATACAGAAACTGATGCACTCACATCTAGACATGTAGATGGAAACGAAGCCAAAATTAGGCCTAAGTACTTTCTCACAAATGAAATGAATAAACCCTATAATATATATGTAAAAACTGCTCGTCTGGGTTGAGAACTTTTTTTTACGTAGAGGAGCGAAACTATGTTTCGACCTTCTTCGGTCATCATCAGGTTCACAAAGCTATACCCCGATCGATTTCGAAATGTTGACCTTTCAGAGGCCAACCCATGAGTCATTATCGCTGTTTATTTATTTTGGACTTGGAGAATTAAACAATTCATAATCGACCATCTAAACACGTAGACGGAAATAAAGTCAAAATTAGGCCTAAGTACTTTCTCACCTATGAAACAACTAAACAACCTATAAGGCTATAACCCGAGCGCTTTCGACATGTGGACCTTTCTTCTTCAGGTACAAACCAATGAGTCACTGTCGTTATTCATTTCTTTTTCACTTGTAAAATTAAACAACTCATAATCGACCATTTAGACATGCAGACAGATTCGAAGATAAAATTAGGACTTCAGTACATTCTCGGCTATGAGTCGTTCTCGCTATTCGTTAGTTTGTTTTTTACTGGTAAAATTAAGCGTGGAGCGCCGTCAAACGACGAAGAAAAATTTTATTTTTAGAGTACCGAGAAGATTCCTGTTAGAATTAATTCATGTTGTTATTTTTTTAGTATAGAGTCCATGTGAAAGGAGTCGGTATGCACTCCTGAAATCCTGCCAAGTGCTTCTGCAGAATCAAATCGTTAGGAATTTAAAACTATTAAGTTCTTCAGTGTTTCATTTCCAACTACCAGATATACGGTGACAATCTTCAATACACAAAGGAGAGGCTTATCTAAATATCTCTACGTAAAAAGGTGAGAGGTAAACAGAAACAATAATAATAATAATCTACCGTTTTATTACTTTTATATATTTTAAAGACAACGTTTTAAATATTAACCACTACTGTTCCTATAAATATTTCTATATTTTTTATATTCCAGTAGTGCCAGATTTCACAGTTATCTGAGTACAAAACGTATTAGTTTTCACTAATCCGTGTTACGAACTGTACCTTTGAAAAAAATTATGGCCATTTCTGTAAAAGAAATATTACAAACTATTATTGGGAGACAACGGTATCACTTACCAACAGCGAAACTGTTAAAAACTACAACTGGGAGACAAGGGTTTCACTTACCAACAGCGATACTGTTAAAAACTACTGCTGGGAGACAACGGTATCACTTGGCAACAATGACAAATTTACATATAATTCTAAAATACCACGGTATCATTGAAGAACAACAAACATTTCTGGTATTATTAAAACAAAGATAAAATTATCAATTAGGAAGAGTGCATATGCAATATACTGCTACACTTAGAAACAACGGAAGTTTCATATAATGCTGCTAAAAAAACCATGTACATCAATTGGTAACAATAAAATAAGTTGTTAGATATACATGACTGTATAAGTTTATTTAAAGTGTTATAATTTAGATGGTTTAAGTTTTGCACTGACGTTAAATTTAATTATTTTTATAAACGATACTTTATTGCAGGTTTGTTTGTGTAACTGTTTTCGAATCCTACATTTTTCGCTCTGTAGTTGAATTGTGCATTTCCAATTGTTTTATTATTGTGTCATGTTACCAGAACATTCCAGATTTTTTCGTTGTCTTGATTGACTATTATTTCATAATAATACTTCGCAGTATATAAAATGTTCGAGGCCTCTGTCGAGCTTTATTTACATGTTCAAAATGTAATTTGAGATTATCAGATAGACAGATAGATCAAAACTACGGAACTGCAAGTTTAGTCATAAAGAGCATGCAGTACATATATTTAAAGTGAAATTATCACAGGGGCACGGCATGGCTAGGTAGTTAATGCACTCGACTCGTAATCCCAGAATCACGGATTCAAATCCCCGTCACACCAAACATACTCGCTCTTTCAGCCGTGAGAGCGTTATAATGTGACGGTCAATTTCGTTGATAAAAGATTAGCCCAAGATTTGGCGGTGGGTGATGATTATTAGCTGCCTTCCATCTAGTCTTAACACTGCTAAATTATGGACGGCTAGCGCAGATAGCCCTCGAGTAGCTTTACGCGAAAAACAAAAACAAACAAATTATCACCGATTGTATTGTAATTACTATTGTATAGAAGAAATAATTCATCTCGGAAAACTGCATTCTAAAATAACTGAACCTGTCTGGGTGGGCTCTCATGAAAACAGATAATTATTTAAAGCTCTGGGTACAACTGCGATAACTAACAGCGTAAAAAAAATCTGTACATACATTTGACTTGTTTAATATATTATATTAAAACCAGTGGAATGTACACCGTTAGTTTATTGTTGACATTTATCACCAACAAGTCACGAACGCCTAGTGTATAGAATACGACTCATACATTAGAACTGACGTGAGTACAGTATTTCTGTTTTATTATATATGTCCAAAAATAATTAGAAGTCGAATAAGAAAAGCAAAACTTAAATAACACAATGCGCCACAATTAAAAATAATGCTTCTCATTTAGTCCCCCACACACACACATAGTGACACAGCGACGTGTTTGCGGACTCGCACCACTAGAAACTGGGTATCGATACCCGTGGTGGGCAGATAACAGGTAGCCCATTGTGTAGCTTCGTGCTTAAGTTTCTTGTTTAACCGATTAAGTACTGAATATTCGTGAATTACCAGACGTAAAGGTAATTGGGGATTGGAGGATGTTCGCTGCACTTTTTAAAGGATAGATCACCACAGGTACAAAAACTGTCTCTCTCCACTTTTGAAACCAGTTATACCAGCAAACTGATACCTCACTTTCACATTCACTTCTTTCCAAAACTAAAGTATTACAGTGCAGTAACTCTTTCTTCCGAAAATAAACAATACAAAATACTCAGAAAAAATAAGAGGGAATCCTCAATAGCCGCCGCAGTTGAAATTCTTTCAGGGAGGATAAGAGTAAATTAATCTATGACACCTTGGGCGTGATGGAATATATCAGTTGAAGGAGGTTGGCCCGCTCAGTCCAAAACTGCAATTAAATCTCAAATCCGTCAAGAAATGACGGAGTTATGAGCTAAAAGTTTGTACTTGAAAAACTTAAAGCCATTCTATGAGCCGCTAAGAAGCAGCTAATAATCGCGTGTCATCATATTTGTGCGTTAAAGAGGTCACTCTTCCAGCGTGACGTAAATTCACGAGGCTAAATATGTCATCGCCATGACCTGACAAAAGTCACGAGCCTGTTTTATTCTCGTGATTTGATACACCAACACTTTAATTAACTAGTGTTTTGCGAAAAACATCACACGTGTGAATTAAAAATTTAAGCTAAAACTGGGTAACAGTCATGTTAGCATTACAAGTTTCAGTTTACGTTGGCTCAGAGAGATGAGCTTAGAACACTAAAATCAGGGCTCGAAGCCTGCAGCGTTGTTGTTGTTTTGAATTAAGCACAAAGCTACACAATGGGCTATCTGTGCTCTGCCCACCACGGGTATCGAAACCCGGATTTTAGCGTGCAAGTCCGCAGACATACCGCTGAGCCACTGGGGGGCGGCCTGCAGCGAGAACAATTGGGATACCCTTAAACAAACAAGAAATAAACAGTTTTCCTCTGCACTGACCGGAAATATTAAGCCTCGTACATAAGTTTGGCTTCTTTAATTTACAAGTTTTGTTTTTTCTCAGAACAATAACTCTTAATAATAGGCAGTTGTTGTTGTTGTTGTTGTTTTCAATTAAGCACAAAGCTACACAATGGGCTATCTGTGCTCTGCCCACCACGGGTATCGAAACCCGGATTTTAGCGTGTAAGTCCGCAGATATACCTCTGAGCCACTGGGGGGCAATAATAGGCAACACCACTTTTATGAACACTTGAGTTTGAACTAAAGACAATTTGTAGCGTATAATTTAACTTTTTTGTGTGTGTTTTGTGCACCTTCCCTCTGATATCACGGGTCGTTGACGAAAAGAGTTATCATACTCTGAGAAAAAAAAAACACGCAAAAAGTTAAAAACAACTTGGAACGATTTGACGTGTTCGTTAATACTGTATCGGAAAAGAAACGTATACTAAGTGAGAAAGAATATACTAACAACGAGATCTGCTCGAGAAACGAATAAAAGAGCTTCGTGGGGGCTGACTGCCCACAATTGGCGACCCGATGGGAATGTAGTCAAACATAAACCCACCCTAGTATCGGCTGCATTTGTCAGACATGATTTATTCTCGTTCGAACGACCGCAAAAATTCGCCCTTTCCACTTCTGGAGTTGTACACGTGGAAGTAAAACTCCATTCTGTTTTTCCCCGTCCAGGCCACAGAATAGTGAATCAGCTCCGGAAAACGGGTGATATTAGACCGATATAAAAAACCTTATACAATGTATTTCTTTCACATCTGGTCTCCAAATTTCTCAATGCGATTCTTCTAGAATCCACACAATTGATATTTCTCCCAGTTGTAGTGAGAATAAACGAAATAATACATTTTAACGTAAAGAATATGAAAACAGTTTAGCTTAACAACTGTAAACGCCTTTATTAATAAATTTTCTTATCAATATTTCTGTTCTATATAATATTCTATTATCCTCATATTTTCCGGTAAGTACAAGAAACTGGTTATAGTATTTAAATGAACATAAAAGGTAGTAATACTATCATTCTTGTTTTGTTTTCGCATTACCCAATAAGTACAAGTGATAAAATATTGTTTATTACACGAACCGTCTTTTCCGTCAGGTAACACGTTTCAAGTTATGGTCTTTATTTCAGAAGTTTGCCTCAAATGTGACGCGTCTTCTAAACACGAAAAGTTATATATTTTTAACCATGTAAAATGTATAACCGAAGATTATTTTGACTTAACTACCACATTGGTTCTGTCTTCAGTTAAGCATGAAGATACACAATGAACTATCTGTACCTTTCTGGCGACGGTAGGGGGAAGATATGGGAAAGCTTCCATATTTGTATGTCAAAGCTGGCCTATTTGTACGAATGTCGATTTCTACTTTCAATGTAAAATTGGTCAGAAACTTGGATACTTCAACGCGGACAATAACCAGAAGTATTTAAATAAAAGCATGGCAGATAAAGTACGCAAGGTGACCTTTATAAAATGTTTTATCGTGGGAAGCCCGTGAAACTGATGTGCGGAATGATAAGCTGGAACTGTCTACACAGTTTCCGATACAACACTATCTGTAGTGAACACAGATTTCGTTTGGCAATAAATTAATCCTCTTGAAAAAGAGTTCCAGAGGAATATGAGAGAGTTATTAACACCGAATAAAACAATTTTTCCATCTCCAGTCATTTATGTTAAGAAAAATATATTTTCACCATATATTATAAAATTACTGTTACTTATGGCAATTTTTAAAAAAGTTTTTACTATGCGATTAAACTGTACTTGGCCCGGCGTGGCTAAGCATGTTAAGGCGTTCGACTCGTAATCCGAGGGTCGCTGGTTCGAATCCCGGTTGCACCAAACATGCTCGCCCTCCCAGCCGTGGGGGCGTTATAAGTGACGGTTAATCACACTATTCGTTGGTAAAAGAGTAGCCCAAGAGTTGGCGATGGGTGGTGATGACTAGCTGCCTTCCCTCTAGTAGCTTTGCGCGAAATTCAAAAACAAATAAACTGTACTTTAAACAGATGTTATCGGTTGGAGGTTTTGCGAAATATTCCCTTTTTGAAACATAATTAATACAAAGCATGAAATAGTTAATGAAATTTTCTCTGGACACAACAAGGGTTTAGAAAACTTGGATGATCAAAGAAATCAAATTACATAATGCCAGAAGTTCCGCAGCTTTATAGATAACTGTAAGAGTAACTTTAATATCATAAAATTTTTATGTCTTGGACGTCTACCACTTGAGATTAAAAAAAACGGAACGCTGAAGTGCGTAATAACTTGATGAGTCGCGAACTGCAACTAAAAACCGACATCCACGTTTCTCCAGAGATCACTCCACGCAGCCTCGAGAAGTTCAAGAAGTTAATAAATAAAAGTTATCTTCAACATAAGTGGATGACTTTCAGTGGTGTAGGAAAGAGTTGCAGACTGAGGCTAATATAGAACCTCCATTTGCGATGCCTCTGACTTGCAGACTCGATTAGAGCAAGATGTTAAATGTAGTGGATCACACACTCAACGATTTTCATGATGAACGCTGCATTTGGAAAATAAAAAATAAAAAGAAGGCAGCACTGAGAGAAAAAAAAAGCCTAACGGACACTTTTGTTTTTAACACGAACTAATTTGCCACCTTCACAAACAGACATGAAATATGTAATAAACTATGTAAACTAAAGTAGATTGAGTGAGACTTTAATTTGTTTGTTTTTTGAATTTCGCACGAAGATACTCGAGAGCTATCTATGTTAGCCGTCCCTAATTTAGCAGTGTAAGGTAACTAGTCATCACCACCCACCGCCAACTCTTGGGCTACTGTTTCAACAACGAAAAGTGGAATTAACCGTCACATTATAACGCGCCCACGGCTGGAAGTGCGAACATGTTTGGCGGGACTCGGGCGCGAACCCACGACCCTCAGATTACGAAGCGTATGCCTTAACGCGCTTGGCCACGCCAGGCCGAGATATTAATTAGCAATGACAATAATAACCAGATTTTCAACAGTTTCAAATGGTCATCGAAGTTTCATAGTTTATTCTCAATTGTTTAATACAAACAATAAATTTTCTTTGTAGACGATCATTGTTACATCTGATGTCACCTATCTAATACCAAGATAGAACAGCCAAACGGTAACATAAGTAAACTGTATGTTAGTGGCCACACACGTACAACTAACTACTCACGTGTATATTATTTAACTTAAATATATTTTTCATGTATCAAGGTGAAAAATCAAATATTGTATCCCATAAAATTAGGTTGGTCTCTCTCTAAACACTTCAGCAACTGTGTTAACACGGTTTAACACACAAAACGAAATCACTGGCTCACCGCATAATACAAGTTCAGGTTTGTTTTAAATAAAAGCAATCTATAAACAATCAAGTACGCTTAAAAAGTCGTCAAATTTGGCTGAACAAACAGCCAGCGACTCTCAAGATTCAAATTTAGTCGTCTCTAATTTTGAACTACTGACCAAAGACAGTGGTCAACCAGTAGTATTTGCCGTCAACCTCGTTATTAGATTTGTAGCCTAACACGCTAACCACTGGACCACGCCCCGTCCTCGTAGAAGAAAGACAATTTGTTCACTCAACTTATTAAAATAAACTTAAAATATCATATTATTTAATCATTATGAAAAGTTGCTATTGCATACTTGTTAGTCGTCTGCGAAAAAAAGTAAAAATCACTAATTTCCAAACATAACACTCTCTACAGAGGGACTGTTTGTTTACCATCTATGTTTTTGTAAACAGATACAAGTTTGTTTCTCCGTCGAAGAGAAAGAAAATACATTTCCTTAACAGTTCATGGAATATCTACACAATTAGAATACCGTACCATCAACTGTCTACAAACAGTTTAAAATAACGAAGTATTTAATAGTACTGAGCAAGAATGTGTAGTGACAATTAATGATGTTTTAACAGTTCTGCGTGATTCTGGTTTCATACATCATTAACAATTAACAACGGTCGAAGTATCTTAACAGCTCCGAGCACGAATGTAGAGTAACAACTAACATTTTTAAACAGCTCTGCGTGAAATCCTAACATCTCTGAGTGAGAACGTGTGACAAAAATAGGTGTTAGAAAAACAGTTACCCAAGAAGAATCGTAACACTTGAAATAATTAAAATATCAAAAGGAAAGCTCGCTGTGACTTTCATTTGTCGAACTGTCAGACAAACGCGTGACTCACTACAATATATGTGTTTATCTTGATTAAAATAATTTAAATAGGAGATACAGTGTCAGCGTTCCAGATGTATAATCTATGTATGAAGGGCAAATATGACTCACTCGACTGAGATAAGCCTCTTATGACTCTGGCCCAGAACAATCAGTGCAAAGAAGAATGTGCAATTTTACTCTATATCGTTGGTGATATATCGAGAGCGAGAGGCTGTTCGAACGCTGGGGGGGGGGGGACACTGATCGACAATCTCGTAATTTATACTTTAACCACAGGCAAGGGAAGACGGTAGCATTGGTTCATTCGAATCTTAACATGCATGTGACTACACACACACCGATCTCACAGCTCTTCAGCTCAACTATAATTTCATAGAATCTTCTTCTAAAGATGGCAGATAAGGAACACATTTTCTTTCTTAGCTGTCCTGTTGATTCCCTTGTGTATAACACAACAGAACTCTTAGCTGTCTTGTTGATTCCCTAGTGTATAACACAACAGAACTCTTAGCTGTCTTGTTGATTCCCTAGTGTATAACACGACAGAAGAACTCTTAGCTGTCTTGTTGATTCCCTAGTGTATAACACGACAGAAGAACTCTTAGCTGTCTTGTTGATTCTCTAGTGTATAACACAACAGAACTCTTAGCTGTCCTGTTGATTCCCTAGTGTATAACACGACAGAAGAACTCTTAGCTGTCTTGTTGATTCCCTAGTGTATAACACGACAGAACTCTTAGCTGTCTTGTTGATTCCCTAGTGTATAACACGACAGAACTCTTAGCTATCTTGTTGATTCCCTAGTGTATAACACGACAGAACTCTTAGCTGTCTTGTTGATTCTCTAGTGTATAACACAACAGAACTCTTAGCTGTCTTGTTGATTCCCTAGTGTATAACACGACAGAAGAACTCTTAGCTGTCTTGTTGATTCCCTAGTGTATAACACGACAGAAGAACTCTTAGCTGTCCTGTTGATTCCCTAGTGCATAGCACAACAGAAGAACTCTTAGCTGTCTTGTTGAAGTCTTCTTAGCCTTCTTAGTAAGAGTATTAGAACAACAGAACAAAACTCCTCCTTGACAGAGCGTCAGAACAAAAACTTGAACTATTTAGAACATCAGGAAAAAGCTCATACCAGTTAGAACATCAGGAATCAAAACAAACTTCGTCTTGATTAGAACCTCAAAACAAAAATGCTCGTTCTAGTCAGAGCTTCAGAATGTATCGAGAAATTATCTTATCAGTAATAAAATAAATAACGAGACATCTGCATACAACATAGTCAAGTAAGCGTTAGAGTTTTTCTTTGTGTAAAGATGGATCACTGACGACCAATCTGGGTACTTGATACTACTCAGACACTGAAAAAGTGGATTAAGACTGAGAGATGTGTGTGTGTGTTTTCTTATAGCAAATCCACGTCAGACTATTTGCTGAATCCACCGAGGGGAATCAAAC
The DNA here is from genome assembly GCA_011833715.1 of Carcinoscorpius rotundicauda. NCBI lineage: Eukaryota > Metazoa > Arthropoda > Merostomata > Xiphosura > Limulidae > Carcinoscorpius > Carcinoscorpius rotundicauda. Next base: position 144,649,412 of record CM022393.1, read on the forward strand.
CCCTGATTTTAGTATTGTAAACCTGTAGACTTACCGCTGTACCAGCGGGGGACGAGGCTAACAGAGATTTCTCCTTTTTTAAATTTTATTTAATAACAAACAAAACCTTAAACAACTTGCCCATTACTGTCTTTTTACATCTATCAATGATAATAATAAAAAACACAATAAAATCTAACTTTCTATAAACAACAATAATAAAAAACGACAATAAAATCTAACTTTCTACCAATAACAGTAATAAAAAACGACAATAAAATCTAACTTTCTACCAATAACAGTAATAAAAAACGACAATAAAATCTAACTTTCTATCAATAAAAGTACTAAAAAACGACAATAAAATCTAACTTTCTCTCAATAACAGTAATAAAAAACGACAATGAAACCTAACTTTCTACGAATAAAAGTAATAAAAACGACAATAAAATCTAAATTTCTCTCAGTAAAAGTAATAAAAACGACAATAAATCTAACATCGTTTAAAGTTACTTGTATATTATGTTGGCTCTGGTAATTTGTTCCACTGCGTTCGGTATAACCACTACTTTTCGAATTAAGGAAGTGTAACTGACTGGTTCTCCAGTTCTTGTGAATGATCGTAAAGTTAATTGAAAAGTATGTACTAATAATAACAATGAAAAAAAATTAATTAATAACAGTTAACATTTAAATAAAACTCAGTAATATTATACTGTTTATTCCTACTCTAAAATATGATTTATAAATGAACTGTATCATGTTGATGGTAATTACAATTCACTCCTCTCATTGGAATTTACAACATAAAACTAGTTGTTCATGACAAACAGTAATGGTTAGATTGTTACTATGTCTTCAGTATCGCGACTGGCCTGATAAGCCATGACTTTGGACGTCGGCTCTGGATCTAGTAGATGGACTGTGGTTGACATGCTCCAGCATATTCTGCTTTACTTTTACCAGTGCATTCTTAGAATATAACTTTACTTTTATAGGAGCGCGTAGCGTCTTCACGTGATGATACACAATATATTCTTACCATTATTTGTTGTACTTTGTCTTCTTCACTTCTTCAGCTTCTGTGATCTATTTATATATTCCTTTGTTAATTACATGAGTTTAGATTTACTTTGTCTTTACAAAGTTTCTGCCAAAAAAAAACAACGTGTAGAAGGGGCTGAACGTTTCAAGACATGATTGCGATACTGTCTACTGAAGGAGAGTGTTCCCACTGAGGCCAATCCCCCATACCACCCCCGTCGAAAGTTCGTGCTCAGACTGTTAAACAGAAAAGTCGCTGTGACCATGATTTACTAATCACACAAACTGCAGCCCACAAAATTCAATAATTTAATCCAACAGTAACTTACTGTACGAATTTATAGAGTGGAATATGTGATCTGCCAAACAATGGATTCCAGAAGTTAAAAGGCCTTTCAACTCTGTAATTAGTGTCAGCAATACTGAAAAGAAGAAACCACCAAACAAAACAGTATCGTTTCCTTCTATTACTCCTACTGCTCAAATAATAGCATTATATAAGCCGATAGATGGTATGATAAACAGAAACAACACGCCTTGGTTATCACTCCTTGGTTACAACTGCTTGATTATCACTCCTTGGTTACCACTACTTAGTTATCACTCCTTAGTTACCATAACTTGGCTATCACTCTTTGGTTACCACTGCTTGATTACCACTACTTGGTTACCACTGCTTGGTTATCACTCCTTGATGACCACTGCTTGATTATCACTCCTTGGTTACCACTACTTAGTTACCATAACTTGGCTATCACTCTTTGGTTACCACTGCTTGATTACCACTACTTGGTTACCACTGCTTGGTTATCACTCCTTGATGACCACTGCTTGATTATCACTCCTTGGTTACCACTACTTAGTTACCATAACTTGGCTATCACTCTTTGGTTACCACTGCTTGATTACCACTACTTGGTTACCACTGCTTGGTTATCACTCCTTAGTTACCACTCCTTGGTTATCACTCCTTAGTTACCACTCCTTGGTTGCCCCTGCTTGGTCATCACACCTTGGTTACCACTGCTTGGTTATCACTCCTTAGTTACCACTGCTTGGTTATCACCCCTTAGTTACCACTGCTTGATTATCACTCCTTAGTTACCACTGCTTGGTTATCACTCCTTTTTTACCATTGCTTGGTTATCACTCCTTAGTCACCACTGCTTGATTACCACTCCTTGGTTATCACTCCTTAGTTACCACTGCTTGGTCATCACACCTTGGTTACCACTGCTTGGGTATCACTCCTTAGTTACCACTCCTTGGTTACCACTGCTTGGTTATCACCCCTTAGTTACCACTGCTTGGTTATCACTCCTTAGTTACCACTGCTTGGTTATCACTCCTTAGTTACCACTGCTTGGTCATCACACCTTGGTTACCACTGCTTGGGTATCACTCCTTAGTTACCACTCCTTGGTTACCACTGCTTGGTTATCACCCCTTAGTTACCACTGCTTGGTTATCACTCCTTAGTTACCACTGCTTGGTCATCACACCTTGGTTACCACTGCTTGGGTATCACTCCTTAGTTACCACTCCTTGGTTACTCACTGCTGGTTATCACCCCCTAGTTACCACTGCTTGGTTATCACTCCTTAGTTACCACTGCTTGGTTATCACTCCTTAGTACCACTGCTTGGTCATCAACCTTGGTTACCACTGCTTGGGTATCACTCCTTAGTTACCACTCCTTGGTTACCACTGCTTGGTTATCACCCCTTAGTTACCACTGCTTGGTTATCACTCCTTAGTTACCACTGCTTGGTTATCACTCCTTAGTTACCACTCCTTGGTTGCCCCTGCTTGGTCATCACACCTTGGTTACCACTGCTTGGTTATCACTCCTTAGTTACCACTGCTTGGTTATCACCCCTTAGTTACCAATGCTTGGTTATCACTCCTTAGTTACCACTGCTTGGTTATCACCATTTAGTTACCATTGCTTGGTTATCACTTCTTAGTTACCACTGCTTGGTTATTACTCGCACTGTCTTCGTAGCTTGTTGCTCCACCCACTGTGAATGACGTATTAAACCAGCTGAGGGTGTGATGTTAAAACATACATCACGGGTTTAATTACTTACATCTGTAAAAGTCTCGTCACGCCCACTACATTCTGAAGATATGGGTCAATCAATGATGTAGTTACCTTTCTGTTGTTGTTTGTTGTGTCGGACTGTTAATCAGACCATATCAGCTTCCCGTATTTGAATTATACATTTCAAACATTTAATTTCTTTATAATTACCAACCGCTTGTCAATTGAAACTTGTATAAGTTACTGGCATATCCGAGTCATAAAAATACTATCTCTAGTTCTTATCCAGTAGCTCCGCGTTATAAAAATATTATTTGTATATATTTACTTTATTTTGTGTTATATAGCAAAGCAGAACAGTGGTCAAAGGCCAACATCACTGTTACCGAGATGTGCTTCTGGTGAGGTGTGTTTCCATGGTGTTCATCCTTTCGGGGACGTAGCCAGTGCTTGTTGTAGCAGAACACAGATAACTGTAATGACTGTTGTTAGAAAACAATTGTAGTGGTGTAATAATAGATATAATTTACCAAACCACACTACTTGTTTGAAATGTTTATAAATATATATCAGCATTAATGTCTTTTGGGTAATTACCCAGACAAAGACGTGAGAGGAGTGCGAGCCAGGTGGCGCTGCCGTCAGTTTAATGTTACTTGCCTCGAGAGAAATACGTTACAAAAAGTGATGCCATAAGGAACTCGGGTTATAATTAGAACAACATGGAGTGTATTGACAATGTCTTACCTAACAGACATGCGCAGAAAAACGAAATTTAGTATTCTAAGGAGTTTTTAACCAGAATTGAGAAAACAGTTTGTTGAAGCGGAAATAGCAGTCGTGCTCGAGTTGTTCCCATTTCATAAATAGTAATAACAAGACGAAACTCAACATCACGTATTTACTTAGTATATGAAACAGTACCAAACTTCACATCTCGTATATGTCTTACAGAATCTATTTCCTAAAAATAACTGTAAAAACTTTACATACGTATCTATTTCCTTGAGATGACCGTTCCAAACTTTACATAACGTATCTATTTCCTGCCCCCCAGTGGCTCAACGGTATGTCTGCGGACATACACGCTAAAATCCGGGTTTCGATACCCGTGGTGGGCAGAGCACAGATAGCCCATTGTGCAGCTTTGTGCTTAATTCTAAACAACAAACAACAACAACATCTATTTCCTTGAGATGACCGTTCCAAACTTTACATAACGTATCTATTTCCTAGAGATGAAACTACGTTAACATAAATCTTACTCTTATATTCCACCAAATCTAATACAGTTAGTAGGTGGTAAAGTGTCAGATGAAGTTTACTGCTGAGGTAGAAAGAGGTTCGCCTTTATTAAATTAAAATACTTTGTTTTACGTTTACTACAAATTCTGAATAAGAACCTGAAAAGAATAATATATAATAATAATAATAAATAAAATAATAATAATATAAAAGAATCATAGCAATTGATTTTAAATATGAAAAGAGTAGACAAGAAAACGTTTTAAGGAAGAACAGATAATAATGGCAAACAGGGAAAAAAAAAATAAGTCATGGAAAATTTGGGTTTCCTCCAGAGGCGCCCAATAGGTAGAAACCAACCTTCCACCCTTCTCTGCTACCGCATTTACTCTTGAAAGACTCTGCGAGATATAGTAAAAAAAAAAAAAAAATCTAACAATCGTTAAGTTGTTATCAGAGTTCGAAGAAACCTGCTTCACTTACACTTTTAACAGTTTTTGATCAAGCACTCCTCACGGGATGTGTGATAAAAAGTGGAGAACTTGGAAACGGTAGCTCGGGGCGGGGGGAAGGGGCGATAGGAGGGCTAGTTTATTGTCATCGAAGGAGGGCGAGGGGCAAGCTGGGGTAATACTATTACTAACAAGGAGGGACGCTGCGTGACTCAGAAGTTGACGCCTCGGAACAAAGAACGCGAGCTGTGAACTGATTGAAGGGAGACATTCGGTTAAAGCTGACGTTCATACACACACTTCAATAATTTTGAAGCCTCTATGATTCAAAGTTTGAAACGGGCTTGTGGGTCCAACATGATTTCATGCACGACTGGCAATATCAAACAGATTAGTTGAGCCATTAAATCTTTTGAAATAAGATATAACATTCGCAAGTACTTACCCATCCTTATATGTCAATTCTGATCATATATGATCCTTATCAGCTAACCCTGATCAAATATGATCCTTATCAGCCAATCCTAATCAAACATGATCCTTATCGGTCCATTCTGATCAAAAATGATCCTTATCAGCCAATCCTAATCAAATATGATCCTTATCAGCCAATTGTAATCAAATATGATCCTTATCAGCCAATCCTAATCAAATATAATCCTTATCAGTCAATCGTAATCAAATATGATCCTTATCAGCCAATCCTAATCAAATATGATCCTTATCAGTCTATTCTGATCAAATATGATACTTATCAGCCAATCCTGATCAAATATTATCTTTATTTGTCAATTCTGATAAAATCTGATGCTTGTAAATCAATTCTGATAAAATTTGATCCTTATCAGTTTATTCTGATCAAATATAATTTAATTAGACTATTCAAATCAAATATTATCTTTATCAGACCATTTTTATCAAGTATGATTTTTATTAGTCATTCTGATCAAACCCACTAAAATACATTGAGGAGTGTGTGATGAACTTACACCAACACGTAATTCACTTCTTTGTGTTCCCTTATTCTTAACAGCACCTTTAACAGTTATTTTTAATTTATTACGAATTTCTCCGTACGGTTTGGTTAAAGCTAAATTATCACAGAACAAAGAAAGTGGAGGAACGTTGACAGAAAATAGGATTATAACATATACACAAAGATATGTTATACACAGAATATAACAACAGGATATAACAACGAAAAGTGTGAAAAATGTTAGACAAGCGAGATCCAAGAATCCCAGAATTCTCTTTGTTTTTAATACACATTGTTTGCGAGTTTCTTGGCTTTTAAATTAAAAGAGAGAGAACACGTCAACGCTACTGTAAAACAATATGCTTAACATGCATGATGGAGTGGTTAATTTTGTCGGGCATTTGTTGAGTTACATTTTTTTTTCAATCAACAGACAGCCTCACAAAGCGAAACACTATACGTCAGGCCCAGTAAACGATTACATAGCTTAACAACCGGTTGCACGTGGCGATTAACTGCCACGTGGAAGAAATATATTAAAAAAACAACATACAGTCTTTATGGTAATTAAGTAAAAGTTAAATTATAACGAACTTAAAACAGCAACATAGGTTATAATATACTTAAGCGATACAGTGACATAGGTTATAATATACTCAAGCGATACAGTGACATAGGTTATAATATACGTATATTTCATATATTCTAAAATAATATTTTTATTTATCCACTCAGCGGCTAAAGTACAGAGCTTACTTTACAACAACAGAATTCGGGGTTTGATCCTAGCAACAGACAGTCCACTGTGTAGCTTCGCGCCAACATAATTCGACGTTAATACTTCCCTAGTCCGCCCCTCTCGAAATTTAGAAACACAGTTATTCAGCGTTAATCATGTATCTAGTATGATGGTAGAAAGAGACAACAACCTTAACAGAATACAAAACAATTTACAAAAACTAACACTAAAACTGAGATTGAATTTATCTAATAAATGTTACTGGGTTATTGATCACCTAGCTAAAAACAAAGAAACTAATATTGATGTACCGTTAACTACTAATTAAACGAAGCAGCTTGCATATTTATCTGATGCATTTATATTTTTGTCTTACGGGAAAAAACTGTAATAAAAATCTGGCTAACTACAGAGTCACCGACATATCGGAGAAAAGTGTTACCTGCTAGTTAATGTTGCAGTATTTCAGTAGGATTAACTCCTAGGTTGTTTATTTAGGTTACAAGCCCTTTGACTTCCCTCTGAGCCGTTGGGGAGAGTGCGGGAGGGGGGGACAAAAAGATTGTAAAACAAAACGTTCCTTCCAAAGAGGAACTTTAAAGCCCTCGCAAGAAAACAAACTAACACGATATATGTTTCAAGTTGAAAGGATATCTTATTTACCAACCATAAAAACAGAGAAACTTTTTTCAAGTAACAAAACAGTCACCTTTGAACTGGCTAGAAACGTACCTACTCTAGAAACTGACACAATCATCACAGTTTGCAATGCTATTAATAAGAGATCTATCTGGTTATAATCTCACCCATATCACGTCAGTAAAAAATTAACTAATTTATATGTAGGCACATTATCCGTATTGTTTTAAAATATTTATCTCCAATTGACGAGTATAATACAATAAAGAATTATCTGAACTTTTCCAAATAAAATAATAAATATAATAAAATGATAAATATATAGATGGTGATGAAAATTGAAATTATTGATACTCGATGAGACTTAAATTTTAAATTAAACCCGACAATAAGTTGAGAGTTTGAAAGTAAAAACAAAGCTACACGAAAGACTAAATCTGCTCTACCCACTACAGAAATCGAAACCCACTTTTTGGCGTTATAAGTCCGTAGACATATCGCTATGCCACTGGGAGCATAAGTTGAGAGGAGTTTGTCTGTGTGTTTGTTTGTCTTCTAACTCCTAAGCTTTTGCATTATGACCTGTCAAATGTGACTTAATAAACTAGAAATGATTTGAAATTTGTCAAAAGCTATTTTGCTTTTAAAATGCACAGGTTTCATAGCTCCAGTGGTGGATGTATATAGATTAGTCAGTAGGGAGAGCACTGAGGGTACTGACAGGATATGTTCAGTTTCCCTTTTTACTACGTGAGATATGCAGTCATTACTGGTATATTTAGGACAAACATAGTTACATTTTATAGAGGCGTCGAAACCTGGATGAAGTAACACCCCCACTGATATAAGTTATATTATTATATTAATTTTCTGAAGAGTCATGCCCTCAGATCTCCTTTCTCCAGCACGAGCTGCCTCTGGTAGCAGTTCTATCAACATCTCGTTATGAAGCCCACACATCTAGTCAAGCACCCCCACTTTGTCACTCCTTTCTACAGCATTATCATTTATATTAATAACTGGTAAAACAATTATAAAACTGGAGTTCGTTTTTTTAATACCATCAACCATTTGAGTGGTTACTTTTTCACTCGTTGTTTATACGAACTTTCAAGAAAAACACGCTTACACATATGTGAGACGTTTTGAAGTCACGTTACGTGTTGCTTTTCGATAACATGTTAAATGTGAAGCGAAAATAAAATGTTACTTAAACAAACAAGCCCATCAAACATAGTTTTACATATTGCTACAGCCCGGCAAGGCCAGGTGGGTTAAGGCTTTCGACTCGTAATCTGAAGGTCGCGGGTTCGAATCCCCGTCACACTAAACATGCTTGTCCTTTCAGCCGTGGGGGCGTTATAATGTGACGGTCAATCCCACTATTCGTTGGTAAAAGAGTAACCCAAGAGTTGGCGGTGGGTGGTGATGACTAGCTGCCTTCCCTCTAGTCTAACACTACTAAATTAGGGACGGCTAGCACAGATAGCCCTCGAATAGCTTTGCGCGAAATTCAAAAACAAACAAAACATATTGCTACTGGCATATTTTGAGGGAAAACAAACACCACATCTCACCTGTACAGATACATCTAATAGTAACTGTTATTTCTGAAAGTTGCTGAGTTGTATGTAAAAACAAGAACGACAAGCTGTGATTATAAACATAATGTCCTGTTAAACACTTTAGAAATGGATATAACATGCATAATGATAAAGCTTATTGTAGTTTTAGAAATGGGGACAGTATCCTGTTATGTACTTTAGACCTAGTCTTGTTATGGATTTTAAAAATAGAGATAATATACATAGGGGGCGTCTGTAGGACTAATAATGCGCATGTTCTATAGTTAGCTTATAGACTTGCTCCAATCGTTTACCGAAGTAGAAATATTAACATTATTTTTAAACGATGAAAATGGAATTTTCATTTCGAAAGAAAATCCCTCACGAACATAAATACCGAAATAAATATGGAGTCAGCAACAAAAAACCAGAAACGACTGGAGAGAATAGTTTTTATACACTACATACGCTGTACATTATAAACATTGTAGCAAATAGGTTTCTAAGTCAATGAACGCTCTTTAAGCAGATTCACAACAATCAAAACAAAGGAAAGACGTGAGCTCGGCAGTCCGTATATTAACGCCTGAACATTATGACGAGCGGTTATACCTGCCACAAATCACCGTAACCTACATACTGGGACCGGCCTATGAGGCTTACGTTCCATCCTTAATATCCTGAAATCATTTTCTTTGGATATGCTTAAATTTCAGAACTTGTAACCTTAAATTTGGGATAAACGACCTGAGGTCGAACCACATATCAATCTTCTGAAATATAAAACTAGCAAGAGTATAGCCAACACAAAAACCGTAAACAACTTTCAACAGTCAAGTGTTTCGTAATTACACATATTCATTCCATTATCAGCAAGTCTTTGGGAATAATCAGTAGAAAGAATCATCAATATAGTAAATTAATATTAAAATATGATGAAATTGTGTCTGGAAATTTAAAATGTTCATCTAAAAAAGTATATTTGAATAAAACAAAAGGAAAATGGTTATAATTTTTATTTAAAACTGGGCTTTCGTTGCATTTTAGAGTTAGTTCACTAGATTGAACAAACTGATGACAAAATACATATAATTCCGGAACGTTTTAAAGATAGTTACTATGTCTCATCATTTCTACGTTGCTACTAGTAACCGAGTACTAATACAAGACCTACATTACCATTACTTAGACCTAGTACTAATAATAGGCCTACATAACCATTATCAACTAACACTAGTTCTACAATGTCATTACTGTTTTTATTACATTCGACATGAAATCGATACGTATCGCCTGAAACCTTAAATATCGTTTTAGTTCAAATTACAACACAAATCCACAAGTATTTTCTTGGATGAACTTCAACCGTGAATAAATTGAAATGGTCGTATTGTTTGACCACAAAATCATAAAACAAAACATCTGCTACAAATACAACAAATTATAGTGGGTTACATAGTTGTTCTGTAACCAGCTGCAAAGACAGATTTACATACAACTGACAGGAAACTGGTTAAAAGCGATTAACTTTCCTATCAACTTTTGTTAAAAACTTGAAAACGTTCAAAAGTAAGACGTAAATGATTTTGATATTCAGTTCGTTTGCTGAGAAGTGACAATGATTAATACTAGTTTAAAGTTTAAAATCTGCAACATAAAACTAATTCTTCACACTCCCACAGTGTCAGATATTTCCAATTTACTTACCGTGAAATGAACCAGAGAAATTAACGTCATCACTGTCATCCGACATTGAAACTTTGACGACAAGTACCACAAAAACTACCACTACTTTAAGGGGCCACTGTCCGTCGGCACGCATCGTCACCGTGTGTCAATACTTGTACTAACATAAATGTTTAAACTATATTCACAAAACGTAATTTTCTAAACTATCATATAGGAATCATGGTTACTTTTTATTCTACTGGAACGAATTTGTATAACCAAGCAAAATAAACTCTAATTGGTGAAAAGTCTACAATACGAAATTAGCCATTTATTTTTTCGTTTGTAACAAATACACGAAATATTGTCATAAGCTTGTTTTATGAAAACAAAGACAATTTTGACAAGCAACCTAAATGTATTTTGCTATCTTTTGATTCAAAACTGTGTACGTCACGTAAATTATAACCATTCGTAGATCCGCTGTTCGACGTCGTACTGCACTAAACCTCACAGCACGTGGCGCATGTTCACTTCAATAGTACAAACAACTTCACGCGAACTACAAACAAACTAGTTCTTCCACAAACTGTTGCTCTATTTAGATCTGTTCTGACACATTGCTTTCTCGGGTTGTAATAACTTTCAACAGTAATTTAAAAATATTTTCTGTTTTATTTAAGATATTCTAGTAGTTACTAGTTGGAGTATGATGGGGCCCTAATGACAGGTCGTAAAGAATCTCCTCTAGCAGTACACACAAAGAAAGACTCGGTTGATTCTGTTACTCTACACACTCTCGACCTCGTTTGAGGGTCTTCTAACCGACGATGTTTGAGTAACGTGCGTTTGTTAAAGCGTTCGTGCAGGATCAGCCGGGGTTTAACCATTGTAGGCAGGGGGACAGGGTTAACCCACTACACAGAACTTTCTGATTAAACATATGTGATGATACAGTCTTAGTTCATCGGGTTAAAAAATAAATAAACTGACCCAAGTGTGTGATATACAAACATGTCGTCTTAGGCCTAACAAAACTAAAATTAAGGGTCAAAGAATGATGTTCTTTAGGTTATTGAATATGCATTTTTGGAGTTTTCGATCACCGATCGTCAAGACAGTTCGACAACTCTTAAGAAATTGCAAAACGAAAAAGAAAGAAACGAGAAAACTTTAAACAAGTTCGAACGAAGCATTTTAGATAAGTCTACAGACCAGTCTATAAGAAACTTTAACGTGTGTAATCTTAATAGTAATATAGCAAAAATATTTATCGATGTAGTTAAGAGTGAGTCAACAACAATAGCCACCAAAACCAGTCATTAAAAAACGTTACCACACGAACCCTGACACCCAAAATCGGTCTTTCAAAATCGTTACCACACGACTCCTGGCAACAAAACCAGTCTTTAAAAAACGTTTCGACACTTATTCTGACATAAAAACAAGTCTTTAAGAAATGTTACTACGCGAATCCTGACACTAAAACCAGGCTTCAAAAACCGCTACCACACGAATTGTGACAATAAAACCAGTCTTTAGAATAAGTTATCACACAAAACCATTCTCTGAAAGACGTTACTACACGAATCCTGACACTAAAACCAGTCTCTAAAAGACGTTACTACACGAATCCTGACACTAAAACCAGTCTCTGAAAGACGTTACTACACGAATCCTGGCAATAAAACCAGTCTCTAAAAGACGATACTACACGAGTTCTGACACTAAAACCAGTTTGCAGAAAACGTTTAGGCACAAATTGTTGTACAAATATAGTCTGTATAAAGCACTTAAAAGATACCAAAACATTGAGAGTCTGACGGTTAGGGCGCTCAACCCGAAATATGTAGATATAATCGAAATGTGTCGACTAACTTTGTCGTCCTTTCAGACGTGAGGTTGTTAACACTATTAGATGAATAGGCGTTAACTACTGTAAAAGATCATTGATTATTATTGGTAGTAACATATAAGACTGTTATTTTGTAAATAATAAGTTCAGAGAAGAAAACATTTCTTCATTTAAATAATTGTACTTTTCTCCTAATATTTTTACAATAAGTTTTAGAATCTACCAATAATGTTCTCCCGTTGAATTCGAACACGAATGTGACACAAACCTAACCCTTCTGTTGAAGTTGACCTTAAATATTACACAAACCTAACCCTTTTGTTCAAGGTGAACTAGATATTACACAAACCTAACCCTTTTGTTCAAGGTGAACTAAATATTACACAAACCTAACCCTTCTGTTGAAGGTGAACTAAATATTACACAAACCTAACCCTTTTGTTCAAGGTGAACTAAATATCACACAAATCTAATCCTTTTGTTGAAGGTAGACTTAATATTACACAAATCTGACCTTTTTGTTGAAGGTAAACTAATTATCACACAAACCTAACCACAACTTTGTCTGCTGTATCCTACACGTAATGGTGAACCCTAGTATTGAGCGGAAGGTCTTGACGTAATTGGATATTGTATGGTCGAAATATGATAATATATTGTTTACATTCATATAATGATTGAGGAAAATATTAAATAATAACAATATGATATTAACATAATCTAACAGTAGTGTTTAAACTGATGTGTTGTGACATAAATAACATTGACCAATATAACACATCACCAGGTTAATCCAGTTTACGCTGTAACAGTTGTTGTCAAACGAACTGCTAATACAAATAGCGCCTCCTCTAATCCAGTCTGATGAGCCATGATAGCCAGTGAAAGACCACGTCTATACTCGGTACAGCAGGTGTGGTTGACACGTACATTATACACTCATCTCTTCTTTCACTCGGAACACCTCATTGTTAGTTACTCTTGGCGTCTCTTAGAGGCCCTCTATGCTATGAACGTGTGTTTAGACAATGTAATTGTTTTGTTATAACATGGGTATTCTACTGACCGACGACGTCGCGCTAAACATGCTCTCCCTCCCAGCCGTGGGGGCGTATAATGTGACGGTCAATCCCACTATTCGTTGGTAAAAGAGTAGCCCAAGAGTTGGCGGTGGGTGGTGATGACTAGCTGCCTTCCCTCTAGTCCTACACTGCAAAATTAGGGACGGCTAGCACAGATAGCCCTCGAGTAGCTTTGTGCGAAATCCCAAAAACAAAAACAAACTGACGGACGAAACACCTTCCGTCCGACAGGAAGAATAAAAACTACGTGAGTGTGGTGGAAAAAATCCAAAAGAAACGATATTCTTTATCGCATAAAATTCGTTTTAACTGCGTTCACACATATGTATATACGAGGCTTCACGTCTGTAATTAAATAAGGGTTTATAATAAATGTCCCTAACAAATGTACTCGTTTAAAGCACTTTAATGCCCATAATCTCTATAACACGTGTTTTCTTAACAGACACAAATGATGAAAGTAATTATCGTGTCTTCGGTGAATAACGCCCTCTGGCAATTGATGGAAATGAGCTTAATTATGGATTCTATTAGTCTAAAAATGAAGAACGAAACACTTTTGTTTAAAAGATTCGTTTGAGGTAATCGTATGTTTAAAACCCTTCCTCCAGTCTTTTAATGAACAACTGATCTTAAGAACATTATGAAATTGTTTGATTGTTTTGAATTTCGCACAAAGCTACTCGAGGGCTATCTGTGCTAGCCGTCCCTAATTTAGCAGTGTAAGACTAGAGAGAATGTAGCTAGTCATCACCACCCAACGCCAACGCTTTGGTTACTCTTTTACCAACGAATAGTATGATTGATCGTAACATTATAACGCCCCACGGCTGAAAGGGCGAGCATGTTTGGCGCGACGGGGATGCGAACCCGGGACCCTCAGATTACGAGTTGCACGCCTCAACACGCTTGGCCATTATGAAATACAACGAACCCAAGCTCTTTCTTTTCTCCCGATTATATAAGTCGGTTCCAAACCAATCCTTCATTGTATCACTCCAACATTTCTCGTATTTACGTTGTGAAAGGCGAGGAGCCTAACTTCTCTCTTTCCTCTATAGTTGAGAAAACATTTCTGATTGTAATTCATTAGCAAGATCTCAACAGACCTCACCAGGTCTGATAACTATTGTGCTCCGATTGTGATCCACAAATTTCATGGTAACCAATCACTTGACAAATAAACACCAAACTTTGGAGTCATACATAGATAGGGTACGCCGTAAGAGTGAGAGACAAATTCCATTATTCGATTTAGTAACCAAAGAGTTAGTTAGAAGTGGGTGTTGTTGACTTCCCTTTAGTCTATACTTTTATGTGTTAATAATGGGAACCTACCAGACTTCAAGGGGTCAGTCACTAAAAGATCGATAGAATGGTTTTAAAAAACAAGTCAGTCACATTCTTGCAGTCCTCTGGGTGTCTGGTAACCTTCGCTTGTCAGATAAATACCAAGATAACCATCATTAATGTATTTAACTTGGTTAAAATTCACATCTTACTTAAACTAACGTTTCATTTTAACTCCTCCAAATTTGATCGCAAATGAGAAAATATATTATACTCTCCATATGTTCCTCTTTGCCTTTTAATTAAACTAAGACCTGCGATAATCATGTTATTTGTGTGTCTTGGACTTGCTATCAGACTCGAAACCTCCCTTACACTAGGCGAGTACTCTACCAACTCAGATATCGAACCTCGGATTTTAACATCTTAAGTCCGTAAACCTTCTGCAGAAGTGCTCGATAATTAATTTCTAATAAACGATGAAGAATGAATACAGCAACAAAAGATAAAAATAAAAACGCCCAACGTTTTAACGACAAACCGGTCAAATTTTTCAAGAAACTACTAACAATTTCAAAACTCGACCTACAGATGGCGCATTGAAAGTGTTTTCCGAAGGTCATAATGACTTGTAAATGCGTCGATCTGCGTTAAAATTCTTTACATGTTTATAATTTTTAGTGAAATGTGAACCTACGATAAATCGTGTGGTGAGGTTGTGAAACGTGTTGGTGATTTAAAATTTGTTCCATACAGTATAATCAATAGCGGAACATTAACGTGTTCATAAATACACACTTTTTAGCCCAACATCCTGTTTATTCTAATTACAATGCTCCGAATTTGTAGCTCAATATGCCAGTCCTTTTAGCCGTGGGGTTGTCATAACGTATCGTTTAATCCCACTATTCGTTTGGAAAAATAGTCTGAGGGCTGGCGGTGTGTGGTATCGACTAGTTTTCTTATATTTAGACATCACTTTTGAAAGTGACTGCTTTAACCATTTTTTTTTAAGGCTTAGGTGGCCATTCAGTGTAGTTCACCATTACTAGTATGTACTTTACACCAGTTGAACTTCACCACTGTCTGGTACGTACTTTACACCAGTTGAACTTCACCACTGTCTGGTACGTACTTTATACCAGCTGAACTTCACCATTGTCTGGTACGTACTTTACACCAGCTGAACTTCACCACTGTCTGGTACGTACTTTACACCAGCTGAACTTCACCACTGTCTGGTACGTACTTTACACCAGCTGAACTTCACCACTGTCTGGTACGTACTTTACACCAGCTGAACTTCACCACTGTCTGGTACGTACTTTACACCAGCTGAGCTTCACCACTGTCTGGTACGTACTTTATACCAGCTGAACTTCACCACTGTCTGGTACGTACTATATACCAGTTGAACTTCACCACTGTCTGGTACGTACTTTACACCAGCTGAACTTCACCACTGTCTGGTACGTACTTTACACCAGCTGAACTTCACCACTGTCTGGTACGTACTTTACACCAGCTGAACTTTTTTATTTCATGTTTCAAGTAACTAGCGATCAAGTTTTATTTGAATATTTAGTGTTGGACATATGTTAAAATTTTCAAATCCGTGGGTGTGTCAAATATTCCTGTGCATTTGTCGTTTCGTTCCCTTCGCTGCGTGAACTAATGTGAAAAACTCCAATAAATGAAAGCTAACAGCCTAATAACGCAATAAAATTATGACAGGTGCGTGCCTTCGAACCCTAACTCACATTTGAAAACGCATCTAAAAACTCAAAACGTGGCACTCGATGTGTTCCGAAATATTCTAAACGCCTAACCTTCTGCGCAGATAGAACCACCTAGCGATGAGTTGTGTAATAGACGTAGCCTCACAGCATCAGGCAAGGAATATATATTTAAATTTAAATTAATAGTCGTACTAAATAATTCATTAACCGAAATACCTCGGCGTAGGACTAAGCCGCTTTTTACTCCAATAGATTCTATTTATAATTTGTTGTTTATTTAATCCAGCGTAACTAGTATACGGTGATCGTTAGCTAGGATTTAATGGCCAATTTACATAGCAAGTTTCTTGACCGCAGTTGTACTGAAATATAACTGTAGCCACCAGTAATATTTAAACCTAATATGACTTGTAAATAATAAACTTTTGGTAGTATTAAGAAATACGGGTTAAATACGGCTTCGCTCTTTATTTTCAAACACGGCTACAACATAGTCACAAGTTTCCATTATAAAATATAATGTATGACTCAGTTTATTAGCAGCCATAAAACATAACAAAGCTGGCCACCTACAAGTCTTAAATAGTTATTAACATTAGACGCAAAGCCACGTGATTAGCTGGATGGTTTGTAAACGAAAGCATAACCGTATCAAGTCATCCGATAAGTTTGTATATTTGTTTTTGTTTTTTTCGCAAAGATACATAAAGGACATGTGCACATAACCGTTCCAAAGTTTGAACCGACAAACTAGAAGGAAAGCAGCCAATCGACGGTCTTGAGCAACAATGTCAGACCAAACAGATGGAGAATACCATCCCTTTTATAGTAATACACCTACGACACCAGATTGAGACGCGCGTTTCTTCACGATGAGTTGCAAACCGTGAATTCACGGATTTAAAATCCAAGTGTGTTAACCACTAAGCCACACCTGGAGTGATTCGTAAGGCGTACTGTTACTATAATGTTGTTCCTTAAGCGTTCATCCTTTAACGTGATACAATGGCTCGTTATTTCAGTGGTTCTCCATAACAGTGACAATGGCTGGTCATTTCACCGTGATCCACCATGTAAATCTGTTCACACATGTAAACCGGATTGATCACATGATAACCTAAGTTCTGTACATACATAAACTTAGATATTACGCTATCTGTTGTTTTTCTTCCAAGATAATGAATAAAAGTGTCATTATCAAAGACAGTTTATTTGAGCTGCTGCTCAGAGACACCTATCAAGAAAGATTTATCATGGGTGACAATGGAAAGAGAACACGTGTTGTTGCTACGAAATATTGTGGCACTTATTACACATTACAATTAAACAGAAACCTACAGAAGACAAGCTTGCAAAATACAAAAATTACAAGTCCAGAATTCGATTACTATGTAAGAATATCATAAAAAAAAGGAAAAACGCCACCCATCGGTTGTTTGTGATATTAATTATCAGTCCTAGTACAAAAACCTCATTGTAAAAAAACAAACAAACAAATGTTTTCTCATTAGATAAAAGATTCCCGAAGAATAATGTATAGAGAAAAGTGTTCGGATTGTGTTGATATAAACTGTAATGTTATGATATATTAAAAGTGGTAACCTTAACTGGTTTGTTTTTAAGAACTCCATTTCTTAGTGCTATGTTTACAAATTAAATTACATAAAGATATAATCAAAACCTCATGTGTCGTCCTAGTGAAAGACGTGTTCTTGTCGTGAGTACTTTTAATTAAAACAAACTGAAGTCGCCGTCCGTTCAAAGGAAGTTATGCAAATTCATGACTAATGAAAAGTTATATAAGGACAAAAAATGACGTTTCCTTTATATGTAGTCGTAAAAAACGGCAAAACACAAAATATGAAACAGCACGTTTGCGCATATCTTCCGAAAGACTCAATGAACCAAATGTGAAATTGATCCGTAAACAGGACCAAAGTAGTGATAACAATCACGAAAACACAAAAACACTCCTGAAAACCTACAAAATAAAAATTTGTATGTAGCACTATATGGCTTAATAAGCGTCCACACCAGCTTGTGTGAAGATCCATCCACACTCTGTGAAGAAGTTACGGACATCCAACAGTCAGTATTATTATATTTATACAAACTGTTCTAAAATAAAGAAATGGTTGTTGCACACACTGTGGTAATGTTTTTCTGTCTGAAACTTCAATACTCGAAGTGTGAAGTTTTTTGTGGATTTTTGTTTGTGCTACCGTTTATTATTTCGATCATACACATAGATATGTATATACAAGGTACGTAAATTATAGTGAGATTTTCGTTTAGCAGATATGAATTCACAAGTTTTCAGATAGCACCTTGGGCATGGACGACCTGAATACTTTCAGACAGTACCAAAAGGATTAGTAAATTTTTTACACGTGGAAGAAAATACACATCTTAGTAAATCAAAATGATAAGTCATGGTAAAAAACAAACAGTTTATTGCAACTCTAACTTACAGAAAGAAATTAAAATTTGTGATGTTAGGTTTAATGAGTGATAAAATTATGCCCAATGTAAATTTTACGTTGTTTCCATGAGGGAAGTAATCATGGTGGATGAAGATGGAAGCTGTCCAATCAGAGTAGCTTTAGCTTCAGAAGCTCTTTGTAACAACTGATAATACTGATCCAATTTGCACTGCATCATCTTTTCCACCTGTTTCAAAGACGACATGGAAATATATAATTATTATTAAATTTGCAACAATAAAGGAAGATTTTTAACAGGGAAAACTTTTTAACTGTTTTCAAATGTTAGCAGTAACATTATCATATACTATCCTAGGAGCATATTTAATAACATTAACAACACAGAACATTCACCAAATACGCAGCTATGTTAATATTATTACTTCCACATTTTAAAGGCAGTGAAAAATTAACTGGAGATGAGGGTCAAAGTACAATTGGTAATATTTTTAACACTTGGAAAAAAGAAGCCTTTAATGAAGGTGGAAAACTTGCATCGAATGGTATTCAGGACCATACTTTAACCCAATCTAGAGGAATACCTCATTTATAAAACAAAGGCTATGACAAAGACAGAATGATGGGATAGCGTATACTCTACATGTATGTAAATATCTGTAAGATAAATACACATTTTTCACTTTCTTTCTCACAAAGTCTTTTGATTTCATTTCTTCAACCATTAACATGATGAAGAAAATTTAATTCTGAGTATTTCTCTTTTAAACATTAAAATCTGCCACATAAAAACAGCAGGAAGAAAAGCCCCCAATGAAAGCTGAGTGTAGAAAACGATACTGTTAATAATTGTGAAAATCCATAAACAGGGGGAAAAGAAGTGGTGAGAAACTAAAAAAAAACACCCACAAAAACTGAAAATTTGGATGTAGCCCAACAGGGACCTAATGAACCTCATTACAAATTTCAGTGTACATCCTGCAAAGTAATTACATGGACAAACAACAAACATTATTATTATATTTATACAGATTGTATTCTCAGATAAAAAAAAATGATTGTTCCACACACTGTTTTTTTTTAATGGATATATGTTTGTGGTGCCGTTTAATAGGTAACTCCTCAATGTACCTATTATTATAGTCATATTTAAAACCTAAAATCTTCCACCAGCAGCAAACACGAAAACCTCCAACCAGAAAGCTATAAAACCAAATCTGAGTGTATAAAGCGATTCTCTTAATAAGAAACATTTAACCACATAGTTCACATCTATGTACAGAGTATGGGTTGGAGAGTCTGTGAGGACATATGGATCTCACAGATTCTTGTTATAATCATGCTACCAAATTAAACAAAATTAATGATGGACAGTTCCAGCAGAAATATGTTACATCATTCTTAAGAAGTGTTAGGCCTTAGTGAACCTACTAGTGTATACAAATGTGTACTCAGTAAGTCTATAGTACAAAAACATCTGAAATTTATCCACATACAGAGGCAAGTTAAAACGTTTCATATTTAGTTTTCTAATGATCACACAGCAATATCTTCAACAATACAGACCTGAGTAATAACCAATCCAGATCGGTTCTCAGACAGTGCTGTCAGAATATGATCAAATACATTGTGGGGCATCCACACTGGGGGTGCAGTTCCATGAAGAGCATGCTGTATGTAAGAACATTTTGTTTGTAAACTTTTCACTGATTTCTGTCCAATTCTTTAACACTGTGACAAAATTATCTTCACTATCACATCAACCATTTAGCTACATTACAACATGAAACATTATTTAAAACAATGATATTAAAGAATTAGAAAGCAAGTAGAAAAAAAACCCCTCAAAAAAACCTGATGATAAAATGTTAGTGGATAAACGATTATGTTTTAGTAACAACTACTATAGTTACAACCGAATTAACAACACTGTTATTGTTAAACAGGACATGGATGTATCATGTTTTGATGAAAAGCTAACACTTACGTTTTCTGTTTAAGGAAATTCAAAAAGTTTATAAACGAGACAAGCAAAAATCACATGAAAGTTATTTTGTTGGTAACACATGTAATATTCATGGTGACCTCTAATACACGGTCACTTTTATCATGTTACTAAACCAGTAACAATGCTACAAAAGGTTGTTGCACTGTTATTTTTATTTGTGATACATCATCATAAATCAACAACCAGTTGCTATAACATTACAAAAAAACCACTAAAATGTCTTTAAAATAATGTTGAAAAGTTATCTGATCAAGATACATCCTGAATTAGCTATGGCAAGATGACAACTGAAAAGATGTTTCACCAATGACAATAGTACTAACTGGTAGAAAACACTTTGATGGTAACAAGAACTTGCATATATGTTACAGAGTAATGACAACTGATATAAAAACCCTGTGTTTGAGAGTAATGACAACTGAAAAGTTAAATATAAATGAAACCATTGTTTGAATCTTAGCCTTTCTTTAAGAACAAGTTGGTAATTAAAAAATATAAACACTGTAATAATTTCTCTTATAATAAAATATCAACATAGCAAGAACAACCACAAATACAACATTAATTTACTGTCTTTGTCAGCTATTGTACAGGTAAAAAAAAAACTTAGATACAGACCTTCAGACCAAAGTATTCCTTTCCGTGGCCAAGTGTTGCATCAATATATTCTACAGTCAGTTCTACTGCTTCAGAAAGAAGGTCATACATAACATATAGCATCAAAAGTTCAGGTACATTATGTTTCTATGGAGAAGAAAATATATATAAATGAGCAACATACAACATTATGTTACATACATATTTTTACCATAATTATTTGAGGTCACTTGTATCTATTTTCAGTAAATAATTCCATTTCATTTTTCATTAACTCTGAGAATGGGTTACAAAACTTTATCTAATGGTCAAAACAGAAATATATAATTCCAATAACGTTTTTCTTTATATCTCAGAACAGCTGATATGGGCATTAACACTTTTACTGTGAAGTGTTAATACCCTGACCAGCTGTTCCGAGAAATATTTTTATTTCAAGTGGGTTTCTCATCATCAAGAATGTTCCTCTATCTGCTATCAACACACTTAGCAGTAAAGTAAGGCTTAATTAATTTCATATTAAAATTGAGTGTGACATTGACAAAAATAACAATTTGGAAAAGTCTACAGATCAACTCAGTAAAGACAATCGAGCAATTTGATGGTTTTGCTCAAGAGCTTGTCCAGTTGAAACGCCAGTCTATACAGAACTATAGAAACCAGCTTGTATAACTGAAGATTTGAGCACTGAACTTTTGGATTCTAAGTTGAAACATTAAATTATTTAAAAATAAATGAGAATGAACAGAAACAAAGTCAAAGTAAATGAAGGTCATAATTATTTGTTCATTTACTTTCAAGATCTTTCATCAAACTCTTACTAATCAGCTCCATTGTTTAGTACAAAATAAAGGCCTAATACAACAAAACTCATTTCTTAATCTGTAATCTCCTGCAAAGTTTATGATAGTTCATGCAAAGCTACTCAGAAACTATCTGAATGAGCTTTTTCTAATTTTGAACAAAAACTACTCTAATTTGTTGTTAAACACAAAGATACACAATGGAATATCTGTTGTCAACACCACAGGTATCAGCTTTGTTTGGTTTGTTTTGAATTTCACACAAATCTACAAGAGGGCTATTTGCACTAGTTGTCCCTGATTTTGCAGTGTAAGACTAGATGGAAGGTAGCTAGTCATTATCACCCACTGCCAACTCTTCTACCAATGAAAAGTTGGATTGACCATCACATTATAATGCCCTCATGGCTGAAAGAGTGAGCATGTTTGGTGTGGTGGAAATTTGAACCCACAACTCTCAGCTTACAAGATGAATACGTTATCCACCTGGCCATGCCACAACTGTTATCAGAGCCTGGTTTTGCAATCACAATCCTTCAGATTTACCACAATACTTGAATTAAGGCAACTAGTTCACAGCACAAACCACAAATGCTTGGATTACTTTGGCCTGACAGAATAGATGAATTTTAACATCAACATTTTGTTCCACCTAATGCACATAGTAGTTTTTCCAAACAAGCCAAAGATGATGAACCTACAGATCCATAGTCCAGTATACTAACCACTGGGTCATGCTTGACCAAATTCCTGCTAAGTTTAAAATTTATAGTTTGAGCTTTTAAAGAATACTGCAATACTTAAAAACTACATAAAAAAACTCTGTGTGAGAGGAAGTCCAAAGTAAAGAAGTGTGTTCTAAAAAATCTGGTTTGAAGAACTGTGATTTCTTTTAATATCACTGTAAAGTTAAGAAAAAAATATTTAATGTTTTATTAATTATTTTTTTAAAATGATGAACACGTAACATATCTAACTTTGTATGAATTCTGAAACCAAGTTGGCAGAACTGCTCCTAGAGCTAGAAGCCTTGTTGCAACACAACGATGGTATGTTGTCAGCCCCGGTTTTTCATATCGATAAAGATAGTTCTGAAGTAGTAGCCACGCCTGTCTCTGTCCACTGTTAAAGTAAAAAAAGTAAATAAATAATAAAAAAACAACTTCCTTTAATATGTAATAAACTATATTTCCATGAAGAACACTAAATGTTCTTTTTGTAACTTTCAAAGAAAAAGGAAACTAAACAAAATTAAGCAAGATTTCATCTATATTTCACATCACTTTTCACTGCAAGCCAAGAAAGTATTAATCTTTCTATATTTTTAGAAAGATAAAACTGAATCTTAAGCAATATTAACAAAGAAACAACATCAAACCAAGATAGCATCAATATCTGAATGACACCATTGTGTTTGATCAACATCTCTTGGAACACATGATGGTTCTTTTCTCTTTCATCCGAAACAACTAAATTAATAAGTGAACACCGACTACAAAAATATATAGACACATTAGCTTGGTTTTATCTCTTACTGCATGCACAATTTGTGTGTAATGCAAGTATGCGCCATTAGAAAACAAGTTTACAAACTGCTTAAAATAAGCGTACTCAATACGAGTCTTTAAGTAATGTTAGAAGAATACAAAATTTATCAAATTTTCTAGTATAATTCTAGTTTTATAATGAAATCATATATATTTTGTGTGAAGTTTCCTTTCCAAGTGTATTATAAAAACCTAGTCAATTAATCTTAGATAAATACCACTCATATAATTTTCCCTGAAATTTACTGAATTATCACACACACCCTTTTTTTGATGGGGGGGTACTTAAACACTGGCTAATAAATTTATTAAGATCGGTTTGCATAAGTACATATTGGGTAAAGCAATATCCCAAACAATACTACTCAAAGGTTTGTACAGTCACTTATAATACCTATCTGTAGCAATTAGTTTAAAACAAAAACAACGTCTGACAGTACAAAGAACTGTTTCACACTTAGTATTATATGAACTTTCCTTTAAAGCACAATTAAATAGTAAATTCAATGGTTTGGGCTCCAGGTCAGGAGAATGACTCTGAATGGAGGTCAAAATGTCACCTTGAAGTCCAAGAAACAGCAGGAAAATTCCATAGAAAATACATTAAACCTCTTTAGTTAAGAAGTGTATAGTTTAAATTAAAAACAAAAACACTTATCTGAAGAAAACATACAAGAGAAATTTAATATCCACACCTGGGATCACTGACACACTGTGCATCTGTTATCTCATTTTCTGCAAGCCATTCCCAAGTTTCTGCAGAGTCAAAGTTCTCTTTGACATTTCTTGTAGACTGATGCATTAGACTCACACACCTAGAGATGACCACAGTGTTTTATCTTAAGTTCAAAAGCATACCAACAACAGCATTAAATACAAAAGATAATACTAAAACAATGAAAGTGACAAAACATGTAAAAATATAAACTTCTGTTTGTGTTATTGGTACTTTTTCTTTCTATTGCAAACTAAAATTTTTGTTGAAAAAGTAGTGGTACTCTGCCTATAGGTTCAGGTACTTATAACTAAACAAGGCAGATTATTGTTGACAAACTACTGGTACTCTGTCTATAGGTTCAGGTTTCAATTACCAAACAAGAAAACCCTGTGTTCAAAAACTGATCGTTTTGTGTTTTTTAACTATGCAAACTATTAATTCATCAAGTTAATTACGTTTAGCAGTTGTTATGATTTAAAAACACAGATATTATTAAAATGGTTTTACAGAAAATTTTGGAAGTGCTGAAAGTATATAAAAAATATTTAGCAAATTACATCACATACGATTTAATTCTGGAATCTACAAATGAGAAAACTTCACAGAAATAATCTACTACATACATAAAGAGAAGGTTAACAAAATACCAACATCCTAAAACTATGTTATTATTAAATATTTCAAGATAAAGATATTGATTTTTACCGTGATGCAAGGCCTTCAAACACAGGAGCAAGGGAAAGGTCAAAGGCCTGACACACATGGATAGCAGTATCAAACAATCCCCCTCCAACAAGAAGAGCAACTGTTTCACTCGCCGAAAGAGGAACGGCAGCTGTATGAATAGCGTTAGGATCCTTTTGAATGAGCTGGAGGCGAGAATGGACCAAGTCGTACTCTCGTTTGATGTCTGCCAGTTCTAACACTTCTATACGTCTCTTTATTGCTATTGTAGTGGTGGGAAGACACTCAGTAAGTCTTAGTTTCAAGAATAAAACACTTAGCCTGATATCAGAGAAATTATAACATAGAAAAAGGATGCTTGCATACCCATCTATTTAAATGTAAACATAGGTGTGAAGATATTTTGTACCACCATGTAGTTTTATATAACAACAACAAAAGATATTGTATATGTTGTGATTCACATTGGATATTGACAGTTATGAAGTAAAGTTAAAAATACAAAGTTAGAACAAACCCAGTGTTTGATCACAGGCAGCATGGGTAAGGAAGGGGTAGAGAGAGAGATTTCATCTGTAACTACCCAAGTGGCAACCCTAGTTGAACAACTATTGTGAAAAAGCAGCCTCCCCAAATAGAATGTCCCTTAAATTGTATTATTTTTATCAACTCAAAAATATCATGCAATATACGTGTGACAGACTGACCCATTCAAACAAAAAGCCCACATCACTCGTGTATTTAAACAAAACTGTAATCAAACAGATATCAATCAAAGATTACTGGAGAAACATTATTTAAGTTTAAATAACTTTATATGTGTTAATGAAAAAGCATTCTCTATGTGTGCTTCAGGATCGCTCACCTAGTGAACTGATACATAACAGAAACTGACTTTAGACAGACCATGAAGAAAGAGTTTGTTTCAATATAACTGCACTCCTTAAAGTGAAAGTTTGTTTCAATGTAACTGCACTCCTTAAAGTGAAAGTTTGTTTCAATGTAACTGCACTCCTTAAAGTATGTTTACTGGTTGCACTTATTCCCTGTAAAATTCTTACATTTGTTAAGAATTTCTTCACCATCAGAGGTCCTCTTTGGAGACATCCCATCAGCAGGTTCAGAATCCATCTACATTTATTTGAAAAAAAAGTTTATTATTTCTATGTTTATCTAGATCTCAACACAACAGACAGAGAACAGAGATTTTTTAATACTGTATTATTTATTTAACATAATAACTAGCTTTTAACTTCAGTATTATTTGTTACATAACACACACATCATTTGAAAGATTACACTGCAAACCAAGCAACATAAGAAAAACATTCATATTATATGTTGCAAGATATTATTTAACAGCAGTATCAATACATACTATTAGAATAGACAGTTCTATTTTTTTGGTAGAAATCTTGAAAGTTAAAACTGTATCATGATGGAATGCATTACAACACTTAACAAACTTTTTCTGAAATTTTTATAAAAACATTTATACTTAAACTCTTTTCATAGCCTTATTGATATGGTGCATATGTCAAAGGTCACGTCATCTCATTTGTTGACTCGCATTCAAAGTTTTATCGTTTATAAAAATATTAATTGATTTATAATATTAGAAGATATAAGCTATCTTTGTGTTCATGCTAGAATGTGCATTAAATTTCTAATGAAAATAAATTTATATTTCCTTATTTTTTTTATGGTGGTTACAAGTTTGGTCAAATTAATTAAACCCTTACAAAGATTCTGTAGTGAAAATAACAGATAAAATAAATGTTTTGATCAAAAATGTTTGATAATTATCTGAAGGTTATTAATGGTTAAGAATGTGAAATATGAATACTTCTGATGCATAAAAGTATTTTTAACCTTAAAATCAAAATAATATTGAATGTTGGATATTCAACAATCTAAAGAAAACACGAGAAAAATAATACATATAAATCTTGAATTTTATTTTTAAAAAATCTGATATTTTCCATTAAAAAACCTTGTACTGTTCACTGACAAATTTTGTGAACAAAACTTTTACTAAAATAAAAATAATAGTGTGAAAACCATAATAAGCACAGAATGGTTACAAGGACAGTTCACAGAACCGAGCCCATTCTGAAAGAGTTAATATATTCACCAGTTCTTCACAAAAATAAATTAATTAATTGATGCAAATGAAAATCAGTAATAAAAGTTGTTAAAGTAAACACGTAATATAATATAAAAAATATTTTCCTTTAGTCATAATGTAAAAATGATAAAAAAATACATTTTCCCAGCTCAATACAATTGACACAACAACTGTTGTAATATAGTTTTGTAATAAATACAATATTTCAACCACTACCACATCCATTGCATACCAACTGGCCCAAAGTGTTGAGCAGGAAAAAGTCCTTGTTAGAACTAGAAATGACAGATATAGCGTGGATGACACAGTTTCACATCCCTTCATATTTTCAATTTATTTTTTTTTGTATAAAAAGATGGACTAATCTGACATCAGAATCCTCTATAACTACAAAACTTTAATAAGAACAGCAATATACAACATTAGGAAAATGCCCAGCTAAGGCTACTCAGAATGTACAAACTTTGTTTTACATCCTCCATGACACACAACCTATTCTGACAAGAAATGAATTCATTATTTAAAACCATCCCCCCAACCAGTCAAATATTTAACACTTACAAGATTGTTAGAAGGAACAGGTTTCACAATCCAAGCAAACTTCGGGTCAACCAGTCGAAGACAACTTAAGGCTGTGAGATAGCACCACGCCTGTTTCATGAGAGCCTGAGCACCTATCACCTCTCGGCCTAATCGCATAGCATATTCATACATGGTGCTTGCCCCTGTGGAAAACAAAGCATCAACATTAACACTGTTTGTATACAGCTGACCTAATCGCATAGCATATTCATACATGGTGCTTGCCCCTGATGAAAACAAAGCATTAACATTAACACTGTTTGTATACAGCCGACAGTAACAACTTTCAGTTGTACTGCGAGTAAAATCTAATGTTATCTCACAAGGTCTCTACTCTCTCTTGTGTCTACCAACTCATAAAGGGTAGTATCTCAAATCATGTCCTAAATAGTAAAAACTATGTCTGTACCATCTTCTAAAGATTATGGACAGCATGGACCTACTTTCAACATTAATTAATTTTAGTTTGTTAAACTTGGCTCAGTAGTGCTACAAC
The DNA here is from genome assembly GCA_011833715.1 of Carcinoscorpius rotundicauda. Classification (NCBI taxonomy): domain Eukaryota; kingdom Metazoa; phylum Arthropoda; class Merostomata; order Xiphosura; family Limulidae; genus Carcinoscorpius; species Carcinoscorpius rotundicauda. The sequence goes on from CM022393.1 coordinate 144,677,733, forward strand.
AAAGGTAGACTATAACCTATATAAATGTCTAAAACTTAAGGCTTTTCACCATCAACCAATAAATATCTTATCTGGCTCTGAACTATTGTCTTTGGTTAGGTATTAAAGAACCAGAATAATCTTGTTACATATTATGACATAAAGGTTAAAGTGAGTTATAAAAAATACTTGTTCACTTCAACAACATATCACAAGATACGAATGTCTTTTCATACACAATAACTTACCCCTTCTGAAATTGTTACACTGAATATGGAAGGAATATAGAAGATCATAATAGTTGTGAGACAAAAGATCTGAAGCTCTAGCCCGAGATTCCAAAATGGTTATCAGGTCTTCCTGCATATCAATATATGGAAATTCCACAAGTGCCTTTAACTGTCTTCGTTCACATAACACCACAAGAAACTGACGCAAGCAGTCTTTTCTCCTATAATGAAAAATTGTGAAATAATTTCCATCCTAGCTAGAAAAAAAGAAAACACTTTTTGTTACTCCTGAAACTAATGATAAGCCTAACCTAACCCCTAACAGCAAATTGTTTGTTTTTGAATTTTTTGCAAAGCTACATAAGGGCTATCTGTGCTAGTTGTCCCTAATTTAGCAATGTAAGACTAGAGAGAAAGGCAGCTAATTATCTCTACCTACCACCAACTCTTGGGCTACTCTTTTACCAACAAATAATGGGATTGACTGTGACATTATAATACCCCTACAGCTGAAAGGGTGAGCATGTTTGGTGCATTGGAGATTCAAACCCTTGATCCTCAGATCACGAGTCAAACACCTTAACCCAACAGCAAATACTTTTGAAGTACAGTTGGAGATGTTTCTCACTTGGAAATTATTATTTTAAATAAAAACACAAGTTTGTTGTAAATACAATATCATGCTGCATAGATTTACATGACACTGTAGCCATTTGCACTACATCCATGCCAGATATAAAGAATCTAATAACTACAGACAGACTATAAGTTTCATAACACACATATAAATCAACAATATTTGTCTGGTATTAGCTACTGTGGCAACAAATTATAGAGATATAGCATCACCACAACAACCAATTTTTACATAATAATAAGCATATAAAATATTAGGTGAAATCTAATCTCACAATCACACAAGTTAGTTTGTCAATCAAAGAATGAAAAAAATATTATAGTTCATTACCTGTTTTGGGTTCATTATCTGTCTATCTGGGTTATCTGTTGTGTACACCACAAGATATCAAGGCCCACATTTTAACATATACTTACCCACTGACCAACTGGAAGATTCCATGCTCAAACAAGATTAAAAAGAGTGAAAGTTAATATAATTACAATTGACCTGTTATTATTATTTGTAAATGCTAACCTTGAAATATCAGGGTTAGAGGTCATGGCAGTGTAAGCTTCTTCGTTCCTCCCCAGTTCTAACTGGTATTTAAATATTAAAGACCATAGTGTCGGCTAATAGAAAATAAAACACAAATATTTCCCTGTTTCAAAAATGATTGAACAATATGAATTAATATATATTTTTTCATTTTTAACAAATTATGTTATGAAATATAAAATATTGTAGAATATTAGAGAACATTACGAAACCACATTCAATCTACTAAATGTGATAAGAAAAATGCAACTGAAATATGTTAGAAAAGTAAGATAGAATAAGCACACAAAATATACCACAAGATTAAATATATTAAAAAGGGTTACAAGATATGTGGTATTAAGTATGGTTGTTTTTCAAACATCTGTACAAAAACTACTGAAGGGCTATGAACAACAGTGGTTCTTAGTTTGAACTGGTATGATAGAGGGAAGGTACCCAATAAACAACATTTATTGTAAATTTCTTGACTCGTCTTGTTTGATGTAATAGTTTTAAAGACTTTTTTTTGTGGTAATGGTTCACCAATGATGATCCACCAAACCCACACATGACCCTGAAACAGATATGAAAATGTTTACCCACACATGACCCTAAAACAGATATGAAAATGTTTCACTGAAAAAGCTTGGTCACTTATGAGAAAATTCACTGAGGGAGGGGTAGATTTTTCATCAAAAATATTCAGTAAAAAGCCAAACACTTAACCACTTGAACCAGTAAGTTATAAAGAAGTGGTTCCTGACCTGTGGTACCAGGTGGACAAAAACTTTTGGAAATTACAAAAACAGAGCATAAACCGTATGCCTCAAAATCTGAAGTTAAAGTATTTCACCAGCCAGTACTCCATAATTATATGTTGTTGCCTCACCTCAAGACATATTTTATTTTGTTTTTACTCACAAACTCCTCTTAATTACAAAACTAAGAAAAACAAAGACAAGTGTATGTTTGTACAAATATTTCATGTATTGCTAGTACAGTTTCACCAGAACAATACAATGCAACCATAGCAACGTAAAACACACAGACAACCTGTAACAATTTCATTAATACACACTGAAACAAACAATATATCCATTACTAAAGTAATAAATCGTAGAAACATGGCAGCATCAGTAACTACAGACTTCGTAACAGTCCAAAAATCATGCATCTTAATCAGGGTCATATAAAGGACTTGGATTATCAAAGATGAATTTTATAAACAAGTGGATTCTGTTTATTAACTACAGTTTTAATGATACACAAAAACAATCAGTAACTAAATAATAAAAACAATTCTAATATTTATAAAGAACAATCCAGAAGAACATGTTAATTAAAAATAATACGTTTATCAGAAATTACTAAAATGATGTTGTCATCGTTGATACAGCTGTAAACAAACATAGGTTTCCAATGAGACATCTATTTATTTTATTTTTTGTCTTAGATGGTGGTGGCCTCACATCCAGGAGGCTCAGATCAAATATACTTGTTTACCCTTAATCTGGTTTCAATTAGATATCCAGTTTCTTTTTCATAACAACCTATACTTTATCTAACAACAAAAGAAACTCTATGACAATTCATCCCCTCACTTTTTAATAAACAGAAACCTACAATGTTTGGATCATTCTTCTCAGCTGCAGTGAGAGCATTTGTTGCAATGGTAACAATACAGTCGTAGAGACCAAAACATTCAAGCAGCTGAACAACCTGAAAAGAACAAATATATCTTCAAACCACTTGATCCCTTAGTTACAAAATGTTTTCTATTCTTTTCACACACACGGCTTAGAGATACACTACGAAATACACGGACGTTGATAAAGTCAATATATTCTTAACTTTTAAAACGTAAATTAAATTTAATACAAAAGCATTGATCAAAATAACTTAAAAAACATTGATGTAACTATTCTGTTACTATGCTATAACAGTTTATTTATGTGATACAGTTAATATTTACATGCAACAAATATTTTTTTGTCTCAATAGTAAAAAAGAAACAGTGTGAGATACTTGCAATCCATTAGTACCAGTCACTCACTTTCAAGTAGTACTGGACAACTAAACTTTCAGTGCTAACATCTTCAGATGCCTGTAGTAGCTTATATCTCAAGAAGTTTTCATGTGCAACACCCTCTGAGGCTTGACTGAAAAGATCAACAGCTTTTAATGGCTCCCCCATGTTGAGGTAGCAGTTGGCGAGAAGAAACTGACGAGAACAGTTGTTCCACTCGCACCAACCCTGAAGAAGACGCACATATTCCTGTGGACAAAAATTAGCACTGAAAGTCTTTACTGTTGTCAACAAATGATATGTAAAAACTCTTTTAACACCAATAATTAAGTAATTTAAAACTAAAACTTCTAAAAAGTACACTTCTGTGTATTTTATTTGTGTAAATTTCAAATTTCAACACTGAAGATACAAATTTTAAGTAGATAAAACAGAAGACCTATTTTTCTTCCCTCATAAACACTTTTTTTTTATCTTATGAATAATGGTTTTATTTACACATACTGAAAACATATTCCACAGTTTCATGGCCTTCCCAGAAAACAACAACAACGAATACTGTAAGCTATCTCTCACTCCCAGAATTCTAACACTAAATATGATTTGTTATCTTTTTATAGCATGTACAGAACCAGCATTCACAATGTTTGCACACAGTAAATTTGCAACAGTGTATTTACTTACCTGCAGAGGGAGGTACTGACAGTGAGTGAGAAGAAATTCAGGGAAGAAAAAGTTTGTGCTGATTGGCCATCTAGTGAGTGAGTTAAGTCAACAACCAGTTTGACTACAATTGCTCTAGTTTCTTGAATTTTCTTAAACATTTCAAAATCCTCAAAATGTGAATAAACCATCTTGAATAATTTATTTTAACTATATTTGAAATATCATAATTCAATACCATAAAAATCTGAATAAGCAGTTTCTATGCAATCAAACTGTGGGTGAAGCTCTAATCTCCAATAAATATTTTTTAAACTACAATCTTCAAGGCTGTTGAACAGGTGTAAACTTACAGTTAACACACATTTTATTATCAATAAACAATTTAGTTTTACATTACCTGTGATAAATCAATAATCATTCATCTGTGAAACACTTTCAGTGTTCATTCTTATGGTAATTCAAAACACCACTATACAAATTTTTACTTTTGTAGGACTGAGTAACACTGTACAAGTTTTTACTTTTCTAGGACTAGGCTTAGTAAAAAATAAAATATCTTAAATACTGACACATAATTAAACAAAGTTTTCAAGAACATTCCTAAGGTTGGTGAATAATACCATACCACATCATTGCTCTGTATAAATCTTAATGGGCAAAAAGTATATTGTTTTGATTCAATAAAATTCTTATATATTTAAAGTGCTTCCATGGCCCAAGCATCAAGGAGTTTGCAGAACCTAATTTTTCAAGTCATTCTTTATCATTTGTTTATTGGTGAGCACTTTTACTGAAATGTAATTGAATAAAATGTAGGAGAATGCAATACCCTTTGTGGAAACCTCATCCACGGTTAGCCACAAAAGGTATTGATATTCAATGAGGAAGTGAATTGATCTTACACTGATGAAACAATGTTAATATAGGAAAAGAAGAAAATGATCTGGAAGTGTGAAGTGTGCATGTGAGGTACTTTTGGGAAATGCTCTCAATGCCAGTACAGATGCAACAGTTTAGATCCAGAGGTCAAAATGGTAAAAAAAAACAAAAAAACAGATAGGATACAGAGCAAATTAAGGTTATGAAGGAAGAACTTATTATACTATTCCATTATAGAGTAATGAAGATAGTGATACTACTGATAATTCCTCGGATTTTGTGACACCACAGAAACAAAGATCATCCACGAACTGAAGTGTGAAATCAAGGCACTGTTTTAGTACTCCAACAGGGAACAATGTCTATTCAGTTTGGCAGTTCGTTAGTATTTAATCCACAGTAATATAAAATGTTCCAAATGAAAAAGCTTGACAGTAGACATCAAGTTTCAAAGCTCTAGACAAGAACAATCAACTGCTTGTACTCTCTGCATGACTGTATTAAGGATTCCATGCACCAAGTTACTCCCACAAGATCCAGATGGTCTTAAGTACATGAATGGAAATGACATTTGCAAGGTATATGATACAAAACTATTCTCATCTGCTAATGATGTACAACAAGCTTTGACAAAGAAATGTTATGCTTGTACTGCTGTGTTGGTCAATGACTTTCAAAGATGAAAAAGAGATAAAAAATTGGAGAACAAGCTTTTGAAACAGCTAGATGGCACTTCTGTTGACTAAAGTCTGGGTTTCAGTTAGAACCTACAGTACAATCTGCCCAGCATTACTGTGGGCAAGCTACACTGAAATCAGTAGAGAAACACTGGTCAAGATGATAATTATCCTACTGATATCAAGATCTTTAGATCTACTATATAGATAAAGAACACAACAAACTGTTTGATCTTAGCCAAGAGACCAGACAGCTAAGTCAACAACACAACACAACACCACATGTATATCTTATAAGTTTACTACATACTATGAAAGTCAAAAACTTGCAATAGTATCTCTGAATCTGCATTTTTTTAAAAAAATAAACCTTGGCATGAAATTTTAGTACAGCCTGAAAATGCTAAAAATGGACATTAGAGTTCATTCCAGAATGATGATATATATTAAGATCTATCATACAGTCCAAATCCTGGATGTCTGATGTGTGGAAACACTGTTAAACACTGTGTTCAAAAATCACAGTCTAATGAAATTGCCCATCTTATAGGTTAATAAGCAAGAAATATATCTTACATTTTGTAATTTTTTTATTATACCCAACACATGACAAAGCTTAGAGACCTAAATAACTTTATTACACCTATATATTTTAAGACAATCTTCTAATTTATTACAAACCAATAAAACACAGTAGTTTGTTTAAAAATGTGTAATTAAACACTTATGAATATGGTTTGATACTAATGAATTCAGAACACGTTCTATATCAACTTCCGAAAATGTCAAGATTGTTTAGAAGTTATCCCCAAGAAAGAAACTATTTATTTTAGCAGGAGTCACTCCAATTCAAAACCACGCTAAAGTAATATACTATACCTTACTACCTTCAAAGGATACATAAGGCAGGCTAAGTTCTCTACTAACATTGGTAACAAGGAACCCCAAGCAGTAGGGTTTTCTTCACGAAACTGCTGGTTAGCCAACATTTGCCGAGCATGAATTCCTCCCTGCTCTCTCAGAAACAACTCTATAATAGTTTTAGCTTCAGGAACACCTGGAACACAATATTAAAAACAACTGTCTCTCAGAAACAACTCTATAATAGTTTTAGCTTCAGGAACACTTGGAACACAATATTAAAAACAACTCTCTCTCAGAAACAACTCTATAATAGTTTGAGCATCAGGAACACCTGGAACACAATATTAAAAATAATTGTCTCTCAGAAACAACTCTATAATAGTTTTAGCTTCAGGGACACCTGGAACACAATATTAAAAACAACTGTCTCTCAGAAACAACTCTATAATAGTTTTAGCTTCAGGGACACCTGGAACACAATATTAAAAATAATTGTCTCTCAGAAACAACTCTATAATAGTTTTAGCTTCAGGGACACCTGGAACACAATATTGAAAACAACTGTCTCTCAGAAACAACTCTATAATAGTTTGAGCATCAGGAACACCTGGAACACAATATTAAAAATAATTGTCTCTCAGAAACAACTCTATAATAGTTTGAGCATCAGGAACACCTGGAACACAATATTAAAAATAATTCTCTCAGAAACAACTCTATAATAGTTTTAATTTCAGGAACACAATATTAAAAACAATTGTCTCTCAGAAACAACTCTATAATAGTTTTAGCATCTGGAACACAATATTAAAAACAACTGTCTTCATTATTCTCAACTTTAATAACAAACAATCTAATAATGAAGTGCATCAGATAAACTTGAAGGTCAGGATTTAAAAATAAGAAGACCCAAAGGGTTGATATAATTTGACCAACCTTGTTACCACCATAAAAAATTGGGAAATAAATACAAATTTCTTTTTTGTTTGTTTGTTCTGGAATGACTAAAAATTATAACATTAAAACACAAATTTTTAGTCTAGATGGCTAACACACACACACACACACACACACACATATATATAGACCTTTCAGCCATATCTGGTCAACATTATGGAAGTTTTAATAACACAGTGCACTTGCACCCATGTTACTGTATCCACAAAATATGAAACTGACTTTAAAAAGTGACCTATCTGGCTGTGTTTTAATGGATTAGTATTTTTTAAAATTCAGTCACATTTCACATTATATACATATATGCATTATTACTGCTTATATGACATTTCAATTCACAAAATAGTTGATCACTATCAAAACTAAACTGTGTTTTACCAAGTTTTAATATTCAGTTTCAATTCACTAAATGGTTGACCACCATTAAAACTAAACTGTGTTTTACCAAGTTTTAATATTCAGTTTCAATTCACTAAATGGTTGACCACCATTAAAACTAAACTGTGTTTTACCAAGTTTTAATATTCAGTTTCAATTCACTAAATGGTTGACCACCATTAAAACTAAACTGTGTTTTACCAAGTTTTAATATTCAGTTTCAATTCACTAAATGGTTGACCACCATTAAAACTAAACTGTGTTTTACCAAGTTTTAATATTCAGTTTCAATTCACTAAATGGTTGATCACTATCAAAACTAAACTGTGTTTTACCAAGTTTTAATATTCAGTTTCAATTCACTAAATGGTTGACCACCATTAAAACTAAACTGTGTTTTACCAAGTTTTAATATTCAGTTTCAATTCACTAAATGGTTGACCACCATTAAAACTAAACTGTGTTTTACCAAGTTTTAATATTCAGTTTCAATTCACTAAATGGTTGACCACCATTAGAACTAAACTGTGTTTTACCAAGTTTTAATATTCAGTTTCAATTCACTAAATGGTTGATCACTATTAAAATAAACTGTGCTTTACCAAGTTTAAATATTCAGTTTCAATTCATAAAAGAATTTATCATTATCAAAACTAACCTGATTTTTGTGACCTGGCTGTCATGGAATCTTCATTGATATCAAGAAGGGTAAGTTGACGAAGTCCACCTTCTCTATGCAGGTGAGAAACTTATTATAAGTTCACATATTCTGATTTATTAGAAAGTATACACACACACACACACAACATGGCTGTACAGGTTCCATTCTGGTAAGATTCTAAATGTTATTGTCAAAATGTAGAAAACCTTCAAGTGTCCAGTTCTGTTAAAAAGTTCTATATGTAGCTAACAAAATGTAGTTCCCATTTATCATTCAACTTATTAATAACAAAGTCCATTTAAATAGCTAACTATCATACATTAGTGACAGATAATTAGGCAAAATATAAAATACTAACTTTAATAAACTATATAATAACTGGAAGTAGAACAATCAGCTGAAGTCGATCATATATAAATAACTAGATTTACACAACACAGTTTACAGTTACAAAAGTAACATATCATTAGCACACAGTAATTCATTAAATACCAAGTTCTAATCTTAAACAATACAGTTTACAAAGTAACTCATCATTAGTCCATAGCAGAACATTAAATACCAAGTTTTAAACTGACACAACACAGTTTACAAAAGTGCCACATCGCCAGTCCATACTGGTATATTATTTAACAAGTCCTAATCGTATAAAACAATGTTTACAAATTAACTCAACATTAGTCCACAGTGGTACATTAAATACCAAGTTTTAAATTAAACACAATACAGTTCACAAAAGTAACACATCATTGGTCCATACTGGTACATTATTTATAAAGTCTTAAACTTACAAAGCACTTGCTTCAACTGGCGAACATTCAGCTTCAGTCAACCACAGGACAATGTAATAGGCTTGGGTAAATATACTAGTCAATGGTAGTGTCTCTGTACGAATCTTCTCAGACTGTTCAAAAGAGAGCCCACTCTGTTGAGAAGGAGATAGAAAAATATTACCCAAATGTAGCAATTCACTTTCTCAATAAAAGGCATCACATATTGAAGAAAACATACAATCAACACAGTAAATGTAATTATAAATAAACTTGTACTAATTCATCTTTTTCATGTGAAACATAGAGGATAAAGATAAGAAATAATGAAACTAAAAACTTCAAGCAACTGTTAACAACCTACCTTATCACCTAGTGACAACATCAGATGTTGCAGGAGTAACAAGTCTCGACAGTGGGAAAACCTCAATCTGGCCATCTGATGTAGTGTTCTTACAATTACACTCTGTCCACCAGCACTCGTGAAGAAAGAGTTCAGATGCTGTGGACCCAGGTCCATGTCTGACACATTAATAGAAAACCAACACAAAATTCACAAAAACTTCTAAAGGAAAAATAAATAAAATACTTTCTACATGTTTACAACACCACCACTGATAAAGAAAAAAGCTTGCTCAGTTACAAAAAGAAAAAAGATGGCAGTATTTCTTTCAGAGATTTCATAACAGTAAGCTATTATATTCTGAGCAATCAGCTGTTTCTACAGTCGCATGGTGCAAAGGATTTTTATTCTTATTAAATCTACGAAAAGACCAAAGAACAAATATTCAATTTTATTCTCTAGATGTGAAAATAATAAAAACTATTTTAAAATAAATAAACAGAATGATATGTTAAAATAATTGGCTCAGAACACTTACACAAAGCTTCTCGAGAGCTATCTGCACTATCTCACCCTAATTTTGAAGTGAGACTAGAAGGAAGACAGCTAGCTCTTGGGATACTCGTTTCCAATTAAAAATGAGATTAAAACTTGTGACCAACAGATTAGTGTAGTTCTATAACCACAAATCCCTATTGGATCACTCTACATAAACTCTGTGATGAGTGTTCTCAAGCTATTTAGAGGTATTTAAAAGTTTTGTATTTTCTATCATCTTTGATGTACAATACTATTATGTTGCTATACTAATTCAGTAAACAAAATTATATCAAAAGTGATAAAACTAACCTTCATTTCTTCCTGTAATTAAAATTTAGCTATGGTGAATTATGAATAAATCAAACCAATCATTTTTATTTTTACCTAGTTTACATTTAGCAATATGCAGTGCTTAAGACAAAACCTGATTGGTTTTAACAAATAAAAATCCTCCAAGAATGAGAGTTCGATTGGTTGTTTGGCATTTATTGGCACAAAGCAAATAGGCTAACTGCATCAATCAACCAGTAAGAGAATTAAAAGTAAAATTATTACATTTCATAAAAAAGAATGAAGTTGAAACTAAACAATCTAATTTTCAAATTAAACACGTAAATAGAGTTTAAAAAGGTCAATGACCCTTAAAAATTTAAAAACACAATCGAGGCGGACAGTGTCACTATCATCAACGATACCGTCAAACATCAAGGGTAAGCCCATGATAAAAACACGTACAAAATGGTGCTGTCACTCATGGTTGTAATGACAGCATGTAAAATGTGGGCTATTGTGACTTCAGTGTCACACAAACCACACACTGCAACATCAGTCCCAGATAAAAATAAAAAAAAAGGTTTAAGAACTGTGACTAAAACGTAGCCCAGCTGGGACAAGTTCCTCCTTCTGATCCTTATAGGAGGACAATGGTCAAAGAGATAGAAGGTTTGATCTAGAAAAGCTTGTTATCACATTGCTTACTCCAAGTTGACTGCCAACTGGCATGAAGCCAAGCCTTGAATGCAAGATTGTAGTCTACATATTGGAAGGCACAGCCATGAGATTTCCAACATAGACAGATTTAGCTGTGATGTCAAACAGCTTGTTCCCATGAATATCAACATGGTCTGGTATCCAGAAAAACTGGATAGAAGTAGATGATAGAGAAAAATGGGCCAGTTGGTTTTGAGTATCAACAAGAACAGGCTGAGAAGTAACATCATGCAATTCCATGCCAGTAAAGTGCTAAACAGGTCGGTATAAATAGTACAGTTCATGTACTGCATAACTTCTATGTAACCTAGGGCAAAAGAAATAGTGTACAATTTGGCAGTGAACACAGAAACTACAGAGGTGATTCTGTGTGCAACCACAACAAACCACTGCAGAGTCCACACAGTCACCTGATTTTGAACAATCTGTATAAATGTGAAAAATATTCAGCAAACAGAAGGCAATACTTCCAATTGGGAATATATGCCTTCTTCATATTACTCAAAGATAGGTTGCATTTGGGGATGGTAATAAGCCATGGTGGTGTGGGCTAAATACCGCAACGTTGTCAGAGAAGAGATACAATTCATCAAACTACACCTGGAAACAAAAGCCAAAAGGAAAAACAGCAGACTGTCTATTCTGAAAAAGCTTGGTCCATCAAGAAAGGAAAATATAACTCAAGATGGGATGCTGTGTAAGTTTTGAGGCATACAATAAAGACAGTTGCAAACAGTGGAGGTGAAGAGGAGGCTCATGAGACTGTGTACAAACTCTGGACTGGACAAGTGCAGAAGACCCCTGTGCAGAGCCACAGCTCATGATGGTGAAAAGGTTCCAAAATCTCCAAGGCTGAGATTATGGTAGAGCCACCGACCAGAGATTCATAGTCCAGTTCTGATCAAATAAGGGCACAATAGATTTTATAACAGATAAGAAAGGAGAAACATTGTACAGTTCTACATTAAGAGCCATTTCATGAGATAGTTGTATCATAAGCTCTTCTACCTCAAGATGGTTGCTATACAACTATCACAAGGTGTAGAGATACTTTTGGATTTTGTGATATATCATTAATCAGTTGGAGAGAGATTGTTAACTGTAATCTACACTTTCCTGACAGGTTCCTTTCTGAAGGATGGCCTGGCATGGCCAAGCGCGTTAAGGCGTGCACTCGTAATCCGAGGGTCGCGAGTTCGCGCCCGTGTCGCGCTAAACATGCTCGCCCTCCCAGCCGTGGGGGTGTATAATGTGACGGTCAATCCCACTATTTGTTGGTAAAAGAGTAGCCCAAGAGTTGGCGGTGGGTGGTGATGACTAGCTGCCTTCCCTCTAGTCTTACACTGCAAAATTAGGGACGGCTAGCACAGATAGCCCTCGAGTAGCTTTGTGCGAATTTCCAAAAAAACAAACAAACAAACAAATCCTTTCTGAAGGAGTCAAGACTCACTGTTGATATTTCATCTTTATTTTTCCTAACTGTTTATGTTTATCATGTAAATAACCTACATTTCATCATTGGATACAGTTTCTCTAAATTTTCAACTCAACAGTTCTTTTCCACTTGAATAGTTAGTTACTCTTCTGTTTCTTTAACAACTGTTTATTGTTGCTTAAACATCAGACCAAGATCTACTTATTATTTCAACACCACAAATAACTACACTTCTCTTTCCACACACACACAGTCAAAGACCAGGAAACTATTAGGTTAGCTTTATCTTTGAAACTACTACTTTGTGATAGAGTATATACATTTTGTAACAAATAAATATATGAAGAAAAATGGTTTGGGAGAACTTTACAGAAATATTATAGAATGTTTCAATCACTAGTCTTTTGTTCCACTCATGCATTTATAATGGTCTCCTATCATAAACATAAAACTTGCATCTAGATTAGTCCAATGTTAATCATCTTTTATTATTATTTTCCAACTTACCATCATTTTCCCAGGACAGCTCTTCTGTTTTCTTCTGTCCCAAATCAACTTCTTTAAGGAGAGCATTAAGAGCTTGCAAAACATCTGTACTTGTGTGGAGACGACATTCGAGTTCTGATAGTAATGGTTTGTCTTGAGTCCTTTATAAAAGATTAAGCCTCTTAACAGTGGGTAACACAAAGTATTACTTCTCTACATGATATCAGATGGAATAAAAAGATACATTACCTAATGTACTCACTGTTAACAAACATTAAAAAGAAATGTACATGACCAAGGTCATTACTTCTTCACCTGGATCCACACAGTCCTATATCTGAATCAGATAAACATAATGTGACATCCAGAGTAACCTGGTTTTACTGATAAATTTTGGTTTTAACTTTATATATATCGAAAAAAACAAATGCAAAATTAGCTCTAAAACAAACAGGGTGATCATTCCTTACACAAACACACAAAAGTTTAGTTAACCCTACGAAATACAGCTGGGCAGGGTCCACTCAGCTGGTAACCATGAAAGTATTTGTAAGAAAAATTACATTATAATTTTTGATAATATACAAGTATACTTACAAACTTTTATAAATTGTTGGTAAATATAATGAGGACTTTTGTACATAAAATATCAGTTATTTCAATCAAGCATTAAGATTTTTTAACTAAAGATTTTCTCACTACATTTTCTTCTCAAAATGTTGACTATCCAACATGCAGAGTAATTTTGAATTTAAGATTAAAAATAGTTTCACATATCAAAACATTTTCAAATTTCACATGCAAAACCTTTATAACCTACAGATAATCAAAGGACTTTTTAGAAAAAGCTTTATATTTTATCTATTATTTTCACTACACCTTTGTACAGGTTGGGTTTATTTGGCCAACATTGTAATCACCATAAAAATTAAGAAATATAAATTATGCTTTTTTACATTCTAAAATGACTACAAATTATTACACAAAAACACAAATATTTAGTCAAAGTAGTTTAAATTTCACATTACACATTATGACCTTTCAACCATATCTGGCCAACATTACAGAAATTATATTGCCACATTTCACTTACATTCTTGTTATTGTATCTAAGAATACAAAACCAGTCTTGAAAAAGTGATTTCTCTTGGCTGTGTTTCAGAGGACCAGTATTTTTGTTCTTAAATTCATCACATTTTCACATCATATATGTATATACATTATCACTGTTTACAAACAAGTTCATAAATTTATTTCTCTTCAAACATGTAAAAGTAAGTAAAGAACTATAGAAAACAATTATCTTTTCTAGTTACAAAATTTGTACTTGTTTTCTACTCACTTTAGATTACCAAGTCTTATCAAAATTTTGCACATGGAAGATGTGAAACAAAAAATTTTTTTTTTTTTTAGTTTTATACATACATTTTAAAATAACCTAAAATCATAAGTTACTATATCAATATCATAAAATTCCTCTATAATTTATTCAGCTTGGTAACTACGATGTATTTGGGTCCAAATAAATACGGAATTTTGAACTCACTAAAGTCTTATCTTACTGCTTGAAATCTAGCATCAAAAGAAAAGTTTGCCTCCAAATCTCAGCAAATAGAAAAGAGATTCTTATTTTGTATTCTAGCTTGTAAATATCAGTAATTTGAGTTCCTAATTTATAAGAAACTACAGACTTTACGTCAGGACATAACAAACATCTAATCTGAGCCAATGCTGCATTCAACATATGTGATATACAAAAATCAGTATTTAGACGGGTTTTTAACTTTTTTGAAATTAGAAATAAGCTAACATATAATATTGAAATTTTAATTATAATCTAGAAATTGATAAACAAACATTCATAAAATATTTCAATAAAAGTTTGGATGCGAGTCTACAAAAAAAATGACATGACATTTGATCCATGTTCATATGAAGATTTAAAAGTCAACATTTTAAAAAGTTTCAACTACCGAGTTACAGTAATACTAACTTTTTGTTATTCAATATAACTTCAGTCACTGATTGTTTTCATGCATTTAAATTCAGTGAGGATATCCAAAATACTAAACATATAAGTGAGTTTTATCAGAACATTCATGAAGCCAACCAAAGTACTGACTAAATGACTAGGTTTTGTAAGATCATTTATGAAGCCTACCAAAGTATTTATTAAATCTCTAGGTTTTAAGATGTTATTCGTGAAATGTTTCAAGCAACTAAATACTTGAATTTGACCAACTAGCAAGCCACACACATAAACTGTCTAATTAGCTGAAATGTAATAACTTAATATATAACAATATCAAATCAATATTACTTTAATATAAGATAAACATGAAAATTCTGTAGTCAACTTCTCAAGTCCAAAAAACAGAAACAGTCACTAAGATACCATTTCATGGAATTTTATAAAATAATTATGATTTTTAATCCATTTTTGAACCCACTTAACTGAATGAATGTTCAAATATCAATACTATTAATGTACCTTTACTGAACTTACAACATGCATGTTTATTAAATGTTTCCCATTAAATATCATAGAAAAACAGAAATGTATCCTTCACAGGCAAAAACAGATCATGACAAAATAGCAACAGAACTACAACTTGGGTCAATCTTGTCTTTTATTAAGTTTGCTAAATTATATCTTTCACAGCTTTAGAAGTCATCTTAAAATTTACTGTTATTGGTTCATACATAAAAAATGGTAAACAATTACAAATAATGACAGTGATTCTCAAGATGTTTTCAACACAGCTTCCATTAATGCAGGTATGTACATCTATTACACAAACTTCTCACATGCATGAACTGGACACAGAGCATTTCCTTCCTTACAACACTGAGTAAATGGATATTTATTTTTAAGTATGAATCAATCTGGATCATTGAAAGTGTATGCATCCATGTCACTCCCAAAAATAATTTTGACAAGTGGCTCTAAAGTACTTGTATGCATAAATTAATTTCACACTAAAATCATTTTCATCACAAACTGCTGGCCAACACCAAATCAATCTCATGGCACATTATTGATATAACATACCAAAGGTACACCAATGGAGCCTCCATTTTCAAAACCTAGAGAAACCTTGAATACTCAATTTTCATAGTCTTAAGTTCTGAAGCTTGTAGAAAGCTCTATATTATTTACTTACTTTGTGTTGACCAACTTTAGAACAAACGAGGTAAACAAACTATAAAATTATTAACAGTCTTGTGCACATAACCCTTACGTTCTAAGTAACACAATCCATTACCCTGCAGAGATAAGATCACTGACTAATTCTCGAGCTAACACTTCCGGGGGCTGAAGGTGAAACAGATCCTGCTCGAAAGATGTGGTGATTTCATCAGTTAAGTAGCTCTGGGTGAGTTTCAGACAGTCCAGTAAAACTACCATGTTGGCACTTAGCTCCACATCTATGATATTTTAAAGGAACAAAATCAGTCTGACTAATTAACTATTGATTGTAATCTGATTACATTCAAACTACTCTGCATTCATGAACAATCAAATCACTGATAAACTTTTGAAAGTAACCATGTATAACTCAAACTATTTTGTACTTCACGAACAATAAAAAACTACTGTGTTTTTACTATCTATATCAAAGGTGACATTAAAGTGAAGATACATCCGGAACGATGCCAACAAAACTGGTGATTAACCGTACTTCAAGACCACAACTAATAGAACCAATTATCGAACAGAATTGTTATTTATAGACTAATTATTTTATGTCGAGGACACAAACATTACTCAGCTCTCTCATTCTCAAAGCAAAGAATTGACTGAAAAAGTTTTATCGTGGTATGACCCAAGGTCTATGTGCATGAATCTAGTGGAATGGTTGTATTGTTAACAATTTACATACCATTCTAATTTTTTCAATCATCACAGTATTAAATACTGGGAACACTTAATACTATATAAACATATTTTGTCGATCAGTTTGTTAATAAAGATAAGCATTTCTCATCTTAACTAAATCTTAATGTTTTTTACATTTAAGTAGCTAATTAAACAAAAAAAATGATAAACCATCACAATAAATAGAACAGGTTATCGCATTTGGCTCATCTTATAACAAATCTAATGTTTCAGATATTCTTCAGTAGATAAGATCATAGATACTTACTTCTCTTCACACAACTGCTTTTCTCACTTAGTGCTGCTCTTCGTACACATACGTTCTCACATGCCTCTGGCTTTGCTACCCACACTTAGTACAGCTGCACTCAACCCTTCACCTACAGGAGTGCAATACACCCTCCTGATACAGCTGGCTTCATCTATTCTGAAGAATCCATCTTCACTTCCAGATTAGGCAAAAAAACAAGTACCAAAAGTGAGGAATAAAGATGGGAAGTGTGTGAAAGGACTCCTGTAACCACCTTTGAACAGGGAACTAAAATATTGTTGTGGAGAATATGGAAGAATGTGACACAGAAGAAAGTGCAACAGGTGACACAAAGCCCTATTTTTAAAGGTGAGCTGATCCCATTTTATTCAACCAAGGTCAAAGGGATGATCTTGCTTTACTCACAAAAGTCAGTCTGGAATGGACATAGTTATGATGCAAAATACAAGGATGAACCTATTAGTAATCTTATGGAACACCTCATTTCAACAGCCAGTGTTACGGACTTGTAAGGCTGTATAATACAGATTTATGGATTAGAAACCTGGACAGGCAACCCTTGCCACAGAGCATGATTCAATATGTAAATTAGTGACCTAGAAATGGAAATGAAGTATATTTATAGTTGTACCACAGTGTGGAGAATGGGCAACAGGCAGTATTAAGTATCCAGATGAAGAAGAGATGGCCACATGAAGAAGGTAATGGGAGATTAATGTGTTATATCTGGTCTACATACAAGCCTAAATTATTTCCTCCAAAGAACATTATAAATGGCCAATCAGGGAAAGGAAAAAATAGTGAACCTTATCACAGGGCACATGGAGAGTCCAGACTGCCTAACAAGGGACCAAAAATATGCCATGGGTAAAGCCAGAGTGTGTTGACTTTTGGAAGATACAATGACGACAAAGGTTATCAAAGTAACAAGGAAGATAGTAAAGGTTGGAACAAAAGTGCTAACTGAAGGAGTACATGAATTGGAAACCACGGTTCAGCAGACCACAAAGAGAAAAATGTTACACAGATTAGACTGGACAACAGATAAAAGTCAGAGAAGGTAATGAGACAGACATACAGATAAAAGTGCAACCACTTCTTAAATTGCCCACCATAAAAGATGAAGAATGCAAAATTAGGGGCCAAAAAAATTGAAGCATGGCACTGAAATGGGTAGCAAATGCATACAGGAGTAAAAAACAAGTCACACAACCACCACAAAACCTGAAGATTGAAGGGCAACTCCATGGAGGAGAACCTTCTCAGGACCTTGAACATAACATCATTAGCCATGTGTGATGTTAATGGACCCTTAAGAGGAGTTCTAATACCTGGAATCAAGCAAATATGAATAGATGTCCCTTATTGATTAAGATATGAAACAATGGTCAAATTGTTGGAACATATCATTCCCATTTTGCTTCATATTAGTAACAGGAAATGATACAGTTCTCAACAAATGAGAAGAAGTTTTGATATATTACTGTGCATAGTTGATTTGACCAAAGACCAATGACCCATGATTTCTTGCATATCCACAAATGCTCCCCAACCTGTCACAGAAGTGTCCATAAAAAGATGCAATTCTAGAGAGGGAGGCAGAAGATGAACAGCCATCATGGTGTTGTCTCTGTTGAGCCACTAGGATAATTTGACAAGCAGTAAATAAGGTAGAAGGATATCAATGTTCATGAGATCTGAGCAACATACCACTGGTTGTGCAACACCAACTGAAGGGTGTGCAATTTGAGCAGAGGGTTGGAAGAAAAAGATTTTTTCAAGCTACCTGGATGTGTTCATGAGTTGTCTGAAGGGATGAAGCTAACAGTAGCCATTTATCCATGTAACAGCTGTACATCAGACTATAACCACATGACAAAATTCATAGGATGCAGATGTTAGACTATGACCAAACAGCAA
Organism: Carcinoscorpius rotundicauda; assembly: GCA_011833715.1. NCBI lineage: Eukaryota > Metazoa > Arthropoda > Merostomata > Xiphosura > Limulidae > Carcinoscorpius > Carcinoscorpius rotundicauda. The sequence continues at coordinate 144,696,841 of CM022393.1, forward strand.
AGCAGATAATTAATAAACTTGACCCTTATGGACATAATGAAGGTTGTGTCTGGACGTTGGAGGATTAATAACATAAAGGTATGCATCCACTACATCCACCTTCGTCATCTACACACATGGAGTAACTACCCAACAAAGTGTGAGGAAACACCCTTCAGTAAAATAAGAAGGGTTGATAAAACAGTTCAGGTGGGTAAAATCTATAACAGGAACTACAAACAACCTGGTATAGAATCATGGAAAAGAAGAATTTACAGGTTCTGTAATATACTCCAGAAGAAGAGCCTGAACAATTTCAAAGAGATGGTGGCAAAAAATAGAATCCTGAAGAGATGAAAAAGGGACGAGATAAGAAAAGATTAATAAAATGAAGGGAAAAATGTTCTGGCAACACCTGAAGCACCCAAAGCAAAACCATTCCACAGATGCACAAACTTGGCCAACCATGCTTCAATCCTGCCAGAACCTACAAGATAGTCACTGGTACTGCTGGCAGTAAGGGATTTGGTAAGGAATAACTGATCAGATAGCCACTAAAAACAAGGAACGAGAAACAAACAAAGGGTGTGACAGGTGAGAGACCAAAGAAATACAGGAGGAATGTTAACAACCAACTTCCACCCTAAATTCCAGAAAATCATGAAGATCTCCAAAACTATTATACATAAAAATGATGCCATTCAGAGGTCTCACAAACAAGACATGGGAAAATGCACACTAGTTAACCCTTTCACCTTTGGTATCCTTTACTGCACATGACAGAAAGTTTTAGCATCTTACATTCAAACTTTCAGTAAAAAAATTTTTTATATATGTTATACCAATCAGTATAGCATAAGATCATACCCAATGATGCACACTTTAATAGCATACAAGTTTTGTTCTTAATTCTACAAGGTAATATCAAAAAAATATCCTAAATATCCCCTAGGGTGATACTCATGACGTTTTCTCTGACCATCCATCATCTTCTCTATTTTATCCACCATCCCTTGAAAAAGCACAAAATTAAACATTAATAACTCACTATAGAATCATCACTGCTCAAAAGACTGATAATTATGTCCATCAATGATGTTTAGTTATAGGCTCTTGAAATAGAAAATCAGATCTCTCCTACCACACCCACCTGTCATATCCTCTATTCCAGGATGTGTCAGCAGTTCTCTTTCATGTTTAATTATACATTACTTATAGTCATAAAAAGCCATTGGTTTCCATCTATAAAATGATACATAATATTACTTTGTTGCATGAACAAAGAATTGTTAGTTTCTCTATTACTACAAGCTTTGTTCCCAAGGGAAAAGATAATGGCTAACTTGAATTAATTTGTAATGGTTTTTGTTGCATAGTTAAAAACACAGAACAATTCTGAAAAATTAGGGGAAATTGTCTACTTTTTGCATGTCAAAAAGTCTACATTCTTTGGTGCATTACTTAATTATATAAAAATTATGTAGTGTGTTACTACCATTAATTTAAAATAATAGGCTTATGTGTCCTTAACAACTAACAGCAAGACAAAAGACTGGATAAATACTTTATTTCTTGTTTTTTATGTTTATTCTTTTTTATTATTATAAAGATAAATAAATGTAAAAACATGGATCTGTTTCAAGACTAGATTAGGTAAAATAAATTTTGCCGAAATATGTTTCATGAAGTACACAGGTAATGTAATTCAACAGTATTAACCCTTTTGCAACAGGCTCATTATAATATGCGTGAATTTATTTACACACTTCCACAGATTAAGTTTTTGCATTATAATTTTTGATACAGCATGTGTATCTTCACAAAATTTGGTACACTTTTAGTGAAGATAAAATCCTTTTCACACACAAAAATATTAGATAGTTTAATAAAATATTTGAACTAAAAATTTAGTTGTAAAAACGGAATCTGTTTCATTACAAGTCTGAGTGCAAAGTGATTTCACATTACAATTAAAAACACTATTCTTTTTCCCAAAAATCTCAAATATTATTTGCATAATCTATACAACCTAAATGCATTTCAAATGTTTGCTTTCAATAAGACTTTATACTTATATGTTATTTTCTATGCTCTAACTGTGAGGTCTGTCACGTATCCTACCTCACAACCATTACAAAAGTATTTGGAAATAAATATAAATTATGCTTTCTTCATGCTAGAATGACTACACATTATAATACAAAAATACAAATGTTTAGTGTGAAAAGCTCAAGTCCCATAACACTATATAGTTACAAACATATTTATTATATTGACCTTCTAGTCATGCCAACCTGACATTACATAACTTGCATTAATGTTGTACACATGCACTCAGGTCACCTATCCATTAATATAAAACTGACCATTAGTCTTCCCTGTTTTGGTTGTGTTTTAATGAACAAGTATTTTGTCACATTTCAATCATTATACATTATATATATAGATTACTATGTAGAATGAAATTGTTAAATGTATTTCTCTTAAAATATAGAACAATAAATTAGAACTAAAACAAACAATCATCTCTTGTTTCTATGACCTTTGTTCTCAGTTATTGCTGGACATGGATTGCTGAGAATTAAACTTTTACACATGGAGGATATTAAGAAATAATTTTAGGTTTTGTGCGTGCATGTGCGAGCGCATGACCAAAAAAATCATAAATGACAACACCGATACTATAGAATTCCACTATAATTTATTCAGATTTTAAAAAATATGAAACTGACCACATTAACAACACAATCTACCTCATTGAAATCTTGGACTGGAAAAATGTGGAAGCATTGAAATGGTGGAGAAAACCAGTCTGAGAACATTCTAACTGTTGTTTGGTTATTCACATGTCATATGTTGAAGTAAGTGTACATAAGAGACCATTTCAAAAAATATAAAGAGTTGAACTGAGCTACCATGTTTGATCCAATATGTAAGTCATATCTCAGCAAAATAAAAAGATATGAGGTTCTTATTTTATATTCTGGTTTGTCAATATTAGTAATTTGAGTTCCTAATCTATACAAAACTACAGACTTAGTATTTTGATATTACAAACATCTAATTTTTAACAGTGCTGCATTCGACATACCATGTGACTCACTAAAAACTATTTGTTTTTTTTTAATATTTACTCATAAATTAAGAAACTAATATAAAATATTAAAGTTTAAATTATAATCTACAATTTGATTCCAAACTTATTAACATAAATTCATAAAATAGTAGTTAAACAAAATTTTGAATGCAAGTCAACAAACACGAAATGGCCTTTGACCACTCACCTATTGCAAAAGAGTTAATATAAGCTGCATGTGCTGTAAGTGATTTATGACTTATAATAGTGCAGATAGCAGTGAGACAATTCAAAGGGAAATAAAACAGCAAAATTTAATTATACATAAACATATACTGTTATGAGCATAAAACTAGCCAGGATTAGCAAATGTAGTTTCATGTTACAGTCTAAAGTCACTTTAGAAAGAAAAGAGTAATGTTGATTTATTTTAATTTTTGCTTGGTGTTATGAGATTTGTCAAATTTATTGGTATCATTTTGAGATAGAATGCAGAAAGTAACAGATAAAATATAAGGTTTGAAATGTATTTAAAAGATTTTAGGAATAAAACAAAGGAAATTTGAAATTTCTGAGATAAGGAAAAGTATTCTCAACCTCAACATAAAAATTACTTTGCACTCAGACCATTCAAAACACTTAATAGTTTCATGAACAAATCTGTACTTCATGTTAGCAAAAACGATTTTTTTTTGTATGTGAAAAACTTGTGATGTTAACTGTAAGACTGCCAAATTTTGTGAAGATATAAACAGTATATTGAAAGTTAGACGTATTAAATCTAATGACTAAATTAGTACAGAGAGACCACATGATTGGTCAAATTGATCAAGTCCATGTTGGGAGAGTTAACATGTCCCCTACTTAACAGAGGGGTTATGTTTGAAGGGAAAGGGCTAAAGAAGACAACCACACCAACATAAGAGAGTGAGTAACCTTTAAAATCTCACTGAGGTATCAGGGTCAGAACCCCACACCTGGATCAAAGACTACTGCTTGAAGTTGAGAAACAGAAAACCCAAACAGTGATATACCAACAGGTAATAATCCAAGGCATGTTGACTCCAGAATGTAACTATGCCAGAAGCTGGTCATCATGAACACCAATATCTGGAGAGGAGGGAAAAAACAGGTAGCCACAGGAAGAAGCAGAATGTAATAGGGAAGATGTCAGATGACACAGGGGACACACATAGTAAGTCACATATCTATGTGTCTCAGAATGGCTGGTATGGGTATTAATACTTTTATTGATAAGCACAGAACAGCATTTTGACCTTCCTAGGTCATCCTCAGGAATGTCAAAACACAACAAAAGTGTTAATACCCATACCAACCATTCTAAGGTACATTTTTATTTCAAGTGGGTTTCTCGTCATCAAGAAGTAATATATCAGTGACCCAGTGTCCAGAATGGCTAAAAACAGCCTGGGGTTATCCACAGATGGAAGACAGACTTGCAGACAAAAGAAGGTATCCTTCTTGTCCAAATTCACCAGGAAAAGGAATATCTAATTTGGAATTAGACACTGTGAGACAGATCATGGACTTTAATTCATGACACACTGAAGCTGGAATTAGACACTGTGAGACAGATAATGGACTTTAATTCATGACACACTGAAGCTGAGACCTCCTCAGCCAAAAGTGTGGAGGCTGAAACCTGCAGAACAGCAGGTGGAAATGTTGTAGTTGTGTTAACTACATTGGCAGTAGTAGTGAAATAAAATTCAGAATTTATACATTCAATTCAGAAGGGATAACAAAATTACCCATCTACAATAACTGAAATTATTCAACTGCAGAAAAACACAACAGAAAGAACAAAGTCGGAGTTGTTAATATTGGGTTCCACAGCTGTACTAAGAGGGTATATCATACTCCTATTGGTGTAGGGTTTGGTGTATGCTTATTTGTATGCTACAATGCAGCAATACCATGTGAAATATGTGTGACGGGTCAAAGTATCATGGCTAGTGGTGAGTAAAAACCAGTGTGCATATAGATGGCAGCACTGAATGTGTATTTTCTTAAAAGCAAAGCCACATTGGGCTATCTCCTGAACCCAATGAAGGGAATCAAACTCTTATTTTAGCATTGTAAACCCACAGACTTACCACTTTATTATACAAGAGATAAGGTATCATATCAGAAGAAACTTTTCAGTCTTGTAATGTTAAAAGCAGTGTAAATTTAAGCAATAGTTACCTGAGTTGATAACAGAGTTATCCAAGAAAACCTTAGGGGTGCTCTCGCTTGGATTGGAAAAGAGAAGGTGCTCCAACGAGTCACAGGGACGAAGTACAGAGTACATGTTCTGTAACAAAGAGTTTCGGATTACATTATAAGCTACCTAAATAAATACATTCTAATTATGTAATAGTCATAAAATCTAAAACATGTTTCATAAATAATTAGTGGATTTCCTATTACATTCTTGTAAGAGCTGGGCTAAAATTTATTGATAAATCATAACAAAATAAGACTATTTCTTTTTACTTGACTCACAAACAATATTTGTCAAAATATTTTGATGTTGTGGTTTAAAAACAATGCTCTGTTCAAATTTTTTTCAATACTTAGTTTGTAATTTGTCTGTCAAAGATTTTACCTCTTTTTAACTTCTCAAAGAAAATAAGGATATGACAAATACATGTACAACTGTTTACTATGACTCATATGTTACACAGCTACCTAATGAAGGTTTCAGTTAGAGCTGAAAGTTCAGACACAAAAGTATTTTAAAGTTACTGCATACTTCTACAAACTTAAGATATTGCTTTAACATTCCTCCCAAATAAACTTTATAAACACACAATCAAAAACAAATTCAAATGCCACCCGATTCCTGAAGGAACATAGGGCCGCAACTGCTGCGGTTACTTTAACAAGCGGATTTTTTAAGTGAGTAGGTTGCTAGCCTCCTGCACAACCCCCAACCTGGAGAACAATTTCTCAGCCCATCGAGGGGAATCGAACCCCTGATTTTATCGTACAAATCCGGAGACATACCGCTGTACTAGCAGGGGGCACAAACACACAATTTATTTTAATTTTAGTGAAAAAGAAGTTGAGTTGAAGTGGATTATGTTACTGTGAACTGAAACTTACTGCTCTGTTATAAACAGATGACCGGTTTTGCCAAAACAGAAACTTTTTACTTGATTTAATTTTACTAATTTTTGTTATTTAAAAAAAACAAACTCAATCAAAATAAAAGTAGCATGCAGTAATAATTTGTTTGTTTGGTTTTAAACTTTGTGCAAAGATATATAATGGCAATATGTACTGGACATCATTAATATAGCACTGAAAGACTGAGAAGTGTGTGTTTTTTATAGCAAAGGCACTTCGGGCCATCTGCGGAGCCCACCAAGGGGAATCGAACCCCTGATTTTAGTGTTGTAAATCCGTAGATTTACCGCTATACTAGTCGGGGTGCAAGGCTAAGAAAATGCAGCTAGTTATCACCATTCCCTGCTAATTCTTAGACTACTCTTTTAACAATGAATAGTGGAAACAGCTGAAAGAACAACCATCTTTGGTGGGATATGGATTCAAACCTGCAACTCTCACATTGCAAGTCAAGTGCCCTAACCACCTCGCCATGCCAGGCACACATTGAGAGTAAACAAACATCAAGTCTGAAAGTCTTTATTATTGTTTAAAAAATATTTCTTGGATGGTAGAAAAATAGAACAATACCTTCTTAATCACAACCACCAGTCCTGACTCTGGTTCTACAGATAGGCCAAGGGGCTTTGTTCCTACCTGTAATATAACACCTTATGAGTAACTTAAAACACTAAAATTTCAATATTGTTACAGAAATAAATATAAATCATTAATTAAATATTATTTCCAAATATTAGTCATCATTATACTGAATAGTTTCAAGATCAATGTGGAACATATGAGAAAAAAAACTTTTAAATAATAAGCTGACATGACATATATAGTAAGATCCACAACCACAATACACGTCAATGGTATGAAGTAAAAGAAAACTTACTAAAATCTCTATATTCAGTAACAGAATCAAAATTTACCTCATGATACTGCAAGCAATAAGAAAAAAACTTTTCCCAACAATCCAGTTGTAATTCCAGATATTCTTGGTCACTTAGTTCTGACTCAACAGCCTGAAGACGAATCTATAAAGACAGGTTCCAAAACATGGTCTTTACATTAACAAAATTATAAACATCCCAGATGAGATGTATCTATAAAGATAGATTCCAAAACATGGTTTGTACATTAACAGAATTAAAAACATCCTATATGAGATGTATCTGTAAAGATAGGTTCCAAAACACAGTCTGTAAATTAACAAAATTAAAAACATCCCACACAAGATGTATCTATAAAGATAGGTTCCAAAACATGGTTTGTAAATCAACAAAACTGAAATCATCCTACATGAGATGTATCTGTAAAGATAGGTTCCAAAACATGGTCTGTAAATTAACAAAACTGAAAACATCTCACTTGAGATGTATCTATAAAGATAGGTTCCAAAACATGGTCTGTAAATTAACAAAATTAAAAACATCCCACATGAGATGTATCTATAATCATAGGTTCAAAATACAATCTCTTATACTATCTTAACATATACAAATGGAAAACAAGGGGAGGCTAAAAATGACTTTCTTCCTAAACAATGAAAAATGAAAAGCACAAAAATATCTTAATCAAACTCAGGTTAAGTTCTACCCTGTTTATTGTTACAGACCTGCCAACATTAAATTTTGAAAAATAACCCCAACTGAGACAAGTAGTAAAATATAAAACAGAAATGGTATAACTACTAGATTAATACTTACTACTTACAGTGTTCTAACAATTAAGAGCCCCATAAGTAGCACTCTTGGCTTTCTTCACAAAATCATCTCTAAATTATTGAGAAAAAACATGATTTTTGTGTCATCTCCACCTTTCTCATCAGCATTAATTCTATGGTGGAGTTTGACAATGATTCTCAAAAGTCTGTCGCAGTTTTGTGAACAAGCAAGCAAACCCTCTCAAAACCCATGTTGTTATGTGATACAATAAAACCTGTCTAAGGCAGAATTGCACGGGACCAAGTAAAATTTCTGACTTAAGCAGGTTTTCCAGCTTAGACAGTGGACATGCATTTCTTTAATTATGCACAATTTTTGAGCGGAATGTTTTGCTTGACTCAAGGGAAGTAAGACATTTGTGAATAAAGTTATTATACTGTTTATGTTATATTTATTAGAATAAGAACAAAAAATAGACATTCAGAATATACATAAGTACACAAAATTTTAATCAAATTTATTTAAAGTGTCCAATTTCAACTGTTTTGTTTTTTTAATGGGCTTTCTCATGCAGTTAAAAGAGAATGCCAATCCTATGGCATTTTCATGAAGTTCATTTTCCTTTTCATTTTTGCATACAATTTAATAGTGTTAATATAACTTAACACTTGTGATGAAGTAGGAATTTCTGTTTCTTTACTATCTTTTCCAATTTGTTCATCTTCTGAATCTCTCACACTGTTACCATCTTGTGGTTCTATTATAGATTTTAAATCACTTTCTGTTAAGTCAATGTTCACAAAACTTTCCACATTCACAGAATCATCTGCATCAATCTTTTCAATCAGAGTTTGGATTTCACGAGAAACATCACAACAAACAACTTTTAAAAAAGTGAGGGTATTAGCAGCTGTTTTTAAAAATGAGGATATTAAGTAATTATCCCTAAATTTTAAAATTTAGGTAAGATTGGAATTTTTTTGAGAATTTTTAAAGAGTAAAATTTTGCATTTAAAAGAAATATTTCTACAAATCACGAATATAATTTAACTGCAAATATATTGACTGCAGAAAAAAGAACAGTACGTATTTAACTAATACGTACTGCAACAAAATGACCATGAATTTATTAACATTTAAAAAAATTATTAATTAAATAAATTAATATTTAATCAAACATTTTTTCTGCCTTACTCAGGTTCTAATCCTACTTGCTGATAGATGAGGTGGGTGAAAGATAGTTTTCCATCTGTGTTACACAGGTTCCACCACATACGGGGCCTTTAATGAAACAAATCTTAAGATAATGCTGCAAAATTTTGACATTTCTGACTTGTACAGGTGTCCGTCCCATGCAGTTTCCGGCTTAGACAGGTTTTACTGTAGTAATAATGTATAAACACATATAATGTGATATGTGAGTGAATTTAAAAAATTCTAACCCACTAAAATACAACCAAGAGTAGTCATTTTGTAAATGCCAGTTTTGAACTCTTGGATACAATAACATGAGTGCAAGCACACTATATCATTAAAACCTTTATAACCTTAGCCAGATATGCAAGAAAGATCAATATAATACATATATAATGTTAGGAAACTGAAGCTATTCAGAGTAAACATTTTTGTTTCGTGTTATAATTTATAGTAATTCTAGAATGAAAAATACATGTATTTATTAATTTCTTATGGTGGTTACGAGGTTGGTCAACTTGACCAATCCTTTAAAAGTAGGATAGAGAAGCTAACAGACAAAAAATAAAGTTTAACTGAGAACAAACACTTAAAATGTATTTTGGAGATTTTAAAAATTACACAAAGAATATCTGAGATTTTTGGGATGAAAAATAGTTTTTAATTATGACATATCAATCACTTCACTCTAGGACTAGCAATACAACAGCCTCAATAGTGTCACAAAATCTTTAGTAAAACTTCCACTAAAAATTTTTTTCTGGTTTACAAAAGATTTGTAATCTTTACTAACACTCTATCAAATTGTAAAGATACATACAAAGCAGTGAAAGTTATAGTATAAAAACTTAATATTTACAAATGTGTATATAAATTTGTGTATTTTATACTGGGTCTGTTGCTAAAGGGTTAACAGACTATTTCAAGTGTTTGTAAGATGGAGGCAAAAAGAAAAGAGTAGTAAATTATCTCTGGGAAAATACTGGTAGGAAAAATGTTGTTGAAAAAAATCCAGAATTTCATATAAAACTGATAATAATAGAGTAATTTGTACAGGTGTAAAGTGATTAAAAATGAAACAATTACACGTGAATCATGAGAGTTGGCAGGTCTGCTGTCATGGAAGAAAAATTGGAATATAAAATTTATTTACTTACATAGCTGTACGGAAAAGGGACAAAGATCTAAGTGTTATAAAATGTAAACAACGATATTCCCAATCAAAACTACCAACACAAAAGACTTTTCCAAACTAAAGGAGTAAAACCAACTGGGAGCACAGCATTAGTTACAAACTCACTTCATTCTCAACAACATTTGTGACTTCCTCCTTCAAGTTATCTATAGAAACAACAGCATCCCCAAGATGAGTAGTGTCTAAAGTCTTTCTGTAAATCTGAAATAGAAATGTCACACTTTAGTTTCGTCAGTCTAACAGTGTACAGTTCTAATTAAAAAACAGCTTTGATGCTCATGTCATCTTACACCACACAAAAGACAATAAATCATAACACAGTCTTTAATATTCAAACTAAGATACTTAAGAAGAACAGATTTACAAACTAAAAACATTACTTACATGCATCTAACAACAACCGTCAAATACAGGTCCTTAAACTTTAACAAATACTGTTATACCAAGAAATAGATTTTTTAAATTAAAGGTAACAAAACAACAATCACTGTATCCAAGTTTCTGTGATACACACTGAACAACAATCACTGTATCCAAGTTTCTGTGATACACACTGAACAACAATCACTGTATCCAGGTTTCTGTGATACACACTGAACAACAATCATTGTATCCAGGTTTCTGTGACTCACACTGAACAACAATCATTGTATCCAGGTTTCTGTGACTCACACTGAACAACAATCATTGTATCCAGGTTTCTGTGACTCACACTGAACAACAATTACTGTATCCAGGTTTCTGTGATACACACTGAACAACAATTACTGTATCCAGGTTTCTGTGATGCACACTGAACAACAATTACTGTATCCAGGTTTCTGTGACTCACACTGAACAACAATCATTGTATCCAGGTTTCTGTGACTCACACTGAACAACAATCATTGTATCCAGGTTTCTGTGACTCACACTGAACAACAATCACTGTATCCAGGTTTCTGTGACTCACACTGAACAACAATCACTGTATCCAGGTTTCTGTGACTCACACTGAACAACAATCACTGTATCCAGGTTTCTGTGACTCACACTGAACAACAATCATTGTATCCAGGTTTCTGTGACTCACACTGAACAACAATCACTGTATCCAGGTTTCTGTGATACACACTGAACAACAATCACTGTATCCAGGTTTCTGTGACTCACACTGAACAACAATCACTGTATCCAGGTTTCTGTGACTCACACTGAACAACAATTACTGTATCCAGGTTCTTGTGATTCACACTAAACAATTACTGTATTCAGATTCTTGCGATTCACACTGAACAACAATTACTGTATCCAGGTTCTTGCAATTCACACTGAACAACAATTACTGTATCAGGGTTCTTGCGATTCACACTGAACAACAATTACTGCATCCAGGTTCTTGCGATTCACACTGAACAACAATTACTGTTGTAATTCTTCATACCATATGTGTTGATGACCACCAAAACTTAGCAGAAAAATATACAATCTATAACAATGCAATATAAGTAATATCCCAAAATAAAACCTTCAACACCAGAAGGTAAACTTTACAGTGCCAGTAACACAAAACTTGTATGATATAAAATGAAACCAAAAACTATTATCTATAATTAAATTTCAGAAACTGTTTACTTTTTAGTTATGTTCATTTTCTAAACTCACACTAATGGCTTTGGCTATTATGGATGCATTGAATCTTCCTTCCTGGAAAATCTCTGCTAAGTATGCTTCTCGAGGATCCAAATATCCCAACTTCAAACGAACATCCCTTCCCACTGACGGTTGAAGTAACACTGCTGTCCAACCAGGGGTTTGACTTCTGTCATTTTCACTAAAAAAAGAAGAAAAACATTCCAAACAAATATCACACACAAACATTTGCTCTTCCATTAGTAGATTAAAAAATACAAAAAAAATGTAGGAAACTCTTTTAGCATGACAAAAATATTAAATCAAGATGCATTAGAAATTCTTCCTTAATTTTCAAAATTAATTAATTTAGACATAATGTTTTAGTTACTTCCTTCCAAAAAGAAGTTGTAAAAAAAAATAACTAAAAGGATAAATTTTAAAAAGAATTTTGTGCAAAAAAAGATACAACTGATATTCATAAATACAGCATTCAAGGCCTAATCTTTATCTTCATATATAAACAGCATTTGAAACCTCTAGCTGTTACAGCCCAGCCAGGCTGACAAGTTTTAGTACTTCACAAAAAATCTCTCCTACACCAGTACACTTAAAATAATATTCTATACACCTCTAACTTAAAGTTACAGAATATGCAAATCTCCAAGTAACATGAAAACCACAACCAATAATGTGCTGTAACTGAACCTTTTGCATATATAAAGAATACTAAATACAGTTTACCATATCTAATATATCTTAACATAAACACTGGTCACCTCATGAAATATTTAACCTTACCAAGACATGTCTTCATACAGTTACAGGTCAAAGGCCATGTCATCACATTTGTAGGCTTGCATTCAAACTTTTATTAAACTACTATTTTATGAAGGTATGTCAATAATTTTGGAATCATATTCCAGATTATAATTAAACTTACAGTATTGTACATTAATTGTTAATTTAAAAGTATTAGAAAGTTCATAAATATCAAATTTTATGTGTCACATGGTATGTTGAATGTAACTCTGGTTTAAATTAAGTGTCTGTGAAGTCCAAATACAAAGCATATGTTTCTTACCAATTATAAACTAGACTTACTGCCACTGATAAGCTAGAATATAAAATAAGATTGATTGATTGATTGATTGATTTAGTGTTTTATGGCACAAAGCAACGAGGCTATCTGCGCCAAACAACCGGTAAAAATGTAGTAAAAGACATAAATGGAAATGAACGTAAAACAAAAAAAAAATATAAAACCAGTGTTGACACCTAGTCTACAAGGTTAAGATAGAAGGCAAAGTGTAAAAAGTTGTAAGGTAGGTATTCTATCAAAAAGGTATAATCATAACCCGCCAGGAAGACTAACAGGCAGGTACAAGACCCACCGTCAGTCACCTGAAGTTGGTCTTTCCAGTCCTGGTTCTGGGTTATGTGTCATATCAACTAGTATCAAAATGTAAAAGAATAGAAGTAGTAAAAAACACACAGCAAAAACGCAACAATGAGTAACCAAGTGTTCAGTAAAAAGAGAAAAGTCACGTAAATGGAGTAAAATTCGTAAAGGAAAATGAAGGTAAAAACAAAACAGCAATTAAAACAGAAAATGGTGTAAAAACCAATGGTGACACCCAGTCTTCAAAGTTATAAACTATTTACTCTAGCATAATAATAATGATCATAACCCGCCAGGAAGACTAACGAACAAGTTCAAAAACCACCGTCAGTCACCTGAAGTTGGCCTTTCCAGTCCTGGTTCTGGGTTATGTGTCATAGTAGCTAATATCAAAATGTAATGGAATAAAAGTTTAAAAAGACACTCAGCAAAATCATAATAAAGAGTAGCCAAATGTCCAGTAAAAAGATAAAAGTCAAGAAAATGGAGTAAAATGTGTAAAGGTAATTGAAGATAAAAACAAAATGGCAATTAAACCAGGAAATGGTGCAAAAACCAATGACGACATCCAGTCAACAAAGTAGTAAAGGCCAACCTGTAGCAGAATGGGAATGATCATAACCCACCAGGAAGACTAACAGGAAGTATATAAACCACTGTCAGCCACCTGAAGTTGGTCTTTCCGTCCTGGTTCCGGGTTATGAGTCAATATGGCAAGTACAAAAAGGTTGTAAAAGCACGAAATGATATGCAGCGAAAGTATAACAGTAACTCGCCAGGAAGACTAACGAGTAGTTCAAACAGACAGTTCAAACAGAAGCGTTAGTCACCTGAAGTTGGCCTTTCCAGTCCTGGTGTCGAGTTATTTAATGTTCTGGCTATTGTTTAATGTCGCATTGAATGAGAGAGAATAAAACTTTAAAAAGGAGCCACAAGTAAAAAGGTGTAATGAATAAAGATACTACACTTAAAGAAGATTAAAAAGATTAATGGCCATTAAAAAATTAAAAAACGTTATCAAGGTGAACAGAGTCACCATCACCAATAACTCTGTCCAATGTTACAGATTGACGCTGGGAAAAAATATGTTTAAAGTATTGCCGTCGTTGAGGATTGTAACGATGGCAAGAAAGTAAAACATGGCTGATAGTGATTTGAGTGTTACACAAACTACACATTGGTGCATCAGTTCCAGATAAAAGAAAATGATGAGTTAAAAAACTGTGACCAATGTGTAGCCTAGTGAGAACAACTTCTTCCCTCCGAACTTTACGGAAGCTAGATGGCCAAACTCCAATTTTGGGTTTAATTTGAAAAAGTTTATTGTCGCATTGTTCACTCCAAGTGGACTGCCAACTGGCACGGAGCCGAGCTTTGAAGACAACACCATAGTCCATGTACGGAATAGGCATAGGGGTGATGGAGCTGAGGCATACATATTTAGCTGCCATGTCTGCAAGCTCGTTCCCATGAATACCAACATGGCCTGGTATCCAGAAAAACTGAATTGAAGTAGCTGCTAATGAGAAATGGGCCAGTCGGTTTCGAATATCTGCTAGAATAGGATGTGAGCTAATGTGAAGTGATTCCAAGGCAAGAATAGAACTAAGCGAGTCAGTATAAATAGTGCAGTTGGAGTACTGCTCAGCTGCAATATGATCAAGGGCAAGAGATATTGCATACAGTTCAGCGGTGAACACAGAAGCTGTAGAGGGGATTCTGTGTGCAACTACTGACCCACAGCAAACCATAGCAGAGCCCACTGAATTTCCTGATTTGGAACCATCTGTATAAATGGGAACTGAATGATTGTTTGAAAGATATTCATTGAATAAAAGATGGTACTTCCAGTCTGGAGTATCCGCCATTTTTAGGTGATTGAAAGAAAGGTCACACTTGGGGGCTGTAATAAGCCATGGTGGGATGCATCGATATGTGGAATCTGCAATGTTATCCAAGGACAGACCCAATTCATCCAATTGCGCCCGGATGCAAAGGCCAAACGGAGCAATGACAGATCGTCTGTTCTGAAAAAGTACTGCCCACCGAGGAAGGAAAACACATTCCCAGGTGGGATGCTTTGGTAAGGAACGAAGTTTCGAAGTATATTGTAAAGACAGTTGCAAACGACGAAGGTGTAGAGGAGGTTCATGAGATTCAATGTATATGCTTTGAACTGGAGAGGTACGGAAAGCTCCGGTGCAGAGTCGAAGACCTTGGTGATGAATGGGGTCCAGTATCTTTAAGGCCGAGGGTCTGGCAGAGCCATAGACCATTGATCCATAGTCAAGTTTTGATCTAATAAGAGCACAATATATCTTTAACATTGAACGGCGATCTGCCCCCCCAACTGGTAGAAGAGAGGACACGAAGGATGTTCAGTGTTCTGGTGCATTTGACCCGAAGCTGCTTTAAGTGTGGTATAAAGGTCAATTTATGATCAAAGATAAGCCCCAAGAACTTTGTCTCTGGGACCACTGGCAGCAAAACTTCACCGATATGAAGTTCAGGATCAGGGTGAATACCTCGTTGGCGGCAAAAGTGCATGCATACAGTTTTGGAAAGAGAGAAATTAAAGCCATTCGCAAGAGTCCACTTCTGTACACGATTGAGGGCAGTTTGTAATTGCCGCTCAATATATCTCATGTTTGATGACTGACATGAGATGTGAAAGTCATCAACATATAGCCCATTCATAACGGTGAGAGGGAGTTGTTCAGTGATGGCATTTATCTTTATACTGAAAAGTGTGACACTCAATATACAGCCTTGAGGGACTCCAAGTTCCTGTACAAAAGAACGTGAAAGTGCCGAACCTACACGAACTTGGAATCTCCTGTCCATTCAAAAATTTTTAATAAACATGGGTAGATGGCCACGTAACCCATATGTATGGAGGTCTCGCAAAACGCCATACCTCCATGTTGTGTCGTAAGCCTTCTCTATGTCAAAGAATATTGATACAAGGTGTTGGCGGTTGAGAAAGGCCTCTCTAATAGATGTTTCAAGACGAATTAGGTGGTCTATGGTGGAGTGCTGTCGACGGAACCCACACTGGGTGGGTGAGAGGAGGTTGTTTGATTCAAGGAACCAAACGAGACGAGCATTAACCATCCTTTCTAAGGTCTTACAGAGACAGCTCGTCAGAGCAATTGGACGATAGTTTGAAGGAGTCTTTGGATCTTTCCCTGGCTTAGAGAAAGGTAAAATGATAGCCTGGCGCCAGGCATCAGGAAAAACATTCTCCTGCCAAATCCGGTTGAATATAGTCAGTAGGACATCAAGAGAATCAGGAGAGAGATGGTGTAGCATGTCATAATGAATATCATCAGGTCCAACAGATGTACTGGCAGACCAATGAAGGGACATTTTTAGTTCCACCAGGGTAAAGGGACTATTATAGTCAAAGAAACAGTCAGTTTGAAAGGTAAGAGGTGATCGTTCTGCCCGAGTCTTGATGGCCAGGAAGGTGGAGGAACAAGCAGAAGTGCTAGATACCCGGCAAAAGCTTTCACCTAGAGTGTTAGCGATGTTTCGGACATCAGTCACCTCCTGACCATCAGAGAGTAAGATCGAGAGGGGAACAGAAGTGTAGTGCCCATTAACCTTTCGAATCTTGTCCCATACGATCTTGGAACTGGTGGTAGAAGATATGCTGGTTGTGAACTTAATCCAAGATTCCTTCTGGCTTTGACGTCTTACCCACCTAGCATGTGCTCGGGCCCGCTGGAAAGCAACCCGATTTGAAAGTGTGGGATATCTGCGAAAAGTGTCCCAGGCCCGTTTTTGAGCCTTCCGTGCTAAGTTGCAAGCAGAATTCCACCATGGACGAGGATATCGTGGGAAACGTGTCGAGGTTTTAGGAATACACTGAGCAGCTGCATGTATAATACAATCAGTTACCGCTGCAACACAGTTGTCTATTGATGGCTGATTTACGATGACAGGATCAAGTTCTGCGAGAGCAGTGAAAGTGGACCAGTCTGCCTGATCCAGCTTCCACCGGGGCACGCGGGTAGGGTGGCATCGACCACGGCCAGTCTCTCTCAAAATGATCGGAAAATGATCACTGCCTAGTGGATTACTGTCAACCCTCCATGAAAAATGGGAAAATAATGAAGGGGAGCAAACTGAGAGATCAATGGCAGTGAATGACTGACTTGGTGCATGAAAGTAAGTGGAAGAACCAGTATTGAAAAGAGAAAGATCGTGATCAGAGAGCATCTGCTCTACAGATCGACCCCTCCCATCAATAACAGCACTTCCCCAGAGGGGATGGTGTCCATTAAAATCCCCCAGGATTAGAAATGGAGATGGTAACTGTGCAACGAGAGCATCCAGGTCTGATTGATCATATGTCTCTCCAGGGGACAGGTACAGAGAACAAACAGTGATGGTACGACCCAAGGAAATACGGATGGCTACGGCCTCCAAGGGTGTATTGAGTGACAAAGACAGGGTAGGCACATGTTGATCAACCAAAAGTGCCACCCCTCCATGTACTCGACCATCACACAACTTGTCATTTCTGTACAGAGAAAACTGCCGAATGGAGACTGTATCAGCAGATTTGAGAAATGTTTCTTGTAGAGAAAGACAAACAGGATGGTAGGAAGCAATCAGCGTTTTGATATCATCCAGATTAGAACGTAAACCTCAACAGTTCCATTGTATCAAGGTGGCCATTTTTAAGAATGGGCAGGTGAAGTGGTTGGAGAGCCCTTCGGTTTACGACCTCGTCTTTTGTCTTTACTGTCTTTCTTCGGAGGAGGTCTATCAACCTCCATGGATCCTGCTCTGGGTCGAGTGGGCAGGTTTTTGTTATTGGAAGAGGAATCAAGCGACTGAGGACGCGGATGAGTAATTGTTTTGTTTATTGTGGTGGGAGAAAATGATGTATCAGAAGAAATGCCTGTATTTGAAACTGAAGGACATGGATCTTGAGGTTTGTTGGAAGTTATGGGAGGAACAGAGATGGGTGTGGAAGTCGATTCATCTACTGTTTTAACCACGGAGGGCAAAAGGCTTTTCATTTGGTTTGAAAACGATTCTTTTGGAGGCACAGAGAGATCTGTCTGCACTTCCACTGTAGTTGTGGAATGGAGTGCAGCAGCATATGTCCGAGATGGGATTGTGGACATCAATTTCCGAGCCTCAGGATAACTAATGTTATGTGTCGTTTTCAAACGCTGCACCTCTTTTTCCTCCAACCATTTTGGACAAGAATGAAAGTAAGAGGGGTGAGAACCATTGCAGTTGACGCAATGTGGGTTTATGTCACAATCATAGGCATCGTGGTCCTTGCCTCCACAACGAGCACATGTCAGGGAACCACGACAAGATGTCTTTGAGTGGCCGAATCTCTGACATTGAAAACATTGAAGAGGGTTTGGAATGTATGGCCGAACCCTGCAAATGAGATAACCTGCTTTGATGGTGGCGGGTGCTCGTGGCGAAGTGAATGTTAAAACAAGGGTATTTGTTGGCAGTGTAACTCCATCTTTGCGAGTGGAGATGCGCCTCACTGCAGAAACTCCTTGAGTGGAAAGACCGGCGAGAATCTCCGATTCAGGAACATTCTTCAAATCCCTTTCAACAATAACTCCTCGTGAAGTATTCAAAGTAGCATGGGGTGTAACCTCGATAGGTATATCGCCAATTACCTTTGATTTCAAGAGATGTTCACTGTGTTGGGATGTGGATGTTTCAACCAGTATGTCACCAGATCGAAGCTTCTTTACTGACTTTGGAGAGCCAGCAAGTCCCTCGAGCCCCTTTTGAATAAAAAAAGGGGACATTTGCCCTAAAGATTTTTCTGAAAGAGAATGCAATATCAGAAAATGAGGTACGTGTGTTACTGAAGTTGGAGATTGCTGTTCTGAGTATTCGAGACGTGGTCGCTTACCCATTGACTGTTTTTTTACAATTTTAATTAAATTTTTTGAAGGATCCATAGGAAAGTGAAAAGTTTCGGTACTCACTGACCCCACCCACCATGGAGCCCTACAAGGGGACGCACTACAAAGTCACGCAAGGACAATGCAGCAACGCCAGGGTTTCGTGAGCACTATACCCAAACACCAGCATCAGGCACAATGTCCACAACACCTGTTGAGAACTTCCAACACTGGTACTTGGTTGGCTCTAGCCCAGGTGGACCAGCCGATTGACCCAAGGGGGGCCACCCAAGGGCCGCCCGTCTACAGGAATTCGAGGCCAAAGTGGTGTGTTAGGGTTGGACCCCTCAACCACCAGGATCCTCTCCTCCCCTTCACGGGTCGCCACGCACAGAACAGAACCTTCCCTGGGAGGTCCCCTCACCACGTACAGGAATCCACTCCGAGGGGTATAAAATAAGAACCTCCAGTCTTTCCTATTTACTAAGATATTGCTATATTTACCAAATGAAAGTGCCTGTCCATTTTTTTGGAAAAAACTTGCCTACATATCCCTACTTCTGTCTATGACATATGAACAACCAATCAAAAGCTCAAAACATCCCCCCCTAGTGGCTTTCTCAGCACCTTTGATGTATTTCGGTGACAAATCCTTTCTTTTCATGCTAGATTCAAAAAACTAAGATAAGACTTGAGTGAGCTAAAAATTTCATATTTTTTCAGGTCCAAATAGAGCTTAATAACTAAGCTTGATAAATTATAATAAAATTATATGGTATTGATAGAGTAATTTAAGATTTTTAATTATTTTAGAATGTATATATGAAACCTAAAAAATATTATTTTGTTTCAAATCCTCCATGTGCAAAATTTGTTAAGATTTACCAACCTACAGCAAACAAGTACAAAGTTTTTAACCAGAAGAGATAACTGTTTTTGATTCTCCATCACTTCATTTTAAGGAATATGAGCATGTCTAACATGTTGTGATATTTTCAGTTTTAAAAGGCATTTGGTAATTGGTTGGCTGTACATCAATATGCCAATTAACAAAGGCTTCACATACAAAACTTGGTAAAACTTAGAATCAACAGAGGACATTTTAAAACCAAGCCTACTTGTAGTAGTATTTTATCTTCACTATTTTCTCACCAGTTGAGAACAAACTGGGCACATGGCCACTTTGACAAAGAAATAACTGAAACATGCCAGTCCTCACTCCTGTTACACAAAACACAAAGTCATGTTCACAGTGAGACTGAGTTTATTTTCCTCTTTAATTCTTTACATATAGACTCAGTCACTTTGACTGACCACATAAACTTTCACTAAATGTTTAAAGCCATTATAAATGTGACACAACTTTTAATATAGTCTGCACTGCAATTCTTTACAAAATTTAAGTCTTTCAGTAAACACAAGCATTTAACATACAGAAATTCATATTTTTAGTGAAGTATTTTTAATAAATTAAAAACGTTTTCTCTGTTGGAATTGTGTAATTTATAAATCCTCCTGAACACATTTAAATATTTTTTCCAGTAGAACTTCATATTTTATCTGTTATTTTCTTTACCTAACTCTATACAGTTGATCAATTCGACCGATTTCAAAATATCTTTTCTTTCTATAAGAACTTAAAATTGTAACACAAAACTACAAATTAATTTAACCTCGTAACAGTATGCATCTACTTTTGCATACATTTCACTGTTTGGTTGTCCTCTTGATTGCTATTTGAACAGTATCTAACTACTATTCATGCCATTACAGGTTGTAAAACACTTTGAGAATGTGTAACTCGTGTTACACTATCAAATTATGTCGCCCACAAGCTGCTTATATGCATTTTTGAAATGTTTTTATTGTATTATTATTTATTTTCCCTGATATAATCTTAAGTAATCTCAAGAGATTTGTATTTTTCATTTTAGTAACTTTCATACTAATAAATATGGAGTAAACATGAAAAACAAAGTAGTATTTTTTGCTGTCAACTATTAATGACACTTAACCCTGCACTCTTATACAAATTATTGTGATGAACTAAATAATTTTTATTTAATTAAATAAAAACATGCAACTTCCTCTATCACAATTTTTGTAGCTTTTTAACTATAAAACAAGAACCACTACAAATTAATCAAAGCTGGTCCTTATCTTTCTTGTGGGAATGAAGCTTGTACTAACAAAGAAATTAACAATTCTCTCTCAAAAACGCAAGGTAATACAATGTTTGAAAGTTGAAAACCTTGCATTACTATTGGTTATACATAATACAACATTAAATGTAAGAGGGAGCTATTAGCAAATCCTGAAAGAGAGAACGTGACAGATTGGTGTGGAAGATGAACCTTAAGTTTCTATTTGATGGCTCTGAAACCAAACAAATTGAAAGTTATAAAAATTATGATTTGCCTGAGCAATGACAATTTTATAGAGTAATTTCTGTTTAATTTTATACTTATTGGAAGAGTGTTGAATAAAATAAAAAGATGAGATGATAAGAGAGAAATGTGTCACACTAGAAGAAAGTCAGGACCTTTTTAAATATTACCTTATAAAATTAAAAACTTAAAACTTATATTCTATTAAAATGTGAATTATTAGCTAATATTTTATGCTATATTAATTGGTATAACATAAATAAAAGTAGTTAAATAAAATATTATATGTAATTCACAAAAACCTAGAGACACGCCCAGTAAATGATGCCTGCATGTTAATGTTTCGGGTAAGTATAAATATAAATCCACATATTAAATAGTAAATAGTCATTCATCATTATTAACATATATATAATCAACTCTTTCACTAACTTGGTTACATATTTGACTCCTTGTAAAATATTACCATGTTAGTTTCAAATTTAGTACCACCCAAAATTTCATGTCTTCAAGTTTCAGGTAAATAGTAAATCATCTGTATTTTTTATTGTGTATCTGAAAAACAAACTTGTCAGCCTTTTATTTAGATTTACATATACATGGCAGTGACGGGTTTGTTCTGAATTTTTCACAATGCTACTCGAGGGCTATCTGCACTACCCATTCCTAATTTAGCAGTGTAATACTAGAAGGAAGGCATCTAGTCATCACCACCCACCACCAACTTTTGGGCTACTATTTTGCCAACAAATAGTAAAATTAATCATCACATTACAATGCCCCCCTGGTTGAAAGGGTTCGGTGTGTTAGAGATTCAAACCCACAACCCTCAGATTACGAGTAAGTTGCATTAACCACCTAGCAATGACTGGCCAATGTGGCAGTGAAAGAGTTAATTTGTTTAGTGTAAAGCAGTATTCCTAAAAACTATAATATGTTTTTTATCTTCATGTTCCAAACCTGTCAATCCCCATGAATCGAATAACAGCATCACTAGTGGCATTCAGCCATAGTGTCCAAAGGTGAGTTGAAGATACACAAAAATCCACCAAATCACACTAGAAAATAAAATAAGTGTTACAAATAATATCTATATAAATAACTGAAAGATAAAAAAGATAAACTTTCTTAGAAATTTCCTAATGTTGAAAAAAATATTTTTCTCTTCTCTGGTAATTTCATCTCCTCAGAACCACAGAATACTTGATTCAGTACAAGTTGGTATAATGTTAAGCACAGCCTTAACAACCTTTCACAATATGCTCTGCCCACCAAGAGTTATAAAACTATACTTGTCATGTTTTAAGTTTGCACGCTTATTGATGAGTTATTGGGGGAGGGGGGGTCACTGAAGAAAAATTTTACAAATGAACAATTGTTGTTATCAGTTAATAAATTTGTTACAAAAATTTTCACACTTCAAGTTACCACTTTAATGAAACTAACCCTAATGAAAAGTAACAATTTCCCCTCTGAACATTTCAGTTGAAACCACCTTTCCTACAATTAATAATGCTTCATTTTTCATGTTATTTCTCACTGAATAAACAAATTCATTATAAAAAAATCCATTTTTCACACAAAACACAAAATTTTGTGAAAATTTTAAGAGAACATTATACAAAAGAAAAAAAGACATTCCATAAATCAAAACATAAATTCTTTTTGTTTCTCATCTGGTCTGTCTACTCATCCTGCACATCTCATACTGTTTCTATGTTAATTAATTAATCATCTGTTCACTATATACTGGATATCAATAAATGTCACAATTTTCAATAATCTCAACATCAGTGAGTTACAAACACAATTTACAACTCTTACCAAGCTACATAACTTCAATATTAAAACAATTGCTTATCTTGTTTCAAAGAAGCCTAAACAATCATTAAATATCTACTCAAAAATACATTAATTAATAATACTTACATCAAAAAGTCTTTTAAATCATTAAATACACACTGAGAATTTCCTTTTAGATATGACCAAACCATTGAACTTGTAATTTATTAAAACATGAAAGTACTAATGGATACAAAGTAAAACATTTTCCTTCTTGTTACAAGCAGTTTAAGTGCAGATCTCACAGACGTAATTTGATAAGCTGAAACTGAGAACGACTTACTTCCGGTGCAAACAGCGTTGACACGTGAGCTAAGTGATACTGAGTGGATAACACAACAGGTTGAAATATACAGAACTGGCTTTGGGAAGGAAAGTTCAGAAACACACCTAAGTATATATTAGTTCCTGAGCTCCCAATGGCTTTTTTCAAACAAGGTTTAACACCTGTAAATAAAAAAGGATATATTTTGAGTTATTACTGCATTTATCAAACAATTTAATCAACTTCAAAATAACTCACATTCACTTACATTTTCAACTGTCAAGGATTTTTTAAACAAAGTTTAACAACTGAAGTAAATAATATTGAATGTTCTCAGCTGTCACTGACTTCTCTAGGTGAAGTTTAACACGAGGTACATCAAACTGGGTGTTTTCGGCTGTCATGGAATTCTCTAAAGTTTAATACTTAGGTTTGCAACTGAATATGTGAAAGAGATAGCACAATTATTTAAATATAGGTTGTTATTATTTTACACAGTTAAAATTACTTTGAAGAACTTGAAAACTTAGATGGTTCATGAAAGTAGGAAGGAAATATTTTGTACAATTATTAAAGCTAAAGTTTAAAATCACCCAAAATATTCTGAAATTATCTCATGATTGTAATATGAGTGATTACACAGCTTGAGTAAAAAAAGAAAAAATTATAGGAAGGGACTTTTTAATAAAAAGTAATACCATGTTCCAAAATGTGTGGAAAACCAAAAAAACAAACCAATTGTCTGTTTATTACCAATTAATTAACAAATACATACACATTTTGTTGTTAATACAAACAATTTTAAAGGTAATATGAATATTCATGGTATGTTTTAAAAGTGTTTTAGTTCATTATTCTGTTAGTTATATCAAGCATAAAATCTTCAGTACACCAGTATTTCCCTCTAACATGTATGGTTCAGATGCGACAAGTAATGTCTATCAACCAACATCTGTCATTCAAAGAGTTTGTATACCACCAATATAGTAAAGTGATTATTTAAACATTTGAAAATATTTCATTTATTTTCTATTGTAGTCTTGTGAAAACTGAATAATGGAGTAACATGTGAGGTTATAACTAACCTAACTGACTCATGCAATTCTTAAAGGTATCTGATTCAGGTGTTTATTTCTTACATTTTCTTTTATGATGTGACAAACTTAATGTGTATATTTCAATTTGTAATATCACTGTATATTTATTAAAAGATCAGAAAACCTGTGTATTGCACATATCACATTACTTGCATGTGAAAATATTATCTTAAGCCATTGCAATATCAAACTAGATTATACACCAATATAAAATAAACCAAATAATGGTTTATTACACGTCACTACCATGACAATGCAAGATAAACCAACAAATAGTTTATTTCACGTCACTACCAGGACGTTGCAAGATAAACCAAAAAATGGTTTATTACACGTCACCACCAGGACGTTGCAAGATAAACCAAAAAATGGTTTATTACACGTCACCACCAGGACGTTGCAAGATAAACCAAAAAATGGTTTATTACACGTCACTACCAGGACGTTGTAAGATAAACCAAAAAATGGTTTATTACACGTCACTACCAGGACGTTGTAAGATAAACCAAAAAATGGTTTATTACACGTCACTACCAGGACGTTGTAAGATAAACCAAAAAATGGTTTATTACACATCACTACCATGGCAATGTAAGATAAACCAAAAAATGGTTTATTACACGTCACTACCAGGACAATGTAAGATAAACCTAAAAACGGTTTATTACATGTCGCTACTGGGACAGATTGTTTGGTTTTTCAATTAAACATAATTCAGCCACACACACATTTTTAAGATTTTCTTTTAATATCCTAATTTTATTATTGAACTAAAAAGTGAAAATGAGAAGCAAATTTTATCCACTACTAAACATTTGGGGAATAACTTGACAAAGCACATAAAACACAACAGATACTCTTGTAATCGTACTGGTATCTAATTACACAACAGATACTCTTGTAATCGTACTGGTACCTAATTACACAGAACTTAACTTTTGATACAAAAAGTATAAAAAAATGACCAAACACAAAAAAATCAAATGGGCTATCAGTGTGATTATTTTGCATTTCTTTCGTAATGCCATGTTGTTTTAACTTGTGTTACTTTTAGTAAGAAATTAAGCTTCAGGTCATTTAGAAATAGTTTACATTTAAAAGATTCAAAATACAAATAACACTGCACAGAATAATGTTAAAAAGTAATAGTACCATCTAAAACTGTGTTCTATTTTTGATGGCATCATTCTAATCCCCAATCAAAGTTTCACACATAAACAAAATAATTTGCAGCAATGTTAATTTAGATCAGTGGTCTTTGTTTCATTACAAAGTTCAAAGCAAATTGAACTGATAAGTTCAGCATGATTCAATATCCGTAAAATATCTTCAAAATGTGATTGTAATTAACCACTTATTACGTGAAATGATTCATGACATATTGCTTTATATGTTACTAAATTCTTAGCACGTAAGTGTAGCTTTGTCCAAAATAACTAAAAATAATTATTACTATTGTACCTGAGCTGTGGTAAGAAATGTTGCTGGTTGATTCTCCACAGTGTTCTACAACCGAAGCAGCCATTAAACATTCTTGTTGCTGTAAATCATTATATATTCAAGATAAAAGTTACTCAAAAAAACAAACAAGTGGATAAGTACATATCACTCATAAATGTTTACATTATCTTTAACAAATAATGTCATATATAGTTTTAATTAAATTAGATAAATCAAACTCCTTTAATTAACTTTAATTACACTTTGTGAAATATTTTCTTAATTGCTAGAGCCATTATATCCTTAACAAATATCCATTATGCTTTTAATTTCATAAAACAAAAACTTTTAATTAATGTCAGTTGCATTTTCTAAGCTATTTTTTGTTAACCTGAAGTGATGGGTCAAAACTTATGTCATTAAGCAATTGAAATATTTATGGAAAAAACAATTATTTAAAGACAATTCTTAAGTGAACTTCTTCCAACAGTTAAATCATACTTTATCTTAAAAAGATTGCAAAACCTAATGTTAAGACACTTAGAATATTACTTGAGATACACATTTTTAACTGGAAAACATATGTACAGAAATAAACATAATAAAATTCCAAGAAGAAAATCAGTTGTGCAAGTTTGAACTACCACTAACAAGAAAAAATACCTTAGATTTTCTTCAATGGATATTTTTTACTTACATCTTGAACATAAATTATTAGAAAAGTGCAAATAATGAAATAATTTATAGATATATTAAAACATTAACAGATATACAGAGAAATATGGTAATTATTTATTTTTCCAGTTTATCCCTAAAGAGCAAAACTTTGACCTGATCTACGGCCAATCCTCGGAACACTTGCAAAGTTTCATTACAATTAATTAAATCCTTTTTGAATTCAAATAGTAAAAAACACTAAAGTAGACAAAAACAAACACACCTGTATATGCACTGAATCTAAATTAATAAACACAAACCTGGTAAGACCAAATGCGAAGGTGAAGATCCTTGCACAAAGCAAACACCAGCCAGTCATTTTCTATACAGTGACAGACTAAAGCTAAAGCCATTTCATATCCTTCTGGATTGCCTCTATAATACCATAAAAAACAATATGAAACTAAGTCCAAGTGTTATATGAGAAACTGGTATTTACAACACACTTTAGGAAGCAACTCAAAATTTTGAATCCCACATTAGTCCATTATATTGTATTTTCAGCATTAATATTGCAATTAACAGCTTACCTTCAACACAAAAAATAATCCTATGCATTAGAGTGTATTCAGTATTTTTCAATGAATTAACAACCATAATACAACTTTTGATTATTAAATATTTATTTCTATGACTGAAGACAGTTTCAGAAGTTAGTAGATCAAGGAAGGTAAAACTGTTTTTGGTCCTAGTTATCTCAACAGTTGGAGCATTAGCCTTATTAAAATGTTTGAGTCTCTTTCACTTAAATACCTGATATCGAAAATCACTCAATGGCTGACCCTACTCTTAAACCTTATAAATAATCATAATACTCACCTTATAACAGAGGGAACAAGGCCACTCCAGAGCCGAGACATCACAGACGTTCGCCGTAATTCAAATGAATGCACTTTACCTACATTAGAATCACACACACACAAAAGAACCTTTAGTATATGCAAATATGATATTTTAATCAGTGGATTTCTTAATTAACTAGCTTTATATGTCAGATACAGCATAAATTACTGTATCACCCTTTGCTAAAGCTAGTGGCTATTCTTAGCAATCTGGTTTACATTGTTGTTTAACGTCTAAAGGAAATAAAGATGTAAAGGTGAGGTTACATTTTTTGAATGTTAACACCACAATGGAAATTTTTATACTTATGTCCAGCAAATGTTAACATTTTCATGGCAATGAAAACATATTTCCAATAGATACTTACCTCCACTTACAGCTCCAACTATTCTTGATTTGACTGCCCCATTGTGCACAAATGTTTGCTTGCCATTAGCCATGAAACTCTAACCTAATTCCACATTTATACCACATGGTTTAACTGTGTTTAGTGTACAAATTAGCATGTGACAGTCCTTCACCAAAAACAGTTCAACAAATCCTCCTGTAGCAGTCAACTCCTTCTATACAGTTGAACCAAATTTTGAACAGGTAAAGAAATCGGTACAAAACACCTAGATGGGTACTCTTCAAAAGTATCTGAAAAACAACACAGTGTGTAGAAAAAACATACATTGTGAAGATTACACCATATCTGAACAAGAAATACTCTTTGATATGTGAAGCAAGAAGATTTGGTGTCATAATTAGTGGTGGAACAAAATAACTCCAAATCCCTAAGTGAAGGAATGTGTGTAAAATGGCTTGGTCATATAGGACTATAACATAGAGGTCAACTCCAATCCATATCAGTTGCATTAGGAGGAACTCAACTAATCCATGGTATGAGAAGGGTCCTCAAGCATTACTCTCGGGTCTAGAATGGTTAGTTGATTAGCACATACTAGCACAAAGCAACTAGGCTATTTGCACCAAACAACCAGTAAAAAATTAAAAATAAAAGTAAAATTATTAAAATACAAAGAAAGGAATTATGTTAAAACAAAACAAAGGCCAAGGTCCTGGCAGACCAACAGACCAATTTTAATCAAATGAGGGCAGGATAGATATTTATCATAGAACATCCATCTGCTCCCCAGGAGGTGGAAGAAAGGACACGAAGGATGTTTAGTGTCCTTGTACACTTGACACATAGCTGCTTGATGTGAGGAATAAAGGTCAGCTTATGGTCAAAGATAAGCCCAAGAGCTTTGCCTCAGGGACTGTGGGAAGCACAATTTCTCCAAGACGGAGATTGGGGTGAATAGACCACTGACAGAAATGCATGCAAATGGTTTCAGCAAAAAAAAAAAGATAAAACTGTTTGCTGTGGTCCATTTCAGTGAACAATTGAGAACACTCTGTAGCCACCACTCAATAAAACTCATGCAAGACAACTGACACAAGATGTGGAAATCATCAACGTAGAGACTGCTTGCAATTATGGAGGGGAGTAGTTTGCTAATGGCATTTATCTTTATAATGAAAAGTGTAACACTCCAGACAGTCTTGAGGGACTCAAAGTTCCTGCAGGAAAGAACTGAAAAGTGTCAAATCCACAGACTTAAAATTGCCAGTCCATTAAAATTATTTTAAATGGCAAATGGCCAGAAAACTGTATGAGCAGAGACCTTGCAGGATGCCATACGTTTACACAGTATAAGCTTTCTCAAGGTCAGAAAATACAGAAACAATATGTTGTTGCTCAAGAAAGACTTCCCTGACTGACATTTCTCATCAAATCAGTTAGTCCACAGTGAGCACTGTTGTTAGAAACCACAATGGGTGGGCAAGAGGAAGTTGTTTGATTTGAAGAACCAAACAAGACAAGCATTAACCATCCTCTTTAAGATCTTACAGAGACAACTTGTCAAAGTCATTAGATGGTAGTTTAAAGGAATTTTGGGATCCTTCTCAGGGTTAGAAAAATGGAGGACAATAGCAAGGAACCAAACATCAGGAGAAACATTCTCCTGCCAGATTCAGTTAAAAACAACCAGAAGAACAGCAAGAGAGGCAGGAGAAAGATGCAGTGGATATCATCAGGTCCAACTGACGTACTTCCAGACTGATGAAGAGCAAGCTTAAACTCCACAAGAATAAAAAGGAAAGAGGTGATAACTTTGCCTGAATCTTGATGGCTAAAAAATGATGGATAAGGTAGAAGTGCCAGATACATGTGAAAAGCTTTTACCAAGAGTATCATCAAAGCTCTGGGCATCAGCAACTTCCTGGCCACAGGAGGTCAAGATTGAAAGGTGGAAGTATACTGCTCACCCACCTTCTGAATATTGTTGCATATGACTCTGGAATTGGCAATAGAAGAGATGGTAGTTGTTAACTTATCCAAGATAACATCTTACCCACCGAACAAGTGCATGGGCCGCTAGAAAGCAATGTAGTTTCAAAGTGAAGGATAATGTCCAAAACACCCACTAAGAACATCCAACACTGATAACTGGTTGAACCTAGCCCAAGTGGACCAGCCGAATGCCAGTCTACAGTATTTCAAGGCCAAAGTGGTGTGTTAGGGTTGGACCCCTTAACGACCAGGATCCTCTCCTCAAACGTGGATGAACATTCAAACTGATTAGCATTAAGGATGTAGCATTAAGTCCACAGTATAATAAATGTCCCAGCCCACTTACATGAAGACTTATGTTAGCTGATCCATTTCCAATTAAAACCAGTTGTCCAGCAACTGACATCTAGGCAATAGTAGGAGTAAGATTTCCAAAGAGTAGAGGCAAATTGCAAAACAGGTGGACAAACGCAGTCCAGATTGAAAAAAACATCAGACTCAGAGCAGGAAAATTGTCATGCCTTCCACACAGGCAGAATTGCCACTGTCCTACCCTCCACTTATTGAAATTGTCCACAAAAGAAGATTCCTCCATGACCCACCACCTCAGTGAGACATTATTAATAATGTAGATGACCCCAATAATTCACTGTATCAATAAACAGAGAAAGATACTCTACAAGTAAACATATTTTTCAAAGTAATGATTCACCACCTCAGTGATGCTTTGTTATGTGAATACCCCCCATAATTAATTGCATCAATAAACAGAGAAAGATGCTGTACACGTAAACATATTTTTCAAAGTAATGATTCAACACCTTAATGATGCTTTATGTGAATACCTCCCATAATTAATTGTATCAATAAACAAAGAAAGATGCTGTACAAGTAAACATATTTTTCAAAGTAATGATGTCTAGAAAATAACGTGAAGGAAATACATCAAAAAAACGCCCTGCGAGTAATCTGAAAGTGCTGTATAAGCAAACCTATCTCTTAAAAGTAATAATGTTTACAGACAGAACGTTATCTTAAGCAAATGCTGAGAAACATGTCATGGGACAATTAACATGTAGATGCATAACAGATGCTACCAAAGATCAAATAAATATAAAAGCATCACTTAAGACACTCAGAGAAACACACAGAGGGACTTCAGTTATTTGTTTAGATTGAACAAATATATGCTCTTGGAATTGTAGGAGGTTACAAAAGCTATAAACAAATTAAAAATGTATCACGAATGTTGAACTAAATAAGCAGACATCAGTGAGCTTGTTAGAAGATACACAAACTTAGATATTGAACCAGAAGACTTCGATTGATGAGACGATGCTATAATTGGACCATTGTTCTTGGATGGTAGAGAAAATACATGTATAGAAAAGAGGTCATGTGGTCAGCTAAATCAACCAAACCCATGTTAAAAAAAGGATTAGTAATTAACTAGAGAATGTATGAGTTTGTAAACAGTTTTACAGTTTAATGGTGAATCAGTAAGTTTTTTCACAAAACAAACTCAAAGAAATAGTAAACAGTTTCTCTGAGTAGGCTGATAATCACCCTTCTACTAATATAAAAGGGCTTGGAAAATAAGTCTAATGAGTTAGTTAGTTAGTCAGCTTAGTAATTCAGACAGCTCAGGATCTCAGTCAGAATCAAAACAGAAGAACAGGAAGATTTCTTCATTCCCAGATCCTTTGTAAGTATTATTAATGCTATTATTCCTTAACATCAGTCACTGTGGTGACAGAAGTAACTAACCGTCTACAAAAAACCTTAATTAGTTAGACTGTATATGTGTATAGTGTTAAATGCTTGAAAGTATAAATAAAATGTTTGATTGGACGTATCAGGTTCGAGTCTCTTTTGTTTGAACTGTAAAGCCTCGAGTTAGTACCTATAAGCTCCATTCGCCATGATATCCTAACTTAAAAACAAATTTTGTACATGACAGCAGATAGTATTAGTCAAAGCTCTACTAGATAAACTGGTTCAACCAATTATGTCAATCTAAAGAATATTAAAGGTGGTCAGTAATCCCTTTCTGCTTTGCACATATTAGTCCATGAGTGTACTGTCTGGAACAAATATATTTATGATGCAATATACAGACTACCAAGCACAACATTTACTGTGATCACAACTTTATCTGGCAGAACAGAGCACAGTATACAGCTTCTTATGGACAGTACTTTATCTTGCAGGAGAGACCACAAACATACAGCTTCTTATAGACAATACTTTATCTTGCAGGAGAGACCACCAACATACAATTTATTGTGGACAGTACTTTATCTGGCAAGACAGATCATCAGCATATAATTTCTTGTAGGAAGTACTTTACCTGGCAAAACAAACCACAGTATAGTTTATTGAAATCACTACTTTATCAGACAGAACTGACCTCTAGTGTACAGTTTCAGTGGTAAAATAATATGTGAAGACAAGTGATGTAGTGCACAAGACCCTATATTTAAGCATATGCTGTGACAGCTAAAAGCCTGGTCTAATTGACAAAAAACACAATTTTAGTTTTTACATATTCAATTATTTCCAAATGTTAGCTAATTATGAGAAAAGACTACTATATAACAAAACTTATAAATCAGTCACCTAAAGAACTCCTAAAATAAAATGTTTGTGTTATGACTGTTAATTATAATTACAAATCAGTGTTTATTGTATGGAAAACAAATTCCTAGCCTATTTAAATACTTACCTCCATTTTCAGAAGAGGCCATTGAGACAACCAAAACTGAGCCAATACTACTGGCCAACACAAAAACAGCATCATGGTTCTGATTGAGCCACAAGCATGCCGTGTGAGGCAGTGGAACACCAATAGTAGTATGATTTAAGACATGATAACTAGTTGTATCCCGCATTGCTGCCACAGAGGCATCAAAAAACACTGATGGGAGCTTAAAATGGGACTGCTGTGTAGCAAAAACATCCTGGAGAGAAAAACACAAACTTTTACCAAATCTTACACCACTTCTTACAAAAAATATTCTAATAAGAGCTTCTGATTAAAGAAGACTACAAAAATTTGAGAACTTGGAATTATTTTTTTCCGGTTACACTAAAATCTGGGGTTAATTTATACAGTTTTAGAATAGTACACCTAATTTTTGCTTAATTGGAAAATAAAAGTAATTTAATTCTATAATCATGATTGAAAAACAGCTTAACTTGCAGTATGTTTGATAATCTTTGTTAATATTTATAATAAAAAAGTACAGTATTCCATTCTATTAAATGTAATGAATGTGATCAATACATCTTTTCAGCTCAAATTAATTATCAACAGCTATCTTAAGAAATTAAAGAAAGACAAAATGAACACTTAAAGATTTATTCTATGAAAAAATAATGCAGTTTTATGTTAATTAACATATTCCTAATAAATTGGAATTTTTAGGTTATAAAAAGTGGAAAAAGGTTTTTTTTTAATTTGTTACCCATAGCTTAAAGGAAAAATACACATGAATTTATGAACTGTTTCATGCACAAGAATAAAGGAAAAATATTCACTCATTTGGAGAGAAAGTAAAAACTTGAAAAGACTTCTATTTCATAACAGAAATTTATATTTTCATCATGTATGAATAAGTGTACCATCTTACCTAAAAAATAAAAACATGTACAGGAGTATTATAGCTACTCACAATTCGTCCTAACTTGCATGGATGGGGAAATACCAAACGGTGAACACTAGAGACTGTGGCAACAAGAATAAATATTCGATCCTGCGTTTCATGGATTGAAATATCTCTTAATATTGGTGAATGCTGAAATCGTAATCGAACGTGGTTTCCAATCAAATTAACATCAAGTGAAACTTCCACCAGCTCCAAAATATCGTTTGTTGCTCGCCTACAAAGTGTTTAAGAAAAAAGCAGAGGAAATTTAATATTAAAATGTGTTAAACATATAAACAATCCACTTCTGTTTTATCATATTTTTTTCTCTAGTAGAAAGATTATTATAATTATTCCAATTATCTTCACCTATGTTGATATTAGCATTCCAAAGCAGTCAATTACTAATTTTAGACCAAAATAACAAAATGATTCAAGTACTGGATTTAATTAGCATAAAATATTTAAATAAAAACAATAACTTATAATCTCAAACTTAAATAATTGTTTGTAATTACTTGATAAAACAATTCTCAAAAAATTAGACAATGAATTAATAATATAACAGGCTAATAATCTATTATTACTGATTTCTCTATACCACTATATGTTAGTCGTTAAATAATTTGTCAACTAGCCATAAGTTTTTGATTTTCACGCTCACAATACAGTAAAATGTTATGAAAGTATGTTAATATGAGCTATGCTCGTAAGCAGCAGAGCAAATTACCGAAAAGAGGGCTTGAGGACTGTGTGTAAATATCAACAATACATACGTAAGTATATATCTGGTAGTAATGTTGAGGAAGAAAAAATAAGTAGTAAATTTCATGTCAACAGCTTTCAATGAAATTCCTGCATATCCTGTCCTGTTACTGACACTTCAGATTGGCATACACAGCAATGCAGTTCTAGTTTTTGTGGTCACTTGAAGTAATGATCACATTGTAAAATAAGGTTGTGCCAGAAATAGTATTCCAAATAGCAAAAACATCTTTTAAATATATATTCATCAAAAATTGGTAATGTCACAATCCATATATACACATTTATATACTTAACTAAAGTCCCAAATCATTAATTTATATCATTACTTTATCAGTATTATCTTCTGACTTAAATATACACATATTTGTGCTGTGAATGGGAGTTTATTGTGCTCCAAATCAACTGTCTGTTAAAATTTTATGGATTAGGATTCATTACCAATAGATAAATCTGTTATGACATGACGATTCTGCTCTACTCTCTTCTTGAAATGAATAACAACCAGCAAATTCTGGAAGTTTGATGTCTTGTAAAGTACTTTGGGCTGCACCTGCAGGAAGACATGTGATTCTACTTCAGTAATGATATAATACACTCATCTGCAGTTCTTTTACTAATAAAAATACAAATAGTGTTAACAAAT
Organism: Carcinoscorpius rotundicauda; assembly: GCA_011833715.1. Classification (NCBI taxonomy): domain Eukaryota; kingdom Metazoa; phylum Arthropoda; class Merostomata; order Xiphosura; family Limulidae; genus Carcinoscorpius; species Carcinoscorpius rotundicauda. The sequence continues at coordinate 144,731,969 of CM022393.1, forward strand.
TCCATCATCTAAACTATAAAGTGTGCTTGAATCTTTTACCTGTCACAAAGCTGTAACATGTATCTATAGCCAAGATACCATGCTTATATTACAAGATAGATCAACTGTTGGACTTCAAAATTAATGCCAACAAATTAGTATTAAAGATTTGCTTGAAAACTATGTTATAAATCTCAAAAGTAAGGTTCACAGTTTCTTATGATTGAATATCAAAGCATTAAAGTACATGTACTTCAGTGATTTGCACTATCAGTTTCCAAGTACAGGAAACTACAATAATTGTGATTAGAAAGACTACTTCACCAATCAGTCCTGAAACACCCCGTTGTCATTTCCCACACACAACTTACTCTTCTATGTAAAAGATTTTCTCAACCCAAACAAGCCGTTTTTGCATATAAATTCCTAATTTAGCAGTGTAAAACTAGAGGGAAAAAAACTAGTCATTATCACCCACCACCAACTCTTGGGATACTCTTTTACCAACAAAAAATAGCATTGACCTACACATTACAACACCACCACAGCTGAAAGGGCAAGCACATTTGGTGCAACAGGGATTCAAACCTGCAACCCTCAGATTACAAGTCGAACAACTTTACTCCACTGGCCAGACCCAGAGGTTAAGGTCAAGGTTTAAAATGTAATGATCACAAAAACCTGTAGGATTTTAATGTTAGAAAAAATTATAAATTTTATCCAATAATATTAATAATACAAATATGAACAACAAATGCATGCACATTAAAAGCAAACTTACAGGGCTCATACCATTAGATCAAAAAACATTGTTCTTGGATAAATGGTGATCTATCACAAACTGTGGTCAAAATACAACTATTTTGTTGAATTCTGGATAGAACATTTATAATGCATTAATGAAGTTAATGTCAATATACAATGTATTCCAACACAGAACCAGCAAATCATCAATATCAAACACTAAACAGAAAAATCTGAACGTTCTATGTGCGAACTCTCGACTAAAAGTAACGATTTATCAAGAATTTGTGAAAACTGAAATGTAGTTTGACACTCAGACCTTGACATGAATTTGATGATAAAAAGTTGATTTACTATTACTAATGCCACTAGTAGTAATAACATAACAAAACTATAAAAGAAAACTAATTACATATACGTTACAGGCGCTTCACGTCCAACAACCAAACGCATGAAAAACATGTATATTATATCATTACAGTTAGGCTTAATATCAACAATAACGGCAACGACATCCAAAAACACTTTAGGCTTAAGATAAAAATATAGCCCACCGGTATTTATCGTAATGTCCTTCCATTTTGGTGTATTTCCATCATGTGGAGTAACCTCTACAAAACATACTTCACTCATATTAATTTATTCTGGTTTTTTTTTATCAAATCATAACACAACTTTACACCACAAACAAAATTTTCTTTATACAGTCGACCAAATTTACCGCATTTTACAAAAACGATTGTACGTCGATATTGCCCTCTTCTGGAAGAAAAGAAAATTCAATAAGATATCAACATAAATCGAATAATTATGAGTTCAGAATTTGTGAATTTATAGATTTTGAATGTTATACTTTCACTTGTCGTTAAGCGCAAAACTATACAATTGGATATCTATTAGATACTACTACAAGTATCTAAACTCTAGTTTTGGTGTTATAAGCATCTAAAGTTTATCATTCGAGGGAGGGGAAGATGTGAAATACTTAACAAAGCAATATCGTGTATCCTAAACTTGATTGCTTGAGCGTGATTTAGTGATGAGTATATCAAATTGAGGATTCAAGGTTCTTGGAGGCTTTTGCTACCAGAAATTATTTTCACCTTGAGCCACATCACAACAGTTTTTCTAAAAAATCCCTAAAGTTGGGCCACACTTTTGATGGAGTGAGAAATGTGAGCAAGTGTCCAGGCGCTGAGGAGCGATTAAAGTATATTTTTTTTTAATTTCGCGCGAAACTATACGAGGGCTATCTGCGCTAGCCGTCCCTAATTTAGCAGTGTAAGACTAGAAGGAAGGCAGATAGTCATCACCACCCACTGCCAACTCTTAGGCTACTCTTTTACCCAAGAATAGTGGGATTGACCGTCACATTATAGTGTCCCCATGGCTGAAAGGGCGAGCACATTTAGTACGACGGAGATTCGAACCCATAACCCTCAGATTACAATTCTAACGCTTTAACTTACCTGACCATGCTGGGCCGGTTAAAGTAGAAGCCTCACTTTTGACTCATGCGTGACAAGACTGTCACTTCTTGTCAGCTACCATTAACTATAAAATGGAATTGTAGCAGTGTTATCACAAAAATGTATTCTCGAGACGGTTGACATGGGTATTAAAACTTTAATAACAGCTGTTTTGATAATTTTTTTTTCAAGCAGGTGTCTCATCATCACGAATGTTATCACAGTTGAAGATCAGAATAGAGCATATAATCGTGTATCCTAATTACATGGATCTAAACGAAAATACTTTACTACAAAACAAACTATTAAAGTTGTAGTTTTTGTAAAATGGTATTAGCACTACTTGTATAGTGGAAAGTTCATTATTTGAGTGGACCATGCATCATTGATCAGGTTGAGGAAATTTAAACATCTGGACGGGATGAAAGAACAATGGATAACAGCATTGCAAGAGTATAATTTGATCAAACAACATCGTTTAACCCTGTAGGTGGGTTAAGGCGTACGACTCGTAATCTGGAGGTCGCGGGTTTGCATCCTCATCGCAACAAACATGCTCGCCTCTAAAGCCGTAGGGGCGTTATAATGTGACGGTCAATCCAATTATTCGTTGGTAAAAAAATAGCCCAGGAATTGGCAAAGGGTGGTGATAACTAACTGGCTTTTCTTTTATCTTACGCTACAAAATTATGGACGGCTAGCGTAGATAGCCTTCATGTAGCTTTGCGCGAAATTAAAAAACAAAATAAAAACAAGTCCTGCAGTATAAAAGTATTGATGGATTATCTCACCACATGGTGTGACTTTGGATAGTTACTTCATGACCATACCCTGTAAACTATGCTGAAGTTGAAACCATTTCTGCCATAGTGACAAGAAGACATATTGTAAGATATTGCATTAGTAAATAGAAGTCAAGACCAATGTTTCGGAAGCTCTGGGAAGAGCATCTGAAGAACTTGGATCTATTCTGGGCATTCTTTGCCACGTAAAACAATCCAAATTCCTCCAACGCTTGACATTTACTCGTGTAACGGACACTAATATTCAAAATGTTTAAAACTGTAAGGAATTATTTCCAAGTGTATCCTGATGTGTCTCGAGTAAACAATACTTTTTCAGCGTTACGCCTCTGGCTTTAAATATAATTAAGATTTTTTTTTTTTTTGTTATTATATAGCTATTAAAAATTAAGCACACAGATTTTGCAATTTGTAATAAAATAAGCCCGTATTTATCTTTTAGATGTACCTAATATGCACTAAACTAAGAGTACTATTTCTGACTGAAATAAAAATTATGTAGAATTTAATGTTAAAGTAATTCATTAAATTGTTTGTAATTAAAATATTAATTAGTTAAAGATGGCGCTTTACTCAACCTCTCTCCATGTATATACTTTTCATTTCAATTAGATTAATATCGGTAAATACCATGTTAAACGTAAGTTGAACAGTTCTAGTGTAATTAAGTACAATTGTAATTTATAATATTAGTGCACAAAGTAAGAAAATTTAATGTTTTATTCTTACTAGTTCTAGCGTATTAATAATAAAATTGAGTTCAAACTTAAACTTTGCAGAAAACGGTCTTAGGTTTTAAAATGGATTTTCTTGAATATAGTGCATTTATGTGAAATACTTGTCATTTACACTAAACAATTTTTTTAGACTTCTCTGAAAGGTGAAGAAATCTGAAGTTTGAGCAAGTAACTCGTAACAGTAAGTTATAATTTTTTGAAACTAACATTTGAATTAACTTATTCTTTAGCTAAAATTTAGTACTTGGTAAATTCCAACTAGTAGTAATCTTGCTAGTAATTACTAGCATGATAATTAAAAGTGTGTATTTTAGAAATTCAAGTTAGAAATTCCACAGTATTGTTTTCAGAATTATTGTTGTATTTGAAAGGAAAGTAAAGCTTGGCTTTGTAAATATTGAACTTTACAAATATACCATAAACTTTTGAGATGTGCTTCAAAGTGAATGTTTTGTGAAATTCATATTTTGAAAGAAAGAACACATGAAGTGAAAATGAGGATTATGATGAAATTATATAAACTTATTTTCAAGTAGAATGATGTGATGGTATCAGTGATATGGTGCTATATTTAGAAGTGGGTTATTGGTTTGTTTTTGCTTACCCTGATCCATATACAACAGTACAGCTAATAATCAAACTGGTTAATTAACATAGCTACAGTTTTTACTAATTATTTAAATTTCAGAAAATCGTTGTTTCAAGCTGCATTATTCAAGAACAGTGTTTTCTAATATTTCATTTCACTTTCCTCCCTCAGAGAAACCAGAGTTTCCCAAGTCCTCCCCATCTTTAAATCATTGTGAAATAAATTATTTGCCTTATTATACTTTATTTTAAAAATAGTAATTAATAATATTCATTTAGTCTACAAAACAAAAACAGTTATTTTCTAATAATTAATTAAAGGTGATTATTTGTCCAAAAATGAAAGGAAGTGAAAAGCAACTTATTCTTATTTCTACAAGACAAAATTTAATTAACCAATAATTAAATTAAAGGTGATTTTTAATCAAAATAAAGAAGAAAAAAACTTTGATTTCAGAATTGTAACTTAATATCAGATTTTCATTTGAACTGTACAACTTTAATTAGAACCTTGAGCTGAAAAACCAAATGACAAAATTGAAGAACAGAACAAGTTAATTTTGCTTAGACTGCCATACGACAGCTGATACATCCTCTTGTTTTTTGTCAAAATATCCATCTTTAATGGCACTGAACCACATTTAATCAAGTGTGTTGTCAGAAATGACAGAACTTCCTGGTCCTCCATAGCTAATTTGTTATATTTGACACTAACTTGGGGATGCAACCACATCAGTTGAGACATGGATTAATTTCACACTGTCATTGTTTTGCAAGTCCACCAACTTATCAGTCTTTATCATGTTATATAAAGTATGAAAACATGATTAGAAACTCAAAAACACATTTGAATGTGTAATAAAGCAACATAGGAAATATCTGAACACAAAATATGGGATTGTTGCATTTATTGCACATGAATTTAGGGGTTGGTGTAGCCACTACAGGAGTTATGAAACAAAACATGTTTCTAGTGTTGACACACATTGTGCTTAATGGATGGTTTTCTTCATTAAACATCCAGTAAGCTTTCTTATGAATTACTTAAATTTTATTTAGTTTTGGCAGAGAAAAATATACAAAATATTTTCAATGAAAGTCATTTTTTGTTTGCACTGTTAAGAAAAATTACTTTGGTCTTCACGTGACATGTGCAAATTTAAACCCATTGACTCGTAAAAAGTTTGTTAGAACCACTAAACAAATTCAACATACTTCTTCCATTCAGTACTTTGTGAGTCATAGAAATCATTAAGTAATGTAATTATTTATGTATATATGTACATGAAATAAAATGTTAACACTGAAGATCAGATGTAAAATTACTTTGCAAGAAAGATGTGAAAAATTGAAGTGTGTTGGAACTGTTTTTGTTAGGAGTAACATTGTGAAGTTCAAGTATGATAATAAATTAACAGAAGTAGTCTGAATTGAATTATTAAATGAATATTAAATTTGTGACAATTCATTCATATGTCTGTAAAAATACCATTTAGTGTTTGGAATTTCAAATTTATTTCTTTTTTTCTTTTTTTTTCCCATAAGAATATATTAAAAGTGAATATGGGATCTAGGGTACAGGTTGTAGGATGATTGACATGGATTAGTTACAATATTTACAGTATATAAAATACTTGAATACTAAAGCATAGGTAAAAGATAATATTTGAGCTTCAGACACTTAATATGACAATAAGATTCATGTTTTTGGCATATTGTGAACAACATACAGTTACAGATGCAGTGACTTATTGTTCAAAATGATAAAATAATTGTTTATAGATTCGTAAAATAATACATAAACAGAAGATAAGCAATAAAACAAACATTAGATATCGTGGAATTTGAAAATATTTTCAATAAATTTGTTTCTGTAGCACTGAAAACTGACAATGAACTGCAACATAATAAATAATAGCATGCCAGAAAATAACGTAACATTTTATGTTTTGCGTCAGGATAGTGCAAATAATTATTTTCATATATCTGTTATCAGTTCAATGCAGAAGAAAATCATGAGAATTTTTGCCACAATCTTGTCACATTAAACACAAGTTTTGTGGGTCAGGTAAATAGTTAATATACGAGCCAAAAATAGTTGCTTTTGTAACCAGAATGAAATAGAAGAATTCACTGTTTTACATTCAACTTAGGAAATTTTTTATTCCAATCTCAACATATAAATACAGTTAGTTCTAAGTTATGTTAACAAGAATAATCTTTAACTGAGTTTTCATGAAAGAAAGAGAAAAATCAAATATGTTTTTATCAGAGTCAAACGTTTATTTTTCAAGCGTGGTCCACCTTCCAAAAATAATAAATTCAGTGTTTTTTTTTCATTGTTTTTTATTCAATGATTTATCTTTTTGTTTGGTATAATGCCCACTATTATTATTTAAATTTTATAGTGCTTAAAAACAATTTAGAATATAAACTACTGGTGGTTCTTCTGTATAGCCTATCTCACATTAATGAAAATATTTTTTCTTGTTATATAAATAATGAAGTTATTTTTAATCATAATTGTTTAGTAGTGTAATTCAAAAACTGTAGGAATATTCACCAGTTACAAGATGTTATATAAAATGACACTTCACAACAGTGCAAATAAATTCATTTATTTTCTTATTTTGGGTTCTTTAGTAAAACTATGACTGTCATCATACAAGGTAGTGTTTGTATTTCATTGATTTCAATTACGAACTTATCACTAGATGGAGCTAAAGAGGGTAAAAAGCGAGTGTTCATGAATATAATCTGCAAGGGCTGAATATAAACTTCTTTGTACTGTAGTAAATGTAATAAAAAATGTGAAACTTGTTACTAAATATGAGATTGAAAGCTGTATACCAAAAAGTTAAATTTCTAAACTAAAATATTTTTAAAAGTGAACTGTTTATCTGCTCGGCACTATATGTGAGACTCGTAGCAATTTTGTCACTAAATATAGCCATTTAAGGATTGCACTAATGATGCAACTTTGTCAAAGTGGTTGGTTTGTTTTGAATTTCGCGAAAAGCTACAGGACGGTTATCTGCGCTAGCCATCCTTAATTTCGCAGTGTAAGACTAGAGGCAAGGCAGCTAGTCATCACCACCCACCGCCAAATCTTGGACTTTTCTTTTACCAACGAATAGGTGGCTGACCATAATATTATAACGCCCCAACGGCTGAACGGGCAAGCAGGTTTGGTGTGAAGGGTATTCGAACCCGCGACCCGAGGATTACAAGCCTTAACCACCTTCCATGCCGGGCCTTGTCAAAGTGACAAAGATGAGAGAGATATTAAGAAAAAGAAATCAATTTGTTGAGTTACACAAGCAGTTTAACAGTTAGAATACATTTTCAACGTTTAACGACTTGTTTGGTATAAAAGTTGGTATAAGGCTATCTGCTGAGTCCACCGAGGGGTATCGAACCCCTGATTATAGCGTTGTAAATCTGTAGACTTACCACTGTAATAGAAGGGGACCAGTATTTCAGAAATGTTTATTTAATTTACTAAAATTTCCTATTCTTTGTATAGACGATTTCTACAAAACGTTATATAGCTATTTTTATAGCCACGGCATAGCATCTTATAGAACGGATCGAGTTTTTCGAAGTGCAAACTTTTAGCTCGTAGCTCTGTCATCTCTTTACCAATTTGAGGTATAGTTTTGGACTCAAGTGGTCAAACCCTTTTGATTCTTGTATTTGACCACGCCCATGGTGTCATAGATTAATTTACACTAATCATGCCTGAAAGAATTTTAGTTTTAAGATTTCTGTCAGAGATCCTGATAATTAATAGAACTGAATCGGGTATACGTACACGCATCGAACGCTTGGTATTCATCGCGCACACAAGTATATCTAATAAAAAACAAAAAGGGAGTAAACAAAAGGTCACGTAGATTAACTTTAATCCTGCCAAAAAAAATTCAATGACCAAATCTATTGAGGATTCCCTCTTGTTTTATCCTCTAATGAATTGTATAGAGATTTTGATGACCTTTTTAAGACCGTTAGAATGTCTAATTATAGTGACTACAAGGCCCGACATGGCCAGGTCTGTTAAGGTATTCGACTCGTAATCTGAGAGTCGCGGGTTCGCATCCCCTTCGCACCAAACATTCTCCCCCTTTCAGCCTTGGGGTCGTTATTATGCGACGGTCAATCCCAGTATCGGTTGGTTAAAGAGTAGCCCAAGAGTTGGCGGTGGGTGGTGATGACTAGCTGCCTTCCCTCTAGCCTTACACTGCTGCGCTAGCCGTCGTGTAGATTTGCGCGAAATTCAAAAACAAACTATTATAGTAAGGGTCGTTGTCCGTTAAGCTAAATTTGATTTTTGAAAGAGGCGGAACTCTCTCTCTCTCTCTCCTTCGTGATTCACCTTGTAGCAACAACAAAACGTATACTCTGTGACGGGCACTTTTTCGTCCAATCTGAAGACTAGGAACGGAAACGGCTTGAACCCCCCATCAACAGGTCAAATGCTGTTTCGGACTGTTAAGCGGTAAAAACTGAAAGTAGAAATAACACAAATGACATAAATTGTGCCAGTGAGTTGAACTGAATTTTTGACTTGCGTTGAATTGGAAAAAGTGACCAAAGCAGTGTTTAAACTGAAGTGAATGTAACATGTGTCAAACAACACAATTAATAATTAAAATAAAAGAGTACGCACATTATTTACGGTGATCTTTTCAAAACGAAGTGAATCATCAGTTTCAGAAGTAGATCTGAAAAAAACGTGAAGACAACGGAAAGATCGTGCATGTGCAAAACATGGTAGCGTCGTCCCTAACGTCCTTACCACATCACCAGCCATTCCGTAAGGCCAAGTAGTGACGATATAACGCCAGGTGTCATTAAACCCGCTACTAGTTGGCGTTGATTTTGAAACTTCACATTGTAGTCAGCTATCCAACTTTAGAGCAATCTCTTTCATTCAGTGGTACCAAAGGGAAATGACCTATGACAATGAGTAACTAGGACACCAGCAGGTTATATAATTTCATAACCAGTTCTCTATTATTAAAATCTTCATACGTGCATCGTATACAAGTACGTATGAAATAAAATGTTAGGGTAACACTTCCAAAAGGAAATACATAACGCAATTATACACCACATTTTTCTATACAGTTATTTCGGTATCGTTGTTGGATGCTATTTCTAAAAAAAATAATAATAATATTGCTATTAAATTTTACATTGACATAGGTCATTTGTTGTGGTTAGCTTGTTATGTAATTTATGGTTGAAAATATAATTGAAGGTAATTAACCAAATATGTTAATTTTCTTGTGTATGATTTGTGGCATTAATATAAACTCAGATTGGTTTCATCAGTTTTCATATATAATCTTTTATCACACCAGATAGTTTGTTTCAGAGCTAAGCCTCATTGGACTATCTTTATCATTGACTTTTGACTGAATAAAGGTGATAGGATAAAGGCCTCTGATTTATTTGTGCTGCATTCTAAACTAGGATTAAAGACGCGGGTGTTGTTAAAAACACGCTAGGCTTCAGTTAAGTTTTGTTTCACGAAAAGGATGGTTAGTCTTTCAACTGAATTCCCGTAGTCCAGTGGCGAAGGCTAGAACTTTACAGAAGTTTAACAGGACATGAATAATTTCCTAAAATATCGAGGGCGTATTGTATGGTATAATCCTTGTTAGGTGGTGTACTAAGCTTAATTATTCCCAGTAACATTGGCAACAGTATGCGTGTTTTGGATGACCTCTAATGACCATTGGGTCACCTAAGATACTGTTGAATGACCGACAATTCACGGGTACGTTTATGTTATGGCGCTCATCTTTCCACGTATTCATCCCTAATTTATCAGAGAAAGAGTGATAACACGTGCAGTAACGACTTTATCGTGGTCTTTGAGACCACCATTGTTTATGTTCACTTGATACTGGTTGCGTGTTTCGGGTCGGAACTGTTTTAATACTGCAAGAACTTTGGAATCAAGCTTTTATGTTGCCACTTTTGTAGATCTACACGAGAAAAAAATATAGGTCTTCATATTGTCTTTAGCTTGTGTTGCCGTATTAGAAAATTCCATTATTAGTGGTGGCTTTAATGTGTTGTCTTTTTTAATCGTGCTGGATTTAATGTGTCGTTGTATTTGAAAATTCCAGTCTTGGTGCTGACTTAAATGCGTCGTTGTATTTGAATCGTGGTGAATTTAGTGTGTCGCCGTATTTCAAAACTTCAGTGTGTCACCTCTTTAGGATGAAATGATTATATTAGAATTGATTTTAAACTTTGTCGTATGTGTTTACAGACTTGTAATGCTGTAAACCAGGTTTGGTTAATCGTGGTGAGCACTGAACAGTTAACGCATGGTGAAGTTTTGCTCTGCTTAACTGGAAACAAACAATACTCGAATTTCAGAACACCTATTCTGGTTCCATGCTGTGACCTAGAATTACATTTGGTGTAGTCGAAATAGGGTTTGTTTTTTGGAATTTCGCACAAAGCTACTCGAGGGCTATCTGTGCTAGCCGTCCATAATTTAGTAGTGTAAGACTAGAGGGAAGGCAGCTAGTCATCACCACCCACCGCCAACTCTTGGGCTACTCTTTTATCAACGAATAGTGGGATTGACCGTCACATTATACACCCCCACGGCTTGGAGGGCGAGCATGTTTAGCGCGACGCGGGCGCGAACCCGCGACCCTCGGATTACGAGCGCACGCCTTAATGCGCTCGGCCATGCCAGGCCTCGAAATAGGGATTTTTAGCTTGAATGTATAATGTCTGCAATATCTCCAGTCGTGTTTGCTTTATTCTTTTGGCAAGTTTTTAAATTAATAGTTTTTATCTTATTTGCTGGTCTTTTTTTTTTATCATATGTGGGCAAAGGTTTACTTTATATGGTAGCTAACTTTATACATTGTAATGATGATAAACATTGCTAGTAGCTAGCTGGTACGATCCATGATGATTTACCATTGACTACCAGCTTGAGTACCTGTTCCCCAGACGGAAGTTATTTAATTTCGTGATTAATGAAAGGCTACACATGTTGGACAAGAAAAACTACATCTCTTATTAAAACAATGTCCATAAAAACTGCAAAACCGCAAGTTTACAACTATCTTTGCATGGATTCAAGAGACCTCCATACCAAATTTGATACGATCCTTCAGCAGGGGGAAGTACTTTTAAAAATGCAAAAAACACTCATTCAACCACAAAATGCAAAACTGGGGATATGTATGCGTCTTCCCTTGGATCCAAAAAAACCTTGTTGTCAAATCTGGTGGAGTTTACAGTACTTTCTTGTCTATAAACGGTTTGGGTACGATATAGCAATCAGTTCTTGTTATAGTTTGGCAAGGAATAACAAGAATCATAATTTATTGGTCATTTTAAGCCGAATTTCTTTACGTAGTGTAGCCTCTGGTGGCACAGCAACTTGTCTGAGCCGAATATCCTAACGTAGTGTAGCCTCTGGTGGCACAGCAACTTGTCTGAGCCGAATATCCTAACGTAGTGTAGCCTCTAGTGGCACAGCAACTTGTCTGAGCCGAATATCCTAACGTAGTGTAGCCTCTAGTGGCACAGCAACTTGTCTGAGCCGAATATCCTAACGTAGTGTAGCCTCTGGTGGCACAGCAACTTGTCTGAGCCGAATATCCTAACGTAGTGTAGCCTCTGGTGGCACAGCAACTTGTCTGAGCCGAATATCCTAACGTAGTGTAGCCTCTAGTGGCACAGCAACTTGTCTGAGCCGAATATCCTAACGTAGTGTAGCCTCTAGTGGCACAGCAACTTGTCTGAGCCGAATATCCTAACGTAGTGTAGCCTCTAGTGGCACAGCAACTTGTCTGAGCCGAATATCCTAACGTAGTGTTGCCTCTAGTGGCACAGCAACTTGTCTGAGCCGAATATCTTTACGTAGTTTAGCCTCTAGTGGCACAGCAACTTGTCTGAGCCGAATATCTTTACGTAGTGTAGCCTCTAGTGGCACAGCAACTTGTCTGAGCCGAATATCCTAACGTAGTGTAGCCTCTAGTGGCACAGCAACTTGTCTGTGTCTTTCCAACGCTAGAAACTGGGTTTCAATACCCGTGGCAGGCAGAACACCCTTGATCTTATGTTTGTCTTTGCGCTTTATTACAAACAAACCAATAAACTTTTTCTTGTAAACTTAACATTCCCGTTTGTTTTGTACATTTTTATGTATACAGCTTTAGCAGTCAATAGTAAAGGTTTTTCAACTGAGTGTTTACCATTTAAGCTGCTTTTTGTTCTAACGTTCTATTAGGGTTTTGTATCAAGCCTCGCGATCCTTATCATGGTTCACAATAATGTAAAATAAAAAAAAATCCATTTCAGCCAAGGTTTCGCCATTTTGGCTTCGTCAGGGCTAGTAGTGCAAGATCTTGTTTTATCACTGACATCTTGTCAGGATAAGATATGAGCAGCTTATCTCCTGTCAAATCGAAATGAAAGTTAAAACGTACGAAATAAACACTGTCGAACCCTAAACATTAAACAGTTTTTATACAATTAGCCATGATGGCGAAACATTGGATGAAATAAAAACGTTTTTATTATTGTCTGTAGTTTTATTTCAAACTTTGTTGCCAGAAGACTTCTGTTATTTTAAATTATTATTATTATTATTACTTGTATGTTATCTGTTTTCACGTTGGTTTACTAACATATCCTTAGAGGGCGCTGCGTGCAACCATGCTCTTTATTATGCGGGCGAAATCCAGAAATCTCTAATCACAGAGTTATTTCATTGTTTAAGGATATTTAAGCCTATCTCGGAGTGCATCTTAGTACAGTAGTTTCGAGATTAATAAATCTGTCACGGTTCCGAGGTCATGGGCACATGGCTGTCACTTCGCAAGGTCACAGCCGGACGTGATTGTCTGCCTTGTCTCGGGTTCCTTCCTGTTCCCACGGTACTCGAGTTTCCTTTTTCTTCGCTTTCGTTGCAGTGTCTTAATACACGTTTAATGACCACCTAGTTGTGTTTTCTTTGTGGAAGATAAAAGCAAGTAAGAAAATAACGTAATATGTCGAAGACTTAATGCGCTGGTCACTGAACTAATCTGCAAAAATTTGTAGACCCGAATCCTTATTTAAGTGGTAGCCTCGGAAGAGGAGTTTGAAAACTACGCATGCTCAGTAGCTGTACGAGTACTCCTAACTATCTCTCTTAATTTCTACCGATTTCGCTTGGGAATATTGTTAGAACTATTATTACGTATAATAAACACCTGCGGAATGCGTCAGGGATGTCGGGTAATAATTAATGGTACCAGTACTGTGTGAAACAAAGAAAATAAAAAAAACAACAACACTGGTAATAATGTTATGAGTATGTTGTGATAAAATAGTCACGTTAATTGGGATTAATAAAAAATTACATCAATCATAATGGGGATGGTGGGAAAACCTTTAAGAACAATCATAACCGTACCAGTTCTTAATAATTCAAGAAATAAACAACACCATTTCACAAATCTTGCATATTTTGACTGGAGCCACTTTCGTCGGTGCCACATTTTCCTGGATTTGTGCTGGTTTATAAGAAGAAACCCTACACTTTTTTACTGTAGTGCAGATAGCCCTCATGTAGCTTTGCGCGAAATTTTAAAAAAATGTATCTAGTCGTCCACGTTTTTTTTTTCGCTTAGTTCTGGATACCCTCCTCCCCTGTTTGTTTTTTCTTCGCTGTACAGAATATTTCATATTAAGCCACTATTTAATTTTAACTTATAAGCGGGGTGAAGAGAAGATGTTTTTGACCACCCTCCGGTTATGTTTAACCCTAAACTTTTATTTAAGGTCGACCATCTTTAATTCCAAATTACTACCATGCTTTTACATTATCCTAACGTTGTCGATGCGGATGAACGTGAGGTTGGGTAGGGTTAGGAGGGACTTTCGATTTATTTCCTGTTCTTCCTACATGCGGGAGGTTAGGGGTTAAAGGCAAACCCTTGTAAACGTGTTTCGTGGTGTTCCTATCAGTCTGGGAAAAAAAAAATCTAATTACGTATTTGAAACGACCAATAATCAACAAGACGGTAATTCTAGTAAGGAAAGATAATTCGGTGTTATCAGATTTTGATATATTTTGTAGGCTGGCATTGTTCACGTTATTCTGTGTAAAGTAAGTTTTAAAAGTCTTTTAATGAGTTATGATTGTGAAAACTGGAACATTTTGAGATTTTTTTTTTTTATTATTTTTTGCGGAACATCGGGCATTGTTATATTTGTCCCGATGACTACTAAGTCATAACTTGGGAAAAATGATTTTTTTTTATTATTATTTGTTACCATGACTACGGTCCTGTAATTTGATAAAAGCATAGCCAATCAGAAAATGTTTTCAATTAGGTTTAAACAAAATTGTTAAAGTGTAAGTACAGTCCAACTCTGCAAAATTTGGACGAAAAGTGTTCTGGGAATTGTCTAGTGAAGATGTATATGTATTTATGAGAAAGTAAGACAGATATTCATTTGTGAAGCGTTTTCGTCGGGCTTTTATTAATTAGGGCAATTTATGTTTGGTATATATGTTATTCATCCTTTTACCGAGGCATTATTTTATCATTTACCGTCCACAGTATTTTAAAGTTTTAATTTTAGTACGTCTTTTACCTTACAGAATATTAAAAAAGCACTTGTTTTGACACATCTGGACCGTTTCCGTCTGGTACTTAGTGTCAGCGTATTTCATATTTTTGTAACTTAAAACTCATTAGAGTTGCTGTGTTCTGATCGATTGCTTGATTGTATAAAAGTGGGAGGAAACTTATTGTTGTGTGATTGGTTGTTTGTATATAAAACTGCGCGGAAAGTTAGTGTTGAATAATTAATTGATGCTGTGGGTCCGGCACGACCAGGTGGGTAAAGGCGTTCGACTCGTAATCTGAGGTTCGCGGGTTCGAATCCCCATCGCACCAAACATGCTTGCCCTTTCAGCCGTGTGGTCGTTATAATGTGACGGTCAATCCCACTATTCTTGAGTGAAAGAGTAGCCTAAGAGATGGCGATGGGTGGTGATGACTAGCTGCCTTCCTTCTAGTCTTACACTGCTAAATTAGGGACGGCTAGCGCAGATAGCCCTTGTGCGGCTTTGCGCGAAATTCAAAAAACAAAACAAAAGCAAACATAAATCTGTGTTGGAGGAAGAGGTTGTAGAGAACCTGACCCTCCAGGGTATAAACTTATATTACCCAAATACCAACGACATTCTTCATAAATCTGTGAGGAAAGTTACTGTTAACTGATTGATTGAATGTAAATATAAAACAATGGAATTATCTTTACAAAAGTAGTCCTTTGAATATATTTCTGATACAGTGAGGAAGGTGTTGCGCGATTCTTTGAATGTGTGTATAAAGACTACATATTAATATAAAGCTTGTAACATTTATATTTCTGCTGTTTTTTACGGGGATGTTATTGTAGTCATATATTACGGATTACAAACTCTTTCGTGAGATAATATAGCTGAATTAATGTACCGCTATAGAGAGAAGTGTATATTGTTTTAAAACAAATTACCTCTTTTTTTGTGAACCTGACGATACCGAAGAAGGTCAAAACGTTGTTCGCTCTTCTATGTAAAATATTTCGTCAACTCAAACGAGCCGTTTTTGCATATATATTTCTCTAAAAGTGGGTTTTCTCGACATCACTGAAACCTTAATATTGTTGTATCGGTGACGTCATTTCCTGTTAAATGTTCTGTTTTTCACATTTTATCTTTGATCGCATGGTTGTGGCTGTTATATGCTAAAAAAAATTGTTGCGTGTATATGTGTGACACTTTATCTCGTGCAGGACTAGCGCAATGAATGTACATCCTGATTCACGCTGTGTGCAGCAAAAAAGTATCCAGTTTTGTATAAGTTATTTCACAATTTTTAATCTGTCATCTCTTTCCGTTGTTTCGAAAACAGTGTCACACAGAGCTTGCAAACGTAAATTGTTTTCACATTTTGTTATATTACAGTGTTTTAGGTCATAAAAACACGTATAGGCTGTTCACGTTTCACCATATAACAGTGGTTTAGGTCATAAAAGCACGTATAGGCTGTTCACGTTTCACCATATAACAGTGGTTTAGGTCATAAAAACGCGTATAGGCTGTTCACGTTTCACTGTGTTAGTGTTTTAGGTCATAAAAACACGTGTACGCTGATCACGTTCCACTATATTGGTGTTTAAAGTCATAAAAACACGTGTACGCTGATCACGTTCCACTATATTGGTGTTTAAAGTCATAAAAACACGTGTACGCTGATCACGTTCCACTATATTGGTGTTTTAAGTCATAAAAACACGTGTACGCTGATCACGTTCCACTATATTAGTGTTTCAAGTCGTGAAAATGTGTACCCTGATCGAATTACAGTATAGTACTGTTTCAGGTTCTGAAAACACTTATACGCTGCTCAATTAGCGCGTGTAATTTGTTCACATTTTACTGTATTATATTGTTCTAGGTCCTAAAAAAGTTACGCAAAAACCTTTTTATTTTAGGTGAAAATATGAAATAATATATAGTGTTTTATTATTATCAAAACTTAAATGAAAAGTGAAGTGATTACACTTTTTTCATATTTTCGTTTGTCGTAACCCTAATTTTAAGTTCGATCCCTGCAGTCGGAAAAGCGCAGATAATCCATATTGCAGCCTCGTATCCTAATGTAGACATAAATATTATGCAAAATTCGAAGTTACTCCTTTGATTAAAAGTTAGCGCAATTTTTGTAAACGTTAAATCCATCTTTATCACAGTACTATGTTATCAGCCAGTTAATCCATCTTCATCACAGATCTATAATTTTAGCCAGTTAATCCATCTTCATCACAGTACTATATTATTAGCCAGTTAATCCATCTTCATCACAGTACTGTATTATTAGCCAGTTAATCCATCTTCATCACAGTACTGTATTATTAGCCAGTTAATCCATCTTCATCACAGTACTGTATTATTAGCCAGTTAATCCATCTTCATCACAGATCTATATTATTAGCCAGTTAATCCATCTTCATCACAGTACTGTATTATTAGCCAGTTAATCCATCTTCATCACAGTACTATATTATTAGCCAGTTAATCCATCTTCATCACAGTACTGTATTATCAGCCAGTTGTAACAAACCAGGTAAGATTTTTAACTGTTGAAAACCAAACTTTTTTATGAATTTTCCAAATTCCAGGATTCTCATTCTTTTAACACTCCCACGAAAATTGTGGCCTAATAGGCCCCAGAGCAACTTGAAAGGTTATTAATATTAGGCTAATAATTTTGTATTTAAATGAAATTACCATAAACGGACCCTATCCCTTTATATTTTAAGGAGCAATAATATTGACTTTTCAGACATTTGCGAAATAATATTTAATTTTTTTTTTTAAACAGCTACTAAGGGTATCACTTTAGTGGATGTAAATATTTTTTTCGTAGGAGTGTTAAACATTCCTCTGTACTCAAATCTAATCAGTTGTTAACAGTGTTGCTTTATAGATTTCAGTTTACTTATCGTGTAAGAACGTAAAGATGAAGCCGCACGACAATAGTGTTGTATGTATATGACATCTGTTTACTTTCGTTTTAAGAAAGAGTGTTTTGTTTTTGAATTTTGTGCAAAGCTACTAGAGAGCTATGTACACTAGCCGTCCCTACTTTAGCAGTGTAAGACTAGAGGAAAGGCAGCTAGTCATCACCACCCACCGCCAACTCTGGGGCTACTCTTTTGCCAACGAAAAGTTGGATTGACCGTCACATTATAATGCTCCCACAGCTAAAAGGGCTGGCATGTGTGGTGCGACGAAGATTCGAACCTGCGACCCTCGGATTACGAGTCCAACGCCTTAACCCATCTGGCCATGCCGGGCCATCAGAAAGAGTATGAAAACTGTAGTGACATGGTTTAGTAGTGCTGTATGAAGGTTGTATTTTGAAAAGGTGGAAAATTTCGTGAAAACATTGTTATAGTTACAATTATCTTTTTTTCTTTAATTTAGCACATCTATAATTTATAAATTAGATCCACAATGACTCTGAATAATGATGTATTTAAACAACAGAACATAATAATGTTGAAGCTATGGTTATTACATAACAAACCATCCATTATTTATTATTAAAAATACGTTTTCTAAAATGTTTTTATTTTTGCACTCTCGTGTCTGGGTGATGCCAGCATTCAGTTTGTGTTGTCAGTGGGTAGAAGTCATGTATTGTTAGTTAATGACTGATTTAAAAGTTTTTTTTGTTTTATTGCTTAAATTATTTGTAGTATTATGTGACTTTTATCTAGTCAAAATTGTGACTGTTTTTTCGGTGACTTTCTTTCCTTCCACCGATGGACTCGCGCAGACTTGTGTAAGTCGGTGTTTCGTTTGTTCGAACATGTAACAACGTTTCAACATTCCTGTAGTGTGTGTTGTTCTCCTTGGTTTTACTTGTTGGAATTAGGTGTCAGAAATAGTAAGAAAACAGCCTTCGTTCTAATGGCCTAAACGAGGAGGTTTTTATAAAGGAAGGAATAAGTAAGCTAATGTTTATAGGAGAAACGATACAAACGAACTGAACGTTTTGGATATCATTAGGGTATCAGGTTGTTGAAGGAAGGGTTGATGGAGATTTTTTTTTCTTATCAAGATATTTTATTGAATAAAAACTATTTAGTGTAATAACTTTGAAAATTGGTTAGGCCAGTAGTTTTTTAATGATTTTGTTCTGTGTTGTAGAACAGTGTTTAGAGACATTATGTAGTTTAGAATGGTTTAAAAATGTTTCGAAAGATTGCTCCTCGTTTTAACTGTGATTTAAATGTTTTGGAAACTATTTAAGAACAATTTCCCACTTGCTAGTGAGAATTTGTCTCCCGATGGAACGGGGGTAAGTTTTTCAGATTTACATTCTTATTATATGGGGTTCGATTCCCGTCGGTGGACACAGCAGATAGCGCAATATGTCTATGCTATAAGAAAAAACAAACACAAATAACAGAGGAAAACACGACCAGACTGAAAAATTGATGCATTATAATCGGCCCGGCATGACCAGGTGGTTAAGGCACTCGACTCGTAATCCGAGGGTCACGGGTTCGAGATCCCGTCGCACCAAACATGCTCGCCCTTTCAGCCGTGGTGGCGTTATAATGTTACGGTCAATCCCATTATTCGTTGGTAAAAAAGAGTAACTCAAGAGTTGGCGGTGGGTGGTGATGACTAGCTGCCTTACTCTAATCTTACACTGCTAAATTAGCGACAGCTAGCACAGATAGCCCTCGTGTAGCTTTGCGCTAAAATTCAAAACAAAACAAGCATTATAATCACTAAGAAAAACAGTATGTGAAATTAGCAATATGTGTATTAATTACTGGGTTAATGTCTAATTATTGTGTATGTAGAACCTTCCTTTTGATTGTACGTTAATAAAAGTAAAGAAAAAACAAACCGGGAAACATAAGCAAAGGAAAACGCACGAACAACAGAACCAAAGTAAAACACGAACAATTAATACTAGTAATATTACCGGTAGAGAAAAAAACACGAATAATAACGCAACTAAACATCGACCTTAGAAAAACTCGAAGTGAAAACAAAGTTTATATAGGAAATTACAAGTATTCGATGTTCACGACCGCCATGACTTCACCCGGTAATGTTACGCAGTATCAGGCGTACATTTGCTGTTAAAGTATCCATCTATGTGACAGTTGGGGTGCAACCATTTGGGTGTGTGTAAAAAAAAAAAAATACAAGCTTTTACAAAAATCCTTAATTAATAAGTAATTTTATTTATTTACGTAAAATGCTGCACCCGAGAGGATTTTCCTCTCGACGCTGTAGTTACTGAATATATTGTATCCTGATAACTGTCTGTCAGGTCTGTATTTTGTTTTTAAGCAGAGAGACGTAAAAGTACTCTATATAACCACCCAAAGTAAACGATTTTCCTTTTAACGTGTAAATGTTCAAATATGTAAAGATGGAGTCCTCAGTTTTGAGGAATGGATTGATGGAAGGAGGGGGGTATTGACGAAGATAATCAAGCTCGTGAGATATCATTCCATACGTAATAGCTACGTGGTTTGACTTTGGTCTGTGTAATGATGAGGGTGTGGGAAGCTGTGTGTGTTCCCATCAAGTTTCGTATTAAAGATTCCAACTTGGATGACGGTGGAACAGATGCTGCCTAACCATCAGCGGTGCTGTACTTATTAGTTATGGCTCGTCAGAATATCAGTATATTATACCCATGTGGGAATGACTAGAACGAAAGTTCTCATGTGAAAAGAAGTTTTTTTTTGTGTGTGTATGTGTGTAATCGTTACGTGACGTCGACATACCTTCTTGCTAGCTCGTGCCGCGTGCAGGAAACAGTCACTCGGTATTGCGCGAAGTGGTATAGTTCAGGTGATGAGGAGACAACACGTAGTAGGAACAGAAATCGGCCTCTGTGGGAACCAGCCGCAAATGATTCAAAACAACTTAGGTAAGGGGCGGACATTCTTGAGTGAACTGAGTGACAAATGCGCCAGTGTGCCACACCAGCCGGCAACCAATAGTCACAGAGCAGGAAATGAGTCGTTTCTGTTCGCAATTTTCATTTTATTGTGAAATAAATTATGTTAATTTTTGTTCTTTTTTATCCTTTGTATGCTGCGCATTACACTGACTCGCTTTTTTAATATATACAAAGAGCGTTGGTTGTTTTATGTCTCTGTTGACGACAGTTTGCACAGAAATATTACAAAAATTAACATGCACATGAACTTAAAAATTAAGTTGCCGTGTTTAACTCATTAAATGAAGTATTCATCTGGGCAGTTGTAAGATGTGTAAGTTTTATCTGTAAGCTTACTTTTGTTGAAGTAGTTACATCATGCTATTCAGCTCAGTGGTATTGCTGTGTCGCAGAACAGACTGTCACGATATATAACAGCAAAACATGGGTGATGACAGCTAAAACACACTACCAGGATTCAGTAGAAGTAAAATTACTTTTTATATAAAAGCAAAACATGGGTGATGTCAGCTATAACACACTACCAGGATTCATTAGAAGTAAAATTACTTTTTTATGCACTGTTGTTAGCAGTGTGGACACTATCTAGATTGGACCCGGACGTGTGGATAAGAGTGGAGAAGCATTTACGGACAGATTCGTGATGACGATAAACCCACTTGAAGTAGAAAAATATATCTTAGGACGGCTGGTATTGGTATTAACACTTTTACTTGTAAAAACAGAGAACAATGTTCGACCTTCTGAGGCCGTTTTCAGGTCAGTTGCAAACTTTCTCTTTGTTAACCTGAAGATGATCTAAGAAAGTCGAAACGTTGTTCTCTGCTCTGTCAGTTAATGCCAGCTGTTCTGAGATATATTTATGGACAGAATTTGATCTACAGTGGATGATCTTTGTTTTCTAATTGAACGTTTCCAAAATTAAACTTTACGTACTACTGCGTCCTTAATTTTGAATGAACTGAGTTTGTGAATTATGGTTAACTTTTAGTACAAGCCACCAGTTCTGTCGCAATGTTTATACATGATGGTGATGTCCTAATGCGTATTCATTAGAATAGAAGAGGGTAGTCTTGGTTTCTAATTCTGTGGCACGTCTCGGTATTCTCGACCTCAGATAGCGTCTTGCGTCTGTCATGGTATATTTTCTTTGTTATGAGGTCTTGTAGTTTACCCTGTACAATAAATTATTATATGATAATAAGTTAAAGAAGAACGTGAGCTGATAATCTCTCCTCTTAATACAGGTATTTTATTTCTTCTAAAAAAAAATCAATTGTTAGCATACGTTTAAGGATGTACGATCAGTGTGTGAATATGTCGCATAATAACCTACTGGGCTTATCGGACATGTTTTCCTTGTCATTTCATTATTTACAAATCTACTTCTTTTTTTTTATCAATATCTTCTACTTATTGTATTTCCCGTATCGCATCGCACACTCGACAGTTGTGAGTATAAATGATCTGTAACAGTTATTGTTGTCTTTTTCTTCGCGAAATCACCGAATCCTTTAATAATAGCGATCAAAAATGGGTGTGCGTAAACCGAAGGTAACAATAAATACCTTGGGAACTTTACCCATCGGTTTAAAAAAACAAGCAAAAACCATTCGTATTTCTACCGTATTATACGTAAAAAAACCCAACGAAAACTGTCTATTACCTGCTTTTTATGAGAGTCTGTACCACATGTTTATTTCAAAAACAATAAATAATAATGAATCGTTATTGTATCTGTTGTGACCTAGTTCGCCTGATGATGAACCTTGGTACTAGACGAAAGGTCTCGTCGGCATTGGACATGGCAGATATAATGTAGTTAAAATACTGATATTATTGCTAATTACTTTGACTCGTAAGTTCTTAACTACGTAACATAAGATTACCACTGTAGGGAAGTTAAATCATTTTCGTCAGTTTTTGGATGACAAAAAAAAGTTATTTGATTCTTTCTTCCAGTTATTTGCTGTAATTTTCTTTGTGAGGAATTTTTAGTTTCTGACCAGCTGCTATATGTGAATATTCAATTCTAAATAAAAATATATTTTTTATATCGAGTATTATAAACAATAAATATCATTTGTTTTATGACGGTTTTATTGCTAGTATCGTGAACAATAAACAGAATACATGTTTTGGACATCTTCACAAGAAACAGAACATGGGTTATGAAGATAATTCGTTAGGGCCTGGCATGGCCAGGTGGTTAAGGCGTTTGATTCGTAATCTAAGGGTCGAGGGTACGAATCCCCGTCGCATCAAACATGCTCGCTCTTTTAGCCGTGGAGACGTTATAATGTTACGGTCAATCCCACTATTCTTTGGTAAAAGAGTAGCCCAAGAGTTGGCGGTGGGTGGTGACGACTAGCTGTCTTCCCTCTAGTCTTACACTGCTAAATTGGGGACGGCTAGCGCAGATAGCCCTCGTGCAGCTTTGTGTGAAATTCCAAAACAAAACAACTCTCAAGCAACACGTGGTACAGCTGTTATCTTGTTCTAAAATCCAGTGTAGTGGTTCCTCTTTCCTGAAACCTCATCTGAGGTTCCAACTTTTCCTTCAGCAACACGTGGTACAGCTGTTATCTTCTTTCTCTGATCTAGTGGTTGATTCTTCCTTTTCAGAAATTAATCTGGAGTTGATTCAACTGTTTCTTGAAAGACGACTTGGTCTCAAATTAGAAAAGCTACTAAAATGTGTTTGTTCATGAAGTGATTTCAGATATATATGAGTTGTTCAGTCGGCACTTCGCAAGTCAGTTTGAACCGAATTCCAATTAACCAGACAATGACTTAAAATAATAAAGCTAAAAACAGGATGTAGGTTTAGGGCCTGTGATTTTTGGGGCTCAGTTGATTAATCTTTATCTTTCGCTGGATAATTTAGGTGTTTACTACCAATAAACACGAATTAAACCGTGAAAGGTTAGTTGTTTTTTTTTATTTTTTTCATTGTAATTAATACTATGTGACCCGTTCCTAGTTGGACAAACCTGATGTAAATAAAGCATATTTTTGTTGTTGTTGCTCATATTGTTAAACATAATGCCCGTGGCGATATGCAGCTTAATTGTCATGATTTCACTTGGGTGGGCATTGCATGTATACGCACATACACGTTCACGAATTAAATACTCGAAATTTGAAGTTGTCTGAACGTCAGCTGGTTCGGAGGGGTGCACGGACATTAAATGGAACAGCAATGTGCTTATTGTTCCCACGATGTCAGCAAGGCATCAGTTTCCCACGAGTGTCTGGTGCCTGCAAAGTGGTCGCAGTCCAGTGCCTCGCGTAGTTGGAGGCTGCTAAGCTTGGACTGATGGAGTTTTTACTCGAGAGCCAGCTTATGATGCTACCGTATTTGAAGAACAACAACTAATATCTTGATAATTAGAAATGATTCGTCAGATAGACACGGAGTGAAGAACGGTGTGATGAAAAGCAGGAACTGAGATCAAAGTGACTTCGGCTTGCAGCAGCAGCACGTGCTTGGAAAGGCTCGTCGTATGTGCATGTGCGCGACGGGTGCATCATATAGAATATTCTTTCTTTTTTTTTCCATTATTTCGAATTGTAGGAATTTCCTCTGGTGTTGTTTTCTAGTCTCGTAACTGAAAAAAAAAGGAAAGTTCACAGATCGGTAACTTATCATGAATCGAACATTTCGGTAAGTGACACAATATGATCGAGATAAAGCGAGAAAGGTTTGAAAGTGCTCAAGAAGTAGACATGGGAGTCATGGGAAATAACCACGTATATATGACCGAGGTGAGTCGTAAAAAGTCAAAACACGCGATCTCGGAAAATGACTACAAATTCAACATGACGGCTGGTACAGAAAACTACTAGACTTAAAATTAAAAATCCTTTAAACTAATTTAAAGCTAAGCTTTAAAAAACTGTGACAACGGCTAATTGTGATTTTGGTTAAGAAATTTTTAAGATCAATTTCCAAATATTTAAACTGAATTTTTATTTAAAAAAATGAACTACGTGGATGTCCGTTATAAACCAGCTTCGATTAAAAACTTTTTATTTTTAACTTTCTAAATACTTTAATTAAAGTTTAATTATGGTCTAGTGCGGACAGTCGTATTGCCCAAGCCATGTGTATATACAGTGACATATTTTATATATATATATTCATATGTAGTAAGCATGAGGGCCAGCATGTGTTGATCGCAAAAGAAATCACAACTTTGACTAGGGAAAAAGTAATAATATTTTTAATGCCCAAATACTATGTAAAGTAATACAACAGAAATATTTAGTTATTTATTGTAATAGTAGCATAATACATTCTAATATTACCACTACGTAATTTACAATCCTAGATGGCACCACTTACAGTTCCTAAATTATGTTTTACTAACACTATTTAAGCATTCATTGATCGAGATTCATAGTGTTATGGTTTTAGATCAAACAGTACCATATAAACTGTTAACTTGACAAGTATATTTATATGTAAAATACGGTCATATTTAATTTTTCAGACGAAGTCAGTCATAATATGAATGTTTGAAATAATTTAATAATATAATTTCTATGAGCTTAAGACATTATAAACAAATTTCCAGTTGTTACTTTATTTTCTTACATTCATGTCTGCTGTTTTGGCACCCAATGGTCGTTTCCTCGCGTTTTAGACTCTTTCTTGTCGCTAACACTGATGGTGCTAACTTTTCACACCCCGCTCGAAATGTATGCATTTTGTACAATATTATAACAGGTTATAAACATACAATTTAAAGTAGGCTTGTGCCTATCTTTAAAATTCGAATGTGATAATTATACGTCAGGTGTTGAGCCTTGTCTTTAACTGTGAGTCGAGTTTTTGTTCTGAGTTATTATACAAAACGCTAGATGGCTTCTTTCCTGTTGTTGAAAATATATTTTTATAGAAATAACATTCTCCTCAAGGAATTATTATGACTGAAAAAAAAACATCAGAAAGATGTTACTGCTTACAAAGTGTAGCAGATCGAAGTTGGCTAACGAGTAGCACTCGAATTTTATAACCCGATTTCGTAACCGCGTATGTTTTGTATTTTGTCAAATTCAATTGCTTGTTCATAAACATCGAAAACGAAGCGAACTTGTACATATTTGGTAAAAAAGATGGCGTGGCTTACTTACCTCCCTTAGCATTACCAGTTTTACTTTGTAAGAGGTTAACATGTCTACAGTACGATATGAACACGAGATACCTAACTCTTTCATACCCTCGTCTGTCAACAACTCAGTTCCAGGTTGTAGGTGTTTGTTTGATTCCAGGTTGTGTGTGTAAATTTTTTATGGTAGTCTTTTGTAATTTGTAGTATGTTGATAAAAACGAAAAATACTAAATCTCACTACTACAGGTAATAGTTTTCCTGTTATCGTGTTCGAGTTACATTGTATCGGATATTCATATGTAATCATAGTGTGTAAATTGTAGTCCGTTTGACTATTGGATTTTAATTTGCACAGTTCGATTCGCTTGGTTCTCTTTGAGCGGCAGAATCACCCCCCTCCCCCCAAAGAATAATTTATGTATATGTTTGTATGTGGAACGAACGAACACTTTCAGGGTAACGACCGGATATCACGCAAGCCAAACTTCCTGCCCGAACCGTGACGTTTAGGCGTGTTGAGTCCAAAAGGGCGGGAAGTGAAATGGTCAATTTTCAAGAGTGGTCAGAGATGAAAATACCAAATAATCGTGTACGTTGCTAATATTTCTGAAGCCTAAATATTACACTGTAAAAGGACAGAAATTATTCAAGTCAAAACTGTACAAATATCAATCGAATTAGAAGTATTTTTTTGATATTAACCGCGTTAATCATTGTTCGTTCTCACATTTCTTTTGTCTAAACTTTATCCCATAGAGATCAGATAAGCCTAACGTAGGTGCTTCATCTGCTGCACAAACTGAATCACCTTTGATAGAATGGCTGACATTTTTCTCTTGTCTTTCAAGATGAGTAATGCATGCTGTAAGGATTTATACATTTTCATAATACGTTAGAAAAGGGAAAAACGACCTTCATTCACATTCAGATGATTGTAAGGAAACGTATATTGTAAGCTACGTTTCACTTTTGCGACTTCTACGTGTATTCGTTCTCGAGAAGCCGCAAATATGAAACGTGGGTTAAAACTAAAAGCTCTCTTCCGTGATGACGAGAAAACCCACTTGTAGATAAAATTATATATTTAAAAACGTCTGGTATTTGATAGAGAAAGCACTTATAGAGGAGCGAACAACTTTACGGCCGTCTTTGCTCCTCTGTCAGTGTCTTCTCTTCCCATACCAGCCGTTTTTAAATTATATAGTTATCTCATGTAGTTATCTGGTGTATTGTGGTAATTTCTTTTGTTTTTTTGTGCTTGTATTTTACTAACTGTATCATCAGAATGGGGGGACAACAGCCCTGGAGTTCTAATCAGTATCAGTTTCATAAACTTCACCCTCATATATTTAAAAACGGCTGGTATGGGTGTCCACTCCTCTATTAGTGCCTTGTCCACTCATACCAGCCGTTTTTAAATATATAAAGTGGATTTTATCGTAATCACGGATTAAAACTTCTCCCTGTCTCTAACAAGATTAGTGTCGTAAACTTTACATTCTGATAAATCTAGTTTGACTGGGCATGCTGATAAATTGAGTGTAAGTGGACATACGTGACATAAACATTCTGATAAATCGAGTGTAAGTGGACATACGTGACATAAACATTCTGATAAATCGAGTGTAAGTGGACATACGTGACAAACATTCTGATAAATCGAGTGTAAGTGGACATACGTGACATATATATTCAGAAAGATCTAATTTGATAAACATACCTCACAAATATTTTAACTGTTATTGAATTTTCTTTGACATGATGTTGGTACATGAGTTGTGGTATTTACAGAGTGTTGTTTTAAATGAAACATATGACAACTTGTTCGAGAAAGAGTATTCATAGTAAAAATAATGACTTAATTCTGATGCACGTGACATAAAATGTCATATTACCGCGATCAAGATTCGTGAGTTGAACAGTTTACACACTTTTAATTGTACACAACTGTTAAGATATTTTCAAGTTTTGTGATTTATAATATAGTTCCAGTAACTTTTAGTGGTTAATTTTGTTTCGTATTTTAATTTACATACGCATCACAAATGGTGATCTTCAACTAGCTATATTCTGACAAATGTAAGTGTAGCTCTAATTTCAGTTGTTCATTCAGTTTAAAAACTTTTATGTCCTCTGGCGTATGAAGTAATTCATTAGACTTCAGAATGTTATAAGGACTCCATAATGCTTACGAGGTTTATTGGTTGGTTTTCTTTTTAGCGTTTTAAACCTCATTGTACAAAATACACAGCATTTTTTAAATTTTTGTCAGAACTTTACTGGTTAGCTTGTACCCAATTTTCTGGAATGAAATCAAAGTTTATTATGAGTTTGATATTTTAAATACAAAGTAATACTTGTTGTACCAAAGACAAACTAAAATAGTTGACTACTTTCATTCATGACAAAGTAACTAATTCATGATGGTGTATATTAAGTCAACAGCACAAAATTAAACTGTATAAACCAATATTATAGTTCCTGGAGAACAGCTCAAACTTACCTAATAGTTTATGTGCCAAACTGTAAATCCTAGAGTCCATAGTTTGTATCCCGATGCTATAAAATAATGCTTTGTGACCAGTTGTGCGTTATAAAGGTGAATGTCAGTGTATACTGTTAGATTAGATTACTTTAGCGCAAACTACCCAATCGAATACCTTATACACTGTGAGTAACCAAACTCCTTATTGTTTATTGAATTTTATCTCAAAGCTACTCTAGGGTTAGCTGCATTAGCCGTCTGCAATTTTGAAGTGATATACTAGAAGGAATGTGGCTATTCAACGTAGCCCACAAGCAACTCTTGACCAGGCTACTCTTTTATCAATAACAAATGGGCAAGATCGTAACACTGTTGCGCCTCTTTGGCCAAAAACTTTGAGCTGGTTCGGTCCCTCAACTCGCATTGCGGATCGAGCATTCTTAACAACCAGGCCATGCATAGTCTTAGCATTATCCAATGAGAACAACCCGAGAGTAACCTGCTGCTTTCTAGCCTCTCGGTTCCAAAGCAGAATGACTAGTGCAAACAGCCCTTGTGTAGCTTTGAGTGATTTAAATGTCCCTTAGCAACAAACTGAATAAGCTAACAGCATATATTCTGGTAGATTTTTAAGATTTAAAACATTTTAATTAAACCTGGTGTTTAATTACAGAATGCGGATGGCCCATTGTATGGTTTTGTGCTGGACAACAACAGTCTCGTTCTAATGAAGTCTTGGTTTTTGTCCGAAACAAGGATCTCGGAAACTACTATACCAATCATCACTGATCATGACTGTGTATTATTTTATAACTAGGAAGTATTTATATGAATAAGCAATACATAAAACAATTGAAATTTGCAGAACAATATGTTTCCGATTTAACCAATAAAAAAAAATTACAAAAAGTAGTAAGCATTAACTATGCAAAAAAGAAAAATATTTGTTTTTCTTTAGTAAAAAAATCTCTTGATGGTTACAACAGAAATATTTCAATAGCATCTGCTTGTGATGACGGCTCGTTGTACACAACACTGTGATGACGGCTCGTTGTACACAGCACTGTGATGACGGCTCATACATTGTTGTAGAACTCACACAATTCCAGGGAAGGACGTAGGCCAAGTAGCCTTCTACAGGTATTTTTGGTGGTAGTAGTAATAATTTGAGGTCTTGTATAGTTGGAAAATTAATTGATTGTTGGAGTAAAAACGGCAACACCATCGACAACAAAATATATCAACAAACAGCACAGTGCCCTCAAAAATGGAGTATATATAAATAAGACAGTGCCTTTGGCTATAAACCGTATAAATCAACAATACCCTGATTTTGACAACAAATCTGTATGCATTCATTTAGAATTCGGGGTAGAATTTTAAAGAAAATTCAAATGAGATGTTTTGTTTTTCTTTCGGCATAGTTTGTTCGGTCTACCCTACGTTCTAATGTGGAGGTAAGCCTTCGTATATACAACGCTAAAATCAGGGGTTCGATTCTTTTCTGTGTACACAGCAGATAACCTGATGTGGCTTTGCTAAAAGAAGACACCCCCACACATACATAACGTAGTGTCATTTTGCCTGTTACTACAGAAGGATGATCCAGGTTTGTTTAACCTCACAAGAGTCATTAACTGAATGTGTGTGTGTGAATTAGATATAAAGTGATCGTTGGAATTTGATTGATTCTGTCGTATTACACACACATGAAATTTTGAGGTCGAGAATACATTCTTAAAAACAGTTTGTTATTAAACATAAAGGTACACAAAGAATTGTTTGTGTATCGGAACCCGGTTTCTAGCAGTGTATGTCCGTAGACATACCACTATGCCACTGGGACGCCTTAAAGATCGTAAGAGAATGTCTTAAAGTTCTCTAATTTGTTGAAGAGAGCCATGTTTTCGTGTTTAATGTTTCTTTTGTATTTGTTTCCCATACGTCGATTCTATAGCACACAAAACAGTTTGTTCGTAACCAACACATTTGTCTATTATTTTGTTAGCTCGCAATTTTTGTTGTTTTTCAGCTTGAGCCCTAAACTTCTGTTGTAGATATTTAAACACAGTGGCGTAACCTGGTGGTTAGGGCACTTGAATCGCTATCTGCGGATCTCGAGTTCGAATCACGCCACAGAATATAATCGCATATTCAGCCGTAGGAGCATTAACAGTTTATAATGAATCTCATTCTTCGTTGGAAAAAGAATATCCATCGAATTAGTGGCAGTGGGGTTGACTGCCTGCCCTCTGACCTCATTAGGAACAGCTTGCTAGATAGCCCTCGATTAGCTTTGTGCGAAATTTAAAAAAAACAAACAAAAAAACCTGAAACACCACGACTTCTATTAAGACGGAGTATTTAGTTGTTGTTTTTTCTACAATGTGTAGCCTTGAGTGTACGTCGGTTGTGTGCTGTGTACCTCTTACAAACATAATTGGGTTGTTTTTAATATACTTTTTTACATTGCTGATTTGTGCTATGTTATTTCAAACACAATATGATATCTGAAAGTTGGGTTATGTTATTTTATCTACGAAGTGTGTGTGTTTATATCCTTAAGCGGAAATGAGTTCTGTACTTTGTTTCTCGCAGTATGATATCTGAATTTTTTTTTCTACAATGTTTAACATTGAGTGGTTTGTTTATTTGTTTTGGAATTTCGCACAAAGCTACTCGAGGGCTATCTGTACTAGCGGTCCCTAATTTAGCAGTGTAAGACTAGAGGGAAGGCAGCTAGTCATCACCACCCACCGCCAACTCTTGGGCTACTCTTTTTACCAACGAATAGTGGGATTGACCGTCACATTATAACGCTCCCACGGCTGGAAGGGCGAACATGTTTGATGCGACGGGGATGCGAACTCCCGACCGTCATATAACGAGTCGCCCGCCTTAACACGTTTGGCCCTGCCAGGCCAACATCGAATGGGAGTTGACTATGTCCTCAGTTCTTCTGGACCTTGTGTGATATCCTAAAGTTGTTAACACATAGAAACTGCTTTTATCACCTTCTGGTGATAAAGGTCTAAGTGGTCGTACATAAAGAACGATTATACACATGATTCACAAAATACCCCAAATTTATAGTAATGTTCTTCTTGTGATTCTGTCAAAGAAGTTCACATTTTTTTAAGGGGTAAATTTTATTGTTGTCGTTGAGTTCCGCGCAAGGCTAACCGACAGCTCTTTACGTTGTCCTTAAACCTAAAGTGACAGAGGGAAGAGAGCAGTTCAACACCGCCAACTATTGGACTACTCTTTTCAGTTCGTATAGTGGGATCTGACAGTTATTTTTATAACCTATTCACAGCACCAAAATATGTGGTATGATTTTTTTGGGGGGGTTCAAGAAAAAAAAGGATAAGAAATTCTTTTTTTTTAAAGACATAGTTAAGTGGAACAACAACTGCGTCTACTAAAAGTTCAAGGCTCGAACTTCCCTGTAGACAATCACTTGTTTCATCTCAGTAACGTCGTATCCATTCTTTTTGCTCGAGTAAAAAAAAAAAATCTTACACTGTGAAACTAGTTGATCGCTAAGCCTGACTAATACCGGGTTTTGATACTCGTGGTGGGCTTAGCACTTATGGCCCATTGTAATAATAATAATCGCTCACGACTTTTAATCCGTCTCCCGAGCTGATTTTCTTATTTACGGCTTAAATAAAACTACGATATCTGCGCCTACCTCTTCGAGAGAAAGAAGCGGCCATGTGTGAATAAAGGGAGAGACCGAACATTGGTGACTGAATGTGGTCATGTCTCAGTTTAATAGTTTTATAAATGAAAAAAAAACAACAGCAAACATGTTTCAAATATTTAATTCGTATGTTAATAACGCTTTCATCACAACGTTTTTTATTTCCTAAGTATACGGATTTCGTTCTTTCCTTCCGCTGTTCTGCTTCTCTCTTTTAATTGTATTTATTACTTGTCTTACATTTTACTTTTACGACAGGTGTTGTAGGTTTCCGATATAAACTTACAACCGTTTCTCATGATTATTGTTCTATCTGGTCACCTGGACGTACTTATCCATTTTTTAAAGCGGTTCTGCACAATCTTATTTTTCTGATATTGTGTTTGTATTTTTTACCCGTAACATGAATATTTATTCAACACTTTCTTAGATATATTTTGAAACTATTTTTTTTTCCGAAAGAGGAAATCGTTAAAGGGACTATAATGTATTTCGTAGAGTGTTTAAAGAATGATTTACTTACTCAAAAGGCACTAATGAACCTAAGCTGATTATTTAGGATGTTCCCCAAGTGGTTCAGCACAAAGCATGCAAGATTCATACGTTAACAAGAGGAATTCCTCAATAGCCGGTGCACTTGGAACTATTCTAAATCAGGGCTAGAGACTTTTTTTTTTTCATGGCCAGGTGGTTAAGGCAATCGACTCGTAATTTGAGGGTCGCGGGTTCGAATCCCCGTCACACCAAACATGATTGTCCTTTCACCGCGTGGGCGTTATAATGTTACGGTCAACCCCACTATTCGTTGGTCAAAGATTAGCCCAAGAGTTGGCGATGGGTGGTGATGACTAAGCTGCCTTTCCTCTAGTCTTCACTGCTAAATTAGGGTCGGCTAACGCAGACAGCACTCAAGTAGCTTTGCCCGAGATTTAATTTTTTTTTTAAATTAGCTTCGTGTTTGTGTATCAGCAATAACAAACCTGATGTGCGCGTGCACCCGATTTGATTTCGTTACTCATCAGGACTCCCATCGAACTACCCTCAATGTGAAATTCTTACAGGCAAGAGATGACAGTTATCAGCTAACGGTTTGTACTCTGAACTTTTCAAAGTTGCAATGGAGCAGCTAAAAACCGAATTTCAATATCACTGATGGACATCGAATCGTCTGTGCTTAACAAACAAATTTTAAGTGCATTTCCGTATTAAGTAAAAAAACAAACTTTTTTGTCGTATTTGTTCTGATTAATATGTGTTAACCGTTTCTGATTCTCACCAAACTAAGTTTTTAAAGCCACATCTTAGATTACTGTATTTCATGTATGTTTTCAATTTTCGTATTTAAATCAACTTATAACAAATCGTCCTTTTAAAAATCCTATTTAATTTCTAGGTCAGTAGAGAACTACTTACCAATGTTCATTAATAAAGTTAGCTGACTGTATTGAATGACATGGAGAACTGCTTACCAATGTTTATTAGTTTAGTAAAGTTAGCTGACTGTGTTGACTGACACTGAGAAACTACTTACCAATGTTTATTAGTTTAGTAAAGTTAGCTGACTGTGTTGACTGACACTGAGAAACTACTTACCAATGTTTATTAGTTTAGTAAAGTTAGCTGACTGTGTTGACTGACACTGAGAAACTACTTACCCTGGTTAGTAAAGTTAGTTGATAATATCGATTGTTATGTGGTAAATATATTTATAATTTGAATTATAGAGGAGCTGTATATTTTTCTTGTTACATAGAACAAACCAATAGGCTTCTGTTAGTCATTGTAAGTAGTACTTACCCATTTTGTAAAGTTATATCATTATTTTAATTTTCTTCAGTTGTATAGAATCTGCTGAAATGTAGAATAGTTGTCAGCGAGTTTAATAAGGCAAAATATTCAGTGGAACTTTTATAATAGTAATATATTCCTAGCTTATTGATTAGCACAACAGATAGCTGGAACCAGTGGGTGTGTGTCTGTTTCCGCTAGTGTGTAAATTCACGTGCGCGGTTGGGTGAAAGCGTTGCAGCCTGTGTTTGACGGTCGTACATGCGTGGGACTTCGACAGCTGTGCGCGTGGCTCGTTCTCTCACGAGCGGCTCTATTCAGTGAAAAGAAGAGGAGCGTATATCTTCTGATAACACCGTACTATTGAAAAAAAATCCATCAATACATGTGTGCTTTATATAAAATGGCAAACAAACCGATTTTTTTGATATTGTGTTCTCTTAGCTTTTACAATTACTTCAATGTGAACATGGAGCCACGTTTTATCACTTCTATATTGGTTTCTGAAACAATTGTTGATTTATACCTCAGCGGTCTTGGTTTAGGGTTATCTTCAGGTGTTGAATTAAACTGTTTTTTAACAACTATAAACATACATGAAAACGCCTCTCTACTCTCATTGTTTATGTTGACAGTTTTTTTTTCGCTTAATAAACATGCACTTCCATGTTTTTTTTCGTTGTAATTGTTTAAAGTTAGTAAGAAATGCTTCGCTAACAATTGTTACTGAGTTACGTAACATTTTAGTTTAGTTCGTAGAGCACTCTTGACCCGAGTTGCAACAGGTTTGACCCGAGGAAATAGTATAAGTGAAAACTGAAATTAACTCGCCCATAACCCAGTTAAGTATATTCTTGTACGTCATTGTACTAGAGTGTAGTTAGGTGTTGAACCTGAGTAAATGTGGGTTTTATTTGATACAAGCATGCCTTTATAAAGTAAACAAGAACTTTTTTCTTAGTTAACTCACAGAATGTACTTCTGTATCTAAATGAATTGAATATGTGCTACTTTAAAACCAATATCTGGCAAGATGTGTCCTCACTGATTTAACTGTTTGACATTTACTGTTCTGATGCATAAAACAGACGAGTCCAAGGTTTAACAGCAACTTTTTTTTACTCAACACAAGGGTTCATAAACAGTTTTATGTTATTCAAAACCATGGTTAAACAACAACTTTGTTATTCTATACCAAAGCTGGACAACAGTTTCATGTTACTCTAGACCTCATTTTGACAACAGCTTTGTGTTATTCAAAACACAAGTTTGACAACAGTTTTATGTTATTCTAAGCCATATTTTGACAACAGTTTTGTTATTCTAGACCATATTGACAACAGCTTTGTGTTATTCTAAGCCATGATTTGTCAACAGTTTTATGTTACTCTAGACCTCATTTTGACAACAGCTTTGTGTTATTGAAAACACAAGTTTGACAACAGTTTTATGTTATTCTAAGCCATATTTTGACAACAGTTTTGTTATTCTAGACCATATTGACAACAGCTTTGTGTTATTCCAAGCCATGATTTGTCAACAGTTTTATGTTACTCTAGACCATATTGACAACAGCTTTGTGTTATTCTAAGCCATATTTTGACAACAGTTTTATGTTACTCTAGACCATATTTTGACAACAGCTTTGTGTTATTCCAAGCCATGATTTGTCAACAGTTTTATGTTACTCTAGACCATATTTTGACAACAGCTTTGTGATATTCAAAACAAAGGTTTCACAACAACCTTCCTTTCTGAAACCAAGGCTTTACAACAGATATTGGAGACTTGAGTTTTAAAAACCATTCACAGTGATAGATATAGAGATGATGAAATAACGACCTTTCAACTTTGTAGAAGACCTTTCAAGCTTTTAACCCCATAATTACAATTTCAGTTGTTGTTTTTTAACAATTTTAATAAAATTATTTAAGTTTCAAATTGCTTATGGTTCCATAAATTTGTTAATTACAGGAACTCTAACAACATTTGAGATAAAAATAATAAAAAACAAAAAATACTATTAATAGTGTATTTAATCTCACTGCTTACTGCAGGGACACATTACAAATGGTACATTGGATTATTTTCTTGTCAGTTGTTTACACTGAGAATCTTAACATGTAATCAATGATGTCAAGAAACCCACTTGTTGAGAATTTTATATGCAAAAACGGCTCGTTTGGGTTGAGAAAATATTTTACATAGAAGGTCGAAACGTTGTTCGCACTTCTATGTAAAATATTTTCTCAACCCAAACGAGCTGTTTTTGCATATAAAATTCTTAACATGTAATACTTGATTTGATGCAGTACATGGACATCACTGATGGTGAATGATCTAAGCAAGAGATAGTAATTCAAGGGTTAATATAGCAGTTCAAGTAAATGTTTGCTATGCCTGTCTTCAGTGAAGACAGGTACTCTTGTCTTCTGTGCCTTTGTCTCCAGTGAAGGCAGGTACTCTTGTCTGCTGTGCCTTTGTCTCCAGTGAAGGCAGGTACTCTTGTCTGCTGTGCCTTTGTCTCCAGTGAAGGCAGGTACTCTTGTCTGCTGTGCCTTTGTCTCCAGTGAAGGCAGGTACTCTTGTCTGCTGTGCCTTTGTCTCCAGTGAAGGCAGGTACTCTTGTCTGCTGTGCCTTTGTCTCCAGTGAAGGCAGGTACTCTTGTCTGCTGTGCCTTTGTCTCCAGTGAAGGCAGGTACTCTTGTCTGCTGTGCCTTTGTCTCCAGTGAAGGCAGGTACTCTTGTCTGCTGTGCCTTTGTCTCCAGTGAAGGCAGGTACTCTTGTCTGCTGTGCCTTTGTCTCCAGTGAAGGCAGGTACTCTTGTCTGCTGTGCCTTTGTGTCCAATGAAGACAGGTACTCTTGTCTACTGTGCCTTTGTGTCCAATGAAGACAGGTACTCTGGTTATATGCTAGGGTTTCTTGTTTGTTTATTACTGATTTACCAGCATACTTCTTATTCTGCATATTTTTGACTATAATTAATGTTGTGTATAAATAAATAGTAATTAATTAAACATTTACATGCTGCAAATGTTTGTAAGTGTTAAAGGGAAGTCTTGTTTGATGAACTGCTTTCATTTACCATTGGTTCTATTGTGTTTGTGATAATTTTGTTCATATTTGTTTACGTAAACTGGAAGAAAAGCTGAGTTATCGCTGTGTGCGAATTGGACATGGTTTGATGGTTATTATTCCACTGTGAAACTGAGGGTCCAAGGTTTGTTTCCCATTGCAACAAAACCATATGCTTTGCACTTCATTGTTGGAATGTGCAATAAGAGTGACAGTAAGATCCTGATAATTGACTAGAGCTGCTAGAGAGGTGGTATTGAATGTTGTTAACCATCTTCTCTAGTCTGTCAGTTCAATATTAGAAACAGTAAGCACAAATAGATACATAATATTTTTAATCTATTCCCACTCAGTCTGCTTCACTCAAATATAAGAACTAAATATGTTTTTAAAACAATCAAAAGTAAATCAGTTTTACTTCTGTTTATAAACAGGAAAATTGTTTTGCATGTTCAGGTACAAAGAAAGTGTATGAACTTTCTATAGCAAAAATTGTAGAGGTTTGATGCTCCATAATTATCCAACCAACATACAACTTATTCAAGTATAATGATTGTGACTGTTTAAATGTATATTTTATTCTCAGCAGTTATCACAAGTATATATTATTAATTCTAACTTCTGATAGGTCATAATCTATTGGAAATCAAACTTTTTTTTTTTTCTGAAAAGTTTCATGAGTTATCTTTTATGGTTTCTTAGCTTTTACGGTTACTTCAATATAAATATTTAGTTGTATTTATAAGTTATTTGTATATTAGCAGATGTGAATGTATATATTTATTTATTAAGCTCAAGAAAATCCCAGTTGTATATGGGTGTGTGCGTGTGTGCGATCTTCTGAGCTCAGTAGCATATATAAAAAAATATTAACAGAACCAGGTAAAAAAACAAACTATTAATATCTTTAGTTTGTTGGAAGTGCTTCTACAATATACACTGATCTTCAGCCAACCTATTTACATATCATACTTTTCAAGTAAATCAAAATTATCATAAAATAAATACAACCAAGTTAAAATATTTTAACCAAACTGTACATTATATTTATTTTATTTCAATCTATTAGTAGCACAATCCTGTGTGTATGTGTATATATATTAATTTTTCTGAATTAGTAGGAAAATCAGTTACTTTGTTATTGGTACCTTATTAAGAAATTTAAAGATTTTGAGTTATTTGTTTTGTAAGTTCAAACACATGAATAGAAAGGAGCTGAGCATAATCTGGTAATTAGGCTAAATATGTGAGTAGAAAGAAGCAGGCCGTAGCCTTGTAATTAGGTTAAACACAGGAGTTAGAAAGGGGCAGACCATAACCTGGTACTGATCACTGTGAGATTTCATATTAAATCTTTGTATATCGCAGCAACTTCTTAATGTATTAATTCCTTTAGTTACTTGTTGAAGTTCATTCAGATAATTATTGCATGATTTAAGACTTGTTCAGTCTAGTGATTTTATTTTTAACAAGCACATGAATTAACCTATGGAACTGTGCTCATTGAATGTATTTATGATTAATTTCTTTAACACACTACAGGTTTGTGTACATACTAGTATAATATTTCTTACTTATTTCATTTGAACTTGTCATTTTCGAGACATGTGAAATGCCTTTACTCGTAAATACCTCTCTTTAAACACATTTCATGTTTTCGTAGGATCAGTATGGTTACTCGCTGGGGAGTGGATATGAATCTCCTCCAAACAATACCCTACCACTGACAGAGACCACTCTTCTGTCCCACTATTCAACGGGAAATACTGGCTCTTCATCACCAGGTGTTAACAATGCCTCAGTTTACTCAACCAGTGCAGGAGTATGTACACAGTTAATATTGATAAGTTAACCCTTCAAACATTACTATTAAATTATACACACCAGAAGAATTAATGGTAGTCCGAAACTTTTGTTGAATGGATTGAGACGATCGAGTTAGATCTATTTGACTGCCTATGTAAATAATAACCTTTTTAAGAATAAAGTAAATTTGAAGGAATACTCATTTTCTCAAAAATCGACATTCGTTTTGTACTTCCTTTGAAAATCATTTGAATGTCAAAAATAAATATTTCCTTTAATTGTTCTGCTAGATACAGTATATGCAGTCAAACATCAGTATGCTGGACTTGGATATCTTGAATCCAGTGCTATCCATTTTCTTGTCTAATATTATACTCTTATTACCAGTAAATGTCAAGTTTCTTGATTAGTTATTTTGAAGATATGATATTTTGAACAATTTTTCAAATTTCCTGGTGATTCTCTGTATTAATGTTTGACTGTCTATTCTTAAGAAATCGATTTTTTTTAGTGTATCAAAGATAAAAAAAAAAAAAAAAACTTGTTGAAATTTTGGTGGACCAGAACATGAGTTTTTCAACACTAAAAATTAGCTTTAAGCTAGAAGATGTGGTGTATGATAGGGAACGTTGTAAACCATCATAGATTCTCATAGTGTGCAACAAGGGACATTGACTACAGTTTGCAAACTTTTGAGATGACACATGGCAATTGATAGTAGACCTTAACTACCTTGTGTAAACCATTACTGATTCTCATGGTATATGATAAAGATGTTCACTACCTTATGTAAACCATTACTGATTCTCATGGTATATGATAAAGATGTTCACTACCTTATGTAAACCATTACTGATTCTAAGTATTTTTGTTGTATTGCCAAATAAAGTTTAGTTCATATTAGGATCAGTTTTATTTGTAAATACTTGTTGTGCATATTTCAATATTTAGTGTACTTGATTTTTTTTATTCTATGATTCATAAGCTACATGTGTTCTGGATTTACAGTGCTTCAATTGTGTAGACTTTCACTCTTTTATGATGCTGTGATTTGTATGTTCTGCACTTGTAGTGTTTTAAGTGGGGAGTTTTGCACTCTTAACAATGTTATATTGTGAATCATTAACTTGCGACTTTTATATTTTTAGGGTGACATGTGCCAACAGGGCAGATTAATGATGGATATTAGTGACTCATCTGTCATGAATGGAGATGTTGTTGGTCACCATGCTTCAGATGGTACATTTCAACACTTGCAGTCTCGTTTAAGAGCAAATGACCACAGTGGCCAAGGCCCATATGAGGGACACCCTGTAGATCTCTCCAACCAGCGACCAGATAGCCATTTGTCGCACATTAATTTAGGGAGTTATGTAGGGACACATTACAGGAGCATGTCTCATAACAGGAGCCATTTTGAAAATGAGCACAGTGTTTCTGAAAATGGTGAGTTTTTACAGTTATTTTTTGTAACGTTTTCACAAAATAGGTATTTTTAGCTGGCAACAGTGTTGATTAGAAAGTTTTCTTGTTTAAATAGACTGACTTATAAAGTGGCAGTGTTCTGAAAAAGTTAAGCTCTTCTTTGTAAAGGAAACATCATTTTTATACTGAGTAATATTTTTGTTACATGTATCCATTGTAGCCAGCAGTGGCTACTGATTTTAACTTAGTTCCACTCAGACTTATGAAAGTACTGGTGGCTGATGAAAAGAATAGGATGATAATAATAATAATTAACATGATAAAACATGTTAATCTTGCTTTTTTGGAATGATTGTATAACCAGAATATGCATGAAGTGCGTCATAGTTCTGCATGGCTAAAAGGTTACTTCTGTTAGTGATATGATTGACTATCTGTTGTTATTATGGGGAGGAAAATGACAAATCCTGATTGGTTACAGGAAGTTAGAATTGACATAACATGACAATTTCTATAGCAGGTTCCTTCATGTTTGTATACATTGTTTTTGTAACTAGAGGATGTGTTCCATTCTTGACAGGAGTCAGCAGTTTAAATGACTCATAATTACCTTTCACTAGGTCAAGTGGTCAAGCACCTCCTGCTATTACCCTAATACATTCTTTCTGTCTGAATCATAAGACCAGTACTTTCTTTCTTCCTTTGAAATATTGACTATATGTTGACTTTTTTTTAATATTTAAATGTGAAATAAATTCTGAAGTCATTCTATTTGTTGTTTTGCATTACATCCTGCTGTTAATGAAATTCAAACAGTTGTACTGGATAAATAAATAGTGGAGAAACTAAACACACGAGTTTCATGATTTTCAACATGGCAATAGTATCAATTTTTAAATTAATTTCTCAGTGATAATTCAATCTATTCCCTGGTGCATTCAAACTCAAGTGGTGTAGGAATAACTGAAATAAAAAGTGTGTGTTTATATCAGATTGTGGTCACAATGTTTTCTTTTGTCTTGGACAGTAAAAGTTTATAAAATAAAGGTTCTTGTTTTTTAAATTGATAATAGAAACATGCATATATACTTCCAACATATTGTAGTCTTCTTCTGAAGTAATTAAAACATCCTAAACTATAAAAACATTAATCATAAAAACATTTTTTTTCAGTTTTAAAATCTTTTATTTAATGTTAGAGAAATGTATGATAAATGGGGTGTGATAAGGGATCTTAACAACATTATTTTTTTTCTTGTGAAAATTCCTTACTGAGCCTAGAGTAATATTGAGTCCTGGTTGTGATTGTTTGCATTTTAGAGACTCTCATTTATTTTGCGAATTTTAGAGTAATAGTTTGCATTGAATAAGCCTCATGTCAGCCAGTTTTTGTGCTGAAACTATTTTGCAAGTTAAAGGTTCTGTAATTATACGTAGTGTGTGTGTTATTTTAAAGTGTTTGAAAGGATTTTGCTCATTTGATAAGTATCATGATTGTGAGAAATAGAACATAAGCACTGGGCAGAGATAGATTATACATACTTTAGCTAAAGATCTCATTGAAGGTACATTAAAAGTATGACATGAATGTTGGCATACATCAAAAGTCCAATAAATAAATTATTATACAGCCTAAGCTGTTCAAGCTTGTGCTTTTACCTTGGGGCCTTACTGACAGTACTGCATGAGATATTGAACCATTGCTGGCCCAGGAACATGGATAGTTGTATTGATGATGTGGTGTGGGAAAATTCAGGAGTAGCACAGGTGGAAAGTGATAATTAATTGTGGAACCTAGAGAGATAGAGTTGGCCCGAGAGCAGCTCTTAGAAACGTACAGAGTCTATTTCCAATGCAGATTACACAGTGGTTTAGCAGAAGGATCAATGAAGACAGAAACCAGTCACTTCACGTAGCTTCTGGGCTTCCGAATCGAAAAGCAGGCAGGTAGCAGCTGCCGAGTCTCGAGGCCCCCCAGTTCGTGAAGTCTCTGTCG
Source organism: Carcinoscorpius rotundicauda (assembly GCA_011833715.1). Taxonomy (NCBI): domain Eukaryota; kingdom Metazoa; phylum Arthropoda; class Merostomata; order Xiphosura; family Limulidae; genus Carcinoscorpius; species Carcinoscorpius rotundicauda. The sequence continues at coordinate 144,774,222 of CM022393.1, forward strand.
TAGTGAACATCATGGCGCATCACCCAGACTTTGTGTTTGAGGACTGCGGGGTTCCCTACATGGATCCGAGCTATCACGTGCCGTATGGCTATAGTGGTAAGACAACATCTGGTACTTTGTCCCTGGATTTCCCAGCATTAAAATTTCAGGTGTCGTGTGTGAAACAGAAACCAAGTGGGAATTTTATTTCTACCAATACCTTCTACTCTTGTCTGTGAGTGAAACTTTCCCTACCATGCTGGTATTCTCTCTCTCTCAGTCTCTTTTTTATTGTAAACTTGTGATAATTGATTGTTATAATGGAATCCAAAACTTGGCTAATTTGTTTGAATGACTGAACACACTTGTAAACAAAGCATAAGGCTAAAGCTAAACATGAAACAGCTGTAGTATGTGTGTACTGTATGATAATGGAAATAATATTAGTTTAACCTTATTGTAATGTGAAGGTTTTTACTTGCAACTAATTGATTAGGTGAATGAATGTAATTATTGATAAAAATACAAAAAACACTTTCATCCAACAATACTTGTCAGGTGTACAGTGTTTTGTGAACATGTTCTTTATTTTGATTAATTTTTTCAAGAAATAAGAATAAAATTTCTGTACAACTGAGAATGTTCCCAAATGTCTTGAGAAGAATTTTAGCAGATTTTTTTAAAGGTTTTCCATATGGAAGTGGCTTCTTGCATGGAGAGGATGTAAGATGAAAAACTGAAGTGTTGATGACTATTTGTATTGTACAAGTACTCACTTGGAACTGTTAAATCAGCCTTTTATTTTATCTACACACACTTGACAAGAAAGAGATAGAATCACTTTATGTTATCACTTATTATGAGCTTCTAAGATGGTAAGCAACTGACAGATTACAATGCTTCTGGTGGTGTGTGTGTGTGTATGTAATGAAATTTCTGCTAGTTAGAAACAAAGTTTTACTGATATGTGTTTCCTCTTTATAACATAAATGTATTTTACAAGACATAAAGCAAGAAATCATTATAATTTTTCAAAATCTGTAAAAAGATACAAGTCAGACCTACATGAAACTAAGCTCGCTTCATCATGTCAGTTTACTGTTACCAAACTGGTCAGGCTAATAGTTAACTAAGGTAACTGTAGTTCAAGCATGTTTAAGAAAAACTTTTACACTCTAATGAACCAGTTTTGAATTGCTATAAAAACAGAGCATAATCACCAGTTACACATGGACAAATAATCAGCACTTTGGCATCAGTGTTAAAAAAAATACTTTTATCTCAAGTTAGACTCGCACACAAATGACTAAACTTAAGTGTCTGATATCCTTGAGTTATCAGTTAGGCCTATACATGAGTAATTAAACTTGGGTATATGTGAATTATCAGTTAGGCCTACATGTGAGTGATTAAACTTGGGTAATACATTTATTACATTGATCTTGTCTCACAATGAACAACTTTGAACTCCTGTGGGCCTAAATAACTTGCAAGATTTTTAAATAGTATTATATGTGTAAAACGTTTTTTAAAGTTGTGTATTGTAAGATGTCTTAACTATATGTTGATATGAAATTACATTTTCAATAAACATTTTGATAACTTGTCACAAATAAGATTGTTGTCAAACAAGAGTTAATGGTAATTACTTCTATAATAAGACTGTACTGGTACAGAAAGACATATTTATGAGGTGTCATTGCATTTAAGCTTTGTTATTTAAAGAATGGCTTGCAGTATGAAAATAAATATCTGTCAGAATCCTGTAATTCTGGAACTTCCCGAGCATTTTTATGTAACACTAATAACTCGGTGAATATGTTTGTCACAGAAGTTCCATTATTCTGGACAAGTGCTTGTGGTCATCATTTTTTACAGCATTAATTTAAAGGCCATAACCTTCATAATATGTCTCTCTGTATTTGGTTTGACAGAAATTCTTGTGACTAACCATAATTTCTGTTACTTTTTTTAATTAAATAATGTAATAATAATTTCTACTTGAAATTTTAACATTTCAAATACATTGAATTGTACAAATTTAAAATTGCAGTTATTTTCAAGAAATATTTTGAAATTCAACCAATTGCTGTGTGTTAATTATGTTTACTAAATATGTTAACAAGAATACTGATTTTTCAGGTCTAACAATGAAATTTTTTGTTTTTTTATATTTTTGGAAATTAAACATTTAAAAGAACTACTTTTAAAGAGTACAAATAAATAATGTTTATGTTGAAAGAGAAAACCCTTAATTTTATATTCTTTAAAGAATTTGCAAAATTCTTTAAATAATATAAAAAAATGTTCAATGACCTAACTCCATCTCATTGGATGTAGCTTCACGAAACTTTTACCACTTTTCTTTGTAACTAAAAGAAATATTTCCTCAACTCTTCTTTAACTTGATTTTCCTGTTTCTCTTCTATGTAAATGGCTTACTTGGCAAGAAAGTTTTTGTTTTTTATTATCTCTTTAACTTCAAGTATTTGGAAATACTTCAAGCTTATACTACCTGTATGCTAAATAGATTAGAGGGTTGATGGAAAAAGTTCAGATGTGTGTACAGCCAGTATGTACGAGAACAAACAGATGGCGAATAGCTCTCAGGATCCTCTACCATACTAATGATGATAAAGCTAGGCTTAGCACAGGCCTGGGAACCCCTGCACCGTTCTGCAGGTGTAGCTCTTATAGAGTTTTCTCTTGCAGGCAGATTCAACCAACCTCATTGATCAGGCTTGAAAAATAGACAGTACTCTGTGGTGTATACACTTCTTGCACACGATGGGGGCATTTTCTAAATATATTGTATCTCTGGTACTACTTTGGTGATATGTATCTTTCATCTTTGGAAGTTGGGATCATTTCATTCAATTTAACTTTTGTTTTTGCTCGAAAGGAGTTGATTGGTTGATCTGTCGGGAGTAGATTCTTTTATTGATTAAAGGACTTTCAGAGGATTGTGGGTCACAAATTTGTTGCTTGCTAGTTTTATATGATCTTTTGGTGTATGTGTCAATCACTTATGACAACAGTCTACATAATTTAGATGGTTTCCAAATGTCAGTGTGAGATCATTTTCTACTGAAATAAATTTCACAAACTTAAAATTAATTTTGATTAACTAAGGTAGTGAGACTTGATTTATGAAAAGTGTAGTTCAGTTGTTGAAGACTGCACCTACACCTACACTTTTTATTAATTCATTATTTTTTGTTAAGATTAAATGGTTTAAACGTATAACATTATGAAGATAGGCTAGAATTTAAAACAAAAACATGTAGGTTAAACATTTATACATAACGGTGTGTTACATATCTTTATCAGCTTGGAAAAATGCATCTATTTTGTATTATTTTTTCTGCTGTTCTTTACTTTGGATGAATGATTGTTTATCATTGGTATGAAAAAAGGGAAAATTGAATAATGAATTGCTATTATAATTTGATTTGTCTTTTATTAGTATTAGCACACTGTGTTTTGCTATACCCAGATAAATAGACATAAAACTAAACCAGAGTTCAAGCATCAATCTATTGTAATTTGGTGATTGGTTAGAAAATACACTGAACAGTAGGTCTAGTTTGTCTTAATCAGTCAACATTTAATGACTATGATGATTTGATCCAGTCAAACTGTCCAATTATTAAACTGAAGCTAAGGATGAATTTGATCCAGTCAAACTGTCCAATTAGTAAACTGAAGCTGAGGATGAATTTGATCTAATCAAACTGTCCAATTAGTAAACTGAAGCTGAGGATGAATTTGATCTAATCAAACTGTCCAATTATTAAATTGAAGCTAAGGATGAATTTGATCTAATCAAACTATCCAATTATTAAACTGAAGCTAAGGATGAATTTGATCCAGTCAAACTGTTCAATTATTAAACTGAAGCTGAGGATGAATTTGATCTAATCAAACTATCCAATTATTAAACTGAAGCTGAGGATGAATTTGATCTAATCAAACTATCCAATTATTAAACTGAAGCTAAGGATGAATTTGATCTAATCAAACTGTCCAATTATTAAACTGAAGCTGAGGATGAATTTGATCTAATCAAACTATCCAATTATTAAACTGAAGCTAAGGATGAATTTGATCTAATCAAATTATCCAATTATTAAACCGAAGCTAAATGTGAATTTGATCTAATCAAACTATCCAATTATTAAACTGATGCTAAAGGTGAATTTGATCTAATCAAATTATCCAATTATTAAACCGAAGCTAAATGTAAATTTAATCTAATCAAACTGTCCAATTAGTGAACTGAAGCTAAATGTGAATTTGATCTAATCAAACTGTCCAATTAGTGAACCGATGCTAAAGGTGAATTTGATCTAATCGAACTGTCCAATAAGTGAACCGATGCTAAATGTGAATTTGATCTAATCAAACTGTCCAGTTAGTGAACTGATGCTAAAGGTGAATTTGATCTAATCAAACTGTCCAGTGAGTGAACTGTTGCTAAGGTTTAGATGTAGGTGTTAAGTAAGAGAAAATCAATCTAATTTTTCAAGCTATACACAAAGCAAAGTTACCATACTAAAACCCGTGACAACAGTAAAAGAAAAAGATATTAGTCCTAAATAACAGTACTTTTGCAGAAAATAGGTATGTTTATTTTTATTTATTTAAGGCAGTGGATCTTGTATGAAAATGGAGTGAAGTTGTTTTATTGCGTTGTGTTAAAACCATTTTTTTTACTTTTTTAGAAACATTTCTTTCACTAATCATTAAAAAGAACTTCTGTGTGAAAGTAAAAAGAATGTATATTGAGATGTCAACTAAAGTACTCACAAGGCCTTTCATGTTATTACTAGTTTTTCTCTGCCCAGCTTGGCCAGGTGGTTAAGGCATTCAGCTTGTAATCCGAGGGTCATGGGATCAAATCCCCATCACACCAAACATGCTCATCCTTTCAGCTATAGGGGTGTTATGTGACAGTCAGTCCCTCTATTTGTTGGTAAAAGAGTAGCCCAATAGGTTGTGGTGGGTGGTGATCACTAGTTGCCTTCTCTCTAGTCTTACACTGTTAAATTATGGCCATCTAGTGCAGATAGCCCTCATGTAGTTTTTTATGAAATTCAAAACAAACCGAACCTAGCTAGGATACTGCAGGCAAAGTTATTGAGATGCTACTTATATTAATAAAATGATTGCATCATTTAAGATGTGGATAAAGTGATGTGTAGTTGTTCTATTTTACACAATTTTAAAGTAAGGATTATTTAACAGTATATTAATTATTTAGTTCAACACCATATGTTTATTGTCATTTATTATTATTTTGAGTTATTTTGCTGGTTAATCTGAAGAACTAACCAAACAACAGGTATAAGTTTGTTTTTAATATTTTAAACGTGAACTTCTTGGTTTTGATTTTTTAATGTAAGTTAAATGTTATGTTTTACTTTTCAGAGTCTTCTATGCAGATGCTTTCCAGCTCTCTAAGTGTTTCAGAGAAACCTACTGTTGATCATCAGCAAGTAAACCATCTGCAACCATTTGGCGGATCCACATTAGGGTCTCGAACACATCCTCCACCCAGTCCTCTTCCTACGCCCCCACCTATTGATGATGGACACAGAGCTAGGTGAGATTAGCCTATATTCATCATTCATAGGGCTAGGTGAGATATGTATGTTGTTAGGTTGTATTATGTATTCGTAGAGCTAGTTAAAGTTAGCTTACAGTTCTGTGTTTGTAGAGTTTGACATGGCAGTCGACAGGCTGGAATCTGGGCTCCGCACTTTTAAGTTAAGAGGGAAGAATGTTTATTTTCTAGCTGCAATATGATGTATATGGCACAGTACAAAGAGCAAAATAAATTGTCTGTGTTTGTAGATGGGTACCATATTGTTGATAAGGGATAACATAATATATTATTTAACAGTATGGCCTATGAACATGATACCACTATAAACTCAAACACTAGTTTGGAATAATTTTTTGTTTAAAGTAGCAATTTATTAATTGTGTTATGGTAGTTATATTGTTAGTACTCACTTTAGTATTAATGTTTAAAGCTATTTTTTCTATTCATCCAGGAATATGAAGTAAAGTGTTTTACTAAGTTTATAATAAACTGATAACTACCTCCTTTGAGCTGCTGTTTTAAGTTATAAAAATAAGTGCAGTTTATGTTGCACTTTCTTATTGTTGTCTTCTGTTTTTTAGGAGGAGAGATCAAAGGCTAACAAGGTAGGAATGTTTATTACTTGTTTATAAAGTATGCATAGCTAAATGTATTATTGTTGATGATAAACTCTTAAAAATTACCTAAAGAACAAAGTTTGATAAATTTAATGGACTGACTTTCTGTTAAGAGTAGGAAATCATGTCCTTCCATTTTTCTTCAACAGACATTCATAGTACATTCAAAGTTCTCAAGCCTACGGAGTCTACTTTGTCTTAAGTTCCACTGAAACAATTTCCAAAAATTAACATCTTTAGGAGGCTTAACATTTCTATTTTTGCAATAACTTTATAGTAAATATAGAAAACAATATAGTCTGTAAACTTTGGAAAGTAATGGAGATGTTTCTGTTATTTTTGTTAACAGTTTTCGATGTATATGTATTTACTGGAGTGGTGATTAAAAATGCATTTGTAAAGACTTGTATTTTAGTTTTATCTTGTAAATCTATTTTTATGTATTTCATAAAATCCTCTTTCATTGTTTAATAAGTTTTCATTTTTTTTAGTTATGTAAATTTTAGTCTTTAACAATTTTTGAAAAGTGTTGTTTTTCTTTTAGAGAAGCAATGAAAAACTACTTGAAAGAAAGAGGAGATATGGTCCTCGTGATCTTACATGCCAAAGTTGCTCAAAAATCATATGGGAATGAAAAAAGGTCAGTATTATTTATTTAAACAAAAGGTACATAATTTTGTTTGTGGCCGGTCCAAAGTTCTTGTATGCTTGAGCAAATTATTTTCTGATTTAAAATAGAGAAAAATCCAAAATCATTTGGCTACAGCAGTTCATTGTTAGATTTACCAGTGTTTGGATTGAGAATGTATACACACTATTGTTCATATTACCTCACATTGAGAATGTATACACACTATTGTTCATATTACCTCACATTGAGAATGTATACACACTATTGTTCATATTACCTCACATTGAGAATGTATACACACTATTGTTCATATTACCTCACATTGAGAATGTATACACACTATTGTTCATATTACCTCACATTGAGAATGTATGTTTACTAGTGTTTGGATTGCCTCAGATTGAGAATATATGTTTACTAGTTTTCATGCTGCTCCACATTGAGAATCTATGATTACCAGTGTTCACGCTGCTCCACATTGAGAATGTATGTTTATCAGTGTTCACGCTGCTCCACATTGAGAATGTATGTTTACTATTGTTCACGCTGCTCCACATTGAGAATGTATGTTTACTATTGTTCACGTTGCTCCACATTGAGAATGTATGTTTACCAGTGTTCACGCTGCTCCACATTGAGGATGAATGTTTACTAGTGTTCACGTTGCTCCACATTGAGAATGTATGTTTACTAGTGTTCACGTTGCTCCACACTGAGAATGTATGTTTACTATTGTTCACGTTGCTCCACATTGAGAATGAATGTTTACCAGTGTTCACGCTGCTCCACATTGAGAGTGTATGCTTACTATTGTTCATGTTGCTCCACATTGAGAATGAATGTTTACCAGTGTTCACGCTGCTCCACATTGAGAGTGTATGCTTACTATTGTTCATGTTGCTCCACATGGAGAATGTATGTTTACTAGTGTTCACGCTGTTCAACATTGAAGATGTATGTTTACCAGTGTTCATGCTATTCAACATTGAAAATGTGTTTACTAGTGTTTTCACTGCTCCACATTGAAGATATATAAATAACATTTTCATAGTTGTACCGTTATTAAAGGATGTGCTTGAAAGAGTAAAAACAGGGTCCTCAAATTGAAATTGTGTACCAGTGTTTAAATTGGCTGTGCAATGAGAGTAATGTATATTATGTGAGGAATGGAAAAACATAAATGTGTTATCACTGTATGTTTTGAACTCGCAACATTTTTTTTAGTCTGTAAGTGTGGAATAAGATGCAATGCACATGGATATGTTATAAAAATGTTAAGTGCCACAGACAGTGGCTCAGTGCAGGTAAACTGGCTAAAGTACAGTCCAAAATGGACCTTCACCCTAGGAAAGTCTTGATAAGCATTTGATGAGATACGATCCACTTTTAGTTGTTGCCACTCAATGTATCAATTAAATCAGATTTCTATTGCCAACATTTAGAGTGCTTGAATGTTGCAGTGAAAGAAAAGAGGCTTGTTTTGATCAATCATAAAGGTGTTGTGTTACACCAGGATAATACACAGCTCTATTCAACAAGGATTACATCTGGAAAGACTGAAGAGCTAGACTGGGGAAAACTTCCACATCCTCCTTATTCTACAGACCTTGCCCCATCTGATTATCGTCTATTCCAAAGTTTGCAGAACTATTTTGATGGAAAAGAGCTTGGAACACATGAAGATGTCAAAAGTACCCTCTCTACATTCTTTACCTCCAAACCCCAATAATTTAATAGAAGTGACATTCAGAAACTTGTGAATCGTTGACAGGAAGTAATTAATAATAATAGAGCATACATTATTGATTAAATAATATTAAAGGTGTTTGAAATTCTTTCTCTTTTTCTGAACCTAAAATCAGACATTACTTATGGGATGACCTGATACATTAATTCCAGGTCAAAGCTTTGTGACATGTGTTTAAATGCATGTCAAATGTGTGACTAATATTTAAGCGTGCATCAAAACTGTGTGACATATTTTTGTATGCATAAGACTATGATAAGTATAAATACACATTAAAACTATGCTACAATGTGTGCTACATACATTCAAAACAATGTGGTGATTGTTTTTTGTGGTTTTCCCCGTCCAACATATACCAACACACATTGTTCTTTTTAGTTTCAAAATGTAAAACTGCCACACAAGTCAGACAGAATGTATGTGGCTTAGTAACAGAATCGCGTGTCTTCCTTATTGGCATTACCTCGTGTGTATTGTTTAGTAGTGGTGTTATCTTGTATGTTGCTCACAACTATGTTACCTAATACTGTAATTACACTAATTGCTTAGTATCTGATCAAGTGTGTAATTTTGCAGTGTAACTAAGTGGTTATTGTTTAGTAATATGACCACCTTTCTTTTCCACTACAGGTTTTTTTGTCCACCACCATGTATTTACCTTTTGGGAGATGGTTGGCAGAAGAAACAACAACAGATGGTTCGGGATGGAGAGAATGACCAGAGTTCACAGCTGTGTGCCTTTATAGGGATTGGAAATTCTGACCAGGAAATGCAGCAGCTGGACTTTAATGGGAAGGTAGGGAACTTGTATGTGACCAGCTTGAGCTACGTGCATTTTTTGTCATTTAATTTAATTACATTGTTTTGGGGGTGAGATTTATATGTGGGACTAAATATCACTAAAACATTTTGCATATCCAGTGTATGGAAAGCTTTGTTATACATCACAGCTATTGCATATTGAAACCAATACAGTGTTGTTTAAATGTTGTGATGTTTATAGAAATGTTGTAACGTGATATGTCTATATAATAGGTTGATAATTAAGTACAATCATGTTTAAATGTTGTGATATTTATAGAAATGTTGTAATAGGATGTGTCTTCATGGTAGGTTGATAAGTCTTATTTTAAAAATTCTGATGTATATTGAAATATAATAAGGTGTGTATCTTTATGGAAGAGTGAAAGATACAAAGAGGCATTGTGAATTTTATTTACAAAAAGCATGCTTATTGTTGTGTATTTCTAAATAATTTTCTGTATTTTTCCTTTCTAGTTTTAATAATGAAATTTGTGATTTTTGTTTTTTCTTGTAGAATTACTGTGCTGCAAAGACTCTCTACATAAGTGATTCAGACAAGAGGAAACACTTCATGTTGTCTGTCAAAATGTTTTATGGAAATGGTGAAGACATTGGAGTATTCCATAGCAAGAGAATCAAAGTCATTTCAAAACCATCAAAGAAAAAGCAATCTCTTAAAAATGCAGACTGTAAGTAACAAATCTGTTCCTCATTTTTGGAGTAATTATTAAAAAGAGTTTATGTCAATTCTGTATAAATTTGTATTTGCCGAGTAGAGAGTGATTACAGGTTATTGTCTTCATTCAAAATGGACTGTAGTACTCATTTCTGAGGTTTATAAACTACAGCAACCATTTAGGTCTAACATTTCAGCTAATTGCTCATAAAAATTCAAGAATTTTATGATTTGGGGAAAGTTTGGTGTTTTACACCTATTCCATTAAAAATACTTTTAAGATGTATTACAGTTATTCCAACATCCTTGATTTCTCTCTTCAACCAGTTTTGTTGTTTTCCATTCATCCATGAATAACATCATGTCTCAGTGCTTCACAGTCAGGACTATTTTAGAGTTTCTTGTTGAATAATAAGTAAACACACATTTTTCTCTCATTGGATTGAAGGATTGCATGAATAGAGGTTAGACAAAGCTGTAGTTAACCTTATGGGGGTTGTAAAAAGGATTGTATTTAAACATGCTTTAATAAAAATGAAAGGAAAATTTTTAGATAAATTGTTCCCAATCTATTTCACTCAAGAGTTGGAGTTTTCCATCTAAGAATTGTGGGGAACCATGAAATATTACGAGACATGTATTACATTACTATATTTATTAATTATATAGTCTTTTATAGTCTTATAATGTGCTAATTGGTCGTGAGCTCTATTTCTGTCAACTGTTATTGATTGCTGTCTTTTGTACTCGTGTTATCAACATTGTTGTATCATGTAAGTATGTTTGTTTATAATAAATTATATAAGAACTTTAACTTTTTGAAACTTTTATTTCAAAACGACTTGGGTAATAATCACAATTGATACATATAGATAATGTTAAGAGTTAAACAGTGTGGATTTTTTTTTACCCTGTTCTTTTCAGACATAATTAGAAGAAAATTATATTTTTTCAAGTGTTTTAAAAACAATATTATAGAGGAAAAATTACACGAAATTAGAAAGTTTTATATCACCAGAGTGAGCTGAGAAGTGGAATGTTCATAGTTCCAATAAAGTTTTTGTTTTGTTTTTTAATACAGTGTGTATAGCATCAGGAACAAAAATTGCTCTCTTCAATCGGCTTCGATCTCAAACTGTCAGCACTCGATACTTACATGTAGAAAATGGAAATTTTCATGCAAGTTCCACTCAGTGGGGAGCTTTTACTATACACCTGTGTAAGTGTTTTACTAAGTGAAAGTTAATTGTTAGACTTCATCTGAACAATTATGAAATCTATGTTATAATACCTTTCATGCTTTCCTTTCTAACACTTGGCTGTATTATTTAGCCACCTCTGACAAAAGTCACAGAGTCATTGGTAAATTATCTTTTCCTCTTAATCGTGATTGGTTGATATGGGAAATAATGTGAGTCATTCACCCACAGGAGTTATTTTTTGTTTGCCTTTCAAGTGTAAGTGTTTCATTAGTTACAAAAATGGTTGCAATGTCTTTCTTGTTTCTAAAAGGAAAGATATGGATGGTGGGTTTGAAAAAGTGAGGATGTGGTACCTACGGCAGAAGAAAAGAGGAATGAATGAAGGAAACACGTGAAGTAGGAGAATCAGTCTACGTTCTGGTGTTTATTCAGTCTTTTAAAACATAAGAAGGACCCCAAAAGAACTGTTGAATGTGCACAGGAATGAAACAAATGAGGACCTGCTGTCATGAATGCCCAGAAAAGCCAAGCCTGTGTAACATTGAACACTTCAATGTCTGGCATTCCAAAACTAACAAGCACAGCATCCTCACCTTCATCCATAATTACTCTGTGAAAGCAAGCTGCGGATATATAAACAAACACATGTATATTAAAGTGTAATAATGATCAATTATATTGAGTTATCGCATGTACATATATCAAAATGTACTTTCTACTCACCTGTTTGTGTGTGTGTGTGTGTGTGTGTATCTGACATAGCTCATATATAACATAATACAAATATCTTACAGTTTGATGCAAAAGCAATTATAAAGTAAGAATTTGTATCATCCAACAGGCTTGCAAAACTGTATGCAGTTCAAGGGATTAAGATCTCTAACTTACTAAAAGGCTTTAAATTGTTAACTTTTTTATCAGGTAAATCCTTTATGTGTGTATTAAATATACCAATATTTAGTTTCTTTATAACACATCTCGCGTCAATTAAACATTTTTTGAATGAATTATTATGTTCAGTTGATTCCTCACTGAATGGCTGCTCTCATTTTGTATAATTACAACATTTTGTATTTTCTGTTGTAGTTAGTAATTTGTATAATTACAACATTTTGTATTTTCTGTTGTAGTTAGTAATTTGTTTATCTTCATTGAATAAAATCTGAATGTTCATAGGGGGTTTATAAAATAAATAATTCCAATTTTTTGTCAGAAACAAAAAGCTGAGCTTACAGTAATTATTGGAATGACCTAAAATCCATTGGATACATCTCAAGTTTTGCTAAATCAAAAGTATTTCAAATAGTATTTCCTGTCATCAGGTGTTAGCAATGATAATACATATTTTACCTTATTATTTTGCTTTAATAAAGAGAGATAGAGGGTATAGTTCTTATCAGTATAAAGGGATATAGTTAAGACTTGTAGTAGACATTACTTAATCCAGGAACTGTTTGTTCTTCATCATGCCGATGTTTTCTTTCTTTCCAGTGGATGATAATGAATCTGAATCAGAAGAGTTTACAGTTCGAGATGGTTACATTCACTACGGTTCAACCGTCAAGTTGGTTTGTTCTGTTACAGGAATGGCACTTCCTCGACTGGTAGGTCGTACGTAATGCATGAACAACTCTGATGTTTGGCTGACATTAATAATTCTTTAACATAATACATTTTATGATGTGTTGCATCTCCTGTGTTTATGTGATATATATTTGCACAAGTAATGTTCATATCCAGACTTTTGTTGATCATATGTCGTATCCATATGGTTCCATTACGTTTCTCGTTTTCTATATTGTATCACTTTTTACAATTATCAGTTGTATATTTGAGCCATCGTTTTTGTTAAAGAAACAGGAAATGTTTAATTCAGTTTTATAAAGGATTGTCTTATTTAACCAAACTGGCACCACACATTCTTTAGCCAATTTTTTCATGTCATAAAGTTGTACAGATTTGCTTTGCTTTGAGTGTAACAATGATTATAGCACTCTTGTTTGTTTGTTCATGATGGTAAATCTCTCACTTGAGAAGAATTCCACCAAGGATAAGCATGCAAGAAGAGTGTCCTCAGAAACTGTTTATTACTTGATTAATATTACGAGTTGTCTTACTCTCTTTATAAGAATTAGATACTGTGACCATGCATATTTTCATAGATTTAAAAATAGTATGACACCATAGTTATATCAGTGATATAATCACCTAATATCAGAAGTAATTAGCTATAACATAATCTCTCTTTTGGACAATAGATAGTTCGTAAAGTGGACAAACAAACAGCACTTCTGGATGCAAGTGATCCTGTCTCACAACTTCATAAGTGTTCTTTCTTCATGAAGGACACAGAAAGAATGTACCTTTGTCTCTCCCAGGAGAGGATAATACAGTTTCAAGTAAGTACTTCCTGCAGTTCCAGATAAATATCTCTGCCTCTTCCAGGAGAAAATAATAGTTTCAAAATAAGTGCTTTTTTTTCTTCTTGCAATTGTAGAAAGTACCTTTGTGTCTGCCTCATATAGTTCCAAGTCATTTTGAAGTGTAAACATGAATTATCAAGATACTTCCACTGGTTATCATCTGAGTTTGAAGTATCAGTGTTGATTGCAGTAGTTACAGTTGGTTTATCAAACAAGTTTGAAGTGTCAGTGTTTATTACAGTAGTTACAGTTGGTTTATTGTAAGAGCTTGAATTGTCAGTGTTGATTACAATAGTTATAGTTGGTTTATCGTACGAATTTTAAGCGTCGATGTTGATTACAGTAGTTGCAGTTGGTTTATCGTACGAGTTTGAAGCGTTGGTGTCATTTACAGCAGTTACAGTTTATCGTATGAGTTTGAAGCGTCGGTGTCATTTATAGTAGTTACAGTTGGTTTATTGTACGAGTTTGAAGCATCAGTGTCGTTTACACTAGTTACAGTTGGTTTATCATATGAGTTTGAAGTGTCTGTGTTGATTATGATATTTCATGTCACTCATGTAACTTTACTTTCTTTCCTCTTAAACTTAATTTTCCCCTTTTACATTTATCAAACAGAGAAGATCTTGTTTTTATAAAAGGTACAAGCTATAATCTATTCCAAATTATATTTTTTTTTTGTACATTTTATCTGCTTGTTTTGTAATTTGTATTGTACAACTTAAAAGATCTAGTTTTGAAATTAAGTATCATATAATAACATTTCACATTAAATATCATTTTAAATTAAACTTTATCAGGCAACGCCATGCCCTAAAGAACCTTTCAAAGAAATGATTAATGATGGTGCTTCATGGACGATTATCAGCACAGACAAGGCAGAGTACACATTTTATGAAGGAATGGGGCCTGTTCATTCTCCAGTCACACCAGTACCAGTTGTGTTCAGTCTCCATGTGAGTACAAAGTTGTCAGCACTTCAGTTTGCTTTCCAGGAAGAATCTTTTCAATATTCAGATACAAATTCACAGTTCTATGAAATTGTCGAATATGATTTTTATGAACTTCAAAATAATGATTATTTTATATTATTCAATGTGTTTATTGTTAGATATCAGATTCTGAACATAACTTTTATTAAAAAAAGATAGTGAATTTATAACAAAGTAAATTTGATCTTGTCACATACTTTGTGACATAACCTCTTGGTGTGAATGCCTGTACGGGGTGAGCCTTCCAGTGAAGGTTCTGTTTTTGCAGTGTACCTCCTTTGTGATGTGTATGTACACCCACATACTTGCAGTGTGTGGTGACCCTGTGAAGGGGAGGAGAAGATCATGCTGGTTGATGGGGTCCAACCCCAACACACCACTTTTGACTTGAATTTCTGTAGATGGATGCCCACCCAGTACCAGTGTTGGACATTCTCAGTGAGTGTTGCATCTGATCTGATGCTAGTATTTTGGTATAGTGCTCACAAAACCATGGCATTGCTGAAATGTCATTGTTTCTCATTGTAATACATTCCATTGTAGGACTTCATGTTAGGTAGAGTCAGTGAGCACTGAATTTTTTTCGTTCCTTGTGGATTCCCCAAGAAAACAAAACCAAAAAAATAGACAATTAGCAAACAACCACATCTTGAAGACTGAACAGCAGTTTCACCCTATTATCTTTTATCTTGTACATACTTTGTCAGACAAACCTCTAGGTCATATGCCTTCAACAGTTTTCAAAGGTTTTTTTGCATTCCCACAGAAAAGCTTCCATGAACCTTCTAGGGAAGGGCATAGCAAGAATGGAAAACCTCTGTGCTAAATATAATATTGTATTAATAAGTTGATGTTTAACATTACTCCAGTTGATGTACAATCCTCCTTGTAGCCAGTATTAGCTATAACAATGATCTGTTCTCAAGTAATGATAAAATGGAGTCTCGTAGAATTTAATTTATGAAAGTCTTTCAGAACATTAAATGATTTGAAAGTTTCTTATTATGGATACATATGTATATCAAATTTTGTGTCTTTGTTAACTGTTGTTTTATTTTATACTTCTATAAAACATTCCAGTGATGTGAGCATCATGAATGTCACTCAATTTAAAAAAAAAATTATTCTATCTTTCATCAGTTGAATGGTGGTGGAGATGTTGCAATGCTTGAGTTGACCGGTGAGAACTTTACTCCAGTCTTGAAAGTTTGGTTTGGTGATGTTGAAGCAGAAACAATGTATAGGTCAGCTTCCTATTTATTTCTTGTATTTAAATAATCTCAATGATATCTCTTTATTTTTGTTGGATACTTTTTTGGCAAAAAAATATATACCCAATTCTTTTCAAGTGTCCAGTTTTTATTTATAATTTTTTCTGTTTGTTAATAAAGTGTACACACAGTATGCTACTGTAATGGGTATGTTATTATTAAGTACTTTGTTTATCTTTTTTTTTTGAAAAGAAGAAACCAGGTTTCAATAAAAACTAAGATTTTGATATTTACAATAAAGTATAAAGGTTACACTGTGTGTGATGCCAGCAAATGAAACCTCAAGTTGAAATTATTACTGGTTACATCTGAATTACATCTTTGCTATACTGGAGTCCTATATGTAAATGTATTATCAGTTATGTTACCTCATTTATTAGTCACTTACTAGATCAAAACAAAGATTTAACAGTGACTTTACATAAGAGGAAGATTCAGAGCAGACAAAAACCAAGTTTCCATTGGTTAATGGAGATACTATTACGTACAGGAAGAGACATTATAACAGTAGCTGTACTCAGGGTTAAGTTAGTAAATGTAGCAACACGTGAAATTTTTATGCTGAGCATGTCTTTATTAACAGGGGGCACAAAACTAATACTTAATGATGGTTGTGGTGTACCCCCTTCTCCCCTCACTTGAAGCTTTGGGTGTATTTTAAACTAGAAATTAGCTTGTTAGAAGAAGCAGCACCATAAGAACGTGAACTGTCACAAAGTATCATATTATTCATTACAGCAGAATGTTGAATGTGTATGTTTATATAAAAATGAAATTATTTAAGACAGATTCATATCTTATTTCATTTAGGTGTCAAGAGAGTATGCTGTGTGTGGTTCCTGATATTTCTGCATTTCGTGAAGGTTGGCAGTGGGTTCATCATCCTACTCAGGTGTGTAGAATTATTAATGAATTTGAGAGAAGCAAAGTAAATCATCCTGTGTCTAATAGAAATAGAGATGAGCCAAAGCAAGAGCACTCCAAAATAAGACATAAAAATATGTAATAATCTGACAGCTGACAGTTTTTTGTATGAGAAAATAAAGGACAGATGAAAGATCCTTCAAGAAAACATTTTGATTCTATCTCCTGTCTTGCTGATCTTATGGTGTCCAGATGAGTAACTTGGTAAACTGTATCTTCAAATGTGAAGCTAAAGTAACTTGTTTTTCAGATACAAATAACAGAGAAAGTTGCCTAGATGTGCTTGTTAGAAGATTTTCAGGCTTAACTTATTTTTCTCATGCAATGTATTAAATGTTTTATTAACTTTACAACACAGGTACCCGTGTCCCTGGTAAGGAGTGATGGGATTATATATGCAACAGGCCTGACCTTTACCTACACACCGGAGCCAGGACCCAGGCCTCACTGTCGTACTGTTGAAGAAATTCTTCGACCTGCTGGTAGTCACACACATCCACCAGATGGTGAAGAACCTGGACCTCTAATTTCTACATACACTCATGTTTCATCAGGGCTTTGATGTCTCAATATCGGACTGAACGAATACACGAGAGCTGAAGAAAAGTCATGTTTCTTTTCTGTAAATGGCTTCACTGATGTGGGCTAATGCATTAAAAATTATGAAAGCATTGGGAGAAAGCCTGGCTTTTATATATTGTTTTAAAAAAGACTTGAATTAATAGTGTATATTTTAATGATTATTTTATTCAAACGCTTGTATTGAAAGGCTTTGAAAGCCAAACATAACCAGTTGAAAAACTTGTATTTCAGCTGAACCTACAACTGTTTAGAACCTTGTAGTTGGTATGAAAGTGAAAAAAATAGGGTTGAAATGGGCATGTTTTAACTACCTAATAATTTCATTATAAAAAAAAACTGGCTGTGCTTATAACACCTGAAATGTGGTGCAAAATTCTGAGAAAAAAAGAAATCTGACAGTTTTATAGAAATGTGTCTGGAATACTATTCTGTGTATATAACAGTGACATTTACATGACCTTGCTGGAAGCATTTGTTCAAACCTACTTACCAAGGGGCACGAATAGGTAGAGCATGTGCTTAACAAGAATGTTTGACTGTGGAATTAGTGTGTACATAATTCAGCTAGATGTATATGTATATATATATATATATATATTGAATTTCAGTAAGACTTAACCCTACATACTTGTTTTCCAGTTAAAGCCCTCTAGTGCTTTGGAAAGTTGGCAAAAGCTTCAGAAATTCCTGTATCTTAAGTTTTACTTTTTTTTCTTACTGTGCTTTTTACACAAGCTGTATTTCTTCAGCCATGAAAAGAAAAATGGCTCTTTATTATTCCAGTGATTCTTTTTAAAATGATTGCTCCATTTGTATTAAAAGGGTTGGTGGGATAAGTGATTGTATTTTGTAATTTTAATTTATGTTCTTTGTGTCGCATCACTCCTATATATTAATGCAACTATTTAAAAAAAATATCAACAACAATTGTGGTTATATGTTATTTGTACTTAACAATATTGTACTGTGCTCTAAAGAACAAGCATATGTGGAAATTGAAGTCAAGGATGTGGGTTTTTGAATGACTAATAAAAGTTTGGAACATTAAATAGTTTTATCCTGTCAGCTGTGTAATAAATTGATATACATTTAATGATAATAAAAGGTTCTCATTGTCTACTGACTTTCCTGCTTGTTTTAGCATACGATCAGTATAAAAAAGAAAAAAAAATTCTGAATTCAGTAACCAAAATTTGATTATATAGATTGTTCTTTTTAAATAATTTATGTCACTCGGCTTGAAATGGCAGATTTTTTTATAGTTTGTTTTATTGAGCTTGAAATGATAAACATCATTAAATCTGCTCTTTCTTTTGTTAACAACATAAGAATCAGAACAGTAGTAACATTGTTTTTAGTGCACCCTATCAAAAGGCTTAGTGAAAAACTAGTCCTATCATGTGCAACATTGAACGTGAATATATACTATTGAAAAAACAAAAAATATATCTAATAACTTGAACGTAGGAGCACGATAGACAATACTGTCTATCTAAAACATCTTGCGTAGAAGAAAATCGTATAACAAATGAGAAAAGATACAAAACAACATCACAATAATCAGTGTCTGAAACTGGTTCCAAAATGAAAGTAGGATCGCTTTCCTTGATGGGCAATGGAGTTTATATTATCTGATACAAAAAAAAATGTCTTTTGTTATAGTTACTAGTGACACTACACATGTATCATATTCAGCACAGACCTGGACACATCTAAAAACTAAGATAGTCAATCTAATTAAGACCAACTGGTATTAAAAAGAGTTTTGATCAGCGGTTAGCGTAGGTCTCGATTGAATAAACGAAACGAAAATCAATGCTCAAATTTCGGGTTCTGCCACTACAAGAAGGCAACATATCAGTACCCAAATTGTAACTCATATATAATTGTTAATTACTACTGTAGTGAGTAGTACTTTATAAATGGATGTATTCATGGCCGGATTAAGGAGAGTATGGTGGAGCCGAACTTCGAAATACAACGTGCTGGGAAAAAAAAACACAAGAGGGAAAAAGGAAAAAAACGTATCAGGAAATATACCCATTTCTTCATCAATAATGGATTCTGCATTTATAAAAAAATAAAAACACGTACGACCTTAGTCATTTGTGCTAAGCCTAATAGATATCACAGAGAAAACGTTACCGAGACGCACACAATTTCAAGCAACTCATATTATTATTGAGCGATTAGAACAACACGTATTACTAAACCTCTATAGAAGTACAAGACTTGTGTGGATATTTGTCTTTCAGGAGTGGGTTCTATTATTGCTTTTTACGATGCGAACTATCCTCAATATTCAGAATATATTTCATCGGTTTCGGATCTTCCAAACTCCAAAAATATTAGAATTTAAAAACGATTCATAATACAAATTTCATGACCTCATTTTCCTTTTGCGAGGAGCTCTTACACTTAAAAAAATTTTCTTTTAATTTCGCGCAAAGTTACTCGAAGGCTATCTGCCTTAGCCATCCCTAATTTAGCAGTGTAAGACCAGAGGGAAGGCAGCTAGTCATCACAACCAACTCTGGGGCTACTCTTTTACCAACGAATAGTGGGACTGACTGTCACATTATAACTTCCCCACGGCTGAAAGGGCGAGCATGTTTGGTGTGACTGGGATTCAAACCGGCGACTTTCAGATTACGAGTCGAATGCCTTAACCCACCTGACCATGCCGGGCTTCACATTTAAAAGAGAAACTGACTTTGGAGAGATATTACGAACTATAATTATCGTTTCAAAAAGATGTCAGGAAAATTATTCGTGTTCTTCATGTGCAAATCAAATGTTTGTATTGGTAGACCCGCTATTTATACGCTGCTAAATTAGGGACGGTTAGCGTAGATTACGCGAAATTAAAAAAACAACAACAAACAATTGCCCAGTTTCAATAGATAAGACTGCCTATGCTGATAATCTTTGCATGGGATCAACGCTTCCCCGACGGTCTGTGCAATTTGTCCTACGCACTCACTAACTGTTCCATGTTTTATCGTACATTTTTTATGTGTTTAACTTACTGAGAGTGTATCTACATATACCCTAAAATACATTCATAATGTTAAAACTTAGTAATGAATTATAAGATCTAGCTATAGGTATCTTATTAAATATACTTAATGTAGCTATTTAACGGAGAGAAGTGCTTAAATACCACTCCATCGTGTATCTTATGATTTCTGTCAGTAAACTAATACATACGTCAGATATTTGTCACATATTTAAGGCAATGTTTGAATACCTAAGTAGAATTATTGTTGATGTGCTTCTCAGTACACGGTATGCTAAAGTAAGTATTTTTTTTGAATATTTTGTTTCTAATTTTTATTTGCGATATGTTGTACCAGGTTGGATATGCATATTTCAGAACTGGTACAATATATGTTGTATAAATTTTCAGAATGTTTTTACCTGATGTACCTTCTAACAGACTTCAAACATGATTCGCGCGTTTCCATGCTTTGTTTGTCACATAATTTATTTGTTTATTCCAGTGTGTTCCTTGCAAATATGGAATTTGTGAATGTTTAACATTTTAGTTTATTTTGTAAGTTCAAGTAGTTGTGTTTTTGGTACGCTTGTTTTAAGTCTATGTTTCTAAAAATATTCTTTTGCTGTTAGCAGATAAATATGTAGCTTTCCACAGTGAAATGCAGTATACTAATGCATTAAATACATGGATTTGATTTTGGAAGGGGCCAGATATTGTACTCGTTCTCGGGGTAAAAACCACGACTCTCATATAGTAATAAACATGGTAGTTTCCCGTGTTACAATATCAACAGATAAAGAGGAATAAATCATAAACATACCTGACTGCTCCAGGTCCACGCAAAAGTAGGCTTATACCGTAGAAAAGAATGTCAAGCAAGACTGTAAAACTCACAATGGACAAAGAGTGTAAAGAGAAATGTCAAGTTAATGGATAAACGAAAATATTTCATGGATAGGCATTTTCATAAATGATAAATATTAGATCAAATCCACTTTGGATAAACAAATATAGTTTCATGTTACAATCTAAAAAGACAGAAGATAATTTATACTTAATTTGATTTTTTTATGGTTTTGGGGTCGGTCAAATTGACCAACCTTGTATAGAAGCAAGTAACAAAAATAACAAATAACGCATGAAGTTTCCTTAACAAAAATATTTCAAATGTATTTAGGAAGTTTTAGGGATTAAGTAACTGGCAGTTAAGATTTTTGAGATGAAGAAAAGTATTTTTAATCTTAACAGGAAAATTACTTTGTACTTGGACTGGTTGAAAAAACAATACTCGAAATATTCACAGACAAAGCTTTAGTAAAAATACTTGATTAAAATGTTTTTCGTGCCCAAAATACTCATAAAATTTACCTAACGTGCGACAAATTTTAAGAAGATACACATACTGTATTAAATGTTATAGAATTGAAACTATTTATAAGTAAAAATGGTAACATGGTCTTTACCAGGAACCAAGCCCATATTATGAAGTTAACCTTTCACTATGAATGGATCAAAGTGTGTATGTCACGATCTTTCACAGATCGATTTAAAATTTAATTAAACTACTTTAACATCATTGTATGTCAATAAAGTTGGCATTAAACATAATTTATAGATAAAATTCTAATAACACAAAAGTGTTATTTTCGTATGTTAAAAGTATATTATATATATATAAATTCTGTCAATTGCAATTTACTTTTTCAGTCCAAATAATTTATTTCAATATTTTATGCAACCTTTTGTTTGTTTGTTTGTTTTGGAATTTCGCACAAAGATACTCGAAGGCTATCTGTGCTAGCCGTCCCTAATTTAGCAGTGTAAGACTAGAGGGAAGGCAGCTAGTCATCACAACCCACCGCCAACTCTTGGGCTACTCTTTTACCAATTAAAAGTGGGATTGACCGTGACATTGAAATGCCCCCACGGCTGGGAGTGCGAGCATGTTTGGCGCGACTCGGGTGCGAACCCGCAACCCGAGGATTACGAGTTGCACGCCTTACGCGCTTTGCCATGCCGGGCCAATATTGTGTGTGTTTTTCGTATAGCATAGCCATAAAAAGCTATCTGCTCAACCCACCGAGGGGAATCGAACTCCTGATTGTAGCGTTGTAAATCCGGAGACATATCGCTGTACTAGCGGAGGGCTTTATGTAACCCTCTAAGGCTTTTGTAACTTTCCGTGGAATTTCGCACTTACATTACGTATATATATCCTCGAACTAAATTATTAAATTCTTGAGATAATTTATAACCATAAAAGCTGTTGTTTTATGGAAATATCAGTAATACATTTAGTGTTGGTCAAATGCCTTCATATGTTCAATCTTGTGTCATATGTTAGACCTTTAGGTTACATGTCATTCTTTGAGAAGTGCTCCAATCGTACACAGTCCTGTCTGTTTTGTTTTGTGTGTGTTTGTGTGTGTGCGTTTACTTAATTTTGCAAAAACAGCTAATTGTGTCAAAGTTACAGAAGGGCTATCTGAGCTAGCAGTCCCTAATTTAGCAGTGTAAGACTAGAGAAAAGGAAGCTAATCACCACCACCCACTGTCAATTCTGGGGCTACTCTTTTACCAATGAATAGTGGAATTTATCGTAACATTATAACGCCCCAGTGGCTGAAAGGGTGAGCATGTTTGGTGTGACAGGGATTCGAACCTGTAACCCTTAGATTACGAGTCAAACGCCTCAACCGTCGGGTCTCAGGAAAATTATTTGGTTTGTTTTAAATTTTGCGCAAAGCTACTTGAGGGCTATTTGCACCAGTCGTCCTAAATTTAGCAGTGTTAGACAAGAAGGAAAGTATTATATATTTAAACACGGCTTTATATATTTAAACACATGTTTTTGGAAATAATATTCCTTTAATAACTGCATGTGTGGGCAGTAGCACCATCCTGTTGAAACCATGAGTAATTGATTTCATCACTTATCATTTGACCGATGAAGGTGTGAAGAATCTCCGAACAATAGCGCTCGCTGTTTATTGTGTTCATAAAGAAAATAGGGCTAACAATTCGACGTCTGGAAATCTCAACCCACACACCAACCTTGAAATCATGTAGGGGTGTTTCGTGCAAACTGTGAGGATTATCGGATTACCACAATCTTGAATTTTGTGAATTAACGTAACCCGAGAGATGAAACCATGTTTCGTCAGTGAAAAAGGTCACATCCAATTCATTAGCCGCATTCTCTTCGATAAATCGGTTAAACCATCTGCAATAGCGTATTCGTTTTTAATTATCAGTTGCTTCTAGTCCTTGTAGCGCCATTATTTTGTATGTGAAGAGTTTTTATTTCTTTCTGACGGCCTTATGAGCAGTTCCAAGACCAATATCATGCTGCTGAGGTAACTTTCGTAATGGTTTTGATGGACTCTGCATCACACTGTTAGAAATATCCAACAGTTTTTCCTCCGATAACTTTGCTGGCCTTCCACAGCGTTTGGCATCATTTTCTGATCCTGTTTCCCGAAACTTATCAACAAGGTTACGAACTCCATTTTGATATGGAACAGATGTATCTGGGAAATTTTTAACAAATATCTGTCGCATCACATCTGTGTATCCACTACCTTCTCGGAACACGTGTTCGACGAGCCATACATGTTCTTCAGTTGTTAAAACCGCATTGGGATCAAAATCTAAAATCTAATAAAATATGATTACATCTCTGTACAGTGACTATCCGAACCCTGTATAATCCAAGAGACACTTTACGTTATACGTGTAAAATGAAAGTATAAAAAAGTTAAATATTTAATTAACATATGCATATGAAAGACAGCCGTAGTTTTAAACATGATACAATTTTTAAATACCATCAATACATTTATATTTTCTTATTATTACAAAAAACGGTTCCAACATTACTTCTTAGTACAAAACAATTGTATTGTAAAACTAGGAAATAAACCGTATCTCTACTTTTTAAGATTGATATTTGTATTAACTTTGGGAGCATTATAGTTCAATTACAACATTTTTATCGACTTTGTAAGCTCTTAAACCACCTTTCCTGAAAGTAAAACTGACTTTAATGCATTTAGAGTGAGAGACCCCAGGGGCACAGCGGTATGTCTTCGGAATCATAACGCTATAAACCGGATTTCAATACCCATGATTGATAAAACACAAATAGCCTACCATTGTTGTTTTGAATTAAGCACAAAGCTACTCAATGGGCTATCTCTGCTCTGCACACCACGGGTATCGAAACTCGGTTTTTAACATTGTAAATCCGCAGACATACCGCTGAGCCATTGGGGGTCCAGATAGTCTACTGTGTATCCTTGTGCTTAATTACAAACAAGTACAATTAAGAATGAAGTGTCACCCTTAATATTTCGTATCAAATATATTTTTGTTGTTTTAAAAGTTATAATAATATTTTATACTTCTTATGCTGGTTTCTTAAGAGAAGAAATTCAACGGATAATATTTTATGACATTTTGTTCGGAAGTCTTAGTCTTATATAGAGTTTCAGGTTTTTAAAAATCTAAACCTTGGCGGTTGTTCGTGGTCACGTGTTTATTATTAGTAAGTTGCTGAATATGTTTTAGGCCTGGAAGTATTAAAATGGTATTTGTATGTTTGTAAAAGTTTATCATTATTACACATGATAGTAATGGTGAATTTCCATCGTCTAGCCAATGTGTGTGAAGGTGAAACATAACTATGTCGTCTTCAGCATCAGCTCTGAAAATGTAATCTTTTATGTTATTGAATTTATAGCTTAAGCCTAACTTTACTATTATAACTCGAGCTTTTATTTGTTACACTCAATCAACTTAACGTAGGTTACTAACAAAAGTAGCACAGTCACGAAGAGCACGCTATTTTATATTTGTGATGTTAGAAAAACACGTGGGATCAAGAAGTCTTGATATAAATTAATATAAACCCTTTAATCCGAGCACTTTTGAAAGGTGGACCTTTCTTTGGCTCTGAAGAAGAAAGATCCACCTTCATAAATTTTAATTGTCTTTTTATGACGTAAAATTTGTCCTGGGCATTACCATTTACAAAGGTAATTACATTTATTGGTGATTTACACGAAGTTAAGCCTGTATTATCTCACTAATGCTATTAATATTATTACTAGTAACAGCAGTATTATTGAGGGTAATTTAAAAATATCAAATACACAGTTGTGTTTAAATTAAAAAAACAACAACTAAAAGTAAAATGAAAACTGCATGACTGCTTTTTGCTAATCTGTAATTTTGAATATGTAAATATCCTTTTAGTATTTAACATGTTATCAGTTAAGTAGTTTAAGATTATCTGGGGAACTGTGTACTTGGATACAAACACATCACAACTATGTCAACAGTACTGTATGTAATTGTGATTATCGTGTATATAGCAAAATTAAAACTCCATGACACCATAAATTTTGTATATAACTGTCACTCTCAATGTTTTGAAACTGAAAGCAGGTGATAGTTATGACTGTCATATATGTTTGACCATGTTAAAATATTGCATATAACTAGTTGCAGCTCACTAGGTGAGGTAGATAACTTGATCTTGCCTATCACAACCAAGTTAACACAATCTGAACTAACCTAACCCAGATGTTAAAGAGAAAAAGAAAATATATTTTATCCATTTTTATGGTAACTGTTCAGTCTTTCAAAGGCCCAACATTCTGAATGTAGGATGGAAATTTTTGTTTGTGGAAGTATAATTATAGAATAACTGAATAAACAAATTCATAGGTCCATTATATAATGCAGTATGAAAGGAAAAAAATTAAAAGGTACATCCTGGTGGAGCCCCCCAATGGCTCAGCAGTATGTTTTTGGACTTACAGTGCTAAAATCTAGATTTTGATACCCGTGGTGGGCGGAGCACAGATAGCCCATTGTGTAGCTTTGTGCTTAATTTGAAACAACAACAACATCCTGGTGGAAGATTGAAGAACCAGCAACCCACAACAGTTTGAAATTATTTTAAGTACAAACACAAGTATATGAATCAACACTGTAGTGTGCAGCTTATTGCATAGGCTCAGTGTCAAGATAATTTAACTGACTGGAAGATTTCAACATTTTTGATGAGTCAGGGATATAAAATTTATTGCCACAGCACTGTGGAATAAGAATGTGAAATGTCAGTTCTTTCAAAAGAGCTATATTCCCAAATCCAGTCCTGATGTGTAAAAATGTGGGCTCCATCTAACATCTAGGAAAATAACATCTAGGAAATGATGATAACTATTATTCATCTATTCATGAAAAATTGGAACCCTTTAGGTCTTATCCTGGAGTATTTTAATATAAAAGTTCACATATTTAACCAAACAATTAATTAAACATTTTGACTATGATGTAAGAAAAAAATCTTTCATCTTTGGACTATAGGACCTTTAGAGTAATGGGCTCTTAGAATAATGGACTGTCACTGTCATTTTCATATTTTTACTAATGTGAAAAAAGAAGAATTTTCATCACGTTTTCAACTCATAAAAGAAATGGCTTTGAAAGAAATTATTGTTA
Source organism: Carcinoscorpius rotundicauda (assembly GCA_011833715.1). Classification (NCBI taxonomy): domain Eukaryota; kingdom Metazoa; phylum Arthropoda; class Merostomata; order Xiphosura; family Limulidae; genus Carcinoscorpius; species Carcinoscorpius rotundicauda. The sequence continues at coordinate 144,801,189 of CM022393.1, forward strand.
AAATAAGAAAATTAGTTGTGATGGGACAGTTTTAGATGTCCAGTCCTGAAGCTGTGAAATTAATACTTTTAACTTTTACATTACCAGTTACTGATTGTTGTCAGTTTTGAAGAATGGTACCATAATGCGATTAGTTGATGTATCTGCATGTGTACGTATATATATAATAACCACAGACATTGGACATTCTTAATATTTATAGCCTTCCAAAACACACCTCTTCTTTCACTTGTAGCTATTTTACTTGATTGCTAGGATTTGTTTCTTTACCAATCTAAGTATTAGTCTCAATTTTTTCTTTCTTGTTCTTGTCCTTTGTACCTTACTCAGCTGATCTTGATGATTCTTATTTCTTGAAATTCTTCACCCATGTCCTCCATCCTGGTATTGCATATGAACACCTTATTCAGATAATGTTATCACTTTTTCTCAATAAAGTCTCTCTAATAGGTTTGCCAATATTATGATTGTTCAGAAATGCTTTGAACATTATCATGTTACCCAGTTTATTTTTGAAGTAATAATTATATTAATTAAAACTTCTTTTTCCTTCTAACTAGCAAGGCAATTTATGGTATGAATTTATAGATTAGTATTTCTGACAAGGATGCTTGCAAATTGGGTCTCTCATTCCTCTTCTAATATCTAGCATTGCACAATAATTGGTGGTGGTGGTTGAGGGAGTCTATCAGTGATTGTATCCTTAGTGAAATATAGATTCAGGTCTGTAGTGGTCCTCTTGTGTCTTCTTTTAATCTGTTACATTTTCATTCCCTCCGTAGGACAGTGGTATACTCACAGAAGTGCAATACTTGAGTTTGAGGTTTGATTTCCTCGGGTGGTTGTGGCAGGTTGCCCAAGGCTGCTTTACTCTAACAAAACACTTCTAATCTAGATAATCAACAAAATCTTTAAATGTCCCATGAAAAGCAAAGAGGAGGCCACCTTAGGATAAACTGCCTGTGTTTTATTTTTCTTCTGTTGGTTTTTAGAATGTGTGCTATTTTGGCCTTTTCACAATTGCTTTTGAGCCTGCATCTTGCATGAAGGCTGAAAGGTGTGGAAGTGGATTGTTAGTTTTTTGGAAGCTTTACTTTTTAGTTGTGTGAGGAGACAATTAGGCCTTATCCAGCATGTTGGAATTTTGTGATATCACCTACCACCACCAGGTGGAGACATTTTCCAACTCTAAGTAATACATCTGCTTCTCAGTGTTTGGGATTCTCAGTTGGAGTTTGTAGTTTGCCTAGACAGTTCAATGTCCCCTGATGGGACAGAGTAAGTCTGTGTACTTGCAATTCTACATTTTGTTTCCTTTGCTTCACCTTGTTAGAAAACTCATGATCACCAATGAAATTGGTGATGAACTGGAATTATTCTTAGCATGCATGTTGGTTGAAATTTCTGCTACTTCATTCCTTCCTGTTCCATTGAAGTCTTGAATTCCATCAACACTTGCAGGAAGTCATGCATAGGATGTCTTCAACAGGTGTAGTGGACATTGTCTGATACTAGTGTTTGGGTATAGTGCTCACAAAACCCTGGCGTTGCTTCAGTGACCTTATATGTCACTGTAGTGCATCCCCTCGTAGGGTTCCATGGTGGATGGGGTCAGTGGACACTGAAATATTCTATTTTTTGTATAGATACCCCTCAAATAAAAAAAAGGAAACAAGCATGACAGCGTAGAGAAAAATCCAACTACTGGCAGATGACCACGCCTAGATGAAACTTGAATCTGTCCAGAGATTTTTAATTATACATTCTTTAACTCAAAAACCCTTAGGGCAGATGTTTCCATTTTTTATTCAAAAGGGCTTTCTGGCTCACCTAAATCAGTAAAAAAATTACAATTTGGGGGCATTTTAGTGGAAACAGCTTCATCACAACATTCCAAACTCCTCTTGAAGTTGAATGCCATTGGGGATATACCCATTGTGGTTACTCCTCATTCTACTTTGAATTCTTTCAGAGGAGTTATAGTTGAGAGGGATTTAAAGACCATTCCAGGGTCAGAGATCTTTGCAGGTTTCACCAGCCAAGGTATTAGAACCGTGTGCCAAATTTTTACTCGTAGAGATGGAATTATGGAGCCGACAAATGTTCTGATATTAACATTTACAACATTGCATCCTCTACCACAATCAAAGCAGGATATCTGAATTGTAAGGTACAACTTTATATTTCTAACTTTGTTAGATGTTTTCATTGTCAACGATTTGGTTACTTGAAAACATCTTGCTGTTGTTTCTTAACACGTACCTGTTGTGCTGGTAAAGACCATGATGGTTTTGAATGCCAACTAGAACCACGTTGTGCTAACTGTAATGGTCCACATCCTTCCTATTTTACTTTTTGCCCTAAATGGGTAGAATAAAAAGAAGTACAATGTCTCAAGACAGTTCATAATATTACTTATCCAGAGGCTCGGAAATTACTATTTCCAATTCCACTTCAGTCTTGTGCTGCTGTAATTCATTCCACTACTACAGTAGGAGACCAGGCAGACTTTTCTGTACCTACTACATAATCCTTAACAGCATATCTTAATCTTGTACCCTCCAAAATTAACAAAGTTAACAAATCAGTATCTACTTCTAACTCTGTCCCTACCACATCTTCCAGTCATTGTCTAACTTCACCTTGTTCAATCCCAGGTGTTTCCCTGAGGTCTTCCTCTCTCGACACCCCAAAAATTAACCCATTCATTCACGTCCTCAATCACTTGAACTTGTGTCTGCTAACTCTGACCTTCCTACTCAACCCAGAACAGGTTCACTAGAGAGTGAACGACCCACATCCAATAAAGGAAAAAAGCGAGGTTGCAAACAGGTCTCTATGCCAAATTCTCCATCACTAATCCAATGGAACTGTCGAGGTTTTTAATCAAGTGTGAATAACATCAAGGATTTGATTGACTTTTATCTTCACAAATGTCTTTCTTTACAGAAAACATTTTTAAAACCTACTAATACAGTCAAAATTTGACAATACTCCTTATACCAAAATGACAGGTCATGTGTAGGACAAGGACATGGGAGAGTAGCACTGCTGGTTGATCAACATATGCCCATCTAGTCCTCGTCATTGAATATACCCTTGGAGGCTGTAGCCATTTATATCTCCTTGGGTCATACCATCACTCTATACTCTCTGTAACTTACCCCTGAAAAAAATTATCATCCCTCAGATGTTGATGCCCTCATTGAGCATCTGCCAACCCCTTTTTCAATTTTTGGGGTTCTTAATGGGCACAATCCTCTCTGGGGTGGTTCTAGTATTGATCTGAGGGGTCGTGCTATAGATCATATGCTCCTGAATCACAACCTGTCTCTCTTCAATACTGGCTCATACACTTATTTTTAATGCACCCAATCAGTCATTTAATACTATAGATCTTTCAATCTGCTCCCCTTTGCTTTTCTTGGGAGGTTGACATCAATCCACGGGGTAGTCATCATTTTCCTATCATACTAAGAGAGATTAGTCATGGTCAGTGCCACCTAACCTGTGTGCATCAGTGGAAGTTGGACCAGGCCAACTGGCCCTTTTTCACTGCTCCCTTGGAACTTGATCCTGCCATCTTGTGTAAATCATTGATAGATGATTGTGTAGCAGCATTAACTAACTATATTGTCCCAGCAACTGCTCAATGCATCCCCAAAACCTTGACATCTTACCCACGGTATCCCTGTCCTTGGTGGAATTCTGCTTGTTCTATAACATGAAAAGCTCAGAAATGTGCTTGAGGTAAATTTTGTAGATATATCAAGCTTACAAACTGCACTGCATTTCAGTAAGCCCATGCACAGGCTCTGCGAGTTAGACGTCAAAGCCAGAAGGAATCTTGGATTAAATTTACTTCCAGCATTTATTCAACCACCAGTCATATGGGACAAGATCTGGAAGGTGAGTGGATGGTGTACTTTTGCCCTCCTCTATATCTTGATATGCAATATTTGAATTGTATGATCTACACTGATTCACTCCCAGTCTATTGGCCCTGACATCATTCCATGTTAGTTACCTTCCTATTCTTATCAATATCCAAAACAAACTGACCCATCTTTGTCTATCATCTATCTTTATCCAGGTTTTTTGGATACCAGGTCATGTTGGTATTTGTGGGAATGAGCTAGCTAACAGAGCAGCAAAGTCCATCTGCTCTGGCTCTATCACCATTTTCCTGTTCCATATATGGAATATGGTCAAGTTATCAAAACCCAACGATACAATACTTGACAGTTGACCTGGAGTAAGCAATGAAATTAGCTTTTTCAAATCAAGCCTTCTTTCACTCTTTGGCCATCTTGTTTCTGTAAAGATCGAAGGAAGTTGTTTTGGTCACAGTTTTTACCACTTCCTTTTATCTGGTACTGATGCACCAATGTGTGTTCTTTGTGGGCACTCAGGTCACAACCGTACATATTTTATTATCATGCCATCATTACAACCAAGAATGATGACGCCATTTTAAAGATATTTTTAAGGTAGGTTTGCTCCTGATATTAGCCAGTGTCGTAGGTGATACTGGTTGCACCACTCATGTTTTTACATTTTTGAAAGCCATTGGTCTTTTAAACTTAATTTAAGGTTTTTGTTGGACTATACTCTGTTTCAGCATGATTTTTTTTACACATTTTAATTTTATTTTGACCCAAACACACAACTGGAAAGGCCAAATTCTAGTGATGGACAGCAAGTTTGAACTTAATGGTTCAGTCTTTCTGGCAGGTCTTAATTTTATATATTTCAACGTTCATTTCCAAATACCATTATAGTGCAGTACATCTTGTTTGGCACAGATAGCCTAGTAACTTGTGCCAATAAACATGAAATACCTACCTACCTACAGGAAATCATAATTTTGCCCTTATTTGGGAGTTCCAACCCTGGATATTAGCCCTTGATACATAGTTATCCAGAATAGATTTTGTCTGTATCCAGGGTTTCCATTGCTTAGTTGGATTGGCAGCAGTGTTGGTGATTATTGTGTACCTTCAGGGGCTGTGGAAGCTCAGTTTCAAGAATTTCTTGCCTTTGGTAACCTAAACCATGAGTTCAGGAGCACTGCAGGCCATTGAGTTACAATTAGCCATTCATTTCACGTCTTCACCACAGTTATCCATCCAACCTGTACTGTTTATATCTCCTGCAGTTCATTGGGATTTTGAACTTAGTTCCAGGGTTATCTGTGTTTGGTTGGTCTGGGGATAGTGAAAGTCATGCTAATTCTTCTGAGTTTTTATTTCTATCAGTTTTTGGGCCTATGCAAATAGGAGATTGGGGTCCAGTCATCCATTTTCCTCTTTAATATCAGTGCCTAGATTCTTCATGGTTTACAAGTTACTCATTCCTCAACTAGTGTTGATTGTTTTACTGGGATTGTGGATATTCAAGTTGGTTGTAGTTGGCTCCTGTCTGTTCTTTGCCCCCTCAGTGTGGATTCCTGTACTTGCTGAGGGGACCTCCCAGGGAAGGTTCTGTTCTGTCTGGTTATTTTCTCTGGGATCTAAACATCCACCCACGTATTTGCTGTGCATGGCGACCGGTGAAGGGTTGGAGAGGATCCTGGTGGTTGAGGGGTCCAACCCTAACACACCACTTTGGCCTCAAATTCCTTTACACTGACAGCCTTTGGGTGGCCCCCTTTGGGCCAATTGGCTGGTCCAATTGGGCTAGAGTCAACCAAGTACCAGTGTTGGAAGTTTTCACCGGGTGTTGTGGACATTGTGCCTGATGCTGGTGTTTAGATATAGTGCTCATGAAACCCTGGCATTGCTGCATTGTCCTTGCATGACTTTGTTGTGCGTCCCCTTAGAGGGCTCCACAGGGGATCAGTGGGTACCAAAATTTTTCTTTTTTCCTATGGATCCTCCAAAAAATTTACATAAAATTGTAAAAAACACTCAATGGGTAAACGACCACATCTTGAAGACTCTGAACAGCAATCTTCAACATCACTAACACACGTACCTCATTTTCTTATAATATTACATTCTCTTTCGGAAAAACCTTTAGGGCAAATGTCCCCTTTTTTTTTATTCAGAACGGACTAGAGGGACTTGCTGGCTCTCCAAAGTCAGTAAAGAAGCTTTGATCTGGTGACATATTGGTTGAAACATCTACATTCCAACACAGTGAACTCCTCTTGAATTCAAAGGCAATTGGGGATATACCTATTGAGGTTATACCTCGTGCTACTTTGAATTCTTCACGAGGAGTTATTGTTGAAAGGGATTTGAAGAATGTTCCTGAGTCAGAGATTCTTGCTGGTCTCTTCACTCGCAAAGATAGACTTACACTGCCAACAAATACCCTTGTTTTAACATTTACTTCACCACATGCACCTGCCACTATCAAGGCAGGTTATCTCATTTGCAGGGTTCAGCCATACGTTCCAAACCCTCTTTGATGTTTCCAGTGTCAGAGATTCGGCCACTCAAAGACATCTTGTTGTGGTTTCCTGACATGTACTCATTGTGGAGACAAGGACCACGATGCCTATGACTGTGACATGAACCCACATTGCGTCAACTGCAATGGTTCTCACCCCTCTTACTCTCATTCTTGCCCAAAATGGTTGGAGGAAAAAGAGATGCAGTATTTGAAAACAATACATAACATTAATTATCCTGAGGCTCGGAAATTGCTGTCCACCACTTCATCTCGGACATATGCTGCTGCACTTCATTCCACAACTACAGTGGGAGTGCAGACAGATCTCTCTGTGCCTCCAAGAGAATCATTTTCAAAACACGTGAAAAGCCTTTTGACCTCCGTGGTTAAAAAGGTTGATGAATCAACTTCCACACCCATCTCTGTTCCTTCCATACCTTCCAACAAACCTCAAGATCCACGTTCTTCAGTTTCAAATACAGGCATTTCTTCTGATATACATCTTTTTCTCTCACCACAAGAGACAAAACAATAATTTGTTTGCGTCCTCATTCACTGGATTCCCCTTCGATTAACAAAAACCTGCCCACTCGACCCAGGGCAGGATCCATGGAGGTTGATAGACCTCCTCCGACTAAAGAAAGTATAGAAAAATACGTGGTTGTAAACCGAAGGGTTCTCCAGCCACTTCACCTACCCGTTCTTAAAAATGGCCACCTTGATACAATGGAACTGTCGAGGTTTACGTTCTAATCTGGATGATATCCAAATGCTGATTGCTTCCTACCATCCTCTTTGTCTTTCTTTACAAGAAACATTTCTCAAATCTGCTGATACAGTTTCCATTTAGCAGCTTTCTCTGAACAGAAATGACAGGTTGTGTGATGGTTTTAGTACATGGAGGGGTTGCACTGTTGGTTGATCAGCATGTGCCCACCCTGTCTTTGTCACTCAACACACCCTTGGAGGCCATAGCCATCCGTATTTCTGTGGGTCATACCATCACTGTTTGTTCTCTGTACCTGTCCCCTGGAGAAACAAATGAGCAATCAGACCTGGATGCTCTCGTTGAACAGTAGCCATCTCCATTTCTAATTCTGGGGGATTTTAATGGACATCATTCCCTCTGGGGAAGTGCTGTTATTGATGGGAGGGGTCAATCTGTAGAGCGGATGCTCTCTGATCACAATCTTTCTCTTTTCAATACTGGTTCTTCCACTTACTTTCATGCACCTAGTCAGTCCTTTACCACTATTGATCTCTCGGTTTGCTCCCATTCATTATTCTCCCATTTTTCATGGAGGGTTGACAGTAATCCACTAGGCAGTGATCATTTTCTGATCTTTTTGAGAGAGACTGGCTGTGGTTGATGCCACCCTGCCCACGTGCCCTGGTGGAAGCTGGATCAGGCAGACTGGTTCACTTTCACTGTTCTCGCAGAACTTGATCCTGCCATCGTAAATCAGCCATTAATAGATGACTGTTTAGCAGTGGTAACTGACTGTATTATACAAGCAGCTGCTCAGTGTATTCCTAAAACCTCAACATGTTTTCCATGATATCCTCGTCTGTGGTGGAATCCTGCTTGCCACTTAGCACGGAAGGCTCAGAAACGGGCCTGAGATACTTTTCGTAGATATCCCACACTTTCAAACCGTGTTGCTTTCCAACAGGCCCGTGCACATGCTACGTGGGTAAGATGTCAAACCCAGAAGGAACCATGGATTAAGTTCACAACTAGCATATCTTCCACCACCAGTTCCAAGATCATATGGGACAGGATTCAAAAGGTTAATGGGCACTATAATTCTGTCCCCCTCTTGATCTTACTCTCTGATGGTCAGGAGGTGACTGATGTCCTGAGCATTGCTGACACTCTAGGTGAAAGCTTTTGCCGGGTATCTAGCACTTCTGCTTGTTCCTTCACCTTCCTGGCCATCAAGACTCTGGCAGAGCAATCATCTCTTTCCTTTCGAACTGTTTCTTTGACTATAATTGTCCCTTTACCCTGGTGGAACTGAAAATTGCCCTTCATCGGTCTGCCAGTACATCTGTTGGACCTGATGATATTCATTATGACATGCTGCACCATCTATCTCCTGCTTCTCTTGATGTTCTTCTGATTGTCTTCAACCGGATCTGGCAGGAGAATGTTTTTCATGATGCCTGGTGCCAGGCTATTATTTTACTTTTCTCTAAACCAGGGAAAGATCCCAAGATTCCTTCAAACTACCGTCCAATTGCTTTGACGAGCTGTCTCTGTAAAACCTTAGAAAGGATGGTTAATGCTCGTCTTGTTTGGTTCCTTGAATCAAACAATCTCCTCTCGCCCACCAAGTGTGGGTTCCGTCAACAGCACTTCACCACAGACCACCTAATTCGTCTTGAAACATCTATCAGAGAAGCCTTTCTCAACGGCCAACACCTTGTATCGATATTCTTTGACATAGAGAAGGCTTACGACACAACACGGAGGTATGGCGTTTTGCAAAACCTCCATACATATGGGTTACGTGGCCATCTACCCATGTTTATTAAAAAATTTTTAATGGACAGGAGATTCCAAGTTCGTGTGGGTTTGACACTTTCCCATTCTTTTGTATAGGAACTTGGAGTCCCTCAAGGCTGTGTATTGAGTGTCACACTTTTCAGTATAAAGATAAATGCTATTACTGAACAACTCCCTCTCATTGTTGCGAATGGGCTGTATGTCGATGACTTTCACATCTCATGTCAGTCGTCAAACATGAGATATATTGAGCGGCAACTACAAACTGCCCTCAATTGTGTACGGAAGTGGACTCTGGCGAATGGCTTTAATTTCTTTCTCTCTAAAACCGTATGCATGCACTTTTGCCATCAACGGGATATTCACCTTGATCCTGAACTTCATATCGGTGAAGTTTTGCTGCCAGTGGTCCCGGAGACCAAGTTCTTGGGGCTTATCTTTGATTGTAAACTGACCTTGATCGCTATTCAATGTTAAAGGTATATCGTGCTCTTATTTGATCAAAACTCGACTATGGATTCAAGGTCTATGGCTCTGCCAGACCCTTGGCCTAAAAGATGGTGGACCCCATTCATCACCAAGGACTTCGACTCTGCACTGGGGCTTTCTGTACCTCTCCAGTTCAAAGCATATACATTGAATCTCATGAACCTTCTCTGCACCTTCGCTGTTTGCAACTATCTTTACAATATACTTCGAAACTTCGTTCCTTTCCAAAACATCCCACCTGGGAATGTGTTTTCCTTCTGCGGTGGGCAGTACTTTTTCAGAACAGACGATCTGTTATTGCTCCGTTTGGCCTTCGCATCTGGGTGCAATTGGATAAATTGGGTCTGTCCTTGGATAACATTACAGATTCCACAGGTTGGCCCATCCCACCATGGCTTATTATAACCCCCAAATATGACTTTTCTTTCAGTCACTTAAAAAAAGGCAGATACTCCAGATTGGAAGTAACGTCTTTTATTCAATGAATATCTTTCAAACAATAATTCAGTTCCCATTTATACAGATGGTTCCAAATCAGGTAATTCAGTGGGCTCTGCTATGGTTTGCTGTGGGTCAGTAGTTGAGTTCAGTATCCCTTTTACAGCTTCTGTGTTCACTGCTGAACTGTATGCCATATCTCTTTCCCTGGATCATATTGCACCTGAGCAGTACTCCAACTGCACTATTTATACTGATTCGCTTAGTTCTATACTCGCCTTGGAATCGCTTCACATTGGCTCACATCCTATTCTTTCTGATATTCAAAACCGACTGGCCCATTTCTCATTAACAGCTTCTTCAATCCAGTTTTTCTGGATACCAGGCCATGTTGGTATTCACGGGAATGAGCTTGCAGACTTGGCAGCTAAATCTGTCTGCTCCAGCACCATCACTCCTATGCCTGTTCCGTACATGGACTATGGTCTTGTCTTCAAGGCTTGGCTCCATGCCAGCTGGCAGTCCACTTGGAGTGAGCAACATGACAACAAACTTTTTCAAGTCAAACCCTATATTGGACTTTGGCCATCCAGCTTCTGTAAAGTTCAGAAGTTGTTCTCGCTAGGCTACACATTGGTCACAGTTTTTTAACTCATCATTTTCTTTTATCTGGAACTGATGCACCAATGTGTAGTTTGTGTAACACTAAAATCATTATCAATCACGTTTTACTTTCTTGCCATTGTTACAATTCTCAACGATGGAATATTTTAAACATATTAATCTCATTTAAGTGTTGCATATTTATTCATTACACCTTTTTAATTGTGGTTCCTTTTTTACAGTTTTAATCTCTCTCATTCAATTTGACATTGGACAATGGCCAAAACATTAAATAACTCGACACCAGGACTGGAAAGGCCAACTTCAGGTGACTAACGCTACTGTTTGAACTACTCGTTAGTCGTCCTAGCGAGTTGTTATCATACTTTTGCTGCATATCATTTCACACTTTTACTACTTTACCTTTTAGTACTGGCCGTATTGAATCATAACCCAGAACCAGGACGGAAAGACCAACTTCAGGTGACTGATGGTGGTTTTTATACTTACCTGTTAGTCTTCCTGGCAGGATATGAGCATTACCATTCTGCTTCAGGAAGTCCTTTACAACTTTGTCGACTGGATGTCAACATTGGTTTTTGCGCCATTTTCTATTGTAATTGCCATTTTGCTTTTATCTTTAATTAATTTTACAAATTTTACTCCATCTACTTGACTTTTATCATTTTACTGGACATTTGGCCGCTCATTATTACGATTTTTCTGTGTGTCTTTTAAAACTCCTATTCTTTTTCATTTTGATAATAGCTGCTATGACACATAACCCGGAACCAGGACTGGAAAGGCCAACTTCAGGTGATTGACAGTGGTTCTTGAACTTATCTGTTAGTCTTCCTGGCAGGTTATGATCATTACCACTTTGCTAGAGTAAATACCTTACAACTTTTTACACTCTGCTTTCTCTCTTAACATTGTAGACTAGGTGTCAACATTGGTTTTATACTTTTTTGTTTTACCTTCATTTCCATTTATGTCTTTTAATACATTAACTTCATTTTTACATTTTTACCGGATGCTTGGTGCAGATAGCCTCGCTGCTTTGTGCCTTATCAGTGGTATATCACAACTGTTGCACAATAGTCAGATATTGCAGTTTAGGGTATTTCCCATAGGATTCACATCAGCTTCATATAGGTTCTGCCATATTGTGCAAGGTTTTTCTTTCTATCCCCTTTATTTTGTTGTACTGTGCACACACCATTCTGTTGATGATGTGGTTACTGCTGTTACCATTACATCAATCGTCAGGCCATCACATCCTGATTCTACTTTCAGAAACAGCCAAAGCAGGCTTCCCTTTCAGACTGGGAGTTTATTCTTATTCTAATTCAATACATTATCAGTCTAGGATATTTTTTATTTTGTATCTCATCTCTCAGTCAGGCTTATCTCCAGCTCAACCCTATAAAATAGGACATCATACTCTTACTCATTTATCTTACTCCCACTGCATGGATGGTTTTTGTCTCTTCTTGGTATGTGGGCATCACTTAAGTCTGTTATGCCTTTGGAGCAAGAACTCAAGCATTCTTTTTAATGGTCTTTCTGCAACCAAGGATTATACTCATCTCTATATGAGTTTTTTTCCCTGTTTCTTTAGTTGGGATTATTCTTCAATCTCGAGGGATTGTTAAATCATGACTCTTCAATGATTTCAGTTTTGGCTTATTAAAGGGTAAATTGCTGACATAACTCTGATAATTCTGTGGTGATGTCTTGTGTTTCTTTCTTATGGGAAGGCTGTTAGGCTAGTAGTTGGAGTTTCAACTACTACTAGTCACAAGTTATTGAAATTGAGGAATGCAGTGGTTAATGGAGTACCAAGTACTAATTTGAGGAAACTTAAAGTAATAAATCTGATACTGAAATTCAGACACTGAATACTTTTAATGTATTTTTCACAATATTCTCTGTTACCATCAACTTGTAACATAACTTGGAATAAGTAGCAAACTCTTCAGTACAACTGACAAATAAATGTTTCTTTATTGTGCTTCCAATGATGTTACTAAATCAGTTACACGGTATTGGTTCAGTCACATTTTTAACTATGTTGTTTGATGCTAGGAAAGATGACAATATGATACTAGAGGGCTTAAACAAGAAACATTTGGCAAGTCATAAGGTTAGTCACAGCTTTTCTGTAGGTCAAGGTCTTTTGCAGTGATTAATTCTTACTAAGACCTACAGTAAATAATATTTACATTTTTAATTAGGAAAAGCAGTTTTATGATATCTTGTTTAATGTTAACTTTAAGCGAATGTGTTATTTTTCATGGAAAATCATCATGTGCATAAGACTGTGTGTGTGTGTAAATTGTAGTATTTATTGTTTTACTTTTGTATTTTTCATGATTTTTACATCATTAGTGTTAATTTATAGCTTTGGGTTTATTTGTTGTCAGTATCAGATCTACCAGGAGAGAAAGATGTGGCTTCCGTTCACTTACTGATGACAGCAGTTAACCCTCAGCCATAAGGCATGAAGATTACTTGTATTCTATAGAGTGACTTTAATACACAGATAAATGTGACCACTTTGAGAATAACTTTTTTCGTATGCTGGTCATGACAAGGAAAATGTTTGTTTTTCTTTTGAATTAAAAACCTTTTCATTGGAACTTCATAATTGGTGCTAAAAACAGCTAATTACTTTTATGCCCATTCTTGCTTTTGTTATTTATTTCCATCCAATTAATTTATTTGAAGTTTCTCATCGTTTTTTCAATCTTTAAACCTAGAAGTTATTTTTAAGTTTTTTGTGATGTGAAATTTGATGTTTATGTCATTTTATGATTTTTTTCTGTTTTTGTTTCTTACAAGACTAAAAACATGAGGAAATATTTCCGTAATACACCTTGTGTGTTTGCTATTACTTTTGTTGTTCAGGCCATTCTGTAACATAAGTAGTATTGTACCCCTCCTGTGGCTGTTGTATCCCAGCCAACATGTCCTGATATTTGGGCAAAGGCCCCTTCAATGCAGCAGATATGTCATGGTTGATGTATTTTTGTAATATGTGTTGCATTTTTGATGATGTCGAAGCTATACATGTTTCTATTTAAACATTTTAGCCTTTTTATAGGATAATATAATGTGTGAACTCTTTGTTTTTACAGCCTTGTAAGTGGAGATGTTGAAGGAAAATTTTCACAGCTCTTTTCAAGGGTTTCTGCAGTCAACAAGAAAAATGGTCCATTTGAAGTATGTTGACTTTGAGTATTCATAATTGCAGTTTAGTGTAGGTTAACCTCTTAGTAAAATTCAAGCCATTGACTTTAAACTGATGAACTAAAAATAAAAGGGAAAATTAGTTGTTTTTACTTCAGCAGTGTCGTATGTCAGTACTTCTTTACCAGTCTCAGTGGAACCCTTGGATTTGCAGAATGCAAGAGTTCCACATTTTCTGATGCATAATTACATGTACTCTGTTAACAGTTCTACTTTAATGTAATTACCTTGAGTGCTGCCATGGTGATCACTAGTAGTCTGGAAGATATAATTTGTACAAAAATAATTAAAAACTCGTAGAAAGTAACTTAATGTGGAAAATGTTTATTTTGCAAAAGGTAATTACTTCACTTCCTAGCTTAAAGGTTGAATATTTTTTTGTTTTCTAAACGTGTAGTACAATTTTTGGTATGTGTGTACATGTGTCATTTTATGTTGAAAAATAGATAAAAGATAATAATGCATGGAAACAATTTTTTATTTTATAAAAGTTAATTTCTTTTATTAGCTTGAAAAGGAGACTTGTTGACAGTTTTTCATATATCTAATACAGTGTGTTGTGTGTTTATATAGATGTTGCTTTGTGTTGGAAACTTCTTTGGAGAGGATAATACAGAATGGGATGAGTACATAAATGGAACTAAGAAAGGTGAATACAATTACATTTTTTTTAAAGGTATACATATAAATGCCTGTTGATAGGTTTGAAACTGGAATAACTGTTTTTTGTATTTATACAAAATTTTAACATTGACTATCAGTCAGAGTATGCTTTGTAGTTACTTAAAGTGAACTTGGTAGTGAGTGTAGCTTATAAAATATAATGTTCTCGCATCTTATAAAGATTAGAATGCATTGTTTTATCATTAGAGTACCCTTTTTTGCTAGTGATATTTGTGGGCTGGAAACTCAAGTAATGTCATGAGATTCACCCACCCTTGGAGATTCAGGTTAGTCTTAAATCTGTATTCTAACAGAAAATATGCAAAATAATGTGTATGATTAAAAATATAATATAAAATAACAGTAATAGATATTTAAACATTCTTGTAAATACTGTTAGTGAAAATAAAATTGAAGACAGAATAGTTTGTACCTTGCTTATGGAACACATGAGAAAAACCACCACCACTTTCAACATTTCCTACAAACTCATTTTACATTTTAAAATGTATTAGTCTCGTATTTTAATAAATTGTAACTTAAAAATTTCATTCTGACAGTTTCTTGTCTCTCTCTGTAATTTATAAATACATAAATTTATAAATGTAAAAGTGACACAGAAATAACATTTGTTGTGATTGTCTCCACATTCACAATGCAAATAATTTTTGTGTTGAAAGAAATTCCAAGCATTTATTATTGGTTTGCTACCAATATAAATACAAATAATCTCAAGTACAACTGATAATTAAGTCGAGGAGAAGTTGCCAAAGTTTAGAACAGACTAAACATAGATTTGTTTTCACATACAAGAATACTTTTTTATATACAAATTTGGTTTCAGCAACTTTGTAGTTTTCAAATATGTTAAGAGATTTGAACTAACATATTTACATTGATGTGTATGTTGTAACCGACTTATTTAATTTTTTCTAATTAAATTTCTTGAGTTTAAACCCCTCCAGTATTTCATGTATAGGTTTCCTAGCTCACTCACAAAAACTGTGGGGGAAAACAAAGGATACATTTTAGTTATCTAATGTTGTTACTGACTTTAAAGGTAATTCCCGATGTCAAACACACTTATGTTTTGATATGTGTATTGAGTTTGCTTTACAAATTAGCTTGGTCCATATAAGTAACAGATTGACCATGTGTGATCTTTGTACTTTTTTAAGGTCTTTTTAAATATAATATTTCTAACTTTTTATATTCTTCACAATATTTCAGTTATTATTATTATTATTAGTTTTTCACATAGAAAATATAATATTTTTAATAAAATAAGATTGGTCCATGAATATATTTCTTTTTGAATAGTCTGTGTGCAAAGTAATTTTAATGTTAAAAATGCTTTTCCTCATCTCAAAAATTTAAAATTTCCTTTTTGGAATCTTAAAAAAACCTAAATATATTTCACACATTTTATTTCAGTAAAACTTTGTAATTTATCTGTTATTTTTTTACCTTATCTCAGAAGGGAATAGGTCAACCATAAAAAAAATTCAGTAATTTCAAATTACCCTTTTTTTTCTTTTTAGAATGGCTTCAAATTGTTACGTGAAACTATATTCATTTATCTTAAATAGTGCTAAGTTCATAACAGAATACATTTATTTATAATTAAATTTTATTCTTTTAATATCCTTTGAACTATTATCTGCTCTGGGAACAAGCTACTTGTGTGTTTGCTTCATGAAACATTTTTATTGCAATATTATTTAGTTTACCCAATCCCTGTTTTTATGTTTTAGTTACCTTTATAATTATATATAAAGAATAGTGTGAAAAACAAGAGATAAAATACTTTATCAGAGTTCTTTTCTCTTGCTGTTGCTCATCAAAAGAGTTAACCCTTACGTTTTAATACTAATTACTGTAATGTACTTAATTTTTATATAATTAAATAATGCATAAATCAGTATAGACTAATAATTTGCAAAAAGTAGATGAATTTCCTTATCTCTCAAATTTGTTTTGGCTTTCTAACTATGCGACAATGGTCCTTACAGATTCATTTAAGCTAGTCTTTAAATTTATTATGGGAATGATGTTAATACTCTGAATGAAATTGACATTTAACCATTCATAATGTAATGCTACAAAATATGTGACTTGATAGATGGAAACCTTGGCTTTCTATTGGTTATAGGTAATTTATAATTAAACATAAGAGAGAACTATTATCAAATTCTGAAAGAGAGGATGTGATATGTAGGCATACCAGGAGGGGTCTGATTTTCTATTGGATAGCTCTGTAACCAAATAAATTTGAAGAGTCAAAATAAATGTTTTATCTGAGCAATGATGATTTTATAGTGAATAATGTGTGTTTAATTTTGTTCTTTTTCAAGGGTGATGGATAAAGTAGAGAAGATAACATGCTGAAAGAAAATGTGTCATACTAGGGGAAATTCAGAACTTTTTAAATATTGCTTTGTAGAATTAATGACATATTAAAATACAGGTCGTTAGCTAAGATGTAAGCTATTCTAATTGGTATAAGACACTAAAACCTTGTGCTCTGTGCAGTAAAATATATCTATAGGGACAGGGTTAACTTCATTATCTTGTTTGGTAGGTGATAATTAATTGTGATTTGTTATGTTTTGCACCTGTGAAAAGGAACAGTAATCAGTCTGTTAAACTGAAGGGTGCATACTCAGATATGTATCATCACATAATAACCACCGTTATTTGTTTCACAAAGTTCATCTTCAGTTATGGATACCTAAGGGTATCTTACTCCAATTCTGGATAAACTTTCTTACAATTATTAAAACAAGTTGGAAATTTAAAATTTTTATGTCTGAAGCACATAATTTTGAAGATTTTAATAGGTCGTTATGACAAAATGTTTTCACTAATACAACCCATATGTCTGTATTTTTAATGTGATTAATAAAAGTTCTTAGTGAAAGCAGTTAATGTTATTGGATATTTTCAGTAAATCTCCTTGTTTTAATTAAGTTTTATAAATTATGGGACAACAAGAAGTCTTTTTGACCTGTCAAGGATGTCATGACTCCTAACCTTTTTCAACAAACAGAAAACTTGCTACTAAGTCCACTACTGATATTCTAATTCTTGATGATAAGAAACTCACTTGAAATAAAAATATATCTCAAAATGGCTGGTGTGAGTATTAACACTTTTACTGGTGTTCATTAGCCCTTTTCCGAAGCTCCTGTAGCATCTAACACTAGCTGGAGTTTTATTCTGTTGATTTCCACTTGATTGGAGTATTAAAACTTCTTCGTGTGGAGACGTGTGTGATCTTTTTGTATTTTATACTCAGATATTTTGTACCTTCAAAATTCCTCAAAGAAACTAATTCATCTTTCTTCTCAGTTCTTAATTCCAAATATTTCAAAAAGGTTATCAACCCTTCTCTTTCTGTGAATAACAAAAGTTGTTTTAACAAAAGAACAGTACGTCCACTTTAAATGATGTGTGTTTTTATTTCTTATAAGCTCCAATCACCACGTACGTTCTGGGTCCAGCAAAGTCTGAACATGAAACATTATTTCCAGCACAAGATGGGTGTGAACTGTGTCATAACATCACTTACTTAGGTACAATTTGAAATTCAAATAATTTTTATATTTTGTTCAGAAGTATGAGGCTTACCACAAATAACATTTTACATTAACCTAATGTTTTGTTTATAGTATTTTCTGTATCTTAAATTAGTGTCCTGTTTTATTATTTTTAACTAAAAGTCTCTTTCATAATTTACAGTTTTAGTGTCACAACTTTAGTCAAACCTTGGTTTATTGGGATGTATTTTAGATAAGTCTTTAAATCATGCATGTGCACACACACACACACGTAAAAGGTTTAAAAACTCATGAACCAATTTTAAAATTACAGTTGTTTTGAATGTTAATTGTTTATCGTGTAATTCATGTCATTGTATGATGGTTTGTGACCTATTTCATTCTATAGATTAGCAAATTCTTTGTAAAAACATTTTTGATGACTGTATGTATAGTATGTGACCTATGTATAACTGCCTATAGAAATAAGCAGTTATACATAGGGTTGAAGAGTGCCGCTGGTCTGTTGTAAACCACATCCTAACAGTACCCTTCTAATCATGCTATATTTCTGCTTGTGTCATAATTATTGTCACAAGTATTGTTAGAAATTAAATCATAAGTTAACAATATGAGATTCCTAACTTGCTCTCTCATCACTTTCAGTGCTGTTGTATAGTTTTGTTTTTATTTTAGTCCACGAACAGTGCTATTGTGTGTTAGTGAACTGAAAATATAAATTTAAACTGTTTGTTCACTAAGTCATCAACAGAAAAACTGTAAATAAAAATTAAAAGCGAAAAATGCGAGATTCTGGCAGTATCAGGCAGATTCGAAGAAGTAACAATCTGTAGAATGGGTTTTCAACCTTTTGTAGGTAAAGTCTTGCTTTATATTTAATTTTGTACCACTGTCCTCGAATACATACACACACGTGGTAAGATTTTAAATAAATAATGTTTTTGTTTCATTTATACAAGTAAAGTTGGACAGCTTGTTCATGGAAGTACTTTTAACTGAAATCCACCATCATTGTATGCATCAACAAGATATGTTGACGATAGAAGTTATCGAGACATTTGAAGTCTGTCTAGTATGATGTCATGGATTTCTCTCTCATTTACAGAAAAGAATACTTGTATGCATGATTCACTGGCTTAAAACTCTTGGTATAAGTGTGTTAAATGAATATAAAACTAATCCTTAGTGAAAGCTAGAATCAACCAAAGAAAGATTATGTTAACTAAAGATTACTGAAAACAAAACAGGATATTTTAGTTGCTGGATTTTAATTTGTTTCACCATAGACTGTACATATGTACTTCTTTTTCTGTCTTTATTTTTCATTTTTGTGTGTGTTTATGTATGTATTTATGTGTGTGTGTTTACTCGTAATAATTGTAATGTTTTAGATAAGTTATGTTGCATGGTTCATTGATGAGGTTCGTTGTTTCTATAAGTTTTATATTTTTTGCAGTATCCATATTGTAACTGGTTACCTGAATACTAAAGTCTTATAATATTAAATGACATGTACCAGTTATTTTAAAGTTGGCAAATGTTTTCTTTTACTCAAACTTATTTAATTCATACTCATCAGGAAAGAAAGGTATCTTAACAGGAAGCTCAGGTCTGAAAGTAGCTTACCTGAGTGGTACAGAGAGCTCAGGAAAAGAAGAATTACAAAAGACTTGCGAGTTTAATGAACGAGATGTTGAATCTGTTCACAGTCCAGTAAGCAAGGGCAGTGAAAATGGTGTTGACATTTTGCTCACTTCAGAATGGCCTAAAGGAATTACAAATTATGCAGGATCCCCAGTAAGTTCCCTCCCACTCACTTTTTAGTAAAGATCTGATTTTAAAAGGTAAAATGTTGTGAATTATTTTGTTATGTTGCTGTTAATTCATTTTGCATGTGTTTCTATAACTGAGTTAAAGCTGAACTTGACATTTATGTGAAATGGTAACCACTGGCATATTTGTTTTCCTCTTAAGACTGGAGCCCGGTTTGGCCAGGTGGATTAAGGTGTTTAACTCGTACTCTGAGGGTCACAGGTTCAAATCCCTGTAGCACTAAACATGCTTGCCCTTTCAGCCATGGGGGTATTATAATGTTATAGTCAATCTCACTGTTCATTGATAAAAGAGTAGCCCAAGAGTTGGCGGTGGGTGGTGATGACTAGCTGCCTTCCCTCCAGTCTTACACTGCTAAATTAGGAACGGTTAGCACAGATAGCCCTAGGGTAGCTTTGTGCAAAATTCAAAAACAAACAAAAACAAAACCACAAGACTGATATATTATAAAAAAGGTCCAGCATATGGTAAGTTACAAATTATCCACATTAAAGTTTAAAGGCCATTTACCGTAGTTTCCAGAAATTACATACACATGAAGAAAAATGTACTCTATCTTTATTTTTTATACAATGACAGGAGATATATCAGTATTTCTTATGCTTTTATTGCAGTTGTTGTTTGTACCAGTCTTATATTGACTGTATCTTTACTGTTTTCCATAATAAAACTATTAACCCTTAACTCTTACCATGGAGTCCATGTGGATTCCAGCCAAACGATAATTGCTTCAAGTATATCAAGTCTACAGATATATATATTTTTACTTTTGACAATTACTTAAAAAAAAAGACAAATTAATTTTTTTTCCTTCTTTGCAATGACTTAAACTAACATAAGGATATGGACCCCACACAGCTACTTGGAGGTTAAATAAGTGATGATTAGCCAACTTCTGTGTTTGTGGGGAGAATTATCTCTCTTCTAAGAAGTTCACACAACTGTGTAAGAAATCAAAATCAGAATATTTAAACACCTTTGTAAAAAGTATGTATTAATTAATATAAATATTTCTTTTTTACTTTGAAAATTTGATCTAAAATTTTAAGGTACTTGGAGAGCTCGAAGATATTTTTTGTCATAATTTAACTTTCCAATTCAATAACTGAATACCATAGTTTCTCACTGTTTTTTGCTAATTTTTACACAACATGGTTATTGTTTGACTTCATAATTAGTTTGTCAAATCATATTACTACTGGTTAATTCTTAAAAATAATTTGAAAGTAATTTTGAGCCTGAAAGATATATATTTTAATTTGATAGTTTCGAGAGGAAAGAGCCAGTTTTTTTATAATAGATACATTTCATATATCAAGAAAACATGCATTCTGAAGAAGAAGAAAAAAAAAAAGAATTTTCTAATTTGAATAACACAGGTAATATAATGTAAATCACAAATTGGAAATAAAATTATATATTGATACATGATTTATGTTTTGTTCACGTAGTTATTTATATTTTAGGTCTTTCTTAATATGCAACTGCTTTTCTAGAATGTTTGATAATTAGTAGACGATGTGGAACTTTACGATGAGAAACTTGCACAATATGAGTATTTAATTACTGAAAGTTAACTTAAGATGGAATGGACTGTAAAATTAAAGAATACTGAAAAGGTTAGAATATCTACAAGATATCTATTAATATCCAGAATTGTGCCATGTGTGTAATTCTAAATTTATTTTAGAAAGGCCTTGATGTGAAAGATGTGGGATCTGAACTTGTCTCTCAACTTGCGTTTTACATCAGGCCACGCTACCACTTTGCTGGTTCACATGGAATTTATTATGAAAGATTACCTTACAGGTAATTAACTTATGTATCAGGAGAGAAACTCTTATGTTTTGGAACACTTTTATTTAGTATGAATGCTGTGAAGCGTGAATATCATATTAACAATAAAATTTTGTCACATTATCTGATTTTATAAGATTTTATTGAACAATAACATTATGTTTAGGATTTCTGATTTTGAATTGTTACTGGAAAACACAGTTTGGAACACCATGATTAAAAAAAATGAAAAAAAATAATTTGGTGTAAAACCACACATACACAGAGAAAAGCAAGCTGGAAATTGTTACTTAGTTAACATTGATTTCACCCCTTTTCTAGAGCTGTTAGTTATGTAATATTCCTGGGCACTGATTTGGTCTGATTACTTTTTAAGTGTACAGCATCTTCCAAGGGTTAGCTAAAGTTAAGAGAATATGGAAGTAATGTTTGTGAATGTGATAATTCATGTAATAAAAATAAAAGTAGGTTCTGTGCAAAGAAGGATTTTGAAACAAAATAATTGATGTATAAAAAGGAAAGATCTGAAAAATTGATTTGGGATACATACATAAAACTTTTAAGATATAAGGTAACAACCCTAGTAATATTTGTTCTGAAAAAAGTGATAAATAATTTTTTTTTTCAAATTTTTTTGATATATCAATAACTGAATGAGGAAGAATAAATTGTTATTTGAATACCAGATTAGGAGATATCCAGCTAACATTTTGTCACCGATATCATTAGAGTGAATAGTGCATATTATTGCACTATAAATCTTGATGAAGCTGAAATAGTAAAATCTTGGCAGAATTAAGTTTATTATTATTATTATTGGGAGACTAAAGGTTTTTATAAACTAGGCTGTCAGAATGTCTAAATCCTTTCAGTATGCACAACAAATTCTGAAAGACAAGTAAGCTTAATTTAACATTAGACATTGACTGAAACTTTTCAGTGAAAATGTTTAGTTACATTAATATGAAATCATTAGTGATATTATAAATTTTCATTAATAAATAATGTTTTCGTCAAACCCAAAGTTCAGTAAAATGAAAAACCACTATTGTTAAATTTGGTTGTATAAGTAATACCAAAAATAAACACTTGATTTTAATTATGGTTGATTAAATTCTACAGTATTGTTTAAGTTGTTCTATGGTAAACTTTTTTATGCAGAGACAGGGTACAGATATAACATTATTTAGCTTCAGATAAATCACCGAAAACTTTACTGTATTTCTAGCACGTGGTTTTAATTAAATTGTTTTATTCACTGATAAAGAGGTGTAGCAATGATTGAATTGTGTTTCACAGTGTGCTTTCTGTGGATCTTAAAGTGGGTTTTATTCCTCTCATGAATTTGTAGTCATTAGTTGTTTTTCCTATGTTTTACTTAAGTGGCTCTTATTAAATGTGTTTAATCACAGTAATGGTTGGTTTAGCTGACTTGTTCCTTGTGTGTGTGTGGGTTAATAAGGTTTGTTTTTTTGTCATTGACAGAAATCACAAAGTACTAGCAGAACTTGCACGTCACCCTACACGCTTTATTTCTTTAGCCAATGTTGGGAATGTGCAAAAGGACAAGGTTTGTTATATTTCTCTCGTATTTAAACCAACTGATGTAATATATTACAATATATTCTAATCTTAGAATTCCTAACAATATTTTGAAAGTAAGTGTGTAAAAATGTTGACTGTCAAGTAGGCTAGTGTGTTTGAAGTTTGACTTAAATCTGGCTTACAATAGATTTGTTCATAATCCAGGTTTACAATCATGAGTCATAGGTCACTAAATGGAGCATGTTTATACTTGAAATTAAAATTGACTTAAAAACTGTGATTCAAAACATAACACTTTAATGAAATACAGGTTTACAATCACAAGTCAAAGGTTACTAATTCAAGCATGTTTATACTTGGATTTAAAATGGACTTAAAAACAGTTTCAAAACATAACACTTTAATGCCTTATATTAAGATACTCAACTTCGTCGAGATTACTGAACTGAAGCTATTCTGAAAAGTTTCACTGTTAAAGTTATTAAAGTCTACAATCCGAGCAGGTATCTATACTTCAGTTAAAACATTCTATAATATCTGTTAAATTTCATAATACCGTTAGTAAGTTATCAGTTAACACACTGATTGAAAACTGATGAAACGTAACTTCTGACTACGTTATTCAACTCTGAGAGACAGAACAGTAGTTACACTATGCTTGAGTGGGAAATATCAGACACTTTCAATGTTGTTATGAGGTCTGACATTGTTGTATCAGGCAGCATCAGTATTTTACAACCAGCAGGAGGTTCTCTAGGTTCTTCAGCAGTTGAAGGATGCAGTATATTATTACTATTTAGATAAAGTTTCAGTCGAGCCAGTGTGCTTGTCAAGATATTTGAGTGTTAGGATTCTCTCAGTAAATACAATAACTGGAATTTTGTCAAACGTTTAAGTAGCAGCAAGTTCAAATCAATTAAAGTAATTTATTGTGGTCAGTCATTTCATCATTTTAATTAATATGCAAGGTGTGAAAAACTACATTATAAGAACTTCCTGTCATCTCTGAAACATTCTGTAGATACAAGCTAGTAAAGTCAGTGAATTATATTAATGGGATGAGTGGAATATATTTTGAAAAGATATAAGAAATTTCTCTAGTGTAATATTACTTTCTACAGCTACGTTGATAATTTTGTTCTGAGAGATGAGTTGTTAGGTGTGATGTATTCACGACTAGCTCAATCTTTACAGTGGTTATATGCATTCTCCATCGTGCCGATGTCTGCCATGGATAAAATGAATCTTGTCAAGCAGCCATTGGATGTAACAGAGTGTCCTTTTAAGTTCAGCAAGAAAGACTTGTCAACTTCAGAGAAGGTAGGTCACTGATTCACGCTAATCGTTATATCTGCAGAGGTAGCAGAATTGGAGTGTTCATGAGTAAGCAAGTTAGCTCGTAATGTGATACATAAAACAGTAGTAAAAATCTGATTTAGGGAGTTTGTGAAAAGAATAATTATTAACTTATGTTCGTTTCATGATGTTAAGAAATACTTGGTATAATTCGTCTTCTGTGCTTAGCCTACACAACAGTTCTTCTATGACTTGAAGACTGAAACTGGCGGTCAAAAAAGACATCGAGGGGAAAGAAATGAAGACCAAAAAACAAAGAAGCCAAGACAGACATGTATGAAGGCTTTTATCTTAAAGATGTGTTGATGAGATGATAGGACAATGTACGGTTTTGTGATGAGTAGTGAAATTATTTACTATCATTCATTATTTCGTGTTACCAGCTGAAAATGTGTGTTAATCTTGTGTTAAGATATTTTTGCCGTTATGTTTTTATTTCTTTAAAACCAGTCTGGATACCAAGGCTGGTCTTCGAAAAAGAAGTTTTCATGTAATGAGAGTGATTAAAATTTATTTTTATAAACATTTAATGAATGCTAAGCCAGTTTGTTAATGGTTAAATTAATGCTGTTTTGTCTTTACTTGAGTTTTTCATTTTATCTTGGAATGGCTGGTATGGGTATTAATGCTTTTATTTATAAGCAGAGAACATTTCAACCTTCCAAAATCATTTTCATGTTAACCTGAAGAAGACATAGAAAGGTCGAAATGTTCTCTGCTTATAAATAAAAGCTTCAATATCCATATCAGCTGTTCTGGGATACATTTTTGTTTTAAGTGGGTTTCTCGTCATCAGTAGTTTTCCATTATATGTTTTTCATGACCTAATTTAAGAGGAAACTAGTACTAGAGGAACTGTCCTTCAAAAGGTATCTTTACAATAACACAGACAGTTGCTCTGTGAATGGTGTTTTATGAACAACACTAATATTCTTCAACTAATGTTTCTTTCAAGAAAATACTTAAGTTGTTTTTTTTCCAAATATCATAAGCTTATGTTATGATTTTTTCTTGGAGTTGAGAAGTAATGAACTCCACCTGGTGTTGTGTAATGAGGTTAGAGAACTTGTGTAAATTTAATGGGGTTTCATGACTACAACCATGAATCAGTCTATTGTATTGCAATGTTTGAAACATGAAATTTGAGGATAGAGTAAAAGTATTCTGATGGCTTTGAAGCAGAATTGAAAAACTATTGTATTAATATTATATGTGTTAAAATAGTAACATGTTAAATACAGGTGTTTTTATTAACTACAAGCTTCACGCTCTTTAGTGGCATTACTAAAGAGTAAACATCCACTACAGTAAAGATTTATCTGTTTCTCAACTACCTCATAAAAGATTTATCGATTCTGAACATTGGAAATACTAGTTTTTGATATGCTTGATTTCCTTTTTATTCTATAGTTCAGCCACAGGGTCCATGTTGGTTTTGTCTGTCGAGCTCTGAAGTGGAAAAACACTTGGTTGTCAGTGTGGGAGACCATGTGAGTAAACCTGTTGACCAACCACTTACAAGACTACCATCAAGAGCTTTAACTTTTAATTAACATTACATTTAAAAACCGACAATTAATTAAAATATTCTCATTCTGGATTTTTGGAATGTGATATTTTAGTAGTGGAGTGATTTGTGATGTAATTGTTTTGTGAAATGTTATAGGAATCTTTTTTTTTTATAATTAATTTTGAGGTAATCCAAATATGAACCCTAGCAAAGAAAGTTTTTCATTATTGCTAAGTATATATCACTCTGTATGATTTTAATTGTGGTGTAGTTTGTCTCACAAGACTGTTTATAATACATAAATGTAATCTCATGATTTAGCTTTTAGTTTTTTTTCCATAAACAATACTTTTAGTATTGTTACAATGATAAATTGTTATTTGTATTATGAAAACTGTTGTTTACAGCATAATTAACTTCTTCAAAGAATACCAGATGAATGTTTCAACAGGATTCGAAAGGGTTAAAAATGCACATTATGGAATTTTTTTATAGTCACTTTCCAGATTTCATTAAGCTTATTTTCAGCGTATTTCAACATACTTTGTGTGATAACATTGTTTAAAATCCATATATTTTAATGTTAGGTATTTTTATAATTTTAAAGGAAATAGTTTTATTCTCAGTTTTATATTCTGTATCATTTGACACTTCTTCACTCCCATTTGCCTTATTTAATTTTATTTCTACTCCTGTGTGATCTGAGTGTTGTCCAAGTACTTAATCATAGTACAGATATTGCTTGGCCAAATGTGCATGTACTTGTCTTACTGAGGTATAAAAGCCAAACTCGCATGTCACTGCCTTGTACGTTCTGCTTTTTAAAAATTGTTATTATATTTCTCTGATATTTGCTATTGGATTGTTTATAAACAATAGAAATAGAAGGTTTTTCTTCATGTGGCTAGTTTGTTAATATGCCAGGATTGGAAACATCTGGTTTCAGTTTCATTGTCTGCCTTTGTGGTGTTTGTCTCTTCCGACTAATGGAAGTTTTCATCCACTTATTCTTTAGTTAGAAAGTCAGTTAATTTACAGTAGTTTTAGAACACCCTGTGTTTTGTTTGTGCTAATATGTTGCATTCAAAATTTCATATTTGAATTTAAAATGTTCCTGTAAATTTCTTTGTTAGCATATGATGTTTCATTATGTTTTTTGTTGTAAACATAATTAAAGTTTAAATACAACAAGATGTTTACAGGCAGTGTGTGAAGTATGATTATGTATCTTGAAGTGCATGTTGACGGTTTCCCCAATGCTGTCCCGTTGTGATAAACAGTTTATGATGTACCTTGAGATAGTTTATTTACAACTATACATCAGTAAAATTAAACCATATTTGAAAAATTTGTTAGCCTTGGGTGTGAGAATAAATAACTTGTAATGGCTTGTACCTGTCCGATTTAAAATGCACTAATTCTAGAAAGAAAACAAGGGGAATATTGATATATTTTACATTGTTAAATCTTTTCATTTTACCCCAAATTGTTGATTTTGCTAAATTTAGTATCATGCTATAGGAAATAAATAACAGCTAAAATTACAGTTTTTTACTTAAAAGAACGGTAAAAACTAAAATGGAAAGAAGTATTTTTATTCTTTGCATGAAAAATATCTTCATTCACACTGATACTGTTAAAACTTTGTACGTTCACATACACATCTTGAGTAGAAAATATTTCATTAAGAGATCTAATTTTTTTTGTATAATGTAATATTTACTAAAGTTTTGCCAGATTTTGTGAAGTTTCATTCAGTAAATTTGGAGTTATACATGTATAATTTCGTGGAGGTTACGAAATCAGTCAAATTGACCAAGTCTTTATAAAGAGGGATAATATGAAATTGGTAAAAAAAAATTAATTTACTATTTACTTTGGGCAGATTCCATCCCTTATCAATAACCCTAGACAAGGGCAAATTGGAAGAATAAGACAGTAAGCTTCAAGTGTTAGTGGAGTGTTTAGATATGGTGTTATAAAACTGTTTAGCTAAGAACAGTTCTTGATAAGAAACACTGCATTTGTATGGAATATTTTATTGTGTGAACTTATCTGTTAAAATCTTTATATTCTGTAAAATTGTAAAGAAAGTTTTTTTTTTCTCATTGTCTCATTTTCTTTTCTTTTTTTTTTTCTCAAATAGAATTATCTTGCTTTAGCCAAAGGTGGACTGACGCCTGATCACATTCTTATACTATCCATTGGTCATTATCAGTCCAGTGTAATGTTGGAAGAAGATGCACTTGAAGAGATACAGAAGTTTAAAGAAGCTTTGAAGAAGTACTACAAGTCCAGAAAGAAGTCTGTGGTCTTTTTTGAAAGAAACTTTAAGTCTTCACATCTTCAGATTCAGGTTATGTTCATATTATCAATGAAAAGGTCTGGTGACACAGAACATAAAACCTCATTAAAGAGACATTGGATATCAGTTGGTTGTATGTAATAAATTTACGAGCAGTGTAGTTGTAAATAAGGAAGATTTTAATGATGGAAAAATGTTATGTAAAAATTATGCAGTTGATATCACAACAACATTATTATAATGAAATCTTTGTAATGACTCAAGGAATCATAGATAATGTCAGATGTGAAACAAGTACCACCTTTTGATGGAAATGGTACTTCTGTGGGTGGTTATTCATTTCGTTTTAGAAACTTGTGCAGTTTTCTTTATTTATATTGAGTTACAGATTTGCTGAAAATTATAAATCTGAATTATTTTCTTATATTTAAATTATCTTTCTAATTTTGAATATTAACTTGTAGGTGGTTCCAGTGCCTTCTAAACTGTCTTCACAAGTAAAGGAAGTTTTTCTAGAATATGCTGCCTACAAATCAGTTGACCTTCAAGAAATACCAAAATACACTAACCTGCAACAGGTAAACTTGTGCTTAGATGTTAATACATGTGCAGTTGAAATAAGATGTGTGTATCAGTAGTTATGTAACTGACATATTTCCTGTAGCTTTTGTACAAGAATATACAATATGTTTCAGCTGAAATGTAAAACTATGAAATCAAGTGTTATGTAAAACAAAAAAATAAATTAATTTATAACAGCTGTAGGAATTTAAAATGATATTGTGAATAATTACATTGTATTTATTTTAAAATGCAAAATAATGCAATTTAAGACCCATTTGTGTGTCTTGGAGTATAAACAATATTGTTAGATAGTATAGAACAGACATTTGTAAGGATTATATAGTTTACACATTTCCATGTGAATTATGAACAATATCCTTGTTAGATACCATAGAACAGACATTCACAAGTATCGTACAGTGTACACATTTCGATGTGAATTATGAACAGTATCCTTGTTAGATACCATAGAACAGACATTCACAAGTATCGTACAGTGTACACATTTCCATGTGAATTATGAACAATATCCTTGTTAGATACCATAGAACAGACATTCACAAGTATCGTACAGTGTACACATTTCCATGTGAATTATGAACAGTATTCTTGTTAGATACCATAGAACAGACATTCACAAGTATCGTACAGTGTACACATTTCCATGTGAATTATGAACAGTATTCTTGTTAGATACCATAGAACAGACATTCACAAGTATCGTACAGTGTACACATTTCGATGTGAATTATGAACAGTATCCTTGTTAGATACCATAGAACAGACATTCACAAGTATCGTACAGTGTACACATTTCCATGTGAATTATGAACAGTATTCTTGTTAGATACCATAGAACAGACATTCACAAGTATCGTACAGTGTACACATTTCGATGTGAATTATGAACAGTATCCTTGTTAGATACCATAGAACAGACATTCACAAGTATCGTACAGTGTACACATTTCGATGTGAATTATGAACAGTATCCTTGTTAGATACCATAGAACAGACATTCACAAGTATCGTACAGTGTACACATTTCCATGTGAATTATGAACAGTATCCTTGTTAGATACCATAGAACAGACATTCACAAGTATCGTACAGTGTACACATTTCCATGTGAATTATGAACAGTATCCGTGTTAGATACCATAGAACAGACATTCACAAGTATCGTACAGTGTACACATTTCCATGTGAATTATGAACAGTATTCTTGTTAGATACCATAGAACAGACATTCACAAGTATCGTACAGTGTACACATTTCCATGTGAATTATGAACAGTATTCTTGTTAGATACCATAGAACAGACATTCACAAGTATCGTACAGTGTACACATTTCCATGTGAATTATGAACAGTATCCTTGTTAGATACCATAGAACAGACATTCACAAGTATCGTACAGTGTACACATTTCCATGTGAATTATGAACAGTATCCTTGTTAGATACCATAGAACAGACATTCACAAGTATCGTACAGTGTACACATTTCCATGTGAATTATGAACAGTATCCTTGTTAGATACCACAGAACAGACATTCACAAGTATCGTACAGTGTACACATTTCCATGTGAATTATGAACAGTATCCTTGTTAGATACCATAGAACAGACATTCACAAGTATCGTACAGTGTACACATTTCCATGTGAATTATGAACAGTATTCTTGTTAGATACCATAGAACAGACATTCACAAGTATCGTACAGTGTACACATTTCCATGTGAATTATGAACAGTATCCTTGTTAGATACCATAGAACAGACATTCACAAGTATCGTACAGTGTACACATTTCCATGTGAATTATGAACAGTATTCTTGTTAGATACCATAGAACAGACATTCATAAGGATTGTAAAGTTAACACATTTTCATTCACTGTGTGATTTTAACAGATGTGTTTTACAATTCACTACTGTTAATATGTTGTTTGTATATCATTTAGATTTACTTTACTTTGACAGAATTTGTATTCCAAACTATCATATCACTGAATCATCTTTTAAATGTGAGGAGAAATTACAAAGAGTAAGAAAATGCTCGGGTGAAAGAAGTTATTGTTGTCTTATCTGATATCACATTTAAAATGATATATTTGTTGTTTTAGAGGAAGTAAGCAGTGTATGTTAGGAAATAGAACCAAACGGCTTTTGAAGTGTGAGAAAGATATCCAAACTCCACTTGCTTTTACTTCTGTGTGTATAAACTCGCCCAAGTCAAGTGCACAGAACTAGTCATTTGTTGTTGTGTTAAGAAGTGAATATTTGTCATGTCATGCGACATAGTATTCTCTAAAGATGTCTTTCTGGGAGTGACTAGTAGTCTTTCTGATTTGTTTTTTCCCTTGTCCTCAGAGTGTTGCAGAATTTCAACAAGCTATTGTATCTGGCAGTGCATCATTGTTTAGGATTATATGTCACATGTCACTCTACATTCAATAATATTTTGATATTGGTGATGGTCGTTACACTTCGAGTTATACTGTGTGTGCTTTTACCAGTGAGTAGAGAGAGTTCCTTTAAATTTAAGAGTGAAAATTATGTTTATGAAACATTCTGTAAGTAGACCAACTGTTTTTACAGATTGTCTCACCTGGAATGCCATATTTCTATGTGGAACTGGAGAATGGAGAGAAACTATTCAACAGAATAAAGAAAGATTTTCCTCTACAGTTTGGAAGGTATCTTTCACTGGAACATGACTCTGATAGTTTATAGTTTAGGGCAAACAATTTAACTTTTTTTTTTATCTGTACACTATTGGATGATGGAAATAACAGAATTTTTGAACAAGAAGACTTGGTTGAAGACAGTCATGTCATTCACCCAAGAATATACAATAAGCTATTAATTTAAAGGTAAAAACTAATTTTTTCACTAGAAATAATGGGAATTGTTTCTTCTAACTTTTATACAAAAAAGAATAAAATAAAAACTTAATAAATTGGTTTGTTTTCTCTGGTGTCAAAAATGAAAGTTGTTGGTTTTCTACCTAATCTGCTTCAAGTTTTATATGGTAGGAACCACAGTCCAACAGTATGTAGATGTTAAAAAGGGAGAAATGAAATCTAAATAAACCATAAACATGTAGTTGTTAGGATTAAAACTGGTAGTACTTGAAACAGACTAGATGTATTAAAAATGACATTTTGTTATCCATCTAAAGTGTCTAATGGTAACAGTACAGTATGTGTTATAATGTTTTGTAAAACAATACAGTAGATCTTGGTACTGTTTGTCGTCACAAGATATAATGTCTTATTTTAAGTACAGTAGTAGGAATTGACAAGGGTTCCAAATAATTTACGCATCCAAAAAAATTAGCCAGTCAAATTCTTAAGCACATAAAACAAACCATTCAGAGTATTGGTTATAATATTGTATGAGCATATGTACTAATATTACAACAAAAACGATAACATTTTTGTTAAAATAACGAAAGAATTTCTAAAACAGAAATGTTTTCCTCTTCTACATATCTGTCAGATCATGTCAGCCTCGCTAGTGCCTAGATGGTTCAAACTATAAATACATGATTTCTTTAGCTTACTTGACTGGCTGTCAGTACCTAATTATGGTATTTTGATAAGAATCCTTTCATGTGCAGGTATAATATAAACAAACATATCATGTATGCATGTACTTAAATATCTTTTCAATCCAGTTGATGGCCCCTCAGTGTGGATTCCTGTATGTGTTGAGGGGACCTCCCAAGGAAGGTTCTGTTCTTTCAGTTTACCTCCTCTGGGATTTAAACATCCACCCACGCATTTGCCATGTGTAGCAACTCCTGAAGGGGAGTAGAGTGTCCTGGTGGTTGAGGGGTGTCCAATCCTAACACACCACTTTGGCCTTGAAATCCTGTAGATTGTAGATGAGCAGCCTTGGGGTCAATTGGTTGGTCCATTTGGGCTAGAGTCAACCAAGTATCAGTGTTGGATGCTCTCAACAGGTGTTGTGGACATTGTGTCTGATGCTGGTGTTTGGGAATAGTGCTCATGAAACTGTGACGTTGCTGCAGTGTCCTTGTTTGACATTGTTGTGCATCCCCTCGTAGGGCTCCATGGTGAGTGAGATCAGTGAGCACCAAAATTTCCTTTTTTAATTATGGATCTTCCAAATAAAAACTTAAATAAAATAGTGGAAAAACAGTTCATAAGTAAATGACCACATCTTGAAGATTCTGAACAGCAATCTTCAACATCTCTAATACCTGTTGTACCTCTTTTTCTTATCTTACATTCTCTTTCAGACAAACCTTTAGGGCAAATGTCTCCCTTTTTTCATTCAGAAAGGACTAGAAGGACTTGCTGGCTTTCCAAAGTCAGTAAAGAAGCTTTGATCAGGTAACATATTGGTGGAAACATCCACATCTCAACACGGTGAACTCCTGTTGCATTCAAAGGCAATTGGGGATATACCTATAGAGGTTACATCTCATGCTATCTTGAATTCATCACAAGGAGTTATTGTTGAGAGAGATTTGAGGAACATCCCTGAGTCAGAGATTCATGCTGGTTTCTCCACCCAAAGAGTTTCTGCAGTGAGGTGTATCTCCACTTGCAAAGATGGAATTATGATGCCAACCAGTGTCCTCCTTCTGACATTTACATCACCACATCTTTTACTGCTGTTGAACTTTCAATTTGCTCCTCTTCACTATTCTCCCATTTTTCATGGAAGGTTGACAGTTATCCACAAGGCAGCAGTCATTTTCCTATCATATTGAGAGAGACTCGCCGTGGTCAAAGCCACTTGACTTATGTGTCCCAGTGGAAGTTTGATCGTGCAAACTGGCCCTTTCAAAGCTTGATCTTGACATCATCTGTAAGCCATCAATAGACGACTGTGTGGCAGCAGTAACTGACTGTAATATACAAGCAGCTGCTCAGTCTATTCCTCTTGCATGTTGGAATCCTGCCTGCCACATGGCACAGAAGGCTCAAAAATGTGCCTGTGATACTTTCAATTTATATCCCACACTCAAACTGCATTGCTTTCCAGCGGACCTATGCACATGCTTGATGGGTAATATGCCAAAGCCAGAAAGAATCTTGGATAAATTTCACAACCGGCATATCTTCTATCACCAGTTCCAAAGTCATATGGGACAAAATTCAAAAGGTCAGTGGGCAATATAATTCTGTTCCCCTGTCGATCTTGATCTCTAATGGTCAGGAAGTAGCTGATACCTGGAGCATTGCCGCTACTTTAGGTAAAAGCTTTTCCCGGGTATCTAGCACTTCTGCTTCTTCCTCTACATTTTTAGCCATCAAGACTTGGGCAGAGCTGTCACCTCTTTCCTTTCGAACTGATTGTCTTTCTGACTATAATCATCCCTTTACACTGGTGGAACTCAAACTGGTCCTTCATCAGTCTGACAGTACATCAGTTGGACCTGATGATGTACACTGCCATCTATCTCCTGTTTCTCTTGCTATTCCTCTGATTGTTTTAATCGAATCTGGTAGGAGAATGTTTTCCTGATGCCTGGCACCAGGCTACTGTCCTATCTCTCTCTAAGCCTGGAAAGGATCCCAAGATTCCTTCAAACTACTGTCCAGTTGCTTTGACAATCTGTCTCTGTAAGACCTTAGAGAGGATGGTTAATGCTCCTCTTGTTTGGTTTTTTGAATCAAACAACCTTCTCTCACCCACACAGTGTGGGTTCCAAAGACAGCGCTCCACTGTGGATCACCTGATTTGACTTCAAACATCAATCAGAGAAGATTTTCTCAAACAAGAACATCGTGTATCAATATTGTTTGACATTGAGAAGGTTTATGATACAATGTGGAGGTATGGGATTTTTTGAGACCTTCATATCTGTGGGTTACGTGTTCATTTCCTCATTTTTATTAAAAGTTTTTCAATGGACAGGAGATTTCAAGTTTGTGTGAGTTCGACACTTCCTACAGTTCTTCAGAGCTGTGTTTTGAGCATCACACTGTTCATAATAAAAATCAATGCGATCACTGAACAACTCCCTCTCACTGTTGCAAACGGGCTCTGTGTCGACGATTTTCACATCTCATTTCAGTCGTCAAACGTGAAGTATATTGAGTGACAGCTACAGACTGCCATCAGTTGTTTACTGGACTACAGCAAACAGCTTTAACTTCTCTCTTTCTAAAATTGTTTGCATGCACTCTTTCTGCCAACAGGTTATTCATCCTGATCCTGAACTCTGTATCGGTGAAGTTGTGCTGCCTGTGGTCCCTGAGACAAAGTTCTTGGGGCTTACCTTTGACCGTAAGCTGATCTTTATACCACACATCAAGCAGCTATGGGTTAAATGTACAAAAGCACTGAACATTCTCCGTGTACTCTCTTTCACCACTTGGGGAGTTGATTGATGTTCTGTGCTAAAGATATATCATACTCTTATTTGATCAAAACTCAACCATAGATCACTTGTCTGTGGCTCTACCAGGACTTTGGCCTTAAAAATGCTGGACCCCATACATCATTAAGGACTTCAGCTCTGCACAGGGGCTTTTCGCACTTCCCCCGTTCAGAGCTTATACATAGTCTCATGAACCTTCTTTGCACTTCCTCTGTTTGCAACTGCCTTTACTGTATATTTTGAAACTTTGTTCCTTACCAAAACATCTCACCTGGGGTTGTATTTTCTTTCCTCGGTGGGCCATACTTTTTCTGAACAGACAATGTACCATTGCTTCTTTGGGCTTTCGAATCCAGGCGTAGTTGGATGAATTGGGTCTGTCCTTGGATAACATTGCTGTATCCACTGGTCAGCCCATCCCCCCATGGCTTCTTATAGTCCCTAAATGTGACCTGTTTTTAAGTCATCTGAGAAAGCAGACACTCCTGATTGGAAATATTGTTCATTATTTGCTGAACATCTTTCGAACCATCCTTCCATTCCTGTTTATACAGATGGTTTGAAATCAGGTGACTGTGTGGGCTCTTCCATGGTTTGGTGGTTGCACACAGAATCTCCTCTACAGCTTCTGTGTTCACTGCTGAACTGTACACCATTTCTCTTGCTCTGGATCACATAGAAGCTAAGCAGTACTCAAACTGCATTATTTATACTGACTGACTTAGTTCTCTATTGGCCCTGGAATCACTTCATGTTAGTTCACACTCTGTTCTTGCTGATATTCAAAATTGACTGGCCCATTTCTCTTTAACAACTATTTCCGTCCAGTTTTCCTGGATACTGGGCCACGGTGGTATTCATGGGAACAAGCTCACCGATACCGCAGCTAAATCTATCTGATCTGGCACGATCACCACTGTGCCTATTCCATACATGATCTGGGGTCCCTTATTCAAGAATTGGCTCTGTGCCAGCTGGCAGTTGACTTTGAGTGAGCAATGTGAAAAGAAGTTTTTCTAAATAAAACCCCTATATTGGACTTTGGCCGTCTTGCTTCTGTAAGCATCGGAAAGAGGAAGTTGTTCTAACTAGACTATGCATTGGTCACAGTTTTTTAACTCGTTATTTTCTTTTATCTGGAACTGATGCACCAGTGTGTAGTTTGTGTAACACTCGATCAGGTTCCAATAAGTCACATTTTACTTTCTTGCTATTCTTGAGAGTTGCAGTGATGGCACAATTTTAGACATGTTCTATCCCAAAGTTTGTCTATAAGATTAGACCATGTTATTGGTGATGGTGACACTGTCCATCTTTTAGTTTTTTAAAGGCCATTGATCTTTATAATGCCATTTAAGTTTTTTAATTTATACATTAGACCTTTTATAATGTGATTCCCTTTTAAGAATCAAAGCTCATCTGGTTCGATTTTGAAATTAGTTTAAATTTGTGGCTGAGATTTACATTCTTGTAAAACTTGTATCATAAATATGGCTATACTGAAAGTATATGGATTATAAAAGCTTGAACAAATAAATAGGAAGAACTTAATATTTTAATGAAATTTGTTAAACAATACAGTGGATGTTATCTATTATTACCTAATATATTTTATGTAACAGTACAGTAGATATTGGTGCTATCTGTAACTTAAAACTATAGATATTATGTAGTAGTACAAGAAATGTTTCTTCTGTTTTCTTTCTGTAGAGAAGTTCTTGCTTGCGAGTCCCTTTTGAACATGCCACAGAGAATTGAGTGGAAAGCATGCTCTGTGAGCAAGGAAGAGGAAACCCACATGGCTGCAGAGTTTAGGAAAGATTTTGAGGAATTTGATTTTACACTTGTATAAACATGTAACATCCTTTTTCTTTTTCACTGAAAGAAAGTCACCCATGTTGATTTTAGTATGATCATATAATTTTAAAATAAATCTTTTTTTTTTAGAAATGCATTCTTGTTTGTTGTGGTAAAAATTTCACGTGCGACTTCTGAGGAAAAATATTTTTATATAAAGAAGTTTGTATTCCACAGTGTTCAGGCTGTTAAAAGTCCATTTGTTAAGAATGGGAGAAAAAAAATACTGCTGAATATTAAGTTAATTTTAGAACATTACACAAAATGACTCTTTTAATTTTTGAAATAAAAGTACCGTTAAAGTTCATATGTGATCACAGTACTTACAAGTTCAGAAATGAAATTCGAAACTTAGCTGATAGTTTGCCTGTGTATTTTGTTCTTTACAATATATAAAATATCATTTGGATATTTTACCAAAACGATTTTTCTGACAAGAGCAGAGGAACATCCTTCTTGAACGTTACATTTAATTGTTCTTTTACTGAGTCATCTCAGATAACTTTGGTAAAAATAATTTTTAAGAGTTGTATGTTAATTCCATTTTTAATGCTCCTGTCTTAGAGTGACACATCTCTGGTTGGGTTTAGACACTAGCTGTTTTTTTTCTTTTTAAACAGTACATTTAGAAAACACGTTAGTTCATACAGTAATGACTTCAGCTCACTATTATTATTTAAGTGGAAGCCTGAAATCTCAAAATGGTTAGTTAATACAAGATTAGTACATCTTAGGTGTAAGTTTTAATGAGACAAAAGGTCACAGAAAGCTCTGTTGACTATTTGTCTTCCCTCTAGTCTTTTAAGTTTAATATTAGAGACTATTTTCTACGCTTCATATTTCTTTAGCTGTGTGCAAAATTATGAAAGAAGTTCTGTTATAAACGAAGAAACTTGAGTCTTTAAGTATCAGTGATAAAACTTGTGTTCTCTCCAGGTGATATATGGAGCCAAACATATACCATAAGTACTTAAATTCTGACACTTCTAAATAAATTTTGTTTTAACCACTAGTATGTTGGTTGTGTGCCACCCAGCCTGGTGAACCTTGGAATTGACCATAAAGTCTTGTTGGCACTGGTAGGAATACAGCAATTTTAACATGATACGAGTTGATATGGAAGCCATCTCTAGCATGGATGAAATTCACAGAGCCATATATACCTCTACAGAAGGAATTTGAGTTACAGATGGTGTAAGAATCTCCAACTTTAGCTCTTTTAGCACAGGGTCCCAGGAACTATTTTTCTTATGGTTTTCATACTATATCTTTTAAATCGGTAAATGTACCTTTATGACATTTACTGTTATCACTAAACATTACAAGGGTTTCATACTGAATTTTTTTTTTAAGTGTGACAATTTTTTAAACAAAGCTGTATTTTATGTATTATATTCACAACAGTATCTTTGTGTGGGTTGATTTGATTTGGAACTACAAATTATAACATGAAATGTTTTGTTTAAACAGCTTAAATCTCTATTTTTATTATGTTGACCTTTTAGCCACTACTGGCTTACATTAAAAATATAAAACTGACTTGTCTTGGCTGTGTTTTAGTGAACTAGTATTTTTTAAAATCACTAGCATTTTGCATTATATATGTATATACATTATTACTGTTTAGAGACAAAGTCCTAAACATTTTTCTTTAAACACAGAACAACAAATGAAGTATGGCAAACAATTATCTCTTCCAGTTATGAATTTTGTACTTGTAAAGTTTTGTACAATGCTTGCATTAGGTTACTAAGCCTTATCAAATTACACATGGTCAGAATGAGAATATTTTCTTCTTAGATTTGAAATAATGGTATTTTGTGAAGTAACCGAAAATTATATTAATCCAACAAAATTCCACTATGATTTCTAAAATTCAATAACTTAACATAATAAAATATGAAATGTTGAGCTCACCCACTTTGAATCTAATATCAAAAGAATTTGATGCTGAAATGCTTTGCAGAGGTTAAGGAAGCCATTAAGGGTACTTTCTCAGCTTTTTTGGTTATACACATGGAGTGTACAAAGCAGGTATTTTCAAAAGGTTAAGATGTCAGTGGGGGAAGGGGCATCTTGGTTGATTGAAAAAATATTCCAAAAAGTAAAAAATATAGGAGGTTAATATTTTACAATTCAGCTTATAAATATTGGTAATTTGAGTTTCATTCAAAAGAAACCACATATTTCACATGTGGACTTCACAAACATCTAATCTGAACCAGTGTTGTATTCAGTATACCTTCCAACACACAAAACTTAAGATTTAGGAATTTTCAAAATGTCTACTTTTAAATTAACTAACGGATAATACTAAAATTTTAATTATAATACACTTATTGACATACATTCATAAGATAGTAGTTCAGTAAAATTTTGAATGCAAGTCAACAAATGTGATTATGTGGCCTTTGACCTGTAACCTATGTCAGCAGGGTGATGAAGCCATGTGTTAGAGTAACGATATAGCTGGACAACAAGTAAAATCCTTAAAATATGGACTTGTACTTTTTACAAATGATGAATTACTTTTGCCTTAAAGGCTTTCAACACATTAGTAAAAAAATTCTGAACAAAACAAAAGCTAGAAGGCTACTACTGTCATCAATAGGGTTCAAGATAAACCTGGATGTATGATATTAAGGTTACAATTAACACTTAGAAAAGCTTTTTGAACCTAGTCAGAATATATTGGTGCTAGCCTACAATAAAGTCCAGAATAAGCATCAGTGTAAAATGGATTGTAGCCAGACTAAGTACCAGGTGGAAGTTAGTAAATTGCATCACTATCAACATTGAACCATCTTTAAATCTACACAATGGATTTAGCCAGCCTTACCAGTCCAACATGATGCTAAACTTTGTTCATATTTTAATGTAGTGGTGACTCTAGCATATGTGAAATCTAAAGTAAAATGGAGCAACAGAGAAATAGTAATAAATCCTGCAACAGCCATATTCAACAAATGATGTATATGAGGACAAGCTTTCACTATTCTGTTGGAAGAAACACTGAACTAACCTCTAACAAACAACTTCAATAATCACATCAAGCTACCATAAGTATCAATGTAACCTGCTTTAAAATGTTACACACCCTGGATTATGAAGTACCAGTGACCAGGATGGGT
Organism: Carcinoscorpius rotundicauda; assembly: GCA_011833715.1. Lineage (NCBI taxonomy): Eukaryota > Metazoa > Arthropoda > Merostomata > Xiphosura > Limulidae > Carcinoscorpius > Carcinoscorpius rotundicauda. Next base: position 144,841,368 of record CM022393.1, read on the forward strand.
GCTCTCTTGGTTGATTGATTGATTTAGTGTTTTATGGCACAAAGCAACGAGGCTATCTGCACCAAACAACCGGTAAAAATGAAGTAAAAGACATAAATGGAAATGAAGGTAAAACAAAAGTATAAAACCAGTGTTGACACCTAGTCTACAAGGTTAAGATAGAGGGCAAAGTGTAAAAAGTTGTAAGGTAGGTATTCTATCAAAAAGGTATAATCATAACCCGCCAGGAAGACTAACAGGCAGGTACAAGACCCACCTGAAGTTGGTCTTTCCAGTCCTGGTTCTGGGTTATGTGTCACAGCAACTAGTATCAAAATGTAAAATAATAGAAGTATTATAAAACACACAGTAAAATCACAACAATGAGAAGCCAAATGTTCTGTAAAAAGAGAAAAGTCACGTAAATGGAGTAAAATTTGTAAAAGAAAATGAAGGTAATAACAAAACAGCAATTAAAACAGAAAATGGTGTAAAAACCAATGGTGACATTCAGTCTTCAAAGTTATAAACTATTTACTCATAGCAAAATAATAATGATCATAACCCGCCAGGAAGACTAACGAACAAGTGCAAGACCCACCGTCAGTCACCTGAAGTTGGCCTTTCCAGTCCTGGTTCTGGGTTATGTGTCATAGTAGCTATTATCAAAATGTAATGGAATAAAAGTTTAAAAAGACACTCAGCAAAATCATAATAAAGAGTAGCCAAATGTCCAGTAAAAAGATAAAAGTCAAGTAAATGGAGTAAAATGTGTAACGGTAATTGAAGATAAAAACAAAATGGCAAGTAAAACAGAAAATGGTGCAAAAACCAATGACGACATCCAGTCAACAAAGTTGTAAAGGACAACCTGTAGCAGAATGGGAATGATCATAACCCGCCAGGAAGACTAACAGGTAGTATATAAACCACCGTCAGCCACCTGAAGTTGGTCTTTCCGTCCTGGTTCCGGGTTATGAGTCAATATGGCCAGTACAAAAAGGTTGTAAAAGTACGAAATGATATGCAGCGAAAGTATAACAGTAACTCGCCAGGAAGACTAACGAGTAGTTTAAATGGACAGTTCAAACAGAAGCGTTAGTCACCTGAAGTTGGCCTTTCCAGTCCTGGTGTCGAGTTATTTAATGTTCTGGCCATTGTTTAATGTCGCATTGAATGAGAGAGAATAAAACTTTAAAAAGGAGCCACAATTAAAAAGGTGTAATAAATAAATATACCACACTTAAATGAGATTAAAAAGATTAATGGCCATTAAAAAATTAAAAACGTTATTAAGGTGGACATAGTCACCATCACCAATAACTCTGTCCAATGTTACAGACTGACGCTGGGAAAAAATATGTTTAAAGTATTGCCGTCGTTGAGGATTGTAACGATGGCAAGAAAGTAAAACATGGCTGATAGTGATTTGAGTGTTACACAAACTACACATTGGTGCATCAGTTCCAGATAAAAGAAAATGATGAGTTAAAAAACTGTGACCAATGCGTAGCCTAGTGAGAACAACTTCTTCCCTCCGAACTTTACGGAAGCTAGATGGCCAAACTCCAATTTTGGGTTTAATTTGAAAAAGTTTATTGTCGCGTTGTTCACTCCAAGTGGACTGCCAACTGGCACGGAGCCGAGCTTTGAAGACAACACCATAGTCCATGTACGGAATAGGCATAGGGGTGATGGAGCTGAGGCATACATATTTAGCTGCCATGTCTGCAAGCTCCTTCCCATGAATACCAACATGGCCTGGTATCCAGAAAAACTGAATTGAAGTAGCTGCTGATGAGAAATGGGCCAGTCAGTTTCGAATATCTGCAAGAATAGGATGTGAGCTAATGTGAAGTGATTCCAAGGCAAGAATAGAACTAAGCGAGTCAGTATAAATAGTGCAGTTGGAGTACTGCTCAGCTGCAATATGATCAAGGGCAAGAGATATGGCATACAGTTCAGCAGTGAACACAGAAGCTGTAGAGGGGATTCTGTGTGCAACTACTGACCCACAGCAAACCATAGCAGAGCCCACTGAATTTCCTGATTTGGAACCATCTGTATAAATGGGAACTGAATGATTGTTTGAAAGATATTCATTGAATAAAAGACGGTACTTCCAGTCTGGAGTATCCGCCTTTTTTAGGTGATTGAAAGAAAGGTCACACTTGGGGGCTGTAATAAGCCATGGTGGGATGCGTCAACATGTGGAATCTGCAATGTTATCCAAGGACAGACCCAATTCATCCAATTGCGCCCGGATGCGAAGGCCAAACGGAGCAATGACAGATCGTCTGTTCTGAAAAAGTACTGCCCACCCGAGGAAGGAAAACACATTCCCAGGTGGGATGCTTTGGTAAGGAACGAAGTTTCGAAGTATATTGTAAAGACAGTTGCAAACGGCGAAGGTGTAGAGGAGGTTCATGAGATTCAATGTATATGCTTTGAACTGGAGAGGTACGGAAAGCTCCGGTGCAGAGTCGAAGACCTTGGTGATGAATGGGGTCCAGTATCTTTAAGGCTGAGGGTCTGGCAGAGCCATAGACCATTGATCCATAGTCAAGTTTCGATCTAATAAGAGCACGATATATCTTTAACATTGAACGGCGATCTGCCCCCCAACTGGTAGAAGAGAGGACATGAAGGATGTTCAGTGTTCTTGTGCATTTGACCCGAAGCTGCTTTAAGTGTGGTATAAAGGTCAATTTACGATCAAAGATAAGCCCCAAGAACTTTGTCTCTGGGACCACTGGCAGCAAAACTCCACCGATATGAAGTTCAGGATCAGGGTGAATACTTCGTCGACGGCAAAAGTGCATGCATACAGTTTTGGAAAGAGAGAAATTAAAGCCATTCGCAAGAGTCCACTTCTGTACAAGATTGAGGGCAGTTTGTAGTTGCTGCTCAATATATCTCATGTTTGATGACTGACATGAGATGTGAAAGTCGTCAACATATAGCCCGTTCATAACGGTGAGAGGGAGTTGTTCAGTGATGGCATTTATCTTTATACTGAAAAGTGTGACACTCAATATACAGCCTTGAGGGACTCCAAGTTCCTGTACAAAAGAACGTGAAAGTGCCGAACCTACACGAACTTGGAATCTCCTGTCCATTAAAAATTTTTTAATAAACATGGGTAGATGGCCACGTAACCCATATGTATGGAGGTTTCGCAAAACGCCATATCTCCATGTCGTGTCGTAAGCCTTCTCTATGTCAAAGAATATCGATACAAGGTGTTGGCGGTTGAGAAAGGCCTCTCTGATAGATGTTTCAAGACGAATTAGGTGGTCTATGGTGGAGTGCTGTCGACGGAATGCTCTCTTGGATAAGATTGATTGTGAGATGTACTTCAACCACTCTTGTTACACATCAGCAGCAGAGAACAGTGATGATGAAATATGATGATACATCGCAAAATCCACGAGTTCCAGCACTGAGCCACTGTCTTCTTTAATTGGGACACATTTATCATGGAATTACCTATAAAGTGAATCACGATAGTTCTGAGTTGACAGCCAACAATGATTTCAGATTTTACTTTATATCTGATGCCACTGCAATTTGTAGAAATGAGCTTATAAAGAAAATGGGGAGATTGGACAGGTGTAAAGTAATACATGGTGGATAATCATCTATGAATCACAGCCACAGAGTTCCTACATCTCTGTGTGACAAAAATGTTAATGACAGTACGGCATAATCAAAAGAAATAGTTTCACACCTAAAGATTTATATCTATCACACATTACATTTGATGGGTTCAAGCTATATTATATACAAATAACATCAGAGTCCAACTTTTAACAGTGTGGGAGGTGTTACGTGTCCAATTCTTATGATCTGAAACAAACAGTTTCTTATTACTGAAATGCCAATGTCAGTTTTTAAAATTCAAAACAAAGTAGTGTAGGCAACTGAACCTGAAACACTACATACAGAAGGTGAAGAATTGTTTTACCCTGTCAAGCATTTCCAATAAATACTGTAAAGAAGCATTAAAAACAACAGTAATTTTATTAGTTATTTTACACTGTAATTATGTAAAGAAAACTGGCAAATTTGCTGCAGTCAAGGCTTCTTCAAATACAATGCATTTCTGTCTTCATATGCTATGGAAAAATACAAATTTCAAATATTTAAAGACTTAAATTTTTAGAGAGGCACATTTGAGGTTCTGCAAGCGAATATGACAGTTAGTACAAGTTCTTTTTTTTAAATTACCACACGCACATAAAGTCTGTTTCATTACACTTCTACTGTGCATCACTACTTGTTATACGCACATTCTAGTACAAGATTGTTTACCATATGTTCTAATGCAATCAAACAACAAAATTTAGAATTTTCACACTGAAAAACAGAAACAAGAGAATAAACTCTCAAGGTCCAAATACAGCTGTCCCTAAATAATTGAAGTACTGTTCAATCAGAAGTACTCACTGCCCCAAGATTTATCTGGCTCTTGGAACTAAAAAAACACAACTTTCACTTGCATAACATTATGAAAGCTAAAAATAGTCATTTTCCTAACAGATTTCATGTGCTATCGTTTTATTAAGTATCCACCAACGCTAAGAAAACAGACTTTAGATCCATAACAGTGAGACAGTGCAGATGTTCTGTGAAAACTCTCAGGCCTGATAACTACAGATATTAGATGCACTTTTTGTTTTATTTACTCCACACAGTTACAAACCAGTTTTATAAGTAACTATGGTACTTAGTTCTACATGCGAGTCTTTCCTGGACAAAACATGACATCATTCTGATAGTGAATACCATTATGACAGGAAACAGTGATTATAAAAACAGGTACATTATTATTAAATATGTTACACTGGGGTGTTTGGCAACCAACTGTGTATATACCCTGACCACTTTTAACAAGTTATGCAGATCATTCTAAAGGCACTCAAAAGTTAATTAGAATTACAAAACATATAAACACATCATCAGAAGGCACTGGAAACATTTCATATAAAATACACATTCTCTTCCACCATTTGGTACAGAATAAGGGCACTTTAAAAAGAAGGATCATGGTACCAAGAATTACAGTAAATATTTGTTATAACATGATGTTTATTGGACACACTGAGTGCTCATTTAGTTGGGACTACCTGGGAAGACATTACACGAAAATTACTTTTCTTGTATGCGATGTAATAAACAGAACAATTTGAGAGTTAAACAGGCCACCGGCTGTGATTAATACAAACCTAAAATTATTGTTATTGTTCACTTACAAAATAAAACATTTAAGTTACTTTTAAAATACTTAAATTTTCAATTACATTTATTTTCTAACAAAAATAAAGAAAAAAATTTAAATTACTGACACTGACACAAAGATGGAAGTTGTAATTTTGGTTGTTGTATAAAAATATAAAAATACAAAGCCCTAAATTATGGTAAAAATGAAATGATCTTAAGTAAGTACTATTACAATTACATAAGATTAAATAGTCATTAAACACACTAAATAACAATGCCAAAAATATTAAATATGTACGAGTAATTTTCCTACCATACATATCTAGGTATGGTAAAAAGGACACTTAAATTAAACCTGGATGAAAAATAATACTTTATATTAAGTAACAATATATATATGGAAACAGAAAACTAACTACATGTACCAAACTGGTTATTTGGTAACATTCTAAGCCACCAGCACCTGAACTCGTACAAATCCACCTAATAACCAGGCTCCTCCGAGTAAGTGAATAATAATAAAAATAATTTAAAAATTGTGTAAATTAATTTACACAAACTTGTACTTGGTTAAAAGTAAAAACTGCAAAATTTCTTACCTATATGAAACAATGTTCAGTAACTATTATCAGGTGTTATGTACACAAACATACACAGGTATATTATATAAAACAACACAAAGTAATACTGGTTGGCTGAATGTAAGATAAACCTCCCTTTCATTAGTTATAAGAAAATACACATCAGTGGTTAATACTATTAATTTTTCACCACCAAAATATTTTTTTTTTTTACTGTTAAAAAATTAATGTTTATGTAACTAGATAAACATTAACTTCACAAAATATATATATTGTTCCACTGAAATTTATTCCATTTTGATATGGAATGGATAACGAAGAATGAATTGATATGTTACAAATTTATGCTCTATCCATAACCTATAACCTCACAGTAGAAATCTACGGGTAGTGTACAAAATTCTAACAACAACTAAAAAATGGAAATTATCTCGTGTACTGAACTTTCATTTAAAATGACCCCTTTGGACTTTTTTAAGAACTGGTCCCACATATGTTTTTGGAAAGCCAAAAAAGGAATTCAAAGTGAAATACTTTCATTGCCTGGAGGTAGCTCAAAAATATAGAATTATAAAATAAATTTGGCACTCTTGTAAGTCTGAAAGTTTTCACGTATATAGAAACCTGAACAGATTGTTTTAAACCATTTCCAGTTCACGTTGAAACTGAAAATCAGGGCCCTACGTTTCATCTATCTAAGTAGGAAATAAGTGAAAACACGGATGATGCAAAAGTGTCTTTGCCATCGGTCGTTTCTCAGACTTGATCTCGAGACATCTGAAGGCCAGGTCTTGGGTCACAGGTGAAAAATAGTCTGGAATTGGTGGTGGTGATGTAGAGCTTCCAATCTGAAAGAAATCAAACATCCGTCACTCATACTTGTATCAATTTTTATTACTTGTTCTAAAGTTTTAATTCAGATGCATTCCAAAGTTTGTGTGAATACATACAATTATTCAAGAACTAACAATGAAAGAAATTTAATTTCATAAAAAAAGATTATTTCGAGAAGAAAAACAAACCTTGAAAATCAATGCCAGCTGATTAAATACACCATCAGCATTCCAGGGAGGTTTGGTTGTTCCCATTTCAATCATGACACATCCCACACTCCATATATCACAAGATCGGCCATAGTTTTCACCCCGCAGGACCTGCACACATGCAAAAATAACAATTTTGTTTTAAAACATTGGCAACCATCAGTTTATACAATAAAACTTCTTGAACTAAAAATTCAATACAGCATTCTTTATTTGTACATCAGTCTCTAAACAGGTATACCTCAGGGGCCATGAAGGCTACAGTACCAAGAAGTTGACCCTTGAACTCTCCTGCCACAGTAGTGTGTGATACAAGTTTTGCAGCTGCACCAAAGTCAGCAATCCTTAGGTGATGACCAGTGCTATCTACCAACAAGTTTGCACCTACAAAAAAAACAGAATACTTATTAGCCTCTCACAAACAACCAAACAAAGAGAAATAACCTAATATTATAGATCACAATATTTTTCAGAGACCCATTCTGGCAATTTGTAACTATTTTTACAAAAACCAAGGTTTAACAACTAAGAAAAATAAACATTCAATGAAAGCTAAAATGAATGAGCATTTTATTTTTAAATAGTTTTGTTTTCATATCAGCAAACTAAGTACTCAGGTGTTGCATCTGACAAGTTATTTTAATATATCAAAATGCATGAAAAGTTAGAATCTACCTTTCAAATCTCTGTGTATAATCTGGTTGTCATGAAGGTAGGCCAGGCCAGCAAGAACCTGTCTTGTATATCGAACAATCACCTGCTCAGAAAAGGGTCCATAGGTACCCAAGAGAGATTCCACTGATCCTCCTAGTAAAACGAAATAGGTGTAAAAAAACTACACAATAATTTATCAATAAACTACACCCATAACCAATACACCTACAATCTTCATAATAATTTCCTGTTTTCTGCACAGAACTAATTGGTGTGCCTGCAACAGCCATCAGAAAATTATTTATAACAACAATTGTGAGATTTCATTGTTGTGATGTCAATATAAAGAAGTTGCAAAGAATAAACAACAATACAAAATCTAATACACATGATTATCACATGGAATTACTTTGTCTTGTAGTTTTGGACCAGTGAATTATTTTTGTTAATTACAAAATCATTGTATATACAAGCATGAGCTTGTGTATTAAAAGAACTGTTATATAGAAACTGTCATTATTTAACTACTGCTTGTAACCTGTTCATAGATGTTGCTACTTGTATGATATTAATTACTTCACGATTTAGTACTATATTAGCAAAATCACCTGGCAATTTGACTGTCAGATGTACTGCTAAAAGTTAGTAACTGACTGTGTAGCTAAAGCAAATCTTTCTACATTTCATTCCAACAATAAAAGTAGAATTAAATTCTATAAAACTCCATATAAACTTTCATAAGTGCACATAGTTTAAGAAACATAAAACCCATTTTTTTGTGTCATGATTTTTGATATCTTGTCAAATTACACTGGTTGACTGTATTAATAAGATATGGTTTCCAGATTTATATTTGTTCCATCTTACACTTTTGCATTTTAGTACATTAATTTAAAATAACTAAAAATTTATCATTCATTAAATTCAACTGTTGTCTATTTTTAATTTCTAATAACCACATACTTTCATTATGGTTTCCAGTAACACACAAACCCAAAAATAATAATTCCTAAACAAACTTAAATAACAACTAAAAATTTCATGTTTATATATAAACACACACACAAAACATTTTAATTTTTGTTTCATATCTTATTTTTATTTCACGATTATGTTTCATGGAAGCCATATGTTTGTTTATTGTGCTGAAAGAACAACAACCAAAAGCCATGAGGTAAGCAGTGGTAACTTTGTATATTTGCACCTGTTGGTCATTAATCCATTTGCTCCAGTGCAGGCACATTTACAAGTTACTGAAAATATGATCACAAGAAAGTTTGGTTTTTTGTACTTGAATATGATTCCTTTGAACTTTGAAATACATCCTTGTAAGTTGCTTATTTAATAAAACAAAACTACCTGTTACCAGTTACATGATACATCTCATTAAGGAGATTAACTAAAGAATACACACACCTACATTACACAGAAAATAACCTCACAGCACATGGAAGATTAGTCCTAGTCACGTTTCTTTCATTACAGGTAACATTTATACTGGAATTCAAAGCTTAAGCTCTTCAGTGTATTGACACCCCAACTATGAGAATGTCACAGTTTGTTCTGTGTAACTGATACAAATGTTTTACAATCGACACACGCGTTTTATTGTTGTCACTTGTACACTTAGGAGGTTTAAACCATTTATAAAATATCAGAATAAGCATTTTATACACCAGTTAGACTGTTTTAATTATAAAGCAACAACAGAAGTGTGGGTGTTACTACAAAGTAAAGAGAGTAAGAAGGAAAAATATATCAAATTCTTACATGGTACTCGCAGTAAGTACAGGTCACGAGGTCAACATTCTAAACATTGAATCAGAATTTTATTATGGACCAAATATAAAATAACGCTAAATTACTGAATTTAAAACTGCTAATTTAAATGTAAAAAATATATAAAAATCACAAACTCTTTCAGTTCAATGTGCTAAGTCCAATTCACGAAAAAACTGCACACATCACTCAATAAGTCTTAACCATTTGTCTTTCTTACAAATACATCTATCTTGGATTAATTTTTCAATATAAAGATTAAAGTAAATGGATATATGATATAGCATGATTTAAGCTACTACAAAAAATACTAAGTCAAATACATTCTATTATGTTTTTTCCAGAAATTAATTTCCTAAGGCTTAGAAAAAGTACTACTGACCACTAATAAACATAACCTCTACATAAACAGCCAATTACTATAATAAGCACCATTTGTATTCAAATATTAGAAAGTCCAGAGAACAATATATTATGTGCTTTGTTTGTGATCCTATTATTTCTCAAGTGTGAAATACAGTGACTGAAATATGGTACTGAAATTGACACCTTCAACTAGAATTGACTAAAAGTTTAACAACTGAGGTTTAACTCCTCCCCCCATGCTGTTTTATAAAGAAAAACTATAAAAAAGTCAAGGTACCAAACATAGATGGTACTTGGACTAAAGTGCAAGGAAAACATTTTTTAAAAAAATGTTTAAAATATTTTTTTCTGAGAAGGCACATATTTATAGTTTCAAAAGTATTTTTGAATTTTTTATATTAAATTTCTTTTCAAACTTCATTAAATAATACAACTTAATAAAAATAAGTGAATGTTATGTTACTATTTAGAAACAGACAACATGAAATCCAATAAAAAATAAGTTCTCCATAAATTTTTCAATTCATAAATGTGACTTTGCCTTCATGATAAAACAAAATGACCCCAGTGGGTAAGGGGTTAATGGGAGAATTAGCCAGTCTTTCCAGTGTTCAGAGACAAAAATACATGCAGCATTAAATGCCCCTTTTGTTTGGTGTCAATTTCACTTGCTTGATGAGCTGTCACATGTAACATTACGTCAATGAAATTGAAATGTCTGCCAAACACGAACCCATTTTTCTGATTACTTATTCATTTAAACATAATCTGTAGAGTTTCCACCTAGAATTCTTAACAACAGTTCAACAGAGTTGTTTTAGACAACTCTTCGCATCAACTTGTGAACCACTCAGAAAGATAAACAACTCTGCTTTATGTACATATACAGATTACTGTCTAAAAACTAATTAGGTTGTATGTAAGAACAGTAAAATTGTCAATGTCTGATAAGCATTTAAGTGGAAGAAAATCAAACAATTATCAAATGGATATCAAACTTCCTAACAGATAGAACAGCTCAAAAAAAAGAGTCAACAAAACCTTAACAAAAATTTTAAATATAACTACAGGAGTGTCCCAAGGATTTGTCAGCTTGCCACTCTTGTACATTATTTTTGTTAGTGATGCATCTTTACTTAGTCTGATGTACACTTACAATTCCCAATACGCAGATGACATGACTATCTGGATTATTTCTAGAAACCTGCTAATGGCCATGTCTCGCATTCAGGAAACACTAAATAATGTCTCGAGTTGAAGCAATAAGTGGAGAAATGGTTTTAAATCCAACACAAACACAAGCTATCAGTTTTTATAGGAAATAAAAAAGACAGAAAAACTCTAGAAAAAGTAAACATCTCACTCGGCAACACGCCTATCAACATGAGCAAGAACATCACATTCCTTGACATCACTTTCAACTCCAGATTAACATGGAAAAAACATGTTAGCAACATACATTTATCCATCAAAAAATGCATTTCACATATGATGATGATATGTAGTAAAAACTTAATCTGCTCACCTGAAACCATCATCCAAATATACAAGGCTTACATACGTCCATTAATAGAATATGGATGTCAAGTCACATACAATATGTTTAACAACACACTACAGAAGATCCAAATACAACAAAATAAAACATTAAGAGTAGCAAACCGACTACCAACATACACACCTGTTAACTATGTACACAAAATCAGTGATCTACACACCTTTAGAAACAAGCTCATAGAAATATTACTTAAAAGCAAATAATAGAAACAAACTAACTGTATCATTACGTAAATTAGCCAGCGCACCTACAAAATACATTTCACCATATAACATATTTCAACAATTACAAATTATTCAACAAAATAAATAATCACAGACAAGGTGAATATATGTTCAAATTTATATGTATTTCCTTTCACATCTGGGCACAGTACAGGTAAAACTTTCGGTGTCTGTCCTGTGAAAGTGTTTTCTCGGGGCACTCCAGTTTCCCCTTGAATCCAATTCTCAAGCATTGGATCTTTAGATCCCAACCAAGGCAATACTTTTGCCCAGTCCTGAATCAGGCCGTTTTAAGTTGATATCTCATAGGCTTTTCGGACTTTGGGCTCTGACCTGGTTTACTTCTCTTGTGTCGTCTTTATCTAGCTCACCCTTTTTATAATGCCAAACTGCACTTCATCACCTTAAACAAGTCAAATACAGCTAAATTACCAAGCAAAACTAAATACTCATTCATGTGAGGGGACTAAAAGGAACCACAATGTTCCTGATCATCCCCTGTTGGGGAGAGAATTCTTCCGACTTCTCTCTCTCTAACCTAAACCCCTGCCAAATTTGTTTGCAGTTTGTGGTTTTGTGAACAAATACAAAAAAATAAAATCTATTCCTGTATTATGTTATGAACTATTTACTGTTTATTAGCTACACCTAATGATCTAAAGTAGATACATTACCAAATAATTCATTTCATATACCTCAGTTGTTTGGAAAGAGTACTATATGCAACTAATATATGTTTGTATAGAAGAAATTTGACAATTTCGTGGACATATATGATGAGCGAAAAGCTACTGAGAACAGAAGGAATACACAAAGATATGATAACAATTATAACTTAACCCCAGTGAAAAAAATGCCAGAAAATTTGGCAGTAATAGAAAAGATTGAAGGGAAATAAAATACAGGCAGGCTTAGATTGACTTTCATCAACAGCCTCAGTAAATGGATGCACAAGCAAAGAAAAAAACAGTAATGTGTGAAAGAATACGAATCTGTAGAAGGCCATGATTAATAACATTCTGACAAGACATGGCAATTACAGATAGTTTGCAGCAAAACATTTAAGTTAAAATTACTTCACTTACTGTCAGCACACATTAAGTGTATTGAATAATTAAACACCCAACAACAACAACTATGGTATAGAACCTACCGGCCATCCACTCGATAAAGACATTATAGTGCCCACTTTGTTGAGTAGCTCCCAATATTCGCAAGACGTTGGGGTGGTCCAGCTTAGCCATCAAGACTATTTCCTCACTGATAGCATCCATCACCTTCTCCTGTTCCTCATCAGAGTTTCTGCAGAAAGACACTTGTTTCACAGCCATTAATGTGCCAGTTCTTAAGTCCCGAGCTTGGTAGCAGCTGCTGAAGGACCCTGTACCCAACAAGTGTCCTTTTCTCCAATGTATTCGTTCTAGATAGGTTCCTACGTTGGCATTGTTGTCTCTCTGATCTTCCTAAAAACACACAGTGGGAAGACATTTAATTTGAACATGAATGTTTCAACTTACCCACCTGGGTATTTTTTACTGTGCATGACAAAAAGTTTTAGTGTCTTATATTCAAAATTCTATTAAACTACTTTTTGTTTACATTATGCCAGTTAGGATAACATACAATATTAACCAATAATCCACATTTTAATAGCACACAAGTTTTAAGTTTATAATTATACAAGGCAATATTTTGAAAAATCCTAAAGTTCTTCTTGTGTGACACATTTCTCTCTTAGCATGTGATCATCCATAATTTATCCACCACCCCTCAAAAACATATGAAATTAAACATAAATTACTCTCTATAAGCCCAGCATTGCTCAGAAAAACCAAATTTATTATTTTCTTCAACAATATTTGGTTACAGAGCTGTCAAATAGAAAATCTGACTCCTACTGACACGTCCTTTCTTTCATAATTCGTTAACAGTTCAATCTTGTATTGAATTTTATTTTACCCAAGGTTTTCATCTATCAAAAAACATGCTGTGTCGTTTTGTTCTGAACAGTTAAATGTCAATTTCACTCAGGGTACAAACATCATTCTTGTGAGAAAGTTAACAACTAGCTTGGATGAATTTGTAATAACCGTTTTCAGAGTCAGAAAATTTTTGAGGTCAGGAAATTTGTCTACTTTTTGCATGTTATTAGTCTATATTGTTTGGAGCATTAGCAAATAAGATAAAAATTAAGTACATTACAATAATTAGTATAAAAAAGTTAGAGTTAACTCTCTTTAACAAGCAACAGCAAGAGAAGAGAAGATAGGTTATGTATTTTACTTCTTGTTTTTCAAGTTTATTCTTTATGTATAATTATAAAAGTAACTAAAATGTGAAAACAAGGATCTTTCTAGGTTAGTTAAGATTAAATTAGGTAAAATAATATAAAAATGTTCCATGAGCTGCTTGTACCAGCTGTAGTAGCTCATGGGTAATGTAATTTGATAAAGTAATGCGAGCTGCACAATTCCTGAGTGATTTACAACTTATAAAGCATGCAGAGTAGTTAGTCACAGTTCAAAAGGCAATAAAACAATAACATAATTTTAAACAGATGTATACTGTTACAAACTTAGAGATAATTATGATAAGTGAATGTGGTTTCATATTACAATATGAAGTCACTACAAAAGGAAAAAAAGAGAAGACTCAATTAGATTTATTTTGATTTTTATCACTGGGTACAAGGTCAGTCGGGTTCACAGATCTAATTCTGAGTTAGGTTCATGAAAGTAACATATGAAGTGTCAAGGTTTACTGAAGAAAAACTTTTGAAATGCATTTAGGATGCCTTAGGAACTATACAAGGAAAGTTTGAGGTGGAGTTAAGGAAACATGTTTTTAACATTAAAATTACTTTACACATGGACTATTCGAAACAAATACTCAATATATTCATAAACAAATCTTTACTTTATTAAAAGTATTTCACTAATAAATACAATTTTCTTATTAGTTACAGAATTACAGTAAAATACACTGCCAAATTTAGTGAAAATATACACATTATATTGAAAGTTATAAGTATTAAATCTTCAAAGACTTTAAATGAGTACAAGGAAATCACATGGTAGGTCACAAAGATTGACCCCATATTGAGAGACCTAATCCACTTTCAGATCTCTAATGAGTTAATTTATAAAGTAAAATAAATACTGATCAAATGAAACCTAAATTTACTAGGTGTTATTTCATGAGGTATTTACAGAAACATGTAATGATATTGAAACATACATTTGGTTGTAACTTAATAATGAAATCTTCTTCAGCAAACTCTCTAAGCCCAGGAATCAGTGGCAGCAAAGACTGTGATTCTGTTCCAATCCTTGACACTTCTGACATTGTTGTCCTTTTTAAAGTCACGTCTTCATTACTCTGGTTAGACGGCTCTGTGAAACGTATTTTGGTTTCCACAGTTCAAAAAAATGTAAATATTTTACACACACATACAAATAAGGTAATGATGTGAGGAAAACATGTAGGCTAAAAAAATAAATTTAAGAGAAAAACCAGCACAAAACCATCTACCTTGAACACTTTTGAAAAATGAATCTTTCTTGATCATACTGCCTCTTATGAAGAAAGTTCCACAGTTAAAAAATGCTCGGGTTAAAGGCAGTGGTAGTAAAACAAAAGGAAAATAGACTGAAGTGTGCTGTGCGTCTGATGTAATTGTAACAAAATCTTGTGTATAACGAACACTTAAAAAAAATACACTTGTACCAGTGGATAGTAAGGAAGCAGCAAGACTACATATGTTAAATGTCATGATAATCTTTCATTCTCAATGTTTCAATTACAAGTTTTCCTAGAAGATTACAACATCGTGGTGTCTCAAGAGTATTTATTCAAATTTTTCCAGATTAAGTTCCTGGTCACTTCACCTTGCTGCACTTTGATTTGCCAGTCCACTATTGCTGTATGCTGGCCACCACCTAACCAATCAGCATTATGTTCTTGTTTCATCAGGCTTGCAAACCACTTCCACCTATCTGTAGACTCCAGCTGTGGTGTTTAAGTTATTTTCTAATAATTTGTAAGCAGCTTCCATTTCTTTCCTTTGATGATTGCTCCCTTCCATTTAGATGGGTTTCCTTGATTTTTCTCCATGTGCTGCTATCATGGTTTTATTATACCTTCAGACATCCATACTTTTGTGTTCATTTAGTCTTGTTGTCAGGCACCCACCAGTTTCACCTATGTAGACTTGACTGCACCCCTCAAGTGAAATGCAGTATACTGTGCTGTTGTACATTTGGTGTTTATATCTTCCGTCCTTTACCATCTCTCCTATTTATTATTCCTGTTTTCATTACCACCTCTGTGGTTATGTGTGTTTCAATAGTTTGGTGATGGGCACTGGGGACCACTGTGAATTTCTTGTTTCTTTTCACAATATTCTTTGCTACATGTTTTAGCTTTATAAGCATGCCAGCAGAGTACTGTAGCTTCCTAAAAGTTTCTATTACATGTTCATTTTCTTGATCTAAGAATTTGGAGTTGTATATCTTTGATGTCCTCAGAAACAAGCCCAATAGCACACCTGTATTCACTTTGTTGTTATGTGCTGAGATGAATTCCTCTCTGTTAGTTTGTGTTCTAAACACAGAACATCTAGGTCCCACATCACCTCTCCAAAGTGTCAAGGTATCTTCTTAACTTTCTTCTCTTCTACTGTGAACTGTATATCTTCTGGTATTCCACTCTTGCCAATGTCAGAGGGCACAATAAAAGCAATAGAATAGCAGCATATGTAGAAAAAGCAAAGCAACTGCCTGAATGGAAGGAAACTAAAATAATCAGCAACAGAAATGGAAAACCAAGAGGCAAGCAATGGAGACTGCTTACATATTATAAAAATGAGTTTAAACACCACAAAGTCTGCAGTTGGGTGGAAGCAGCCACAAACCTGGTGAAATGAGAGCAGAATGCCGATTGGTCAATGTGGTGGTCAACAGATAATGATAGAAGACAAATTAAGGTACAGCAAGGCAAAGAGACCAGGAACTTAATCCAGGAAAATTGGAATAAATACTCTTGTATGGCACTATGCTGTTGTAATACACTGAAGATGACTTGTTGTTGAAATGTTGAGAATAAAAAATCCTGTAAAAGAATTCACACTGTCATTACTACCTCACTCTTAGTACCTATTTGTAAACACGAATAATATTATATTTTTCTACTGTTTTAAGTTTTATGAACACTAATATAAAGGTAATTTAACAAACATACCTTTAGTTTCTGCCATCCTTTCAGTAGTTGATTCAGTGACTTGTGAGGGGGCAGCAGTTGGAGACAGAGGAGTGCCAATTTCAGAATGGAAAGAAATTGGAGGGTAACTACAAGAAGGAGTATTTCCTGAAACTAAAGGAACTGACAGGTCAATTAACTCTCCAACAGTACAGTCCGTTTCTTTAAAGCACACAGACGGCACAAATTCTGACATAATAGTCCTATCTGGCTTAATGAAAGTAGTGCTGTAATGTCTGGCTCCCTCTTTGCATGGTGTATTAGGTACAGAAATGGGAGTTCCTAAACCATGAGACTGTGGAAGATCTTTTATCCTAGAATTTCCTTTCACCACTTTCTGAGGTTTAAATCTGAGAAAAAGTTTATTGTTCTGGATGTGAGATGGGCTACTAGGAGCACTTCGGAACCCATACCTTGATTTTGTATCTTTAGATGTTGCAAAAATGTCACATTTTGATTCATTGACCAGTTTTTCAGCCAACAGATATCGTTCGTATCTCTTCTGTGTTCCAATATTAAAGCACTTGTCAAAAGAACCCTGACCACTTATAAATTCCGATGGTCTTCTTGCTCTATTAATCTTGCCCTTTTCAAAATCACTCCACGGCGGAATGTGATTTTGTTCAGCAATGTTTTGCAGCTTCCTGGTAAGATGGTTATGCAGACTAATATTGAGACCAGAAAGCATATCATACACATAACAAAACACAGGTTCCACATGAACACAAAAACTGGAAGCCAGGAGAAATACCCGTTGTGCTAGTTTGTTCACAGTGGTATGCGAATGATCCAGCTAAAAAAGAAAAAAAAGTTCTGTACAAACAGGATTATAAAACACTTTGAAATGCAGACAAACACTGAAATAAAGCATAACTAATTTCTTTTTCACATTCAAATATTAAAATGTTTTTTTTACCTGAACTAATTTTGTTTTATTCTCATAACTATATATATCACATGTTGTTTTAACCAGTTAAATATCACCATTTAACAATAACTTATTTTATCATTACAAAACATGTACTTGCTCAATAAATATTTGATTTTAGTTACAACAATTTTATTTATTTTGCTTCACTTATGGCCAATTGCACTTGCTGAAAAAGAAAGCCTTCAATTCCAGATTGCTCTTAGGACTACTTTATTTTTTATCGATCACAAACATTTAATGGCCACTGTTACATACTACTGTCCAGTACCAGAAGTTCTCTTCCAATAAACTTCTACAAGAGACTGCAATACACCAGTCTCTAACACTACACTTCATGATGTACTTTTCTAACACACTAATGTGTGCATGTGTGCGCACATTGGTTTACAAGGTCAAGTTTAAGAAGACAAAAAGGTACAAAACTGCCCATTTGAAATGTAATGGGAATGACCTGAGAAGCTTAGGGTTCAATGAGACATCTGTAATTCCATATGAAATAGTTTGAGGGGACTTTTGATTGAAAAAGAATGTTGTAATTCTATTTTTTTCCTCTTACTCACGAAACAAACCACTGATTTCAAGATGTGGCTGGAAGCTTGTGACACTTCAAATACTCATTTAGCATCTTCACAGCAATGGTTTTATTGAACCAGATGGTTGTTTCCACAATCACAGCCTTCATTTCATGGTTAAGGGTAATGTATCGGGGTGGTTTTGAGAGCTAGCTGCCCATGTTTTTCCTTCCACGAACATTGAAAGTTCTCTTCTTCAGAAAGTTACATCCTTCAGTTTTGAATTGTTGAATAAACACCTTACACAAATATGCTTCCTCAAAAAGAGCAGTGAAACATTAATCCCAGTTTAAGTCCATTGTACTGATGAATACTCAGAAATTTGTAACAAGACAAATACATAGACTGAAATATTTACCCAACAGACCACATCTTCCTTACGAAGTGAAACGAACACTAAAAAATATCAGATTAATATGACTTTCATTGCATTCCTTCAAAAATTATAAATTTAATTATAAAAACATTAACTATTCCTAACACAGTATAACTTACCGCTTTTACAGCTAGTTCCACAAGACCAACAAGTCGTTCATAGTTTACTAACTTTCTTGTCTTTGCACCACTTATGTCATCGGTCTTTGCATAAAGTAGGTAAAATTCTTGAGGAAATTCCTCCATAAGCCTCTTGGTAACAACTAACCTTCCAAGTAACCACTGCCAACTTGGTATGTTGTGTTCTTCATCTGCCTTAGTCTTCTCCAAAATGCACTTTAAAACAAACCCCACTCCACCAAGACCAGTGTGAGCTAATGATCAAATTCCAAAATCTAATAATTACATAATTCTGAAGATGAATAAACAAATGAACCTCAACATGGATTGAACGAATCAAAGAACCTTACTGATATATTTACATCTGAAACAACAATTAGATCAAACTATCCACACAGCATAACATAACACTTTAATAACAAATGTTTGTTTGTTTTGTTTGTTTTAGAATTTCGCACAAAGCTACTCAAGGGCTATCTGTGCTAGCCGTCCCTAATTTTGCAGTGTAAGACTAGAGGGAGGCAGCTAGTCATCACCACCCACTGCCAACTCTTGGGCTACTCTTTTACCAACGAATAGTGGGATTGACCGTCACATTATACACCCCCACAGCTGGGAGGGCAAGCATGTTTAGCGCAACACGGGCGCGAACCTGCGACCCTCGGATTACGACTGCACGCCTTAACGCGCTCGGCCATGCCAGGCCTTAATAATAACAAATGAGACGGTGTTAAATCTTTTTAAAATCCACCATTCTTCTCCTTTAAAAACCTGAAATAACAAATCAGAAAAAAGTAAATGAAAAAACAAACAAACAGATGCTGCAGAAGATGAGTAAATCATCAACTGAAAGTTTTTTTAAAAATTCATTTTTATTTTATAAACACAAGATTCTCATCTTATTAAATATCAAATCCAAATATAACACAAAAGATTTCACGTTTCACAGTCCAACCGAACACTGGAGTTACAATCAAAATATAATTAATGTATGTTGTTATCATCGAATGTATATATAAATATATATATAAAAAAAAAATTATATTCATATTATGCAAGTTTTAATTTCTTAAAGAAATATTTTTAAACAATCCTCAATATCTGCTGGTACAACAATTGTGGCATTTACTTTCTAGGTCTTCCCTCTTCTTTAATTTAGGACCATCCCTATAAGAATTTAGCATAAATTACTACTTAAAATGTGGTCATTACTCAGGAAAAGCAACATTTTTATAGCCTTCAATCATATGTAGTTACAGAGACATTAAATATAAAATCAAACCCTCTTGTCATACCCTACCTTTTACAAATTACCAATGAACTTTTTGATATTTTATATATTATTTATAACCAATAGTAAGCCAAAAATTTAACCAATCAAATAATGTATTATGTTACTTCTGTACACAGTATCGTCTATTTTACATCCAGTTTGAAAATTTCTCTCTATTCACACCAACAAGATTAGCTAAATCTTTAAAGGTTCTTATCACATAGTTAGAAAGTCAGATAATTAAAACAATTATAGGACTTTATTTCCTTAGTGTGTATTATCAGATAATTACAATAATTGAAGATGATAATTTAGATAGAGTGGAGGTTGAAAACTGTATGAGTGACATCCATTGTAAAGGTTTTTCTAAGTGCAGTTGGTGAGACAAAAGTTAAAACCTTTACAATACAGAAATCAAAGGTTCAGGCTATCTGCTATGTCCACCAAGGGGAATTGATGGTCAAGATAAAGATAACTGGACTCATTTGATGTTAAAGGTACTGAAGTGGTACATTTGATCACTTGTATCAAACTAAACAGTATTAGATAATATTTACACCTAAAATAAATAAATAAATAAAACAGTAGTAAGTGTATTTATGATTTACAGTTAGTTATATACATATCTCTTTCATGCAATACATAACATAGCAATAGTGCTGTACGAAAACAGATCAGTGCTACTGCCTTTATTTTGTTTTCAAACTAAAATATTGATATTAATATTTTACAGACAAAATACGAAACAATTTTACAGTAAAGAAAGAACCACAAGTTATTTATACACATAATTTTTCCTACTTCATATGATACTGAAACAAAAAAGATAAGACAGTTAATGAATTCCAAGATAGTACTCAGTAATACTGAATGATGCTGTAACTAAATTGTTTTACCTGAGTAGGATGTGTGTGTTCCAACAGCCAGGGCTCCAGCTTGACCATGTGCCAGTTCTAGGAGAGCAGCTATACTCAGTTGACAAGTTCTCCTGTTAAGGAGTCCTCCATTAGTCACATTGAATAAATTCCAATAAAAAATTGTTTCTAAAAAAAATCAAGATTTGAAATAAAACTTATTTTATCAAAACCTATTAAACTGAAAATTTTAAAGAAAACAAAACACACCTACACAACTGTAATTAAATTAAACTATGTCATACCTATTTCCATCTGCACACTTCAACAGAATTGTTCGAACAATAGGCTGAACCTGCTCCTGAAGGTGTAAGAGGCATTCTTCATCTTTACAAGGGCAACAAGCTAGTAACGCTCGAAGACATCTCTGAGGTTTAAAAAAATGACAAGAATTACAGAACATAGATAGACATAAAATGAACAAAATTCTCACACAATCTAGACCACAAAAAACCTGCAAAATAAAACATTGATAGCTGTTACGTGACTTTTGTTTCTTCTAATACAAACTTGAAGAAAAGAAGAATTATCAAACTAATAATGAATTCCAAATATTTAATTTAATCATGAATTGTATGTGACAAAAAGATTACTAATACTGCTGGCTAATGACAAATTAGATAACCATTCTCACGTATACATGCGTGAGTAATGGTGAGTGAAAGATAATCAAAACCACTACTGTGTGTGCTTCACACTTTCATTATGACATCTTTTTCAGCATGGCAAAAAGTGTTTATGACTGACATTGAAATTTAAACTACTTTCTTATCATGGTATACAAATAAATTTTGCATAAAAACATAACTAAAAATCCAAATGTTAATTGAATACAAGTTTTAAATTCTCAAATTTATAAGGCAATATTTAAAAAAAATCCTAAATTTACCCTAAAACAAAAATTGCAAAATTTTCTTATTAGGTATTCCCCATCTTCACTAATTTATTTGTCATTCCTATAAGAAATACAAAATTTAACATAAAATACACATTATAATGTGATAATTGATCAGGCCAAACAATGTTTTTATAGCCTTCACTCATATTTAGATACAGAGCCATCAAACAGAAAATCAGACTTCTTTTGTCATGCTTACCTGTTACCTCCTGTCTTTCAGAAATTGCCCATAGCTCCCTCTGATGTTTAACACAATATTTATAACCAATAGAAAGCCAAGGTTCTAATCCATCAAGTGACAAATACATTTTTCTGTACAAAGAACTCTCTATCTAGCTTTCAGTTCAAACCTTATTCACATGGGAAATACATTGATAAGTGTAGCTGAATTTTGAATGATTATTTTCAAATACTCAGAAAAATTAGGATAGCTATGTGAAAGTCTATATTTTGCATGGTATCATTCTGTGTGATTGGTGCATGGTTAAATTCAGTAAAAATTTATCATAGTAGTAGCTTTAGTATAAAAAAGTGAGTTTAAGTATCCTCACTCAATGGCAAAAAAAACACTTATGTACTTTGTGTGTTCTTTACTTATTAAAATAAAAGTAACAAAGATGTAAAAATTATAAATCTTTCAGGTTAGATGAAGTAAAATAACGAATAATAGTATTAATAATATCTGCAAGGTGTGCTCGTGTGCAGATCATGTATTGTTATTCAACAGAGTGACGTGTGCTACAAGGACACCAACTGATTTTCAAATCGAGTGGTGCATATATTAGTTAAACATGGCTCAAAGATCATAACATCAAAATTAATTTGTACTCAAACGCAGTACTTTAACTTCATAACTTCACTAAAAATTCTGATTTTATACCTACAAATGGGTAAATGATTACTAAAAGCTTGCAAAATTATGGGAAAATGGAGAAAACATATATTACAATTTAAATTATAGAACTGATAAAAGTCAACTTGGTTTCATCAGCTGATTCAACCAAGTCTGTAGGAAGAGTTATTTTGAAAGAAATGTACTGATACAAATCTCATAAATAATATATGTTCTTTTGCATTTTTAGATACACCATTTACTCTGTTTGCCTTTTTCAGTTTTAAATTACCTTTATAATCTGGGTGCTAGTTCTCGAGCAGTACATCGATATTAAGTCTCTCTTAATTGACTATTTCAATTTTATTCTAATACAGTGTCACCATTAAAAAATACAAGATCACTTTATTTTAATAACTAGCACAATATGCTAGTTATAAACATGCAAACTACAACTCTGGAGGATTACAAAACTTGTTGAAAAAAAAACTCTTTAGTCTTGTACTTACCAAACAAGCAATATACACTTTATACACAGGATCAGAGACCATGGTAGCCATAATGCTACAGCATATTTCTGTGACACGTCGGTTACAGCTCTGTTTAGTCGCCCAGTTCTCTTTTCCTGATTCGGAGTTCTCTTGATTAAGAGACAAGTTTGACGTAACTTTCCGAGCTAATCGGCATAGTGCCGTTTCTCGAACAGTCCAGTTACGCGAAAACAGACAGCTTATCAGGTCTTTTTCAAAAACCTATATTAAAACAACACTAAGTCAACAATTTAGGATAAACATGCATTAAATCTCTACCCAAAAAAATAAAGTGTGGTATATTCCCATTCATTCAACCGTGTTTCTGTTACATCTATGAGTTCCTGATTTTCTAATAATATCATAACTAGACAATAAAGTGTGATATACTCACATTCATTGAAATGTGTTTCTGTGACATCTATGTGTTCTTGATTATTTATTAATATCATTATTTCACAACAAAATATTTTGTTTATGCAGTTTATATATTAGAGTAAAAATTAAGTAATTTTAACATTCTCATCATTGAGAAATCAAAAGGCACCGTGTCAGAACATTTTATCGTGTTACATTCAAGATTTAATTAACCTACTTTATTACCACTGTACATAAATAAACTTGCCATCAAAATGTAGTTAATAAACTACATTTCAGGTTCTTAATTTTATAAGGCAATATTAAAGAAACCCTCAATCTTCCCCTAGTGTGAGAATTGTGACACTTCTTCACTAGGTCTTACTTCTCCAATTCATTTATCACCCTTCTGATGGGTATGGATTTTAATGCAAGTCACTCATTATAATATAAATACCACTCAGGGAAAACACAATTTAAAGCTTTCAATCACATCTGCCCATGTAGCTATAAACTAAAAAAGCAGGCTAACTTACCACACCTACCTGTCACATACCATATTTCACTAAATGCTGAAAGGTCTATGTTTTATGCTATGTTATTTGTAAACAATAGAAAGATATAGTTTTTACCTATCAAATGATGTTACATTAAATTTTCTGTAAAGTATTTTTTTATTTCACCCTCAGTTGGAAAATCTTATTTCCACACAAATCACATTAAAGAGCTCATCACAATTTTTAAAAATAGATAAAAAGCCACAGAAATGAAAGGTAAAGAATACTGTTTGCTTCCTATATATTGTTATTTTGTATCTTTAGATGCATTATTAAATTACAAAAATTTGGTAGCACTATTAATATAAAAAGTAGGCTTAAAATTCCCTGACAGTCTGCAGCAAAACCAAGAAATTTATGTTAAGATTTTTTAAAAAATCTTCAAGAATCATACTTGCAATAAGCTGGTGGTAATGTAATTCAATATGATAATGTGAGATACACGTTTCCTGTGCTATTTACAACTTCTGTGATAGAATTGTTACTTTAAAACAGTTTAATATGGCAATAAAACAAAACTTGTGTATAAACAGAAGTATGCTGTTATGATGTATAATATATCTAGGATAAACAACAGTAGTTGTCTGTTATAAACTAATGTCATTCTAGAAAGAAGAAAAATAGTAATTTATTTCACATTTTGTTATTGGTGGTTACGACAACAAAGTTGTTCAAATACACATGGAGTTAGAACAGAGAAATTGACAAATATAGGTTTACTGAAAAACAAAGTTTGATATTTATTTAGACTTTTTTGTGTGCATGAGTATTGTAATGTTTACTGAAATTTCATGAAGATACACAAAACTTGGAGCATGGAATTTCAGGTGGTCAGGAACCCAGTCAAACTAACTTAGCCTGTAGAAAAAGAGTTAAAAAAAAGAACAGTGTAGGTAGCAGGTTAAAAAACTGACCATCTATACTTTTAACTTCATTACCTGCATCCATGGCTGTGCTTGTTGTTGCTGGGCATGGGAGAGAGTTTCTGTTTTGGGTAGAGAAATGGACGTTGCAAGGTACGTCCTCATCAGAGGAAGATGATGAGGACGACCAGGTATGGTTACGTGATGTTCTGATGAAGATTGCTGAGAATTTTTAGCCAACACCTTTTCTGTCTCGAGGCTAAACAGACAATAAATATAGATACATAAATATGTACAAGAAAATATATCACTTTACCCGGAAATAAAGTCACTACACTTTGTCTTTTCATAGATAATATTTACTAATTAATTTACTGAGGGATTTATAATTATAAACCTGTCTATAAAAGTTTAAACATTTTACTGTTTCAGGCTGTTATTAAATTTTAACAACAATGAAAGCTTGGAATAAAGAAGTGTGCAAAAACTTTAATTATTATGGTATAGAATTTTGAAGTTTTTACAGTTCCTCTTATCATACTTCTTCCAGGTAATAAACAAGTGCACAATTATTTGGTTTATCATTAAATCCTGAAAACAAAATCCATTTCAATAAAGATCTAAGCACATATACATATTTCATAACACTCAATAATTTGGTATAACCTACCTGTTCGGTAATGGCCACTGGCTCCTGCAAAGAGGGCAAAGAATGGGTTCGTTCTGCTGTCTACACTCTTCTGCCCCTAATAAAAAAGCTTAACAGTTACAAATACTAACTCCAAAAAGTATTTTTAACTAGAAAAGCTATGACAGTGTTTATAAGCCCATAAAATGTGTATGTTTAAGCACAAACAAGCAGTTATTACAAAATTATTTGTTAATTATAACCTGTCTATATCAATCATAACTTTCTAAAGAGCCCATAAAAACTGTATAATTTTATCATCAGTATACAATATTTGTGTTTAATCACAACTGGACACATTTCTTATTGTGATACATATGGAATCCATAAATAAGAAAGATCACTATTTTTTACTACTTTCAAATCAAGATAAGTAAGATTTGTTATTTTGAAAAACAAAGTTAGTTTTACTATTTCCATTATGCAGTTCTCAAGTACAACACACTTACATATAGCTATACAATGATGATGGAGTCTGTTGTGACAACCCTGTTCACATCTGACCAAAGATTCTCCTTCAACCATGTCGAGAAGGCAGATGGGACAGAGAGTGGATTCTTCACTCATTCTGATATGGAAAAATTTCCCGAGTTGTTAATAAAAACAAAAAAAAATGTACTTGAAGGCCTTACAGCTAATATATAACACTGCTTACTTAAGATTTAAAAATTCTTGTATAAAATTTTCTTTTGTCAAATTCTGACCAATATCTTACTTTCGTTGTTCTTGTATTGCCGCATCAGGTAACGATGATTCAGACCGAGACAGCTTGTTAACGGGTCGTGATACAGGTGTAGAAATATGCTGATTAATAGGACTTGTGACCTGAACTTGTCGTTCTTTTCGCAGGTGGTACTGACGAACCAATTCACTTACCTAAAAATTAAACATTTATAACGACTGCTAGAATTGGTAACATTATATTCATGTTCCATGTTTACAATAAAACATTTACTTTCACTCCATCTAAGCAAAACACAAGGGATTATTGAACTACAGATATAATTTGAGTCAAAGTAATAAGTAATACACATCTTTATATGGTAAAACATGATGTTACTGAACAATAATACACATCTTTATATGGTAAAACATGATGTTACTGAACAATAATACACATCTTCATGTGGTAAAACATGATGTTACTGAACAATAATACACATCTTCATGTGGTAAAACATGATGTTACTGAACAATAATACACATCTTTATATGGTAAAACATGATGTTACTGAACAATAATACACATCTTTATATGGTAAAACATGATGTTACTGAACAATAATACACATCTTTATATGGTAAAACATGATGTTACTGAACAATAATACACATCTTCATGTGGTAAAACATGATGTTACTGAACAATAATACACATCTTTATATGTTAAAACATGATGTTACTGAACAATAATACACATCTTTATATGGTAAAACATGATGTTACTGAACAATAATACACATCTTCATGTGGTAAAACATGATGTTACTGAACAATAATACACATCTTTATATGGTAAAACATGATGTTACTGAACAATAATACACATCTTTATATGGTAAAACATGATGTTACTGAACAAATTTCACAACATTGGCCAAACGTGTTAGCCTTTAACCTGATATTTTTTAAAATTAAAATTAATTAAGGATGACAATCTATCATGACATTTATTTAATAAATAATAATCCTAAATTAGCAATACAAGTAATAACTGATACATTCTAAAGGATATTCATGCATTTGCAATAGAAGCTCTTTTAAATGCTTATCTGTTCAAGTGACTTACATCCAAAAATTTCTTAAACTACTACTTATTTCTGTTATTACATAAAATCTTAGTTAACAATCCAATTTTAAAACAAGTTTTAGGTTCTTAATTTTATAGGGCAGTATTTAAAATAATCCTGAATTTCAACACGATACATTTTCTCAAAGCAGCTGCTCTTTATTCTATTCATCACTCCCTCCAATAAGTATGATATTAAACATAATAACTCACTATAAAATCATCACTGTTCAGACAAACCAGTTTTTATAGCCTTCGACTTTGGTTGGTAACAGAGCCATCAATTGAAAAACAAAACCCCTCTTACCACACCCTTCCATCACATATCTAGTTTTTCAGAATTTGTGTTTTTTACATTTATGTATTATCTATAACCGATAGAAAGCCAAGGTTTTCAGTTAACTAATGATATTTTGTTTTCTGAAGGAAAAATTGTTAATAACCTTATTGGTACAAGTTTCATTCCCAAGGGAAAGATAATGACTAAACTTGGATGAATTTGTAACGGTTCTTTTTGCACAGTTAGAAAACCAGAAAAATTAAGGAAAAACTGTTTACTTTATGTATGTTACTAATCAATGTTTTTTTGTGCATTACTTAATTAAATATTAAGTATTTAGTGCATCACTATTATTGGTATAAAAAAGAAGGGTAAAGTGTGATTGACAGATTACAGAAAAAATAAAAATACTTATTATTATAAAAGTTATCAAAATGTAAAAATAGAGACATCTTCACATCAGCTATGCTTTGGTTATGTGAAACAAGGAATAACTGAATTGAAATGTTTCACTTAAGATAAATGTCATTTCATATTACAATTTGAGGTCATCGGAGAAAGAAAAAAGTGTGATTTAGATTTATTTTCATTTTTTTGGTGGTTACAAGGTTGGTCAAACTGACACACCTTGTATAGGGTTTATATGTAGTTACATTTGAAATGTATTTAAGATGTCTGAAAAATTACACAAATGAAACTAGACATAACGGAGATGAAGAAAACCATTTTTAATCTTAACATGAAAATCACTTTGTACACAGCCTATTCAAAGATATATTTATGGATAAATCTTTTTCTTAAATTTATTTAAAATACCTAATTAAAAACGAGTTTTTGCATGTGAAAAACTGAAAATGTTTAGTTGAAAGACTACCAAATTTTGTGAAGATATACACACTATAATAAAAGTTAGTAATGTCAAATCTATAATGACTAAAAGTGTGCAAAGAGTTCACGTGTTTGGTCAAATTCACCAAGCCTATGTTCAGAGAGTTAAAGACCTCTACTCTCAAGTGTATGGAAATGAAATTAATATCACAATGTATATTATGGTCCATAGTTTTAATCCTTTTTCTTCAAATAAACCTTTTAAAAACCTATTCAAAACTTCAGATGTATTGTCACATGACCAACAAGGCATGAAAAGTCTACTTTGACACACTGTATCTTCCACAATACAATGGCAGTACTGTATAGGTATGTCTAGATACCAAGATGCTGAGCTAATCTTTGAACGAATACAGTCAGAACAAGTAATTAATTTTTTCACCTCTAACAACTGCCATGCTCACATTCAACACATCTGTTTAAGCTTTATAGACCCCATATAGTCATTACATACAAATGTCTATAACCATTAGGAGGAGCTCATTTTACAGTAGATCCTAAAACTGGTCATCTTGAAATCAATGCAAAGTTACTGTCACAGAATACCTGAAATTGACTATAGTATGGTTAGTTGTTTGATCAACTACGGCACTTACAGTTGTTTCTTAAGTATATCGTGTAGTTTATATTTGGGTATCAGTACTATGTTTCAGTCAAATATGTATTAGTTATGTTTTAAGATGCACAGTTGAAAGTTTTAAACATTTTAAAATATACATCACACTTTGCATCCGATCTCAAGGCTTATGATATTACATGTTGAATGTAAAATTCCATGAAGTAAAGCACATCTCCCTTGAGTACAACTCAAGGGCACCACTGCCTTGTGTCAAGATGAATAACAAGTGGTAAAGGACAAAAAAGTTACATAAAACAAAAATTTAACTACATGTGAAAAGGAAAATACCTGAAATTGTAAAATTAACAGAAGAAAAATATTTAAAAATATTCTACAATTAAGTTTTTTTTTTGCTTCCCAATCTTAATAATTTAATTGCATTGCAAGTTGAATATAAAAGCTAGAGTTAGTGATATGGCAAAGAAAATGAACATTTACTTTAAAATACTTTGATATCCTTTCAGGATGTTCTAAAGATTACGTAAATGAGATATAACAACTATAAGACAGAAAACTATTTTGATATTTAAAATGACAATCACCTTGCGCTAATAGTTTAGAGTGCAAATAACTACTACAGATAAATAACATTTTTAATAGAAACGTGTGACAAATGTCATCACTCTTTATGTACTTGTACACTTTAACAAAATCTTACTAGGTTTTATGAAGAACACTAGAGGTAATTTTCTTTTGCATATACATGTCTTTCCCCAGTCAAATTGACATAATGTCCATACAGAAAGGATCACTTTTAAACTGTTAATAATAAACTTTCTGAGTGCACTTTAACAAAATATAACACTTTAATTAGCAATTAATAATCTTCCACAACACATTTTTAAGAGCTATAAATTTTAACCATTCTTATCCGACTACCAATCTTAAAAATAATTTAGACGAATTTAACTTGTAGTTATATTAAAGCTACTTAATTTAAGTAAGGGTTAACAACCTCCAACAAATGGATTTAAGGATTATTTTCAGTATAGCAGCACAGGGATAAAAATTATTGCACATTTAAATTACATACTTTTGTTACTGGGTAGCTTTGTCACTAACTTGAAAGAAACTTGTTAAAAACTAAAATAACAGTATTTTAAGATCCATTATCATGTTAGAAAAACAGTAAAACGTACTGATCAAAGGTGATAATAAATCTGAACAAAATTTTCATTTATGAATTTGTCACCGAGTGATACCAACCTCAAAATTTTTCAGTGATCTACTAAACAGTCTCGAGTCTGCTTCATTAACTTGAAATACTCGAAGCATGATGAAAAGTATATGAATACAATGAGGACCTCGCCCACAGGAACAAGACTAAAAAGTGACATTAAGTGTTTTAATACTCTGTTTTAGTAATAATAACTAAATACCATATCAAACACTAACAATATAATGAGCAAACTACTATCCATATTGTAAATAAACCCAACACATCAAAACATATAAACAGAATACTCTATTCGTATGCTAAGGCATTTTTATTCATACTGTTTGAAATATCCAAAATTATACACATACCTTTACATAATACATTATTTCTCGTAGTTGGAACTGCCTTGAGCATTTCCAACATATAGTTCCCTCTGTCTCTGATTTGTAATGTAAGTGCTAGAAATATTCCATAGTTTACAGCTACATTTGGACGGAAATAATTTGACAAGACTAGCTACATTTTACCACAATTCACATAACTTCACATGGTGATTCTATGTTAAAGGTGACAAAATGTAGTTTGACAAAAGTTGAGCTGTTTTTAAGTTTTTAAACTGCCCTGACCTGTCAGTTGGGAAGGATTATAAACAAAACTTCAAAAAAAAATTTCAGTTTGTGAATGGTAATCATAAACATTTTAGGAAGTGCAATCTTGTCTACACACATTGCAAGCTGGATTCTGCAACACCAAAAAAACAAAGAAAACGTGGTCTGTAAAAATTATTATTTTAGTTTATGGGACGGATTCTTAAAAATGTCACCTTCCTTACAGTTTTGTAACTTTAAATAAATAAAACTGTGTTGAAGTTAAGACTAACTTGTGGTCCTATGATGACCTTGTACTTGTGCTCAGGTGAGTCTCCAGCCACTAAGAATGAATGAGGTCCAGGTTGGTTCAGTAAGTACAGACGGGCCCGTTTGGCTTTACTGATTCGTTTCCAGATACCTCCCACCAACGTATGGTCACCTGTGCCACCAGGAGAACGAACTTTTGGCTCAATAAAGCCAGAGGACGAAGGATGGCGCTTAAAATAAAATATTTGATTTCTTACAAATGCACATTTCAAATACAAATTAAAGAATTCTTTCTTTTGACGATATATTAAAATTCTTTTTCCACAGTTCTAACATCAACTCACTTTAGTTATGTTTAGAAAGTTAGCCAACTGTATTTAAATTTCCTTTTTACAACATTTGTTATGTAAATGTTATGTAAACGACAACCATGTCGAGTGTGTTATGTAAATGTTATGTAAACGACAACCATGTCATGTCGTGTTTGAATTCCCATGTCTATTATTTATACTTCCATATTTATATTATTATTTCAAAGTTTAAACCAATAAGATATGTTATTCATTTAAAATAACATTTAGAATTAATTTAGAATTATTCATGTAGAAATTTCTAGAACTAGGTAGATCGATCACTTGTATTGGCCTGGTGTCTGTATAAAGTGTTATGTAAATATGTAGAAATTTCTAGAACTCGGTAGATTGATCACTTGTATTGGCCTGGTGTCTGTACTCTGAAATTCTGGGAAGTTACCCGATTAGTATATAAACAGACGGCGATGCGAGTGAAGGAGTCATCCATTTTTACTTGGGTCAAGAAGTTGGTTTCGTTTGAGAAAGTTTAAACGTTTGCCGTGTGATTATTCAAATTGAATTTGTGAATGGAGCTAGATCGACTAAAGCGGTGAATTTTTTTGCTCTGTCAATCTTTACAATTCGTAAAATTATGGATTATACCGAAAGTCAACACGTATTGGACTGTGAATTGTTTCTGAAATTACCCATTCAAACTTCGAAAATTTCTTCATGGGACTAGGTTCACCACCTGGATTGGAATTTTGGATTTCTGATTTGGACACTCATTCTGGATCATATTATTAAACACAGGCCGGTACCTTTTTGTATTGTAAGTGGTTTTGAAGGTTGAAACTGGATATCTGTTATTGCTTGTGGATAATTTGTTTTGTGTCTGTCACATATAAGTAGATCATTGTAATAAATTATACAAGCTGTTATCTGTGTCTTTCTGTTGTGTTCATAAAACAAAAAATGTAACAGAAAATTGGGGGCTCGTCCGGCATTGAACAAACAGTTTAATCCTATTATAATATTGGATTTACATTCTATACAGATAGACAGCTTGTGTATTCAAAATGGCATTCCAACTTGAAGATTTTACTGACAAATTTAATCAGAATCCCTCTTTCGAATTAATCAGTAAATTAAGAAAATCTGAATTGCTTGATGTTGGAAAACATTTCAATTTGGAAGTAAAGCAAGCAATGAAGAAAGCAAATATCAAAAGAATTGTTGTTGAAGTTTTACCTCAAAGTTGTACAACAATTGCCTGCCTCTCATTTTGACCCAGATTTTGAATTAAAAAGAATGGAAATGGAAATCAAATTTCATTTAGAAAAAGAAACCAAACGACTTGAGGCAGAACAGGAAAACAGACGCCTTGTTCTTGAGGCAGACAAGAAAACAAATGCCTTGATGCCGAAATACAAATACAACGCATTAAAGCTGATAAGAAAATCAGTATGAGAAAGGCACAGACAGAAGAAAAAGTTGTCCAAATGCGGTTGGATAATTTTGATGCTTCCAAACAAATTCGTTTAGTACCTCCATTCAATGAGAAGGCTGTAGATAAATATTTTCAGCAATTTGAAAAATTGGCCCTTAGGCTAAAATGTCCTACCAAATATTGGACAGTATTACTTCAGTGTTCTCAAAGGTAAAGCTTAGGATGTATTTTCCAAACTCGTGGCTGAGCAAAGTTACGATTACGAACACATCAAAAAATGCATTTTGAATGCTTATGAATTGGTGCCAGAGGCATACAGACAAAAATTTCCTGGTTACAAAAAGTTTGACAACCAAACTTATGTCGAATTTGCTTGCGAAAAAGAAACTGTTCGACAGGTGGTGTGATTCCAAAGAAATCAAAGATGATGACACAAAACTCAGAGAACTCATGTTAGTTGAAAAATTTAAAAGATGTGTTCCCGTAGAGCTCAACACTTACATTGATGAACAAAAAGCTTCCAAAATTCATTATGCTGCTGTCTTGGCAGACGAGTATGCTTTGACTCACAAAGATTTCTCGTACAAGAGCAAAACAAATCACACAGCAAAGAAACCCAATGACTCATTCAAACATTATGCAAATGTCGACAAAGACAAAAAAAAAAGCAAACTACTGATTCTCAAACATGACATGGTTGTCGTTTACATAACATTTACATGACAGTTACATAACAACACTGTATCTCTAATTTCAAAAAACCCACTAACTACAGAGGTGCTTGTACCTTAATAATGTAAGAGCTTATTAGATGAGCTTTAAGAAAGTCACAGTTCGAAAATTAAACTTTTATTTTTCAATGTTATTTAAATTGTGGTAATTTTTTTACATCTTACTGAACTGCACTGACTGGTTTCATTTATCAACATCAAAGATGGAAACCTGAATTAGATATTCTAGAGCAATTAAAAACAAAATCTACAATTCTTCATGAACTAAGTATTTTAGATAAACTTACAAAAGTTGATATTATTATGTATTATCCGTACAAAAACAAACGATATTGAACGGTAACAGAAATACCACCTAGATTATCTGAAATTCTCTTCATGACCAATACACAAAATCTTGGTATATTAAAAGGTACTATCTGCAGAAATGGCGAGTTCCAAAAAGCAAATGACTTAGATTTCAGTTTTGTGTACCAAACAATTTCCTTCCCACTGTTGTTGATACAGCAATTACTTCCTTTGAAGATAAACCACAAGTTAGTATAAAAAATTATTTTTCCCAGTATATTTCTGTTTATGTTTTACCATTCATACCAAACTCATGCAATAAAAAATTTTTGTTAAAAAAAGAGTATAAAATTGACATTGAAGTAAAAATTAAAAGCTAGGCCAACTCTTCTCCAAAAACATACAGGAATAATATTTTAGGAAATCTGTATGCAACTGAATGTACCAGATGCAAAAGCTGTTCCACTGGCAAGACTATCAGACAACTTTCTACTCTTTTTACACAAACATTTAAAATCTCGTGTTTTTTGAAACATGTCTGGGAACAATTATTTTTTGATTCTTCTAAAATAAAAGCTCTTGGCAAAGAAGACAACATTAACAGGTAAAAACTACAAGTCTTATTACTACAAAGACAATCCTATTCTTAATAAAGGTGTTCATTTGTATCATTTTACCAACTACCTTCTCTTTTGTATACATAATCACTGCCAATGCGTCGTCTTAGGCATAAAAGCTTGATTCACACCTTCCTAAATTTGACAGTTAATTGATACATTCCTTTAAAAAGTTTGCATTCTTGGCAAATGCTTGTAGGTATGTACTTTGACAGATTCTCATGAGATAATTTTTTTTTAATTAATTTCTGTTAGCTTCAGGTACTGTTCCTCACCTGAGGATCCCAGGTAAATTTGGTGAAATGTTGATTTGAAACAAACCAGTTTTACTATACACAACTAATAAAAAAAAACTTGTGAAATTGTATCCTGGTTCTTATTCCACAAATAATGATTTTAGAAAAATACTCACAGCACTTGGTCCATTAGGAGAGTTCTGACGACTTCGATATAGATTTGGAGAACTTGGACGTGAATTTCTTGACAAAACTTGATCGGAAGAGCATGGTGATGGTGGCCGAGATGATCGTGACACTGGAGATCTTGGACGAAGATTTGGAACATATTTACCATCTGTTTTAAATAAAGTATCTGGCCTAGAAGTATAAATCTGGCAATTATGCTGCAGAATTGGAGAACTTGGACGTGAATTTCTTGAGGACACTTGTTCAAATGATGACGATGACTGGACTGGAGCTACAACAGGTAATACTGGCTGAAAATCTGAAACTTCCTTGTGTGTTACGTCTTGCCTGTGTAAGGAACCGTTGAACTGTTGAGCTAAATTTGGTGAACTTGAACGGGAAGATTTTGAAGGCACTTGTTCAGAAGAGGAAGGCGATGGTGGACGGGATACTGGCAGTGATTCGTGTTGAAGATTTGTTGTATGACTACCTACTGGTCTAAGTTGTGAACCTGGCCTATTGGAAACCTTGTGGCTATTCTGAGACAAAGTTGGCGAACTAGGACGAGAATTTCTTGAAATTAATTGCTCACTAGACTGAGGCGAGGCAGGACGAGACAACTGAGGTACAGATGATTTCAGTTTTATGTTTGAAATTGGTTTATGTTCTGATGTTTGTTTATACAAAAAAGTCTGGGAACTTTGAAGTAACTCTGGGGAACTAGGAAGAGAATTTTTTAAAGACAACTGTCCAGAAGAATAAGGAGAAGGTGAGAAAGTGGGTGATCCCACGTGAAGATTAGTAGAGCACTTATTTGCTGGCTTTGAGGATGAATTCAAAACAGGTACATTTGGCTGTTTAACTAAATGTCTTGAAAAAGATGGTGATCTGGTCTTGGAAGGAGACTGTGTCAAACTTGAGTTATCAAGTACTGGTAATAATGATGGTGGATTTTTCTAATATAAAAAAATGATTTTATATATACACATATATATATCCACACACACACACACACACATATATATATATATAAAGTACTATGCAAAAGTGTTTGGACAAAAGATTATATTTTGTAATTCTTTCCATTTTCTTTAGGATAATTCTCCCATGCCATTACACAATGTAAATTTCAACACTATAATAATGCTTCACTGAACTATGTTGACAATTGAATGAGCCAGGGTAACATTGTTTACCATTCTTTAAAATTTCCATATACTTGTACCAAGGATATTCAATAAGGATTTCTTCTTGAATGAACATACCAATCAAATGTCTGAAATAATTGTCATGGTACCCCATGCAGTGTCTCAGGTATATAGAAAGAAGCTAGCATATGGTACTGGTATATGCTAGAAGAAATCAATTTAATAGCACTCCACAAACAAACCTCAAATAAAATAGTTTAGCACTATATATTAAGTTTTGTTCTCATGCTACAGCCTAAAAAAAGCATAGAGAATGACCAGCAGAGTATAGAGTTTACATAAAAGATTTACATGATGCTGGATAGATTCTGATCACTTGCTGCAGACTTTATTCATTACACCCTAGATCATGAGACTGAGTTAGGTATAT
The DNA here is from genome assembly GCA_011833715.1 of Carcinoscorpius rotundicauda. Lineage (NCBI taxonomy): Eukaryota > Metazoa > Arthropoda > Merostomata > Xiphosura > Limulidae > Carcinoscorpius > Carcinoscorpius rotundicauda. The sequence continues at coordinate 144,877,895 of CM022393.1, forward strand.
TGAAAATATGAAGAAGCAGAATACCTAAAATCAATTAAACTAATGTTAAGTATCTTTCTGCTTACAGCCTTAAGGACAGAAGAAAGACTGCCACTGATCTCAAGTACAAGATAAAGGACCATATACCAAATGACACAAAAGTATTCAGTTTCATGAAGACTCAACAAGAATGGAATATTTGGTAAGGTAACAGTTAAAAACATTTACTTTGATCTTCAAATATTGTCAAGACTGAAATTTGATAAATAGTACAAATACTGGACTGTTGATGATCATAAACACGTGTTATGGACAGATAAATCTAAGTTTGAAATACTTGGTTCAAGACACAGGTTGTACATCTGCTGGAAGAAAAATGAAAAATACCTCAATGCATAGCACCTACCATGAAGAATGGGGAAAGGTAGTGTGATGGTTTGGGGCTGTTTTACTTCTGAGGTGCAGGAGATATTTGCAACACCGATGAAACAATGGACCAATCCAGGTACTTTCAGATGCTGATTCATAGTGGTATACCCAAGTGGTTTGCATTTTATTGGTGAAGGATTCTACTACCAAGAAGATAATGACCAAAACAATCATCCAACCTATTCAGAAATTACTTAGCTAAGAAAGAAGCTGCTGGAGTCATTTAAATGATACAATGATCTCCCTCATAGCCTCCATCTCAATCCATCTGATAAGACCTGTGATTTGAAAAATCAAAACTTGACAAATCAAAAGTTATTTCATAGGAAACTTTATGAAAGAGTATAAGAGACATTTGGAATAAAATTACAAAGAACTATGACTAATTGTGTATCAACATTGCTCAAAAGATTCCAGTTTTCAAAGCAAAAGGGAACACACAAAATATCAACTGTTTACTGAACTCGATCACTTCCACTGAGCTCCAATTGTACTAAATATGAACATTAATAAAATGTTGATGCTTCACCTGAGATTTACCTTCTGTTGTTCTTTAAAAGTAGCCTGAAATCTAATTATTGTCCTAAAATTTTTGCACAGTACTGTATAGATAGACACAAAAAAACAACAATACTTTATACTTACAAAAATTCTGTTACATTTAAAACAGCTTTTACCAAACAAATATAACATCCAAATATTAAAATAATACAGAAACACTAAGGAATATATCACATGAAACTTTAATGCCTTTGTACGTTAGTTATGGATATTAATATAAACACAAACCAGTAACTGAAAGCATATTTTTCATAATGTATGGTTATTAAACTGGAATGGAACTGTTCACAAATCAAATATTCTTGTTTAAAAGAAACTTTTGTTCGAGAAGATTGTACTTGACTAGAGACCTTTGTGACCTGCATCTGCCTTAGAAAATGTTTGGATAGTTTTGAGCTGCCAACAAAGACATGCACCATCATATAAAAACACCTTTAAAGGATGATACAAGACACAGGAGTCTTCAAACCATTTACTTTGTAACACAAACAACTACAAAACTTACTTTTAGTGGTATTTCATCTTGTTTTGGGACATGATCAGGATGTTTTGCTACCTGAAAAAACAACAACAGTATGTTATAATTAGAATGTATTAGACGTTCTGTAATGTTCTAACTTAACTGTAAGAAACACCACCTCAGATACAAAAGAAAGTCATTTTAAAATTTGATAATGATAAAAATGATTTACACAGAATTCAGGCAAAACTATGAAAAACTCATAAAATAAAACCAAAATGCTCACTAGTTAATATTTTCAGTATGGCATAACAAGTGTGGAAATAATAATATAAATTTCCCAATCACTGACCTTTTTGCTCATAACAAAATCATTTTATATTGTAACAACAAATAAATATTCACATCACAGTTTATCACACAATTTAATAATGTGAAGTACTTTAATAACCTCTGAATTACAAAAATGTCATGAATAAACGAAAGAGTGGAAAACCATAAACAGAAATTCTAAATGACTTGCACACCTGTTTTGTAAACACCAGTTTATATCATTTTCTGCCAGTGTTACATCACTTCAAAATTCTAAAGAACTTATAAAGACTGCACAATGATGCTAGAAATTAAAAATAGATACTAAATTATACACAGTCAGTTAACATTTCGAAACAGTTTTTATAATCTAGTCACACTCGTGTTTACACAGGACTGCCAACTCCTCCACAAGTAAACACATGAAAGTAACTGACACATATCTGTCAATGTGCCAATAGGATAATATACAGGACTAGAGTTCAGAGAATAAATTTCATCTTAATTCCAATATCCAGATGATGCTGTATGTAACATTTTTAACCTTTTACTGAGAAGTGATAGAATGGAAAGAAAATAAAAAAAATGCAGATACGATTTGTTTATCTATTCAATAAAATAATTCTTAAAATATCTAATAAGAAGGACCTGAGTTAAAGGCACAAAGTCACCATTGCTAAGTATGAAAAGTAAAAGCAACAAAGATTTCTGTTTCAATTAACCGAAACATGCCTATATGAGGTTACATGTGTATGACTGCCAATGAAATGTCGATCGATTCTACTGACTTAAAAGTTCGGAAGATTTAACACCAGCTAGGAACACAATGTATCTACTAGAGTTAGCAACCCGAAGTCTAAATGACACGACCAGAAATAATTATTCTCAAGCCAGTGCTTGTGTTTCTCACTGCAGTTAAATCCTAAAATTAGATTTTAATGCTTTCTATATTCAACAAGATGGAGGTTTTCTACTGCATAGTATGCTCACTAGTGTCATAACACCCACAAAATTTCATAATCACATAAAACATTAACAGTGCCAGCTTTATACTTCAGATGAAAAAGATATATACTAATTTTTTTAAGAAACATAACATAGATATAATAATTTCAAAAATCATATCAGTGTATACTTTTAACTTAGGAAAAAACAGATTCGAAAAAAGTAATTCTCTACGTTATAATGTTTTATTTTATGAAATTTTTAATCTCCTAACCAGCTTTTGCGTTTGAGTAAATTGTATTTAGGAAATATATCAAAAAACTTTATATGCAGAAAACAAAATTTGGTAAGACTTCTTTTCTGGGCTTGGAAACAAGGATGCTTTATGAAATAATTATTTGTGACGAAGAGAAGAAAATACATCATGTTTCAATCATCAATGACCGTTCGTGTGAAAAACAGAAATATTTCACACTATCCCAAGCATGTTGTGTTGTTTTATATGACATTAAATGACACAAGGTTTTAACAGATATTAGGAATTAAAACATGTAAAAACTGTTTGTTCAAAACTTAGGTATGAAAATCACCAGTATCCACTTTTTTTCTTTCACATTTCGACAACATTTTAAATATAAAAACTAAACATAAAATTGGCTTAAGCATTGAAACAATTTTTAATTTCCTCTCTCAATCTTTATTTACATAATCAGTAACCAATAAAAAAAATTCAAGCCTCAATGATTATTTAAGAATTCTATCAAATGAATTGGTAATATTTTTACATACTGGTGGTTATCTTTCTATCCAACTTTAACAATATATACGGCAATTTAAAAGTTTAGAGATACCCATGCACATATCGGCTTCCCACAATGCACCTGACTCCATCATTTCTTATTATCACCATATAAGGGCAAAACCTTCTCAGCAGTAAATCTAAAACGCCATATGAAGCGATATCAAATCTTACACGCGAAACAACAGTACACAAAGTACCAAGTTTCAGCAGTTTTTACACGACGTATACATATTGAAACTAATGCTAAAATAAAAATGTTGTATAAAAAGCAATTTGTATAATGTTAATATATATATAACAAAATTTACGAAGAAATTTAACATGTAAAATTATACAACTTATTCCTTGACATAAAATGTTACGAAAAATACTAACCAATGGTCCCTGTTTACGTTCTGCTGGATTTTTTCTCAGCCCCGGTGTGCAAGTTGCTCGTAGCTTCTCACGTATCTTCGCGTCTAAAAGCGGTTCAAACAACTTATCGGGGACGGCAGCCATATTGTACGAGTGACCGCCTGCCAAGCGACAGGCCTACAATAAAGTTTATTACATCGACTCAACAGTGATGTACTGTCTCTCGACTTAGCTGTTGTCTTTCTATCTTTTCTTATGTGAAAAGGTAAAGAGACTGGCTGTGATGACAGATCTGAAAAATACAAGAAAGTTGGTTAATAAACAGATAGAATGCATTGTATCATGTTTAAAAAACAATCTCTCTTTTGGAAATTAAACAGTATACATATGTCGTTTAATATGTCTAACCATAAGAGATATTAAGCATTATGAACAGTTGAAAAAAATATGTAGTTTATATGTTGCGCTAGCAAATACGAACTCTTAAGAATACGTATATTAACATCCATACGTTACAGTATACCAAGCACAACCCTTCTTGGCCTTATCAAAACAATGATAAACCTACCTTTAGGTACTAATGCTTTCTAATCAACTGGGGTTATAAAAATCAAAGTTCACCCCCTAAGTTACTACACACTGACCAAGCAAGCGCACGTCCACCCACGCGAAGTAGACGCGCACTATCCAAACAGTTCGGCCATTCAGCCACATCAGGCTAACAAACAGCCTTGAGACACAAGGGCCGCTTTCTGTCTATAGCTGGGTTTGGTCTGAAAGTAAGAGGAGAGGGTGCACACTTCCCAACCGTTCTCCCATCAAAACGTTGAAAGAGAAGGGTAGGGTGTAGGTTTGTTTGATAAGGTTGACAGGATGTAGTTATAAGAAAACTAGATTGGTTTACTACGCTGTAGTCTAATACACACAAAATAAATGTATGCTTTGTTATTGACGCCAGTATACACAAGTCAGCCGAACCACGTAGAGTGAAATATAAATCCAACTAAAGAACAACACGGCAATACTTATGATTAAATAACAAAATGCACGAAGTAACATGAGCTATTGTAACATAAGCGTCGCTTAATGCTCTTTACCACCAGGCGTATTCGATGGATTTCATGTTCATTACATTGTGTTGGTTGTAATTCATTGCCACAAAAAGGTATAACGTTACTTTCAGTGTAACTGTTATTAGAAAAAAAAAAAGAAGTTAAAATCGTACCGAAGTATAAAACATGTTTAACTTCCAAACTATTAGGTAAATCTAACAACCAAAAAACTTGTAAATATAAACATAATGAACAGAAAAATAATATTTTGTTGAAAAACTTGTAGTAAATTTGGTACTTAATTTAGCACTTTTGTTTGTTTTGAATTTTATTAGAATTTATACGAAGGCTATCTTCACTAGCCATTCCTAATTTAGCAGTGAAAGACAAAACAACAGACAGCTAGTCAGCACCGCCAACACTTGGGTTACTCTCTTACCAACGTATAGTGGGATTGACCGAATATTGACGAGCGAGTATGTTTGTTGGGACAGAGATTTCAATTCGCAACCCTAAGATTGCGAGTTAAGCGTCCTAGCCGCCTGGCCACGTCGGGTCTGTACTTTAGAAAGTACATAAATTTTTCCCTAGTGTGAACTTGGACTTCAGAAGATAATTTTCTGGTTCGTTTTGCTGGTACAAGTTGAAATATGGAATTACTTCTCAAAAGTACATACTTGTATATATATGTCAAGAGAAAGAAAACGGTCGAACGCACCTGACCTTTCCAAACATTTAAGACCTAACATTCGACAAGGGAAGTGTGTATCAAAAGAAATATCCACAAATATTAACTGTCTTCCATCAACGTCCAAAATAATATAAAAACAAAATTTCCATAAGACCAGTTCAAACACAAAGCTCTTCATTTCAATGATAAATCGTTAAAGTGGTTAGGCTAAGCAATCAATAAGTTACTGTCGATTTTTACCGAGCCTTGGTCATTCCCCCTAAAAAAAACAAACGTACGAAACTTTCAAACAAAGGAAAGTTAACCCACAGATGAATAATTAATTTTGCAGAGGGACGGTATGTTTATTAATCTGTTCTTTCATCAATACCTCAATACTCACTATATTGCCTTGACCTACTTCGATTTTAAGTTAAATTAGGGTATCTTTAGACACGATATTTCTGCCTAAGTCGTATGTTGTCCCTGGCCTGAACACGAAACGACCAAAACTGAGGTTTGTACATTAGAGTTGACATTATCAATTTCAGGCTTTATCTACTGATGAAACAAGTATTTTCTAACAAGTCCTCCCCCGAAAACGTCCTAAATTAACAAAGTATTAATGAAAGAGGAATGCCAGTTAATTAAAAAAAAGGTAATATGAACTCGCACAATCTACAGTATCGATCAGAAGTATCCTGTGCACATCAGCTCCACCTGGACCAAATAAAACTTTACGTAACATCTATCAAGCAAATTACACTTAAACAACTTACCTAAGACTATATCTAAGTGGCGCCAAGTTTAACCATTCAACTGATTAAATTTTTTGTGCAATTTACATATTTTATAGTTGTCATCAGTATTTGTAAGTTAACAAGTAACCTGAGAAATGTTTACATTACAATTTACATATTTTATAGTTGTCACTAGTATTTGTAAGTTAACAAGTGGACTGAGAAATGTTTACATTACAATTTACATATTTTATAGTTGTCATCAGTATTTGTAAGTTAACAAGTGGACTGAGAAATGTTTACATTACAATTTACAACCCCTCTCACTTTCATTAAATCGTCCAGAAGATATATAAATATTAATGTACATGTAGAAAATAAACAAGTGGTTAAATATAACGAAGTTTGTATTTTTAAATTTGTGACACTTTATTCATCGACATTAAATTGTTAAATGTATTGTACTTATCACTCGCATGCTCTTGAGTATCGTACGTAACCCTTTTTAAATCGATACACTGGACTTGAACAAAAAGTCCTTCCATTTCTTCAAAAATTAATCAGGTCCGCTTCACTTACAAGAACAACCTTTTCATTACGTCACGAAACCTTGCATGCAAAACAGCTGAACTAAAAAAAAATGGGGCACATGTACATATTCTCACACGTGCGGCTTTATTAAAGGGTTGTTTACACATAATATTAAGCACGTTTCTCAGCTATCAATTTCTTCTGATTTTTTTTTTTTATTTACAGATAAAGATTGCTCCGAATATATTTTTTTCTCCGTGGTAGAATCACTGAGGGGAAAAAAATACGTTTCGCCTGCATTAATATATTCCATAGACGTATCACTTAAAAACAAACTCAAAAAGAAAAAAAACTGTATAGAAATAGCGAGTTCAAAAGCATCACGTGCTCTGATCTCGAGCAAGTACTTTAAATGATGTGTAAAGTGAAAGTTTAGGAATTTAATGTCATTGGCCTAATGTAAAAAGTTTCATGTCACCCTTAAGCGAATAAAAAAAAATAAACTATTTTACGTACAATTTGATGATTAAATTATAGTTTCATTCACACAGCTCACAAAATTATCCGCAAAAATTATATAAAAAAATGTGTGTTTTGCGCAAAAGTACACGACAGCTATTTGCACTAGCCATCCTTCATTTTGCAGTGACCGACTAGAATGAAGTCGGCTTGTCAAAAAACCACCCTCCGCCAACTCTTGGGATACTACCAACAAACAGTCGGACTGACCGTCACGTTACACATACTCTGCTGGCTGAAAATACAAGCATGTCCGGTGAGAAGGAACTATATTAATAGCATAGATCAAAATGTTAATAACAGATTTTTGTAAAATTATTAACGGGTTTCATTTCTACAACAACATCGACCAAAGAAACCGTAACTGTAGTGACGGTTGGAAGAGTACAATTTAAACATTACTAAAAGTACTGGCGAGATGAGGAGTGGATGATACAACTGATCAGGTCAGCGATACTAGAATAATTGCTGGGTGCAACCAATACATCCTTAAAAATAAACTTTCACCTTTTGTTCACATATCTGAGAGGAAATTAAACGTGATTTGTGTTGACATAATATTTATATTGCAACTACAAAGTTTTATTGTCCTGGTTACATGTTTACAATAGTTTTTGCCAAATAAAACAAGATTTCAGATGTATCCATGAACAACAAAAAACTTGGGTAAACGAACCGTCACTCGCATCACTGACAAAAACTGTAATATTGTTGGTGTTATACAAATAAAGAGAGAATACAGTCCAGGATTCACAAATAAAAATAAAAAAAGAAGCTGGAAACAAAAACAGTTAATATTAATATATTAAACTCCATATAGTTTTTAAACACCAACCGAGCATTAACACTGACAGGGTTTATTTACACATACCACAGGAATTTGTTAGTATTACAACTGTTTCAGAATATGTTTTTAAATTTTTAAAGCAGTGATTTCAACATCCAAAAACATTATTAGAAGCAGCTGTTCTTTCTGCCTTTCTTAAATCTGTTTGACATACAGTGGGGGTGAAAATATATGAATTATTAATATTTAACTATTTTGTCTAAATTCTGTTTACCCTGTCATTCAAAGTTCTAAAATTATCATATAGCAGCTCTTGTACAATACTTAATACAGCCTTTAAAATTAAAATAATCAATAAATAAGTCTGACGTGACGAGATATTTACATCGCCGTATTTCGTTTACGTGATGTCCATTTGAAATATACCTAAAATTTCACGTAAACTTGCTTAGGACTTGAAGATGCAAAGTAATGTGGTCACTGCACATTAAAAGATTAAAGTAGATTTTCTATTCAAACACCAATCATGTATTAAAAACTGGCTAAAAAACTGAGCAGAAACTGAACGTGATTAGTGCTGATAATATTTATAAATAAAAAGTCTGGTAAGATGGGGTTAGTATTTAAAACAATTATTATTGGTATTACTATAAAACAAGAAGTTTTAGCTAAAGCCATAAGTCTTGTCAGAAGAGCCCTGTTTCTATTAGTTGAATCATGTATATGTTACTTGTGATGATAAAATGGACAGAAATGTTTCATGGTTAAACATCAAACCCTAGTTTTTACTAATTGGATCATTTCAATGGTTTAGGGTGATGGAAAGGTAGGGATGTGTCCTCATGGTGGTGACACCTGAGTACAAGAAAACATACAAGTAATGCATCCCCTTGTCCTTGCTCTCAAGAGATGGCAACTGATAAATATACACTGCATGCTGTGTTAGAAAAAGTAACCCTTTGAAGCCATATACTATGATTAGAATGTGGTCTACAGTAGTTTACTTATCAAGCTGCATTATAGCAACATAGCACAATGTTGTATTGATCTCAACAAAAAGATTTCTTTTGTTTAAACAGAAAAATATATAAAAACCCCTGTACTGCAGTGGGTCAGAAAAAAACATTTCTAGGTATCAATGCTACTGGAGATAACACTTATACAGGCCACTAACACTTTCATAAACTTGGTGTTGTGTAGCTTTAAGCTCTCCATTTGCACATATTTTGCTCCTTTATAATTTTGAGTACACATCTGAAATCTGACTAACAATTCCAAATGCACAACATTTTCCAAAGTATCGAGTTTATGTTTTATAGGTATAATTATTTCCTTATGCCTGGCTGCTCTATTAAAGCACAACTTTGGGGCGCATTATCACTCATGTTTTATTCTTATATATAATGTCTTTCTATTATTTGTGACAGATAACAAAAATGTAAGAGATTCCCAACAGCCACTGAAACCACTTTACCACCCATTTAATTTCCTTTGTGATGTAATGTACCATTTATGCCCTTAACGATCTACTATTTTATGAGCATTCCTTGCAGAACTTGTTACAGCCTCTCATTACTTGTACTGGCTTTGCAAGTTTTTAAAACACGTCACAAATGCTATACATTAGAGCACTGGAAATAAATAATTACATTAAGTACCCTGTTACATAAAACTTATTGTTGGATATACAGAGTATAATATTTACAGTTACAATGTTTCATTAGGTTAATCTGACATCATCAATTACAACTACAAGTGAATTCCTGTTGTACATATTGTGAAAAACTTCAAGATGGATACATTGGTATTTCATTGGTTGAGCTTAAAAAGACTATAGAACAATAAAAAAATCTTATATGTATTCAAAGAATTGTCATTTGTTTCAAACTGTTGCAAATCTCAAATTCAAACACTTAAAAAATGCTGCAAATTTCATAGATTAAACCCACTTAAAAACCTTAGTAAATCTCATGTCTCCAACACTTAAACACTGTCATAATCAAATACTTAAACAATGTTGTTAATCACTGGCCTCATTAACTTTAAAACATTTATGCTTTATTTCACTAAATTAAAAAAAAATATGTATTCTTCATCTCTATACAATAACTTTGTGCTGTCTCTACTGAATGACCTGTGTATCAATTAAACACAATTGATTTAAATTTACTGAAATTACAGAAGCAATTGGGAGTCGGTGCATTTTAATTCACTGCTGAATAAAAGCAACACGGTGTGGGGTGGTCAAGAGGTAAGTAATTGTTTCTAGCATTTTGTTTGTTAAACAAGTTTCCTTCATAAATTCTACATTCATGCATATGTATATATATATACATATATATCTTTATATATTAAAGCCTATTTCCACCTGCAAGGTAACAGTATAGTTTCTTGTGTGTTTGGATCAGTTTATATTATTTTATTTTTTATACTCTAGTCCTCAGACAAAGAAAAGCTTTGTTTTCATTGAATAATTAAGCACTTCCTATTAATAAACTCATTTGTGAACTTTCAAAAGGATGATTGTTTACCCTTGAAAAAGAAGATAAGCTTTGTCTTTGAGAAAACCTCTCAGATTATAAGACTAACTGAACCAGCCTCTTTAATTAGACTACACAATAGGCTAGTTGTTTCATTAAGAAAGTCAGGTGTTATTTATAAAAACATAATTCTTACATTACAATGTATTAAGTACATCTCCTCCCTAAAATTATATCACGATTTCCTAGCTTTGTAATTTTATCTTTAAAAAAAATTGCAACAACAGGTGTCTTTTAAGTTTTTCATTCTCTGACACCACACCTATTATCAAACATCAAAGACAGACACCTTTTAAGTTTTTCATTCTCTGATGCCACACCCATTATCAAACTTCAAAGACAGACACCTTTTAAGTTTTTTATTCTCTGATGCCACACCCATTATCAAACTTCAAAGACAGACACCTTTTAAGTTTTTTATTCTCTGATGCCACACCCATTATCAAACTTCAAAGACAGACACCTTTTAAGTTTTTTATTCTCTGATGCCACACCCATTATCAAACTTCAAAGCTATTTATGCAGTAAATACAAATACTGGGATGCATGTACAAAAACACTTCCTATATGATCATTTAAAAACTATACAAATCATGTGCATTAATAAAGAAAAAGATAAATTAACAAAAATACAAGATTCTGCAAATATGACAGTTAATTCTGTTCTATGAGCAACTTGTACCTTATCTAGAAACATCAAACATATCACAATATACAGTATGTTTGGCATTAGTTATTCCTGCCAGTAACTTTAAAAAATTAACAAGGTTTTGAATTACAGATTAAAAGGAATTCCCTTTTTGAATTTCAGACTAGGTTATATCAGTTGTGCAGAGTAAAATGTTTGTCACAAAATGTCACCAGACATCAGCAGGTGGATTACAAGATCTGAGGCTAACAAAATTTTATTTAAATAGAAGAATGCCATTATCTATCATGATACACAAAACACGTGATTCATCAGTTGTATAATTAATAAAGTATCAAGTACATAAAAGTAGAGCTTTATGGTTTTATCTTTACATTTTATATAAATCTTTAGATAATTTTTTCTAAAAATTTATCTGATATTTTTTAATCTGTCTAGAAAAGTTCATTCTTTTTACACTTCACAGTAAAAATACTTGTTAATAAAAACAATAAACTAACACTACTCTTAATAAATATAATGGTATTAATTTGTCTATTTTAATTACTCTGTGTTTTGTATATAAAACAAATTTTCCTACCTAGACTGTGGCTATAAAGTTTTATCTTTATATATGACAGTTCATTAATAAATATTTTACTAACTGCACAACTACTGATTATACTGTAATTGTTAGAAATACTCACACAATCCTCTTATTTTAAATTTGTCAGCCTCAGATTTTTACCTCACATGAAAGTGTCAGGTAAACCTGTTGGAACAGAAATAATGAAATAAAATTACATTTACTTGAGGGAAAGCTATCATGAAGATTACATTCCCCCATGGAAAGTTGTATTTCCTCACAAATTGTTTTTTATTTGATCCATGTCCACTTTTGTTGGTCGTAACCAAAGTAGTATGGACGGACCACACATTTCCGATTGGGAAATCCAACTAAAGTTATGGAATTCTTGATGCAAAATTCCTTGAGAATGTAATATTTTGATCCTTGACCAAATGAATCATTGTAGCAAACTAAACAGGTTTTACTGTAAAACTGTTTAAAACCTAACTGCTTCACTGATACTTTGTGATTGACCTTTTTGTTCAATTATCACATAAAATTACAGTAAAAATCACAAACAAAAATTATTGAAATGAATTTCTTGCTTTTATTCTCAATAAGAAATGTTCAAGTCCTTCCATTTTTTATTATCTATAAAAGTGTATAATTAGGGCTCGTAATCAGAAGATTTTGTAGAAAAATGTTTAGTGTATCATCAGAACAAGGTTAAACCATATGTAGCTTCATTGTGGTCAAATATATATAAAAATGAAGTTTCAAAGAGCAGAGTAAGATAATGGAAAGGTAACAGATATAAATTCTTAAAGTCTGAATTAACTTTATATGTGTATTGTTCATTCAATTCTAAAAATGACAATTTTTCCATTAAAATACACCTTGTATGAAGTTTGAAGTAATACATTCAGTTATATTCCACTGAAATATTTTAGTTTTTCAACAACTGTTAAACATACAGCATACTAAAATTGGGTCCACCAAAAAACTCCCAGACATTTTACTGCAAATATATATTTCTTTGTCAATACATGCACTTAACACTCCTACGAAAAAAATATTTACATCCACTTAAGTGGATGTTATAAAAAAAATTTTTAAATGTTATTTCGCAAATGTCTGAAAAGTCAAAATATTATTGCTCCTTAAAATATAAAGGGATAGGGTCAGTTAATGGCAATTTCATTTAAATACAAAATTATTAGCCTAATATTAATAACCTTTCAAGTTGCTCTGGGGCCTATTAGGCCCCAATTTTCGTAGGAATGTTAAGCCTAATAAATATGGACTTTACATCCCAATGTTTTGTTTATACATTTAATTTCAAATTAACACCCACATTGAAAAATCACATTTAAACTTAGCTTACATATAACATGATAAAAACTTTAACTGAAAAAGAAAAAGATACATCTTTATTGATTGTTCAAGTTAACTTTTTTTTGTACTGGATCTATTCACCACTTAAAAAAATTAAAACAGCTTTGAAAAAAATATGAAAACACCTGTAAAAAAACAATGTGATTTTGGGTCACCATAATCCCTTGCCTATGCTACAAAGTAACGTAATGTTGGAAGATTTTGAGAGAAGTGTTACACTACTTGACCCAAAGACCAACATCAACTTGATTACAATACTTCATCCATCAACTTTTGACCACATTGTGACCTCAAAGTGCCCTCTCATTACTGGAACCACAAATTAATGTGAAATCTCTCTAGATTAAAATTTTTTATTTTGAATTCAACCAACTTGTTAGTTTGGAAAATGTTTATTAAACCATTAAACCTTGAGTTTTACCATTTTATGTTTTCTAAAGGATAAGGTTCTCTATGACAGGAAAACCCTTTCTTAACTTATGAAATTTTTGCTCATAAAACACTCCAACATAAGACTTGGATTACAGAGGGAAACCATAAAAAGTCTGAAATACCGAACAAAGCTTCAACTGAATGAATATTTTCTTTAATTAAATGTGTAGAGAAACCTTCCCTCAAGATGTTTTATAAAACTTGGGAAGTGAAACTCTTAAATACAATGAGATTTTATCCTAAAACTCTGATCCCAGCTGTTCCATGGACACATCCAGGTTAAAAAAAGTATGCAGGAAACTATTTAGGAAAAGTATCACCCCAGCAACACACATTTCTTTAAACATTTTGGAAGTTACATACACAATCCTCAGAAAGTACAAAATTAGATGATACATATATACATGTACTATAATCAGTAAAAAGAACACAAGGTAGATAGACTTAACTTATAAAACTCCCAAAACCCAAATATAAAATTGAAAACAGGAATAACAGTCTTCTTTAATGTCCTAGTTAATGGTCCAACTTCCCAGTCTAATATATCACTGTATAAAAATATGCATTCCTTTACCACCTGATTTGCCAGCTTTCTACCAAACTATGTCAAAGTTAATATGTACTAAATCTCCTTAGCAAAGCTTGTATGTTCAAGCTGTTTGACAATTCATTTTGAAACCAAATTTCCATAAATCACTATTTTGATCACCCCCACAAAACTTGATGTACAAGATTTTAACAAACAAGGCATCAAACACTTGCAAAGTTTCCATACTTCTTGTGATTTCTTTAAAGACTACTTTTAACTAAAAGTTAAACTGCAGTATTCAGACCATTCTTTCAAACTAGAAACTTTATTAAAATTAAGAAGGTTCACCTACCCCTATGGGATGAAAGAAATTCATTTGTGGTGACAGTAAACTATACTGATTAAACTAAATAACAATAAACAATGTGATTAGAAACATATGGTAATTTTAAGTTGAACCAACTGCCCACTTTAAACCCTTATGATTCTGATACATATACATTGTAAATTAAACTGCCCTTTATCTTCAAGCAATTTCCATATCTTAAAGTATAACTGACCATTAAAAAGCAGATTCAAATATTTCAAAATTCATATTTCTCAATTTAGCCTTTATCAAAGGTTTAACTTTCTTTTCAACATAATTCATTTTTGTCTTAACAGCTATCTTTTCAATGGGGTTCCCAATTTATTAGCATAATAATTTTATTAAAGCCAATATCAACATGAAATTTAGCATATTTGTAGAAATTACACTCTTTCATAGGTCAAAGTTTTTTAACTCTTTATCAATTGTCTTGTTATGAGTCTAATTACTACTACTGAAGGTGTTAATTATATTAATTGCTCTAGTTCATTAACATTGTAGAAAATTTGCAGAATGTTTAATTAATTTAGCAGGGTAAGCCAAGAGGGAAGGCAGCTAGTCATCACCACCCACTGCCAACTCTTGAGCAACTCTTTGAACAAAAAATAGTGGGACTGACCATCACATTATAATGCCCCCATGGCTGAAAGGGGGAGCAGATTTGGTGCAATAGGGAATTAAACCTGCTACCCTCAGATTATAAGTCGAACACAGGTGGTTGGCAATGTTTGATTTGGTTGTGCCTAGCTTTTCTGCAAGCTCACATACTGTTGTGCAAGGGTCTGTCTCAACTTAATGCGTTTTCATCTTAGGATGGCTTCCCTCCTTGACCTTTGTGGTTTTCAAGACTTTCATCTCAATGTCAAAACCTTTGGAACCAATGCTGAACAGTATATTCAGTAACAAATCCATGGCTGAATGCCTGGTTGATGTTCCATATAGTTTCGGAAGCTTTTTGTCCAAGTTTGAAGCTGAAGTGGAAAATCAGATGAAAATCCTTCTTGTCCATGCTGCCTGGGAGGTTGTAAAACTTACTCTAAGTAGAGTTGAAACAGCTGAGAATTAAGACATTTTGTAAGCAACAAGCATTGGATTAAACCAACCAACCCAATGATAAGTTACTCAATATTCAGCTTCTAAATGTCACTGTGAGAATTCAAACATATATTTCTGGACAACCTTATACTTTTGTGCTCAACTTGAAGGTTAACAGTATTTATTCAGTTTTCAGACATTATAATTTTCCTAAATGAAAATATATTCCAAATAGCTACTTCTCTCCTCTCACAAGATTATCTTGAATCCCACAATGAAAAAGAGGGAAGCACATCTGTATACCCCAGAAGTGTCCTGAAGACTACCCCAAAATGAAAGAAACAGACCAGATAATCCTAGGAGGAGCACTGTATGACATCTGAGCCAAGTATCTCTTCATCAGTAACAATAAAAACATGATCAGGAGAACAAGAGTCAGGGGGAAACCTGATATTTGATTCCAGGAACTCACAGGGTAGACACTAATGTCAGGGATCTGGGAATACGTCATGTCCAAGGCATGTCTATTGAATATACTCAACCTATATGACAAAGAACCAGCCCCAAGCAACTGCACGCCATTAACAACCTCATCATCAAATGACAGAAAACCAAGCACAGAAGCAGAAAGTGGTCATGTAGATCTTGTGCATTTTACAACACAGAAAACAAGTGGAGAGGGGGAATATGGACAATCCAAAACCTTTTAGAGGACTTGTGAAAGGTTTACTTGATTTCCAAAACCTCACTCCCTAGGTACTTACATACCCATGAGGAGGGAGAAACTGTATTTGAGTGTCTCAACTTGAAAATAAGTTATCTTAAGGATTTTGTAAATCCCTCCCCACCACCACAAAACCACTGCCCTACTCTGAACTAAATAGTTATAAACATCATTATGGAACTCATTCAGCAGATTACCTCCATGGTCAACCACTCCAGCACCTTGAAGCTGATAAGTGATAAGGACTCCTGTACTCCAGTGGAAGAAAGGAGAGTACAGTGGAAGGATTGCAATGCTCCAGAGAACGCCAAGGGTGATCACAAAACCCTATTTTTATAAAAGCAGATTAAACCAATTTATTCCATCGAGGCATGGCATGGATGGCCAACAATCCCTTTCTACTTCATCCATGCTATCCATTGTTAGTATGGTCCAGGATGGGCATGTTACGGTGTAATTATCACAAGAAATCTACACTCTAGTGACCTTGTGAAACACCACATCTTAAAGGTAAAGGTACATAGCCATGGAATATAAGAATCAACACAGTTCACAGTGTAGATTTGATAGCACAATGTCTGTGAAAGATTATAGCCGTCTAAGTAGAACCCATTCTGAGTACACACAGAATACTTGGTCAGGCACTACTTGCCACAGAGCTGAATCCAAAGTGAAGCAGAAGCAGGGTCTTCTGTAAAAATAAAAGCATTAGTAAAGACTTACCTTGTGTCACAGCCATGCTAAAGCTTGTAAAATAGCCACAGGAAGCAGGCAACACCCCAAGGAAGGAAAAACAGCAATGTGGTGTAGGTAATGGGAGATGAATGCCTGATAATAGAATCTCTTCCAATGACCGACAAAGATGAGAAGAAATTGATAATGATCAATAGGATCACACTAGGGAGAAAACAAGGAGAAAGAGCCCAACTAGAAACCACACTGAACCCAATGGTGAGGGCAACCAAGGGAAGATCACAGAAAGAGAAAAGTTGCCAAGGGATAAAAAGGTGGGAATGAGAACTCAAGAAGAAATTGGTAGCCAGCCCTAAAAGACAAAAAGTGAACTGACTCAAAGTAAACAGGGAACTAGACATACCAAAGTCATCAACCAATAAGGTGAGAAAAGCACAGTGTAAAACCAAACATATGAGGTCTGTTTGAATTGCACGGCTCCAGTTGGTTCCAGGGGAATCCACTTGGTATCGCTAGGTTTGCACAGATCAGCTGATTATGACACCATTTCCCGATTGCAGATATCTTCATCTGTGTATTAGCTATGCGGTTTAGGTAAAGTGCGATTTTTTCGTTTGACGGATTTCAAAATGAATGACCTGAAGGAGTAACGACTTGCTGTGAAATTGTGTGTTAAACTTGGAAAATCTGCAACTGAAATTTTTGCTATGCTTAACACGGCTTACGGTGATGTTGCTATGAAGTATACGGCATGTTTCAAGTGGCATGAACGTTTTAAGGATGGTCAACAGTCTATCGAAGATGATGAGCATCCTGGACATCCTTCCACATCAACTGATGACCCACACGTCGACAAAATCAACACCCTGGTGCGGGCAACTTGACGTCTGACTGTCAGGGAGCTTGCTGAAGAGTGTGGGATATCAGTTGGATCTTGTTATGAGATTTTGACCAAAAAATTGAAAATGCACTGCATTGCTGTGAAATTTGTGCCTCAGAACTTGTGAGTTTTTCCGATCACTGTTTTCCCCACTCCCCCTACTCACCTGACCTTGATCCTTGCAATTTTTTCTTGTTCCCCAAACTCAAAAGACCCTTGAAAGAAAGAAGATTTGAGACAATTCCCAAGATTAAGGCAAATGCGACAAAGGAGCTGGAGGAAATTACAAAAGAAGCGTACCAGGACTGTTTCAACAAGTGGAAACACGGTTGGGATAAGTGTGTGCATTGGGGGGGAAAGTACGTTGAAGGTGTCCAAGACCTGTAACTTCTAAATAAAGTACATTTTGTTCTATGAAAAAATAGCCCTTGTGAAAATTTTAAGGGTGGCTATTTTTCAATGCTGTTACTTTGTATTCTATGCACTATAAACCTTTTTCGCATTATCCTAGTCTCTACTGCAAAATAAAAAAAAACAACCATCTACTGAGCTATAACTAACTTTTGTCAGTTTACAGTAAATTAACTTTACCATAATGTTAAAAAGTAGTTTCAATGCCAAATAGCATTGATGTATTTGGTATGTTTCTTGGTTGAGTAAAATACTATATAAACATACACGCACATAAAAGGAAATACATTTGCATAATTTTATAAACGGTAAAATGAGAAAAAGTCTGACAAGACGAAAGGAAAGTGTAAAGAATTTTGATTATCTTATTACAGAAAAGGCAAATAAAATTATTCTTTATTTTAAATCAGGGAGGTGGGAGGTTTGGCAAGTAATAACTATTTTATTAAGAATGCATCACTGCTAAAGGTGTTTCAAATCAGCAGAAGATTTCAAAAATCTGCTTCAGTTGCTTGTATAAAGAAATGAAAAGACCAAATAATGATACAATTTGATTATATGGTACAAGTTTCAATTGAACTGAATTGTTTATTAATTACATGACTGATGGGCCACTCTGATATTGGTGGTGGTACATAAAATGACCTGTCACTGATTTCTTATTTTATACATATATATATCTAGACAGACACACTTATACACTTGTAGAATTAATATAACTTGTTTATCAATATGGCATATCCCATTTAGGTACAACAATTTTTGATTAAATGAAGTCCATACTTTCTAACACAGCATTCTGACTTTGCAAAGTTAAAGATAACAAATGTAATTTATACATACATTTCTAATTTACATACAGTTTAGGAATCCTAGAGTACAAAACATTTCTATGATCTTTCATAGATTATGAGGAAAATCCATAAATTTAAATATTTTTATTTATGGACAGTCAAGTAAATATATTTCAAAATTTTTCTTTCACACTAGGTTTACCAAGCATCATCAGATGGCAAATAAATTAAAAATCCTTTTTCTAATACACATTACATTTTACTTGGTTTATCTAGCATTATCACATAGCAGATAAATATGATTATGTACTTGGAATAAGGTTTTCCAAAGTGTTGGTTGTCAGTTTGAATTGGAGCCACAAACGACTGGAAAAAAAGACAAAAAAAGGCTTAAGTTTCTGTAAAATTTACAGAATTACCAATAATCTTAGTTTTATTAAATTTTACTTAAGAACAGAATAAACAAAAAACGATACTTTTTTATATAAAGAATCACATTTTAATATCTTTGCAAACCAGGATTTGTCTCACTAAGTGAATGTAACCCATAAGTGTGTAATCAATGGACAAAAGTAGAAAACGAACTGAGACAAGTCTACATAGAAGCTAGGAGAAACAACCGTGACTTAAAACAAATGAATGATTAGTATTAAGTTTTAATCTGCAGTTCTCTTTCTGCATCTCTCAGATAATAGAATGTTTATACTTTAGTAACTCAATGTGTTGTTATAGCCCCATCCATTCTAACAATAACCTGCAATGAAAAGTTTCAAAAATCATTATTGTTTTTATTATTATTACTGTTACAATTTCTTTAATGTTGGGCCACAGCAAATACAATATTTCTGGGCAAAGAGGCATACCAAAAAACATTTGGAACCCAATCACCTAGATTCTAAAGGATCACAATTCACTACATTTATTACAAACATTTGAAACTATATTTTCCTGTCAGAAACTAGCTTTCCATAACTATTTTAAGAATGTATTGAAAGGTCCAAAACTTTTATTTAGAAGTATCCCTTTTTAATTTTGCAAAAAATACTTTCACGTTGAGAACAGACAAAAGTATCTGTTTTTGAAGTTAATGCACTGTAATTTTTAAGTTTTCTCATGACATTACAACTTCATATTGTTTTAGCTTGCAAATGAATTGAGATGACTAAAATAAAAATATTTACTTTCTTTCTAAACTAATTTTAAGGAAAAAAATCAAATGCACAATTGATAATTTACATAAAAATATTATGTAAATGGCCAATGACCGAACCTGTTAAATGAAATGTGTCTTTTATTGTAATTCGGATATTAAACAATCTTCCATAATATATTTGACAACACTTGCATTCCCTTTAGTCAACAGTTTGAAAAAGAAAGAATTCATGGTGGATGCTGCTAGCTAGTTGATTTTTCTCTAGTCACCAGTTCAAGATTTGTTATAGTGGCAGTGTCTTAGCAATTCTGCCATAACAAAAACAGAGTAGGCAAGTCTGGTGATAACATTTTGACCACTCGGATAGTCAGAAATATTGATAGTAGTAAAAAAATTACAAATGATGATTTTGTTTAGTTGATCATTTTTGTAACAACTGATTTCATGGTAATTTCAATTAACCCTTTTACTGTGGACTTGGTACAACATAAACACATTTACACACGTATTTACACTATAACTTTTAATGCACATTTATCTTCATAAAATTTAGTTGACTTTTAGCAACGATTACAATCATTTTCTAAACAAAAAAATCAAACTTTTAATGAAATATTTTTACAAACAAATTGTTTTTGAAAATAGTCTGAGTGCAAAGTGATTACATTTAATAATAAAGAAAAATTATTTTTTATCCTAAAATCTCAAATATTATTTGTGTAATCTCTAAAACCCCCTTCATGTATTTCAAATGTTTGTTTTCGGTGAAATTTTATATTTTTGGTTATTTTTTATCATCTAACTGTGTGGGGGTTTGTCACTTAATCAACCTTATAACTATCCTTTAAAAATTATGAAATATAAATTATAATTTTTTGTGTTAGAATAACTACACATTATAACACAAAAATACAAATGTTTAACCTGTTCAGTGTCATGGGTGAGTTAATTTGTTCTCAATAATACCCAACTTCAACACTAGATGTCAGCACCATACATGCATTTGATCTACTTACAAATTATTTAACTTTCAATCCAAAATGGTATCACAAAAAAGTTACAAAATGAAGAAGCATTGGAATCGTATTGTAGTAGCTAAAATACCTGGCAGTCAACAGCTTAATGTAAGTGGCTTAAGTCTGATAATGCGATACATTGACATATATGTATCGTTTTTATTGGTTTTTATTCTTATTATATTGACTATCCACTCATGGCTAGCTAAAATAACTTACATTGACACTGTGCACATGCACTCTTGTCATATATCAACTAATATAATACTGATCTTCAGTGGACTAGTATTTTGTAATATAGTCACATTTCACTTATTAATCATATATATTTACAGATTATTACACTTATAAATAAATTATCAAACATATTTCTCTTATAAAATAGAATAATAAATCTAGAAGTAAAGGCAACAATTATCTCTTCTTTCTATAACTTTTGAATTTGGTTGTTGCTGAGCACAGGTTGCAAAACTTTTAAAATGGAGGATATCAAAGTTTGTTTCATTTAGGTTTTATAAATATATTATTGAATTACCAAACAGATCACTAGTAACTACATTGATACAATTCCACTATAATTTATTAAGCTTAGTAAGATTTTAGATATTTAAAAACTGTGAAACTTTGACCTGCCTAAAGACACAGCCTACCTCCTTGAAATCTTGGTTTAAAAAAATATGATAGCCTTTTCACAGATTAAAATGACCGAGAATCACCCTAGGAACATGATGAACATGTAATATACTGTAGTAAGAATATATAAGAAACGTTTTCATAAAACTAAAAGAGATGAATGGGGTCACTGTGTTTGTTTCAGTACACAGACCATATAAAAAGATATAAGGTTCTTATTTTATATCATAACTTGTCAATATTAGTAATATCAGTTTCTAATTTGTACAAAATGATAGCCTTAGTATTTTTACATCACAAACATTTGATTTTAAAGAACGCTGCATTCAACATACCATATGACTTACTAAAATTTACTTTTAAATGTGTTCAATATTTTAAATTAACTAAGCAATATGTTAAATATAAATTTGAACAATAATCTATAATTTGATACCAAATTTACTGACAAATTTATAAAATAAAATTTCAATAAAAGTCAGTGAGCATGATGACACGGCCTTCAACTAGTGACCCACTGCGAAAGAGTTAATCAACTGTTAAAATAGTCGAAAAAGTTATATTGAAAAAACATTAATTTCCATTAATAAATTTACATGACACTAATCAATATGATCACTGTCACAGGTAACCAGTTACAGAGATTAAATATTCCAGATCTACTTACATTTAATAATAATGTCAGCAAAGATATAAAATTATTTTAACTTGTTACAAAGTGTTCTGCATGATCTAAGAAAAGGTATTTCAAATATTCTGTTTTAAAAACAATAGTATATTCAAACATATATTTTCTTTATTAAAAATGTGCATCTTTTTCTTTAAAATTATCAACAACAACTATCAACATCATAAATGTTGCTAATAATTCTTCAGTATGAAAGATGTTCAAAGAGTTTCACATTAAGAACAGTGAGTTCTTGCCTCATCATAGTGACTAATTTGAGATTTAGATCTCAGATTAATTGTGCCTTAAATGAATTCAGTTTAATGGTAAGCCAGTAGTAAGATCAAAATGTTGTTCTCTCCTTATCAATAAAAATGTTAACACCCATACCAGCCATTCTGAGATACATGGATATATGCATGCCCCATGTTTGGTATTACTGGCATACAAAAATGTATGCAATAAAAAGGAAAAAAAAACCAACAAAAACATCAGATGTTTATTTATTCTAATCCTACCTAAAAGAAATAACTCATGGCTATTGAGAACTCCATGCTATTTATAACTCAATTTGTATGTGTTTCTGTGTACACAGAGTTTTGGGACAACATGGGACCTATTGTTCCATCTCAGCTGTTCCTCAGTGTAAAATTAATTGAATTAAAAAGAAACTTAAATCAGTCCTTTTGTTCATATCCTGATCAACCTTTTTCAGATTTAGATTTACTGTCTCTTTCAACATATGATGGTAAACCATTCCAAACAATCACTCTCTTAAAAAAACTAAATTGGTAGAAAATTACTCCTAACCTGACAAAATTTATATTTATTTCCCCAAATCCTACTATCCCCACTGTTAAGTGTGAAAAACAGTCTGCGAGATTTTAAACTCTCCTTGTATGATAACCCCCCTCCAATTCTACAAACCATTCTAGTAACCCTCCTCTGAACAGTTTAAAACAGATGAATGTCCTTCCTTTGGTAAAAAGCCCAAAAATGAACATAGGTTACTAAATGTGGTCTAATCACATATATATGTATATACATTTTTTTATTTTAAATCTTAACCATTATTTGACAGAAGAGTAAATATACTGTCTGAAAACTTCACTCCTTTCTTAACCTAGTTGTAATAGAATCCCTTTTCTTACAGAATGATTTCTCTACGTTAATTATAAATTTCTAGATCCTTAGTTATTACAAAAGAACTTAAGCCTTCTTTAATTGCATGTATTTACATAATCTTATTATATTACAGTATATAATGCTTGTTTCTTTACCTTTCTAAAGTATTTACTTTGGCAGATCAATTACATTTTTCAAAAACTTCCATTTATAATTTGAAGCTACAATCTAATGGTAGCCATCTTGGAAGAAACTTAAAAATTAGCCAAGCAGTCTAAGACAGCTTCATATAATTGTAGAAACATAGAAAAGTAACCTTTGGCTAGTGCACAAGTTATTTTAAATTATTAAAGATATGTGCAAAACCTAGCCTTCACAGTCATCAGTTATGACTAGTGTAAGACAAAATCATACCAGATGCATTAGTTTTTATTCCACTGTTAACTATGCATTCCCCCAAAAAAAAGCTTTAAAAGTATTTAATAGCTACTGTGTTTTGGATATAGTGTTATGAAATACCAATTTCTAACAATTACAAATACAGAAGTGACCAATATAATACCACCATGCATCATATAATAATACTGCACTAATTTGTAGGAATTATAAAGTGCACAATTTTATACTCTACCTTTCAGTAAAGTTTTCTGAAAACTTAGCTTTAAAAATACACTCACATTTAATAAATCCAACCAAAATTAAAAAGACAAAATTAAGCATAAGGCTTACAAAAACATTTATAATAAAGTTCATAACTTCTGGAAAATTTAAATATAGTATAGCTTCATGGCATACTTTTTATCCAATTTTACAACCTGTTTTTGTTTTTTTGTAAATTTGTTTAAAACAGACTAACCTAAATACCTACATCGAGTTTAGGGTGAAGTCCCTATAAATATATCCACTAATAGTTTACCATAACACTAAGTTCGTTATAAAAATTATTTCATAACTATCGCAATTATTAATACTATACTCTATTTAATATTTTAACTCATAATATAAGCATAACTTGTACAATTAATAAATTACACTTTAGTGTTACTTAATTAAAGAGTTTCCCAAAACAGACTGATTTAATTTTTCCTAAGGGAAATGTTTTGACATAAGATTTGTTTATCACGTATTAAGTTACATATTTTTTATATTTCTTACTAATCACAACACCACAACCACAGTTAATGTCACTCAATATACAGTCATCGTTATTAAACCTAATCTAGTGTCATTGTATCAGTATCAGATTAAATTTCAACGTCATATTTATCTAGGCTTAGTTAATAATATTAATAATCATTCATTTCAGTTTATACAAAAAGTAGATTGACAAATCACATTATTACTGAAGACAAATCAATTTTAAAATATATTACAGGTTACCTATATTGTTTCACTTTAATTTAGAAATAGTAAACAATGAAATTAACTTACATTCTAAACACAACGCCTTTGAAATACTAGACCAGACGTTAAGCCTAAATTATTCTTTCACAAAAAATCAGTACGATCATGAACTTTGTACTTTGAAGTATATTACCAGAAGAGGACGCTCTTATTCATCATCATTTGCTGCTAATTTTTCTATAGACCTAACAACTTTAGAAAATGAAAAATAAAGTAGAGGGTAAACAAAAAGAATAAATGCCTATTAATTTTTTAAATATTAAAGTCTGGAGTCAGCTCGTATGTGTAACGAAGAAAACTTTATTACAAGTTTAACATATTAACAAAATTTCGGCAAGTGTTGTAAATTAATCCTTTAAGACATTCTCCGAAATATCACTCTGAGTCAGTCAGTGGCTGCCCTTTTCAACTTTATTCAAGCCAATTTTGATCTAAAATAATCTGGCATAGTCTAACTCAACACTTGTACGAGGATACTACCAAAGTGTAATAAATAAAATACACAAAATGATCTTATTTTGCAACAACCGTACTTTAAGTCTTCCAATGTACGCTTCTACTTGAAATTTTAATGAAAACTTCCTACAAATTTCGTATTTTTCAATTATTGTATTCCTTACACACAAATACAGACAAAGTTATCAACTAAAACCCATTTCTGCACAATTTTCTTCAGTAGTTAGTAGCAGTTCCCTTTTCCTGGTGAAAAGATGGTTTAACTCTAGTTTGATTCACAGTTCAAGATATTCTATGATGTGCAAAGACTTCACTTTTATTCTGAAGAATAATGTACATACATCAAGAATATATGCTATCCCATTTAAAGTAATCTCTCCCAGCTTATGCCATTTTCGAAAGCAATGCTGGTAATCTTCAACTGTTACGCAACTAAGTTCTGCTTTCATGTTATCATGGATGATTGGAATGTCATCAAATTTCTTTCCTTTCAACTTAGTTTTGATTTTTTTGAACAGAGAAAATCACACAGGGCAAGATCGTGAAAATTTGGTGGGAAGTAATCACAGCAGTGTGTGAAGGCGCGTTGCCATGACAAAGACGCATCCAGAATTTTTCAGTTAAAATCGTCTGACAAGATCGACAGGAAATGTCCAGTTCATCAGCAATTTCGCGAATAGTTAATTGTCGATCACTTCGAAATTTTTCTTTCACTTTAGCGACTGTTTCATCAGTGGACGATGTCGACGGTCATCCAAAACGTAGATCATTTTTGACCAATTCCTGGCCATCTTGGAAGCGTTTTATCCACTGATTAAGTGCAGCCTTACTTAAGCAGTCATCATAAAAGGCAGTTATTAACATTTCCAAGATTTCTGTTCCTCTTTTATTATTTTTATACAAAACTTGATACAAACACGTTGTTATTCTTGTCTGTTAATTTTATTACTACAGGGGACAAGAGACACGTCTGTGTTTGAACACGGTTTTCCCAACATAGGTATAAGGATGGCTTGTTTTGGGGTAGATCACTATTTGTATTTTCTACAGCTCACTGCCGCTGTACTGGCACTTGTAACACAAGAAGTCTTAAAACTTTTTAATCACATTTCGTATGGCATCCATACTGAAATGATCACCACTGCAATGTCATTTACTAGCCTAATTGAGAAAAAAGTTGAGTGGATGGAGAAAAAGAAGTCACGAAATGATTCTGAAGATAAGAACAAAAATCTTTTTGCATTAAACAAATTTTCTTGATTTACTGATACTAGTTTATCATGAGAGGAACTCATCACATTTAATGCAATAGAAGTCGATAATGAGAGAAAGAAAGTTGTGGAGCCACTCAGATGTCCACTTATCTTCTCTTCCTTTCTCAGTTAGTGGCATATCACTATGTAATCTGCGAAATGGCAAATAAATATTCAGTTGTTTTTATGTTTTACTGTCTTTTGGTATCACATAACTAGACTACAAATTAACTTATTTGCTTAGTGTAACATATTAGTTATCATGTGGCCATATGACAATGGCTGTCACAAAAAACTACAGTATAACCGAATGTCAGTCATTTTGTAATACCGTGCAAATAATATTACTCTGTCAATTCTAACTCAATGTACATAAACAAACTTAAAAAAGAAACTTAGAAGTCGGGAAGAACATGTAGTGGACCAGATGATGAATAAAAAACTTTGTATTTACTCTGTTGTTGTTATTTCTATTGGTATAAAATGTGATGCTGTTACATATAATTTTAGGACATTTGTTTTTATCTCGTTATTGTCATTATTTTTCTGTATTTCTAGGCATAAAATAACGCCCATAGTCATTCAGCGGAAAGTCTGTTTAAAACACAAAAAATCAGTTTTCAGTGCCCAGCGTGGGCACAGCAAGTATAGCCTATTATGTAAGTTTGTGATTAACAATAAACTAATCAAATAAACGTGAAACAATCCCCTCCTCATGGTGGGAAGATGTTACTGTTACTCATAATGCTAAAATTGGTGTTTAATTTTTTGTGGTAGACACAGCAGATAACCCAAAGAAACATTGGACCCGGCATGGTCAGGTGGTTAAGGCACTCGACTCGTAACCCGAGGGTCGCGGGTTCGAATCCCCGTCACACCAAACATGCCCTTTCAGCCGTAGGACGTTATAACTTAATAGTTAGTCCCACTATTCGTTGGTAAAAGAGTAGCTAAACAGTTGGCGTTGGGTGGTTACGACTAGCTTACACTGCTAAATTGAGGACGGCTACCGTTTGCGCAAAATACAAAACAAAACGAAAGGGCCAATAAATATTCCAAACAGTGCTGCCATCTTCTGACTATTTTATTTTAATATTATTTTTCTTCACCTTTATTCATTTTTGGTTCAGTGCAAACTTAAAAGTTTGATAAACTAAACAGAATTAACTAAAGTTGTCATCACTACTTTGTCGTTACTTATGAACTTGTTATAAGTATTTTTTTGAAAAACTTTCTCTTACAAATAGCATAAATAAAATGAGATGCAATTGATATAAAACTGAGAAATAATAATAATGGGTTTTGTTTTTCATTCATTGGACGTGTTCGAAACAATCAAGAAGAGATAATAATAATGACCGTTCCCGAGGATCGCTTAATATTATGGCCCCAAAGTGCAAATGGAAGTGAACCAATTTATTTACCCTCCTTCCCAATGGCACAACAGTATGTTTGCGGCCTCACATCGAGTTTCGATACCCGTGGTGAGCAAAGCATAGACAGCTTATTGTGTAGCTCGACTCGTATTTCGAGAATCGTGGGTTCGAATCCCCGTCACCCCAAACATGCTCGACATTTCAGCCGTGGTAACCCCTCAAAGAATTGGAAACCCCTTCCAAACATGTAGTCAATTTCCGGTCAGTTACTTCTTTCTTTCTTTGTGAACCTGACGATGACCGAAGAAGGTCGAAACCTTGTTTGCTTTTCTGCGTAAAATATTTTCTTAAACCAAACGAGCCGTTTTTGCATATATATTTCTCACAATTGTTATTTGATTTAACAACAAGAATAGCTGAGCTAACTAACTCCATATTGCTTTAACTATTCGTGTGAAAAATATAAATACGTCTTAATCTAAAACTCCATTTGCCACGTAGAGAAGGTTAAAGATACTACGACATTTGAATGTCATACTGCGTCTGAAAAGGGAACCGTGAAAAACAACATAATTTTAAAAGTTTACTTCCTGACAATTGGCGACTGAAAAAGCCTACATCTAGGCCTAATTATGTAATTCGATTGGTAAGAACACGAGAATCACAAGAACAAACACACAATTTGTAGGCCTGTGATGCAATAAAACAATTCAACAGATCAAACTGTAGGGGGATGATTGTATGCACCATACCCCTCAAGTAAAATGAAGGGGGTGTATACCCCATCCCCCCAGGATCTACGTCCCTCTCTACAACTGACCTAAATTTCGTGTGCTCTGCCATCACGATAGTGAAAGAAAACGCGCTACTCTAATTACAACAATGATGATCCGTTGTTTACCTTTCTTAAATTGCCATTTACTTCAAGAATCGGCTATGTACAGTGAAAAGAAGTACAAAAAAAAAAGGCGGAGGATCTTAAAATGTTATCAATAGCTGCTCAAATAGTCGCCTCAAACTAAATTTATGGAAGGAATCTACGTGCAATATTCACGAACAAACACATGAAGAATGTATCTGTTTAATCCTTTATAAATATCATGTCATGCTGTCTCAAGAAAGTGTAAAGCTCGAATGAATAAACGCAATAAACAGGAAAATATTACTGTTTGAAACAGTTTCTTGCCGGTAAGTCGACTGAAAGATATCTGTTCCCTAAACTTAAACTAGAATATTAGAAGAGAAGCGATACCTGGCCAATGAAAATTACAGAAAAAAAAAGGTAAAGTAAAAAACAAAACAAACAACAACAACGAAAGTTTATTGACGTGGATGATAAAGATGGGTTAATGTTTCAGAATTATTTTCTTCGAAGATAATTTAGAAACCAATATGCATGGAACGGAATTACTTGTTTGTTTGTTTGTTTTGGAATTTCGCACAAAGCTACTCGAGGGCTATCTGTGCTAGCCGTCCCTAATTTAGCAGTGTAAGACTAGAGGGAAGGCAGCTAGTCATCACCACCCACCACCAACTCTTGGGCTACTCTTTTACCAACGAATAGTGGGATTGACCGTCATATTATACACCCCACGGCTGGGAGGGCGGGTGCGAACCCTGGATCCTCGGATTACGATTGCACGCCTTAACACGCTAGGTCATGCGAGGCCACGGAATAACTTATATTTGAAACCAGAACAATATTGTTTGCATCAAAACGGAGTTAGATGTGTGGGGGAAAATAAATAATATATAAAACACGTATTTACTGGTGCCTTGACATTAATTATTACACTGTTTTAGATGGAATCAGGCCTGGCATAGTTAGGTGGGTCACGGGTTCGAATCACCGTCATACCAAACACGCTCACCATTTTAGGCGTGGGGGCGTTATAATGCTACCGCCAATTCCACTATTCATTGGTAAGAGAGTAGCCCATGAGTAGGCATCGGGTGGTGATGACTAGCTGCCTCTCCTCTAGTCTTACACTGCTAAATTAGAGATTGCTAGCGCAGATAGCCCTCGTGTAGCTTTGCGCGAAATTCAAAAAAGAAACAAATGAAATGAAACTTAATCAGTGATTAAAAATGAAAGTTTCAAACATTGTTTAGAACTAGGACGATCATCTTTAATTTTATCAACAATTCTGTACGTCATTTGTTTCCTGTAAAATGTTCTTAACCTAGTATCATAATCTTGCACATATTCCTTGTTATATTTTCAGTTGCACTTTTTCATACCAAAACAACATTTTTTTCTTAAGTGAAAAGAACAAAGAAATTGGATTTAGATGTACAACTGTACAACCCTCAAATTCTTTTAATTTTTATTTAACCTGACTGTTTTTATTACGTCATATTTACCATTTATGATAAAGCCATGAAAGTTCATTAAAAAGAGATTAAATGCAAGTGTTAAATGTAAAAATATGTTAGGTTTTCAACATATGGTGTTAGAGTTCACAGTTGCAAAAATAAAAGGTGTATATTTCAAATTATCAGGTTATGACATCATCACACTATCAGGGAAACTATATTATGAACTGATAACTTCCAGGTGGGACAAGTTAAACAAATTTTATCACTGGTACTCAAGGCACAGTTTCTAGGTTTGTCAACCAAAAATCAAAGAGGGTGACCTGTAGAAACCCCTTTGGAAGTTTAAGACCGACATTAGACACCCTCTATTATTTTATGTTTTAGCCAAAATAAGTGCAATTTCTCAGCTTTCTTATCATAGTTTAAGCCTTTTCAAGTGAAAAAAAATCTCCTATAATAAAAATAGTAAATCACAAATACTTCCACCTGCCAGTCTACAAATTTACAATGCTAAAATCAGGGGTTCGATTCCCCTCGGTGGATCAGCATGTTTAGTGCAAAATTCGATCTACGTTACCACTTTGGATGTACTTGTAAGTCTGCAAGCTTTTAAAGTTGTTCATCTTCTGATCATTGCTGCTCTTGATGTTACCAGATACTTGTGAAGATAACATAACATCATTTAGCTAAATTAGGGTTTTGCTATAATAATAAAAAAAATACAATTTATTATTCTATCCAGACTTTTTTTTTCTAGCCAACTTTTTTTAACGGACATATTAGGGCCAGGCATGGTCAGGTGGTTAAGGAACTCGACCCGTAAACTGAAAGTTTGATTCCCTGTCGCACCAAATATACTCGTCCTTTCAGTCATGGGGTGTTATAATGTGATAATCAATCCAATTATTCGTTGGTAAAAGAGTAGCCTCAGAGGTGGTGGTGAGTAATGATGACTAGCTCCCTTCCTTCTAGTCTTACACAGCTAAATTAGGGAAGGCTAGCGCAGATAGCCCTCGTGTAGCTTTGAGCGATATTCAAAACCAACGAACACATTATTTCCCTTTTCCTGAACATTTAATCCTATGGATTATAAATAAGCGTTTTGAAACCACTCTTTTTCAAGTCCATTCTTTATATGCTTTTTTTCTACCAACCTGGGGTACAAATATTTACGAATAAAGTTTGTACAATCTGTAGTTTCTTTTATGTAAACTTTGGGCGCACAACTTGGAGTTATTCTAAGTCTCTGTGCCTTTCTTCATCAAGTACTTGCACTATAATTATACATATTTTGTTTTAATTTGCGTACTTTAGCTTATTACAAGGCCACAGATATCTTTAAAAAATAATAATATTTTATACAAGACATCAAAGAGGCATAGCGTCCATGAGTCTCTTGAACAGTTAATTTTGTGTATGATTAACAACGTTTATTTACAGTTGTATCTTTAATGTTAATAGGTGGTAATAGGGTGACGGTCAATCCCACTATTCGTTGGTAAAAGAGTAGCCCAAGAGTTGGCGGTGGGTGGTGATGACTAGCTGCCTTCCTCTACACTGCTAAATTAGGGACGGCTCGGTGCAGTGGGCTAACAACCTACTCACTTAAATACTTGTTGAACAATCT
Source organism: Carcinoscorpius rotundicauda (assembly GCA_011833715.1). Classification (NCBI taxonomy): domain Eukaryota; kingdom Metazoa; phylum Arthropoda; class Merostomata; order Xiphosura; family Limulidae; genus Carcinoscorpius; species Carcinoscorpius rotundicauda. The sequence goes on from CM022393.1 coordinate 144,910,061, forward strand.
GCAAGCGATTGCGGCCTTGTGTTCCTAGATGGAATCTAAGGGTGATAACTAACTAACTAACAAAGTCGTGCACTTCATTTATTTTTGATATATTTTGTGAAGTGGACGCCTTCTTTTAAAATAATATAATTATTTTCATGTTTAGTGCAAAATTTGACTTACGTTACCACTCTGCAAGCTCTTAAAGTTGTTCATCTTCTGTTCGTCGACTGCCATTGATGCTACCAGATAATTGTAAAGATAACATAACATTTGGGTAATTTCTCATTTCATCGTTTCAATTAGTAATTTTATTTGTGTCTGGTTGTTTTGAATAATCATTATCTTACTCCATTTCTGCAAAGGCTTGTGTGTTTGTTTGGAATTTCGCACAAAGCTACTCGAGGGCTATCTGTGCTAGCCGTCCCTAATTTAGCAGTGTAAGACTAGAGGGAAGGCAGCTAGTCATCACCACCCACCGCTAACTCTTGGGCTACTCTTTTACTAACGAATAGTGGGATTGACCGTCACATTATACACCCTCACGGCTGGGAGGGCGAGCATGTTTAGCGCTACGCGGGCGCGAACCCGCGACCCTCGGATTACGAGTCGCACGCCTTACGCGCTTGGCCATCCCAGGCCAATTATATTTGTCTTCTGTTCAAACATTTAAAGAAAATTATGGGATACCTGCGTGTAATGGACGTAGTTTTCACATTTGATCATTTGATGACATATTAACTTTATTTTAATATCTTAATTTAATAAATATGTATTGACATTTTTAGGGTATGGTGAATAGGACAAACATTCTAAAAAAATAAAATAACAAAAGATCTGCTTATAGAGATTTATTTGAATTGCCAAAATATATATTATATACGTCACATGTATTCCAGTGAAAAATCAGACTCCGTATTCATTGTATGCATGCCAGCCAATCATAATACTCATACGATCTGGCTGACTTGTTGTTAAGATGGAGGACCCCACACCAAATATAAGCACGGGGACTCACATGTCTGACGAAGGGATTATTACCGGGTTTTGTCATGGCGACGGCCTAGAGGTGTCACATGGTTCTAATTCTTCAATAGAAAAAGATACTATTTCATTAGATAAATGTAATACAGAGTTATCTTTTAAAAGTACTGAGAGTCATGATAAAGAATGCCTATTTCAAGATGGCGGGAACTTGGTTGATATGGCGATGTCACCCTCTCTCGTCGGAGGAGAGCGTCTCGGACCTTTTCGAGATGGGGATCACGATGTCTTTAATATCAGTGGCCCACCAAGCGTACTTACATCAACTAGTGAAAGTGATTCATTACGTCTTGATCAACCTTATATTGATGATAAAAAGGTGGACGAATGGTTAAAGTTTCAACGATCAGATGTTAGTTTGTCAAGTGTTGCATTCGAAATTAAAAACGAAACAAATGAAGATGTAATATTCGAGTCAGCGAATTTGCCGGTACCGGAGCAAGAGCCAAAATATTCTAGTAGTAATGGTGCTATGAGTTTAGATTTCATTCCGTCATATTGTGAGAAAGATTCATTAGAAGTAACAGAACCAATTTTAAGTGATTCTTCAATTTTCCAAAAGCCAAAAGATATTGATACTTTACCAACATTGTTTGAAAACAGAAATGACAAGAGAAAAAAAGATTATTTTGTTACAGCCAATCCTGTTAGTACTAGTAATTTAGTTTCTGAAAAACATAGAGGAACAGAAAGTGATACTAAAGTTCTATCTAGTACATGTATTTTCTCAAATGCTGTAAAACTTCAGCCTAATGACAGCATCATTCTGAATGTATCAAACAGGAACAAAACAAGTGGCAACAAATCTTTTGAAACTTGTGACAATGCAGGACTTTCAAAACATATGCAAATAACATCCATTAGTACAAGCACTACAGAAAGTTGCCTGACTTCAGAGGAAAGAGCTTGCCTTGAAGAATTAGAACGTGGTTCTCAACTTAGTCAAGAAGAACAAGAGCTATTTGAAGAGAGTGCAAGAAATCTTCAGGATTGCCAAGGTCTTGAGTTCCAATCTCCTCAAGTAAGCTCAAGTATTCCAGTAGAAATATTATCCTTGGATACAACTAAACAAGTAAAGAAAAATAAAAAAAAGAATAGAACAGAAGTGCTAACAGACGAAAACTGTTTGGTGAAGGAAACTGATTTAGAACACACAGTTTCTTCATTAGTTGAAACAACTCAGTGTACTAAGACCAACCTTGAAAATGATAACCAAGAAATTGATGGAGAAAGTCTTCCTAGTACAAGTGATGCCAGTTCTGTTCAAGTTATTGGAGTGATGCCGTCTTATTTAGGACAAGTACTCCAGTTAAACCACGGCAGTGTTGCATTTCCAAGGATGCGGTTAATACCTTTAGAGTCTGTTCTGACCCAGGGGTCAGCTTTAACTGATGTATTCCAGCCTGGAAATATGTCAGCAGTAATTGTTACTCAGTCAGAAAGTGATGTGGATGGTTTAGTTAACTTCACTGATATTACCGATAAAACCAATGTGCAAGAGAAGATATTTCAAGGTGAGGAAAAAAATATTTTATTTATTTAGGAAAGGTATTTAAGTCTCGAATAATTCGTCAACACTTTTGTGTGATAGTTCATTAAAAAGAGATTAAATGCAAGTGTTAAGTGTAAAAATATGTTAGGTTTTCAACATATAGTGTTAGAGTTCACAGTTGGAAAAATAAAAGGTGTTTATTTCAAATTATCAGTTTATGACATCATCACACTATCGGGGAAACTATATTATGAACTGATACCTTCCAGGTGGGACAAGTTAAACAAATTTTATCACTGGTACTCAAGGCACAGTTTCTAGGTTTGTCAACCAAAAATCAAAGAGGGTGACCTGTAGAAACCCCTTTGAAAGTTTAAGACCAACATTAGACACCCTGTATTATTTTATGTTTTAGCCAAAATAAGTGCACTTTCTCAGCTTTCTTATCATAGTTTAAGCCTTTTCAAGTGAAAAAAAATCTATAATAAAAATAGTAAAAAAGCCCACAGTTTGCTTTGTGAAGTCTAACAGAATATGTCTTGTGTCAGTTTTAAAACTGGTTATTGACAGGTTCTAGGAATAAGCTAGTTCTAGAAACTTAATCTAGAGCTATAGACTTTTGTCATCAGATTGTGTTGTTCACTGTACAAATCAAGGGTTTTCTCACGTAACACAAAATTATTGTACAAAGGGAATTCTTGTATTTACATGCAAGTGCTGACAGCCTTGAAACTCTTTCAAAATCTCTCTGTTTCATGTTTTTATCAGTTTCTTCTTTTTCTAACTGTGTTGGTCATCATCAAATTGAGCTAAATTGAAGACCACAATAACTTCTCCTGTTTCAGGGAGAGGAAGTGTGCCTCTTTGAGTAATTACCCCAGATGTTGGTAGCCTCACTTTACCAATTCCAGCTGAGCATTGTCTTATACAGTATGAAGACAAAATCTGAACACATAACTCAATGTGAGAAGTGATCAGTCTTGTATGAAGAACTATACCAATCCACACACCTACAAAACGTTACTCTTACTTACATTACTTTCTCTCTTCACAATTAATCATATTTTTAATGAATTTTTAAATAAAAGTATTTCCTACCAATGCTACAAGTCTGTGATAGTAACTACCCTCTAAAACTTGAGGTAAACAACACCTATCATCCAAAACTATAGAAGAATTTTAAAAAAATCCACTCTTTATTATATTAAATATAATTTTTCAGTATTGATTTCTGAATGTTTCCCAATAATATATTAAAATGTCTTATTAAATAAACAAAGTTTAACTTGTAAGTCATCAACATTTCTTGTCTCTATTAGCAAGAACCACATTCTCTTTGTTCCAAGACTTAAGAAAATAATTGTAAAAATCTTTGCTGATGATTTTAGTTATTTCATTTAATTATAACATAATGCTTAGCATCAACATGAAACCTGTTGGTCCATTTCAGCTGTCCTCTAAGTTAAAGTAAAACTTATTTAAAAAAAGATCTTAAAACCAACTATTATCATTCATATACTTCTCAAGCTTTCTCTAAAATTTACTGCCTTAGATGAAGATGACCCCTACCTTGCCAAAATTTATACTTGTGTTTCCTAATCCAACTATTCTCACTTTGAGTATGAAAAAAAGATACATTGACATTATCACTTCCCTTCAAAATCTTGGACACTTCATTCAGATCTCCTCTATCTCTGTTTTGAAGAGGAAGCAATTTTAATAGCCCTCCTCTGAACTCTTTCAAACAATTCATTATCCTTTCTAAGTCAAAGCCTAAGAATGAACAAAATACTCCAAATATGGTGTAAGCAGTTACCTGTGCAACAAAATTATTGCCTCTTAAGACTTGTTTGTATTCAGTATTTGTATAGGTACAATCTAAAATTCTATTAGCCCTACCGTTAGCAATGTCATACTACCTGGATGACTTTAAGAGACTGATTGTCTATTACACCAAGATCCCTTTCTTTCATAGTAGTGTTAAAGTTATTTCCATCCTAATTGTACTCATAATTCAAATTATGATATTCCATTTACATTTTCTTGTATTTATAAACCTTAAAACTAATCTGCCCTTAATTTACCCAACTCATTAAATGATCCAAATCAATTTGTAAATCAGCAGCATTCTCTTCACAGCCAGCACCACTCAATAACTTAATATTATCAGCAAAGTTAAGTATGTTATTAACTCTTCCTTTATCTGTGCCATAAATGTGAATCAAAAAGAGCAAAGGTCCTTGAACTGAGACCTGAGGTAATCCCCTTATGACATTAATCCAGTTTGTAACAAGTGTCTGTTTTCTTCCATCCAACCATCCTTCTATCCAGTTTGTTAACTTATTTTCCATACTGATAGAGTTAATGTTTTACAAGCCTTTTATGTGCCATCTTGTTATATGTTTTCTGAGAATCAAGATAAACAAAATCTATACCATTGCCCTCATCTACGTGTGAAATAACCTTTTAAATAATATTAAAAGGCTTACAAGGTGAGATTTTCCCTGAATTTAACCATGTTGATGATCCAACAAGACTCCAGACTTTGTTAAATAATCTTATAAAGATCTTTCATCAGACTTTCCAAAACTTTCCCCACAACTAATATGAGACTAACAGCCCTATAATTAGTGGGACAGTTTTTATCAGCTCTCTTAAAAAGGGGAATAACATTAGCTAACTTCCAGTCCTTTGGTATCTACCTACTATTCAAGGATTTACAAAAACATACTAGCAAACAAATCACATTTCCAATCCTTAACATCCTTCAAAATATTATCTGGCCCAGGTTATGTTCTTAAGAAATGCATGCTTGATGAAGATATCTTGTTTCCATCTGTTAACCCTTCAAAATGAGGAATACTGCCTAAATTGTCATTAGTAAACATGAAGAAAGAAGAGAATTTAATAATCTAGCCATTTTTGTTTAGGTAAATTAATATGTAGAATTACATATAGACTTTTCTCTATGTTAAAATTCTTTCATTTTTGAGCTTTCAGTCTTTTTTATTGCAGCCATTAACTGCAAGTATTTTACAAATAAAAATATATATAGAAGTAGATAAGTCCTTGTATAATTATTTGTATCCAGCCATCTTGTAATAGTTATAAATCGGTATAATATATTTTAGTGTTGGAAGTTTGTGATACTTTTGTTTTGAGTTATCACTACATAAAAAAATGTATAGATAGCAGCAAGTATGTATATATATACTAATGATAGAAAGTTTTTTCTTTTGAACTCAAATTTTACACTTACTGAAAATCTACCACGAGTGTCTGTTTCATTGTTTTTTTACAAAATTGATTACATGACAGAAAAAGATGTAGTTTTGGTTAGTGTTTCATAGTTTTTCAATTTATGTATAAAATAAACAACTGAAATTTCTAATAACTTATAAACTTTATATTAAGAGCATTTTGTGTACACCGCATTTGAAACCATGCTGGCCCAGTTTATACAAAGGTTTTTACATAGTCATAAGAAGATTTTCTGTTTGCTGCATAATTACTTGCATTATGCTGGGAATCGATTACTTGTAGTTTACTGTCTTAAAGGAAAGTTTTAACAAAATCATGTTAGAAAAATTAAAAAAAAAAGTAAAATGAAGGGACAAAAATATAGGTACGATCTTATAATATGCAAGTGACCAAAACTTTTTATTTAAACTGAATAGGCTTTTGTGAATTTTAAAAGTAGCATGTTTTACAATATTTTACTAGTATGGAAATATCAGATATTGTAAACCAACAGTTATGTTTTAAAACCACAATAACAAGTAATTGTGAGGATATTTCAAACACAGTTGGATTGAATCAGATTTGACTGAAAGGAAAAAAAGATTGGCAGAGTTTGTTTTATTTTATTTTAAAGAAGCTTCTTTATTAACAATAATTTGGTGATAACGGATCTTAACGATGTCTTTGGCCAGCTTCTCTGCATACATTATAACCTCTTCAATAGAAAAGATTGTGTTTCACTGGGAAACAAACAGTTTTTTTATATAGACCAAGTGAACAACCTTACATACCTGAATATAACACGCACCCAATTTTTGAATATTAAATTGAAGGAAATTTGTTTCTATACACCTCAGTTGTACAAAATATGTTTAATAGTTTCTAAATGCAGTAAACAACTTTTGATGCATCAAACACTTTAAGAACTTTTTCAGTGACATTTCTTTATGTGTTAATTTTATAAAAATTATTGAAAGTTTATAATTTGGTAATATGGCTAAGCTAATCATTCACCTACAAGTAAATCTTTGTCATTGCTAGAATTGTAACTACCATCAGATTTGTTTCCTTGAACCTTTGTACTCTTATGATACCTTCAGCATTTCATTATCTGTCTCATCTATTGCATTGGATATACAACATTTTTTTTAAATTTTTAATGATTTTTGATGGTAGCTTCTAGTAAAATACCAAACAAAATTTGAACATTCCTATGAAGTCAATGTTTTGGAAGTATTTGAATAAAAAAGTGTGTATTATATTTAGGGAACTACTGTATTGACTTTGCTTAGAACTGTACTTATTTCTTAGCTTTGTTTTGTTTTTTAGAAGGCCACACTTCATGCACATCAGGAGTCTAGTCTGGTAGGAGACTTGTCTAGTATACTGGGCACATACAGAAGCAGATAAATATGCATTTACCCTGACTCTGTGGTAGCCTGAGGGTGGGATTAGTCATACAAATGAGGATACATCCTGTTTGTTTAGAAAATATAAAACAGACAATTTGACTAAAGTGTTTAAAAAAACATGGTCTCACTAAAGTTATGAAAAAATATTTGTAATAGTTCTATCTGTATTTTATGCTGGTAAGAAGTTTTATGAAGGTATTTGAAACATTGACTAGAGGCTTGTACACAAAGAAAAGGACATAAAATAATTTAAGATGGAAGAAAGCCAGTTAGATTACTGAGGTTACATCTTTATGATTCAAAGCATCAAGATGATTGTTTATTTGTTTTTGAATTTCGTGCAAAGCTACATGAAGGCCACCTGCACTATCTGATCCTAATTTAGCAGTGTAAGGCTAAAGGGAAGGCAACTAGTCATCACCACCAACTGATGGGCTGCTCTTTTAACAATAAATAGTGGGATTAACTATCACATTATAACACCCCATAGCTGAAAGGGAGAACATGTTTATGCATTGCAGAATATATACAAATAATACTTGTAGTATAAGAGGTGGCTTTTGTAACCTGTGTACATTCTTTTGAATTCAACCTTACATTTTATGCACTTGAACTTAAAAAACAACAACAATTTATTCAGTAGATATTTTAACTGCCTTTGAAGAAACAGAGGTAACTAAAGTTTTTAAATGATGTGTGTTTTATTTACTTTGATCAAAGTATAAAAGTTATTTGAAGATATTCATGTCAATCACAAAATGAGGTACTAGCAGGAAGATACACTTGAATTTCTTGAAGTGTTTTTAGAACCTAAGAAAAAGCAAGGTGATAAAGGATCTCTGAGAAATAGGTCATCCCCTCACATATGTAATGCACTATTAACTGTTGTGTTTTTATTATTCAAAGAGAGCATTATAAAATAGTTTTATATGAAATTGTGGTCAATATTAAATAAATTCCACAGATTTCTCTGTAAGTGTCTATTTTTAGTGTATTTTACTCTTCATAAAATACCCCCCTCTTAAGTGAGATAAAAATAATCTGATAAAAAAACTCCAAATATTTTTGATGTTATTGGTAAACTTTTATACCAAATATAGAAAACTATTGGGGTCTCACATTTGAAAGACATTGAACATGGTATTTGAATCCAACAAATTGTGCCCTGTTGGGGGTTTTGGTAACAATTGTGACTTGTGGCATTTTTATTTTGCAACAAATTGTGCCACATGAAGTGTTGTTAATACCCATGGCTTGATGAGGATTTTAAATGCTAAAAGTGAGAAGGAGTTGCATTATTTTCTTAGTATATTTGGTTTAGATTATAAAATCAGCATTATAAGAAAAGTATTTATGGTTACTTTATAATATTGAGGTAAAGAGTAGTGGTAACTGTGTATTTCATAAATATTTCTCTGAATTTGTATTTTTTTTTAAATTCAGATACATATTCTGATGTAATTTTTGAACATACACTTTGATTTTTTGTTTGGAAGAAATGAATTATTGTAACTTTTAAATTTTATAAGTTTTCTTATTTGTTTTGAGTAATTGTAGTGACTTATTTTAATCTCTAAATGCATATCATGTAATGACTGGCAGTAATGTTATAGTCATTAAAAAAACAGAGACTAGCAGGCAAACTCAGTCATCTTCATATTGATTCAGTCTTGATTTTGTATTTTCAGTGTCTGAGGCTGGAATCTGTGAAGTTGAAACAGAAAACAAAAGTCCAGAAGATGTAAGTTATGAAATGCGTATGATTCCTGTCATGTGAAATCTTATGTAGGGTAGCTAGATACAGAACAATAGAAATTTATTTTAAAATATTAACAACTGAAATCTGTAGCATCTGTTGTGTTACGCTAATGTATTTCACATTTGTAGCTCATTTGACTAAGTATTTGCCCAAAATCATGTTTTATATTAGAAAAACTATAAAACATTTAGGGGAAGGAAACGCATATACTCGTACATAATTTTGGGGGTGGTACGTTACCTCCTATAACATAAATAGCTAGAATTCCACATTGAATAGGTGGAGGGACCAATTTGAGGAAAAGAGACAAGCATCTAAAGGATAGTCCCCAAAAGAAGGTCTTCAATATAGTGTGTATGTGGCCACACGCCACTTCTTAAAGGGGTATATTTTGTGCCCATTGTGGAAAGAAAGAGGAGCACATCCAAATGGGAGAGAACTGTGACAGAATAGCGACCTGAACCATTTGTTATTTATTAAACTCAACCAGAGACGATGTGTGTAAGGTTAAAGGATGTGTCCCTAGGTGTACAGTGGCTAGAGTGTTATGGACTGTAAACAGAGACTTAACTACATCCAAAACTCATTCTGCTAGGAACCAACATCACAGGGGGGTAAGATGGGGATCATATCGTCAGTATGTCATCTGCAATCCAAAACCCACCCATTGTAACATTTGAGTGGAGGTAGGAAAGAGGATTATACTTTCATGAGGGAATCCTATATCCCCCAACTTTTGAACAAACTTGTGATAATAATGTGAGAAATTGAATGATTGGTCTGGGAACTCTAAAGTACCAAATGTATAATTAAAGGAACCATCCCAAACACAGTGACATTCTTGGATTAATAAGTATCGAGGGATAATAGAAGGGAAAGAACTGTAGTAATCTGCATTTATCCTCAATGTGACCCACGATATGGATTGAGTACTGAGAGTGAGGAAATAGGGACATCTGTAACACATACTAGCCTAATTCTCTTAAATTAAAATTATTATAGTTCGGATTAGAGTCAATGAATCTGTAAGACCTTTGGCATGGTCAAATGGATATATTTAAAGGGTTTGATAACCTTTCATAACTGTTATCATATCTGAAATTGGTCAAGGGATAATAGAACTGTGATAAAAAAGTTTGTACTTGAGAAACAAACAAACTCAGAGTTATTCTGTGCAACATGGTGGCTATAAAAATCTTTCAACCACAGGTTTATAGAACCCTCTCTTTAAGAACAAAAACTTTCAAATGCTGTCACTTTATTTGACCTTTAGTTTAAATACTTCATTCGAGTTAGAAAGTAGTTTAGTTGAAACTGTGTAGAGTGATAGCAAAACTTGAAAGTTATGGTTGAAGTGAATGATAAATTCAAGCATTCAACTTCAACAACTTGTCTCTTATAATGTTTGCATTAAATTGTATATTGATCATGTACTAGCCATTAAGGTAGGTTCCAATTTTAATTATTTTTCAATCATTCAAATAAAAAATGGAAAATATTGTAATTTTTATATTTGTCTGGCACATGTATTGATAACTTCAAACATTTCAGTTTTAATGAAGTTTCAAAGTATTACGCAAATGTTAAGGTTAAACTGTCAAAATTGCTACATAATGACATCATTGGCTTTAAACTTCCCAATTGGAATTGGGCTCTTGTGTTATAATCATTGGAGGTTATTATGCCATAATCAGAAAAGTAGTAACATGTTTGTTTTTATTTGACATTAGTGCAGTCTGCAAAGCTGGATTCAAAAGTGTTGACAAAGTAGAAGTTGTATTTTTTTTTGTCAGATGTGTTAGCTTTGATGCAGGCTTCTTGTCAGATATAAAAACTACAAAAACTTTCAAACTGAAAACAATAGTGATCTGTATAAAAGTTATAATAATTGTTATATTTCAAATTTTGTGAAAGAAGTTTTATATATCAATTCTATTAAATTGTTACAAAAAGTTTGAATACTGGACAAAGTGTTGTCATTTACATGAATTACTGTGAGAAAGCTGTAGGTTAAAATGTCTTAAGAACTGGTGAGCACTTTTTAGTATTAAGTGTAAATATTTTAGTAAAAATAATAATTTAACTCTTTTAAACAATTTTCAAATAAAAGTATCTTACAAGTTATATTTCTTCATTTTCTAACATCAGTTAATATAATTCAAAAGGGAGTGGTGGAAAGTTCTTCATAGCTTCAAGAAGAGTTGCTAATAAACAAACTACTTACTGAGTAAGTGAGCAGTCTGTGTACACTGTATTATTTTTTTTGCCACCACTATCAAATTGGAAGACATAAATATGCAATTTCTGGTTTTTTCCATTCATTCACAGTATGCATTTTCTCAAAACCCTAACTAACCCATCAGTTGGGATGAGGCCTTGTGATGATAGTTAACTTATGTAGACCTTAATTTATTCATTTTGGTTCACAGAGAAGTTTGTAATTCTTATATGATATTTTACCTCCTCTCACATATTGCTTTTCATGACTTATACTGGCCTTTGTATGGACATATTTTCACTCGCCATTAGCCTTGTTACTTCCACGTACTGTCATGTGTATTCATGTCAGACATCTGTATGCTATTTTACAAATGGTCATGCAACAGCTGTCTTCCAATAGGAGTGTGACACAACTATTGTCACTAGTACTTTTTATCTTTTGAACAACCTATAATTACTTCTTGATTGGCAGTCTCACTGGCAAGACATATTTTTGCTCGTGTTTTAAGACTAAAGTGTTAGTTAACTGATCAACTTTACTGTTTCTAATATTTTATTCTACTGTACATTTTTAATTTTATGGTTTTGTGCATTGTGACTGAATCTTTTTTTCCCCCCCTTTTCTTTGCAAAATACTTGGACCTCACCCAGTGATGAGTGCTGCATGACCAGGTGTACTTAATTCTTAAATACATACTTTAAGACCTGTGTGTAAGATATGCCAATCATTGAGATGGGGTGTTATGTAAGACCTGTTATGTAAGCAACATATATCCTTATATGTGTGGCGATGTACCCTTATTCTACCTTGAACAGGATGGTACATTCGAAATGCTGTCTGATTGTGGAGTGAACATGCGGTTCTACTTTGCTGTTCACCTTGTTACTGTTCTCTGGATTTGAGTTCCCAGAGGATGTGGATATGGTTGTGTCACATGTGCACACATGACGATGTGGATCCTTGGTATGGAGGTTCATATTTCTAACCAGTTCCTGTATCTAAGTTGAAAGGTTAAGGACCCTCTTTCTAACATGGGCAGGGTATCCCAGTCACAGTTTGTCTTTTTTGGTTGAGGGCAGTCTCCTGTTTATGGTCTGATATGTCCTAGCCATTCTACACCTGAGGTCTTTTCACATATGGACAGGATAATATATTCCCAGAGCTGCCTGGGATACACCCTCAGATTTTTGTCCACCTTCCTACTGTCCCCATGATGTTGCAGATAGTACCAAATATGGTACTGGATGTGCACACATGATTATGTAGAGGGGTCACTGCTTTGATTCTGCCCTAATTGCAATGTGTTTTCATCTGGGCAAATAATATACTTGTCTTCGAAAAATGTGAAGTGTCTCACAGGGATGTTGTCTTCTGTTTATTTACAAACCCTATGATCTTCCTCTTGGCACTTTATAAAAGAGGTTGATCCTTTCACCAGCCCCTCCACAAATTCATTGTTAGATTTGAACTATTTCTTACAAGAGGGAAGATGTTGTATTGGAAGTTAACATTTTTCTACACTAAAAATGTATTTCTTGTAGGTACTTACCTCCTCACATTTTTCATTCAACTTCCCCACTTCTGGTAGGTTTTGTATATACTGCCCAATCTTGAAGTGATTATAGGCTGCTTAAAAGAGAGGGAGCTAGTGACAGTAGTTATGTTGTACTCTTATTGTGGGAAGGTTGCTGCATAATATCATGTAGATATTTTGCTCACAAATTAGAAGGCAGTATAAGTCGAGAATGGAGGTATTTATCAGGAATAACGTAGGAGAATGTCAACATTCATGCTCAAGCAGTACTTCTCATTGGTGTCATATTTTTACTTTGATAGTATTAGTGATTGATAATTGAAAAATATTAGGCCTTTTTGTAATTGTTTCGTAATTTTATTCTAGGTATTAAAAGTAACGTAAAGGTTAGATTAATATTTTTGCAGCTCAAAACTGCTGAAGAACTAACAAGTCCAGTAGGGATTGTGAACAGTATTCCACCTAGTGGTTCAAAGAAGAAGTATCAGTGTCCTCATGCTGACTGCAATCATGCTTTTCCTGTGGAGAGTAAACTTAGAGTGCATTTGCTGAATCATGACAGGGGAAGACCATACAAAGTAAGTATCTATAATGATTGAATTTATTGGATTGTGATTGTGGATATTGTGTTTAAAGTAGATTTTTTAAAATTATTATAATAAATGAAGAGCATACAAAATGTCCATCTTCATTGGAGTGTTCTGATGGTCTGATATCAGTTTTTAACTTCATAGTTTCTGCCTGATTTTTCTTGAGATGTATTATTCGAAAAAAAAACTACGAACAAACAGAAGGGTCTTGTACAGTGAGAAATAGGTTCATGTCTATAAAACCATGGTTTCAGGCCAGTCTGTAAACACTGTTCGCATGCATATGAAAATATTAACCTTTGATAAGATATACACATATGGAAGAACAAAATATATTTGGCACTTTATTTTATGAAATTAATGAAAATTTTTGCTCTTCATAATTGAAAAAAGTATTTTAACAAGTAAATAATTATAGTTTTACATTATTTTTTTACATAGTTTAAAACATTTAATTCTTTTAAATAGAAAAAAAGACATTTTAGATCACCATCTATTTAAGAAAATTTATTTAAAATGCCATTTTTGGATGCAAAATTGCAAACCTGGATTTTTTTATGTAACATATGTGATATATAAATTAGTCTGACTGACTTGTTCTAGGCTGTTGTCAGTTGATGCAACTAGATTTATGTTTTGGACACCACATTATTCAGAGTGTTTAATTTTTTATTTCACACTTTTAACATTTTCATATAATTCTTGTGGAGGTGAGCATTTCTTTGTTTCATACTAATTAACCCTTTTTGCAATAAATAGGCTCTGTATAATATACACAAGTACATTTGCACTATAACCTTTGATATAGGATGTGTATCTTCACAGAATGTGATAGACAATTAGTTAAGATTACAAGTATTTTATATAAAAACAACAACAAATTTTATAATGAAATATTTTTACTAAAGATTTGTTTGGGAAAATAAGAGTATGCTTCATTACTAGTTTGAATGGAAATTGGTTTCATGTTTTTTTTCCACAATATCTTAAATAATATTTAGGTACCATATTTTTCGTTGTATAAGATGCACCTGTTTTCAATGCTATCTACAGGTAAAAAAATATATTTTTCACAGTTATAATCTATTTATTTTGATCAACATCAGCATAACCTTTCATTATTCTTTAGAATACTTCAAAAGTTGTGTTATAATAAAATATGATTGTTTCATACATTTACTTCAAAACATCGTTAATTCATTGTGAAAACTTTCAAAATTTTTTGTATCACTGGATTCACTGAAAACAAGTTCTGAAAGTTCACTATCACTCGTCCTTAAACAGTATCATCTTTGGTGCCATTAAGGCAATTGCTCACATCACATTTTTTTAAATACCTTTATTACAGTTTTTACACTTTGGGGAGGGGGGAAGAAAAAGAGAATGGAAATGTAAAGGTTGATTGCACTAGTTTCTTGTCCTTACTGTACAAGGTATGCTTTCCATAGGGAGGTATACATTTTTTATCTTAGGTGTATAGAGCTCAGGGGGGTTTGAGATCCCCCTTTTTTGGAAAAGAAGTGCATTTTATACACCAAAAAATACAGTAGTCTCTAAAACCTTCTAAATACATTTCAAACATTTATTTTCAGCAATACTTTGTATTTTATGTTATTTTCAATACTCTGACTATGTAGGGTCTGTCATTTGACCAACCTTGTAACCATCATAATAAAATTAGGAAATAAGTAAATATTGATTTTTTCATGCTAGAATGGCTACATATTATAACATGAAAATACAGATGTTTTATCAAAGTAACTTAAGTCTCATAACACTGTATATTCACATGTATATTTATTATTTTAATTATATTGATCTATTAGTCAAGCTTAGCTAATATTACATAATTTGCACTAACAAGATGCAGGTGCACTTATGTTACATATCCAATAATATAAAACTGACCCTTAGCCTACCCTGTCTTGGCTGTATTTTAGTGAACTAGTGTTTTGTAACACATACATTTTAATTATTATGCATTATTTATGTATACAAATTTTTACTATTTAGAAACAGATTATTAATTATTTTTTTAAATATAGAACAATAAATCAAGAAGTAAAGCAAGTAATTTTCTCTTCTTGCTAAGCCTTTTAACATTTTACACATGGAATATATTAAACAAAATTTTGTTTAGGTTTTATACTCATAGCTGAATAACCAAAAATCATAAATAACTACACTGATACCACACAATTCCACTACAATTTATCTAGTTTAGTAATTATAAGATTTATTTGGATTTTAAATTACCCATGGGACATTTTAAACTGTTTATTGGTTATTCACATGTATATACTGTAGTAAAAGTATATAAGGGACTATTTCATAAAATGAAAGGTTGAATGAGACCATAGAGTTTGATTCAGTACATAACCCATGTCTTATTTTATATTCTAGCTTGTCAATATTACTGTTTGTAGTTTCTAATTTGTACAAAATTATAGACTTAGTATTTTGACATCATGAACATTTAGTTTTAAACAGTGCTACATTCAAGATACTTTTATGTATTAACTCATATATATAATATCAAAGTTTGAATTATAATGTAAAAGTTGATTCCAAACTTACTGACATAAATTAATAAAACAGTACTTCAATAACATTTTTAATGCAAGGCAACAATCATGATGACATGGACTTTGAACCCTGACCAGTCGAGAAAGGTTCAAGGCTGTATCTTTCTTGACAGCTTCTGTTTTTTGGTTTTCTTTACCTCTAATTATAATCTGATGAAAGCAATTTGTGAGGCATCATTTCTTTTCTTGCCTTCTTTTAGATGATAAGTAGTTATGACTTAAAGCAGGAAATTTTCTAATGTAAGGTTTAATCTACCATGAGTGTTTTGGTTATGACCTTTATTTTTTTTCTTTAGACATTAAATGACTTAGAAGTTTATAGCAATAAAAACTATTATTGTTGATTACACCTACAATGCTTTTGAAACTTTTAGTGTACCATAGAAGGCTGTGATTGGTCTTTTGTGACAGCTTACAAGTTGAGGCGTCACCTAGAAACTCATGTTGGGAAGAAAGATTATTTGGTAAGAATGGCTTTTGGTGATTTTTAGATGTTCATGTGCAAAATATATTTGTGTGATTCTTATAAAGAAAAAGAAGCTTAAACAAAAAATTCCAAGATGCTGCACAAATCAAAAGGATTCCCAGGGCAGAGATTATAATGTGGTGTATAAAATGCACCCTTGGTTTTGGAGGTGATGGTGGAAGTGAGACAAATTATGGTGGGGATACACCATCTGCCAGTTTAAACTTCCATCTCTCAGTCTCACATCAAGAAATTCACACGAAAAAGTATGTTACAGTTCTCATTGATAAAGCTAACTTTAATTTTGGCTTCGTTTGTAAAATGTTTTATGCATTAATTATGATAAAACAAATCAATAGTACACAAACATTTAAAGTTATTAACCACTCTAAAGATACAGTAATTAATAATTTCATTAAAGCTTATAAAAAACTTTATTCTAAACTAAATTCTTTTGTAGATTTATCATTTCAGAATGTTATTCCAAAAATCTGAAAATCTCCGTTTAAATTTAGATTTATTTCTAGCGAGATAAAAACAATTATTAAACAAATTACTTAATATTTTATTTGGTAAAATTATAAATGAGAGTATTACAATTAAGAAACACATGTTTGGGACAATAAACATAATTAACCCATTTTAAAATTCTAAAAAAACTGTAAACAAGTAAAGAATATTCAAATATTTGATTTTACCACACTGTATATCAAAATTCCAGTAAAAGATTTAATTTCTGTTGTAACTTCATTGATAGGATATGTCTGTTATCCTTTCATAGTATTCGAAGAAAGAAAATTTAACTCCAAAAACATAAAAGATATGTTAAGTTTCTGCATTTATAATAATTATGTTTTTTTCAATAACTAAGTTTTTAAACAAGTAATAAGAGTTCCGATGGGAGCTAACTGTTCTGATTGTTTTGCAAAATTATGTATTTATTTTTATGAGAATAGGTTTATCAAAAATTGCATGAACCTGAAATCTTTTTCTTTTAGCATTATAACTTTGTAATTCTTGAGATTTTGTATAATTTGTAATAATTTATCATTAATGTTGAAATATTGATACAATATTTAATGGATTTAATAAGGAAACTAAATTCCTTCCACAGTTAGGGTCCTACATGTGTAAGCACCTCCACAATCTAGACTACATTTTATATCCTACATAACCTATACCTTAGGGTTCAGTTTGATTTGTGTAATGTCTCTGATATTTGTTTCTGCTTGTTTATGGTTATTGTTATATCATGGGTTTGGATTTGCTGTTTTTAATGCAATCTTTATTTTATTTTACTTGACTGTTGAGTATCAATCCTGTATGAAAAAAGTCAAATTAATTAATATGAAAATTCTACAATTTAAAATTTAATACTTTATAACAGTGATGAAAATACCAAAATTCAACTTTTATCATACCAGAAAATCAAACCGTTTGTGAGGAAGGCACAAAAGGTTTCATTTAAAAATAAAATGTTTGGCAGTAATACCCAAGTCTTTACCCCAATTTGATTTTCTTTGCTAGCTGTTTGGTATTTCGTCTTTCCATTTTTAGAGTATTTTTGATAGGTGAGATATCTTTAATTCTTTTGGGAGCTGTTTTCACCAGTATGAATGAAAAATAAGTTCTAATGATGTTTGGCTGTGAAGTTTGAATTATGTTTTCCAGTGAATACATTGGAGGATAATTACTACTGACTTTGTGCTGCTGAGTTTCAGTTATGTTGTTCAATATAATACGTTAGAAGACAAGCTATAGTGACTGTGCAGCTAAGTTTGAGTTGTTCAATCTATACATTAGAAGACAAGTTATTGTGACTGTGCTGCTAAGTTTGAGTTCAATATATACATTAGAAGACAAGTTATAGTGACTGTGCTGCTAAGTTTGAGTTGTTCAATATATACATTAGAAGACAAGTTATAGTGACTGTGCTGCTAAGTTTGAGTTGTTCAATATATACATTAGAAGACAAGTTATTGTGACTGTGCTGCTAAGTTTGAGTTCAATATGTACATTAGAAGACAAGTTATTGTGACTGTGCTGCTAAGTTTGAGTTGTTCAATATATACATTAGAAGACAAGTTATTGTGACTGTGCTGCTAAGTTTGAGTTGTTCAATATATACATTAGAAGACAAGTTATAGTGACTGTGCTGCTAAGTTTGAGTTGTTCAATATATACATTAGAAGACAAGTTATTGTGACTGTGCTGCTAAGTTTGAGTTCAATATGTACATTAGAAGACAAGTTATTGTGACTGTGCTGCTAAGTTTGAGTTGTTCAATATGTACATTAGAAGACAAGTTATTGTGACTGTGCTGCTAAGTTTGAGTTGTTCAATATGTACATTAGAAGACAAGTTATTGTGACTGCTGCTAAGTTTGAGTTGTTCAATATATACATTAGAAGACAAGTTATAGTGACTGTGCTGCTAAGTTTGAGTTGTTCAATATGTACATTAGAAGACAAGTTATAGTGACTCTGTGCTACTAAGTTTGAATAATGTGGTTCAATATGTAGATTAGAAGACAAGTTATAGTGACTGTGCTGCTAAGTTTGAGTTGTTCAATATATACATTAGAAGACAAGTTATAGTGACTGTGCTGCTAAGTTTGAGTTGTTCAATATGTACATTAGAAGACAAGTTATTGTGACTGTGCTGCTAAGTTTGAGTTGTTCAATATGTACATTAGAAGACAAGTTATTGTGACTGCTGCTAAGTTTGAGTTGTTCAATATATACATTAGAAGACAAGTTATAGTGACTGTGCTGCTAAGTTTGAGTTGTTCAATATGTACATTAGAAGACAAGTTATAGTGACTCTGTGCTACTAAGTTTGAATAATGTGGTTCAATATGTAGATTAGAAGACAAGTTATAGTGACTGTGCTGCTAAGTTTGAGTTGTTCAATATATACATTAGAAGACAAGTTATAGTGACTCTGTGCTGCTAAGTTTGAGTTGTGCAATATATACATTAGAAGACAAGTTATAGTGACTGTGCTGCTAAGTTTGAGTTGTTCAATATATACATTAGAAGACAAGTTATAGTGACTGTGCTGCTAAGTTTGAGTTGTTCAATATGTACATTAGAAGACAAGTTATTGTGACTGTGCTGCTAAGTTTGAGTTGTTCAATATGTACATTAGAAGACAAGTTATTGTGACTGTTGCTAAGTTTGAGTTTTTCAATATATACATTAGAAGACAAGTTATTGTGACTGCTGCTAAGTTTGAGTTGTTCAATATGTACATTAGAAGACAAGTTATAGTGACTCTGTGCTACTAAGTTTGAATAATGTGGTTCAATATGTAGATTAGAAGACAAGTTATAGTGACTGTGCTGCTAAGTTTGAGTTGTTCAATATATACATTAGAAGACAAGTTATTGTGACTGTGCTGCTAAGTTTGAGTTCAATATGTACATTAGAAGACAAGTTATTGTGACTGTGCTGCTAAGTTTGAGTTGTTCAATATATACATTAGAAGACAAGTTATTGTGACTGTGCTGCTAAGTTTGAGTTGTTCAATATATACATTAGAAGACAAGTTATAGTGACTGTGCTGCTAAGTTTGAGTTGTTCAATATATACATTAGAAGACAAGTTATTGTGACTGTGCTGCTAAGTTTGAGTTCAATATGTACATTAGAAGACAAGTTATTGTGACTGTGCTGCTAAGTTTGAGTTGTTCAATATATACATTAGAAGACAAGTTATAGTGACTGTGCTGCTAAGTTTGAGTTGTTCAATATATACATTAGAAGACAAGTTATAGTGACTCTGTGCTGCTAAGTTTGAGTTGTTCAGTATATACATTAGAAGACAAGTTATAGTGACTGTGCTGCTAAGTTTGAGTTGTTCAATATATACATTAGAAGACAAGTTATAGTGACTGTGCTGCTAAGTTTGAGTTGTTCAATATGTACATTAGAAGACAAGTTATAGTGACTCTGTGCTGCTAAGTTTGAGTTGTGCAATATATACATTAGAAGACAAGTTATAGTGACTGTCCTGCTAAGTTTGAGTTGTTCAATATATACATTAGAAGACAAGTTATAGTGACTGTGCTGCTAAGTTTGAGTTGTTCAATATGTACATTAGAAGACAAGTTATAGTGACTCTGTGCTACTAAGTTTGAATAATGTGGTTCAATATGTAGATTAGAAGACAAGTTATAGTGACTGTGCTGCTAAGTTTGAGTTGTTCAATATATACATTAGAAGACAAGTTATAGTGACTCTGTGCTGCTAAGTTTGAGTTGTGCAATATATACATTAGAAGACAAGTTATAGTGACTGTGCTGCTAAGTTTGAGTTGTTCAATATATACATTAGAAGACAAGTTATAGTGACTGTGCTGCTAAGTTTGAGTTGTTCAATATGTACATTAGAAGACAAGTTATTGTGACTGTGCTGCTAAGTTTGAGTTGTTCAATATGTACATTAGAAGACAAGTTATTGTGACTGTTGCTAAGTTTGAGTTGTTCAATATATACATTAGAAGACAAGTTATAGTGACTGTGCTGCTAAGTTTGAGTTGTTCAATATGTACATTAGAAGACAAGTTATAGTGACTCTGTGCTACTAAGTTTGAATAATGTGGTTCAATATGTAGATTAGAAGACAAGTTATAGTGACTGTGCTGCTAAGTTTGAGTTGTTCAATATATACATTAGAAGACAAGTTATAGTGACTCTGTGCTGCTAAGTTTGAGTTGTGCAATATATACATTAGAAGACAAGTTATAGTGACTGTCCTGCTAAGTTTGAGTTGTTCAATATATACATTAGAAGACAAGTTATTGTGACTGTGCTGCTAAGTTTGAGTTCAATATGTACATTAGAAGACAAGTTATTGTGACTGTGCTGCTAAGTTTGAGTTGTTCAATATATACATTAGAAGACAAGTTATAGTGACTGTGCTGCTAAGTTTGAGTTGTTCAATATATACATTAGAAGACAAGTTATAATGACTCTGTGCTGCTAAGTTTGAGTTGTTCAGTATATACATTAGAAGACAAGTTATAGTGACTGTGCTGCTAAGTTTGAGTTGTTCAATATATACATTAGAAGACAAGTTATAGTGACTGTGCTGCTAAGTTTGAGTTGTTCAATATGTACATTAGAAGACAAGTTATTGTGACTGTGCTGCTAAGTTTGAGTTGTTCAATATGTACATTAGAAGACAAGTTATTGTGACTGTGCTGCTAAGTTTGAGTTGTTCAATATGTACATTAGAAGACAAGTTATTGTGACTGCTGCTAAGTTTGAGTTGTTCAATATATACATTAGAAGACAAGTTATTGTGACTGCTGCTAAGTTTGAGTTGTTCAATATGTACATTAGAAGACAAGTTATAGTGACTCTGTGCTACTAAGTTTGAATAATGTGGTTCAATATGTAGATTAGAAGACAAGTTATAGTGACTGTGCTGCTAAGTTTGAGTTGTTCAATATATACATTAGAAGACAAGTTATAGTGACTCTGTGCTGCTAAGTTTGAGTTGTGCAATATATACATTAGAAGACAAGTTATAGTGACTGTCCTGCTAAGTTTGAGTTGTTCAATATATACATTAGAAGACAAGTTATAGTGACTGTGCTGCTAAGTTTGAGTTGTTCAATATGTACATTAGAAGACAAGTTATAGTGACTCTGTGCTACTAAGTTTGAATAATGTGGTTCAATATGTAGATTAGAAGACAAGTTATAGTGACTGTGCTGCTAAGTTTGAGTTGTTCAATATATACATTAGAAGACAAGTTATAGTGACTCTGTGCTGCTAAGTTTGAGTTGTGCAATATATACATTAGAAGACAAGTTATAGTGACTGTGCTGCTAAGTTTGAGTTGTTCAATATATACATTAGAAGACAAGTTATAGTGACTGTGCTGCTAAGTTTGAGTTGTTCAATATGTACATTAGAAGACAAGTTATTGTGACTGTGCTGCTAAGTTTGAGTTGTTCAATATGTACATTAGAAGACAAGTTATTGTGACTGTTGCTAAGTTTGAGTTGTTCAATATATACATTAGAAGACAAGTTATTGTGACTGCTGCTAAGTTTGAGTTGTTCAATATGTACATTAGAAGACAAGTTATAGTGACTCTGTGCTACTAAGTTTGAATAATGTGGTTCAATATGTAGATTAGAAGACAAGTTATAGTGACTGTCCTGCTAAGTTTGAGTTGTTCAATATATACATTAGAAGACAAGTTATAGTGACTGTGCTGCTAAGTTTGAGTTGTTCAATATGTACATTAGAAGACAAGTTATAGTGACTCTGTGCTACTAAGTTTGAATAATGTGGTTCAATATGTAGATTAGAAGACAAGTTATAGTGACTGTGCTGCTAAGTTTGAGTTGTTCAATATATACATTAGAAGACAAGTTATAGTGACTCTGTGCTGCTAAGTTTGAGTTGTGCAATATATACATTAGAAGACAAGTTATAGTGACTGTGCTGCTAAGTTTGAGTTGTTCAATATATACATTAGAAGACAAGTTATAGTGACTGTGCTGCTAAGTTTGAGTTGTTCAATATGTACATTAGAAGACAAGTTATTGTGACTGTGCTGCTAAGTTTGAGTTGTTCAATATGTACATTAGAAGACAAGTTATTGTGACTGTTGCTAAGTTTGAGTTGTTCAATATATACATTAGAAGACAAGTTATTGTGACTGCTGCTAAGTTTGAGTTGTTCAATATGTACATTAGAAGACAAGTTATAGTGACTCTGTGCTACTAAGTTTGAATAATGTGGTTCAATATGTAGATTAGAAGACAAGTTATAGTGACTGTGCTGCTAAGTTTGAGTTGTTCAATATATACATTAGAAGACAAGTTATAGTGACTCTGTGCTGCTAAGTTTGAGTTGTGCAATATATACATTAGAAGACAAGTTATAGTGACTGTCCTGCTAAGTTTGAGTTGTTCAATATATACATTAGAAGACAAGTTATAGTGACTGTGCTGCTAAGTTTGAGTTGTTCAATATGTACATTAGAAGACAAGTTATAGTGACTCTGTGCTACTAAGTTTGAATAATGTGGTTCAATATGTAGATTAGAAGACAAGTTATAGTGACTGTGCTGCTAAGTTTGAGTTGTTCAATATATACATTAGAAGACAAGTTATAGTGACTCTGTGCTGCTAAGTTTGAGTTGTGCAATATATACATTAGAAGACAAGTTATAGTGACTGTCCTGCTAAGTTTGAGTTTTTCAATATATACATTAGAAGACAAGTTATAGTGACTGTCCTGCTAAGTTTGAGTTGTTCAATATGTACATTAGAAGACAAGCTATGGTGAATTTGTGCTGCTAAGTTTGAATCATACTCACTAAGATGTTTTAGTAAATAGTTTCTTTTGAGTGACAAAAGATTTTATTGAGAAAAAATGTTTTATAATTATGAAATGTAAAGTTGCAAAATTTCAATTTTTGTGTCACAAAGTCTTTATAAGTAAAATCTGTATATTAATATTTAATATTGCATTATGATGTCAGAGTGTTCAAAGAAGTATGTCTGTTGCAGTGTGATTTTGAAGGCTGCAATCGTCGTTTTACCACTATCTACAACTTGAACTCTCATAAGAGGCTACACAAACGACCAAAATCTCTAGCTTGCCCCTCACCAGGTTGTGGGCAAACTTTTGCAACTCGAAGGAAAATGGAACTACATTTGAAAGTACACGATGATGTTGATGCCCCATACAAGTGAGTTACCTGAAAATTATAACATAGTTTATAATGTAATATCTTACATACACTAAAAGAATAGCTTTTCTACTCTAAATCTACCCTCTGTCGGCTTAAATTCTCAGTGCTTTACACTCGCCTTCTACTTCTGCACATCTATATGAAAATGATTATACAACACATCCCTTTTCGTAACCAGTGCATTATTCACATTTGCATTTATTAATAACTTTTGGAGTGGAAGTATTAATGTGCAGATACACTTGTTTTTATTTGTTGATGTTTTCCTTTATACTGCAGACTTAGAGTTTCTTTAAAATTATTTTATTATGCAAGGCTGTTTTGCATTTATATTTTGTGTTTCAAGTTTTAAATTGCTATTGTCACTAATCTCTGACAGTTTCTCTTATAACTACTTAAATTTATCCTGCTGCTGCAACATTCTGACCACTACTACTGGGTTGAATACTCATTTAACCTTCACCACTACACAAGGAATATTAAATATCTTGGAGTTGTTGGCAGTTTATTGTGTTTTGTTTCAATTCTTGTTAAATGTTTAGGAATGGTTGTTGATGGTTCATGTCTACAATTCCATGGTCGTGTCTTTTATCACCAGGCAAGGTGTACCTGGTCGTGTGATCTTTGTTTTTGTATGTTTAATATTTTCTACTGGACCTAGAATCATAACATCAGATTGTTAGCACGTCAGATTGTGAGTGTTCTGAATTTGGTTGCAGACTGATTACACGATGTAATACAAATTTTGTTCCAGGATAGTATGTGTAATTTTGTTGTAAAAGTACAGAAAATGGCCATTATTCCCTTCAAACTTTACTTTTGTGACTTGGATAATGAAATTTAGAAATTAACGTATTTCGTATATAAAAACAGGTAAATTTGCACATTTTCATTTACTCAAGCTCTGAATAAAACAACATATGAATCAAGATTTAAATGCATGTAGACTAAAGTTGAGCAAAAATGTTTAGAAGTGAGTAGTTTTCTGAGATATGTGACTGTAAGGTAAATCACTTTCACTTATCAGCCTCCATATACAGTTTTCCATCATGTTTTCGTTATACGCTCTCAGGTCACAAAAGCAAAGTTTGAAGAGAAAAATAGGTCTTTTCCATTTATTTTAGGCATAAACAATTGGGAAATAACATTTTCTGCCCAGGAACAAGTAAAAGTCTTTGTTATATAGTGTTATCTCTGTCTGACAAGATTCCTCAGACAGAATGGTTATCAGATCTGCAATTGTAGTGGGAGTTGTGTGCTCAGTGTGGTGTACTGAGTGTGCACGGTTTTGCTGCTTATCACAGTGCACAACTTCTCAATTTTTGGCCTCACATTCCTCAACCTTTGTTAGAAGCTGTAGGTAATCAGTCAAAACTGGAAATGATGCTTCTTGTATGTATGCCATCCTTTTGATTTCTTCTCAGGATCCTTTCATTGGTTCAGACCACTCTGTGTTGTGTGCTTGTACTGTTTCTATCTTGGCCTGCTCAGATGTAGCTTCCACTTTTGCTTAGGCTTATGGTGTTACCTCCTCTTCCTTTGCCATTGTCTTCCATGCTTCTTTGTCAACTTCAATCAACCCAGCATGGCCAGGTGGGTTAAGGCGTTCGACTCGTAATCTGAAGGTCCCAGGTTTGAATCACACCAAACATACTTGCTCTTTCAGCCATGGGGACATTATAATGTGACAGTCAATTCACTATTTGTTGGTAAAAGAGTAGCCCAAGAGGTGGTGGTGGATGGTGATGACTAGCCGCCTTCCCTCTAGTCTTACACTGCTGAATTAGGGATGGCTAGTGCATATAGCCCTCTTGTAGCTTTGTGCGAAATTCAAAAACCAAATCAACTTCAATTACATGTGCAGCTTTAGTCCAGTCCCTCGTCAGACAATCTAGATTTTTCCAGGCATGTTGTCTTGTTGATTGCCTGTCATGTATGTCCTTTGGTAATTTATCAGTGTTAGTGGCATATTTTCCACTGCTGGTCACTGTTCTTTACAACTTTACCTGTCACAGTTAACTGTATTTTATCACTTGACTTTTTGAAAATGGACTGCCAATTTTTTTTATTGCCAGGTGTCAAGCTTTATTATCTTGAACAATCAGATTTATCAAGTTATTGTCTTTAATCTTTCATTAATATCCCTCTTTCTGTTCTCTCTGCCCAGTGTCTTTCCCAGGTTTGAATCTCACTGTTGTTCTTTGTACTCATACTCTTCCTTCATTTTAGCTTTTATTTTTGTGTTATCAGTATTGCCTATCCTGAAATTCCCTATTCCTCAGGTTATTGGCTTGTGGCCAGTGGCATTTTGAGATCTCTGTGATTAGTGCTTGTCATGTGCTATTCCACAGCTCCTATGTTCTTCTTTTCTCTGACTGTTCATTTTTGGTCAAAACTTCTGTTGCTAGGGAAGGTAATTCCTCTTTTTTTCACATTTCATTATTCTACAGTAAACACATTTATGACCATTCAGATCCTGACCACCTCCTTTGTCCAGTCCATGCTCTTTGATGGTATCTCACTCTTATTGCTCCCTTCTGTGTCCTCAAGACCTCTCTTCCATTACTCTTACAAGTTTCATTTGACAGTTAATTATGCCGGTGTATTCTTCCCTTCAACCTGAGGAGAGATACCTTTTCCAGGTATCATCAAGTCCATCACCTCACTATGTCATTGGCTGCTCATAAATGGAGGTTATAAATGGAGCAGTTATATGAACTACACCTCATGCATATGTTTCACATTATTTAACTCGCATGGACATTTCTTGCTTAGTGTGTTTAAAATTACCCAATTAAAATTTATATATTTATAGGGTTTTCTTTTTGTTAAGATATTGAGGATCCTAGTTCGTGGTAAGTGGTGCCTGCAAATATGGAGAGGTTAAAGTAGGGGTTGTGTCATGCTCCTGTTGGTGGAGAGCTGTTGCACAATCATTTATATAAGGATATACAGAGTTGGGAGGTGGAAGGCTAGTGGCTAGTGTTAAGAAAAACTATTTTGTGCAAGAAATAAGTATGTATCAGGAATACATTTTCTGTTTAAAACAGATCATCCTTCATGATTGCTGTTGAGTTGTGTGATATGATTTATTTAGTACATTATCCAAAGAATATTCTTGAAGTAAATTAAAGGTATATAAAGCTTGCAGTGGTTCTCCACATTTTTGAAAATAGGCATGTTTACCAGTATTTCTCACACAGTAGTATTTGTACAATGTTGTATGTGAAAGAGCCAATTATTGAAAAAAACAAAAAAACTCGGACTGAAACATGAACACAGGATCTTTCGCTAACGGAACCCATTGCTTTATCCATGAGTGCAAGCTATTCCGTCTCTTCTCACTCGTTGAGTTTCCTTTAACAGTGAGTATGGAACATCTTAGTAATTTGTGTTATGGTGATGAGATATAAATTTGTTTATTTTCCAATTCAAATCATGAGAGTTTAACTGCACATTTATATATAAATTAAATACAATAATACTGCTTCTTTGACTCATTTCTTCCAACCACAGGTGTCCAGTATCTAGCTGTGGTAAAGGGTATTATTCTGCTAACTCTATGGCATCACATTTACGTGTTCATCAGCACAAAGAGGAGGACTTGAAGTGCCCTTATGAGAACTGTTTAAAGGTTTTTGGTCGGGTGTGCAGGTTGAAACAACACTTAAGGCAGCACACGGGAGAACGTCCTTACGTTTGCAATTTTGAAGTAAGCATATGATCAAATTGTGGCTTTTGTAAATGGTATCTAAACTTTTAAAAAGGAAGGTGTAAGAATAATATGCATTTTGTATAATATTGTAAATGTGGTGTACATCACATTTTTTTTTTATAGAATAACATTCAAAATGTTATCAAAGAACTTATTGTCAATATGTGTCATTACAATTGTTATTTCAGACAGTTCATGATTCATGTTTCAATAATAAGCTTTAAGTTCTTAATTTCAAAGGGAAATATTCAAATAAATAAATAAATTTTTAATCAACGCTTCTTTGTGCCACATAACACACTGTGATCTTAATTGTGTGTTTTACATTTTTTATCCACTCCTATATGATTTTCTGAGTGTAATTCCTGTTATATACTTGCACTACAGATATTTCTAAGCCATTGTGTAAACTTGTGTCTTCTAAGCTTTTTGCTTGTCTTAAGATATATAAATAAAAAAGTCAAACCCACATGTCATGCACCACCTGTCTTATTCTTTCTTTTAAAAAAATGTCAGTAATTCTCTCTGATGTTTGCTATTGAATTATTTACAACAAGTAGAAAAAGGAGATTGTTTTCTATTTGATTCATTAGGAGACTAGTTTGTTTAGATACCAGATTAAGAAATATTCAGCCTCATTCTCATTGTTTGTCTTTGTGGTATTTTATTAATACAAATAGCAGATTTTTTTAATATACTTAGAAAGTTAATTATAGCAGTTTTAGTTTTGGTTTTTTATGTTATAAAATGTATATTTGAAATAATATTTTGGATTACCAACATTTTTATAAAAATGTAGGACTATAGTGTTCATTTGTGAATATCTGAAAGCTGAGTCTGGTTTAATTTTCATTTACTGTTATAAAAGTAAGTAAAGTGTAAAAATGAGAAAACTTTTTATTACACAATGTGCAATCCCTAATTTTGTGAAATTTTTATCATGTGTGCATTTAGATTTGCAATGGGGGTCATGGTTTTCCTGTTTTGCCTTTGTTTCCCATCATGGAGAACGTTTTTTTTCTGTTCTCAGGGTGCAGATATGACATCATTAATAGTCTTATGCAGATTTAATGCACTAGTGCCATCTGTATAAATATGATATTACTGTCTGTTGTATGTCCATGTAAATAGTTTGCAGGGTGTGGATGGAGCTTTATCATTGTTGGTATGAAGGTTCATTATGGAAAAATACATGAACTTACGTAACTCCCATCCAGGGTATGGGTACCCAGGCTAGTTAGATTAAACATGAAATCTTAATTGAAAAAAGTAAATAAAGTATTTTTCATGATAATCACTATCCTAATATGCTCATTTCATGTGACATGATTGTAATACAGTTGTGGAGTGGTTGTATCTTGATGTTTGTTCACACAAAGCTGTTTGCCTAAGTGCAGTGTAAAACGATAAAACTAAATGAATTCACATTTCAAAATGTCTGTTAGGATACATGATATGTTGGTCGTCTGCCTTAGCATGTAATTTAGATTTCTTTTATATTTTTCACATTTTTATTTCATCTTCTGTTCTGATTTTACTATAATTAGGGTTAGGGTAGAGAAAACATTAGATAAAGTATAGTTACTGAAAAAAACATTTTATATTTATTTAAGAGCTTCTAGGTGTTGTGGAAATGAAGTACATGAAATAATAAAAAAATTTTTTTATTTTTAACATGAAAATCAACTGGTCAGGGTTAATTTACATGAAAATCTTCAATAAAATTATTTTATTAAAGATTTGGAAATTTTTACAACATTCTTGTAACATTAAAAGAAAAAAATAACAAACAAAATACAGAGTTACTGAAAAAAATTAATACTGATTTAATGGTTTCTAGAGGTTATGCAAATGAAAACTGTTAGGTGAAAAATCACCTTACACTCAAATTTGTCAGAATCTGATCGGACTGACTTGGTAAATTGACAGGTAGATTTTTGGTAAAAGTACTTTATTAAAGAAATTACATTTTTTTACATCATTATAATTATATAATGTGTGTGTAAATATACATGTGTGCTCAGTGCAGTTTCATAGGAACTGGGCTGGTGTAAAACACCAGAGTTGCTCGCATATTGAACAGCAAACAGGATATTTATACTGAGTGGCGACAGTGATATATTAATGTGCATTGGTTTATAACTAAATATTTTTGTTATTGTTTTTAGGTGCTCACATATTGAATAACAAACAGGATATTTATACTAAGTGGCGACAGTGATATATTAATGTACATTGGTTTATAACTAAATATTTTTGTTATTGTTTTTAGGGTTGTGGGTGGACTTTTGTCAGTGCTAGTAAACTAACCAGGCACATGAGAAAACACACAGGAGAAAGGAAGTATGCTTGTCCGGAAGAAGGCTGTGGCAAATCTTTTATGCGCCCTGAGCATTTGAAGGGGCACATGGTTGTTCATTCAGGAGATAAACCATTTGCTTGCCATTTTGAAAGTATGTAAAAGTATTGTATGTACTGTCATATACTGTGATGTTTTGTTGTAATTAATGTGTTCTTTTATTTGTTTGATGTGCTGTACCTAACCTTCTCACTGTAGACATTCCTTTTTGTGCATGCCACAAGGTTTTACAGAGTTATGTACAGATTTTGACACAGTATAAGAACTGTGACATTTGCTCTCTAGGTATATCCCTCTTCTATAATTTATGTATCATCCTTTCCAAAAGTATGAAATTTAACACAAATTACTCATTATAATGTTGCCATTGCTCAAGCAAAGAATAATTTTTATAACCTTAAATTTTATTTAGTTACAGAGCAATCAAATAGAAAAGCAGACCCATCTTGCAATACACGCCTCTCATGCCCTGTCTTTCAGAAATTACCAGTAACTCCCTTTGATGTGTAACACTGTATTGTTTATAACCAATTGAAAGCCCAGGTTTTAATCCATAAAATGATGTATTTACTAATTGCTTTCTAGTTCAAACTTTATTCTCACAAGAAACACACTGAGCTTAACTAAAGTTTGTACAGCTCTTGTCACAGAGTTAGAAAGCTAGAAAAATTGTAATAGTTGATTGTTATTATCCTGCATATTTTGGTACATTATTTAATTAAATAAAAATTTATTTGATGGAGTTGTATCAGCAATTAAGAAAAAGTAGGGTTAGGTTTCATTAACCCATTCTGTATTTGTTATAATAAAGGAACTAAAGGTTAAAAAACATTTTATATTATATAAGGTAAAATAAAGAATAATATTGATAATAAGTTTTTTACTAGGTGTACTTGCAAGTAACTCGTGATCAGCTCATGTTAGAAAACATTATACGCACACGCCAAGACAGAAAGCAAAATCAACCATCAAAATTAAATATATCTCACGAATCTTAAAATAATGAAACTATATACTGCTGCATACCATATATTCCTGACATCAGCAGAAAGATAACCAACATTTGGCAAAAACTAGTAACAAAATATGACATTTCAGTTAATACCAAATTTATTCAAAAACCAGACACAAAACTGAGGCCTATACTATGTAAAAACTACACTGACAAACACCACACCAACATTATTTATAAAATTTATAATTTTTTTTCTACTTATAACAATTAGTGCTTCCTGAAAGCTTGTTAAATTTCATGAAACTGCACCAAACATATTACAATGTGAAAAGTCCAAAGATTGACTGGGCTGAGTCTAGTGAGAGAGAAAACCTGTATTGTTTTTTTATGTGCTGCCAATAAATGTTGCACTGTTCTGTTATCATTAATCTGTTTTTTTATGTATATACTGGATTCAGTTGATTATTTAGAAAAAAAACAACGTACTATAGATGCCCGAGACTGTTTCTGACTATGGTAAACAGTGTGCAGTTAAAGTAGTTTGAAAACTGTGTTGCTTCAATAACAGATTTTCAAGAACATTATTTCAATCATGAGTAAAAATATTAAGAAAGTTCGTCTGTGCTGTGTTGAAGAAAACATTTCACTGAATGTTGAGCATTAATAGATAAGGAGACTGATTCAAATTCACTTTATGAGAAGAAAACACAAGGTTGGTGTTTTTTTGATCACAAGAAGGATTGTCTTCCAGTTCATGGTGATTTTTGCCATTTTAACAATCTTCAGCATTAGCCCAGTATACTGGGACTGACTTCTTCAGCATTAGCCCAGTATACTGGGACTGACCTCTTCAGCATTAGCCCAGTATACTGGGACTGACCTCTTCAGCATTAGCCCAGTATACTGGGACTGACCTCTTCAGCATTAGCCCAGTATACTGGGACTGACCTCTTCAGCATTAGCCCAGTATACTGGGACTGACCTCTTCAGCATTAGCCCAGTATACTGGGACTGACCTCTTAATTATGTGCTCATTATAGTTTTTAAATTAGTAAACATATGTCAGTGAAATTTAACAAATTTTCATCGAACATTGCAGTGCTTTCATGTGAAGAATGTGTTTTTTACTATTAAGTCGTAAGGTTTGTTAAGCAGTGTTTCACTCGTGCCTGTTTTGCATGTTTCATGTCCAATATGCAAAGTAATTTTCACTTTAAGAGAAGAAAAGTTTCGAATTTTCACGTGCAAAACCTTTATAATAATAGTTATTAAATGTTTCTTAAACAAAGCTTTATATTTTGTCTGTTATTTTCACTTACAAATCCCTGTGTGTGTTTAGTAAAAATGATCAATCTCGTACTCATCATAAAAAAATTTAAGAAATAAATATAATTCGTCTGGAAAGACAACAGATTATAATGCAGAAACATGTTTAGATTAAGTAGCTGAAATCTCATAAGATTATACATTGGTATATATTTATTATGTTGAACATTCAGCTGTATCTGGCTAACAGTACAGAAGTTAGAATGACAGGGTACACGTTCACTCATGTTACCATATCCAATACTTTAACACTGACCTTTAGTCTTAGCTGTGTTTAGTGGACTAATATTTTGTAACACACTCACGTTTCAGTTATTTTACATTATATTTGTGTATATAGATTATTACAACTTATTTTGCTCAAAATGTAGAACACTAAATAATGAACTAAAGCGAACAGTTATCTCTTCTAGCTACGACCCATGTACTCGGTTGCGACTTGACGTAAAGTGCAAAGCCTTTTCAAATTTTGCATGTGGAGGATATGAAGTGAAATAATTTTTTTTAGGTTTTAAATACATGTTTGAATAATAAAAAAGTCATAAACTATTGTATCAATACAATAGAATTGTACTATAATTTATGAAGCTTAGTAACTATGATGTATTTAGGTTTTTAAAAAAAATATGAAATTTCAAGCAGACTAAAGACTCAACCCACCTCCTTGAAATCTTGGGTCAAATAAATGAGACAGTCTTCTAACTCATTAAAATGGCTGAGAAAACTACAAAATGGACATTCTAAGGTGTCAGTTGATTATTTACGTGTCATTTATTGAAGTATTTATTAGCGGTCTTTTTGAAAAATGGAAAGAGGTAATAGAGCTGCTGAACACAAATGACATCTCACCAAAATAAAAAGATATTAGATTCATATTTTATATTCTAGCTTGCCAATGAGTACCTAATTTGTATAAAATTATAGACTGAATATTTTAACATCTCAAAAATGTACTTTGAACAAATGCTGTACTAAATATACCACGGGACACACAAAATTCAATGTTTAACTGCGTGTTTTTATATTTATGTTTAAAATTTAAAAACTGAATAATGTATGATACCAAAATCTGAAATATAATCTACATTTCGATACCAAACATATTGACATAAATGCATGAAATAGTGGTTCAATAAAATTTTGTATGGGGTCAACAAATGTGATGACATGGCCTTTGACCTGTGACCTGTCTGGAAAGGGTCATATGATGAACAAGTTGTGTATCATAAGAAGTTACTGATTTATATTACTGAGTATGAATTGTATTTCAAGTGGTCTTTGTAGTTTATTATTTAAAGGTTTATTAAAATTTAATGGTTATAGGGATGTTAGTTGTTCATCATTGTTCACCAATAGGTGAGAATATTTTCTATTTTTTAAGAAAATTAGGCAAATGAACTTGTCTTTTATACAGATTGCAACTGAAGGTTAAATACTCTAGTGTTTTTTTTGATAACAAGCCTCTGTACATTTGTATAGTTTAGCATGGGTATGGATTGTTATAGTTCATGAAAGTAGATGATCTGTTGGGTATATATCTTGTACTATATTTGGAGAAGCTCTTTAGAAATTATTATTTATACACTTATGTAAATTTCTATTGAAGAAACAAATAATATTCTGTCATGATGACAACAGGGTAAGTGGTTAAAAGCACAATGTAACCAGTTCTCAATATCGTTATTAATTATGTCTTTTTTTATTTTTATATGAAAAGTATTGAAAATAATTTTATTATGTTTTTAAATTCTTGACAGACTGTAACGCTCGTTTTACGGCCAGGTCGAGTCTGTATGTTCATGTCAAGAAGCACTCTGGAACTCACGAGAAGTTAGTGTACCCATGTCCTATTGCTTCATGTAGCAAGAAATACAACTGTAAATCCAGTTTACGGCTTCACCTACAAAAAGTACATTCTTCAATTTTAGGTGAGAAGTTTCTTGCATTAGTTTGTTTTGTATTGTAAAGAGAACATTTTAAAATGATGTATTTTTTCAGTCATGTTTTTAAAAAAATATTTTGCTAGTTTTTGTCTTCTGCAGTTACCAAAGTGAGAAGTAATCAGTTAATTTTCAGCTGAATAAATTTGTGAGGTTTTGGTTAGCCAGTTTTGCACTGTTGGTTGTTCACTTCACCAAGTCGTCTTTTAGGTATAATGGTATCGTGTTTCTAAACAGGTTTTTTTTAATACTCATCAGAGGTGAATGTGAAGCAAATTGGGCAGGTAGAGAGCATTTATAAGTTTTGTTTTCCAGTAAGAATGATTTAACTATGTGATTTTTTTTTTTTTAATATCTACTGAAACAGTGAACCTGTTCAATCACCTTTTACTTTTTTAATTCTTTGTGTTTGATATAACCGTTTTGATAAGGGTATACTTCTGACTGGTTGTATGATTTCAGTAATATGAGAAATTATTGTCCGATTTTTAGTGCTGCTTTTAATGTTTGTTCTACTGAAGTGTAACTGCAACATTACTCATAAAATAATTTTGTCTTAATGCCATATTTTAGGTTATGTCTCTAACAGCTCAGATCTCTTATACTGTGAATCTCAAACTTTTCCGACTTTCAGAATGTACAAACCAAGATTATGTGACAGATTATGTTACATACTTATCCACTGAAGAACTTCGAGAAATATTTTCTACTGAAGACACAGCATCAGAACTTGCACCTGAATTACCTACCATACCGATATCTGGTATGTTTTGAAGAATAAGATTTTAACCTGCTTTTTAAAGTGACTCCCTAATGAGTTACAGCTACTTTTTAAAGTAATCTCTCTCCCCTAAGAAGTTTGAAGTTGAAGTTTTGTTCACTATTAATTTATCCTTTTCTTTGAAAATAGGATAACAATATATGAATATTTGACACTGCATCTGTTGCCCATTGCAAGTCAAGTTTTGACAAAAATTAATAATAATGAAAAAACACTAATTGTTTTTTTGCAGTAGGGATGAAATTTTCAGTCAATTATAGATAAAATATAATTGTTTAAATTACTACTCCCGTTGTGGTAGTTAGAGCTATTATTTTACATAATATATTTCATTAGTTTCTACAGAGTTAGTCTCTGTTTAATTCTGTCATAACAGATCAAGGGTCAAAGACCATGTATTTACATTTGTTGACTTACATTTAAAGTTTTATCAAACTACTATTTTGTGAATTTATGTCAATAAGTTTGGTGTCATATTGTGTATTATAATTCACATTTTTGTATTATATATCAGTTAATTTCATAACTTAAAAGTAAATATTAAGAGAACCTAAATATTTATTTTTATGGTTCAGATTGTATGTATGTAATCTCAAAATACTAAGTCTACAGTCTTCTGTGAATTAGGAACTCAAATTGCCGTTATTGATGAGATAGAATAAGAACCTAATAGCTTTTTTATTTGTTGAGATATGGCTTGTGTACTGAATCGAATACAGTGGCTTTGCTCACTTCTTTTCTATTTTTGGAAACCAGTTTTTTTTATGTCAACTTATTTCAATGTATGGCATGAATAACCAATTTACAGTTTAAAATGAGCCCTAGTGGTTTTCTCATCCATTTTAATAAGTCAAAGGATACTAAATTCTTTTGAACCAAGATTTTGAGGAGGTAGGTTGTGTCTTAAGTCTTCTTGAAGTTTAATATTTGTTTTAGACCTAAATACAGCTTATTTACTAAACTTGATAGATTATAGTAGAATTCTATGGCACTAATATAGTAATTTATCAGTTTTTTGTTTATTTTAAATGTATATTTAAAACCTTGAAAAAATATTTCACATCCTTCATATGTGAAATTTGAAAAGGCTTAGCAGTGCATGGCAAGTTGGAAACAAGTACAAAGATTGTCATTACTAGATGATATAAATGTTTACAGTACTTATTTATATACTGTCTTATGTTTTAAGAAAAATTAGTAAAAGAACTTATTTCTAAATAGTAATAATCAGTATACATACATAATGTATAATAAGTGAAATTTAACTGTATATTGCAATATACTAGTCCACTAAACACAGCCAAGAGGTTACTGTGTAAAGA
Organism: Carcinoscorpius rotundicauda; assembly: GCA_011833715.1. Lineage (NCBI taxonomy): Eukaryota > Metazoa > Arthropoda > Merostomata > Xiphosura > Limulidae > Carcinoscorpius > Carcinoscorpius rotundicauda. The sequence goes on from CM022393.1 coordinate 144,946,501, forward strand.
CAAAAGGTCAGTTTTATATTATTGGATATAGTGATGCGGGGTGCACATGCACCTTATCAGTTCTGGGTTTGTAATGTTGTCCAGGTACAACGGGAAGATCAGTATTTAAATATATATATATATCAGAGTATAATGTTATGAGATTTAAACTATTTAGACTAAACATGTTATAATTTGTAGTTATTTTAGAATGAAAAAAGGATAAATATAAATTATTTCATATTCGTAATTTTTTTTATGGTGGTTACAAGTTTGGTCAAATTGACAGACCCCATATTGGGTAGAAGAAGTAACAGATAAAATATAAAGTTTAACTGAAAACAAGAATTTGAAATGTATTTAAGATGTTTTAGATATCATACAAATAATATTTGAGATTTTTAGGATGTAGAATAGTTTTTAACCACAAAAAAACACATTTGGACAAATGACAAAGCATTTGGTATTTTCTCAATAAAATCTACAGTAAAAGTACTTCATTAAAAAATCTGTTTTTATGTACAAAATATACTTGCAATCATTATTAAAACTCAATCAAATTTTATGAAGATACTCATAATGCATCAAAGGTTATAAATACTTAACTGGTGTATTATGCTAAGTCTGTTGTGAAAGAATTAATGATGCTTAAGTTACATATACACGAGGTTACGTTATCGATTGAAAATGTAATATCAGGATGTCTGTGTGTCACAGTGTGATAAGTGCATTGGTATTGAGCCATATTCTTGGTGGACGTTTTTCTTTTTCCAGAAAATTTATTTTAGTTTTGTGGTTGTTTTTGTACTTTCATTTGCTCCAATATTAAATTATTTAATAATTCATCTTCTTGATGTTGGATAAACAAACAATTTTATTAAAACAAACTTTGTTTTTAAATCATGTGTTAACTTGTAGTTAATAAACATTTATTGGTTATCTTCAGTTCTTTTTTTTTTTTTTCCTTAAGTAGCTCCTACAAGTGGAATACCAGAAACACAGTTGCTAACTTCTGATAAGGTGGTCTTCAATTCATCACAGTTATTGTTACCAGAAATGTTTGGTATGTTGGATTACACTGTGTTTGATCTGCATCCTAAATAAGAAAGAAAATTTAAAATAAATTATGTATTTATTTAAGTATAATTAAGATGACATGAAAATAAAAACTCAGTTTTTGTTGGAAGATTTTTTTTTTTAATCACCAAATACTTTTACCTCTCGGGCCACGAGGCAACTATACACCAAGGTCACCTGAGAAAGATGCTCATTTACTGACCATTCAACTAGGGTAAACATTGGTTGTCTGATGTAACTCTGGTTATGTGCTTATGGAACAATACTTTCATCACTAAAAAAAAAGAGGTCCAACTAATTAACTTCATATGACCCAAAATACAATATATTATGTTGTTCTGAACTAAGTTTCAATATTTTAAATATTTTTTAACGTATGCTAGAGGGAACTTTAGTATGATGTTTTTATGCCTAGGAATTCACTAGGTGTCAATATGTGATTCTTTAAAATTGCTGTAAAGTTTAGGGGTATTTGACTAATATTAAAATGAAATTTATAGTTGTGACTGATTGGTAAGTTTTTCATTAGTTATTGAGTTCTGTATTAGTTAAGTTCCATAAGTGTTGAGCAGTCAGAGAATTACTGAAATAGAGATTTGCTTGTGAACAACCATTTAGTTTTGTTTGGGAGCCAGTTCCTTCGTTTGATTTTACTCATGTTTACCAGATAATGAGAAAGAACTCGCCAAACAGTGGAATCCAGTATTACAAAATGTTATCATAATGAAACAAAGTAACTTTATAAAAATAAAACTTTTGTTCGAATGGAGAAGTTATTGTAGGCTTCTATAGAGGAGGATTGTGTTTATGTGTATTATAAGCCAGAAGAAATATATAGGAGAAACTTATAGTCGGTCAGCTCTACTATTTTGTATATTTATTACTTTTTATAGAATAAGTAACATACTCTTCTTTAGGTGCAGTAGATGTGAGAATCAGTGTTGGAAATTAATTGAGAATCAGTGTTGGAAATTAATTCAAAGCCCTATTTAATAAATTTCTCTACAGTTATTTGTGAAAAGTATGCTTTGAGATAATTAGATTATGAAACATTATAGATGTTTTTGCCTTTAAAACTTGAAACATTATTTTCAATTTCTTTATGCCAACAGCAGAGTTGGTTGAAACACCTGTAACACGAGTATCTCAAATTGTTGGTCCCGCTCAGTTTGTTCTAAATTCAGGTGTAACGTCAGGCAGTTTTGTGGATGTGAATATGACAACTGCCCATGTTGATGTAACGTCCATAAATAATATTCCAGATCAACTGTCGGAAGTTATGATGAGCATCAGAGGTGTAGTATCTTAACCTTTAATAATTAAGCATAAAAACTTACATTTTTACTTGATTATTTTACATTTATGTTTTATTTTAAAGGAAAAGTCGCAATTTAAATCTGATCATTATGTTTGCCTGAAAGTTCTAAAAATTTAATATTTATTTTTAAGAAATGAAACTTTTTTTTTTGTGCAAGAGCAGTTGGATTTATTATTTTTAACTTTAAACTCGTAAATTAATATGTTTTAATTTGTGTTTTTACTAAGTGTTTAGGGTGTCTGAAGATTCAAACTGACCTCTATTGTTTGACATTGATTTATTTAAATTGACATTTTACTTTAGTTTTCTTAATCCAGTAATTGCTTGTGTTAAAAACGTACTGAACATGAAATAATTCCTTTTGAATAACTTACTAAAAAGTAAGCTAACAACATATATCCAAACTTAAATAATTCTGAAACAGATTATTGAGGACAACAAGATTGGTAGAAATTAGTTGGGGTGCCCACACCCTGGATGGAAGTGATAAAAGTTCATGATTAATGAAAGGTTATCTTAGAATATGAGAAGCTGTTTCCTTTATACATAAATTTAAAAAACCCAAAACACCCATAAAAACAGCAAAACACAAGATGTGAAATCATGAATCTGAGTATGTCTTTTCACGGGCCCAACAAACCACCAATTTTGGTGAAAATCAATCCACACCCTGCAAAGTATTTACATGGATAAACAACAGATAGTTTATACAGATGGCACCAGTCCATTATATTTGCTTGTGATGTATTTATAACATCACCTTTGAGAATGGAGAAAAATAAAATTCTCTGTGACAGGGAACAGAAGTGAAACGAGGAATTGTGACCCCTGTTGCAAATCTATATGTACACAGGATAAAATTTTTGTGAAGTTGAAGGTTGCACATCGTGTTATCAGAAAGGTTTTTCCAGTATCATTCAAGCTAGAGTTCCATTATGGTATGACATTGAATCTTGTAGTAATAAGGTCAACAAAAAGTCTTTATTTGGTTTATGTGTCATAATTTCAGTTGGTTACAAGTTAATATATACTTGTTTATTCTACTGGCTATATTTACTCCAGTCTTTATGCACTTTTATTTGCTATGTTTAAATGTAAACACTAAGGATGCACAGATAATGAAGTTGTTGGAGAAAAAATACCATTAAACAGTGGTGACAGTTTTAATATTTTCTAGCCTTATTATTGGCCTTTTTCTATGCATCAAAACATGAAATTCTGAATATGATTAAACATATTTTGTTATTTAGATCAGTGGTTATTACTAATTTTTTGTTCTTGGACCAGTTGAATACATTTTTCCTTGGTGGATTACAACGTGATCTGTACTTGATGTTGCCACTTTTTTTCCATAATGTTCAATCTTTCTACAGTTACTCAAAGAGAGTTTCCGTGCCACAAATTGAGAAGCATTGATCTAGAGATTTCTAAGTGTGCCAGTCAGTAGGCTTAAGCTACTGTAGCTCAAAATATTGACATGTTTGCAATGTAATTTCATCTTCTTCCACTTAGCTAAATTTCTGGTGCCCGTGGCCACCACCACATATTTCTGTACTATAACTTATAATTATATAACTCGGATTAATAAGAAGCTATATACATAGGTCATTCTCAGTTGTGTCACAGCAGTACGCTAGAATCTGGATTTCAATACCCGTGGGGCAGAGCACAATTAGCCCATTGTGTAGCTTTGTGCTTAATTATAAACAACTACATTCTCAGTGCTCATCTGAAGCTCTGCCAATAAGAAAGAAATGTTTTCTAATAATGAAACATTAGAGTTAACAATATGGAAATGCATTCAGTGAATTTATAATGTAAATAAAATAGGGGTGAAGAAGTAATAGTTACAGTAGTTTACATTCTGTAAAAGTGATACTTCCAGTCACTCAAATAACAAGTTATTGTTGTGCCATCTTTGCTGTGTACATGTGTACAAAGTATGAATAGTTAAGTAGTCAGAAGGAAAAAAGAATACAAAATATTGAATGAAAACTTAGCAACAATTCAGAGTAGTTTTTATATGTTTCAAACTACATTGTGGCAAATAACAGACTTTCTCTTTGATTGTTCGTAGCAATTATTTGAGTTGATGGACTGGTAAACATCTGATAATAACTTATCCTTTAAGAATTATACTGTATTGAACTGTCAGGTGTTTACAATTTCAGACTTTTTATATTTTGTAATATTGTTTCTGAAAATTGGATGTTGCATTTTTACTGAAGATTTTATTAGATGTTTGTTAATTTTCTTAAAAACATTTGACTTAGTGATGTGTGTGTGGTGTTTAATAAATATTATGTCTAGTGTTATTAAATTATTTTATATGATAGATGTGGACCTGGCAGCTTGTTGTGTCCAGCAGGAAAATAACAGTGGATCTGCTCGTACAGACTTCTGTAGCAACCACATCCTCAGTCGTCGTTTGCAGAATCAAAGACAGAAGCAATTAAAGCTTAACCTAAGCTGTTCTCCAGGTAATGAGAGAAATACATGATTGGATTAAAAAAGACTGGAAAACTGTTTTTGAGAGGACATTTTGGTATTTGATACAGAGTGTTTCTCAAACATGTGACAGTTCTATAAAAACAGAATTATTTATTTTAAAAATGATTTTATAATTTTAAACTCTCCAGTTGAAAGTTTGAAATATTAAAAGTACACAGGGACTTTTCAACAATGAGTTGGTCATCTTTAACGTCACACAGTTGTATTTATTAATATTTTGTTTACTAAAATAACTAAAATGTAAAAAATTAGAAACTAAAGGTTTATAACTAATTAGTTAGTAAAACCACAAAATTAAAAGAAAGCACATGTGAAAAGGTTTAGAAACTGAGGCTTTTATGGTATATAATTATAAATGTTTCTTTCATTTATTATTTTTCTGTATTTTGTTTTACTGTACATTTATAATTTCACAACAGTTAGTCTAAAAGTAGTGAAAATGACAGATAAAGTATAACATTTTATAAAAACAAATGTGAGGTTCTAGACATTATACAAATAAAATATGAATACTTTATGACAAAATTAATCATTATTATTATTAGCATGAAAATTACTCTTTTCATATGCTGGTTCAGTGAAGAATTTGTAAATTCATAGACATTTTTCATTATAAATATTTGATTTTTAGAATTTACTAACAAAATGTAATATTTACTGAAAGTTTGCGAGAATTTTTAAAAATACACTTTATTCAGGGTTATTTATGTGTAGTTTCATTACGTGGTAGTTACAAGATTGGTCAAATTGGTGAGTCTGTAAGCATGGGATTAATATTATATTAAAACCTCACTGGCTGTATTTTTTTTCTTTCTTAAACTTACACTTTTATGATGTAAACAATCTGTATGTCATGAATTATTTGTATGATTCATTTTTTTTTCTCAGCAAAACACTTATCTTCATTGAATGTTTGAATTTTAGGAGAAAGGAAGTCAGCAATCAAAGAGTTAAGACCTGAGCCCAAACAAAACAAAGTAAGATCTGTACATTCTGTTGGAGATATAATGCTAACTCAATCTGCTATAACTTTTCAAGATTCAAACCCAGGATCTCAACTGTTACAGGTATGATAAATTAGTAATGATACAAGTTTATTTTTGTTACTCTTAAGAGAGGGGTAATTTTTAATACTTGTCAGTAATAAAATGATAACTCATTGCTTTTAATTTGTTTAATATAAGAATTTGTTTATATTTGAAACAATTGTTTATTTTGTTTCCTTTGTGTTGCTGTGTATTTACCCCTACTCCTTTATTCACTACTGTTCCACAATGGCTTAACAGTGAGCTAAGCCTGAGAGCTCACACTGCTAAAAACTTGGTTTTGATGCTTGTGGGTGGTGGAGCACAGATAGATAACCTATGGTGTAGCTTTGTGCTTAAAAGCAAGCAAAATTTATCCATTACCATCAATCAATTTGAGAATATTCATACTTATATCTTTCCTTCTTTCTTCCTGTATTTGTGATCAACACAATTTAACATCTTTTATCTATAAATTTTATAGTACATGTTTGATTTTTTTCCATGTTTCCTTCAATTTTTTATTTCCTTATGTGCTATGTAACATGGTGTGTTTTATCTAATCTTAATAGTATGTTGTATATTTAATGTTTGCTTAATTTCTTCCTGTTCAAACCACCTCTGCTGAATTTATTCACCCTTTCAGTTGTGAGGTGTATCATTCCTCACTATTCATTGGTAAACTTCCCACTAGTTTATCATTGCTAATTTAGGCACAGCTAGTGCACATAGCCCTTGAATAGTTTTGTATGTAATCCAGTTTTCACTTTTTTGTATTCTGTGATACTCCTTTTTTCAAGTTTCCCGCTTTATATCCTCAAAGTTTTCAATGAATTAAGCAGTTACACAATGTAAATAAATAAAAACCCTATAACCTGTGTGCCTTTTAAAGACGGACTTTTCTTCAGTAGTTAACTAAGAATTGTAATGTAACTGAATAAGTAATTTATAAAGGGAGTTGAGTGATGTCACGAAGGCCACCTGGGTTTCCAGGAAGTGTTTTGGTCTATTTTTCAATGTACTGCTCTACGTATGTTTCATTTCTAGTGCAATAGAACATTGTGTACAAATGTGATAGAAGTGGTCAAGAATACCATACTTAAATATTAGAGTAAAATAAAGGATACACATGTAGATTGGTTGAAAAAGAAATACTAAACAGGTCAGGTTCTAAAGATAGATATGGAAAATTATCACAAATTAATAGTAAGTATCAAAAGCTAACAAATCTGTGACCTCTTATATCATACACATAACAATGAATATACTCCGCATATCTATAATGCTATTAATCTTTCAGACATGAGTCTCTCAAAAGCAGAACTCGGTTTCCTAAGTAAAGGTCTCGTCTCCTGCGCAAACAATAATTTTGTTAACAAAGTTGAACCTGCATGAATTATCTAGAAAACTAAGATAAGACTTAACAATTTTTTTTCACAACAAACTCCACCCAGCTGGAAATCAACATATATCAAACTTGAAAGAAAAGTCTCTATGGACAGCTCCACCAAACACAGAACCAAATTTAAAGAGATATATTAAAGCAGTAGAAAATGACACAATACAAATTTTCAAATATTTCAGTCAGTTTCATAATAAGATTAAAGTAAAAGAAGTGCTCCAAGTAATTTTAAATTGAACGATATCATAATAAAACCAGCAGAGGAGGATGGAGCCATTATCCCTAACAGAGTTGGTTGTATCACATAATCTGACAACTATAGGACATTAATTTTTGCTAAAAATTCCCACACGACCCTATGACTCAGTTTATTAAGACCATAACCGATAAACTCTAGTCAGTCAAGTTGAACAAGGTCGTATAAACTTTGTGTTATGGTGGAGAAAATGACAAATAAAATTTGAAACAAATGATGCATTCAAAGAAGATAAAATATTCATTTTATTTTGTATTTTTGAACTTTTTATTTCACTGTACATTGATAAATAACTTAATGTTGGTTTTAAAATAGAGAAAACAACAGATAAAACATAAATTTAACTGAAAAAATTCTTGGTATTTATTTTAGTTTTTATGCAAATGAAAATAAAATGTTAACTCCAAGATAAAAAAAAGATCTCAACAACAAAAGTCACTTTTCACTGTGACTGACTTGGTAAAGGCTTCATGAATTCACAGACAAACCTTTAGAAGAAATACTGTATTAAAAAATTTGATTTTTTGCATGCAACAGATTTATAATGTACTTGTTAATAGCTTGTGAACTGTTGTAAAGATACACTTCGTAAATTCAGAGTTACAATGTATACTGATAATTTTGCAGTTACAAGGTGGACCAAAAGTGTACCCACTTTGTATTGAAAGAGTTATAGAAGTGATATTTTGGAAATAGAGGCATGAGGCACTTCAACCAGTACAAATATCTTCTAGGTTGACTTTTATTCCACTTTCCTGCCCATGGTGTGAAATACTTTTGTATTTTCTTTTCAGGATGATCTATCGGTTTCAGGAGCTGATATCTATACCGAGGATCAGGTTCTCACACCTGTTTCTCTGCTTCAAGAGTCTAATGTTAATGATCCAACTTCTGCAAGCACTGATTTCGTGTCCACATCCTCAGGGGTTGGAGAATTTCCTGGGTCTACAGTGAATCTCCAAGACCTTGACTGAAATGAACCTGTGATATATTTGCCATTGATTTTGAAATGGCAGTACTTTGGTGATAAATTATTTTAATTTTCTTGTAATTTGACATGTGCTTGGTATATATTTGTTTTTCCAAGAGCTATAAAGAAACCAAGACTTCTAAAAACAACAACAAATAATTATATGAAAATAGTTTGGAGAAAGAAGGAAAAAAACAACCCTTAAACAACTAACAGTTTTTCTTTTTTTCAAAAGAGTATTAGTTGTTTTTGTTTTTACAAAAAATCGATGTTGTTGTTTTTTTTAAAGAAAAATGATTGGGGTGGTACAGTTCATATTACTGGAAATCTTGATGCAAACTAAATAAAATAGACAAGTGAAGAACATCAAAAGTTTAGAAAAGAAACATCAATTGATTAGGAAACACTTATAAATTTTTTGTTTTATAAAGTAATATTTTGACATAAAGTATTTTACACCTAACATAATCACTGAAAATAGTAGACTTGTTTTTATCATATATATATATATATATGAGCTTTTATTTTGACATTATAGTGCAGGGATAGTCTTTAGATTTCAGGGTTAGAAGACATGTTTTTCCTGCAGCATGTTTATTATGCCACTGTTTGTAAGTGTTTGTTTGGCATAATGATTCAGATGTTAGTGTTTTGTTGTTAGAAAACATTACTAGTTATTTAAAATATTAACTTGATGCATGGCTGTGCTGAATGTTTGAAATCACATTTCTGGTAAACAATCCAAATTGTTGACATTACAGAATGACGGTTTTTGAAATATTTGGTTAAGTGAAATTTTCATTCACTCTTAATGTATCAACTATTATGGTAAATTTTTGGCAAATGGTGCTAGTAACATTTTGGAAATTACAAAATAATATATGTGTGCTTTATATTTGGTGAAATGAATATGAAAGTAAACTTTAAGTTTTTAAAAATAATGCATCTCGGTTAGAAGTGTTATACTGAACCCAGCAGTACATTTCAAATTATGGTTATAAAATTTTTTTACTCTGAAAAATATGCTTCAGACTGATGGATCTTTAGGAATCTTTCATTTGTTTGCTGGTGCCAGGAACATTGATAAGTTGATTAGGGTTCAACATATTTAACTAGGGATTATACCAATCAATACAACACAAGTGTGGCTTTTTAATGTGGTGTAACAATAAAGGTTACACCTTATGAATAGGAATTATTTAAATAAACAGAAGTTGAATGTGGCTTTGTTGATGTAATAATAATGTTTACACCTTCATACAGCCATATTTGTAATATACTATCCTCCTGTTTTAAAGTTTGGAAAGAAACTTGCGTATTAAAAAAAATAAATTGTGACAGAGCAGTTTTGTTTTGGACTTGTGTACTTAATAAAACGTCTGGATGAGTTTTGTCAACTCTAGAAGATGTTGTTAAAACATATTCTATAAGCTGTGATGTGGTTTAAAATCACTGGGGACAATATCATATATGGGCTTTGTTTCTAATTATGCAGGAACTTTCTCACGTTCGTACATTTTCTTGAATTACAATTGGCCATTTTGGCATTTTCCCATATAATTTTGCTTAATCTTGTTAGCTTTCTTACAGATCCTGAATGTGATTTTGATTTTTGAACACCTAGTCTATCACCTCAGTCTTATATAACAACTTGAAATAAGCTTGCCATGCTCACTTATTACTAGAAGACTTAATGCAAATTAAGATAACTAGAGAAGTGAAGCACATCACGTGCTTAAAAAACAAATATTAATTGATTAGGTACCAGTGAGGAAGTTTTTGTGTCATGAAGTAATATTTTGTCTTATAGGTTATATCCAAAGCACACTCCATAAACCATCTGGTACAGTGGCATTGATTTTCTAATGCCAATTTTAACCATCTAATTGGTTTAGCACCCTTATTAGAAATATTTTGTACGCTCTTTGGGCATGAAGAATACAGTCAACTTTGGTTTACACATGTTGTATTATACTGTTCAGTGGTGTAAGTTTAAGGTTTGATGAAGATGTTGAGTTTGTTAAAATTATTTTAGAGCCTCATGATGTCTGTTCATGCTTTATCTAACTTGTATCTTGACAGTAACTAATGCAAAAGGCTCTATCATAAGGCTGTCAAGTCCCAAAGCACACCATTCTTTCATGCATTCCATAAACCATGAGGTATGATGACAGTGGTTTCCTAGTGTAGCACCCATTTAAAGTTTAATTGTGCAGAAATCCAGAGACTTGTTTTGACCAGTATTGTTTTCACATGGAATAGCATGAATATCCATTTCTTTCTCCAGCTTCTTGAAGTATGCAATGGTTGAACTGGCATGTTGTGGAAGTAACTTGGGTACATAGGAATCATGTTACTACTGACCTTCTACATTTGGATTCTCACTTATTAGAAGACTCCAGTCACTTGCTTAACACAGCTGAAGAATGGCTTATTGCAGGTCTCTTTCTAAATGGTTCAGATATCTCAAGCTGATCCATATTCCTTTGTTTTCAGCACAAGGGGTATCCTCATCATGGAAATTCAAGATCCCTGATCTGAGTGTGCAAATATTTTGTATTGGGAAAAGACTGCTACAGACCCTCCTCAAAAGCAATCCATGTTTGGTGTCATTACACTGCTTATGAAATACCAAATGTTACGTTGCAATTTAATATGTGATATTCTATCTAACTTTATATTGGTTGTGGTTGTCATGTGACTTGCTCATTTTCATATTCAAAATGGTTTTGATATAAAGTATTTAACCTCAGTACTTATTGCTAGGTCTGAAAACAAAACCCTTGATATGGTTCATTTATGAACAGTTTCATTAAAGTATATCTGTGTATGAACAAAACACTTCGTGTCTCGTCTCTTTCAAGTTGTCAACATAGAATGATTAGTCAATTCTGATCTTTTAAGATATTTCTTTTTTTTACAATTTTAGGAAATGAAAACTTGGATTGAAATTGCTCATTTAATGTTTTATTTTCACACTGGTCTTTAATTTCTGAACCAAACGCAGGCTTATGTCATAACAAAAACACTTGCTTTGTTACAGTGGCATTGGTATGAAAGTTTCTAATATCCCATATTGCACTCTTCCCTTAGCAATCCCAGACTCTTCCAAATCCTCCCCATTCTTAATACATCATGAAATAATAAATTATTTCCATCTCTATAATTTATTTTTACAATAGTAATAAATGAAATTCAGTTAGTCTACAAAACAAAATTTTTGTCTAATAATTAAAGGTGATTATTTCACTAAAAATGAAAAGAGATAAGAAGCAATTCATTTCTACCAAACAAAACTTAATTAACCAATAATTAAATTAAAGTGATTATCTGATCAAAATAAAGAAAAACTGATTTCATAATTATAACCTGATATCAAATTTCCATTTGAATGAGAACCTTAAGCCTTGTTATGAGAAACTAAATGATAAAATTGAGGGGGAAAAAAAAAACTTGTCAATTTTGCTCAAAGATGTTGATGTGTCCCCCCCCTTTTTTTATATCTGTACAAGCAGTAAAGGAACATTCAACCAAACATATGGTTGAAATTAGCATTCATAGCTAATTTGTTATATTTGATATTGAAATGCAGCCAAATAATTTTTTTTAAAGGCATGGATGGGTTTCACACTGTAATCATGTTGTTATGTCCATAAACTCATGAAGAAGCCATAGCCAGAAACTTTTTACTTTTGCTGTTAAAAAGAAATGGCTGATTAATCCAAGCAGGAAAGTTCAATCATCGGAGATTGGTGAATCTGTCGTTCAACTCAACATGCAGATTGACAAATGTTCAAGAGGGTCCTCCCCAATTCTTCTCCTGGGTCTAAGTGGACCCTGTTAAGAGCTACTGGTTTAAATTGTACTGTAAAGTTGAAAAGTGATGTTTCATGTAAACATGATGTGAAATGAGTCGCCCACAGTGCAGACAGAAATGTGGTTATCTGAACCAAATGTCACAAACCATACACTCTGTACACTTTTCCCATGTAATTAAAGTGATACTCATTTCTCCTTTATGTGCTATTGTGAGAAACTGGCTGTATAAAACCAAATACCTGGTTCACATTAATTCCAAGTGTGTTTTGTGCCCAAACATCCTTAGTTGTTACATATGGGACTTGATGAAATACATACACACACAGAATTAGTTTCCTTGCTTGAAAGTATTCTGAATTTTGTAACAATTACTGTGATGATACTTTCATTTAAATGAATGAAAACCTTTAAGGTAGGCATAGTCTGTGATGTCTTTATGTTCAATATGTGGATAAAATTAAAAGCCGTTAATGTCTGTGGGATAAAGCAAACTGAACATACATAAAGAGTGGATAATTTTCTCCCCTTAGAGACTCACTGTACTAAATAGCAGTTAAACTTTTCACGTTAAGAATAAATACTTAAGTTCTACTAATTGAAAAATAATATGTAGTAATGTTTCTCATGAGTAATTTGAATATGACGAATAACTTCTAATTGACATTTTTGGTCATGGTACACTGAGTCAGTTTAAGGAATGGGTGTGTTGAGTTTTTCTATGTAAACAGCTTTAATCAAAATGTTTCTCATTACCCCTTCATTCCATAATGAAGTTTCTGTTCAGTTAACAACATGTAATCATACTGCAGACTGATGAATTTCTATTAGGTAATAGTTTTTTGATTAAACTTAAAAGTTTGGAACTCGACTGACACATTGTGTAACATGCGATACGAATGACACAATCAGAGGCCAAAAGGTTCATACACAACCATTCCTAAATTAGGATTGATGACCCACAGGGAAAGAAACAAGTCAGCACTATCTTCCACCTACACGGCCGTATTTTGTAACTGAATAGCAGAACTAGTTTACAACAGTTACAATGCCTCATTACAGTTGAATAAAAGTGCTCAACATCATGACTCGAACCTTCCAACCCCTGATAGCCTAGGTCAAGAGAGACAGAGAACACAAATATTGAGTGGATATTCTAATATTTTTTTATTTGCAACAGGGCAAATTTAGTCATCACAGGATTAAGTGTAAAAAAAATGAACCTTGTGAACAGATATTATGGAAAATGTACATAGAAACTGGTATTCCAGTAACAAATATCAAAGTGCTTTGTAAATACTTTTAAAATTCTTTTCCAACTTCCTGCCGTCAAACAACTCCAATATAATTTTTAAATATTTATTAAACTTCTGAATTTTTCTTCCTGTGTTTTATTGACAACCACTAAATCCTAGTATATTATCCACTGGTCTGTTTTTTTCTTTAAAAAACCCTGAGACCTCTTATAATTTAAATTTTATTCGTTTTAGTTCATTTGATTTTATTTTGAGTTGCTGCTTATCATATTTCATTTTCAATACAAGTTTCTAAAACCATTTAAAGCAGCTCTACTAAACTAAAAATAATTCCTACTATAATTAGATAATTCCTATCTGACTACCAAAACAGCAGATCAGATTTTAAGAACACTATCACAGTTAATGCTTATCACTTGGCAAACAGTAACATGCAAAAATAAGGAAGATAAAGAAATAACAATTACATTTATTGTTTTCTTTTGTTAAAATTTCTCACTGTGGTAACTTCTGCCTATAAAGACTGTTCTTCTGATCTTTTCAGTATTGTTGTAAAATGTAAATGTGACCTTAATTGAAAGAGGGAAATGGAATTATTTTGTACGCTTAACACGTAAGGACAAAATAGACTATAAAGAAAGGACAAAATACATGCACAAAAGCACAAGTTACTAAAAGTCTGTCTGTTTGAAAGCTTTCAGAATAAATAATCCATAATGGTGGACTTTCAAATATTTACAGTAAAATTCTTGTGAGATACAGGTTTGACAGTAAAAGCTTTTTAGTTTCAATACAAATGTTGGACACAAAACAAGTTAGGCAAAATGTTTTAAACCACTGTTCAGATCACATTATTTCCAAGGAAACATTGTGTCACTTCTGTTTTCATTTATTTAGCAGAGAATCATTGTAACATTCCTGTAGAACAGGCATAATTTAATTAAAAGAGATTATTTCTCTTCTTTTCTACAAATGAAAATTTCCTCTCATATCTAGTGTTTAATAACAATTTCCAAAATCCATAGGCTCTTAACACACGTTTTGAAGTAACTCAGCCTGAACTTGTAGTGTAACCACTATAAAGACAAAAACTGCTCAGTTGGGCATGACACTTGTCCTTTGGTTATTAAAACTTATAGAATGTTGGGCATGACACTTGTCCTTTGGTTATTAAAACTGATAGAATGTTGGGCATGACACTTGTCCTTTGGTTATTAAAACTTATAGAATGTTGGGCATAACACATATCTTTTGGTTATTAAAACTTATAGAATGTTGGGCATGACACATATCCTTTGGTTATTAAAACTTAAAGAATGTTGGGCATGACATCCTTTGGTTATTAAAACTTATAGAAGGTCGGGCATGACACTTATCCTTTGGTTATTAAAACAAATTTTGGGCATGACACTTATCCTTTGGTTATTAAAACTTATAGAATGTTGGGCTTGACACATATCCTTTGGTTATTAAAACTTATAGAATGTTGGGCATGACATCCTTTGGTTCTTAAAACTTATAGAATGTGATGTCAATCCTGCTATTATCTAGGGAAACTAGTTTTTCACTGGTATAAAAAGTTCCACAAAAAAGCAGTGCAGTTAATACAATCTTTTAAGACACAATAAGACTAAGTGCCTTATCTTAAATTAAACAAACATATCACTGACATCAGATGAAATGCTTCTGAATAGGTCTTCGTGATATGTCTTTTTTATACTTAAATATCCAGTGTTTCGTGAAACGTCTTCAGCAGTGAAGCATTGACACCACCCAATACTGAGTCTAACATGGAGCAACAAGTTTCTTCACTTTTATCAGGTGCTTTTCAGAGATTTTTTAGTATTTTCTATGACTCTTAAGAACTACTATGTTTTCCTGTTGGTAACAAGTTAAGACTAATGTCTTATAAGGTGGTTTTCAAGACATAGTTTCTAATTCTTCTCAATCTATATCTAAGCCTTCTCAAAGCTATATAGCTTAACATTGGTACTGTACTAAATGGTTCTTTACAAGAAACCTCATTACAGAAATCTAAATGTCTATATATCTTAAACATTACAGAGTTCCCTATGATTGGATCACAATCCACCGTGTGAAATATATCCTTTCGAAATCCCAGGCTGATTGGTTTAATAATAAAAAAATCTAGTTGGCATCTGTAAGCTAAGTTTGTGACAGATTTAAATTAGGAGCTTGTCACATAATGATGATGTTTTTCACTATTAATTCTGGTACTTAACTAGATGAATTTCTGTATTCCCAGAAGGACTTGGGCAAATCAAATGGTGGGAATTTATTATCTGTGACCTGAACTCATTCAGACTGAAAGGTGGGAACTTACGTTTGTGACTTGACCAGAATGAAAATGTATTATTTTGTTTTACTGGGGATCTGCACAAGTGAAACCAAGTAGTTAAATAAAACAGTTCAATAGGCTGCATAATTATAACCAAGTATGACAAACAAAAAAACATCGTTTTACATATTGGTAAACTGAACAGACTAAGTATGACAAACAAAAAAACATCGTTTTACATATTGGTAAACTGAACAGACTAAGTATGACAAACAAAAAAACATCGTTTTACATATTGGTAAACTGAACAGACTAAGTATGACAAACAAAAAAACATCGTTTTACATATTGGTAAACTGAACAGACTAAATATGACAAACAAAAAAACATCGTTTTACATATTGGTAAACTGAACAGACTAAGTATGACAAACAAAAAAAACATCGTTTTACATATTGGTAAACTGAACAGACTAAGTATGACAAACAAAAAAACATCGTTTTACATATTGGTAAACTGAACAGTATAATGTGGCAAAATCTTTACTTTCTGAAAAATTATAAATTTATACAGGGGTTAACTATGGAGATGAAGCCAGTCTAGCCACATCTTCATTAGGTGGCTCTAATTCAGTCAGCTCTTTTTTCAGTATTTTAGCAAGAGGAACAACTTCAGAACATTCAGTACCCCAGGATTCAACTTCCTGTGGAGAAACATACTTTTTATTTTTCTCCAAAGGTTTCACTGTAAGAAGTCATACAAGTGCAACACATTGTAGTACAACTGAAAAAGATGAGCAATGTGTCTTAAGTAATCTTGGCATTATTAGTTTTTATTCTGGGATTTAATCAAAGGCATTTTTTTTATAGAAACTGATTCATAAATTGTGATGAAAGCAATGAGCGTGGCATGCTTTTATTTCATCTTCAATGATGATGAAGTAGGAAAACTTAATGAAAATTCTAATTCATCACGCACATAAAATATCAATAATATTACATAACCAGGAAGTTTTGATGCAAGAATGGTTTTAGTACCTAGTTGGTGAATACCATAAATTAGGAATGTTTGAATGAAAACACTAATATGCACAGTTTTCAAATATTAAGTGTTTATATTTGTCTCATGTTAGTAAACATGCTTTATTTGTAAGACAAAAAACAGTTGTTTACCCCGCTATGTAGTATGTACCCTTGTGCAGAATTATTTTAAATATAAAGACAGACTAACACCATGTAAGACATCAAATGTGGTTTACAATCTAACTTGTTATAAACAGAATTATTCCAAATTCACTCCTAAATGTGTGAAAGTATATGTAGGTTTCAGAATGTGAACTCTGAAGTGATTGTGGCAGTTGTCTCTTCGACTTATCACATGACCCTAAGTCACGAAAGAAGAGCTTCCAAGTAAGTCAGAACTTACCAATTGTAACTTAACCAAGTCAGTTCAATTGTAAGTTGTCATTATACAAATACGATGGAAAAAGGCAGTACAGCAAAACTTTGCAGTTGTATTGGAAATGTGTGGCATTATTATTTCCATGTTATCATAAGGACTGTTATTCTCTACCTGTCATCCATTTCATCAATTAGCAAAATTAAGTACTGTGTTCCAAAAATTAAAGTAAGTTTGAGGTTAACAACAACAGACTTTCCTGTTTGGCAATCTGATGTAAACAGTCACTACTCAAAGGTTATGTAAACAGTCATTACTTAAAGGTTACACAAACAGTCAGGATGTGGAAGAAGTCACTGCTGAAAAGTCACATAAGCAGTCAGTACTGAGAAGTTAAACAGTAAATACTGAAAGTTACATTAACAGTAACCACCATTACAAGGTTCCAATAACAGTATCTACTGTAAGTTGACATTAACAATAACCATTAGAAATGTTTAATAAAAGTTTCTGGTGGAAAATTATTTAAACAGCCACCACTGGAAGGTTACAATAAGAGCCACTACTGGGATATTACATTAACAGCTCGTGGTGGAAGGTTGAATGAAAAGTCAAAATCACAAAAATGAAAAGAACTACATATATGAATTAATACCACAATATTTAAAACAAAGAAGCCAAAATATCATACTCTATAAATGATAATTGAAATGACATTCTTAACTGAATATTAACACTATTAATTTTAACAGATCAGGTCCAACATTTCAAACCAAAGAATTCTAACACTGAAACATTTTAGTCCTTACACATTCACAATAACAAATAACTAATGTATGAACGTTATCACTTTAGTTATCAGCACTGTAGTTATGACGAAATTATTTTTCTCCTATAATGAGAACAAATACACGTTACCTGTAGCGTTGAATGCTACACAGCAAATGAAATTAAATTCCTTAAATTTAGGGTCTAAAATCCAATTCCAATAGAATCGTGGGAGGTATTTAGGCTTAATAAGCCAGGGAGTGTCAGAAAATTAGAGAAACTATTTCTCTTTGCTCCTCTCTGAACTGATATGATAATTTAGAGATCATGGTAGTTATTTTGGGGGAATGAGTTGTAATTTCCATAGCATTTCAGTTTTACAAAATCAAATTTATTTTGTAGGTGAAACTACAGAATGTATAATGACTTACTACAGCTCTCTAATTTCATCAGAAAATTTTACCATTAAAAATGGTTCCTGCAGGCCGGCAGTAAGAAAAGTAAGGGACAAGATGTAAACACACTTTTAATGTACATTACCTGTATTATCTGATGACGCTTAATGTAGAAATGTGATTTGATAACTTCTCCAAAACCAGGACTTGGATTACGGAGTTGGCCCAGCATTGCATACTTTATGTTAGCACAGCGTATATCTGAAGAGAACACAATTATCAAACAAAGTGTTTTAGTGCAACAAAGGTAAACTAAAAACCATATCAAGCATAAAGACGGTTTTGTATAAATTCCACGACAATAGACTATAGTGTAGCTATCTGACTTTGAAGTAAACTAAAACCACAAAGACATACACAGATCTGTCATTAAAACTTGTATTTTTACAGTTTGTATCATTGTTACATTATATAAATTTGCATAATAGGGATGTATGTGTGTGTGAGCTACGACCGAACAGGTACATTTCATATCGCATACAACAGTAATAACTTATAAAACAGTAACCAATGTTATTTTGAGCTAAAAGCAACCAATAATAAAATATTGTTATAATGACTCATATTGTCGCTCAGGTGCTTTCAGATTATTTGTTAAAGAGAATAATTAAAAGTTTATTTAACTTTAAACAATTTAATATTTCAAGTTTCAAGATTAATGTAGCTGATGTTCACTGATGGGCCTGACATTACAAATAAACTACGTGAATTTTTAAATTTGTATTGCTTCATTAAAATACAAACTGAATATTCACGGCACTGAACTAACACACAAATTGCAATAATCAACTCATGATTACATATTATCCAAGAGACATATTAACACCACTAGTCTACTCGCTTCATGCACAGTTGAATTTACTTACTGAATGTTTGGAAAAAGTTTCCATCATCAAGGCAATGCCAATCACATTATGTTAAACTTCTTTATTGACTAAACTACTATATAAATTTATAGAGGCATCTGTATTAAAACATTGAATACAATAATATATTAAAAATATTAAAAGCTAATTTTTAAATGTAACAGAAACATACACTTTAAAGAATAACAGAAACATGTTTTATGGAAAAATATAATACACACTAAAAAATCTGAGACCATTGTTAATCAAAACAATATTATACTGTAAATAAATATTACAGTTTTTTTACTTTATCATCAAAGTAATACTGTGCTGTAGATACCTTTATGCTTGCTTTGTTATTAAAATAATACTGTACCATACACACCTGTTTTCATCATCAAAATAATACTACATGTCATATAGCTGTATGCTGTCTTTATATCAAAACTATGTTTTACAATAGAATTGGAAATTTGTTTTGGTATCAATATAACATTTATCCTTCAGTATTTCTGTATTTAGTTTTACAGTAAAATAAAACTAGATTCTTACGTCTGTTGTACAGATAGCTTTGTTCATTCCCTCTCTCAGTCCCAATTTTGCTTTCATAGCCAGGTTCATTGAAGTATGGTTTCTCAGTAAAAATGAATGATTGTATGGATATTAAAACCTGAAAAACATTCTCTTAACATTTAAATCAGTCTTGAAATATAAAGATAAACCAAGTAAAATACATCAAAATAAAAGCAGACATAAACAAGGAAATTTAATGTCTCCTTTAAATGGAAAAACAACCCAAGTGAAAATAAAAATTGTCACTTGTTTAGTTAGCACCTTGTAATGTAGAGAAAGTTAACATTTTCCTCAACTAAAAATGTATTTCCAGTAGAAATCTACGTCTTCTCACAAATTAGCTTTTTTCAATTAATACTGCCCTCTGTTGGTACATATTTACAATGCTCGCCATTAGCCTTTTGACTTTGCTTCTGCAGATCCACATGCAAATGATTATGCAGCAGCTCACTACCAAAAGAAGAGTGACACCTCTGTTGCAACAAGTACCCTCTACACAGTTGCACTCATTAATCACTTCGAGATTGGCCACAGGACATATCACCATAAGTGGGGAGGCTGGGTGGGAAATGTGATATGAGGAAACTATCTATTGGGAATACGTATTCAGTTTAGGAAAATGTTGACTTCCAGTACAATATCCTTCCTCCTCTCACAAAATAGCTAGAATCCCACAATGAACTGTTGGAAGGCAAGTGAAAAAAATGATCCCCCTTCAGTAAGTGCCCAAGGAAAGACTGTGAGGTGTAGAACTAAAAAAAGAAAGCATTACACTGCAGTGGGAGATTGCACCACATATGATTCAGGTGTATACTCTTCCCTCTTTTAAGACTATGTTGTGAACATTAAGGTAAAAAAACATGAATAAATTTGAATGAATCTCACAATATGTATTACCTATTAATGGAACCCTTGGGTATCAAGTAGTTTGAGTGTGACAGACCACAATGATAGTTCAACCTCATTCATCAGCTGGTGGCATAGGAATCATACATCAGTTTCATGGTTAGCATGAAACCCACCTCTTCACTTTGAAACAGGAATTGGTAGGAGAGAGTAGCTTGTGTCTCCACTTGGACATATTTCCAATCTAATCAATGGCTGATCATCACATATTCAAATCCAGTGGATCATTGGAAGGTTGAAAGCTTCTGTAGGATGACATTTACATTCCAAAACTTGGCAGGATTAGGTATGGTGTTTCCAGTCCATGGTAGGAGGAGGATACCCTACTAAACACAAGTGGCAATACATGTGCTGCATCCACCTGCAACCAACATCAGATCCACCAGGAATTGATATCCAGCAATTGGTAAGAATAGAGACCACAAACCTGCACCCCCAGTCCAAAACCTGGCAAAAGTGGGCATTTTTCATTCAGTTCATGGTATAAGGAGGGGTACTGCACAGAACATGTGAGGACTTACTTAGCTGGACCAATTCTAAACAACCTGACTCCCTTGGATCCATATCCAGAGGATGGTAGGAAGGAGGAATGTTGCAGTGAGTGGCAAACTGCAATATATATTTGTAACACTGTGGTTGGCTTCAACCAAAACCTGGCACTCTTGGAATTGTACTTAAAGTATGCAACAGGAAGGGCTATATGCCATTGACATCCACAGAATGCCACTACCCTACTCTCAACTCAGTGGTACGACTCATCACTTATTAGAAGAACAGGCCTACAGGGTCCACTACCTCCAGAAGCTAGGAACTGGTGAGTGGCTAGGACTCTTTTACTTCACTAGAAGAAAGGGAAGAAAAATGCATTGGAGAGTCCAAAGGATCACACCATTAGAAACAGTGCAATGGGTAACTGTAATACCCTATTTTGAAAAGCAGAGCTACCACATGAATAGAGTTGAATGCATCTGGAATTGTACATCAGGTTTGTGGTAGGAAGAGACTCAATGCCACGGAGCATCAGAGATGGACAGCAATCCCTGCCTGCTTTACTAATGTTTGTTGAAGAGTGTATAGCCTTAGATAGACATATTTCTGAAGCAAAAAATCACTAAGAGAGAACTATTTGTGGTCCTATGGAACACCTCATCTCTACAGTGTGCATAATCTAATCTTGTGATGTAACTGTTTAAGCATAGATGACACACAACTAATATCTGGCAGCATTTGGAATTGTACACCAGGTTTGCATAAGAAAAAGCCACAGCATAATTGCCAACAATTATGCTCACAGGATGGACAGTGCAAGTTAAAAAAAGTATACTTGGTCAGGCACCACTTGTCACAGAGTGGAATCCCCAATACACTAGCAGAAAGTTCCTTGCAAATAAAGAAATAAAAATTCATTGAGCAAGCAATGACCATGTGATGTATGCAAATAATGTGAAACAAAGGTTTAAGGTGTAGAACCCATACTAGCCCTGATAGTGACCTCAAAAGCAAATGGGAAACCAGAGAACTGGTAGGATGCAGGATTTGATGAGAAGATACCCTAAAAATGGACATTCCTTTGGTAAAAGGGAAAAAAATACACCTATATAATTAATTTGTATATCCAACTTGTAAGGGTAATGGAAAGGGGTGGAGGGACACAGAAGGATTCCATGGAATAAACAAATGGAGGGCCCAGACCAGACTAGTCAGGATCCGAATGGTTATAAATGTAGGAAATTTAAAACAATGAAATGGGAGATAAAGTGGAATTATTTTCTCCAGAAGCAGAAGTCTCAGGCAAAAATGAATAGTCAGAGAAGAAGAGAACACAGGAACTGTGAAGAGGGCACCGGTTACAACAAAAGTTACATCGAACTCCTGTTTGTGGAAAGCTGATACATAACCATTTACACATGGATATGCAGAAGCAGGAAATAAAATTCTAACGGCAACCATTGAAAATATGTGCTGATAGAGGGCAGCACTAACAGAGAAAAGCTATTTTGTGAGAAGGTAAATTATCATATTGGAAACTATTTACATAAACTGAGAATACAATAAATATGTTTATAGTCTTATAATCTTCACTAATTACAGACAAACATGCACACTGATACTGTCTTATCATAACTGTAGAAATTTATAAACTGATGTATGTAAAATATATTCTCCATCCCAGAATTATTTTTTTTCCCTCCTAATTAAGTTATTAATGCTTCATACAAATACCTTTTACAGGTTTCCAAATTACAGAAGCAGAAGAAAAACAAACATTCACCTGCACTTTATAATCTTTATAGATTTTAATAACAGGGAACAATATCATATTTTGCTTTTTCTTTTTAATGAGCTATGAAAAACAAACTCTTTTATCTACAAGAAGTGCACACCTGAAAAGTGGGTTATAATGTTACATATCGCTACGTCCCGAGGTGTCTTTACCTGTAACACAGTTGATGTGCTATGCCAGTGTTCTTCTGTGAATCCTCTCCAGGTGTTAAGAAGTGACAGACAAACCCATCCATCCCTATATAAAGTGTTTTATTAATGAACAATACTTGGCATGAAAATATCATGAGATACTACAGTTTTTGACTGCAGATGTACATCCCATGAGAATGAATATTATGACTTAATTATGATAACCATCAGTGATCCAGCCTTTCTTCTTCTGGTTCATAGCAAATGAATTTCTCTTTCATTTTCTAGCTGACTAACAGTTAACTGTATGAGTTTATTTCTAAATAAACAAGCAAATGACTAGTTATTTCCATTCCTAAGTTATGTTTAGACTTTGTTCTAAACTTCAAAATTTCTGTTATCTTATCAAGATATTTAGTTCAGGAAATTTAATAAACTTTCTAAAATTAACATTAAGGTACAGAGAGAAACATAATTACTTATTTCTCACAATACTCCTGAAAATTTGGTACAATATTAGAATAACACAGAAATTGTCAGCTTAAAAACTTGGTGAATAACAAGTATTTCTTTTTCCATTACTTGAACTTATTTGAAATAACCAAGAAAAACACACAAGTTTCGCGATACAATTCTAGTTATCCAGCTATGTGGCCAGTAAAGATATGAATGTATCAGTTGAATACATTTTACTCTATAATCTTGGTGTTCCTGCTATGTGGTCAGTAAACATAGAAGTGTTATAGTTCAAATAGTTTTAGTCTATAATCTTGGTGTTCCTACTATGTGGTCAGTAAAGATATAAGTGTTAGTGTTCAAATAGTTTTACTCTATAATCTTGGTGTTCCTGCCATGTGGTCAGTAAAGATATAAGTGTTAGTGTTCAAATAGTTTTACTCTATAATTTTGGTGTTCCTGCTGTGTGGTCAGTAAAGATATAAGTGTTATAGTTGAATAAGTTTTTATAATCTTGGTGTTCCTGCCACATGGTCAGTAAAGATACAAGTGTTACAGTTGAATAGGTTTTACTTTATAATCTTGGTGTTCCTGCCATGTGGTCAGTAACGATATAAGTGTTATAGTTGAATAAGTTTTGCTCTATAATCTTGGTGTTCCTGTTATACGGTTGGCTATGAACACAAGCGTCATAGTTTAGTATGTTTGAGAAAGAACATTTTAACCAAAAACTTTAGAGACTGTTTCCTGCATTAGCTGTCTAGGAAAACATATTTTAATTTTTTCCCACATGGCATAACAAGTTTGCAAAGCTACTTTTACCTGCTACAAAATCACATATAGTTCAGGAAAATATGAAAAAACCTCCCTTATAATTTAACTTATAAAATATAATATTAAGGTTAATGTTGTTTCAATATTTTTTGCAGGCTGTTCAGAACTAATTTCAAACATGTAACTTACTTTTGTGATTATGAGACACATTCTCTACATGCACATTACTGTTAAGGAAAAAATGCAATTTATTAAAAAGAGTTGTCCTAATTTCCTGTGCTTGGTTGGGAACGGAATAGGTGATGTCATTTAAAATATTGAGATATTCTTTTCTGCATCACAGAAGGAAGGGGAGGTAAAGCTGGTCTTGAGATAGTTCTTATAAAGCCGCTGTACTATAAAGACCAAAATCACTTACTTGTACAAGTTTGGATTAAATCGGACAGTTCCACCACCAGTTGTCTATAAAAACAATATGAAAGGTTCAGATAAAAAAGGATGAGAAATTGTTTGAAGATGAAATATGCAGAGACTAATATTACAGTAAAGAACAGAACTACAAAGATGTAATGTTATAAATATATAAAAAATCTGTTTAGTGGACATTTACTTATAAAAGAAAAACAAACATTACATAGCACAATACTGAGACTACACTATAACTTTAAAGTAGAAACTGAGAAGGTTTTGTAAACACTTTTCGCTAAATTTACAAGCAAGTTAACATTTGAACAGATAAATGGGTCATAAAATTCATTCAAAAAAGGTAAAGCAAACAAACCTGGATTATAATTATGAGTTATATGTTATTGAGAATGATGAAAGATGAGTTCAAAAACTGTATTGAGCTCACTAAAACAGAACATACGATTCTGCAAACATTTTACTAAACCAAGACATGTAAAACGTTGTTCACAGCACGTAGTTAACCCTACTTATATCCTTAAAATTTGTGATGAAAATTACATATAAAACAAATGCTGTTAATATTGAGCTCTGATTTTAAATCTGTAATGGATAAATTAATAGAAATGCAAAAGAAAAAAGCAGGTCACACGATTTTCATCACAGATTTAGGCCTATTTGTTGTTTCTTACACTTCACAAGCTTTTGAAATAATAAATGGTAACTTTTAAACTTCACCTAGCAATCTAAAAGTTTGTTATTCATAGCATATAATAAAGTTAAAAAAAAACATAAAATTTTGGTCTACATCTAGGCATCCAACTTTGAAAAAATCTTAATTTAAATGTGTATAAAAAACATGAATTCAAAAAGATGAAACATTCTGAAGCTTCTAATGTGTATGAAACTAGAAGGCTATAAAAAAATTAAAGTTAAAAAAAGGAAGAGGAAACTGTTTATGGATTCATTATATTGTCTATAATTTAGTTTCACATACACTTCTGATCTGTCTTCAGCAACTTTAAGATAATTTTAAATGTAAATAATTAATTATTTCACTAGATTTGGCTCAAAGAAAGTATTTGAATGGAAAATATGTTCTTGGAAAAGTAATATAAAGACTAAGAACAAACTTGAGTTGGAATATAATACCATATAATCTTTTTAAATGTAATATGAAGAAAAACCTGGATTGTAAATACGTTAATATCAGTAAGAGGAAAGGAAGTCAACAGATGGAACAATACATTCAAAGCTTTATAACTACATAAAAAAAAAGTACATTAAATGAGCTGTTATGATGGCCAACCTGATATTTAATTTAATGATTTAAACACAAAGATGTGCATTTTGTCAGTTTTTATAAAGGAGATATGAGAAGAAAACCTAGATTATATGATACCTACTTCAGCTTCGGTACACCTAAAACATGAAACTTTAGTATCAATTGCCAAATACTATGTGCATTTTGTCGGTTTTTATAAAGGAGATATGAGAAGAAAACCTAGATTATATGATACCTACTTCAGCTTCGGTACATCTAAAACATGAAACTTTAGTATCAATTACCAAATACTATGTGCATTTTGTCGGTTTTTATAAAGGAGATATGAGAAGAAAACCTAGATTATATGATACCTACTTCAGCTTCTGTACATCTAAAACAAAAGTCACGTGTTCATTCTGATGTAACTCAGAACAGCTGCTATGAGTATCAGCACATTTACTGATAAGGAGAGAATTTAGTTTCAAGTGGGTTTCTCGTCTTCAAGAATTGTTTTCTGATGTGCTCATGATATGTTATCATTTTTATTCTAAAAGTTCAATTATTAATTACCAGATGTCTTACACACACACACACATATATATGTATGTATATATTACAGTTTAATAAATGAAAACAGTTACCTGAAAATTGACCATTGGAGGATTATTTGGAAATTCATAAGGAAAATAAACGTCAAACAAAAAACAGCCATTTGAATACGGTGTTCCTTCAGGCCTGTGGTTAAAAGAAGGACTATATTTTGGATTGAAATCACTCAGTTAAAATTAAGCAATCTTTAAAGTACATAAAAATTGGTCACGGAAACTTCACTATCTGGTCAATCAAACTGGACATTTGTGTTCATACTCAAACATGAAAAAAGTTTCATTCAGTAATATGATGGGGCTTATGACAATACAGTTCACACCTGTTTATAAGCATTCAATTTTAGGCTACTTTATGCTAAGGGTGATTTTTCATCAAATTCTAAACCTGAGAGATCTAAGGATAAGTCGTGTTTATTGTGTGCAAAGGGAAAAAACAAATAAACAAGTTTATGTTAGATATTTGAAATTATTATTTCTGAATATATTAGCTGTACCTTCACTAATTAGTCTCAAAAAACAATTTCTGAGGATAACAGACTTGTTTCTGATAGATTTTTCTATTCAGCTCTGAGATCTTTCAATGTTAAAGCCATATGAAAGTAAAACTGAGAACCAATAGTTGGTGTTCTAAGAAAAGTGGGGTGTAATTAGAACTTCTAATTGTATGAAACTTGTTCACCATGTTGGTAACAATTTGTAAGCTAAGAGGAAAGAATGTTGATCATCTTTAGGATAATCATATTTTACATTGAATAATTTGTTCTTTTTTAATTTAAATATTTAAATTTCACATTTAATATACACTTAAGCCATGCTTTACTACAAAGTTTCTACAAGCACTTATAATTTAGTTATTCAAACCTATGCTCCACAAGTGCATATACTTTAGTTATTCAAACCTATGCTCCACAAGTGCATATAGTTTAGTTACTGAAACCAATGCTAAACAAGTACTCACAGTTTAGTTATTCAAACCTATGCTCCACAAGTGCATACAGTTTAGTTACTGAAACCAATGCTAAACAAGTACTCACAGTTTAGTTATTCAAACCTATGCTCCACAAGTGCATACAGTTTAGTTACTGAAACCAATGCTAAACAAGTACTCACAGTTTAGTTATTCAAACCTATGCTCCACAAGTGCATACAGTTTAGTTACTGAAACCAATGCTAAACAAGTACTCACAGTTTAGTTATTCAAACCTATGCTCCACAAGTGCATATAGTTTAGTTACTGAAACCAATGCTAAACAAGTACTCACAGTTTAGTTATTCAAACCTATGCTCCACAAGTGCATATAGTTTAGTTACTGAAACCAATGCTAAACAAGTACTCACAGTTTAGTTATTCAAACCTATGCTCCACAAGTGCATATAGTTTAGTTACTGAAACCAATGCTAAACAAGTACTCACAGTTTAGTTATTCAAACCTATGCTCCACAAGTGCATATAGTTTAGTTACTGAAACCAATGCTAAACAAGTACTCACAGTTTAGTTATTCAAACTTATGCTGAACAAGAACTAATAGTTTAGCTGTACTTTTTGTTATAAGCATGAAGAACAACTCTTTTAAAACAAAACCAAGTAAACCAAAAACTTCACCCACAAACAAATACCTGAAGAGGTTCTAAAAGCAGGCCAGGGAAGAAACTTTAAATTCATGATTATTGACTTCACAACCCTAGCTTCTCCAAATAAACAAATGTGATGATATTCTACATAGAAATAGTTGACCAATTCCATTTTCAGTCTAAGGTTTAAAATGGCACATGACAGGTTCTGTGTAAATGTCTGTTTCATTGTAGTAATTACACTGATGCTTTTAATTTATAAAATTTGATAGGAAAGACGAACGTACTAAAACTGAAAAGTACTGTAGAGATGGAGTCAAAGTAGGAATTTCTAACTTGAGAAAATAATGTAGACACTGTTTCCAGCTTTGTTTGTTTACTTCTTTAAGAGTTCCTAGTTGTAAACTTGAAAATACAATTTTTGTATTTTGATTCAGCTTGTCTCTGCACTTTTGTTATGGTCCCTATTCTTCCTTTTTAAATTAACAATTTGTTATAATCTTGTTTCTTAAGTTATTGTTTATATCCATTTATGGATAATAAATTTCAAGTGATATACATGCATTTTCATTTTGTTGAATGTTACATGTTTTATGGCAGTTTACTGCTACATTGGCTTTTTTCCCACCCAACATCACACTGAGTTTATTAAAAATAAAGAACAAATGTACAATAAGCACTTGTATACAACTACAATACAAAATGTGAAGTTGTTATTAAAAAACCTTAAAAACAAAGATTACATCATCACATATTTAATGACAGGCTTCATTCAATGTCACAGTGTAATGTAACAAAACAATGTCATCAGAACGGAATGTTTCTCCTGAGAACAACACAGATTAATGTAATGTAAACAGACTCAGTAACTTTGTTAGGTC
This sequence comes from Carcinoscorpius rotundicauda, assembly GCA_011833715.1. Classification (NCBI taxonomy): domain Eukaryota; kingdom Metazoa; phylum Arthropoda; class Merostomata; order Xiphosura; family Limulidae; genus Carcinoscorpius; species Carcinoscorpius rotundicauda. The sequence continues at coordinate 144,975,737 of CM022393.1, forward strand.
GACATGACATATATGTATATTCTTTAACAGTCTGCTATGCACAAGTCTTTGCGAGAACGACACAAATAATGTATGCAAACCAGACAACAGCAACACAGCACAAGTTGCCAACATTTACCACTGCTACCTTAATACTAAATTTTAAAAATGACGATAACGGTATATGAAATAGTACTATATGCAGTGGTAACAAATATTAAATACACACTCATGATTTTAATTTAGTATGAGAAACAGTAGATAGAATCACCACCATTGTTTAAGTAGGAAAATCTGCTATGGCAAGAATCCACTGTTAAAAATTTGCTGAAATACAATTGTAGACATTCATTCAGAAACGACAAATTCAAGTAATGAGAAGACAACAGTGACTCAAGTAGCAACAGCAAAAATCAGGAACCTTTCACATGGCATTTATCAATTAATGTGTAAGAAAATGCATACAACTTACGTGTATATTAGAAAAAATGGATTTTTTGATGACAGAATTTGTTTTGTTTGTTTTGGAATTTTGCACAAAGCTACTCGAGTAGCTATCTGTGCTAGCCATCCCTAATTTTGCAGTGTAAGACTAGAGGGAAGGCAGCTAGTCATCACCACCCACCGCCAACTCTTGGGCTACTCTTTTACCAGCGAATAGTGGGATTGACCGTCACATTATACACCCCCACGGCTGAGAGAGCGAGTATGTTTAGCGCGATGTGGGTGCGAACCCGCGACCCTCGGATTATGAGTCGCACGCCTTACGCGCTTGATGACAGAAAGTGAAGGACTTTGAAAATCCTGCAACATAACAAAATTAAGGACACTGAATTAGCTTTATAAGTATTAGCTCAATTTTTCATAAACATTCCTACACGCTACAGTCGATAACAGCTGCAAGGATTTTATAGTGGAAGGATTTGTAGATTGAGCAAACGTTTGGCAGTTGAACTTCGGGACTGTTCAGTACCTTTTAAATTCTCAATAGTTAATTATCTTGTACGTTGGCTTTGTTAATATAGGCCTACAGTAAGACATAACTCTCACTAGATGCATATAAAACTTTGTGAGTAGTAAAGCAACCTTTTTAAATGAAACAAATACATCAAAAACATTTATTTCAAATAAAAATGTCTTTTAACTATTTACTCAGCCAGGTAGCTTTGTGTGTGAAAACATTTATTAGTATACACAGTATAAACATCATGTCTATTGTGTAATTATACCAGATAAATCAACTTTAAATGAAAAATACTCAACTTTTAAGTAAGTCATGAATATATGCAGTTACTCATATACTATATCTTTGTAAGCTTTGGTGTAAAATACCCAGCTGATTTTACTGTAAGCTTCTAAAACAATAATATTAATAACATGAATAAATGGGCAAACTTTTGTTGAAGAGATGTAAAACTACTTATTTTGCTTACTATTAACGTGTGGTTGATCTTTGTTGTTTAGAGAATAAGTCTGCTTTTTGAGGTGTTTTTGCTCAAATGTTCCATTCAGGTTTTAAGTAACTTCTTATGCAGTCCTTATTATGAATCACAATACTTTATGGTAGTAGTAGAAATCCAGTATAAGCCAATATTACTTATAACTTTTAGGATATACTTACCCAGTGATTAAGGCTCTTAGGAAACAAGATTTCTCATCATCCTAGAAAGAATTATTGTGGTTCAGAACATTTACTTCAAGGTGCACAATTCAAAATCTGAATAATAAGGGCTTATTCACATAAAATTAGATACAATATTGTGTTAATACTGTAATTCACTTCACATGAAATATATGCTTATTAAGCACATATATCTTGATAACAGCATCTGTTAGATTTAACCCTTTCTAAATTTCGTGTTCTAAAACAATTTTCTGTTCATTCCATGAAACCCATAAACATAAAAATTTACATCTTAAGCAACTACGAAACATGTTGTTCTGTCGTTTTTCAGTATAGTTAATAAAATTCTCACTTTATTTACTGATTAGTTTGAAATAAACTAAACACAACATAGAAAAATAACCTACACTCAGTGGAGTTCAAAAGTGCGAGTCCACAGAATGTTTCCTGTACCTCACAGCACTGTATTAAACTTATTACATATAACTAATTTTAAAACCTACAGAACTTGGATATTAAATTAATACTTAATACACAGGAACAATAACAGCATTCACACTGATTTAAAGCAACATACAGAATTTCTCTCCCATATCCTGACTATTGCTTGAAATGTACATGGCACTCATGTAGAACATTCTGAAGCATACTGAAACTTGGTGCCTCTCGTCATTTCTCATGCATTTTCAAATATTTCCACAAATCTGAGAATGAAATTTCATAATTTACAGAACATTTCCTTTTGCCTTGCTCCTTTAACAGATAAGTGCAACACAAAACTGACATGTCAGTACTGTCTACTGAGAATATGAAATATGGTAGTACTGTCTCCAACCTGAATATAACGTTCACTTGTTAGATATAACTTGGTGATACTCTGATCTCTGTCGTCACACAAACTGCCTTCTAGGACTTCCAAAAATTTCAAAACATAACTCATCTGTAAATAGAACTTCCTTCTAGTCTTGGATGTGAAACTGTTTTAATGTATTTATTTTAATTATGGCTTCATTTTCCTTTCTCAACAAGGGTTAAAATGTTGAAACTCTTCGATGTAACCAAAACATATTAGCTTCTACTTTACTTAAGTTTCTATAGTCATCAAGTTAGATTAACCAATCAGCTTTTTTTGTACTTGTGATGAAATTTTGTGTTTATTGTAAAAGGATATTAAAGTAGTAACACAATCTTTGTTTACATAAATCACTTTTTCTTTCACTCCTTTTGGAGATAATTTGTTTCACTCTTGTAGTATCAGCTCCATTTTAAATTAATTTGATCACATTGATATATTAATTACAATGCAACAGCTAGTTAATTGATGGTCAGTAAATATGTTGTTATTACATAGAATTATTTATTAAGTTACATGATAAAATGAGAAAAGCCTGACACATCATCATAACAAAGTTCTCACAGAAACTGACACAGTACAGTCACACAATGCTTATGTTCACTTGAAAAACTGGAAAGTTCATATTAAGGGTTTTTTAAAATGTAGTTCTTGTCACACTTATAATTTTTTGAAACTGAGATTTCATACATCAAAAACAACAACAAAAGCAGTTTGATTTCACATAAGTAAAATAAATGGTATGCACTTGATATGAGTTTCATTTATATAATGTAAAAAATTTCAAGTTTACTTTAGTAACATTTATAACACGATTTTGTTTAACATAGATCCAACTGTCATTCTCGTTACCATTTTTAACTTTCCTTTTATTTTTCTACAAGATGATTGTTAGATTTCCAACAATCTACATCACAAAGTTTAAAGTTCTATATAAATTTACAGCTCTTAAGCTGCCACAATGCTAACTGCTGGACAATGATGTGAAGAGTGGAAACTTCTCTGGTCAGAAGTCACTAACTCCAATTATAATCTGCTGTGTGCATTTTACTAAACAACTTGTTTGGAACATACTGAGTGAATCATACTCTAGATCTGTGCAAGTCCACAGACGAACTGTATTTTTTTTTCTTTGAATGAATCTCATGATATATCCTTACAAGTCTACAGCTGAGCTGTTGTTTGTTCTCTGATTGGATCATACCTTATAATTCTGCAAGTCTACAGCTGAACTGTTCTTTGTTCTCTGATTGGATCATACCTTATAATTCTGCAAGTCCACAGGTGAAGTGCACTTTTTCTTTTCTTTACATTTCATAGTACTGACATAGTGTCATTAGTTACACAATACAAAGAAGCTTACTTATATTTCCCTTCTACTCAGAACTGCTTACTAAAAATCACACAGCATCATTTCTTATGAAAATTTAACAGCATTAGTGTGTTTATAGAGTAATCACAAATATATTTATTCAGGTTTCACCACAGTAGATCAATTCATTGTTCAATAAGATGCCTTAACAGTGAAAACAGTCCAGTGTCTAGTACACTGTCAGAAGTCAAATAATTTTGTTTAGTAATATGTCTCAATGGTATAAACAGTTAAGTGTTTAGTGGGTTGTTAGAACAGTCAAGTGTAGTGTTTACTAAGATGTCTCAAAAGTAGTGTTTCTTAAGATTTTCTAACTGTATATACTGTCAAGTATTTGGAAAAAATGTATGTAGCATAAACAATCCAACTTTCAGTGTGCTGTCATATCAGTGCACTGATCACTTCATAACTCTTAAAAATTGTCACATCTTAACTTTGCTGTCATTACCATGAATTATGATAGTACAAAAATGTGAAACCCTGTATAAAATGCCTCCTACATTCCAGCAATGTGTACCATGAAGGTTTCATTAACTTACTGTTCTCACAAATATAGAGGAAGAAAGCTCTAATGGGAGAGAGCTGTGTAAAGATGTGAGTTCTTGGGCAATTCTTAAAATCTAGAATAAAAAAAAAGAAACAAGTATCTTATTATAATTTTAATCTTCTGAAATAATGTAAAATGCTTAAACTCCATTTAATACAATCATAAACACATATCATGATATGAAAATATTCAAAATTCTTTAGTATTTATAACTTACTGTTTGATTCTCATATGCTAAAAAATTTTTTTTCTTTCATGATTATTCCATTTATATCTTTGTTTACTATAATTAGAATCTTTCAAAAGTAATTATCCTATACTGATGATAAAAGTTCTCATGGCTTAAAATTTTCACATGTATCAAACTACAAAATAAGGATTGTCTAGTGCAGTATAATCTTTATGTATGTTCTTATTTTAATACTTAGAGCAATAAAACGAATGACATGAATTTAAAAAATAAACTAATAATTTCTTATGTTACAAAAGGCTGGAAAATGAAAATAATTAAGCCATTTAAAGAGACTGAAAAAAAAATGTTTACCAGCATTTTATTATGAAGGTATACCATTAATAATGTAATAATTATGTATACCATTAATTATTAATGGGACTAGAGTAAATTTTTCTTTTCTTAATGACTTGTATTTATTTTTACACTGTCAATGACATGCAGCTGTTTGTTAACTTGAGGATGGCCTGGGAAGGTCAAAACACTGTTCTCTGTTTTATCAGTAAAAGTGTTAATATCCATACAAACTGTCCTGTGTTACATTTTTACATCCAGAACACTTGTATTTTAAAGGTAACATATGGATTTATGTCTGAAAACATTTTCATCCACCTTCGCATTATGTTTTTACATCATATCTTCTTCTATCCATACATAATAACTGTTTGTTTTAAAATCACATTTTCCTCCATCTTTTCATAACATCTCCTGCCTTACTTTTCGACAGATGTGACTGCTTATTAGCTGTCTCAGCTCAAGGTTCCAAAGTACAAGAAACACCACAAAAAAACTCAATTGGAGAAACGAGTGAGCAAACACAATCATGGAATTATAAAAATCAACAAGGATGCAATGCAGATTTGATAGAAGGATATCTGCAAACATTTACAGCCATTTAAGTGAAACCGTTCTGAGTACAGATAGAGTACCTGGCCAGACACCACTCACAACAGAGTGGGATCCAAAGTGAAGACAAAGCAGGAGCCTTAAAAAAAACAACCCAACAACAACATGGAAACACATGGGAAGCAAGGATCTTGCAAGAATGGAAAAGAATGGGAGGTATGGGAAAATGCCACCTGACCACCCAAAACTAAGGAGACCAATGAATCCCTCCCAAAGACTTGTGAGAGACACTTGGAGATACAGGCAACTGTTGGGTGAGAAACCCAGAAACCCCAAGTCAATGTCCAGGAGTAACATGTGCCCCATGTGTGTAAATAAGGTGGCCAAAGAAGAAGGGTAAAAGGAGCAGGCTTAATGTAAAGCTACTCTATGACAGAAACCTGAAAACCTTGCCAAGAATCTGACAAAAGCTAGGTGTGGAGACAGAGGATGGACAGCATGGGATGGAGCACCAGTAACTGTGTTAATGGAACAGGTGGGATGGAAGGAAAGAGGAGGAACCACATGCAATGAGAAGAACTGAGGGAACCAAGGTTCAGCAGGCCAGAAAGGAGCAACAAAAAAAAACATGCATGGAAGAGTACGAATGAAAGAGACTACCCATAGAAGTAACTAGATGGGAGGGCTAAACATAAAGGAAGAGACAAAACCAATCCTGGCAAAAGGCACTGACAGTCAAAGCTTGAGGAAGGGGAACCAGAAACTACCTCCAAGGTAATATGGAGTGAGGGCAGTGGCAAAGGCAACAACAAGGGTTGTACCCAGAAGCAGACAGTCATAAAAAGAACAGCAGGATGCAGGGACCACACCATGATATGAATGAGAGTGAAACCATCTCGAACATGACATGCCATCAAAAGAATTAGACGTCTGTGGGTCCAATTAAAAAACGTCTGCAGTGCAAAATCACAGGGACTGTGGCCTGGTGCCCCCTTAGATGATCAACTGAAGCCACACTGTAAAAATGTCAGAAAGGATCATGACATGCTGGCAAAAGAAAACAAATGTTCCAAAACCCAATGAACAGCCTGAGAACAGTGATTTGAAGAAAATTCTCCTCCACAGACCAATGACCCAAAATCCCTATGTGTCTGAACCATGCATCACTGCTCTGAAGGGGAACATTTGTAAACAAATGTAACTCAGGCCGTGAAAGAGGAAATGGGATTCCTGCTTACATATGGGTTTTGTTCAGTACCAATGAAAACTGACAATCATTGGGGAGGGAAGGTGAATAAGAATATCTAAGAGATACTGTGTGAGATTCCATTACCACAAAAGACCCATTAAAGCAAATGCATATAAGCCTTGCCAAGGAGGTACGACAGGTATCAGAGGTGATGACCATCCCAAAAGCTACAGAACGTTAACAGTGGAAAGTAAGAAGCAGATAGGACTATACAAATTGCCAGGTCCATAGAATGGAGCCTGAGAGATGTAGGGCCTGATGGAGTTGGGTGATAAAGAAAACACTCAGATGTACAGAGTGGTGAGGAGGATGAGAAAGGATCATTCCAATGTGATCAACCATCCTACCCAGACATCACTGAGTAAGAGCTGATGAGTTGGACTGACCAACTCCTGATCAGAAATGGCAAGAAGCCAGTTGTCCATATACATGTGGAAGTGCAGTCTCCATGGTATGAATATGCTAAGCAAACTACTCAATAAAAACATACATTGTGGAAACAAGACCATTGGACAGGGCCCTAAAAGATATACCCTGTCAAAATGGGCAAACTGGCAGGAGTAAAACCCACATAAAACATGAAAAACAATCAGTTGGGATAGGAGTTCCAAATTTGTCTTGAACAGACACTAGCATGATCAGAGATCCCAAGGCAAAGGAAGGAAATGATGTTTATTTTGGAGAAAAATAAGGGCAAACAGTGGCACCTAGAAAACTGTAATAGACAGGGCTATAAATGGTAAGGTCAAAAAACAATAACTGGAGCCACCCTCCACTCCAACAGAGAACAATGAGTTTCTTGCAAGGAAGGGCATAGCTCTGATCCTTTTGTACAGAAGCCTTCCATGACAACAAGGACACAGTAATTATGTCACACTCAAAACATCATAAAAATGGGGCCACAAGAATAATTCTTATATCCAGAACTGGGCAAGAAGTCCAAAAAAAAAAGACTTAAATAAAGTGAACCACATATTTAGGGCCATAGCAGAAGACAACACATGGTTGACTGTGGAAAGAAAGATGGGGAGGGGGAATGTCTTCTGAAACCATATTGGGTTCTCAAGAACAACTCAGATAGCAAGAGGAAGGCCAAAGTGGGAGAATGGGGTAGAGGTAGGAAGAACAGCAAATTTGAGACCCATCACCATAAATAGGGAAACAGAATCCACAAATGATGGTACAAAATTTGGGAGCCTCCCCAATAAGTCACAAAGGTAGACAGATCAAACCCCACAGGGGACAAGCAGATCAATGCTAACAGGATAGCAAAAGCACAGTAAACTCAAACAAAAGGGAATGAAGAAACAAAAAACAATTAACAAATCCCAGAGATATTAACTTGGACGAAACTGATGAGGGCTGAACAGAATTCTCAGAAAAGTGTAGAAAGGCACAGTGAATTATTGGGAGGATCAAAATCATCATCAGCCAATGCCTGTAAAAGGTTAGAAGAGGACAATTATAAGGGCAAAAACAGGAGAGAATGTATCTTCCATATAGTGCTTCATTCCCCTGTCAGAAAAGGCCACGAATTTCACTGATTGAATGCTTGCACCTGTAGTTGAAGGTATAGTAACAGGTAACTGAAGTGATAACAGCAACTTTGGAATTTATTCATGATACAAAACTGGTGAAAATGTACAGCAAACATGAGTAAATGATATGCTCTTAAAGAAAACTAAAATTTAGGTAAACAAAAGTGAGCTAAGTTAATCTGAATAAGCTCAAGAAAGTTAAACCACTTCAAGGGTAATGAGGACTCTGAAGAAAAATGTTGGCACTAGAGCACTGCCAAACAAGAATGTGTCCCTGCAGTCTTCTGATAGGTTTCCTCTGGATTCTAGGACTTAAAATGAAGATGGTGTCGTCCCTCATTTTCATGATGATGTTGGTACCCAGCAAGTGAGGTTTGGATGTAGTTAACTTGTCAAGAACAGTCCTTCATGCTCTAGCTATTCTACATCTGGAGATAAATCATCTCTTACCTACCTTCCAGCATGGGATTAAATAATTATATTTCTTCACCATCTTCTTCTGGCCAGATGTGCTTTCTTCTTGTTCCACCACTTCTGGTCCTCCTGACCTTTTCACTTTTTATGGTGAAGAGATACCTGGCTCAGATGTGGTGCCATGCTCTTCCTCAAATGTTCTGATCTGTTACTCTAAATTAAGAGGTATCACTCAGACACTACCAAAGGATACAACTATGCTTCCGTTACACTGGTCCCTCTTCCAATTCAGTGTGAGAATCAAGTTAATCTTGTGAGAAGATGGAGAGTACTATTTGAACGAAAATGTATTTGCAATAGATACATCTTTCTACCCACACTTCCCACCCTTCCTGTTAAATGTCTTCTGTTGCTCACATTTTCTGCCAAACTTTGAAGTGACAGTTCAGTGATGGCACATAGAGAGAGCCATACAACTCACATGTATAAAAGTGCTCTCCTATTGGTGGAGAGGTGATACATAATGATTTACATGTTGGGACTTTATATTCCAACAGAGGGAAGGCTTGTGGTATGTGTTCAAAAAAGTTCACAAAGAGAGTACAGCACAAAATGAGAAAAGCTAATCTGGTGAGTGAGTATCATATTGGAATACAACCTTCTCACAGTCTAGAAAAGTGGAGAGCAAAAGACTACATTATAAATGGTTAAAAAAATTTAAAAAAATAAGTTTTATTAATTCCTGAAACAAAACATCTTACAAAAGTAGTGCCTCATCAAGAATTACCTTCTGTGCAAATGATAGTGTTCATGTGGATCACTGTACATGGAGAATGGGGTGTTTTCTATTTGATGTACTGCTATAGTCTCATGATTATTATACTATGGACTGGCATGGTCCACATTAATATATGTAAGGGTAGTTTCATTTAAGACTTGTGGCATGGACATAAATTTATCTGGCAGTGATGCGAGGTAGAAGCTTTTTGTTATGCCTGAAGGTAAGTGTTTCATTGAAAAATCAAAACCTTAAGTGTTAAATATCATTTTTCTGAAAGTTAAGAAATTATTTGACTCCTTTCACAAGAATATCTTTGTTTTTATTTGTTGTCAAGTTTTTTGTATTGAAAAAAATTTTAAAGCATTTAAAATTATAACTCACCCCTCAGTTATCAAGTTTATTAAGATTCCAATAAAAGCTTCTGGTGTAATATTTCCCACTTACTTGATTAGGTGGGCCAGCTCCACATTTTCTGTAATGATTAGCAAAGTGATGACTATTACTGCCTTCCACTAAGATGAAAAACAAAACAAAAGGCTCCTAACAATTCAGTTTTTATAAATTTTACCATTTAAAAACTAATGCAAGTCTTTAATGATTAAAAAAATTTGAATCTTCCTTACATCAACTATACGATTAGGTTGTTTCTTTGTTAACATTATTAACTACTTGATGCTTCTGTTGTAGGCTCAGTATAATATTCATGAATTTGTATACACATTTGCACGTTCAGTGTTCATACAACAATTTTTGATGCAGTACATTTATCTTCATGAATTTGGTAGATTTCAAAAAAGATTACAAGATTTTTGTACACAGAAAAATCACATTTTAATTAAGTATTTTTACTAAAGATTTGCTTGTGAAAATATCAAATCTGTTTTATTACTAGTCCAAGCGTGAAGTGATTTCATCTTGTGATTAGAAACTGTTCTTTTTCCCAAAAATCTCGAATATTATTTGAATAATTTCTAAAACCTAAATACATCTCAATCATTTGTTTACAGTAAGACTTAACATTTTGTCTTTTATTTTCTCTGTCTTAACTATGTAGGATCTGTTAATTCAATCAACCTCATAACCATCACAAAAAAAGAAGGAAATAAAAATAAATTATGTTTTCCTCAGGTTAGAATCAGTATAAATCATAATACAAAAATACAAATGTTTAGTCCAAATAGCTTAAGTCTTATAATGTTACACATGTATATGTTTTTTATACTGATCTTCCAGTAGCATTTAAATTATTATGCATATATAGATTATTATTATTTAGAAATAAGTTATTAAACTTATTTTTCTTAAAATACAGAGTAAAGAAGTAAAGCAAACAATTATCTCTTCTAGCTACGACCTTTGAACTTTGTTGTGGCTGGACATAGATTACTATTCTCTGTAAAATGTTGCACACGAGGAGTATGAAACAAAATATTTTTGTGTATAAATACATAAATATATATGTGTGTGTGTGTGTGTATACATATATATACAGTTGAATAATTAAAATATTATAAAATTACTATATCAAAACAACAGAAGTTTAATAACTAAGTTTAGTTCTAAAAAATATGAAACTTCGAACAGACTAAACACATTCTACCTCCTTGAAATCTTGGTTTGAAAGAATGCGGAAGCCTTTTATTAGATTAAAATGGCTTATAAAGCTACTCGGTGGACATTCTAAGCTGTCAGTTGGTTATTAACATGTCACATATTCAAATAAGTATATATATATAAGAGACCATTTCCTAAAATGGCAAAATGTATTTGCTTTTTTTTTAATTTTGTACCATGCTACACAAGGGCTATCTGCACTGGCAAGAGATGAACAGGGGCAGTGTTTGATTCAAAATGTAAGCCATGTCTCAACACAATAAAAATATACAAGGTTTTTATTTTATATTCTATCTTGTCAATATTGGTAATTTGAGTTTCTCATTTATACAAAACTTTAGATTTCATTTGAACAAGTGTTGCATTTATCATACCACACGACTCACAGAAATCAATATTCAGGTGTGTTGTTTTCACATGCACTTTTAAATTAAGAAATGAACTCAATATTAAAGTTGAACTATAATCTACAGTTTGATTACAAACTTATTGACATAAGTTCACAAAATAGTAGTTCAACAAAATTCTGAATGCAAGTCAACAAATTCAATTACATGGCCTTTGACCCTTGACTTCTTGAAAAAGAGTTAACTATGTTATAGGTGCACATACAGTTTAAATTGTATTTAGGTATTGTTATTATATTTTAGTTAATAATGTATAACTTAAGTTTTAAAATGTCTAATTAAAAGGTTTAAATATTTTTAGATACATATAATACTTTACATCTTGTTCTCAAGGCTTATAGTATTACACACTGAACAAATAAATTCACTGAAGGGTTGCACAACAACTGTGATATGCTGCATTGTTGACTTGTGTCAAGATGAATAAGTGGTAAAAGACAAGAAAAACCTAAATCATTAAACATTAACTACATGTAATAAGGAAAATGTTTGAAATTTTAAATTATAAGCAAATCAACATCTTTCAAGATGTTCTACAAAAAACAAAAGGTATATTTCATTTTCTAATCTCAGTTGTTTCATTTCACCATACATTGATTATAATAGCTAGAATTAGAGAAAATAACAAATGAAACCTGAATCTTCACCTTAAAAAACTTTTGATATCCAATTAGGAGGGTTCCAGAGTTTATGCAAAGTACTCTTATATTTAAAATGAAAAAATCACCTTGATCTGTTAACAGTTTGATTGCAAGTAACTACAACAGAAAAACAAACTAAATTACAAAACTACAATTCTTTGTGTGCAAGATAATTACAATCATTAACACAATCTTACTTGTTTTAAGAGGACATACAAAGAAATCTTCGAGTTACCACGTATTGTTGTGTAAGTGAAATTTGTGACTCAATTTCCACAAACTGCATGATCCCTGTGTGAAAGGAGTAAGACTGCCTTGCTCTAGTTATTTTATGTTCTATAGTAAGTAATGTCTATTTTACACAACATAACACTCTCCTTATTTTGTTATTGGATCAGCTGTTATTTGCAGGTTTAATTATGTGATACTTGTTGGGGAATCAGTTTTACCTAAAAATACCACAAAATCAAACATCTTATGTTTGTGTTTGTTAGCAAGGAAACTGTAAAAACCTTAGTTAATTTAAGCCAATCATTTTTGAATTAAAGTATTTATTTATTTAAGAATTACTTTGTTTTCACTGACATATTTTATATTACAAATGTCAGTCTATTAATACCTACAATAAGAGAAAGACCATCTATTGGTAAACCTACCAACTTTCTTGTATTTTCGTTGGTTTAAAAATTTGTTGAAGATAATGAATACTTTTTTGAAAAAATATTTTAGCATTAAAATTACAGTTTCGAAAAATTTAAAAGTCTGGAAAGCTTTTTACTTACTCCATCATACTGGCTTTAAAGAATTTTGTTATTGAAATTTGAAACATTTATAAGTATGGAAAGCTTATGCTGTACGAGTCATTCTGGAACCATTTTTAACAGTGATTTAAGTAACATAAATGGCCTTATCGTGATGTAAACGTCACAACACCTACTTTCCATCGGCCAACTTTCAAACTGTAGAGATTTCAGGCACTTCCTGTAGGTTGAACTAAGAGAATCAGTTTCACAACTGAGAGAACACTGTTGAACAGAAAGGTTTGGTGTTAAAACACATTATTTATTAAGCTTCTTTAACAATGAATTTTATGTACTTTTATCTGATGGCTTGTAACTTGTATTTACAGAAATATATTAAATACAAGTCTAAAGAGGTTACAATTTCATTGTATAGGTCACTGATTAGGCTGCATTTAGAGTATTATGTTCAGTCTTGGGCTCCTTATCTTATTGAGTTGTTGGAAATGGTTCAGAAGAGAGTTACGAAAATGGTACCTGGGATGGAGATGTCATATATGAAGGAAAGGTCCTTAAAATTGTTTTCTCTTGAAAAAGAAAAGTTAGAGGGGATCTGACAAAAAGATTGTAAAAGAAACGAATAATCTTGATTCATTTTTATACTTTACAGCAAAAATTATAGAACTATGGGATTCCAATACAGCTAAGAATACTTTACTTTTCAAATAGGGTAGATGGCCCATGAAATGGGTCACCTTTGGATCTTGTGGAGACAGTAAATTTTAGTAAGTTTAAAAGAAAACTTGATACACATATGATTGATAAGGACTGGCTTAAAAATTATTTTTTAGTTAATAGTTAATAATCCATATACCTACAACTCACCTCAGAAATAAGTGATTCGGTGGAGCCATTCTTCAATTCAGGAATCACACCATTAGCTACCTGTCCATGTTTCAGCAGCTCCTCTGAAAACAGTTACATTTTCATTAAATTGTCTCACAAATTAGCAAAGGAATTTTATTGACAATTTCAAATTAAATTTTGAAAAAGTTCTTTACTTGAGATCATTTAGTAAAATCTGAATGTGTGACATCAATGTACTAGCATGAATTTGTACAAAAGAAAAGAAAGAAAACACCCACACAAATATAAGTGACCAATTATATTTATTATTCTGGAACAAATAAGATTTGAAAATGTATTTCTGGAGGGCTCACACAATTTAATCTATTTATTTTTTGTATTAATTAAACAATATCCAAGAGTATCCAGTTAAACCTTTGTTAAAATTACAAACACAAAGTGGTGTCTTAAAATATACAGTGAACAACTATAATTTAAATTATAAACTTTGAATAAACAAATTTAGTTAATTATTTTAATATTTTTTTACAAACTAATTGCAAGCTTACCAGAAATGAGGTCATACAGGTTGGAGAAATCCCTTGAGAAAACAGAATGATTTAATGTTAACATCTAACTCATTTTTATAGTACCACACAGAGTATACATTCACATACAAACAATTGTGATTGTTGTTTTAATAGTCACAGTGCAGTGCATACAAAACAGTCATTTCCCAATATACTTCAGCAAAATATCATGTAAAGTAACACAGACTCACTGTAAACTGACATGAACTGCATTTAGTACGTGTGAAATGTTACACGAATAATCCAGATGAGGAAAAGTTTGTGTAGCTGATGTTATAACTCATTACAAATTACCTCAAACTGCACTAAGTAAGTTTAAAACAATTGTATCATAATAAAAATTCTTGAACTGTTTTGGGTACTGCTATCCAACAAAAATTATCCACACTATTCTGAAGTTAAAAACTTTAATAGACTGTCAAGAAATTTAACATGTCTTCCCTATGTCGTGACGGGTAAGAAAACAAAAACCTTTATGGAATAATTGTTTGTTTGTTTTTTTAACTAAAAAAAATGTACATTTACTCATTCATTTCGTTTTAACTTTTCCAAATCAACTATTTTGATTTCTAAGTTTTGTGTAAAGGGTAACAACTAGGTACAATATACAGCATCTAATTAATTACAAGTGATATGAAAATAAATGATTATGATATTTTAAATTAAAGAATAGTCAGAAATGGAATTTTACAACTTTTATATAACATTACATAGTTTTTGGATAGAACATCACAGTTCTCAGATTTGCTCTACTTTACAACAAGGTTAGCATCACAAACTAAAGAGTAAAGAATGAAAGGGCACAACAATTCGCAAATAACTGAGAATATTTAACCCTTTCTGGACTGGTAAGAGCCTTACAAATGCCAAGAGCTATTTTAATACTCTATTATTTTTAATATTTATTTAGTGTAACTGGCAAAGAAAAATGTAGAGAATGTTCATACTTACATTTCTGTATAACTTCAAGGAGTCTTACTTATAAACACTGCATTTAATGATTTAAAAAAAAAATTCTGCCCATCTCAAAAACAGGTTTTAAGAAACTATCATATCTTGAGAATACAACTAACCAAGTTTTGTTTCTCTCTTGAGTTTCCTCCTCTGTCTTATGATCTATCCATTCACATCAAAGGGGTGGAACAACTTCTAACAAATCAGAACAGTTTTGAAAATAGGCAAAGTTTAAACACCATTGGTTGGAACAGAATATAAACTATTGATGTTAGTGTAAAGTTGAATACAGTGGTGTGATATGTATCGTACAGTTTTGTGAGAAAGTGATTAGATGTGGCTCGTGTAAAGAACAACAACATATATTTTAATTTGACGTTCAGAAGACTTAGGAAGGAAATGCAGATCTGAAAATTCTGTTATAGATTCTTTAAACATTCGTATGATTCCTGAGGGTGTTTTCATGTTATAGTCATTTTGAAAGTCGGTTCATATATGTTTGTTTGTTTTTCAATTTCATACAAAGCTACATAAAAGCTATCTGTGCTAGCTATCCATAATTTAGCAGTGTAAGACTAAAGGGAAGGCAGCTAGTCATTACCACCTATCACTAACTGTTGAGCTATTCTTTCCCAAATGTATAGTGGGATTGACTGTCACATTCCAAAGTCCCCATGGCTGAAAAGGTTAACATGTTTGGTGTGACGAGGATTTGAACACAACCCTTAGGTTACAAGTTGAGCACCATAACCACCTGGCCATACAAGGCCAGTTCTTATGTGAAGAATAACCTTTTGTCAGTTTATGTTGTGTCTTTACAATTTTCAGCCAAAGATGGTGACTAATGTGGTGTCTTTACAACTTATAGCCAGAGAAGGTGGTGATTAATGTGGTGTATTTATAACTTACAGCCAGAGGTGGCAACTACTGCAGTTTGTAAGATAACATATCAAAATATTTCAATAAAATTAATCACGATACAATTAACTGGATAAACAAAATCAAACTTTGTGGTAAACAACAATAAAAAAGGTTTATTTCTGAGATATAATAAAGTATTTTTAATGTTTTAAAATGTCTTATACAACAAAATTATTTATTTTATGATATAGAGAATGATAAAAAAACTTCACTAAATTACATAAACCTTCTCATATCAAAACCAAATAATATTTATTACAATTGTCCTAATATAACCTGGTTTAATATCTGTGCAATGAAAAGAAATAAATAATATTAGTGACACTTCCTAGTTCAGAAAGGGTTAAAAACATAACATTATCACCGTCTATGATATTTACACAGTGAATTCAGAGAAATACTTCTCACTTTGCTAACTTTTCTTCAGAGTTGCCTCCCACAGTTTTCCTTTTTTCTGCTGAACCAGATCCACAAATCGACTCTTCACTGCTTTCCTCTTCACTGCTTACGGGCATGCCAGGTATGCACCCATTGGCAGCAACTTTACCCACGTGACGTAAAATGTAAGAGGCCTATAAAAATATAAAATAACAATAATAAGGCTTAGGTTTATTATCACTTCCATTATTAACATTTACTATTTTTAAGGTCATAATAAAAATTACACCAGTCGCACTTCATAATACACTTCCAGGTTTCTCAACACATTTCAATGTTTTCTGGACATACTCTATAACATGTATGATGATTTTCGGGACTCGATTCCTAATACACTACCAGTTTTTCCAGACACAATTCATAAAACACTGCTACATTTGCAAGACACAATTCTTAATGTGCTCCTAAATGTTTATCAACATACCCTTAATATAACTCTAGACTTTTTTGCATGCATCTTACACACTTATTGTTTTTTGTTCCTTCTGATAAAACTATACTTTTGATAGATTTCTTATCGACATCAAAGTTAATATTTTTAATATTGTCAGTATGCATATAAACAGAATGAACAGATAACCTGAAAAGTTAACATTCATCCAACATGTATATGTAATTGCAGTTATCAAAATGCATCTTCACAAATACAGAATATTCTACTTACTTGTTGTGCTAATTTACCTAGCAACTGGTGGATACTCTGTTTTTGGTTAGGCAGTGGTCCAAACAAGGGCACCAAAGTTGGCTGTTGGGCTGAAAAAGTCATTATACATTCAGAGATTAAACAATACAAGTTAACAATCCAACCACCTATAAAGCAGAGAATTTGGGTTTAACTTATGTTACCACACACTCAAAAACTAAATATTACTATGTCACTGAAAGACTGCTTGTAAACTTCTTTGTGTCTGGCTGAAATCTACAGAGAGAAGATTTAAACTCGTACATGTTAGGCTCAGAGTCACCCAGAAGAGGACGGAACATCGTGGTTGAAAGGGATCCTCAAAATACAAATTAGTGTTTGTTAAAAGCTGACAAAAATGAAGTGGACATGGAAAAAAAGAAAAACAAAAAATGAAAGTTATAATTATAAATTTTTGAAATATTTTTTTTAAAACTGTCTTTTGGTAAAGTGCTGACTCGAAAGTACTTTTTTCACTTGAATTTTATAAATCTACCTTTGTTTTTTATATGAAAAAAAATCACTCCGACAATTTGATTAGCATTAGTGAACACTAATTAATTACCAAACTTTTAAAAATAATTTTATACATTATTTGTAAAGCTGTACAATAATCTGCATATAAATATGTACCTTGTAAAGGGTAAGGGGGGGATGTTAAGTTTGCTGTGGGTCTCTACTAACCTCTGGGCAGCTCTGATTAAGTTTGGAAATATCCATATTACACCTGTAAGATTTAGGGTACAGACATAAAAGTTACATTTCTAAAATACTGGTTGGGTTTAAGCATGTAAGATTTAAGCCTACAGATTTATGGGTCATATCTGTGAAAAACAAGGTTTAGTTCTATATGAACTTAAAGGTTTACATTACAATAATCTAATTCTTTTATTGAGTAATGAATTTAAAAAAAAATGACTGAAATATTACTTAGAAAGAGGAAGCTATATTATTATTATCTAAATTTAAGCTTGACATTTCTTGATACAAACATCATATCTTTACAACAAACCTTCTGCAATATCCATGTTCATGAAAGTAAAGTCTTTGATATAGAGTTAATACAACAAATAACTGTAAAGAACAAAATACAGAAATAACAGTTATAAGAAGAAACAATAAAAAACTTTTCAGGGCAAAAATTTAGACTATCTGTTTCTCCAATCAACTTATGTGGTAGTGTGAAATGTAGCCATTACATAGCATCATCGAGTTAGCAATAGAGCTGTCAAGTATTGTTGCATTTTCCCATCATGTTGCATGTTAGCTATGTTAATCAAGATGGTACATAGTAATTATTATTGTAATTTCATGTTTCTTATTTTTATACATCTGAAATTGGCCTTCCTTAGAACAAACACAGGGATCTTGGTGTTTAAAATACAAAGGGATGAAGAGGAAGGAAAACATTGGTAGCAACTGATAAGTGCTCGACAGGTTATTCTAAAACAAAGCAGTGGACATTCAACTGTATGATTGTTATTTCCAGCTGCAGATCTCAACTCAGGTGAGTAAAATAATGAAAATGTACATTAAACTATTACTCTGTAACAATGTGCATGCCATAATCTCTTCCCATGTTACATCAAAAATTTTATGAACCCTCTTGCTATGGGCTTGGTAAATTATACTGACCTTTTGACCCCAAAGTAACCATCAGAGTTCCTGCATTAAAACTTTTAACTTGTTTTATATATCTTCAAAAATATTTGACAAGCTTTCAGTAAACAATACAAATCTTTTTAGAGAAAAAAATCAAATTTTTTAATTAAGTATTTTTCCTAAATCTTTGTCTGTAAATGTTAAAGTGTTGACAACTCCATGTGCAAAGTGATTTTTTCAAATTTCACTTGCATGGTCATTAAAGCCTCCTAGATAAATATTAAATTTTTTTCAAAAAAACATTTTATCTGCTGTTTTCTCTACCCTAACTCTGTATGATGTCGGTCAATTTAGCCAACCTTGTAACTTCCATATAAAATTCAGAAATAAATCTAAATTACTTTTTTTCCCCTTAAAGTTCATAATGCTATACATCTGTTTATATTTAATTATATTGTTTCATTGCCCTTTGAACTGTCAAACAAATAATCCCCACACACAAGTTGTGAATTAATCGGCAAACATAAAGCAACATTACTGTGTTACTTTACATAATGCACAAACTGCCCACAAACATACCTCGTGAAGAAGTTTTATTATAAGTATTTTCTGTCATCTAACTTCACAATTTTTACATTTTACTTATTTTCATACGGACGACAAAAAGGCATGAAAAACATTACATATTACTTACCTTGGTAATGTTTTTCACAAATATAACTTAAGCCTACATTTTATACTAATGACACTATTACACAAAATTATTTAATCAAATAATGTACCTACAAAAACATTATAACAGCACACAAAATCAAATTTTTCTGGCTTTAACTATGCAATAAGAGCCATTAACAATTCAGCTATGCTTGTTAAAATGATTCTTGTGAGAACAATTCTGACTCTGAACTAGAAAATAGACAATTCTTTGTACAGAAAACAGTATACTATAAAATGTCATTTGACTGATTAAAACTTTGGGGGTTTATTGATTAGAAATAATTTAGGTTAAAAAATCAGAGAGAATTATTGGCAGCTTGTGAAAGAGAGGATGACATGAGTGAGCAAGGCAAGTGGGGCTTGATTTACTAGTTTATCACACCATTAAAAAAAAAGTTAAAAAAGTTATGAAGTGCCTAAGTTACAACTGCATTATATTGAGTTGCTTTTGTTAAATTCTGTACTTCTCAGTGGAGTAGTAAATAAATTAGAGAAGGAAGACCTAGAAATTACACATCATAATCCTCATACTAGAGGAGATTGAGGATTTTAAGAAATATTTCTTAATAAAATTAAAAACTTAAAACTTATATTAATATTTGGAATATCAACAATGTAGTTTAATTTAATTTTGAATGCAACTATTTACATGACACGCACCCTTTAAAGTGCCCATAGTGAGCATATTAAATAAGTTAACAATGCATGTTAATAAATGTGATATGAAAGTAGTTATAATAAAATCTGATCATTATGTAAGTCATGAAATGGTTTATAATAAAATCTGATCATTATGTAAGTCATGAAAATGGTTTATAATAAAATCTGATCATTATGTAAGTCTTTTTTGTTTGTTTGTTTTTTTAGAATTTCGCACAAAGCTACTCGAGGGCTATCTGTGCTAGCCGTCCCTAATTTAGCAGTGTAAGACTAGAGGGAAGGCAGCTAGTCATCACCACCCACCGCCAACTCTTGGGCTACTCTTTTATCATCGAATAGTGGGATTGACCGTCACATTATACACCCCCACGGCTGGGAGGGCGAGCATGTTTAGCGCGACGTGGGCGCGAACCCGCGACCCTCGGATTACGAGCGCACGCCTTAACGTGCTCGGCCATGCCAGGCCTTTTATGTAAGTCATGAAATGGTTTATAATAAAATCTGATCATGAAAATGGTTTATAATAAAATCTGATCATTATGTAATTCATGAAAATGGTTTATAATAAAATCTGATCATTATGTAAGTCATGAAAATGGTTTATAATAAAATCTGATCATTATGTAAGTCATGAAAATGGTTTATAATAAAATCTGATCATTATGTAAGTCATGAAAATGGTTTGTAATAAAATCTGATCATTATGTAAGTCATGAAAATGGTTTATAATAAAATCTGATCATTATGCAAGTCATAAAAATGGTTTATAAAATCTGATCATTATGTAAGTCATGAAAATGGTTTATAATAAAATCTGATCATGAAAATGGTTTATAATAAAATCTGATCATGAAAATGGTTTATAATAAAATCTGATCATTATGCAAGTCATGAAAATGGTTTATAATAAAATTTGATCATTATGTAAGTCATGAAAATGGTTTATAATAAAATCTGATCATTATGTAAGTCATGAAATGGCTTATAATAAAATCTGATCATTATGCAAGTCATGAAAATGGTTTATAATAAAATCTGATCATTATGTAAGTCATGAAAATGGTTTATAATAAAATCTGATCATTATGTAAGTCATAACTTCTTAATTTCAAAAGATAATAGAAAAAATATCAACTACATTTTTTCTACATCCAAGTTCTACTTTCTTCTCTTCAGAATTTTAAAACTTCTAATGCAGGTTAGTGCAGAAACGTTAACTTCACAAAGAAGAAAGTAAGATATCAATATCCTACCTTCTTCACTTGCTGAGGTATCAAACATTTGTCAAAACCACCACAGAAGCCTCTATCCCAATCTCTTTGACTTTTGAAATTGTTTGGTAACTTTACAGGATTGACAGACATATTTATACCCATTATAACCACATTCAGGTCCCCTTTCAATATCCATTAGCTCATGAGAACTGTTTGGTTTATGTTGATCATACTTGGTGTTATGAGCAGTAATATAAGTTTATAACATATTTATAACTAACCTAGAAAGTGAGATAAATCAATAGTTTTGATACATTCTTTTCTAGAACCAAAAAAATGTTTCAAATATTTGAAACCTACATCACTCTTTTCAACACCCAAACTTGTGACACTCAATCCTTTTTCAAGGTATATTTTTTACTGGCTGTTATTTATATATTCTTTAACAAAAGTAAAAACTAGTATGCTTCTCAGGTTGTTATGACAAAACTTTAGTTCGACAAAATTTAAAACATCATACTAATTCATGTGTTACAGGAAAGAGTATTCTGCTGTGATTTATTACTCTTATGAAAGGTTAAAATATTAAAATTATAGAAACCATACCATCAAAACAATAAAATATAAAACAAATAGGAAAAGGGTTAAAATGAATACTTCAGAACTTTCTAATCAACAATGGAGAGGAAGAAACAGCATTATCAGTTTCAGTTAACACTTTTCTACTTTTCATTTCACTGTATGTTGTTACAGTTGGAGTATTGAAAAAAAATACAATATTCTAGAGATTTTGCAACAGGAGTACAAACATTGTAAGATAAAAATAAGTTCCTTAGTGTTAAGAATGAAGATACTTCTTTTCATTTTACAATTTTTATATTTCAGTAAAGGTTTGAACATTTTATGACAGATTGTTTAGGCAAAGTATTCATGATGAAACTTTGTAGAATGGACGGCAACTACCTATTGAGGAGAGACAAGCGTAGACGACGATGTTTCGAAAGTCTTCCGCCTTGACTTGAAGATGAAAGGCAGAAGACTTTAGAAATGTTGTACTCTACACTTGTGTCTCCATAACAGGCAGTTGTCTATATTCTACAAAGTTTCAACAAAGATTTGAACAATCAGAGGCAAATCTTTAGTGAAAACACTTCCATAAAAAAATCATTTTTTTGTGTGTGTACAATAGACTTGTAATATTTACTAAAAGTTTGCCAAATGCTATCAATATGCATACTTAGTTTGAGAACTTTTATCTTGGAGGCAATGTAGCAAACCTTCCAGAAATGAATATACTTAGGTATACGGATTGTTACCTGCCTTTAATATGAAAAGTAAATGCCATAAAACAAGAATAACAAAATACAGACATACCTATTTCCTTCAGTAACTGTATTATTGCTTTGTATATCTAAAGAAATAAAAGTTAAATCAGGCAAGAGAGAAAGAGAAGCTGGAATATATGTATAATATTAAATAACCATAACAGAGACAATCAGAATAAGGACAGAAAACTTTCATAATGTTATCAACAAATATAAGTTCATCACACTGTATTGTCAGTTAAAAAATAAAACAAATACATACAAACTGCCTTCTCTCTTCTGTTGAAAATTTTCTGTTACTAAACGAAAGAAATTAATGTACCAAATACCAAAATTTTTTTATGCAATTTTTTTGTTTAATAAAGGACTGGCCTTCATAAACATTTCATCAAATATGAAATAATAAATTGTCTTAATAGCATATTTTGTAGAACAAAGAATACTAGCTGGTCCTCGTATAACATTCTGGTGAATACTGATTCATCATAAACATACATTTTGTTAAATGCTGAATACTTGTTGGTCCTAAAAGGATATTTTGTCAAACAATGAGTACTGACTGACCCTAATGTAATATTTTATTGAGTAACAAATACTGATTCTAATGGAACATTTTGTCAAATGAAGAATGCTAGTTGGTCCTAATGGAACATTTTGCCAAATAAACAATACTAGTTGGTCCTAATGAAATATTTTGTTTGAGAAAAAATAATAACAAGTTGTAATGGTATACTTTAGTGAATAATGAATACTTACAGATCCTAATAGGATAATTTCTTGAATGATGAATTTTGATTAATCATAATAGGATGTTTTGATTAATATTGAATACTTACAGATCCTAATAGGATGTTTTGTTGAACAATTAGTACCAATTAATCATAATGGGACATTCTGTTGAACAATGAATGCTTATAGATCCTAATAGGACTATCTTTTGAATAATAAATGCTCACAAATACTAACAGGATATTTTGTTAAATTATGAATACTTACAGATCCTAATAGGATATTTTCTTGAATAATGAATACTTACAGATCCTAATAGGATATTTTCTTGAATAATGAATACTTACAGATCCTAATAGGATATTTTCTTGAATAATGAGTACTTACAGGTCCTAATAGGATATTTTCTTGAATAATGAATACTTACAGATCCTAATAGGATATTTTCTTGAATAATGAATACTTACAGGTCCTAATAGGATATTTTCTTGAATAATGAATACTTACAGGTCCTAATAGGATATTTTCTTGAATAATGAATACTTACAGATCCTAATAGGATATTTTCTTGAATAATGAGTACTTACAGGTCCTAATAGGATATTTTCTTGAATAATGAATACTTACAGGTCCTAATAGGATATTTTCTTGAATAATGAATACTTACAGGTCCTAATAGGATATTTTCTTGAATAATGAATACTTACAGATCCTAATAGAATATTTTCTTGAATAATGAATACTTACAGGTCCTAATAGGATATTTTCTTGAATAATGAATACTTACAGATCCTAATAGAATATTTTCTTGAATAATGAATACTTACAGATCCTAATAGGATATTTTCTTGAATAATGAATACTTACAGATCCTAATAGGATATTTTCTTGAATAATGAATACTTACAGATCCTAATAGGATATTTTCTTGAATAATGAATACTTACAGATCCTAATAGGATATTTTCTTGAATAATAAATATTGATTGATCCTGATTGAATGTTTTGTTGAAAAATAAGTACTGTCCAGTTCTTTATGTGTATAAGTAAATAATGAGACTAGACTTCTACACACTGATACACATTTGGTTAGTAATAAAATTGCCTGAAGTTTAATCTTTCCTGCCAGCCAGTACTACGAAACCACTCTTCATATCCTCTAAATTGTTATAAGCCAATAGTTGTACAAATATTGAAAATGGAATAGCCATCACCATCATACAGTGCTTATGTTTCAAACAATAATTCCAATAATGTAAATAGATATTCAGTTTGAATAAACATCACAATGTTGTAGCACAATCAGATTAAATCTGGATGTTTATCAGCTGTTAAGCAAACTACCACATTTAGCTCATTAGGCTGCTAAATACCACCCTCTTCACAAAAGTTTTCCCTCACGTGAAAATTACCAGATGTAATCAGTGTTTCATCTGGTATTTTTAGCTGTTGTATATAAACCACTAAACAATTTTCTAAGGTTGTTTCTATTCACTTTAAAAAAAGAGCATACTGACCAACAGATGGCTCCACTGTAACAATGACTCAATTTTTTTATAAATTCAATAACTCTTCACCATTACTTCTTCAGTACTAGATGTTAGCCATTAATTATTTTATAGTTTATGATTCAGCTGCTGCTGTCCATGAGAGGTACTGAGGAAGAGTGTATGACAGATGCTGGGATACAATCATTCAAAACAATGGCAGCAGTGTAGCAATCGAAACATAAAATATACACTAATCAGTAATGAGTATCTGAAATTAAAAAACTGATCTTAATCAGACTCGGACAAGTCTGATTATGGTAATGATTACCAAAGCCCTACCATAATTACTTAAATTCTGAATTTATTTCTGGTAATAGAGAAAAGGTTATCAATCAAGCAGCAAAAGTTGTGAGAAGAAACTTGAACTCATATATATACACACACACATTAAACCTGCCTTTACTTCTAATTAGAGGTGAAAAAATGTTAAAATGGAAGAAGAAAACAAGCAGTAACATTGTCTATGATTCAAAACAAATTATTTTGAGCTGCAACATAAGTGCTGAAAAATCTCAGACTCACTTATAAGTTATACACTAAATTTAAACTGCTACTTATGTGTTTCATAAAAGTACATTAAAACTTAAATCCTTACCCCTGTATGTCTTGAAATTTCCACATATGATTCTTGTTCAAGATATTGCTGAGAAGAAAAACAAAAGTGTGAGAGCAAACTGTTCTACTTATCCATAAATTAAACAGTTCAGTTTCCTGTTTGTTCCAAAAAGTTAAGTTTCTAGTTGTTTGTGACAGACAGGACAAGTTGTATTTTTTAGGTTTATTATAAAACAAATTTTATTCACTTTAGTTACTTAAAACACAGATTCTGAGAAGGATAATTATACAGAAAGTTATTAAGACTAAATATAATACACTGAAAAATATAACACTAATATAAGAAAAAAATGTCTCAAACAGTATATTAGTAAAGAAAACAAATTCTATAACATCAGATAAACAGCTCGTAACACATTTTTTATGTTTTTTCACTCCATGTGTTAAACGTACAGACACAAATGATTATAATTAAATTTTCTGTCATGTTTTATTACGCTATCAGTAATGGTAAAATCAGGATTTTGAAAGCAGTAGAACTTCCGACTGTAATTCTCTGACAAGCCAATCATAAAACAAAAACACGACTGGGTTAAAACCTCAAGAGGTGGTATTTTGTTACACTCTAAATTAAGCTCTGGTTGTACAAGTCTACGAAACAAATGGTTGATGTTTTCCAACCAATGACATACAGAATTTCTCTTTACCTTTATCTTGTTGAGATTAAAATCCCATCTTTTACTTTTAATCATAATGTTTAGATTTATTTACATAACTTAACCTTTTTACCAATAAATTCATGTTAAAGGAAAATCCATGAAACTCTTTTAAAATCTAAAATCTGGTAAGACATTATTAGTACCTTGATGTAAATAAAACTCATTATGAGAAGCTGTTTCTTTTCTAAAACTACTGAAAGTGGAATTAATGAAGAGTTTTCACACTTACATACAAACACACACTAACACTTACTTCCAAGAATGGAATTAATGAAAAGTTTTCACACTTATGTACAAACACTTCTTTCAAAGAATGGAATTAATGAAGAGTTTCATACTTATGTACAAACACACACTAACACTTACTTCCAAAAATGAAATTAATGAAGAGTTTTCACACTTATGTACAAACACACACTAACACTTCCAAGAATGGAATTAATGAAGAGTTTTTACACTTACGTACAAACACACAGTAACACTTACTTCCGAGAATGGAATTAATGAAGAGTTTTTACACTTACGTACAAACACACAGTAACACTTACTTCTGAGAATGAAATTAATGAAGAGTTTTCACACTTACAAACACTTACTTCCAAGAATGAAATTAATGAATAATTTTCACACTTACGTACAAACACACACTAACACTTACTTCCAAGAATGGAATTAATGAAGAGTTTTCACACTTACGTACAAACACACAGTAACACTTACTTTCAAGAATGGAATTAATGAAGAGTTTTCACACTTACGTACAAACACACACTAACACTTACTTCCGAGAATGGAATTAATGAAGAGTTTTCACACACTAACACTTACTTCCAAGAATGGAATTAATGAAGAGTTTTCACACACTAACACTTACTTCTAAGAATGGAATTAATGAAGAGTTTCATACTTATGTACAAACACACACTAACACTTACTTCCAAGAATGGAATTAATGAAGAGTTTTCACACTTACGTACAAACACACAGTAACACTTACTTTCAAGAATGGAATTAATGAAGAGTTTTCACACTTACGTACAAACACACACTAACACTTACTTCCGAGAATGGAATTAATGAAGAGTTTTCACACACTAACACTTACTTCCAAGAATGGAATTAATGAAGAGTTTTCACACACTAACACTTACTTCTAAGAATGGAATTAATGAAGAGTTTCATACTTATGTACAAACACACACTAACACTTACTTCCAAGAATGGAATTAACAAAGAGTTTTCACACTTACGTACAAACACACACTAACACTTACTTCCAAGAATGAAATTAAGGAAGAGTTTTCACACTTACATACAAACACACACTAACACTTACTTCCGAGAATGAAATTAATGAAATTTTCACACTTACAAACACAAATTAACACTTACTTGCAAGAATGGAATTAACGAAGAGTTTTCACACTTACGTACAAACACACACTAACACTTACTTCCGAGAATTGAATTAATGAAGAGTTTTCACACTTACAAACACACATTAACACTTACTTCCAAGAATGGAATTAATGAAGTTTTCACACTTACAAACACACATTAACACTTACTTCCAAGAATGGAATTAATGAAGAGTTTTCACACTTACGTACAAACACACAGTAACACTTACTTCCAAGAATGGAATTAATGAAGAGTTTTCTAAGATCATATATAGTTCTCTTGAATCTTCTAACTGCTTGTTAGCTAGCTCTGGGTCTGCACCACTTCCAAATGTTGAGCAGTAACTGCTGGCCTGGTCTGACGGCCAGATGCTGCTTGTTCCACTGGTTAGCGAGGTCGAGTCCCACGATTCATCAGTTTTACTCTCATTTAAGCCATTTTGCTGCCCATCATTATCAACTAAAGAAGTTTTAACAATTTGGTTTGGACACGATTCAACCACTCCTTGAGAAAACAATGAGTTAAAGTGTTGTAGTTCTTTCACAATGTCCCACAAAACCTTCTGCACCTGCATAGAATATGTAAATAAGTAACCAGAGCTTTCACTCAAGAATAAAATCAGTTAGAAGTTATAGTATGGAAACTATAAATCAATATTCACAAATAATGTTTAGTTCTACGTTTCACACTGAATTTTGTGCAAATCTACACAAAGGTTATCCATGCTAGCCACCCCTTATTTAGCAGCATAAGACTAGTGGGAAAGCAACTTGTCATTACCACCCACTGCCAACTGTTGGGCTATTCTTTTTTTACCAATGAATAGTGTAACTGACTGTAACATTATAACACTCCCATAGCTGAAAGAGCAAATGTTTGATGTGACAGGGAATTGAACCCGTGACTCTCAAATTGTGAGTGGAGTTCCCTAATCACCTGGCCACACTAATAAGTAAAACACATTTTAATTTTGATTATAAGAAAAAGAAAGGCAACATTTATTAATTTTTTGTGAACCTGTTATAATATTCAGTAATTTAGTTTTTATGTACACATTTATTTGCATTCAAAACCAAAAGGAAAAACTCATGTGGTTAATTGTTCAAGATAAAGCAGTTGTAGACCTTTAAATTCCAACATTTGTGTTTTATATAATGTTCAAGTAATTAATAGTGTATTATATATAATAGTATCACTAAAATACATTCAGTTTCTACACAAACACTTTATATGGAGATACATTCAGGCTCATCTTTCTATTCTTATTCTGTAACCCGACAATATAATCTTATGGTGTCATAAAATAATTTCACAAGTAGGCCAACAAGGGCTTGTTATAGATAGTTTGAATACAGAAGTATGGTCAGGGTGTGGAAAATTGAAATATTTCTTTTTAGATACAGAAGTGAAGTAAGGTTATGGTAAGTTTATGATATCTGTCTTTGAGTACATGAATAGACAAGATGGAAAAATTAAAACACTTTCTTTAAACAGAAATGTTAACCTTAAGTTATTTAATGTTTGTAAATTTTTGATATGCAAAGCATCTGACCACTATGGGATGTACAGCTGTTTCTGTTTCACAGAACCTTATTTAACCTTTTTACACAACACATGAATGGAGGTCAAAGATTGAGAACCACTGTAAAACAGAAATTTCAGAGTAGTAAATGAGAATCTGAGTAGAGAAATTGAAATGAGTTAATGTTCACAGTCACTATAAAAAATGTGTTGAACTCCTCACAAAAGAATATATAAACTATGTGATTTTAACTTTTTTTGAATGATTTAATACATGGCTAGTTGGAAGTACATTCAGACTTAAATGACCGAATCACCCAGTTTTCTAACAGGAAATCACATGTAATTGTTGGAGTTGATATTTTTTCATTTTTATCTTTGTGAACTTCATTAGTTACTCATCTGGTATATATTACTTTGTATATTTTTTATGTGTTCACAATTTTTGGAGCATTTTGATTTTAGAGTTGTATTCCAACAAATAAAAAGTATTGTATTGGAACACAGTTTCTTCCTTCATTGTACTGTTTATTTGCTGTTAATTCATAGCTACAAAATCGGCTCTTTGTACCATGCCCATCACAACTGTCAAATGCTATTTGTTAGCATTATAAACCTTTAGATTTGCAGTTGTGCTACTGGGGTTTTTACACTGTAACTGTTATAAGTTCACATTTTTCTTACCTGAAAATGTATTTCTGATAGATATACACCTCTCACAAAAACAGCTATCTTCCCCATGCATCTGGCTTCAGACTACGATTTGCATGCAACAAGTTTTCAGGCAACTTTCACCTGAACTCACAAGATTTCTCATGCATTGCACTACCAGGTAATGACATCATGCAGAAGAAGTCCTCCACCAATAAGAGAGCAACATAACCTCTCTTCACTCTATGATGAGACAAGGAATAATAAAGTGCCCCAGGAAGTGGGGAGATATGAGTATCTGTGAAAAATACACTTTCAGACAGTACACACCTCTAGGAAACTAGAATCCCACACTGATATGGTACAGGAGCCAGTGAAAAAGTTACCAAGACAACTTTCATTCAGAAAGTATTCTAAGGATACTTGAGTAATGTAATACCTAATGACAAGGGCTTCATAAGAGTACACTTGTGGGAGACCACATCTAATGACAAGGACTTTGTAAGGGTACACTTGTAGGAAACGACACCTCATCCCTTCTGGGGGACACTCTCAGCTAGGTTGGAATGAAAGAAGAGGGACATAAGTCCTAAGTATCATAGGTATAGGTGGAAAAAGAACATACCGTATTTTCCAGTTAATAAGCCGAGGCCAATTTTCAGCTCTGAAAATGAGGGTTTTTGCTTATTATCGCCCAATAAGCTGAGGCCATTTTTAAGAAGTGACAAGTTTCTTCAAAATGATTTCTTAGTCTTGTTTCAGCATCAGAATGCATGTTGTGTGTGATCATTGGCGTTCTGTTGTAAAGCAGAACGTGTCGTATTGAGACAGATGGAATCAATATGTTCATTCATTATTGGCTCCACTCACTGTAATCAGGTAACAAATCTCTGCTCGTTTGGGATATGTTTAAGTCCCACCTGTGTGAAAACGTTAAAGCCGTGATCAAAAGATGCAATACCGATATTGCAGTTATTCCTGGTGGGCTGACATCTGTGATACAGCCCTTAGATGTGTGTTTAAATAAACCTTTTAAAGACAGGCTCCGTCAATGCTGGAATGAGTGGATGGTTTCCGGCAATCAAAATTTTACTGCTGCCAGAAATATGCGTGCTGCATCACTCGATACTGTCTGTGAGTGGGTCGTGAAATCGTGGGACAATATTAGTGTTGAAACTGTAGAGAAGTCCTTTAAAAAAACAGCATCTCAAATGCAATGGATGGAACGGAAGATGATATGTTGTGGTTGGACGACAACGAGGAAGACAACATTCCACTCACTCAGCTAATAACACCAGAGAACGACTCGTACGACGACCAGGTCTCTGCTGAGGATTGGAATCTATTATTTGGTGCTTCTGACGATGAAGATGATGAATTTGATGGATTTTAATAAAAATCTGAGATTAAAGTGTATTTTTTTATGAATTTTGTTATTTCTATGAATAATGTCATTCTTAATGTATAGACCTTTTTCTATTAATAAATAAAGTTTATTCAACTGAAATAACTCTGCCGTAACTGTGAGATCAAAGGTATGATTTTGGGGCCAATTTTGGTCTTCGGTATTTTTTGGTCCAAAGCTGGTGATCGGCCAATAAGCCGACCCCAAAAAATCAGGTCCAAAATTTAGGGCCAGAAATTCGGCTTATTAGGCAGAAAATACGGTAGCTATCTAAATACTTACACACAAGAGGTCAGTGAGACAATATTGTAAAGCGGTTGGGACATTTTCAGACAATACAGAGCACTCATCTCAACTATATCACCAGACTCTTATCAGTGAGAACTCTCCATGGTACACCATCTCAGTGGCTAGGAACTGGTAATTGGTAAAAAGGGAGGATTTGCAGTGGGGAGATTTGCAAAATGCTCAGATCTCTATCAGTCCTTCAGCAGGAAAGGTCTTAGACTGGAGACAATGCAACAGGTAACTGCATAAGCAGGCAGAGCACCCACACATGGTGCTGGTTTTCTCCAAGATAGTCCACAGAAAGTAGGTATGGGTACTTTCTGTTATCCTGGCTTGATGTAGAATTCTGTGAAACTAGTGTACCCTGGGAAGAACCACCAATCACTTATAAGCAAATGCTAGAAATAAAAGGGAAGGTACTCACCCATCCAAAGATGGTTGGTAGATTGCAGAACAGCAAACAGAGGCAGGCAGGGAACCCCAAGAGACTAGACAACCACTGGAATAAAGAGTGGGCAATAAACAATCATATTTATCCTCCTCATTCACCTCACAAAGGAGGAGAAGGAATGCCTGAAGAAGGGATAGGGGCTGAAGAACCTGGCAGCATAAGGAAACCAAAACAGCTGCCATGTCATCCAAAGGGAATGTACCTATATAAGCCATTGCTATTATACAATCTGTGTGAGGAATTACTCACTCACAGAAGCAGAAGACAGTACATGAGCCACTGTTCATAGTTTAAAGACAAAAGCAAAGAAATTAAGATCTCTCAACATCACAAGTCTTGTTAAATTTACAAGGGAAAAATAAAACATGTCTAATGTTCAGTGCTGAGAAACAGAATAATGATCACAAATGCAAAATCACAGAGGAAGCTAGTGTACAGGGAGATTATGTCACACTCCTTTTGGTGGAAAACTTTTGCAGTATAATAAAGTTATGTTGAAACAAAAATCACAGGAAATGTCATAAGTTTAGGTTGGAGTTGCCTAAAGGCAAAAGGCATGCAACTCTCTTAGGCAAGATGCATGGGGAAGATAGATTTACTGAAAACTGAAGTTCATGTGAACTACTGAAACGTGTAGAACATGCTTATTAACATTAACAAATAGTCAATGTGCACACAGAATTGTTTGTATCATGATGTTTATTAAAGTATACTTTATGGAACATAAGAACACTAAGCATGCTAACTGACCTGGATATCTTTTTCCTTCTGAGCAGCGACATATCTGTTTGGACTCCAATCTTTCTGGCAGTTCCACAGTGTTGAATATCCTACATCTTTGGTCCAGAACTGCTTTTTCTTCAAAGATCTCTGTGAAAAGAAATTCCAGATAAATACAGACAGAAATGTTCTACTTTTGAATTTTATTAAACACAATGCATGACAAAATTGTCATATTTCTGTTTTGCAACAACACTTGTAAACCTTATCATATTTTCAAATATAATGAAGAGCACATTATAATATACTTATGTAGCAATCTATCTTAGGTTTGTCACTGAGCAACACAGTCCACTGTTCAACATTTGCAAAAGGTCAAGGCTCAAAGGTCATGTGTTTGCAATTGTTGACTTACATTCAAAATTGTATTGAACTACTATTAAATGAATTTATGTCAATAAATTTGGAATCAAATTGTAGATTTTAATTCAAACTTTTAATGTTATATATGAGTTAATTTTTTAAAAGTAAATATCAAAAGAACACATTTAAATATATATTTTAGTAAGTCACATGGTACGTTAAATGTAGCAACGTTTAAAATTAGACATTTATGACGTCAAAATAACAAGTTTATAATTTTGTACAAATTAGGAACTAAAATAACTAATATTGACAAGCTAGAATATAAAATATGAGCCTAATAATTTTTAATTTTGTTGAGATATGTATTGAATCAAACACAATGACCCTGTTCAACTCTTTCCATTTCTTGAAACCATCCCTTACATGCTCTTACTACAGTATATGATGTGAGTTACCAATCAACAACTTAAACACCTTCAGAGTGGTTTTCTAAACCATCTCAATCATCAAAAAAGCTACCATGTTCTTTTGATCAAAGTTTTCAAGGCGGTAGGTTGTGTCTTCAGTCTGCTTGAAGTTTCACATTTTTAAAAATCTAAATAAATCTCAGTTACTTAGCTTTATAATTTACTGTGCTATTTTATGGTATCAGTATAGTTATTTGTGTTTTTCAGTAATTCAACTTGTGTACAAAAAAAAAAACCTAAAAAAATTTGGTTTGACATCCTTCATGTGTGAAATTTTAAAAGGCTTAGCAACCTATGTCCTGCAACAACTGAGTACAAAGGTCATGGTGGGAAGAGATAATTATTTGCTTTACTCTTTATTTATTGTTCTATATTTTAAAAATAATAAATTTAATAATTTATTTCTAAATAGTAGTAATTTATACACATATATATATATATAATGTATAGTGATTGAAATGCGACTATATATTACAAAATACTAGTCCATTAAAACAGTCAATACAATGAACACTAAAGGTCAGTTTTATATTACTGGACAGGTGACATGTGCACCGTATCAAAGCACATTATGTAATGTTCAGAAGGCACGACTGGGAGGTCAATATAATAAAAATTAATAAATATATATGTTCATATATGGTTTTATGAGACACTTAAGACTAAGCACTTGTATTATTGTGTTATAACAAGTGGCAATTCTAGCATGAGAAAAGTATAATACTTATTTCCTAATTTTATTATTATGGTTACAAGGTTGATCAAATGACAGACTTCACAGCTGGAGTATAGAAAATGACATAAAATATAAAGTCTTACTGAATGAAGAACAGTTTTTAATCACAACATGAAACTCAGACTAGTAACAAAACAGACACTATTTTGACAAACAAAACTTCAGTCAAAAATATACATGATTAAAGAATTTGACTTTTTTTATACAAAATGCATGTAATCTTTACTAAAAGTGTGCCACATTATATGAAGATACACATGCTGTATCAAAAGTTATAATGCACATACTTAACGTGTATAAATGTGTAAATGAACTTGTGAATATCATACCAAGCCCATTGTAAAAGGGTTAAGAAAGAGGGAAATAAGATATTACAGAAAAGTTGCACTAGGTTGTTTTTGTGTCGTTTTTTATGCAAATTGATTTCACCTTTTTACATGCTAAGAATTAAATTAGCAGTTGGGATTGAAGTGTCCAGAACAATTATTAAATATAACATCAGTGGAAAAGAAATCTATGTATTCTTAACAAACAAACTGTTTTCACACATGAAGCTACTTCAAGGCTATCTGATGTTAAATACAAAGTGATAGCTGGAAATGTGTTCCTGTCTTTCAAAGTGTATAGTGCATGTTAGATGCATTTATACATTTTGATAATATAGTTAGAAAAAAACAACCTCTCATAATGCATCCAGAACCAAGAAACTTAGAAAGATTATTTTATTTTGGTTGTAAGTGTAAACCATGAATCATGGAACCTCAGATCTACAGTTGCCCTAAGAATCAATTAAGTTATGAACATCTCCAGAAAAACTACTGTTTAAATATGTTTTATACAAGATAAACAATTTACCATTTCCAGAAAACTGCTGTTTAAATGTTTTATACAAGATAAACAATTTACCATTTCCAGAAAACTGCTGTTTAAATGTTTTATACAAGATAAACAATTTACCATCTCCAGAAAACTGCTGTTTAAATGTTTTATGCAAGATAAACAATTTACCATCTCCAGAAAACTGCTGTTTAAATGTTTTATACAAGATAAACAATTTACCATCTCCAGAAAACTGCTGTTTAAATGTTTTATACAAGATAAACAATTTACCATCTCCAGAAAACTGCTGTTTAAATGTTTTATACAAGATAAACAATTTACCATCTCCAGAAAACTGCTGTTTAAATGTTTTATACAAGATAAACAATTTACCATCTCCAGAAAACTGCTGTTTAAATGTTTTATACAAGATAAACAATTTACCATCTCCAGAAAACTGCTGTTTAAATGTTTTATACAAGATAAACAATTTACCAGGCTGCCTTTTGCATTAAACTCCAGGAAAGACGGTGTTTTTTCTTTTTCTGAAAACTGCTGAAGAAATAGACGAGGAGATATTTCACTAACCTAGAACGTCAAAAAAATTTCACTCTTTTATATATTAGGTTTAGTTAATTAACTTAATTATTTTTCCTATTCTATAAAAAAATCAACTATAACAGTTAATACAGGGTGTCCCAGAAGTCGCGCACCATATAAATTTTTATGTTAATACATATGAATAACAATTTTATTGATAATAATCATAACAGATGCTCAAACTGTTCACCCTCTGCTTTGATACATTCATCAATTCTCTTTATAAAACTGTCTTTTACTTTGTTGAGGGTTGCAGTGCTAATCCTTTGACATTATTATATGTACGTATGGTGCGCGACTTCTGGGACACCCTGTATATTTAAAACTTTACCTCTAAAACAAAAGTCCAATACCCACTTGTACAAGTTCTACGTAACAGCTAGCAATACTCACATGTCTTATGTTTACATCAGCAGTTATGATATTCATGGTTTTTACATTTAAATGTACGCATTCACAATCTTGTTATAAAATGTTATGAAAAACTAGCTGAAATCAAAATGTTCTAGCTTTTTATTTATAGGAAAATAACATTCACTTTGACAAGAATTAATACTTAACCAACAACTGATGAGAACAAACAAAAATGCACATATTAACAGAAAACGACAGTAAAAAGTATGTGAAATGGTATATGTGTACACTCTGATGTAACTACAGAAAGTGAAAACATTGGGAGGATGCAGCCTATTCTGTTTAAACCTGTTACGTAGCCCAAGAACTGTGTTAGGTTTCTGGTTCTTGAAGTTATTTGAGAAACTGAACTAATAGTGTTGAGGTAGCATGGTATTTTCTCTGTCTTTTCTTTTTGTAATTAATGGTGAAAATGGTAAGAATAGGTGACACAAATGTATATTTTGACATGGAATAATTACTCTGACATCAAACACATAATACCACCTTCAATGACAACCTTTTAAAAGGTCGTGACATTTAAACTGCCACCTAGCGGTTAACCAATTCCAAACAGGGAAGGGTCTCTGGTACACCTTGGTGTTCTGCTTTTCATAATGGAAATACTCAACCAAATCACAAGACATCTTCTTTGTTGAATTAAAACAATTTCTATAATTGGATGTAGTTTTTCTTTCATTTTTCATGGCATGAAATTTCCAAAATTTTGTTATGAGACACTATTTTAAACAAACTTAGCTTCCCAAAAATTGCTTAATCTCGAAATTTTAAGTTCAAGGAAGGTCTATTTTAGTCTACATTTTGATCAATGTGTGTTACTGTGTTACACTTGTTCAGGATAATTCAACTCTTCATTAGTAACTCTGAACACAAGTTAACCACAGAGAGATAACCTGGATATCACAGCGAAAAGTATCAAACATAAAGTTACTGTATATGTACTTCATATTCACTGTGAGGAGAACCTATGATATTCACTGTGAGGAGAACCTGTGATATTCACTGTGAGGAGAACCTGTGATATTCACTGTGAGGAGAACCTATGATATTCACTGTGAGGAGAACCTATGAACTGAATATATGAAGTGAAGAAAAAGGATCATTGGCCAAGTTTTAGTTCTTCCCGTTATATAAAAACACATAAGAGTAGATATAATAAATAAACTTGGTATTCTGAAAATTGTTAAATCTCAAAGTCTACGTTCAAGGGAGGTCCAATTCAATCTATACTTTGATCAATGTGTGTCATTAGTTTTTACTAGTTTCAGATAATTCCATTTCTCATCAGTAACCCTGAACACAAGTTAACCAAAAAGAGATAAGCTGGACCTATATCACAGAGGAATATATTCTGCAGATACATAGCGTGAAGAACTGAACAGTGGCCATGACATGTTTTCTTCACTTTTCTAAGCAGTGTATAGGTTTTTCTCGTAATGACTATAAAACATATTAACACTACCAGTATGTCTGAAAAAAAATTATTAAAAATACTCTTTTGTCCTCTTAGAAGTCACAATATTTTTATTGCTGATCAGAAATTTCCATTTTATATATACATACAGACACACACATATTCACTTTTATCTTCCTTTATTTTCATCAAGATATTTCTTTTCAAATTTTACCTTACTGGTTGCAGTAGGTCACCACTTGCTGCAAAAACTGTTAACTGTTAAAACACCACATAAACAAACAAGAATTTATCAGTAACCTAAGACCTGACCTTTGAAAATGGTGTCAGATCAGGCTAGGTAGCAACATTCTTGGTCAGAATCAATTTATATCTTATAAACATAGTTTGTTTCATATAATTATACATTATTTCATTAATGTAAATTATTTGAATACAACAAATGTGACAATAACACTCAATATGAGCTTGAGTTACATACCAGCCACCAGAATAATTTGCCCTCCCTACTGTACACCGTAAGCCTAACAGAGCTGCCCTCTGTTTCTCTGCTTATCAATGAAAATGTTAATACCTATACCAGCCATTCTGAGATTCATTTTTATGACTCAATTTTATACCAATAAGATGATAATTAAACAATTTAAAAAAAAAATGATTTGGAAAAATTCTAAAAGACTGGATATGAATGTTATTTACAGGTGAGACACCTTAGAAGTATGCAGAAATGTGTGAAGATATTTTTAATATAACAAATAAATGTTACAAATAACAAAATATAAAACAGAATTATAATTTTCTTTATTTAAAATTTAATGCACAGTTGAGCACTTTACACCTGACATACACTCATGAGTGACACAAGGGTTAACACATACTCTTTTACTTTCTTAATTAAAGTCTAATATTCTGTCGTTATGGCTACATGGAGCATGTGATAAGAGGCTAGAAGCATGAATGCAGATATGTTCTACCAGATTTAAGGTATTACATTAGCCTAAGAAATATTCCAAAAGTTTCTATAAAATTGAATTAATTTATCCATATATTTCTATACAAATTAGCAATCTGACGACAACAAAAAACAACTGTACTTTCTTCAGGTGCAACTCTGTTTGAAATAAAATAAGTAAATAATGAAATTTCAAATTAATTTTATGTCAACAGCAATAGCGGATCTTAACATTAAAAATATTATGCTAAAAAGCTTAGAAATACCCCAAAAATGAGAACAATAACATGCAGAAAACTTAACATATTGATTCAAAATGATTTACTGGTCATGAAACCTTAGTAAGAATGCATTATCAGATTGTTTTGAAAACCTGTTTCAGATACTATCAGGGGGATAGTGTATGAATCACAATAAGTCTGTTAACTTAAAATAAACCTACCACAGCCAGCCGACTTAAAAGATCTTCCAAAAGTAAAACAAGTGGCAACACCTGGAGGTTGTTTCTCCAGTCATCAAAATCAATCCTGTAAGATTGAAACAGAGATGTGTATAAAAACAACAAATCTCAAGAGCTCTTTCCAGATAAATCAATCAAAATTTCAAGTCTTGGTTTATATGTATTTAACACAACATACAGTAATGCTTCAACTGAGATATATATAAATACATATAAACAATTCACAACACCAAGCCTTAGTATAAAGGTATCTTATACTAGCCAGTTAATAACTGAACTGGCACTATATAAATACACCAAGTATCACTAACACTACCTAGTATAATCCTTGAACTGTATACTAAATACACAGGTGAACATTTCAAGACACCGAGTCTCAGACCACAGATATTAAACTGTAACTAGTTAATACTTCAACAGGTGCTAAAGAAATACACATATAAACAATATGAGACACCAAGTCTTAGCTTACAGGTGTTTAACTCAATCCACTACAATACCTGACCTATAGTTAAAATACAATCTGTACAATTCAAGACATCACACCTTAGTCTGTACAGGTGTTTAACTCTATCCACTGTAATACTTGACCTTCAGATAAAATACAATCTATACAATTCAAGACATCACACCCTAGTCTGTACAGGTGTTTAACTCTGTCCACTGTAATACTTGACCTTCAGATAAAATACAATCTATACAATTCAAGACATCACACCTTAGTCTGTACAGGTGTTTAACTCTGTCCACTGTAATACTTGACCTTCAGATAAAATACAATCTATACAATTCAAGACATCACACCTTTGTCTGTACAGGTGTTTAACTCTATCCACTATAACACCTGACCTATAGATAAAATACAATCTATACAATTCAAGACATCACACCTTAGTCTGTACAGGTGTTTAACTCTATCCACTATAACACCTGACCTATAGATAAAATACAATCTATACAATTCAAGACATCACACCTTAGTCTGTACAGGTGTTTAACTCTATCCACTATAACACCTGACCTATAGATAAAATACAATCTATACAATTCAAGACATCACACCTTAGTCTGTACAGGTGTTTAACTCTATCCACTATAACACCTGACCTATAGATAAAATACAATCTATACAATTCAAGACATCACACCTTAGTCTGTACAGGTGTTTAACTCTATCCACTATAACACCTGACCTATAGATAAAATACAGTCTATACAATTCAAGACATCACACCTTAGTCTGTACAGGTGTTTAACTCTATCCGTAGTGACAAGTGCACCTGGTAGCAAATTATTCAAACACTTATTGTCACTGTATTGTGAAAAGACATTTCACAGAGATTGTGAAAAGATGTAATTAGTTATGTAAGAACTTGGGTTATGGAAAAACAGATATTCACAAACATTTAATCAATCAGACTGTTGATAAACTGTGTTTTTAACCCAACTAACAAAAATATTTTATTATTATTTATTAAAGGCATGTAAAAGTTACTGTGATGTCACAGAAACATACTGTAAACAGCATGTAATACAATTATTCTGAGTTCATGTATGCATATTCTCTAGGGTCTATAATAGAATCAGTTGTAATCAAAGTCCTAGAGAAAGTGCAACTTACATATAGATGCAGATATATTTCTATAAATCTACACATAACATAAACACAAAAACATTTAAAACTCTAAACACATTATAGACAGTACACACTTTCTCAATTCTAGATATTATACAAATACACATATTCCAAACATTAATACACATTTTAAACTACAAATGTCGCACCCAAATATTCCATAAACACACACACATATTAAATTACAGATGGCACACATATCGATGCACTCTAATCTCTAGAATATTGATGGATTGGCAATGACAGTCAAACTGTCAGCTTTAGAAAAATTCTTCACAAATAATGACAATTTATCAAAAATATAAGATGAACATTCGTCACAGATTTTCTTCAAAACGAACTTTTTAAAGATTAGGGACACTGAAAATTCAACAAATACACAAAAGGTGTTATGATAGAATGTTCAGCAACAGCTAACAGCACTTTGTAGTAAAGATAAGCATGTTTGGAACATTCGTTCTTATAAGTGTAGCCTACAAGTTTGTTTAAGGCAACATATAAAACAGGGACATTTTAATTACTAACCTATTTTATAAACATCTTAACAAAATCAATATTTGCACTGGCTTCTTTTGGGGGTGGGTGGGGGAAACCAAATTTACCTACAAGTATCTCAATTTTGAAATATGAAGAAAACCTTTATTAGCAGAGATTGCTAAGTATCTCTGACATTTAAGAGTTAGGAAAATTGTTTATTATCCGCTCCATTCAATGGGTTTTGACCTTTATGTGTAGATATTTTTGAAGTTACACTTTGAAAGTAGTTGTTGAAACTACATGTTATGACATTATAAAATGGTAGGAATGAATCATTGTAATAATAAAACTAGTTAAAGATAGAGAAACTCACAATGAGAAACAAGTCATGGCTTATCACATTTTCAGGGTTAGCTAGTTTCACAGAAAATTTAAACGTGTTTCGGGATGGTCTAAAAAATTCTAAGAAAACCTGCAAGTTTGTTTTTTTTACAGGTACGACTCCTAAAAGCTGTACAGAAATGTAAGTTTTGAACATTTTAAATAAATGTTCTGTGTGAATTAGACTAAACAGATGTTATAAAATGACAAAATATCCATTGTAAAACATTTTGAGTTATAAATCGTCAAATTAACAATTAAATTATTAATCTCACTTACACTTTTAAATTTTATTTGGGTGTACACTTGACTGATAAATGCTCACTGGTCATTATTGGGTTAACCACATCCAAAGTATTACCTATGCGTACACACATTAGAAGCACAGTTTCTTAACAAAAAAAAAATATTTGATATTAGGCCCTCTTTTTGATGCCATAGTAACCTGTGTCTGGAATTTGTCAAGTTCTGATCATCAGTTTCATTCAAAAACTTGTTGTAAACGAACAATGTCAACAGGAAACTTGTAGTAAACGAACAATGTCAACAAGAAACTTGTAGTAAACGAACAATGTCAACAGGAAACTTGTAGTAAACGAACAATGTCAACAGGAAACTTGTAGTAAACAAACAATGTCAACAGGAAACTTGTAGTAAACAAACAATGTCAACACTTAAGTTCACCACTTTCCAATGGGAACAGCAACTAAATTATTTGCTACAGTGAAAAATTAATATTTAATACGTAAGAAAAACAAAACAAACTTGACTAAGAATAAAAAGTATGTATTAACATGTGAAAACTATGGTACTTTCAAAACATTTTTTTCTGGAGATTTTTCAAACCTTATTTGATTTTAATAGTCTTAACAGGTAACTTTGCAGTGTGCAAAATAAGTAAAGATATGAAAGCATGGGTGCTTTATCTAATTTACACATCTGTGTGGTACCTGACATAGCTCTCTAGGTAGTCTTTTACATTCATCAGAACTGATTTCATTGTGCGAACAGGGTTCCAGTAAGATAACTGAAACAGCTTACACAGACTGATGTTAACTAGCTTCTCGTGATTGTTTCCCTGTAAAAAAAGTTGCATCATGAAGAGAAGTGTACTTACCAGCTACACAAATATCTGATTTACAAGCATGAAAAACTGTGAAATATTTACTTAATAACAACAACCTATGAAAAACAATTAATTAACAACAACAAACCAAAGAGTACATTTATTTAAAAACTATAACAATTGGTGAAAAATATCCACTAAACAACAATGACAACCCATGAGAAAGATCCTACCATCAAATGAAACAAATCAAAATGGACATCTGCTTAACAGTTTCATTAACCCAGGAAGAATTTCCCCTTAATATTATTAATAAGACATGAACATAAAGTTAAATAAACCATAAAATATATCAAATTAACAGCTTCAGTAATCCGTGAAGAACATCTACTTAACATAATTAATAAATCATGAAAAACATTCACTTAACAACTATGAAAAACCATTAACTCTTACCATACAATGCGACTGACCTTGTAACCAAAAAGTAACCACCAGTTTCTATGCTATAATTTTTAATGTTTTGTGTAACTTTACAAATTTTGGCAAGCTTTCAATAAAAATGAAGTCCTTTCTACACAAACAAGCCAAACTTTTAATTAAGTATCTTTGCCAAACATTTATCCATGAATATGTGGAGTCAGTGTGTTGACTATCAGTGATGTCGAGAAACCCACTTGTTGAGAATTTTATATGCAAAAACAGCTCGTTTGGGTTGAGAAAATATTTTACATAGAAGAGCAAACAATGTTTCGACCTTCTTCGGTCATTGACAGGTTCACAAAGAAAGAGGTAACTGATCGGAAGCTGACCACATGTTTGGAAGGGGTTGTGTAACTGAGTGTCGCAATGTAGAGGGCAGTGTTAGATGTTTGAATCTATAACTTTAATACAGGTATAATGGCATTCCTTTATATTGGTTTATTTTGGGTTTAAGTTGTTGTATAAGTAAGGCTTCTTTAATTTTGCGTTTGTTTATGTTTGTTTCTTTATATACTTAAATCCATGTTGAACACAAATACAAAGAACTACATGACTTACAAAAACAAAAAATGAACCTAGACCATCAACTGGCATGCTGCATTAAACCAGAGATTTACGGACTAATACAAGGAAACATAAACCAAATCAATACTAAGAACGACAGAGACAAAAAGATCTACCACAACAAAAAACTAGAAAAACTGAAACGTAACCAACAGAAAAGACACCAAAACGACAAACCGTTGACTAACCTCATAATTAACACATCCGACCAACAATTAAACACAGACAAGATACATCTACTTAACAAAGGACTCAACTTCACAATAGCACCTAGGTAATTCCAACCATAGAAATCAAAACATGTCTAGAAGACCTAGCCAGAAAACAAAAACAACCAACAGAAAAAAGACAACTTAGATAATTTTATTGACATCCAACAGCCAAACTTCCCAGGTAAAATTACAAATTTATATTTTCCAGAAACACCTA
Source organism: Carcinoscorpius rotundicauda (assembly GCA_011833715.1). Classification (NCBI taxonomy): domain Eukaryota; kingdom Metazoa; phylum Arthropoda; class Merostomata; order Xiphosura; family Limulidae; genus Carcinoscorpius; species Carcinoscorpius rotundicauda. Next base: position 145,019,777 of record CM022393.1, read on the forward strand.
AAAACAACATCTTAAATGATTTTTTCAAAGAATTTTCTTACAGAACCATCAACATAATTTCACAAAACAGAAAACTAAAAAACAACCTTACAAAAAGAGACATTAATTCCATTAAAAACCTAAAACAAAACAGAAACATAAAAATTCTAAAAGCAGATAAAGGTAACGCTATAGTAATAATGAACACAAATGAATACATACAAAAAATGAATAACATCCTATCAGACACGAACAAATTTAAACCAATACACACAAATCCAACAAAGACACACGAGACGCAACTGAACAAATTACTACTACAAATGAAAAAGGCCAACACAATTTCAAAAACACTTTATTCCTACCTACGTAAAACCGACTCACGCACACCGCAAATATACGGCATCCCCAAACCTCATGAACCAGATTGTCCATTACGACCAATAATGTCAACATATGAATCGTTTAATTACAATCTTGGTAAATACATAGCATGGGCATTCTCCAAATATGTAACATCAGCCAGCTCATTCAAAGACTCTTTTAATTTCAAGTCTAATCTAAATTCACTTAATCAGAAAGCCTTAATAGCCAGTTTTGATGTTATATCCCTGTTTTCAGAAATTCCAACCACTGAAGCCTGCAAGATAGCCTGAGAACTCTATATCTGAGACCCTAATCCAACTATAGACATTCCCAGTAACCAGTTAGCAACCCTCATAGAATTCACCACAATAAAGACAAACTTCATGTTCAACAACCAAAACTATATACAAACAAATGGCCTAAGCATGGGCAACCCAGTATCACCAGTTCTAGCCAATATTTTTATGACACAAGTTGAAACACAAGTAATTAATACAGCATTACATCCACCACTATACTGGTACAGATATGTAGATGACACGGTTGCGGGATTCAAATCTACAGAACAAATACTTAATTTTTTCAATCACATTAACTCTATACATCCCAACATTAACTTCACATGTGAACAAGAAGAAAGCAATCAAATATCATTTCTTAACCTTAAAATTACAAGAACCGACACACAATTCAAAACAGAAATCCACCGAAAAATCACCCATACCGGACTATACATTCCTTGGGACTCAGCACATGAAACAAAACAAAAACTCAACATACTAAGAAACCAGATAAACACAGCCATAAAACAATGCTCACCAGATAAGATTAACGATGAATTAGACAAAATAAAACAATACTTCATCAACATCAATAAGTTTCCTCCACAAACCGTTGAAAACATTATATGTACACACCTAGACAAAAAGCAAAATCAACCAACAAAAGTGAATATATCTCATGAATCAAAAAATCACGAAACCATATACTGCTGTAAACCATATATTCCTGACATCAGCAAACAAATAATCAACATTTGGCAAAAACTGGTAACAAAATATGACATTCCAGTTAATACTAAATTTATTCAAAAACCAGGCACAAAACTGAGGTCTATACTATGTAAGAACTACACTGACAAACACCACACCAACATTACTTATAAAATACAATGTGATAACTGCCACGACTTCTATATTGGAGAAACAAGTAGAAAAATGGAAACCAGATTCAAAGAACATTAAAAGTCACCTTCACACGTTTTCGAACACTGCAAGTCAAATAAACACAACATAACCATAGAAAACACTCAAATACTAAATAAAGAAACAAACATAAACAAATGCAAAATTAAAGAAGCCTTACTTATACAACAACTTAAACCCAAAATAAACCAATAAAAAGGAATGCCATTATACCTACATTAAAATTATATATTCAAACATCTAACACTGCCCTCTATATTGCGACACTCAGTTACACAACCCCTTCCAAACATGTGATCAGCTTCCGGTCAGTTACCTCTTTCTTTGTGAACCTGACGATGACCGAAGAAGGTCGAAACGTTGTTCGCTCTTCTATGTAAAATATTTTCTCAACCCAAACGAGCCGTTTTTGCATATAAAAGTGTGATGACTGCTCTGAGTACAAGGTGATTTTTCATATTAAGATTCAAAATACTTTAAAAATTCTCAAATTTCATTTTTATATTCTCTAAAAACCTCCTAAATAAATTTGAAACATTTGTCAGCAAAAATTTGTATTTTTTTCTATTATTTTCTCTACCTTAACTCTATACAAGGTTGGTCAATTTCATCAACCTTGCAGCTTCCAAAAGAAAAATTGAAATAAATCCAAAGTTATAATTTTCTTGTACTAAAAATGTGTTTCTGATTGGTACCTGCCCATCTCACAAGATTAATTGTTCTTGCTCAGTGCTGCTCTCTATATGCAAACTTTTTTATGCATGCCACAAGCCTTTCACTCCTTTCTATTGGAACTGCAATATTCCAACGTCTCACATGAAAATTATCACAGAAGCATGACACATGTGACTCCCTCTACACTCCTCTACTGAACTATCATTTAAAAGTTTGGCAGCAGATGTCAGCATCACAGAAATGTGGGGAAGAAAGGTAGGATGTGTGAGCAGAGAGAAGCTCCTTTCAGAAATATATTTTCAGAGTGGAAAAATTATAACTTCTAACATGGTATTTACCTCCTCTCACAAGATTAGCTAGAAACCCACACTCATAAGGAGGAGTGACCTGTCCGAGGGAATGACGTAAGTATCCTCCCTGAAAACATCAGAAGGATACTCCTGGAAATGAGGGATTCAGATTTGAATATCAGAAGAGAAAAATGGACCACTTCTGAGCCAGGTATATTCTTTACATGGTTGTGAAATATGTAAAATATAAGGGCAGAAGATGAGAGGAGTACATCCAAGTGGCAGGAAAATGATCTTAACAATAAAAATTTTCTGTAAGTCAACCCCACAATGAAAAAGATGGGTAAACAAAGGATGTACCCATATGTGTAGAGTGGATATGGCATGGTACACCTTACTTAATAAGTCATCTACACACAAAACCTGCTCACATGATATTGACATCCGTATGAGGGTAGAATGAGGATCAATCGTATTCACCTCAAACCTAAGAACCAGGAGACTGAGAACCACTCAAATTCTTGGGTATAACACAAGGATTAGTTCTGAATTATCCATCTGGGAGCTTAACACCTGGTATTGAAAAGATGTCTATTCCACGTAGTTAACTCCCCGAACTGTGAAACAAGCCAGGACCATCTAAATGGCAATAACATCTATGTAAGCAAAGAGAATGTTGGATAGTCAAGGACAGAACCAGAACAATTCTACATGTCACTGCTGTTTCCCACAACACAGATGTATGAAACCAAAGGAGATAAACAGAAAGCCTGAAACATGTGTGAGGACTCATGTTGATCAGTTCATTCTAAATCCAAAACCTGCCCACTGGATGCATGCATCACATTCACATGAAGGTAGGATGAGGGATCTCAATGAAAGGGATGAACTGCACTTTAACTCCACTGTTATTTATTATTGCAAACAAGAGGATGTCTCATCATCAATACCCTCAGAATACCACTGCCCTACTCAGTAACTAAATGACTATTGTGTAAAAATCATTCAGCAGTCAACCATCGCAGAAGCTTGGAATTGGAAAGTTGCAAGGACACCCATGCTCCACTCAGGTAAAGTAGAGTAACAAGATGGTGGAGAGGCCAGAGGAACATCATTACCTGAGACAGTGCAATGGGTGACTATAAAACCTTATTTTGAAAGCAGACCTTACTGATTTATTTGATCCAGGTATAGCAGGGGAAATGCTCAGAGAGAAAGTCACAACTCTCATACAAGGGGATATTCAGGACTTTAAAAATAAAGCCGTATAAAATTAAGAACTTAAAACACATACAACATTAAAAATAAATTTATTAACTAAGTCTTGATGTCATGTTTATTGATATACATTGAAAATAAAGCAGTTTAATTAAATTTTAAATGCAATTTATAAAAGGTCGGGGCATGCAAACTTTAGCCTACCCATTGCGAGAGGGTTAAGGATTTCTATTAAGCATAAAGAACATCTATTAAACCCTAAAAAATCACTAAGGATATCTATTTAATAACTACCATAAACTATAATGAGAGCATCCACAGCCAGATAACAATTCTCTGAAATAACATTAACTTTATTCACCATTAAAAACAAGAACAACAACGAACCTACCTGAAGGCTTGGTTTGATTACTTTGACCAACGGAGGATAAAATGGGTACAGATTCATGGAAAAATCCTGAAAACGAAATATTTTGGATATTGTAGTTTTTGATAAACACAACACTGCTTAGAATTAATAATTTCTGATTTTCATTAAACAGAATTCTAAGTTTATGAGCCAATTTAGAAATCTTTAAAAGATTAGAGCATTCATGTTCACATACACAGAAATGTTTGAACTTCACACAAAACTTAAAAGATTACAGGTGACAAAACATAACCTTGTCAACAAAATTAATGTTCTTTTGTCATCATCACAAAGAACTGAAAGGTACTTACCATCTGTAGCTGAATATAATCATACCCAAACTTTGTCTTCAAATGCTGAAGGTCTTTCCCAATATTGCTGAAAATTAAGTGGCAATAATTATACACGTAAAGTAGTTTAAGCAGAAACTAGTAAAACAATAGAAATAATAATTAATATGCCTTTAAAAAAATGACGTACCTGTTTGCACTGAAGTTTGACAGATTAACGGACCAATGGTAGATGTCGTCCTCAACAGGTTCAGCTGTTATTCCTGACTAATACGAAAAATAAGAAGCGATAAATTTTTCAGGTCAAAATTTTTTTAAAATCTCTAAGATATTAAAAACAAAAATACAATATTTCTTTAATATTTGATGAATTACTTCCAGAGAACACTAAGTGGTTATGTACCAGTTTTTCAATTCAAAATAACAAAGAGAAAAAAGAATATATTATTTGCTTTTGTCTAAGAAGGCAAACTGTTTATTCAGTTCTGATTTTACAATTTACTAAGGCTCTACAAAAACTTAATGTTTTCTACATTTACACATAATAGATTATTTCTCTCTTTCAACATCTTACTTGTGAACTTCTGTACATATGAAACATTTCAAAATTTGAATTTCTAAAAAAGATTGACACTAATCTGAAATCTACAAGCACGACAAGAACATTTTCTTAAATTGAAAATGTATTTCCAGTAATACTTACTTCCTTTCCCTCAATTGCTAATGTTTCCTTCCTTTGCCCATCTAATCATTGGTCTGATTTTTAATTACTTGTTAATCATTGGTCTGATTTTTAATTACTCGTCAATCATTGGTCTGATTTTTAATTTCTTGTTAATCATTGGTGTGATTTTTAATTACTTGCTTCAGTTTTTTTATCCCCAACTTCAGTGCCCTTGACAACATCTGTCTCGTGACATTCTCCACCTACATCAATGCACTATTATCAATTACATAATACACATTCTCTAACGTTCAAAAACTGGTATTTGTACCAAGTGCCCCCTTGATCGGAAGCATAAGATACCACTGTGGAATTATCAGAATGAAGCATTATAATTTTACCCCTCAATAAGTACTGACATTGAGACATCACTCTTTAAACAGCAAGAAATTCTAAAACACTGATGTGTAAGAAGGTCTCACCATCTGTCCATTGGCTCTGTAATTCCAGACCACTGAGTTATGCACTACATCCCTGAAGCAAAGCATCTGTGAAGAGATGGATATCTCAATGAGGTGGCAGCAGAGAAACACTTCTCACAGTATTGTTCTAATCTAACTACCACTCAAGACTGAAGATATTGGTCTTGAATAAGGAAACTCGGGAAGCTGGTGGATTGCTATTCATGATCAATTGGTTGCATAAAGATTACTGTATGAATTTCAGGTGCACTCATCTCAAAAAAATGAGGAATTTGACTGATGCCCACATCTTCAAAAGAGAAAGGACCATCCACATAGTGGGAAAAGGAGACATGAGTGAGTCAGACTGCCTGTTCCATAGCTTGCAGCCAGATGGAAGTTGGCTGAGCTAGACTAATACACTTGTTGAAAAAGACACCCAGATGGAGGATATATTGTGTTAGGGTGAGAACAGATTTTTCAGCTCTGATAATATACCCTGCCTTGATTGCTTCTGAAAGTAAAATATGGATGGGTTCAGCTAACTGACGAGGCAATGCCAATAGTAACCAGTCATCCATGTAATGATGTATGTGCACAGCCTAAAGAATGAAGGTGACAGTAAAAACTTCATACAATTTGGCAGAACACATGTGAAACAAATGCTCGTCTGAAGGGCAGAACCCTGAACTGCAGCACTTAACCCTTGTGTACCAAATGCAATGAACAGTGGGATGACTTCACTATGATAATGTGTAGACACCCATCAAAAACCTCAAACTTGGTAATTTACAGTCCTGGTAACAAATGTCAATGCAGAATGAGTAAAAGCAGACTATGAATAAAATGAAAATAAGTTATCTCTGGAATATCCAGGATTGTTCACCACTGTAGTCTCAAAACAACTGGAGAAAACATCAACTGAGAATGACTCCTCCCCTAACTGGTGAGCAATGCCACATATCAGAAGTGGTGCAGGTGAGACCTGAGTTGCTTCCTTGCCAGAAACAGTAATCTGGGAATTACTGCCTTATAACAGCTTGCCAAACTAAAAGAGGAAATTTTTGCTAAGAAAAAATATTGGTATCATCTGAGGCACTTAGATACAGTACCAGAATAGAGGGTGCATTGACACAGGTCTTAGATACAGTACCAGAATAGAAGGTACATTGACACAGCCAGAATAGAGGGTACATTGACACAGATTCACAACACAAACATCACTCAGGAGAATTATGTGAAGAATAAAAGATTAAGCAAACAAGAAAAAATCAAACCAATTATAAGATGGACAAAATAAAAGGAAACTCTAGCAGTTGAGTAAAGACTGCAATGTGGGGGGGGGTATGGATGTTTTGGACAAACTTTCCTTATTTTGATTGTACTTTGTACACTTTTAGAGTGAAATGATAAATTTAATCAAACACATAGTTCAAGCCTTTTTCTCAACTTCTAGTCATTTAATTGAAAGTTCATTTTGAACTGAACATAAAAGTTATGATTAATAAAATATTAAGAATAAATCATGTAACCTTTGCCATTGGAAGCCACTGTCATTCACCACAGATTCTGAAGTTTACTTTGATTAAATACTCTATTGCTACACGTCTGTCCTTCGATTGTGACTATCATTATGATGATGAGATCTATTTTAATACAAAAATACATAAGCTGTTTTACCAATAAATAACAGATCATCCACTTATCCAGTAAGTGTTCTACCTGACATATAAAAGGTTAAAGAGAATTGAAAATAATGAGATAATTAATCTGGTAAGTAAATCTGGAAAAAAACAAAAGGAAACAAATTAAAACAAACACTTATTCAGGCTTAAACTAATTGTGAAGCTCTAAGTCTAATTACTCAGTACCTGTGGGTCCTCCATAATGGCCACAAGTTCATTGACCAACACTGATCCTGAAGGAGTGAAGCTTGGAACATGCAACAAATCTTCTTTGGTCTGTTTTTGTCCAGATGAACAATTATGTCCTAAAAAAACAACAACATATCTACAGTACACTGTAACTATGATTTATTGCCCTTCAAGGAGGGACAAAGTGCTTTCTCAGGTTGTTGCCAATTTTGAGTAAACAGCTCTGTTATAATGGGAATATTTGTTTACCATTAAGCATAAAGCTACACAAAAGACTATCTGTGGTTTCTTAGGCTGTTGCAAATTCCATCTAAACAAGATATGCTGCTAATGGGTTTCCCTGTTTATTATAAAGCACAGTGCTACTGCCTGATAGACAATCTGTGTTTTGCTTACCTAATGGGGAAAAAAATTCATTTTCCATCACTAAAGAAAACATAAAATTAAAGAACTCATTCCATTTTAAAGTAAAACAGCAATTCTTTAGCAAACAGTGTTTAAAAAACAGCATTAAACAATTTACATATTCAGTTATAGAGCTGGAACAAGTAGGTCTAGATAAGTTTCTCAGAAGATCACAAACAAGAAATATAGAAAGACAAAATAAACCCTAAAAGCAGAACAAGATGTCTTCAGGCAGTAAAGTCAAAGTTATACATTACCATCCAAAAAAAGTACAGAAATACAAGTCACGAAAACCTAAAACTGTAAAAAAAACCATCTATAATACGTCTAATTAAAAAAATGTTTAATATATTTAATGGTAACTACATCAGAAAAACCTTTGATGTAACTACATTCTGTTTAACAACTAATACCAGAATGGATAACGTTCACTTGTTTGTTGATAACAAAATATTTACACGTTCACTGTAAAAACCATTGTAACAAGGTATTTTGTTAAGGACATTTATTTTCAAAACAGCATGTCAAACTGAAGACAACTTTATTTATTTCAGATAAGTGAACATTTTGAGACTTATTAAAACTGAGAATCTAGTTGCTCTATAAACCTTTTAAATTAGTGGATTCTCACACAACTGTTTTGTCATCAGTGGATTCTCACACAGCTGTTTTGTCATTAGTGGATTCTCACACAGCTGTTTTGTCACTAGTGGATTCTCACACAGCTGTTTTGTCACTAGTGGATTCTCACACAGCTGTTTTGTCATTAGTGGATTCTCACACAGCTGTTTTGTCACTAGTGGATTCTCACACAGCTGTTTTGTCACTAGTGGATTCTCACACAGCTGTTTTGTCATTAGTGGATTCTCACACAGCTGTTTTGTCATGAGTGGATTCTCACACAGATGTTTTGTCACTAGTGGATTTTCATGTAGCTGTTTTGTCATTAGTGGATTCTCACGTAACTGTTTTGTCATTAGTGGATTCTCACATAGCTGTTTTGTCACTAGTGGATTCTCACATAGTTGTTTTGTCATTAGTGGATTCTCACATAGCTGTTTTGTCACTAGTGGATTCTCACACAGCTGTTTTGTCACTAGTGGATTCTCACACAGCTGTTTTGTCATTAGTGGATTCTCACGTAGCTGTTTTGTCATTAGTGAATTCTCACATAGCTGTTTTGTCATTAGTGGATTTGCACACAGCTGTTTTGTCACAAGTGTATTCTCACACAGCTGTTTTGTCATTAGTGGATACTTACATAGCTGCTTTGTCATTAGTGGTTTCTTACATAGCTGCTTTGTCATACAAAATGTGTCAGTTTTGTACCACTTTGAGTAAACTCTAAATCTTGCATTCATTTTATATTTTCTGTAGTTGTTACAAAGTGTTAATGCATTAAAAGAAAAGTTACCCATGTTCACTGAAAAACTATTAGTGTGAGTGTATTAAAGCATGTTAATGTGAATTGCACACAAATTGCACTGTACGTGAAAAACCAAGACAAAAGTACAGTTTTAAAAAGTGAATATTCATTTTGAGGCATGCTGAGCTGGATATGTATTTTTCAATGGTTAAACAGATTGATTTAACAACTATAAATATTAACTCTGAGACATACCTAGTGAGATATGTCTTTTTCCGTGGTTACGATCAGTCTTCTTTTTTTCTTCTAAGAGCTGTGCTTCCTTCATTTGCCACAGTTTCTGACATGACAATTTACAATTACTCCACAAAAAGCACACCAAACATCACAGAACTAGTTAACATATTTCCATTCCATCACATGTAAGTTAGAGATACACTACCCAACAAGCTTTGAAAATGCAAGAATCCACTGTGACCTCACACTCAAAAGAGTAAAATAAGTAAACAGTTATTACACAAATTAGAAATTATAAACAAGAAACAAATCGGCATAAACACCGTATTAGTTTAAATCAAACAGTAATTTTATGTTTAAAATGAATCTTTAAAACAAAGGCTAAGTCTGAAAACTCTAGTGAGCACAAAATCCGACATACAGTGCAAGTTGTGGAAGTGGTAAAATCTCTGTAAAGCCTTATATATCTGCACATTAACCATGATGTTTCTGTACCTTTTTTTTTGCAATCTCTCGCTCCAAGTTTGTGACTTCTAAGCTCTCTCCTTCATCTACTGACACATCCTGAAATATTTCACCATAATTTGCATCATCTGTATTAATTCTTATCCACGTGTGTATTAAGCTAGATAAATTATGCTACAGTACATACAAATTACATAAAAAATTATACAAAAACTACTTAAAATCTTGTTGTTACTAATTTGGTATTTGCACCTAAATGATTCTTATTCAAAACTAAACTCTGGTAAAAACTTGCTGGAGTTGATGTACCACAAGTTCTATCTTTAAAATACCAATTCACACACAATCAACTCCATCAACACAGTTATACTAGAAATTATAAGTATTAAATTTCTAGAGACTTCAATAAAATTTAATACTTCCAACTTTCAATACAGTGTGTATATCTTCACTAAATTTGACAGTCTCACAGTTAACATAACAAGTCTTTCACGTGTAAAAAATAATATTTTAGTGATGTGTCTTGAATAAACTAAAAGAGGTTTGTCCATGAATATTGAGTATATTTTACTGGTCTATGTGCAATGTGATTTTCATATTAAGATTTAAAATATTTTTCTTCCTTTCAAAGATCCCAAATTTCACTTACATCATCTCTAATACCTCTTAAACTAAATAAATTTCAAACTTATTTGTTGTTTAGTATTTCATCTGATAATGACATAGAATAGAACTAAGATATAAATATTTTATTTCTTATTCGTAATTTAGTATTTCATCTGACAATGAAACAGAATGGAACTTGGATTTGAACATTATATTACTTATTTGTTATTTAGTATTTCATCTAATAATGAAACAGAATGAAACTAAGATATAAATAATTTTATTAATTATTTATGTAGCATTTCATCTAATAATGAAACAGAATGGAACTTTGTTTTTACCTGGTTGATATACTCTTCATCATCATCCTAAAAACATTAAAAAAATTAAAAGTATTTTTGTGTTGTATGTTACCTTTTAACAATTTACTGTTATTAACTGATGAAAAACCTGTACTATAAAAAAAGCAACAAAAAACATCTGAGCACAAATAGAATTAATATTTTACACTTATGTTATCCTACTATACAGAAGTTTAGAATCGTTTCTGAACATACGGAAAAGCAGAAAACCTACTTATACTTTTCGTGGAAAGATAACAAGATGTCAAAAAACACCTAACACCTAAATCCAAGAGAAAGATTTAAACATTCTGTGACAAGACTGAAAATACTTTACCTATTCAAATCATATTACGTGATCAGCCTGACTTTGTAAGTTTTGTGTCACTAGCACTTATATACACTTAAGTTTTGTGTCACTAGCACTCTATATACACTGTAAGTTTTGTGTCACTAGCACTTATATACACTGTAAGTTTTGTGTCACTAGCACTTATATACACTAAGTTTTGTGTCACTAGCACTTATATACACTTAATTCTATTAAAATTATAGCAACCTGGAAACATTTTTTCTTTAAGATATTTATCAAAACCGTCCTTTCAATACAAAGGTATTTAGGATATTCTTTCACTGACAGTTATTAGTAAAGACTGATAAAATTAATTTTCTTGAAAACATATATTGAAGAAACAAGTTTCTACTCAGAAATAAAAAATTTGAACTTCTTCCAAAACATCTACCTCCATAGAGTCATCTTCTGATAAATTATGGTCAGACCTTCTTTTATAACTTGAAACAGCCCTGAAATATGAAACACTATATGACTTGATATCCCATGAATGTTGTTGTAAGTTTACTGATTGAAATTTCAAGAAATTATAAAACCAATTCTAAATGAGCAAAAACCATAATATTATTTATTACTGAAACCCAGCCATTAAAACTTTGCATGTCAGTTTAAACAAACAATTATACAGATGGCAATAATGCTAGATTACACCATTCAACTTTGAATCTAACAACCTCTATTGTCAAATATTTTATCAATAAGGAATAACCTGCAATCATGTTATAACTTAAAAGCTAAAAACACTATAATAGCAATATAAAGGTTCACCTAACTTACTACACAAAAGTAACATACAGAATGTAGCTAAGAGACTTACTTTGATAACACTTGTTTAAGTGTCGCAGGGCCATCATGGTTATTCAAGTACTGTAGAGGAAATTTACCAGTCAGTCTCAAAACAATAAGATCACACAATCCTAAGGTCAAAGGTCAAATTGAATTTGTTAAGATGTTTCACAAAATAGCATTCAAAATTTAATGAGGCCAAGTATAAAAAAAACATTCGATATCTCATGCTTGTTTGCTTTATTTACAGCCACTTACACCTACTTTTAGTTGGTGTTTTTTTTTCCTTTTTTGAATTATCAAAAAAAAAACTTTTGACATTCATTTAGAGGGCTGTATATGTATGAAAACATTTTGTTTTTCCACTCAGAATGACTCATTAAAGGCTTCAAAAGTCCAGAGAGATATTCAGCAAAAATACTTTATTAAAAGATCTGATTTTCTGTGTATAAAAATGCAAACAAATAACAAAGACTTCGGAATGAAAAGTGAGATGAACACATTTTAGTAATTTTACCCTTTTTTATTTTTCATAAATCTGTTTTATTTTAAAGTTTGAAAAAAATGAACAATCATAAAAAAGATAGAAATTCTCTTTTAAAAAAAAGACCTGATTTTTCAAAAAGTCCAGATGTTAAACTTTGTTTTTTAATTGGCCTTAAACTATACTTTATCAATACATGTTAGTAAATTTGGCATGACAACATAGTTATAATTCAAGTTTTCATATTATTTAATTTTAACTTCTTCATTATACAAGGAAATGTTTAAATAAATTTTTAGTTTCTATGAATTTGTAATGTTCTGATTTCTCATTTACAAGTTTCTATTCTCTTCCTCTGTTTGGACTTCAGACTAATTAACCAATTAGAAACCTGCATTATAGATAGTTACAAGCTAGAAAATAGAAATACAAGCATTATCTTCCACTTTGCACTGAGATTTCACTGTATTTGTTTAACACACAACACACCTTTCTTACTTCTACTTTCATTTACAAAACGTCTACAATTTTCACTTTGCTCTTGGATATATCTATAGCCAATTGAAAAGCATATTATAAACTATATAAATCAGATAATTGTCTTTTGTTTTACTGGTCAGAGCCATCAGTTCATGAAGACAGCTTGATGTGTTTTGACAGTAAGAGGTTATTAAGAAAGTCAGATAATTTATATTTTCAGAGTATTCTATTCTAGTATCTGTCATATTCTTTATATTCTAAAATACACAATTGAAAGCTGAATAGTGAGAAAAATACTTTGTAAGCCATGCACCTGAGTAAAAAAAAAACCCATAGCTAAAAAAAATAATAACTATATTTTGTGGGTACATTATTTTTTGTTATATAATTTTTAAATAAAATATATAAAAGTGTAAAAATTAGGAACTTATTATGTTACATAAAAAAACCTAAATGGAAAAAAAAATTGAACAAAACAATTTTATATCTCTTAAAGGAACGCACTTGGGCTGCTGTCTTATGATGCACTTAGAGGAACGCACTTGGGCTGCTGTTTTATGATGCAACTGAGCTGTTTATCTACGTTCTCGCCTATTGCTATGTTACAATAAAATTAATTGAAAGCAGTTGTGTAAATGTCAAAAGGATTGAACTATTAAGATAAGTAATAATTATCTGTTACAATCTGTAGTCATTCTTGAAGGAAAAAAGTATTTTCATTTTATGTCACATATATCAACATTTTATTCACCTACATTGATAATTTTGCTATAGCTATTGTTTGGATAGGAAAATAACAAATTAGGGATAAAGTTTTACTTGAAAAAAATACTTTTGACATTCATTTAGAGGGCTGTATATGTTGTAAAAATATAGTATGAAAACATTTTTTTTTTCCACTCAGAATGACTCATTAAAGGCTTCAAAAGTCCAGAGAGATATTCAGCAAAAATACTTTATTAAAAGGTCTGACTTTCTGTGTATAAAACAAGTTGTAATATTTACTAAAAGCTTGCAGTATTTCAAGATCATAACTTAGCACATTCAGAGTTATAGTGTGCATAATTTCTAGTTTCATGGCCATGCCCAAATTCTAACATTTATACTTTACTGTTTTACATGCTATAAACATATTTCACTGGATTAGTTAAAACTTAACCGAGAGCAGAAATGACAGATAATTGAGAAATTAATACAGAATAATTGTTTGGGCCAATCAATGATATTTTAGTTGCATGAGTGACTGACAAAAATAATGTCTTTTTCTTCCTTCCATAAACTACAAAGAAGATAAACTTGTATTCAGAGAAATTATTTTCTGAGAAAACCTAGAATAACTTCAGAAACAACACAAACCTGTTTTTTTTTATATACTCTAAAATTACTAGCTATGAATTCTGACATATTACAAATTGAAAAACACCTAGAAAGAAAATTTATTCCTTTTGCTGACAGAACAAACTAGTTTTTGCAAATGATGTAATTTTTGCTTGCAAGATATTACTGGCTCCAGTGATCCAGTCGATGGGAACTTTGTAAAATAGCCCCCTCTGCTCATTTAATATCATTTTAACACTATCAATGGCTTTCTCCATTGATTTGACTTCATTTCTTTAAAGCTATATTGAACTCATTAACTTGTCATATGAATTTTTCCAAAATTTGACAAATTTTCAAAGGTAGAATAACATGGAAGGGTGATGTTCTGTGGGCTTTACATTTGTTTATAACCAGTAAATCAAAGAGAGTTGAAGGTTCTAATATTCTATTCCAAGTTTTTAACATTTACAGTACATGTTTCTAATTAGTTGAATCCCCAAAAAATCTAAAGTGGGCAAATGGAGTACAGACGTATCACTGAAAAAGAGAAGTGAAAACTGAGAAATATTTTTATACTCACTTTTGAAATTAAGATTTCAAAACTTAATACATTAAAATTTAAATTATAAACTACAGTTTGATTATTCATATACATTAATAATAAAGTTATTCTAATTACATTTTGAATATAACTATTAAAGGTCATGACACGCACAGTTTGACCCTTCAGTGGGCATAACAAAATAGACAAACTTGATTGTTATAAATGTTACAGCCATCTAAACGCACGGTCATTTATACCACTTAGAACTTTTTTTTCAAACATAGTAACTGTTAACTGTACAGACAAACTCTCACTGGTCTAACCAACACTCTTGTGTCTTTAGCACTGATTCTATACTAGATTATATACAATGCAGAGATGCCACACACATATAGCAAAAGCTGAATTTCAAGACTCTCTAGCACAAAGTGTATTTGTATTGCTGATCAGTGCATGATAATGAAGTATTGCTGATCAGTGCACGATAATGAAGTATTGCTGATCAGTGCATGATAATGAAGTATTGCTGATCAGTGCATGATAATGAAGTATTGCTGATCAGTGCATGATAATGAAGTACTGCTGATCAGTGCACGATAATGAAGTATTGCTGATCAGTGCACGATAATGAAGTATTGCTGATCAGTGCACGATAATGAAGTATTGCTGATCAGTGCACGATAATGAAGTATTGCTGATCAGTGCATGATAATGAAGTATTGCTGATCAGTGCACGATAATGAAGTACTGCTGATCAGTGCACGATAATGAAGTACTGCTGATCAGTGCACGATAATGAAGTACTGCTGATCAGTGCACGATAATGAAGTATTGCTGATCAGTGCACGATAATGAAGTATTGCTGATCAGTGCATGATAATGAAGTTCGCTACTCACCTCATTCATTGAACAACACCACTCTTTGAGCTTAGTGTTTGATTCTATCTGAAATTTCCCATTGTGGTTAGGAAAACCTGAAAGAAATCCATCACAGAATATTTTACACAAAAAAGAAACAAATTGATAAAATATGTGTAGTAACTAAAGATACTGTAGTTAATATATTACTATCAAAACTTGTAGTTAGATAACTGCTAAGCAATATACCAATTTGCCATTTGTAGATTCTGTTTAAAAGAAACAAAAAACTTAAGTATGGCAGGAACATAATTTAAATCACAATTTTAATTATGTTTCTTACTGTCACAAGAACACTAGAAATACTGAAATAACTTCATTGTTTTACCAGGTGGACAAATCAGTCTGACTTCATGTTCACCAGCCAATAGCAGATGTACCACTGTACTACTATCTTTCTCCCTGGGCTGATTGTTCAAGCAAAAGAAAAACAAGAGAGAAAAATATATACTTTAATTTCAGTTGAACTTAAAAATTACCTTTTATCGTGCTCAAAATAAGTAAAAATTTCCTGTGCTTGAATGGAAGTTTTTATTCACTCTTTAATATTAAAAACCTCATAAATGGTCCTTAAGCACCTCAAACCAACACATGTAGCATTTACACACATTACTACATCTACACACATAACTACATCTACACACAGGACGACATTACACACATACGACACACACATTACTACAGCTACACACAGGACGACACGACACACATTACTACATCTACACACATTACTACATCTACACACATTACTACATCTACACACATTACTACATCTACACACATTACTACATCTACACACATTACTACATCTACACACATCACTACATCTACACACATAACTACATCTACACACATTACTACATCTACACACATTACTACATCTACACACATTACTACATCTACACACATAACTGTTAATGCCTACGAACAATGCTTTCAAGTTGTTATTGGTTTCAATCAGACTAACAAGTAGAAAGTAAGATACCAAAAACATATTAAAAGTACACCATAAATAGCTTTATAATAATAAAACAAGTAAATACTAAACTATCAAAAAATATGTTGGAAGTATGCCACATATAACTTCCTCATACTGAACTAACTAGACAATATACCACCACCACCACCATGTTGGAAGTATGCCACATATAACTTCCTTACACTTAACTAACTAGACAATAAACCACCACCATATTGGAAGTATGCCACATATGACATCCTTATACTTAACTAACTAGATGATAAACCACCACCACCACCATGCTGGAAGTATGCCACATATAACATCCTTATACTTAACTAGATGATAAACCACCACCACCACCATGCTGGAAGTATGCCACATATAACTTCCTTATACTTAACTAACTAGACGATAAATCACCACCACCACCATGTTGGAAGTATGCCACATATAACTTTCTTATACTTAGCTAACTAGACAATAACAAACTACCATCACCATATGTGGAAGTATGCTACAAATAGCTTCTTTATGACTCAACAAGGAGACATTAAGCCATCAAAAACATGAAAGTAGCCATAAATATTTTTCTCATGAATCAACAAATAGACACTAAGTCACAAAAATCATGGTGGATGTACACCATAAATAGTTTCCTCATGACTCAACAAGTAGACAGTAAGTCACCAAAAACATGTTGAATGTATGCTACAAATAGTTTTTGATGACTTGTGTAATTACATTTTGATATAATAAATGACTCCCTTAAAAGTTTTTTATTCTAAACTTAAAAAGGTAATATGAAGAGAAGATGCTGAATAAAGATAATTTTGTCAAATGAGCCTAAAAGTAAGTCCCTCATCTTGAACATGTATATTCAAGGCTGGTTTAGACAATACAAACATTTTGCCAGTCTGCATCAAGCAAACAAATTAGCTGTGATTTATGAAATGAGATTAATACATCTATACTAAAGCCAAACTAAAAATAAAATGTGTATCTTGGATGTTTATCACTATGCAAGTAAAAGACT
This sequence comes from Carcinoscorpius rotundicauda, assembly GCA_011833715.1. Lineage (NCBI taxonomy): Eukaryota > Metazoa > Arthropoda > Merostomata > Xiphosura > Limulidae > Carcinoscorpius > Carcinoscorpius rotundicauda. The sequence continues at coordinate 145,037,509 of CM022393.1, forward strand.
TGAAATTGACTAAGCAATATAAAGTAGAAAACAGCCACCACAATACAAACATTTTCATACATAAGAGCAAACAGAGTATCTGTATTACATTGTGTGTTAATTATTTTGAAATTGATATTTAAATCTGAAACAATTTATTAAAATTCCAAGTAAATTTCAGTATAGCTGCAAGTTATTCATGAAAAGTTCTAACACTCTGGTGTATTATTTTTTTAAATCTAATTAATCTGCAGAAACTATTTGGTTGATACAAATAAACAATAAAACTGTCACTGACACGTACAAAATTTCTTTGAGAGAAAACCAAAAATGTTCATCATGCCAAAAATTACATAACAAATATATAACTTACAGACTAAAAAGGCCATGTGTCATTTGTATCGTAATTAACTTTAAACCAGTATGTACCTTGCACTTAAATACAGTATGTTAAAATTAAAGGCAATTTTGATTAAACGCTCAAAATTCCAATGGCTGTTTCAATATTTCAGAAAACAAAACCTACCCACAATATCTTCTCAGCTAACAAAACTTTACTGGTATGACGGTCAAAAACTAAATAATCAGTAAATTTCTACAACTGCATATTATACTTTATATGTTTTTACAGCAACATTCAGTTCTAATTTCCATTTCAGTATTTGTTATGAATGCGGTGAGCCCCTGCAAATTGTTTAATACATTCATACAGTTTTTAACTACCGGTAAGTGTTAAGCCTAAGTTACAAATATTACGAGCTTTTACATTATTCTAAATGACACCATAAAATATCTATTACCTCAATTTCAAGCAAAAAAACTGTATCGCTTCTACATTCTTCACGCCATAGATCAAATTCTCTTTCAAGAATATCCGAAATATTTTCTTTGGTAATATTGTCTGCAAATTTCCCACTAGAATCCATGTTTTGGTTTCAATTATTTAATACAACTACCACCAGATGGCAAAAACATCGTAGTAAACCAGGCTGAACGTTACCCGAAAGCTTATTTATTGTTGATATTCCAACAGATGTTTCTTCAACTGTTGTTACGGGATTACTGTAATATAATATACTTAAATATCTGATATAATAACGTTAAACCTCTTTCCTGTGAAAGCCAAGCATAGTTATTTAAAATAATAAAATTTTGATGTTAATAATTAGTTTTAAAATAGAGATATGGACAGTATGTCCTATTTGTTTGTTTATTTAGAATTAAGCATAAGTCTGCACATTGGACAAGTTGTTCTCTGCCCACCACGATTATCGAAACTCGGTTTCTAGCGATGTGAGTCAGCAAACTTACCACTATGCCACTGGAAGGTTAGTGTGTTCTATAAATGTATATAACATAATAATACAATTTTTATTTGGTAATAAAAGTCATACATTTGAAATTACCGTTTCTTGTCAAGTAACTAAATCTTTAGAACTGTAATTAACACACATTGTGTTCTTAACAAATAATTGCTTAGTTTATTTTATCTTCTTATTATTTCTTCTGAGGCTGCTTCACGTGTATGGAGATCGAAATGATATTTATATAAGTTGTTTTTAATAAAGGATTGTAATTTCCAAGAAGAAAGTTTATTTTATTTCAGATGTGGAACAACCCTTGGAAAAACAAATCAATATTATTCTACATAGTATTAATTTAATATATATTTTTTAAATCTCCCAAAAAATCATAGTCTGTAGAAGTTTTATTTATCTAACAAGTGTGAGCAACGATCTTTAAACAACAAATCTGTGATCTAGAAAAGACATCAGATTATATTAGTAAAATTCTTTGTTTGTAGTTAAGTACAAAGTTATAGAACGGAGTATTAGTAATGTTCCCACAACGTATATCGAAACCAAGTTTTTATAGGTGTGAGCGTTTAGGCTTGCCACTGAGCGACTACGGTGCTTTAATGTAGAGATCAAATCATCACCCATTCGAAGATCCCAGACACATGACCAATTGGTTAAGGCACTCGACTCGTAATCTAAGGGTCGCGGGTTCTAATTCCCATGACACCAAACATACTGGCCTTTTCAGCCGTGGGGCGTTATAATGTAACGGCCAATCCCACTATTCGTAAGTAGAAGAGTAGCCCAAAAATTGGCTGTGGATGGTGATGACTAGCTGCCTTCCATCTGTTGTTACGCTGTTAAATTATAGATGGCTAGCACAGATAGCTTTCGTGTAGGTTCGCGCGAAATTATAAAACAAACAAATATTCCAGATAAATATACTGCTAAACTAGGGACAGCTAGCACAGATAGCCCACGAGTAGCTTTGTGTGAAATTCAAAACACAAACACACAAGAAAATTTATTAAATAAGTATTATTTGTTAAGTAAATGGATAACGATAAGTAGTTACATTCTCTCTAGTCTTCCACTGCTACCAGGACAGCTAATACAGCGAAATTCAACACAACCCATTCCAGAGGCCAACCATTCTGTTAAAAAAGTAGAACTGTTTGAGCTGACGATGACTCCCACCTTGCTAAAGTTGTACTCGTGTCTCCTCGTCTTAGTGTTCTTCCTATTAAGTATAAAAATTGTTGCTTGCTTAACACTATCAGTTCCCTTTACAATCTTAAATACCTCAATGAGGTTCTCTATAACTCTTCTTATTTAAAAAACAACAAAAACCTCTCCACCGTAATCTCTTATCATATGATAACATATCTACCTTAATCTCTTATCATATGATAACGTCTCTACCCTAATTTCTTATCATATGATAACCTCTCCACCCTAATCTCTTGTCATCTGATAACCTCTCCACCTTAATTTCTTATCATATGATAACCTCTCCACCCTTATATCTTACCATATGATAACCTCTCCACCTTAATCTCTTGTCATATGATAACCTCTCCACCCTTATCTCTTATTATATGATAACCTCTCCACCCTAATCTCTTGTCACATGATAACCTCTCCACCTTAATTTCTTATCATATGATAACTTCTCCACCTTAATCTCTGGTCATATGATAACGTCTCTACCCTAATTTCTTATCATATGATAACCTCTCCACCCTAATCTCTTGTCATCTGATAACCTCTCCACCTTAATTTCTTATCATATGATAACCTCTCCACCCTTATATCTTACCATATGATAACCTCTCCACCTTAATCTCTTGTCATATGATAACCTCTCCACCCTTATTTCTTATTATATGATAACCTCTCCACCCTAATCTCTTGTCATATGATAACCTCTCCACCCTAATCTCTAGTCATGTGATAACCTCTCCACCCTAATCTCTTGTCATGTGATAACCTCTCCACCCTAATCTCTTGTCACATGATAACCTTTCCACCTTAATTTCTTATCATATGATAACTTCTCCACCTTAATCTCTGGTCATATGATAACCTCTCCACCTTAATCTCTTGTCATATGATAACCTCTCCACCTTAATTTCTTATCATATGATAACCTCTCCACCCTTATATCTTACCATATGATAACCTCTCCACCCTAATCTCTTGTCATATGATAACCTCTCCACCCTTATTTCTTATTATATGATAACCTCTCCACCCTAATCTCTTGTCACATGATAACGTCTCTACCCTAATTTCTTATCATATGATAACCTCTCCACCCTAATCTCTTGTCATCTGATAACCTCTCCACCTTAATTTCTTATCATATGATAACCTCTCCACCCTTATATCTTATCATATGATAACATATCTACCTTAATCTCTTATCATATGATAACGTCTCTACCCTAATCTCTTGTCACATGATAACCTCTCAAACCTATTCTCTTGTCATATGATAACCTCTCCACCCTTATCTCTTATTATATGATAACCTCTCCACCCTAATCTCTTGTCATGTGATAACCTCTCCACCCTAATCTCTTGTCACATGATAACCTCTCCACCTTAATTTCTTATCATATGATAACTTCTCCACCTTAATCTCTGATCATATGATAACCTCTCCACCTTAATCTCTTGTCATATGATAACCTCTCCACCTTAATTTCTTATCATATGATAACCTCTCCACCCTAAAATCTTACCATATGATAACCTCTCCACCCTAATCTCTTGTGATATGATCACCTCTCCACCCTTATCTCTTATTATATGATAACCTCTCCACCCTAATATCTTGTCATATGATAACCTCTCCACCCTAATCTCTAGTCATGTGATAACCTCTCCACCCTAATCTCTTGTCACATGATAACCTCTCCACCTTAATTTCTTATCATATGATAACCTCTCCACCTTAATCTCTTGTCATATGATAACCTCTTCACCCTTATCTCTGGTCATATGATAACCTCTCCACACTAATCTCTTATCATATGATAACCTCTCCACCCTAATCTCTTGTCATATGATAACCTCTCCACCCTAATCTCTTGTCATGTGATAACCCGAAGCACCATTTTCGTAGCTCTTCTCTGAACCATTTTCAACAATTCAATGTCCTTCCTAAGGTAAGGAACCCAAGACTAAACACATGATTCCAAATGTGGCCTAACTGGTAACGTGTACAATGAAATTATGACCTATTTAGACTTGTATTCAATGTTTCTCTAAATACAACCTAAAATACTACTTGCACTACCACAAACAGCAGGACACTGCTTGGGCAACTGAAGAAACTGATCAACTGTTGCACGAAGATCCCTTGTTTTCATAACACTGTTCAGGTTATTCTCATCCAAATTATACTTATCATTCAATTTATGCTGACCATATGAGTTGTCTTGCATTTATTATAATGTAAACCCACTTATCATTTACCTGTTAAAATCATTTTGTAAAGTAACATCATCCTTTTCACAGCCAACGACACTCAAGACCTTGATACCATCAGCACATTTAATTAACAGGCCCCGGCATGGCTAGGTGGGTTAAGGCGTTCGACTCGTAATCCGAGGGTCGCAGGTTCAAATCCCTGCCACATCAAACATGCTCGCCCTTTCAGCCGTGGGTGGCGTTATAATGTGAGCGTCAATTCCACTATTTGCTGGTAAAAAAAGTAGTCCAAGATTTGGTAGTGGGTGGTGGTGGCTAGCTACCTTCCCTCTAGTCTTACACTACTAAATTAGGAACAGCTAGCGCAGATAGCCCTCGTGTAGCTTTGCGCGAAATTCAAAAACAAACAAACATTTCATGTAACGTTTCGTTTACTTTAAATCACCAAAAATTATTCAACTAATAAACAGACAATGTTAATGCTTCATTTCCAAGATAATTGGTCACCTAATAATGTAATAAATTTATTACTGCGGCGAAACAATAGTTTATCAGTGAGTTATTGGAAAATGTTGACGGAGGATTACAAGTATACAATCATAACTACTGTAACTGCAACAAGAAATAACAAATTACTTTCAGTTATATTCACTAGATGGCAGCAACATCTTAGCTGTAGATTCAACTCTTGTGTAATAAAGAGTGCGTAGTTTTCATTAAAATGATCGATGAAGTTAGGTATGTACCAGGATTTTGGTGATAAATTATCATATTTTAGTGTAGTTTGTTCATGGTACACACGTGTAAAGTTTGTGCTAATAAATTACGAAGAAACGCTTAAAACCGGCTTTTGTCGTGTCCAGTGGTCTACAAATGACAATTCCAATGAATTAGTTGCAAGTCTACAATCGTGAACAGATACGAACTTTTCGTTTTAAAAGTGTGGAAACTTCTGTGAAGCTGGAATATTTAAAAAGAAATAAAGACATTATTTTCTGTATTAATCTGTTTTTCCTTTTTGTCTTATATTAGTACAAAACATTCACTGAACAGCTGTTAGATTTTCAAAGATGTAGTGGTTGTATACTCTCAACAGAACCATGTAGCCATATTACACTTTTACTTTAGGTATCATTACAACTTATGAAAAGAAGGTAATAATATTTACGTGAGTAATATTTAGGGCAACTCGAGGAATATAAAATAAATCAAACTGCTGACGGTATGACTGATGCAGTATCAACTTTACTTCAAAATGTTATCCAGTTAAAATGCCTTTGAAAAGGGAGTTTGTTTTGAATTTCGCGCAAAGCTGCACGAGGGCTATCTGCGCTAGTCATTCCTAATTTTGCAGTGTAAAACTAGAAGGAAGGCAATTAGTCATCATTACCCACTCCTAATTCTTGGGCTACTCTTTTACCAACGAATAGTGAGATTAAGCGTCATATTATAACGTCCTCACGACTGAAAGGGCGAGCATGTTTGGTGCAACGGGGATTCGAACCTGCGATCCTCGGATGACGAGTCGGCACCTTAACCATCTAGTCATGCAGGGTCCACTGATGTATTTGAAGGTATTTATGTGAAAGTAACATATAACTTTTGACCTAATGTGTACGTGTGTGTTTTTGGGCTATCTGCTGAGACCACTAAGGAGAATCGAACCCCTGATTTCAGGGTTGTAAATCCGTAGACTTACCAGCGGGAGACTTTAACCTGAAGAAAAATGTTATTTGCCAGTGAACTATTTGTGGACTTTAAATGCAATCAAAATATGCAAAATATTAAGTACCACTAAATGCTATAAGTGTTACATTCACGGATGTGAACATGATGGTTTCAGTAATAATATTATACATCAGTGATGTCAAAAGTTTAGTGAATTGTGAGATTTAATGGTTTATTAACTCTAGATAAAATTGTTTTAAGTTCCTATGCGCTCTTGAATTGTTGTATTAGATATGGAATAAATGGTGCGAAATGCTTCTTAATTGTAGTAAGTAATTCTTTAATACTGTTTTAGTGTCTTTGGTATTTATTGATAAATTCAAACAGTGTGTTTTGACGTAGCTTCACTTATGGGGTTGTTTACAATGTTTGTTTACAAGTTAGTTAACGTTTTACAAGCACGCATGTCGTCGGCATCTTACTTTACGTTTACTTGCACGTTTGTGATTTCTTTCTCTTGTGACTATGTTTGGTTGTTAGGATCGTTAATTTTCTTACGCGACAGTGTCTTTTTTGTTTTTATTTTGTTTTGAATATCGCGCAAAGTTACACGAGGGTTATCTGCACTAGCTGCCCCTAATTTTGCAAATATGGCCAGAGGAAAGGCAGCTAGTCATCACCACCCATCGCCAACTCTTGGGCTACTCTTTTACCAACGAATAGTGGGATTGACCATAATTGAAAGGACAAGCATGTTTGGTGGGACAGGAATTCGAATTCGCGACTCTCATATTACGAGTCGAGTGGCCTTAACCACCTGGCTATACCAGGCCAGCGACAGTGTTGTTACTACTGTTGTATATGTAAATGAGAGTATTGTGTGTATGGGTAGTAAGAGTATTTTCTGTACTGGTTCTTTCAGTTGTTGTAGTGTTGTTTTTATGTTTTTCTTACAAGGATTTAGATTCAACTCCACATCTCCGTAATCTAGAGCTCCAACCACAGAGGACCAATCCACGCCATAGAAAGAAAATGAGATACAGAAATTGCCCGAGGAGTGTAGAATGAATATACATGCAACTGTGGATCCAGTGTCCATACTAACATTCTTCTAGGCTGGGCTATTAGCAGAAACCCTTTTTTTTTAATGTTTTATCAATGCCTTAGATTGTTCCTAGGTGGCGCTGATACTTAGCCAAGCTTAGACTTGCTTTTGTACTATTCATTGTGGATGGGATCCTTATGTTGCATTATGTTTCATGCTTTTATTTTTATTACACCCAGTGAAATCGAAGTGTTACATAATTATATAGGACAACTGTAGAAAAGTAGCAAAAAAGGAGTGGGTTAAAATCACTCGTTTTCTATGTGTAATATACAGTAAAACTAACAGTATTTTATGGGACTAATTAGAATACTTTTAGTGTTCATTATATTTTTGTTGAGTGACGTATGTTATTGTATGGAACCTGTAATAAACAAAGTTCTAAGCCCACAAGCAATTTTATAAATGAATAGTTTAGCAAAATCTGTATCTTAAACTGTATGGGAATATTTTTTTATTTAGCCTACATTAAATAATTAGAACTGCTATGCAATTATCAGTTGACTCTAAGTGCAGTAATAAAAATAGATAAGAGTTCTTGCAATTAACAGTCCTATAGAAGATAAACTACGAATCAATTCTGTTTATATACTAAATACTGGCTATTTTATTATAACGTTAAATTGGCTGTTAGATGTACATATAACAGAAGCTATATGGAGAACTTGTCTACCAGTACACGTCTAGCTTTTTCAGGGTTAATTATTGCGATAACATCTCCATTCATAATGAGCTTTGAGACTGGCTATTAGCAGACTGAAAATTAAGGTCTTATCACTGTGGTCATTTATACGTGGTTGAAACAATAATGGAATATATTTTTTAAAAGGAAACGTGATTGCATTATAAACTTATGCTTTTGTTTTTTGACGAAGGTCAGACTGTACGTTCAGTATAGTAGATGTTTTATTTTTTTAATTTGTGAAATGTTGAGTTGTCAGACCCTTCCGCTAGGTTCACAATCCATATACTGTGTTGAAAGGGATTTATCTCTGAGTAAACTTGAGTTTCAATCTTAGTGAATAAATAAAATTGAAAAAAATAAACTATTAGTTTCAGTTATTGTAATTACCACTTGTCACGTAGATAATAAACGAACATTACATTTGTATTAGATAAACTTTTATCTTCAAAACGTGGTTTCTAATTAGAGAGAGCGTTATTAAACCATAAGATAACTGCCAGAGTTATTATACAGCCGAGGAAGCGAAGCCTAACATTGTACACAATAAAGAATTGCTCGGGAATGATAATAAAAAAGAGAGGAATAGTTAAACCAGTTTGTCAAGAGACCCACCAAACACTTTTTTCTTAATTATGCAAACACTAAAATTTTTATTTATTCGTTCAAGTATGTCGCGTTTTGGTCCAGTAGAGAGACCTTACGTTTAAATTTTACAGAGGCCAACTGCATATTAGGCGTAACCGAAATAATCTAATTGGAAAGTGGCGAAATATAAAGTGGATTATTCAGAGTAAGTTAGGCGTGCATCTTTTCTACAGTAACTTAAGGGTAGGTAAATGTTCAAATTACTTGGGACGGATTATAATAGTTCCAGTTTTATTCAGTTATGAAAACAACTTAAGAAATCATTTAGTGTGTGATATAAACAATTTCCGTTTAATCACAATGCTTAGATAATTTAATGCACACCAGCGAGTAAGTTAGCATATTTTTTTCCAGGGTTGAAAAGATAATTTCTTATTTATCCTTGTGTCTGTGTGCCTTTCTAATAACGGCACCCGCCACGTAAAGAGCACTGTGTTGGTTTAAGCTTTAGAAGAAACACACAAGTTTAATGATGATAATGAGTACAAATCCTCGAACAGATACACCTATACACTCTGCAACACGAGAGCGAGGCCAACAAAACAACGGATTATATTTTCAAAATATGGCTTTGAATAACAGAGTGAAAATTATTTTTCACTCGATATCTTATTAAATGCAATACTTACATAAAGCCACTGCTGATGAAAGCCGATTACAAGTTCTAGCAATTACACATAAAATTAACTTAATTTAGAAATAGAGAAAAGCCATAAAGCTGTGTTATAGTACTTGGATTAAAAATACATTAAAATGGGAATTCACCACCGGTATTTCTGTTACTTTCAGTGAGAATTAGGTGCTCGTGGATAGTTGTGTTGTTTTTTACATTAGTAATACATTAGCTTGAACACATCTGGTCAGTGTTGAAAAATTATGTAGGAGGTTCTTAAACGATACCACAACAGCCAAATAATTATTATACAACTGAAGGAGCAAAACGTGAAGGCCTAACGTCGTACACAATAATGTAAGACGGGAGTGGTCAGTGTTGAAAAATGATGTCTTTTCGAAAGCAAAAATAACAAAAAAAAATCAACTCTAGAAACAATACTGTGTCATAAATTAAAGAAAAACAATCTGGTATTACTAGTGGTAGACGTCATCTGACAATGGAAAGAAGGTCTTTTTGAACCACTTTATTTTCACTTGGGACTGAAAGTGCATTGTATTGGTATCTACATCTTTCCACTACTGATCTTTTTGTTTTTATTGTTTTTGTTTTGTTTTTGCTGTACCAGTATGAACATGGTATGGGTTAATATTTTCGTATCTTCGCAGAGAGAGGTAATGTTTTTTCTATTTTTTTCTTTCTTTCTTTGTGGGTCCCCAGTGGCTCAGCGGTTTGTCGGTGGACTTACAACACTAAAACTCAGGTTCGATACCCATGGTGGGCAGAGTACAGCTAGCCCATTGCGTAGCTTTGTGCTTACTTCAAAACAACAACAACAATAACTTTCTTAGCGATTCATTTTGATCGCCATCTGAGAGGGTCAGGTGCAATGTAGACCTCTTAATTATGCTGTTTAAGCCAACACAGTTAGAATCACTGTTAAATGCAAAACCACATAAATGAGGGTTCTTTAATAACATAAAGACATAATCGTTATTACATTATCTTTATCAAGTTCGTGTCGAACTAACTTTAACTGGCTTCATTACATAAATATTCTAAAGTTTGTTCGTTGAGTAATATGTATTTAACATTGATACTCTGTAAATACGTCCTGTATACACCACACAAATGATATGGTAAAGTACGTCTAGCAGTAGGCAGCTGGTTGCTATATTTGTATAACTTAATTGTTTTTGTTGTTTTCAATTGAGGATACCAGTTCGTTTTTGTTCAGATTTCAATGGAAGTAGGTGACCAATCTATTCAGTGTTTGTATGTTTATATAATTACGTAGGACAACTTAAATTCTGCTTGGAGCTTTATATACTGTAGTGAATTGTATTATTCGAAGCACTTTTCAGTCGACTGCCATCCCTTCGTTCCTTAGCGAGTTTACATAAAACGGTTACGCTTCGGCTCAACCCCGAAACGGCGGCCATCATCAACTGATACAGCTACCTATAGTATTCCCGCTGTTTAAGGTTAATACGCTCAGCTTATTCATTTTTAAATTAAAGTATATTTGGGGCTATAGATCAAACTCCCCCAAAAGTGTATGCTTTTTGGACCATATGCAGTCATATTTACACCAATCAAGACGAAATTTGGCAATAATATAAATTTTAAAGCGCTTACTACATTGACATAAGCAAAGTCGGATTTATCTATTTTTAGTATTTTATGGGGGACAGTTCATTTGTAGTTAAGCACAAAGTTTCACAGTGAGCTAGCTGTCTGTGCTCTGCCCATCACTGCTATCGAAACCCAGTTTCTAGCGTTGTAACTCCGTAGACATTATCATTGTGTTACTGGAAGAGGAGTCAAGTTCACAAAAAAGCATAATCTTAGGGATTTTGCTAAATTATTTGGCGTATCTACATCAATTTACATATGTTTGGTATAAACATACTTTTCTACAGGTAATTAGAATAATTTTATTAATTATGTTGTTTTTTGAATTAAGCACAAAGCTACACAATGGGCTATCTGTGCTCTGCCCACCACGGGTATCGAAACCCGGATTTTAGCGTGTAAGTCCGCAGACATACCGCTGAGCCACTGGGGGGCTTATTAATTATAGGAGGATATTTCAGCCAGTTTACAAAGATACGTTTTTACAAACAACACAAATTAACAAACAAAAATATCTGGCTTTCCCAGTTTTAGTGATTATAGGGGATAAAGACGCCACCACAAAAACACATAATTTTAAAGTTTTTGAACAGCTGCTCCGCCGTATTTCGGTCAAGTTACATGAGGTTCGGTAGAAAGATTTTTTTTTCTCTCAATATGTCAGCGAGGAGAACACAATTTGGGATTTTCGCGCATTATTCATATTATATCAACCACCTTATATGGGATTTGGTATTTGTAAGCTGTTTGACATGAAATATGCCTTTTAGCAGATATGAAGTAGCGATATAGATTTTTTACGATTTTTCTGATGTCAAAATTAGCCATATTGGGTTTTGCGTGACGGAGGCATACTCATTCTCTCGCGAATGTTTACGACTTTAATTGATAATTGATTTTGCTTGTAGCACTATAAAAATATAAAAAAATAATATTCGTGAAAGATAATACTGTATACTCAGTTTTTCAAAATGACACACCACTCCACAAAGTCACATTAATTGTTATTACAAATTGTGTTTGAACATCATGTTTGAAACTAAACCAAATATAACAACAGCTCAACTTCTCTTTACACTCGCTCGAAGGATGAAAAGACTGGTTGAAGTAGTTTAGGGTTAGTTTATTTTGTAGTACACAATACTAAGTATGATAGAGTTCAAAAACATTTTTGGTTGGTGGTCGAATCCTATTTTTGGCTTTATATAGTCCTCACTTTTACTGCTGAGTCGTCGGGGGGTATATAATATATACTGATTTATAGTTCTATGATGGGTAATTTTTAATTTTGAAAATGCTATGGTGCGTATAAAGTGTATTTTAGTTGTAGACAACTGTTTTAAGGGGTAAGAAAATATTACAAGATAATTTATAAAAGAAACATATATCTGAAAGTCTTCAGAAATTTGTGTATATAATGCAACATTTTACAGATTAATAGATTTCAACAGAGCGGTTGGCTTCTTTCTGGGCTGGTCCTGTTTGCTAACTCACTTTTTCCTCACGACTGCTGGAATAATAGTTACCCAAATGGAAAGAAACTCAAAGCAGATATCGTGACACAAAGGGAACAGAAGGATGGAAAACTGAGGAAGAGGGGAAAAAAAGAGAGAAAATGAAACGTAATGTAAAAGGGAGATGACTAACTCCAAAGAGATCATGTCTAGATTTGAACGCGTACCTGTTAGAGCTGCTAATTTCTTAACCTATCATGTTTAATTCTTACCGCTTATGGCTCCGTGATCTTCTAATCACCACTTCATACCTATACTACCAACCTATGATTATTATGAAAGTGATTTTCATTTTCGAAAACAAACTATATAAAATTAAGTGAACGTTAAATAAATACATTAGTTAGTGGAATAATTACTGCCGTCTTAACTTGATAACAGAGATTATTGTATGATAATGTTAACAACACGTGCTAGTTGTAAAATTTATACGGTCGTTACCAGTTGGCATGAGATCGACAGATAACAACACATGAAATCTCGTGCACGTTTTTAATTTGATTTATTTGCGAAGTCTCTGCTTTAACGTATCAACCGAATCTTAATTTAATCAGATAGATTGAGATCTGGCTATTCTGCTCTGAATATTAAACCATAATATCCAACCAATCGCGTGACGAGATCTGACAAAAACTAAATGCAATGACCAAATAGTTTCCTTCGCTGTCTGTGCTAGATGTCCTTTATTTGGCAATATAAGACTAGAAGGAAGGCACCTAGTCATCACCACTCTCCGCCAACTCTTCGGCTACTCTTTTACTAACGAATAGTGGGATTGACCGTCACGTTATAACGCCCTCACGGCTAAAAGGGCGAGCATATTTGGTGCAACGGGAATTCGAACCTGCAACCCTCATATGACGAATTGAATGCTTTAACCACCTGGGCATGCTGGACCAATAGCTAACACCTATTATTATCATTCAAATTTTAAATATACTGAAAAAAACATCATGCATAGTAGCTCGAGTGTGCGTGGTTATCTAAACCATTATTAAATAAAATCCCATGTGTTTATGTCTGCTTACAACTGTCGAATCTCTGGCTTTAAGATCTCTCGGGGAGTGACGTAGACAGAGTAGTATGCAAATCTTAATAACAAATCATCCAATCCCATGTTCTTTCCTGTGCTTTTTTCTGGTATAGTTAACGAACCGCTAGACTGATTTTCACCAACTATATACTTTTAGGGATCTCAGAGAGCGATATACATGAGATCGGTATATAAATATTATCCTGCTACAGCTTTCTCATATCTTGATTGTGTAAGTCAGCTGGTAGGTTATGTCCTTTTAAGGCTTGATGCTTAAGAACATATGACGATACAATCTACTTTTAAAGTGTATTATTAATTGGTCTTTCATATTAAAAAGTGTTAAAACATCTGAATAGCATATAATGAACTATCTACAAAAGAGAGACAGAGAAACTAATTGGTGTAAGAAATGTAGAGCTGTGAAGCATTCAACTAATGACTTTTACGTTACCTAGATCTTTGGGTTTGTTCAATGTTAAAACAGTATTTACTCCAAGTTTAAATTATGTTTTAGTTAAGTTTTCCACACAGTGGTCAAGTTGTTGTTTGGTCATAGATCGAGACAGTGTTTGGTTAGAGAGCCAGACAGTGTTTAGTTAGGGAGTCAGACTGTGTTTGGTTATAAAGCCAGACAGTGTTTAGTTAGGGAGTCAGACTGTGTTTGGTTATAGAGCCATACAGTGTTTAGCTAGGGAGTCAGACTGTGTTTGGATAGAGAGCCAGACAGTGTTTAGTTAGGTAGTCAGACTGTGTTTGGTTAGGTAGTCAGACAGTGTTGGGCTATAGAGCCAGACAGTGTTTAGTTAGGGAGTCAGACTGTGTTTGGTTATAGAGCTAGACAGTGTTTAGTTAAGTAGTCAGACAGTGTTTGGTTAGAGAGCTAGACAGTGTTTAGTTAGTTAGTCAGACAGTGTTTAGTTAAGTAGTCAGACAGTGTTTGGTTAGAGAGCTAGACAGTGTTTAGTTAAAGAGCCAGACAGTGGTTGGTTATAGAGCCAGACAGTGTTTAGTTAGGGAATCAGACTGTGTTTGGTTATAGAGCCAGACAGTGTTTAGTTAGGTAGTCAGACTGTGTATGGTTATAGAGCCAGACAGTGTTTAGTTAGGTAGTCAGACTGTGTATGGTTATAGAGCTAGACAGTGTTTAGTTTGGGAGTCAAACGGTGTTTAGATAAAGAATCAGTGTGTGGTTAGGGGACCAGACGGTTTTATTTAGTAAGTTTGAGTTTACACAAATCGAACATTTTTGTTATAAATAGTAAAGGATTATAGTTTTCTTGAAATTCCAGTTTTTTCTCCAAAGTTTCATGACGCGCTTTAGAACTCTGAACAATTTTTAAAGATACAATAAAATTGTTAATTTTCTGTCTTATAACAGTTACAAAAGCCTGAAGGACTAAACTGCAATGTTGTTCGAAAACAAGTTGCTGTGCATGAGTAAAAACGTTTTTTTTTTAAATAAACTGATTTTGAATTTGAAGATATACAAAACCTTTTATGTATAATTCATAAAAAGAAGTTTTGACATATTTACACTTCATATATTGTCAGACCTGGTCAAACGAATTTATCATCAAAAACTTTTCACACTTTTAAGAAAACCTGAACAGATGTATAGAGGGTGCTGGAAATGTAATATAAAAAATATAACATCGAGAAGGGTGGGTTTTACACTTGTTGCGTGAAAAACCTCCTCACGAATTCACTTTAGAAGGTCACGCCATCTGTACTAATAACTATTTCAATATCCTGTGTTTACATACGTTTTGATGAAAACGTGAATAGCGAAATATTTAACGATAAATCCTGGAGTTCACATATGACGAGAATATAAAAATTTCGTGATTTTGTCAGCCTTCACAACTGCTCTCTCGTATTTATGGTTTGAGAGTGGTAAGAGATATTTCAAGTTTTACAAGAGACCACCTTTTGTTTCTTCAAACATGGCGTCCGTAACAATAAGACAAAACGATATGCGCTTCTAAAAACAAAAGTACTTACATTGTCGACTTAATTATGTGCTATTCTTAGAAAACATATACAAAAGTCCAAACTGGTGTTTTATGCTGTATAAAAATATGTTTTTTTAAATCCAACTGTGTGGAAATAGTTATTTCTTGGTCAAGATGAGACAAAAAGACTTTCAAATATGGTTAGCATGGCATTCGAGTTATTTCTGTCTCAACCGTTTCTGTCTTGGCGACTCGCAACCTGATCTATACACTAACTTGATGCTGTTTTTTTCGTTGTTATGCAGCATATCCACGGACCAAATATTGAAAATTACTGGTCGAGTCTACGATAACTTTTGTATGTTTGGGTCTAAAATGATATCTTGATTACAGCACTTGATTCACAATCTGCAGGTCACGAGATCAAATCTCATTAGCGAACATGCTCGCCTTTTCAGATGTAGAGGCGATACAGTATGTGTGTTAATTCCATATTTCTTTAGTAAAGAGTAGCTCAAAAGTTAGCATTGAGTGGTATTCGTTAACTGGCTATTTCTACCACTTATAAATAAGAAATAGTCTTTAGTAGCTTTGCGCGAAATTCAGCAAACAATCAAGTGTTATATTTCTGTAATTCTTTATAAGCAGAACGGGTAGAACGACAGTTACACATACAATCGTCACACGTTTCCTTTCAACAGAACCTTGTATGTTCTAACAGCAATCACTGAACTAGATTTTATTGTATATCAACAACACCAATGACTGAATTGCACTTCCTTGTGTATCACAAACAATAGTGACCGAACTAGAGTTTGTTGCGCATCACCAATAACAAATATTGAATTATGCTTTATATTATTTTACCAGCAATAATGCCTGAATTAGGCTTAATTGTATGCAAAAACAACAATGACTGAACTTAATTGTATGTCACCAACAAGGATGACTGAATTAAACTTTATTGTGTTCCATCAACACTAGTGAGTGAACTACACTTTATTGTGTATCACCAAAAATAACGACCGAACTAGACTTTTTTGTTTATTACCAACAACGACTGGACTATATTTTATTGTGTATCGCCAACAACAATGACTGAACTACACTTTATTGTTCATCACCAACAATAATGACTGAACTACACTTTATTGTTCATCACCAACAATAATGACTGAACTACACTTTATTGTTCATCACCAACAACAATGACTGAACTATATTTTATTGTTCATCACCAACAACAATGACTGAACTACACTTTATTGTTCATCACCAACAACAATGACTGAACTACACTTTATTGTTCATCACCAACAACGACTGGACTAGACGTTATCGTTCATCACCAACAACAATGGCTGAACTATATTTTATTGTATCTCTTTAAAATTGTTGAGAGTTTATATCAAGTAAAGTATGGAATTGTTATAAATTCGCACTTAGTGTTTTGTCGTCCAGAGATTGAAGGAGGTTGAGATATTTTTACACTAAATGTTTTACTAGGCCTAACTACTGTTGTTTTTTGTTGTTTTTTAATAAACCATTCAAATCTAATGAATCATAAACTTATTAGTAACGTAATGTAAGAAAATAAGACCTTGGGCTCGTTCAATAACAGTTACAACTTTGATTTTGTATTTCTATCGGTATAATGTAATAAACAAAAAGCCAAAATCAGTACATAAAATATTACATTGTTGTTTGGTCATTTACCACAGTACAGTTTCAATAAACTTTGCCATCTAGTGGTGAAACAGTTTAAAAGAATGCGAAAATTAATAAAAAACGAAACAAAAGCGTATTTATTTAAATTATCGCGGCACGAGATGACGTAGTTACTTATGTTTGGACTGTACTCTGACAATGACCAACAATATCCATTGCTCGAAAAAGTCTACGGTCATGATGCTTGCATAACAATATATTTTATTTGCTTTTGTTACTTGTCATATGCTAAGTGTAAGTTCTGGACATTTGCTTTTTGAAATTAAGTGGTAAGCTTGAGGAATTATAGCATCAAAATTGGGAGTTAGATTCTTGGGGCGGTACAGAGCAGATGTCCATTGTGCAGCTTTGAGCTGGACAACAAATAAACCCAAATGTTTCTAAAATTGCATCGTTGTATGAACGAATTTGTGCGAAATAAATCTTTTTCCGTCAGTTCTGATTAATTTTCTATTCTGTTTTTATATTGTAACCTTATAATTTTATTTTTTTAAATGTGCGAATGCTCCTCTCATCCCCTAAAAATAAATAAAAAATTCCAACACGACTACAGTAAGGCGGGCTTCAATCAAAGGTGTGGGTGGTTTGGATATTTTCAATGGGAAAATGTTTGCTATTGTTACTTAATGTAACAAATGAGTTAGGGTGTATGTACATATTAAGTTTTATGATTTATATAAATTTTAAATTACTTTTCACGTTTTTCTCCTTCAGTCCCAGTTTTAGTATGCATGTGGTTTATTAAGTAGTAATTTCTTCATATTCTTAATACTTACACAGTTTACAAAGGTTTTGGCGGTAAACAGGTGTGCATTTTTAGATTTAGTACTGTTTTGTATTCAAAGGTTGACAGATAACAGTTGGTTATACAAAAACGTTTCATTGTTGTTACATACAATTAAGCCGTCCCTGGTTTAGCAGTGTAAGACTAGAGGGAAGGCAGCTAGTCATCACCACCCACCTCCAACTTTTAGGCTACTCTTTTACCAACCAATGGTGGGATTAACCGTCGCATTATAACGCCCCCACGGCTGGGAGGGCGAACATGTTTGGTGCGACGGGGATTCGAACCCGCGACCTTTGAGTCGAGTGCTTAACCACCCGGCCATGCCGGGCGTGTAATAAAGGAACATTTGGTAGAAACAAGAAATATTTAACACAACACAATCTATGAAGGGGTTAAAAAGAGAAATTGATGACGTGAACAAGGCTGCTTAAGTACTTGTGCATGTTGAACAGAGAAATAGAAGAACAGTTAGCACTGATATTAATTAACAGGCTCATGGCCAGGTGGGTTAAGGCGTTCGATTTCCACACTCAAGGGTCGCGGTTTCGAATCCCCGTCGCACCAAACATGTTCGTCCTTTCAGTCGTTGTGGAATTATAATGTGACGGTAAATCCCACTATAGGTTGGTAAAACAGTAGCCCAAAAGTTGGTGGTGGGTGGTGATGACTAGCTGCCTTCCCTCTAGTCTTACACTGCTGAATTAGGACGGCTAGCACAAATAGCCCTCGATTAGCTTTGCGCAAAATTAAAACAAACAAACAATTGATTAACAGCTTTAATGATTGTAAAAATGTTTGCATCTACTGCTTATAATAGGTTAATTTTGATACTCTTTATGCAACGTATTTCATATTCAGCATCACCCCGAGTTCGAGGCTTAAATTTTAATAAGATGCTAACCGTTCACTTACTGTTCTCAAGGTCAATTACGCTGTTACAAAAATAAATAATTTCCGCGGAAAAGTTGTATAAAACAACAACAAAAGTCAGGTATAATTTACGATAATTACATTAAAACATGTATTGGCCCTTTCTTGGTGATTCACCAGTAAGTCTGCAAGGCATATTACGAAATATATCGGGTTCCCTACCTGTGGTGGCTAGAGCTACATCGTGCAGCTTGACCCTGAAGTACAACCAAGAAACAAAACATATATATATTTCTCTTTAACAAATGAAATATGATAAGTTAAACCCATACATTTCTCTGTGTCAGTGGTATATTAACTGGCCAATGCTAAAATCCAGGATTAAATTCCCGTGATGGACAAAGTGCAGATAACCAACCTACTGTGTATATAAGAAAACATACACACACACACATATATAATTTTTAAATATCTATATAATTGGAAATATATACTGAGAGAGACACACACATAGTTTCTAACTTACTCACAGTAGTTTTATAACTTTAGACCTTACTTTGTGTTGTATTCTACCGTTGTATTTGAATTTGAAAAATACCAAAACTCTCGAAATATTTTGTCACTAAGCACTACTTAGTATGTAGAAATGGACTGAGAAAATAAAAGGTTGTCTCATTCAATCTTTTATCTTTGATCCTTATAAATAAATGATAAAAATGTGTCATAGCTTCATCTGAACACATGATTGCCATTATCGAGTGTTTCACAGTTTGTGAGATTCCTGGTAGCTAAAGAGCTAAAATGTTTTTATTTTTTCTGAATTTTTAGTGATTGTTTCACAGTGGCTTTAGTACGACAGAAAAACATTCCAAGAATAATTTTAAAAATACAGGCTGTCACTAAGCACGGTAGTGTCTGGAAGGTATGAATCGATTTAAAAAAAATTACAACCGTATTACTCTACCTTATTACCTGTTACTCTATGATGCTTACAAATAATTGCTAAAGTTGAGTTATAGTCTTAACTGAGCATCTAATTGACATCATAAAGCATTTTACCACTTGTATAACAGCAATATTATAATGTTCTATTACCCCAAATAAAAACGAAGATTACTACTTAATTGTACGTTTAGTTTTATTATAAGAATGTGTTATTTATGTGTCACTTAAATAATAATTACATTTTTAGTTTCTAGATGGCAGCACAGATTATTATATAACGACCGTTTGTGACTTTCATTTCACAGATGTGACACTTGTCAAAATAATTTTGCTGAAAATAAATAAATAAAAAATAACCTAAATTAATATTCAAGGTACCAAGGAAATCAAGTATTTATGCAACAGACAGAGCTGTTTAAATGTTATTCCTGTCTGCATTTAAAAGGACCAGTTTCTTAATTATCAGTTCAATACTTTATATAACAGTCTACTTTTATTCAAATTTTGAGTGGGGTTGAGCATGGCAGCTGTGTGAGTATTTATGTAACATACTTTATGAACTTGAATCTGTGTGATGTTCTTCCTACTAACTGACATGACTCTGGTATGCTGTGGAGCAAGGGAAGTTGGAAGGCTTGGGATCTGAAAAACATCCCCTAATGTTGATACAGTATCCCCAGGTACCTGTACCATTTTGAAAGAAGTAATCTAAAAATAATTAGATTTTTTAAAGCATTAATTTTTTTCTATATTACTATAGCTATTTGGTTAATGCATATATCAACCTCTACTCAATTTTATAAAATTATTATTATTTTATTATAATTTTTTATTTCCTTTTCATTAGCTATATTTTTGTGTTTAAGCAATACCAAACGTGAGGCGCGTGTGTACGAGATTTGGTTTTATTTCTCATAGGACCACTACCGATCTACACAAATTTAATTATATCTTCAAAGTGGTGCATCGTCCATTTTATAGATACATACTAGTATTCGATTCAGAACAAGAAAGGAATTATTAGAATTCCAGAAATAAATGTTATGTCAAAAAAAATGGAGAAGTAAGGTTTATGTATTACCGAATTTAGATTTGAAGAAAGATATATTTAAACTGCATAATGCTAGACAGTTTTACTGTGGGTAGCAACCGTTAACTTGTATGATTGACTCATTGATTACTAGCTGTTTATGTATGTACTTTTTGTATTCTTTTGAGTACACATTCCTACCTTGTTTCTATACTTTTCGGCATTGACATCCCTGCAATATACTTAATCTTTTGAAAAATTGTGTTTATTATTTGTAAACATAAGAGACATGACATTGGAGTTAGCATGCTTTGATTGTGATTCAGTTGGTTTATGGCTCGTTTTCCGTTACCGCGAAAACCGCTTCGCACTTTCGATTTTTCAGCGTGTTGTGAGAGTAATGATCAAAGTCCATTATACAGTCAGGAAAGAGTTCGAGAGTTGGCGGTGTGTGCTGTTTATCGGCTGCTTTTCGTCTGGTGTTTTACTTTATGCTTAGAGGCCAATTGTATAATGTTGCATTGAAATAGCTCCCCAGTGGCTCAGCGGTATGTCTGCAAACTTACACGCTAAAATCCAGGTTTCGACACCCGTGGTGTGCAGAGCACAGATAGCCCATTGTGTAGCTTTGTGCTTAGTTCAAAACAACAATAACAACAATGCATTGAAATTTTCTTTGTTTTAAATTTCGCGCAAAGCTACAAGAGGGCTATTGAGTTTTGATAACCGTGGTGGGAAAAGCATAGATAATTTATTAAATGACTTTTTGTTTAATTTTTAAAAAATCGTACAAAACAACAATATATTATATATATAAAAAACATTCTTAAAGACTATAAGTTCGATCTCGTAGACTATGACATTGAAATCCAACTTCTGTGTTTATTGAAATATGTTTATGACCTACAACTTTTGTATTAAAAACTGTGATTGAGCCACAAATAATAATATGATGTAAAAACGTTACTTTGAACTACAGTCTTGCATTAAAACGATTCCATTATTCAAATCAGTAAGTCACATGACAACCGTAGCCGATACAAACACGCGGTGTAACAGGTTGTATCAGCTATATTTTGATGTTGTTTGATATGTCAGGTAGCATGATATTACTTAGAAAAGGCCTGGCACGGCCTAGCACGTTAAGGCGTGCGCTTCGTAATCTGAGGGTCGCGGGTTCGCGCAAAACATGCTCGCCCTCCCAGCCGTGGGGGTGTATAATGTGACGGTCAATCCCACTTTTCGTTGGTAAAAGAGTAGCCCAAGAGTTGGCGGTGGGTGGTGATGACTAGCTGCCTTCCCTCTAATCTTACACTGCTAAATTAGGGACGGCTAGCACAGATAGCCTTCGAGTAGCTTTGTGCGAAATTCCAAAACAAACATTACTTAGAATTGATCGCTTTCAGAAAAAGTACGTAACACCCCATTCGAAACTAACATATTGATTCACACAGTCCATGTAGGTTGTTCAGACCGGCGATTTAGAATTTCCAAGATGGGCTTTGACACTTACACTGAATGGCATTGTAAACCGGAAGAATATTGACTAACTTGAAGGGCATGCATGACCAGGTGGTTAAGACACTCGACTCGTAATCCGAGGTTCGCGGATTCGAATTCCCGTCACACCAAATATTCTCGTCCTTTCAGCCGTGGGAACGTTATAATGTGAGGTCAATTCCACTTTTCGTTGGTAAATTAATAGTCCAAAAGTTGGCGAATGGTGGTGATGACTAGCTGCCTTCCCTCTGATCTTACACTGCTAAATTAGGGACGGCTAACACAGATGGCCCTCGAGTAGCTTTGTGCGAAATTCAAATCAAACCAAACCTTTTCCCTCTTTACTTTGACGTCTTCGTTTTTGAAAATGTTAATAAAACCTGAATTGACAGAAAGTATACATCGATTTTAAAGTTAGATCGAACCTTATCGTTCAAACCTTTGTACAAAATACATTTTAAGAATTTTCTACTGAAATGGTTTATTTTTCTGATTCGACATCCTATTATCTTCAAAGCTAAAGAGGCAAACTCTGATAATTAACGTTTGAAATGAACGCGACCAACGATAAAAAGAAAAGTGGCTTTCTTTGTCAGCTCGTTATAAGATTAACCACGTATAATTAATAATACTATTGGCACACAACCTAATAAGCGTTATTGTATATTCCAGGTTTCTTGATTAATCAGGTATTTGTACAAAATGCAACAAAAATCATCTTGTTCTCGTGCAGCGCTAATTTGAACTGAAAATATTGAATCACGCAAACCTGTCACGTGCTTGAGAAGTGGTCCTTGAAAGTAAATTTAGCAGTTTATGAAGGGTTTACGTGAGACAGCCAGCTATCGCCAGTAATTGCCTTGGCTATTGTCTGTATTTCGTAACTTGGAGACCACAAAGCTGTCTAACATATTATCTGCCTTTTCTTTTCATGCATCGCCGAGATGATAATACGATTGAATATTGACCTCGGGAAACAAAAATCAATTTTAGCATATTCAGAAAAAAAAAGAAGAGACCTATTATACTAAATAAGAAAAACTAAATCTATCAATCTTTCTATAAAACAATGAAATAACTTGTTATGTTATAATTATGTTTCTTATTTAAAATTCTAAATTCATTTTCAACTTTCCTTCTGTCTCGTTTTTCCTGGTTCTTGAGCTTTGAGAGGAAAAAGCTACATCATAGTGTTTACCTAAAAACAATGATTATATTAATTTACTTTAAATTGCGCGTGATATATTGCAGCTTTATTACCAGCAATTCATTTGTGCTTTGTTCTTACAACTTCAAGTATTTAATCGTAAATGTTCAAAGTAGACATGAGTTAATGCGGTAACTTTTGTTGTTGTTAAAGGGTAAACCCTCCTCATTAAACTGAAAGTGTACAGTCCTCGCTAAACACTTTGCAGCTTCTGTGTGTGTATTCTTGCTTGTTTGTCTGTGTGTGTTTTATATACTACCTACGGCAATATCCTATTATGTGAAGTGTCTTACATGTGCTAATATTATATGACATTCAGAAGTATTTTACATGTGATATTAATATATTAGATGCAGAAATACTTTCAGTGTGGCAGTACTAGCCAATAATGTCCAAAAAGCATTTTATCTGATACTGGAAGTACCTTTACATGTAATTATGTATTACGTGGAAATACCCTCACATGTAATAGTATATTTCATGCAAGTATGTTATCATATGTACAATAGTATCTTATCTGGCATACGTAAGTATCTTTAGATGTGATAATATATTATGTCAAAATATCTTATCTAACTTATAATAGTATTTTCTCTGACATATGTAGATACTTTTACATGTAATAGTATATTTTGTAAGAAGTACCATATTTTCTCTTACTTATAATAGTATATTTTGTAAGAAGTACCATATTTTCTCTTACTTATAATAGTATATTATGTGGAAGTACCATACCTTATCTTACTTATGATAGTATATTATGTGGAAGTACCATATCTTATGTTACTTATAATGGTATATTATGTGGAAGTATCATATCTTATCTTACTTAAAATAGTATATTATGTGGAAGTACCATGTCTTATCTTACTTATAATAGTATATTATGTGGAAGTACCATGTCTTATCTTACTTATAATAGTATATTATGTGGAAGTACCATACCTTATCTTACTTATAATAGTATATTATGTGGAAGTACCATACCTTATCTTACTTATAATAGTATATTATGTGGAAGTACCATTTCTTATCTTACTTATAATAGTATATTATGTGGAAGTACCATTTCTTATCTTACTTATAATAGTATATTATGTGGAAGTACCATTTCTTATCTTACTTATAATAGTATATTATGTGGAAGTACCATTTCTTATTTTATTCTAATTGTTTCGGAAAGTTTTTATCAGCCGTCCTTAGGTTTGAACTTAAAAACTGGAGTGGAGATATGCAGTTAGCCTCACCCACCGTCAACGCTTTTGGCCACTCTTAGGTGATTGAATAGTCGGATATGGCCGATGCTCCTATAACGCAGACTCCAAAGCGCAGAAGGAGTTTTTGTAGCATCGAGCGTCGAACCGCTAATCTTCATATTTAATGTGACGAAAATCAGCAGGCCACGTCCTGACTTTACCTGATGCAGGCGTACTGTCATTCAGTCGCATTTCTTACGTTTTGTAATTTGTACATTTGTTTACACGTTTAATGGTTAGTACATTTTTTTCACGCTTTTGGAAGGAGTACATTGGCGGCCCGGCATGGCTATATAGGTTAAGGCGTTCGACTTGTAATCTGAGGATCACTGGTTCAAATCTCACTCGCACCAAACATACTCGTCCTTTATTATGTGGGGACGTTATAATGTAACGATCAATCCCACTATTCGTTGGTAAAAGAGTAGTCCAAGAGTTGGCGGTGGGTGGTGATGACTAGCTGCATTCTCTCTGGTCCTACACTGCTAAATTAGGGACGGCTAGCACAGATAGCCCTCGAGTAGCTTTGTGCGAAATTCAAAAACAAACAAATTAGTACACTTGTTTACACCTTTTGAAGTTAGTACATTTGTTTACACCTTTGGAACTAGCACATTTGTTTACACGTTTTGAAGTTAGAACATTTGTTTACACCTTTGGAACTAGCACATTTGTTTACACGTTTTGAAGTTAGTACATTTGTTTACACCTTTGGAACTAGCACATTTGTTTACACGTCTTGAAGTTAGAACATTTGTTTACACCTTTGGAACTAGCACATTTGTTTACACGTTTTGAAGTTAGTACATTTGTTTACACCTTTGGAACTAGCACATTTGTTTACACGTTTTGAAGTTAGTACATTTGTTTACACCTTTGGAACTAGCACATTTGTTTACACGTCTTGAAGTTAGTACATTTGTTTACACCTTTGGAACTAGCACATTTGTTTACACGTTTTGAAGTTAGTACATTTGTTTACACCTTTGGAACTAGCACATTTGTTTACACGTTTTGAAGTTAGTACATTTGTTTACACCTTTGGAACTAGCACATTTGTTTACACGTCTTGAAGTTAGTACATTTGTTTACACCTTTGGAACTAGCACATTTGTTTACACGTTTAATAGTTTGTGCATGTTTACACGTTTAATATTTAGAACATTTGTTTACGTGTTTGGAATTAGTACGTTTGTTTACACGTTTAGAAATTGTTTTTTTTTACACGTTTAGTAGCTTGTGCATTTGTTTCTGTTATGAGTACAATAGTTTTCTGAAAATCAAACTTTATGGACATAAAGCGAAACGAACAAAATGGTGTAATTGAACCCTAAGTTTCGGCTTGTACTGTCATATCTATCTTAGCGTTATCTAGTGTCAAGTAGATACATCACTTTACTCATAATTGCTGGACTGAAGGAACTACATGAATTATGTTCAGTATACATTTCTGTCCAGCTTCAAATGGTATTCTGTTTGAGCGGTAATTTCGAACCATGGGTTGGAATAGTACGAGAATTACCGTTAAAACAGGGGCAATTATTCCTAATATTTTTGTCAGAATAAATCTAGAAACGTATAATAAGAGAGTAACATGTATTTACTTCATTTCAATATGCAGGATTTCTTTTTTTTTTTTTTAAAGTAAACAATAAATTTTTGTTTATTAAATAAATAATCAAACGTAGCTAGTAAGACCCATTGAATCACGGGAAATTTTATTTTCGACCAGCACGTCGTTCGTGAAGTCAGCCAGTGCCTTTGTTACTTTTTTTCCATGTCAATTACTCATTGAATTCAAATTTTGTCATTATTAAGATTAAAATTTGTGGCATGCTTGTTAAAACGTGAAGCCTCTATAACGTGAAGCCTATAATTATTTTAATGATTTTAGTTGTAGTTAAGTCCAAAGCTACACAATGGTCTGTTTGTGCTCTGCCAAGGTTAGCATTAAAATACGATTCACAGTACGACCGTATCTTCTGCTATTTGTTACGTAATAGTTCACATAAAAGTATACTGACACGTTTAACGTCAAATGAGATAAAGACAAGGATATTAAACAGAGAGAGAAAGAAAAGTGTTTGATGTTAACAAACCCAGCATAAAATAACCTCATGAGTATTTGGTAACTTTAGCATCTTACAACAATAACATCAGTATGGTTTCAAAACTACTGTGAATGGACGACAGTTAGTACAAGCGGATGGAACATTCTAATAATGTTGAACAAAAAATGAAACAGAATAATTCACTCAACAACTGTACCTCTGAACATTTACTGTAATAATACCATAATTTTATTAAGATAGAGGTCGTATCCTAGACAGACCCAATAAATAAAATATTTTTAACCATCTGTTTGTCTGTGAAGGTGATATTCCAGACAGACACAACGAATGTACCGTTTTTAACAACCCGCTATCTGAGACTGTATAAATGACGTATCCCAAACAGAACACGTACCCTTCCTAATCACCTGTTGTCTGTACATTGTGATAACGGTCATATCCCGGACAGATTCAACATACGAACTGTTTTTAACCACCTGTTGTCTGTACATTGTGATAGCGGTCATATCCCGGACAGATTCAACATACGAACTGTTTTTAACCACCTGTTGTCTGTGCATTGTGATAGCGGTCATATCCCGGACAGATTCAACATACGAACTGTTTTTAACCATATGTTTTCTGTGCATTGTGAGAAAAGTCATATCCCGGACAGATTCAATATATGAACTGTTTTTAACCACCTGTTGTCTGTGCATTGTGATAACGGTCATATCCCGGACAGATCCAACATATGAACTGTTTTTAACCACCTGTTTTATGTGCATTATGATATAAATCATATTTCGGATAGATCCAACATACAAACTGTTTTAACCACCTGTTTTCTGTGCATTGTGAGAAAAGTCATATCCCGGACAGATCCAACATATGAACTGTTTTTAACCACCTGTTTTCTGTGCATTATGATATAAGTTATATCCCGGACAGATCCAACATATGAACTGTTTTTAACCACCTGTTTTCTGTGCATTATGATATAAATCATATCCCGGACAGATCCAATATATGAACTGTTTTTAACCACCTGTTTTCTGTGCATTGTGGTACAAGTTATATTCCGGACTGATCCAACATATGAATTGTTTTTAACCACCTGTTTTCTGTGCATTATGATATAAGTCATATTCCGGACAGATCCAATATATGAATTGTTTTTAACCACCTGTTTTCTGTGCATTGTGATACAAGTTATATTTCGGATAGATCCAACATACGAACTGTTTTTAACCACCTGTTGTCTGTGCATTGTGGTAGAGGTCATATCCCGGACAGATCCAACATATGAACTGTTTTTAATCACCTGTTTTCTGTGCATTATGATGTGAGTCATATCCCGGACAGATCCAACATATGAACTATTTCTAACCATCTGTTTTCTGTGCATTATGATATAAATCAT
Organism: Carcinoscorpius rotundicauda; assembly: GCA_011833715.1. Taxonomy (NCBI): domain Eukaryota; kingdom Metazoa; phylum Arthropoda; class Merostomata; order Xiphosura; family Limulidae; genus Carcinoscorpius; species Carcinoscorpius rotundicauda. The sequence continues at coordinate 145,065,874 of CM022393.1, forward strand.
ATTTCTGATAGATCCAACATACAAACTGTTTTTAACCACCTGTTTTCTGTGCATTGTGAGAAAAGTCATATCCCGGACAGATCCAACATATGAAGTGTTTTTAGCCACCTGTTGTCTGTGCATTGTGGTAGAGGTCATATCTCGGACAGATCCAACATATGAACTGTTTTTAACCACCTGTTGTCTGTGCATTATGATATAAGTCATATCCCGGACAGATCCAACATATAAACTGTTTTTAACCACCTGTTTTCTGTGCATTATGATGTGAGTCATATCCCGGACAGATCCAACATATGAACTGTTTCTAACCACCTGTTTTCTGTGCATTATGATATAAATCATATTTCGGATAGATCCAACATACAAACTGTTTTTAACCACCTGTTTCCTGTGCATTGTGAGAAAAGTCATATCCCGGACAGATCCAACATATGAACTGTTTTTAACCACCTGTTGTCTGTGCATTATGATATAAGTCATATCCCGGACAGATCCAACATATGAACTGTTTTTAACCACCTGTTGTCTGTGCATTATGATATAAGTCATATCCCGAATAGATCCAACATATGAATTGTTTTTAACCACCTGTTTTCTGTGCATTATGATATAAATCATATTTCGGATAGATCCAACATACAAACTGTTTTTAACCACCTGTTTTCTGTGCATTGTGAGAAAAGTCATATCCCGGACAGATCCAACATATGAACTGTTTTAAGCCACCTGTTGTCTGTGCATTATGGGAGAGGTCTTGAACTAGATAAATCCAAAACGTATCATTTGTAACCACCAGCATACAGTCTGCTAATAAGTTAAGGCCAGTCCTGTTTCTAAATGAAATAAAATCATTCAACTGTAATTCATCTGGAGGAACACTCAGTAGTTGTACATTTTACAAGCAAACATTTAAAGTCAGGATAGATTTTACTAAAAAACGAGTGGTTTATTCGGTTGTTTTAACAACACTTTTAAATAGAGGTGTACGCTCGTTGAATCATACTTTGTAGGGTTGAATTTATTGCATTATACTTGAATAAGAACAAACAAAAATACGCATACACATGTCCAGTACAACGACTGAACTACACACATAATACATGACTCCGACAGAGTTGCATGACTAAACTTGTCATGACTATTGCTTCTAAGGTAATCAATTTTTAACACTATTCTCATGGAAGTTAAATAATCGTTGAATATTACATCACTGAATGAACTAAATAGTAACATTTTAAAAGTGATAGACTAGAGGGAATGCAGCTAGTCAACACACCCACCGCCAGCTGTTGGGTTACTCTATTATTAACGAATAGTAGTACTGACCGTTACATTATAACATCCCCACGGCCATTTTCGTTGGAATTCGATTCTTAAGAGTGGTAGACCAAGATAAATACAACTATTTGAAATATCGGGGGTGTAAATTATCAGTAGGAAAAATGGAATCTAGGAATTTTGTAATATTTGTTTTATGGTAAAATCGTTCTGGTTTCCTTAAAGCTACGCTATAAACTGTGCCAACCACAAGAATCAAAACGCAGATTTTAACTTTGTAAGTACGTAAAATTACTGCTGATATTCTGGTTACTTCTGGTTGTAAGGAAGGTTACTCAGTTTCAATGAGAGTTCTTTAGGGTGACTAAAGAAACACATAAAGGAAAACGATTTCCTTCCGACTTCTTGCTTCTTAAACACTTTTGGAAACTAAACAGTAATATACTTTTGCGTTATCCACTCTTACAAAGTCTTACATATCAGGTCTTGAGTTGACTATTTGAATATTTTGAATTGGAGTATTCAAGGTTTGATCACTTCTGTGCTTGTTTGATTGTGTTATCAGTTGTTAATCAGCTGTTTGAATAGTTTCAATTGGAGTTTTCAGGGTTTGCTGACTTCTGTGCTAGTTTGGTAGAATGTATTACCGGTTAGTTGAAGAAGGTTTCGGCACTATGTTAAAATATATAGACAAAAAGACTTATTACTTTACCTTATTTATAAAGCTGTATTCTGATGTAATGGTTGTCGCAAATAGATCGGTATTGCGTGGTTGTGTTAGTGAATTTTATACTTTTAGTAAGTATGTCTTTTGGTTTTTCCAATGTATTTGAGTCGACATTCACAGAAAATACTTTAAACAGTGTTTTTGATCTCCGTTAGCTTTTAGATGTGTTATAAGAGTGATTGTATTCTGTTATAATTTCTTTTCTTACGTAGTGTTGTTTGCACATGCTCTGTATGTTGCTAAAGATCTCTTAAATGGGAGAATGTGGGTACGTGTCTGTTATTTTGTTCTTTCATATTCTGGGTGCTTATATTATTGATTTGTTTTACAAATATTTATATACCCATTATTCATATTAATTTACAGGTAATCTCTATTGGTGTTTAAAATGTATTTAGTTTAATTATTTTTGGAAATAACCTTATAAGTTTAGTTATTCTGACGTCAGTTCCACAGTTTCTATAGTTGTAAAATGAATAAAAATAAGTTTTGTTTGTTTGTTTTGAATTTTGCACAAAGCTACTCGAGGGCTATCTGCGCTAGCCGTCCCTAATTTAGCAGCTTAAGACTAGAGGGAAGGCAGCTAGTCATCACCAACCCACTGTAAATTCTTGAGCTACTCTTTTACTTACGAATAGTGGGATTGACTGTCACATTATAACGTCCCCACGGCTGGGAGGGCGAGGTAAAAATAAGCATTTGCCACTGAAAATCTTTAATTTGATTACAAGATAATGCTTACATCACAAGAATTATGTAAGCATCATAATAAACAAACGTAGTTTTTCGAAAATTGTTTAATATCGAAGTCTTAAGTTCAAAGGAGGTCCAGTTTAATCCACACTTTGATCGGCATGTGTTATTGATTTATACTAGTTTCGGATAATTCCACTCCTCATCGGTAACCCTGAACACAAGTTAGCCACAAAGAGATAAGCTGGGCCTATATCAAAGTAACAAGTATCAAACTGAATACTAAGTTTATTTATTACATCTGCTAGCCCCCTAATGGCTCAGCGGTATTTCTGCGGACTTACACGCTAAAATACGGGTTTCGATACCGGTGGTGGGCAGAGCACAGATAGCCCATTGTGCAGCTTTGTGCTTAATTCTAAACAACAACAACAACTACATCTGCTATTTAAAAAACTGAATAGCAGCCAGTAATATTTTTACTTTATTTCGCCTGTTCAGTGTATTGGTTTTTCTCATTGTTGATGTTAACTGTATGAATGTAAACATCAATTTAAGAACTAAGCTGTAAATTTGAAGGACTCGTGGAATTATTTTAAAACTATCATAACATTGAATAAACTTGGTGACTATGATATATTCCAAGCATTAACAAATTCATCAGTTCTCATTAATCAATTTCTTTCAGGTTTAATGTTCATTTAATCCGTTATAAATATATGTCTGTGTGTGGGTGTGCATTGACGTAGAAAGAATCTAATAATTAGGAAGAAATTCATTTAAAACCTCGTTAATATGACGCCCAAAGATCGTGCATACGTCTTTTTTTTAATACTTAGATAGTCATTGTTTACAGAACCATAAGAGGTTTGTTCCATTTTGACCTTGTATTTGTGAGAGAATGAACGGTGAATCATCTTCGATGGGTGAATAGAAACTTCACTAGAACAAAACTATACGTATAAGGATGGAATGAGGGAGAATCATTGTTTGAGCAGAATTCTTATATTTTTATAAAACATATTTATTGAAACAGTATACACACTATACTTGCCCCCCAGTGGCTCAGCGGTATGTCTGCGGACTTACACGCTAAAATCCGGGTTTTAATACCCGTGGTGGGTAGAGCACAGATAGCCCATTGTGTAGCTTTGTGCTTAATTCAAAACAACAACACACTATACTGTATATATATATATCCCAGACAGATCAGATATCTGTCTATGCAGTGTATTCTGTGCCCACCATTGTGGGCATCTAGTACAACAAACTAACTCAACTAAACTGACGTGGCAGGGGTTCAGTTTAGAGAGAGAGAAATCAGAAGAGTTCTCTCCCCAACTGGGGTGTTCAGGAGCTTTGTTGTTCCTCTTCGTCCCCTTTCGTAAGAAATTTTCGAAATGCCCGTGGAATTTTTATTTTATTTTTAATATTTCGACACTGGAGTGGGGTATTTGTGAGTGAGAGGAAGGACGGGAAACCTGGACGAGAGCAGCGAAAGTGAGGTGAGCCAGACCTTGGCTCTAGGACGGAGTACGCTGGCGAATTGATCTTTAAAATTTACGGTGATTGTTCTAGGTGACGCGGTAAACGGCCCTTTTCAGATGCGGCTGGGACCTACAGGTCCGATGCCAGAGATTTTGCTGTGGGGGGAAACGGGAGTACCCCGAGAAAACCCACTTTCACGGCCTGGGCGCTAGTACAACAATCGTGATATCAACAGTATTTATATTGATTTAAGACGTAATGTGATGTAACATCAACAATATAACAAAATGTTTAGTACAACAACGTGACATCAACAATATAACAAAAGCTTAGTACAACAACGTGACATCAACAATATAACAAAAGACTTGTACAACAGTGTGACATCAACAATATAACAAAAGCCTTGTACAACAGTGTGACATCAACAATATAACAATAGCTTTGTACAACAGTGTAACATCAACAATATAACAATAGCTTTGTACAACAGTGTAACATCAACAGCATAACAAAAGCTTAGGACAATAGCGTGACAACAACAATATAACAGATGCCCAGTACAACGATGTGATATCAACATCATAACAAAAGCATAGTACAACAACGGGATATCAACAGTATAACAAAAGCCTAGGATAACAGCGTGACAACAACAATGTGATATCAACATCATAACAAAAGCCTAGTACAACAACGTCATATCAACAGTATAACAGAAGTCTAGTACAACAACGTGACAACAACAATGTAATTGATGCTTAATACAACAACGTGACATCAACAGCATAACAAAAGTATAGAACAACAACGTGACATCAACAGCATAACAAAAGTATAGTACAACAACGTGACATCAACAATATAACAATAGCTTTGTACAACAGTGTGACATCAACAATATAACAATAGCTTTGTACAACAGTGTGACATCAACAGCATAACAAAAGCTTAGGACAATAGCGTGACAACAACAATATAACAGATGCCTAGTACAACAATGCGATATCAACAGTATAACAAAAGCCTAGGACAACAGCGTGACAACAACAATATAACAGATGCCCAGTACAACGATGTGATATCAACATCATAACAAAAGCATAGTACAACAACGGGATATCAACAGTATAACAAAAGCCTAGGATAACAGCGTGACAACAACAATGTGATATCAACATCATAACAAAAGCCTAGTACAACAACGTCATATCAACAGTATAACAGAAGTCTAGTACAACAACGTGACAACAACAATATAATTGATGCTTAATACAACAACGTGACATCAACAGCATAACAAAAGTATAGAACAACAACGTGACATCAACAGCATAACAAAAGTATAGAACAACAACGTGACATCAACAGCATAACAAAAGTATAGTACAACAGCGTGAGACCAACAATATAACAAAAGTTTAGTACAACAGCTGAATTACACATATAATACATGACTCCGACAGAGTTGCATGACTAAACTTGTCATAACTATTGCTTCTAAAGTAATTAATGTTTAACACTATTCTCATGGAAGTTAAATAATCGTTAAATATTACATCACTGAATGAATTAAATAGTAACTTTTACACTAAACACTCCTGTATATCAACATTACACAAGTTTTTATTGTTGTCTCTTCAGAACTTACACCGAAATATGAATTTGAATATATACTGCTCACGTTCTATTTCAGTAAAATTGCACTGTCTACTTTGGAGCCGTGGATGCGATAAAAGAGTGACAGTTACATCCCCGTCACGCATGTTATTATGAATGACAAAGGTTACATATTAAAATTTCCCTCACGCAAACTCGCACATTGTTTTATTAAACTAAAGACCAATTTGGACCATTAAATATTTAGATTTTAATTTGAAAACGTTGCTACATCTTTATATCTTATATGTTTATATTTTTATCTGCATCGTTATAATACGAAATGTTTATTTTATGTTACATCTTTATATCTTATATGTTTATATTTTATCCACATCATTATATATCAAGTGTTTATAATTTATACCGCATCTCTATATCCCATGTGTTTATGTTTTTGCTGTTGTACGTTTACACCTCAAGTGGTGATTTTATATACATAGACCGTAAGTGAATTATTTATTTTTCTTACTTGTTAAAAGACCACTGACCGTGGATGGTTAATGTTCTAACTAGAGTATGTTTTCCCAGTAAACCTATACCCTGTTTATCATGCAGGTTTTAATACAACTACTGAACCTTTACGTACGACGAACTAAGTGGTGCTCTGAAAAATAAAAACCAACAACTTGAATTTACCTGTGTGACTGTTTGTTATGTAAAACATGAATTTATCTGTGTGATTGTTCGTTATGTAAGACATGCATTACATTTGCATGCTCGTTTTCTAAACAAAAAAACAAGTTGTAATGCAAAATTACATTGTGCAGCTGCTGTGCCTAACTCGAGGGAATCGAATCCCAGATTTTATTGTTATAATCCCGTAAACTAAGTGCTGAATCACCAGATAGGACTTATTTGATGATGTTGAAAACTATACTTAGATTTGAACTGTTTGTATTTATTTCGTTTTAGGTGATTTTGAAAAACCTTGTTTAACTCGGTGCTTATTAATAGAAGTAAAAACTCGTTGACTTTTAATTACAGCACAAAGTTATGCTCCAGGTAGTAGTGATTAAAGAAAAAGAAAGATGCCGAACTCGCAGATTCGAGCTTCTGCCTTGTTAGGAGTGGGTACTTGTGAAACCACAAATATATTAACATTACATTTACACTTATTGCCAGTGTTTCTTGTTTGATTTTCGTAAATCGTCTTTAAATTTGCAAGTTTCGTCGTTTTTGTTTTTTGGTAGCCACCTGTGTCGAGATAGGTCTGTCTTACTTGTTTTAGATTAATTGTCATGGATAGAGTAACCTGATACGTGGAATTCGTGATCGCTGCCCCTCAGCCACGTTCCACGCACCTGTGTCCTTTCCCTCTCACAATACCAGTTCTGATTTGAATTTTGTGCAATTTTTCTTTTCTTTCCGAGGTTTTATGACAGACAACGGTGACACGATTCTCCACATTGTTAATATCGCTTGCATCCGGGCAGAGAGACATGTCAATTTCCACAGGTGTGGCCGCAAGCACGCGAGAGTACAGGACACTGGCACGTGCAGACGGTATTCCGTGTCGAGTATGAGGACGACAAGCATTGGTTGTTGTTTCTTTTTCCGGTAGTAACTGAACATCTTGGGTGCTGGTCCTATGACATTCTTGTCATATTCTCGGCCCTGAAATGTCCATCTGTTTCGTTTTGACATATGCAATTATGTAGGCCGCTATTTTTAACCGGGGCTCATTAATAAACCAGAAACAAACGTTCTAATATTTTTACGCACAAGTTTGCTACGTGTCAAGCATTTAAGAAAGTATGATATTACCTTTTAATTAAACTTTAGAAAACGCGCTTACTGAATCTTAATTACACGCATGTGGCGCGACTACGTGAAACTTTTAGTACAAACGTAGAACACGGTTTATGAACATTGTATATTGTATATATAATTATATATTTAAAAACAGCTGGAATTGGTAGAGAAGGCACTAATAGAAGAGCGAACAGCGTTTCGACCTTCTTCGGTCATGAACTTTCTAACCGTCCTGGTCCTAACGATTCTCATCCACCATACAGTCACACATTGATCAGTCCTGGCTAAACAGAAGACCAGAACAACCAACTTAAACCTAATCCGTTGTTTAATCTAGTTTATAGAGAAGCTTTCGGCTTTGGATATAGTTATTTTTGTATTAGTTTGACAATAGAATTCTATTATCTTTGAAATTAGTGTGTGTTTTTAAATTCAGTCCAAACATAAACACGATGCATTTATAACATATTCTCAATAGAAAATAATATATCTTGTGAGTGTTCGCGGGTTTGAACACAACAGAGTATTTTACATTGTCGGTGTTCGCGGGTTTGAACACAACAGAGTATTTTACATTGTTAGTGTTCGCGGGTTTGAACACAACAGAGTATTTTACATTGTCAGTGTTCGCGGGTTTGAACACAACAAAGTATCTTACATTGTCAGTGTTCGCGGGCCTGAACACTATGAGTATTGTATTTTTTTGAAGTTCGCGCAAAGCTACTCGAGGGCTATCTGTACTAGCCGTCCCTAATTTAGCAGTGTGAGACTAGAGGGAAGGCAGCTAGTCATCACCACCCACCGCCAACTCTTGGGCTACTCTTTTACCAACGAATAGTGGGATTGACCATCACATTTAACGCCCCCACAGTTGAAAAGGCGAGCATGTTTGGTGCAATGGGGATTCGAACCCGCAACCCTCAGGTTACGAGTCGAACGCTTTAATCCACCTGGCCATGCCGGGCACTCACTATGAAGTAACATACCTCGTCAGTGTTCGCGGGCCTGAACACTACAGAGTTGTTGTAGTAAGTAAAAACAACAACAGAAGAATGCTAGCTAACTTGTAAAGGATTCAAATTGTCTTCATGGATAAAATTATACACTCGGAAACGGTCACTGAAATTGTTACCAAAACTGTAAAGGAAACAAATAACCCGTTTAGGAAAAGTGTTTTTATTTTGTAGATGCAGTTCACAATATCAAGACATCTTTTTTGGTGACAATGGAAAGGAGATATCTTGTTGTTGTTTGGAATTAAGCATAAAGCTACACAATGGGCTATCTGTGCTCTGACCACCACGGGTATCGAAACCCGGATTTTAGCGTGTAAGTCCGCAGACATACCGCTGAGCCACTGAAGTGTTTTTATTTGTTTTTCGTGTGCTAATAAAAAAAAATTGAATATCGACGATCAGTGCACTTAATGAGCTTTCAACAAACACACAAACAAATGTTCAACTACACAAAGTCGTGTTGTAAACCTAGAATCTTAAACAACAAAAACTATAACGAATAATAATAAAAAAAGCTTCTCTTAGTACATTCCGTTTACATTACGCACGGGGTAGACAATCAACATTTTCCTCTCGCCTACGCCAATATTAAATCACATGGTCCTTTTGTTTTTCTTCAACGGAAGTTCTTAGACGTCAGTAAATCCCACACAATTTTAATAGTATTGGTATGTGGAAGAAACAAAGGAACCAGCAGGAACCTAGTTAGATTCCACATTGGAGTACGTCAGAAATGTTAGACTGTGAAACGGCACGAGGTATTAAAGTAAGACGAAACCAAAGGTAATAACCTCACGAGACAGGATCTTTAAGAACTCGAACGCATTTGTATAATCGTGTGTGTTATATTCGCCCAGTGAAGGAATAGTTTGGTTATAATGTTTGTGACAGCAAAATTATCGAGAACCTTCGTCGTTGGGATACCGATATTACTTCGGATTTGTCATGTTCACATATAAAAATAAACACGGCCAATATGTAAGAATAGTGTGGTTAACTACAGTCAATTGAAATGTAAGTTAAGTCGATTGGTTTGTTTTTTGAATTTCGCGCAAAGCTACACGAGGGCTTTGCTGCGCTAGCCATCCCTAATTCAGCAGTGTAAGATTAGAGGGAAGGCACCTTGTGATCACCACCCACCCCTAACTCTTGGGCTACTGTTTTACCAACGAATAGTGAGATTAAGCGTCATATTATAACGTCCTCACGACTGAAAGGGCGAGCGTGTTTGGTGCAACGGGGATTCGAACTTGCAATCCTCGAGTTACGAGTCGAGTGCCTTAACCACCTGACCATGACGGTCCTAAATCGGTTTATGGATTGTATGCTTTGTTTTGCATGTCATTAGTGGTCTTGCTACGGCGAGATTCGCAATGATGTATCTTGTAATAAGTATTACGTCATATCCAGCTGTGCTATTGAGAAATATGTCATATCTTAGAGTATATCCGTAGATTCTTTTTACTGTTGGAATGTCCAAGATTTTTTTTACGTATTTATTTCTGACAAGTTTGTTTCATAACGTCTCGCAAAAATACACGATTATCTGCGTATAGCCATCACTAGGGGAAAGGCATCTAGCCAAAATCATCCACCGCCAACTCTTAGGCTATCCTTGTACCGAATAACAGGACTTTACCATTACTTATATCGCACCCGTAACCCAAATTGCAAAACACAATTTTTTTATCACAACAGGTCGCGAACCATATATCTTCGGGTTCACAGACAGCGTATGCTACCACTAGGGGCCACACCATGTCCTTTTCTGACCAAATGTGCAACTTTGATACTAAAGTCCTTTTTGTTGTTTTTTTTCTCCTGGGCATGTGGTCAAAGCGGTTGTACTGTTGGGATACCCACGTTTTTAACTGGACATTTGGTCAAAGCAGCTGTACTATTGCGGAAAATAGCAAGGTTCTCAGACTATAACAAGTGCTATAGGGCCTGGCATGCCCTAGCGCGTTAAAGCGTGCGCTTCGTAATCTGAGGGTCGCGCGCCAAACATGTTCGCCCTCCCAGCCTTGGGGGCGTTATTATATGACGGTCAATCCAACTATTCGTTTGTAAAAGAGTAGCCCAAGAGTTGGCAGTGGGTGGTGATGACTAGCTGCCTTCCCTCTAGTCTTACACTGCTAAATTAGGGACGGCTAGCACAGATAGCCCTCAAGTAGCTTTGTGCGAAATTCCAAAAAAACAAACAAGTGCTGTAGCCCTCTAGCTATTTTTATGAACAGTAATGATATTATCAAAAGATAAAATAAAATATTTTAAAAAGAAAATTATTTATCATGAATCAAAATATTGTATATTAGGGGTTTGTTGGTTTTGGAATTTCGCACAAAGCTACTCGAGGGCTATCTGTGCTAGCCGTCCCTAATTTAGCAGTGTAAGACTAGAAGGAAGGCAGCTAGTCATCACCACCCACCGCCAACTCTTGGGCTACTCTTTTACCAACGAATAGTTGGATTGACCGTCACATAATAACGTTCCCACGGCTGGGAAGGCGAGCATGTTTGGCGCGACACGGATGCGAACCCACGACCCTCAGATTACGAGTCGCACGCCTTACGCGCTTGGCCAGGCCGGACCCATATATTAGGGGATTGTTGCTGTTCTTGTTTGAAGCTTATTCGATAAGACGCAGAGAGCGAATTTATACAACATCAAAATAAACAATTCCCTTCGTTTAAAGGCATCTCAATATTCATAATAAACGTTCCATTGTTTTCAGAAACATCTCTAGAGCCGTAATAAACGTTCCATTACTTACAAAAGCATCTATAGAACCATAATAAATGTTACATTGTTTTCAGAGGCATTTCTAGAACCATAATAAACTTTTCTTTTTTTTCAGAAGCATATCTAGAACCGTAATAAACGTTCCAGTGTTTTTAAAAACATCTGAAGGACTATAATAAACGTTCCCTTCTTTTTAGAAGCATATGGAGGACCATAATAAATGTTCCCTTGTTTTTAGAAACATCTGGAGGACAATAATAAATGTTACCTTGTTTATAGAAACATCTGGAGGACTATAATAAATGTTACCTTGTTTATAGAAGCATTTGGAGGACCATAATAAATGTTACCTTGTTTTTAGAAACATCTGGAAGACTATAATAAATGTTACCTTGTTTATAGAAGCATTTGGAGGACCATAATAAATGATCCCTTGTTTTTAGAAACATCTGAAAGACTATAATAAATGATCCCTTGTTTTTAGAAACATCTGGAAGACTATAATAAATGTTACCTTGTTTATAGAAGCATTTGGAGGACCATAATAAATGATCCCTTGTTTTTAGAAACATCTGGAGGACTATAATAAATGTTACCTTGTTTATAGAAGTATTTGGAGGACCATAATAAACGATCCCTTGTTTTTAGAAACATCTAAAAGACTATAATAAATGATCCCTTGTTTTTAGAAACACCTGGAAGACTATAATAAATGTTCTCTTGTTTTTAGAAGCATGTTGAGGACCCAGTGTAGAGATCGTACTGAAATGGAGTTGTTTAACCTCGTTTCGAACCTCTACTACAGAGATGTTTTGCTATTGATGAATACTAATAAATTTGTTAACATAATATCCAGACATCTTTTACGTTGCTGCTGGAGTCAACTTGCTTCTCCATATGCGTTGACTCGAAACAGACAACGCATGAAATAACTGTCTCTCTTACGTTGTCAGGCGGGTACGTAAGATATTTAAGATTAGAAAAACATAGTATTTTGTTTGTGCTATCCTAAAAATAGCAGCAAATAGTTAAACTCCGACGCTGCATTGAGTTAAAAGTTTGATGACGTTGAGAGAAAATAGACATCAAGTTGATGTCTACTTCATTACAATGAAATGTTTTAAAGTTATCTTCTTAATGTTTTTAAATAAATTTTCTGCATTGAAACTTATATTAAATTTATTAAAATATATCATTAGCCTGGGCTTAGTCAAAAGTCTGTGACTGTCAGTATTTTGAAATAATATTGATTTAAAGAAACAGTTTTTGTTTTTACTTTCTTACTTAGGCTTAAAGTTGTAAAGCCATCGCACGAGGAAAAGAGAGTAAAAATAATTGCATTGCTTACTAAATTCAACACTGTGCTTGTTAGATCGTATAATTTCCATCTAACATCCATGAAACTTTTAATTTCTCCTCCAGAGGGGAAGATAAGTACGATAAGGAACAAGTGACACACCCTTTCCACACCCATCTTCACCTGGCATCGAGGAAGACGATCTTTACATCTGGCGAGGATCGAGTCTATTATCAAACACCATCTAGCGGCGATTGTCTCAGTAACTACGTATCGATGAGTGAAAGGTAAATCACTATTATGAAAGCCTAGTCGAATCTTATAAAATACACTTTCTTAGGAATAAACTAGGATAACGCTTTTATCTTCTCCAAACATATGCTGTAATTGAGAAAGGCCTAACTGTCGTTTTATTGCTAAATTATATAAAGCAAAACCTAAAACACTTCATTCATTGTAGAGAAGAAATTTATTAATGAAAATATTTTTATTCTTGGATTACTTTTTTTTTTAATGAAAAAGAGGCCCCGCCCAAGATGACTTATTCGTGTGAGGGTAGTCTTCAGTTTCAAAATATTTTAATTTTGTTGTTAACTCAAAGTTACACAATGGGCTATCTCTGTGCTTTGACTATCATAGGTATCGAAACTCGATTTTTAACGTCACAAGTCTGCAGACTTACCACTCAGCAGTGGGGAGGTTGCATTCAAAACGATTAATTCGCGTTTCTAACAATCGATTCGTTAAAAAAAAATGAACCTTTCTTTGGACGAAACAATCATCCTAGAGTAAATAGAGTTGAGAACACGTGCACAGTGACCATCAACTTGGAACTTTGCAGGGGGTACTACTCTACCACACGTTTTCTTCTCTAAGAACGAGAAGAAAAATTGAAACAGAAAAGTTTGGTGTTAAATCATAGGCAGACGTTCCAGCGTGAATTTCGATACGTACTTGCTTGAAGCAAACAGAACCAGCTTTACGAATATTCTGGATAATCAGGTTTTTAATATAGTTGATGATTTACGTAGAAGATTTTGAACGGAACTGATACCGGAAACCATAGAGTTTCTCCCGTAATCAACGTCGAATATTTTTGTAACTGATAAACATTCTCAGCCTGCTTAATGAGAGGTGTAATTTGATAATCAGTGATTAGAGATCAAAAGGTTTAAATAGCCTACGTACAGGAAAGATCAGACAACCAAATGTTTAGATTTATATTGATCCGTAAAAACATTGGAGCTATAATTCTAGTGAAGTTAAATTTAAAAAAAAAAAATTCCCTCAGAAACTGATGTAACAATTTACTGCTGCATTTCAGTTACAACTGCGTCCCTGGTGTTGGATATAAATAATCTGTAACCATTTGACTGCGGCTGCTTCCTGTAATAATTACAGCACGCTTGAGTTCAACTGCCGTAGGCAGATCGTACCCTATACTGAGAATCAGCAGTTAGTGGATTGAAACAAAGCTAAAACTGTATGTTGAAATGGACTTTTAACAAATTGGAGCCCCATTGTTATTTTCTAGTCCCGGCAGAATCTGTAAACACACGATAGAAATGTTATACGAACAAAGTACTACATTTTTGTATGTTATTGTATACATAAACAATAAGAGGAAAATGCGAGGGAGGGAGACGTCATAGGAAACTGCCTGCGTGGTGTGTCAACAAATATTGTAATTTCATTAATTAAAAGGTCCGGCATGGCCAGATGTGTTAAGGCGTTCGACTCGTAGCCTGAGGGTCACGGGTTCGAATTCCTGTCATACCAAACATGCCTGCCCTTTGAGTCGTGGGAACGTTATAATATGACGATCAACCCTACTATTCGTTGGTAAAAGAGTAGCCCAAGAGTTGACGGTAGGTGGTGACGTGTAGTTGTCTTCCCTCTAGTCTTACACTGCTCAGTTAGGGACGGCTAACGCAGATAGTCCTCGTGTAGCTTTGCGCGAAATTCAAGAACAAACAAACAGTAATTAAAATAGGTATTAACTTTTGACAATAATGTTAAACGTTTGAAGTTACTAAAACAGATCTTAACTTAAAGAGTGTAATAAGAAGGCGATAATTCACACTTATCCCTCTTACACAGATAACACACTAAATGCTTGGGCGTATTTATTAAAAATATATGGTAAAAAGTTATTATCAGCGATTTCAAAAGCACACATGTGTTACATAATAAATGTACAAACAGTAACCCTGATATTCGATTTCCCAAATATAGAACGGAGAAAGAGACAGGGCCTTAACTTTCAACATTCTATCTTTTGCTTAAAATAGAAAGAAAGAACAAGAGTGATCCAACTGTAGATTAAATGTCTGAAAAGAAACATCGTGATACCAGTATGTCAAACATCAGGTGTGTCATATAATATAACTTTTTATGTTAGACATTCTTTCAGTAGTAAAATATAAGGAATACATAGTTTTCAATGTACTATTGTTTATTTGTTTGCTAAATTTCGCACAAACCTACACGGGGGCTATCTGCGTTAGCCGTCCTTACTTTAGCAGTGTAAGACTAGAGAGAAGGCAGCTAGTCATCACCACTCATTTATTACCAACTGTTGGGCTACTCTTTTTACCAACAGATAGTGGGATTGACCGTAACTTTATAACGCCACCCACGGCTAAAAGAGCGAGCATTTTTGGTGCAACGGGGATTCGAACTCGCGACCCTCAGATTACGAGTCGCACGCCTTAACATTCTTGGCCATGCCGGGCCTATATTCCAGAATTCAGGTGTTTCCCCTTCGAAGGTTTCGACATGGGTTGGTGATTAAGGCGCTCGACTCGTAATCTCAGGATCGCGTGTTTGAATCCCCGTCACAAACATTCTCGCCCTTTCAGTCTTTGGGACGTTATAATGTGACGGTCAATCACATTATTCATTGGTAAAAGAATGGTCCAAGAGCTGTGGGTGGGTGGTGATGACTAGCTGCCGTTTCTCAAGTCTTACACTACTAAATAAGGGACGGGTAGCGAAGATAGCCCTCGTGTAGCTTTGCACAAAATTTCAAAATCAAACAAACCCTTTTTAACATACAAGAATAAAGCAACAAAAGATATCTAAGAAGAGTAGATGAACTTATTGAAAGGTTTCTTTTTCTTCAGGGCCCGGCATGGCCAGATGGTTAAGGCGTGCAACTCGTAATCTGAGGGTCGCAGGTTCGCATCCCCATTGCACCAAACATGCTTTCCCTTTCAGCTGTGGGGGCGTTATAATGTGACGGTCAATCAAACTATTCGTTGGTAAAAGAGTAGCCCAAGAGTTGAAGATAGGTCCTGATGACTAGCCGCCTTTCCTCTAGTCTTACATTGCTAAATTGAGGAGGGTTAGCGCAGATAGCCCTCGAGTAGCTTTGTGCGAAATTCCAAAAACAAACAAACTTTTTCTTTAAAATTCTTAAATGGACTTTTAAAATGACGCACCTTTTTGGAGCGAAACAAATTACTTTGACAATAGTTTTGATGTCTTTGTTGCTGTGGGAATACGTCAGATGGTTCTGAACCAAAGATCCTCCCGTACCCCGAGAGGAAAATCTCAGCGTCCCGTTGCTTTCACCTTTATTCAGTGTGACGTCTGATTATTGAGACACTATAGACCAATGACCGTAGACACATCAACTAATAATTATTACAGACAACCACAAACCTGACAAAAACTCGCTTATAATCGTAAACCTTACACAAACTCGCTTACAACTAGATGCGTGCTTTTCCGTTGTAGAGAAGTACAGGTTTTAAGTTCAGTTAGAGGTGACATCGACATGAGATCCATCCATCTTTGTGATCGTTTTTTTATATTTTTTGCATTAATTTCCACTACATCATTTACAATACTTGGAGTTAAAGACATTAAGTACTGACAAATAGCATATTGAAGTTAACGTCCATTGCTTGAATAAGGCGTTGTTATAAAGCGCATAAAGTCTTTTGTGGATAATTTTACTCAATGATATTAAATGGTTTTGTTTTTCTTATAGCAAAGCGACATCGAGCTATCTCCTGAGGATACCGAGGAGAATCGAACCCCGGATTTTAACATCGTATATTCAAAGACTTACCGCTGTCCCAACGAGGGAGATAGTGTTATGCAAATCAAAGACATAGGTAGAAATCAACGAAGGGGGGTGGGTGTGCGAGAGTAGATGTAAATACAAAAAAAGGGGTTATGCGAGAGTAAATAGAAATGTACAAAGATGGGTGCTGAGTTTGGGGGAAGGAAGCAGCGAGGCGATATTGAGGTGGGTCCAGACACATGCTATCTGGAAAGGTTTATGCTTCTTCAATGTAGGTGGCGAATTTTGATGGTATCCGAGACCGTTTTTTTTACATCTTTAAAAAACATGTCATACGTGACTTAGTAGGTGTCATTGTATCTCCTGTGCTTGTCTCACTTTGTCTACACGCACATAATTATGAAGTTACACATAACATGTGCATATATCGCAGAAATAACACGAGGCAAGTACAAACACAGCTCATGGAAATAATCAAGAGTGATGTTTGTCAACCGTACTTAATACTACAATAGTTAAACAAGCCTTATTTTCATTTTTCTTACTGCGAAAACATCGTCATTCGTGACTATCGGCGATTCTTTAAGACAAAGTAAAGTGACTTAACGTTCTTTCGTCACATGTAAGCATTAAAGTATTTCTCAGAAGACGTAATCTTGTTTTATAACAACGCATGGTATTCTTTCGTAACACGTCAGTATTGAAGTATTTTTAAGTAGACTTAAGCTCTGAGTTTGTTTTCCAACAAGGCTTCACATTCTGTCGTAAAATGTCAGTATTAAAGTATTTTTAAGTAGACTTAAGCTCTGAGTTTGTTTTCCAAGGCTTCACATTCTGTCGTAAAATGTCAGTATTAAAGTATTTTTGAGAAAATTTAAATTTGCAGCTTTATTGTCAAACAACAAACTGTGCAGGCTCACCATAAGGTCAGCCACATCAGTAACTAATCGTGTCCGTAAGCACGTGCGTCATGCATAAAAGCTAAGGTTAATAATTTTCAAACTTTAAATTGTTTGTTTGTTTTGGAATTTCGCACAAAGCTACTCGAGGGCTATCTGTGCTCGCCGTCCCTAATTTAGCAGTGTAAGACAAGAGGGAAGGCAGCTAGTCATCACCACCCACCGCCAACTCTTGGGCTACTCTTTTACCAACGAATAGTGGGATTGACCGTCACATTATACACCCCCACGGCTGGGAGGGCGAGCATGTTTAGCTCGACCCTCGGATTACGAGTGCACGCCTTAACGCGCTCGGCCATGCCAGGCCCTTTAAATTGTTTATTACACGTTCAATTGATTTGTTGTAGTAAAAATAAAAAAATTTGAAAATAAATACTGTTGAAATCCTTAAATAAGTGTATGTTAATAATAAAATAATTTCTGTAATTCTAAGTAAAGGAGATTGAAATAGTTATTTTTTTTTACCAAGATCTGAAACAATCGCTTTGAATAATAAGACTTCTCTCTTTAGCAAATCACAGATTAATAATTAAATATGAACGTAGCGGCATGGGGTGTGGGGTTGAAGTGAAGCGTACACCCCAAATTTCACTCTTGTCTACCCAGGTTCATTTTCCCTCGTTTAAAAAAATCGTGTCTTCACCTTTAAAACATTGTATTATTATATGATAGCTTCAAAACAGCTCCAATGTCTTCCCCCCTCCCCATACACACATGCATCCATTCCATGTACGAAATGATGCTTGCTTTTCTTGCTGTCTGCAATGTTCTTGGTTTATTTCGTGGCAATAATTTTAGCTAGACATTCAAATCAAAACAAACAAAAACGGCGAGATTGGAAGTAGTCTCATACACTCAACATGTTTCGGCGACTTACTGCGTCACCCTGAGGAGTACAATAAATATGTAGGAATCAAACTTATCTAAACTAATTACAACAAAGAGTCACAGCTCGTATATTTTCATATTGAACAATTTCACGCCATCTACTAACAATTTTATCAGGTCCATCATCGCTATTTAATATTTTAAACTTGCATTTAGTTATTTCAATAGATTTCTTTATGTTCATACCAACGACATTTTCAGGTTGTACTCAAATACGTTGCTTCCCGTTTAATTGTGGATTTTGTTTCATTAATATGTCCGGCCCTGCATGGTCAGGTGGATTAAGGCGTAATCTGAGAGTCGCGGGTTCGAATCCTCCGTCGCACCAAATCTACTCGCCCCTTTTAGCCGTGGGGGGGCGATATAATGTGACGATCAATCCCACTATTCGTTGGTAAAAGAGTAGCCCAAGAGCTGGCGGTGGGTGGTGATGACTAGCTGCCTTCCCTCTAGTCTTACATTGATAAATTAGGGACGGCTAGCGCAGATAGCCCTCGTGCAGCTTTGCGTGAAATTCAAACAAAAGAATTAATAGGCCATGCTAGTGGTGAAGTAACAGTGTTAGTTTTAACAATTCTTGTGTATTCATTTAGTGTTTTTAAGTGTCTTTTTCACTTTCGTACAATATTTGATGTATGCTAGATTTTTCCATTAAATTATTTTCATCGTTAGTTATTTTAATAATTTGGCTGATATTGTTCATCGGTCTATGTACATCGGAAATACATGTTTTTTTGGTTTCTTCATTTGACAAAATAAACCACGTATAAATAACAGTACAAGATCTTCTCTACCACTCTTCAGTAAATGGTTTAACTTAATATTTACATTCATATTTCCTAACAGCTCTGCTAACAACATCAAGGTAAAGATCTCTCTCTATTGCTATGTATTTAATGAATAATAATTCATTATTAATGGACGGTCTGGCATGGCCGAAAGCGTAAGGCGTGTGATTCGTAATCCGATGGTCGCGGGTTCGCGCCCGCTTCGCGCTAAACATGCTCGCCCTCCCAGCTGTGGGGGTGTATAATGTGACGGTCAATCCCACTATTCGTTGATAAAAGAGTAGCCTGAGAGTTGGCGGTGGGTGGTGATGACTAACTGCCTTCCCTCTAGTCTTACACTGCTAAATTAGGGACGGCTAGCACAGATAGCCCTCGAGTAGCTTTGTGCGAAATTTCAAAACAAACAAACAAACATTATTAATGTCTTCCTCTTTTACAGCATGGTTTTAATATCCTACCTGTGTAAGATTATAAAACGCTAGTCTTCTGTGATTTACCGTGACAGGATTTTTGATGTGGCGGCGTGATTTTCGATAAAAGCAGTTTTTAATTTTTTGCTTAGTTTTAAATAGTAAAAATGTATAAAAAGGTAAATAATTATTTTTCTGAACTTCGTATGTAGAACTAGCAATGTTACTAAGGTAATTAACAAAAACAGATAATTTATCTTTGCCAGGCAGCCATATTAAAAAGTATTATTAACAACCCTAATCAAACTTGTGGTTTTTTTTATCTGCTGTATCTAACGCTTTAGTATCACAACTGTCCATAAATAAATCATTTAATAACGGAGGTAATGGATAACGCATATTTAAACCTCAATTCTGTTTGTAAATTGTACTCTTAATTAAAAAAAAATGAACACATACTTTTACCAGTTAGTTATATTTATTTTTAAAACCGAATTCTTATTTTCTTTAATTTATTTTCAAGACACACCCTAGTGGCTCAGGGGTATGTCTGCGGATTTACAACACTACAGCTCCCCCCCCCCGCTAGTTCAGCGGTAAGTTTCCGGATTTACAACGCTAAAATCAGAGGTTCGATTCCCCTTGGTGGGCTCAGCTAATGGCCCGATGTGGTTTTGCTATAAGAAAAACACACACACGTACAACGCTACAAACCGGGTTTCGATACCTGTGGTGGACAGAGCACAGATAGTCCATTGCGTAGCTTTGTGCCTAATTCAAAACAACAACATCAATTTTCTCAAGACGTGATATGTCTTTATTTTTTGTTTTCACGGGTACTATGGTAAACATTAAAACAACATTAAAAGACAGTAAGATATCTCTCTGATTGTTTCAAATTGTTTTATACGAAATATGATAAGATACCAGGAGTCAATATGGATGTAGTGTAGCTTATATTCGTTCTTATATCCGGCGAATATTTCAGGTGTTACATTGTTCAGAGTTTAGAAACTGTAATGACTAATTATTGAACGTCTCACAACCTGGTTACAAATCACTGAAAGGACAAAGTAGTAATTGTTCTTACGTTCCACATTTATTTGTCGTTAGAGTAAGCTGTGGCTGGTGGTCTCCATAAACTTTCCAACGGCGTTCATAAATTGTTAATTCTTTCACAATAAGATAACTTAAGAGACCTGAAGGAGAGCTTAATGACCGTTCTCCACTGACCCACTTGAAACTGTTTTTCTTTTTTTGTTACAGAAGAAAGAAGGAATTGAAACAAAACGAAACGATTTGAACTCGCAACAATATTCAGTGTGCTTTTTTTTATATCAAAATTGTTTCTACAGAAGAACCCAGTTAATTAGCGCGAATAACTTACACAATAATTATGAACACCACCTGCTGAGGATATTCTCAGATTTGTAAGGCTTAACAAAACTATCTTTATTCTCGGTGCTTCAAACTGTTTAGGCCTAGCTAAAGAAATTAATAATTTATAGTATATTATGTAAGCTAGAATAGAATTCGTTACTAAGTTCTTGTTGTGTCCATTCTCCACTTTATTGTCACAATAAAAATCATGACGCCTCCTAGTAGGTCAGTCTTAAGTAAGAGGGTTTATAACTGGTGGGTTTTTATACTCGTTTGATAGATCACAGACAGCTCATTACGTATATTAGATATATAGGACTGCTCATTTTAAGTTTAATACAAGTATATTATTTTGTTAAATGTGTGAACGTTAAAGTAAGTTATTTTTAAAAGCGATAGTTGTGGCAAATTCGCTTGTTGTGTACTTCAAATGTTGTAAACTGACGTCATGCTACTCAAACCTTCTGAAATTTTCTTGTTACATCCTAACGTCTTCTAGTTTGTAGAAAGTTCTAGACTTCAGTCGAACAATATGTGTGTGTGTATATATAGAAACGATCGATTCAGTGTAAATAAGACAGTGAAAGCAAGAGAAAGTTAGGTTAGTGAGAGATATAAACTAAGTTTAGCAATAAAGAGTGTATAGTTTGTTTGTTTGTTTTTTTCATTTCGCGCAAAACTAGACAAGGGCTATCTGCGCTAACCGTTCCTAATTTAGCAGTTTAAGACTAGAGGGAAGGCATCTAGTCATTACCACCTATCACTAACACTTGGGTTACTCTTTTACTAACGAATAGCGGGATTGACCGTCACATTATAAGCCCCAACGGCTGAAAGGGCGAGCATGTTTGGTGTGACGGGGAATCGAGCGTCCTAACTACTTGGCCATGACTGTATAGTGGCGACTTTTAAAGTAGGTAATCGCAAATTATTATAATAAGTAGGGTAGAGAACAAAAATTTGCCTTGTCATTTAGCTTCTAAAGTAATTGAATCATCCCGTTTGGACTTTATATATAAAAGAGAATTATTTAAAACTCTGAATATAACTGACTGTATTGTAATAACAGAGTAGAGAAGAAAAATGTTTAAAACTCTGGATACAAAGGTAATTAGCTGTGTAACGAATATTTGTATGTACATTTGACTTGTTCTGAACATTTTATTTTAAAAAAGTAGATTATATAAATCCGTTTTTGTTTCAATTTATCACGAGCAAGTCAAAAATATCTATTATAAAGCATTTTGCCGTCTTATACGTATAGAAAACCTTACAGTGTAACTTATGTTTAACATAACAATAACAAATCTTATCACTGATGGAACAGGTTAAACAATGTGTTGACGTCGACTTTAATATGTTTGATTTGCCAAAGCTACAATAAGTTTGAGAAATTCTTTGGATTAGAAAAATAGTTATTAGTCTGATATGCTCATAATTTTCGTCAAATTTTCTTCCATATCGACAAATATTGCTGATCATTTAGCAAGTAATATCTTTTTAGAAACCATTCTTTAGCTTTTGCAACATTTTGCCAGGTTCAAGACGACTCTTTGCTAGATAAATATTCTGATTTGTAGTGAAACGAAAGTTTGAAAGCATTCTACTTCTAAAGAACACTATTTCTTCATTTTACACTAGGTGGCGCTTATTTGCTTTTTGGCATCGAGTAAGTAGCCGATCTCTTTATATATATACTGGACAGTACGTTGGCAAAATCATATAAGCTGAATAGCATCACTGGTAAAACATTCTGTGTAATACAATTTGAAAACGAGTCAGATTCAAAACAGTGTAAAGTAAACATTGTTACTAGTTTAGTATTAAATATAATTGACTTCTTCCTTCTACCCGAATCCCGTCAAATTTTGGAATCAGCTGCTTAAGTATTTTCGTACCAGCCAAAAAGTGTTACATTTGGATGGCTGCTCCTTATAGCAACAACTCTAGAGAGGGAGCATGTTCGATGACCTGTATTTGAACCCACTACCCTCAAATTGCGACTTCGGCGTCCTGATCGCCTGTCTACGCCAGGCCAAGTAAAACATTCAGTGTAATGTAAGCCGAAAAAAAGGTAAAATATTCAGTATAACTGAGAAGAGAGTCATTGCTGAAACACTAAGTAAATTGAACATTGTCTCTTGTGATATACTCGGCTTAATGTGACCTTCTGGTGGCACAACGGTGTGTCTACTGATTTACAACGCCAGAAACAAGGTTTCTATAACCGTGGTGGACAGAGCACAGGTGGTTCTTTGTGTAGCTTTGTGCTTAACTACAAACAAACAAACGGCATAATGTAAACCGAGAAAATAGACTCTGGTGAAAGATTAAATATGGTGTAAGTTGAGTAGTGAAACATCCATGTAACATAACGGACTCATCCCTATGGTAAGTTTTTTATTTTATAAAAAAAATTCATATACAATATTAATTTCTCTTCGGAAGGTTTAACATTAATACTACTATGTTTTGTCTTGTTATTACTTCCATAAGAGAAATTAAAGTGCAAAAAAATGTGGTATATTAATATAGTCATTATAGTATTAAAATTGAAAAACACCCTGATTTTAAGGTATCTACGTAAAACGAGAACTCGAAAAACAGAAGTCCTAAACAGAATACGAGAACCCCTATTTCATTTGGCTAAACGAGACACTGCTTTATAAAATTAGCTATTTCCCACGTGGAAAACTACATGAAAACAAACGAAAGAAATCTCCCAGAGACTCTTTAATGCAAAGGTCGTAAGCATATTTTGCAACTGGATCAGTGTCATCTTCAATGTCAGAGCGGATATTGTTCACAAATTCAACGCATTTTAATTATTTTAGTTGTCCATTCTAGTTACTTCGTAATGTTCATTTCATCTCTCTTCCCAGTGGCTCAGCGTCAAGAGTGAAAGTTTATAATGCTGAAAACTGGTTGTGTAGCTCTGTATTTAACTACAAACAGATTAGCAATGATTTCATCCAAATAATCAAACATATACAACTTATTTGTTATTCTCTTTGGTTTCAGCCACTCTTGTTTATAACGTAGAAGCCTCACCTGGAAATCCATACTCGCTGTGTGCACGAGAAAATATATCAATGTCGAATAGTTGGCAGGAGGAGAGCTAAGTTGAATAATATCTTACGAACGCAATTCTATATCATAACGCTGTAGAATTATAGAATGAAACAAATAACCGATTGTGAAGGTGATTAAGCCTTACGATTAAGTCTTTTTGATCGTATTGCCTGAATATTTATTATTTTCAGATGTATACCTCAAAATGGCTTTTGAAGACACTTGCGCTATTGATTCTTAATTTTTCGACCTTACACCACGATAAGACAGATAAAAATCGTAAACAATTTTTTTTTTGCTGCCATCGTAAAAAGTATATAACGCTTTATGCTGGCCAAACGCCATCTATTGTTCGTTAGCTTGTACGAAATTACATTATAATAACATTTATATTAATTTTACACACGTCTTTCTTTACCTTTTAAATGCTTTGAGCTAAACACAGTTACCACAAACAACGACAGTTATTTCTATAGTTATTGCAAGTCACAGGTTTTACAGTAAGGAATATTCGTTTTCAGACCAGGAACAATGTTTCCATCACTTGTGCAACCATTCTGATGTAAACAAATTTTAACGGTAGAGAAGGCTTTATCATTCAAATGAACAAACAAGTAAATTCAAAACGAAGCTATTAATAGTTGTTTATATTTTCACATTTCTATTTCTTTTATAAACAAAAGTTTTGTTGTAATGGTTACTGTCATTAGTTTAATTTTGTATTTGTTATTTGGTAAAAGGAATGAAATAAATAGTTACTGGTTGCATTTGCTGGTAGGCCTAGTTTCTAAAGGAGCGTTTCAAAAGAAATTCCAAAACTAATGGTAAGTCTAATTGAAAAATTAAACTAGATGCCAGTCACTTTCGTTGTATCTAAGAAACAGCTTAAAATGGCTAATAAACGTATTCATTAGCTAATGAACAGCACGATAACAAATTCACTAACTAATTAATTAATCAACAGACAGAATCACTGGCTCATTTAATTTGTTTAATAGGTTTAATAATTAATTGTCTCGCTTATTGTCTGAATAATATATTTCTTCACTCCCTTACTTTGGTGTATTTTTTATAGAATACTCAGTTAACCGTAACTTTTTGAAACTTGGAGATGCCACATCGTAATCATGTAATGCTAAAAACACGCTTTGGTGAACAAAACCAATATTAAAACAAAACAAAACATAGAATAAATCACATTAGAAGATCTTATGACATATTCACTTTTCACACAAATCGTTAATCTAGAAAAACATGAGCTGGAATAAAACCTTACTGTTGGAGATTTATATCTAGCCCTAAATATAAAAATAAATTATAACGACCAAAGTACAGTTTGGAAATGGTAGGTAAACGGTAATGGGCTACTAAATATTAGGTGGAATAATTGTTTGTTAGTAATGGAAGTTTCTATGTAGTTTTAAATGGAAAACTAAAGTATAATCATCAGTGTATAGAGTTATAAGTGGCATATAATTGAGTGTGTTTAGTTTTTAAAAATATATGTGGGTTACTAAAGGTGTGGTGGAATACAAGTTAATATTGAAGATTTTTCTATAAGACTAAGTCTGAAACAAAATATAGTGACTAGTGTATAGAATGTTAGGTCTTTAGTAACTGGTAGTGTTTCGTTTTCTAAAAACAACCAAGTTACTAAATGTTAGTTGGAATAAATCATTACTGTTGAAAATAATAATTTTCAGTGTACAGCATTCGAAGAGGTATGAAATTAATTGTTTTATTTTCTTAAAACAAACGGGTTTCTAAATGTTACGTGGAATAGAATGTTGCTCTTGAAAGTTTTTGAGTAGGCCTAAGTGTTAAAAGAACATATAATAACCAGTACACAGAATTTCAAGTGGTACATAATTGGTGGTGTTTAGTTTTCTAAAAGCAAACGAGTTATTAAGTGTTTTAAACAGAACACTACTGTTTCAGATTTCTGTATGAGCCTGAGTCTAAACACAAAATAACCAGTATACAGAGATTTAGGTGTTAAGTAGCTGTTATTAATCGTCACGGTTGAAGGATTCTGTGTACGCCTAAGTATAATAACAAAATACAGTGACCAGCACGTAGACAGATAATATATGGACCCGGCATGGCCAGGTGGGTTAAGGCGTTCGACTCGTAAATCTGAGGGTCGCGGGTTTGAATTCCCGTCGCACTAAACATGTTCGCCCTTTCAGCTGTGCGGGCGTTATGTGACAGTCAATCCCGCTATTCGTTGGTAAAAGAATAGCCTAAGAGTTGACGGTGGGTGGTGGTGACTAGCTGTCTTCCCTCTAGTCTTACACTACTAAATTAAGGACGGCTAATGCAGATAACCCTCGTGTAGCTTTGGGCGAAATTAAAACAAAAACAAATACTATACAATTATGGTAATAATTAGTTTTTTTATATGATAAAATTAGTTTTATCGTTAGTTTTCTAGAAACAAACGAGATACTAAATGTCAGATAAAAATAGGTCGTTATTTTTGAAGATTTCTGTGTAGGCCAAAGTTTAAAAGCAAAATGTGGTTACCAAAGTACAGGGTGGTAACAAACAGATTTTAGTTGGTAGTTGGAACAGGTCATTAATATTTAACATTCTTCATAGTCCCAAGTATAAAAACATAATATAATGACAAATGTATAGAGTTTAGAGCGTTAAGTAACTGGGAACGTTTCGTATTCTTGAAACAAACGGTCTACTAAATGTTATTTCGAATATAGGGTTAATACGAATGATTTCTCTCAGTATTAAAACAAAACATAGTGACCAGTATACGGGGTTTGAGGCGTTGAGTATTAGGTAACTGGTAGTGTTTTGTATTCTAAACACAAACAAATTGCTAACAATAATTGGATTAGGTAACTTCTATTCAAGATCTAAGTGCCCCCCAGTGGCTCAGCGGTATGTCTGCGGACTTACACGCTAAAATCCGGGTTTCGATACCCGTGGTGGGCAGAGCACAGATAGCCCATTGTGTAGCTTTGTGCTTAATTCAAAATAACAAAAAATCAAGATCTAAGTAGGTCTAAATGTAGAACAAAATATAATCATTATACAGAGTTTGAAGTAAAAGTAACTGATAGTGACGAGTTTTCTAAAATGAAACGTATTGTTAACTGTTAGGTGAAATAGAAAGTTAGTGTTGGATAATTCTATTTAGGCCTAAGAGTAAAAAACGGACTTTATGGTGTTGGACATTGGTTTTGTTTAGGTTTCTAACATAAATGGGCTTGTAAATAATCGTTATTGTTGAAAGATTTTGTGTAGGTCTGAGTGTAAATACAAAATATATCGACCAGTATGTAGAGTGTTTACGGTTTAGTTTTTATAAAACAAACAGGTTATTAAATGTCACTTAGAACAGATAATTACAATTGAAGATTTCTCTGTAGGCCTAAATATATGCAGAAAATATAGTTACTAATGTACGGGGTTTACGGTGATGAAAATGATAAGTTTTCTAAAAACACAAACGGGTTGCTATATCTGAGGTGGAGACGTAATTACTGTTGAAGATTACTGTGCAGTCTGAATGTAAGAAAAATATTAAGAGACCAATGTAGAGAGTATTTTTTTAATGATAGGTAAATTGCAGTGTTTAGTTTTTTGAAAACAGACAGTTTACTGATTATCACTACAAAGTGGAACAAAAGAACTGTGACCATTGTACAGAGTTTAAGGTAGTGGGTAATTAGTAACGCTTAGTTTTCTAAAACAAATGGATTACTAGACGATAAATGGAATATAGCATTACTGTTGAAGATTTCGTTATAGGCCTAACTCTAGAAACAAAATATAGTGACCAGTCAGACCCGTACACAGAATGTTTGAAAGAGGATTCTAATATGTGGGAAACAAAGCCAACACATATTGTGCGAAGTACAATCAGCTTGCAAAACATGCTAATTCTATGTGGGTCTGGTGGTACACACCGAAAAAACACGTATGGGTTTAAACTTGGAAGCAATTTTTGCTTGAACAGTTGCATGGCTGTTCACATAAAATCCACAAACATCCAATATAAAATCAACAAATAATAGTTCTGTTGTGATACCAACTGGGAAGATAGACTTGCATTAGCATAAATATATATGTTGTTTTATGGTAAAGTAATGTAATTGGTAAGTAGTGTGTTATATTATTAAATCAAACACTTCTGTCAAACATTAATATATTGGCTATTTCAATCATTACTTATAATATAAGTTCATATATGCATTATTGTTTGTGGTCTTGGACAAAAAGAGACATTTAAAGTTCTTGATACAACTATGAGAACAAACTGTGTAAACAAACATTCTTATGTATGTTTGACTTGTTTTAATTTATTATTATAAAACAAGCATACCATGTTGCTATTTATTTATCGCTGAAATTTATCACCAACAAATCACCGACACCTACTGTATAAAATCCGACCTATAAAACCTAACACTGGCAATACGGTTTCGACTTCTAGTTGCGAAATATAAACAGAAGCCTTTACATGCAATTATTTGAAGCCACTAAGTGTTAATGTTTCTTCAGAAGAATGTAGATTATTTTGGAATATTTAAATATCATAAGCGTTGTAATTATATAAACATAATCCTTTTATATAGTAACAAACAGGTTACTAAACGTTAGTTGGACTATTTTATTGAACAATAATAACTAAGTTTCTTTATTATCTTGTCCCCTATTGATTGAGACGTGTGTCTTACATTGAAAATCGTAAATAAACGTCGATATTAAGAAATGATTGAGAAATAAGTTTGTTTGTTTTTGAAATTCGCGCAAAGCTACACGAAGACTATCTGCTCTAGCCGTCCCTAATTTAGCAGTGTAAGACTAGAGGTAAAGCAACTAGTTATCACCACCCACCGCCAACTCTTGGGCCTCTAACTTACCAACGAACAGTGGGATTGACCGTCACATTATAACGCCCCCAGAACTGAAAGGGCGAACGTGTTTAATGTGACGGGGGAGAAATAAATAAGGAATATATAAATACTTGAGAAACCAATCCTATCACAGGTTTAATTTTGTTTTTAGTTAAGCACAAAGCTATTCAAAGAGTTATCTGTGTTTGGCCCGGCATGGCCAGGTGGTTAAGGCACTCGTTTCGTAATCTGAGGGTCGCAGGTTCGTATCCCTGTCATACCAAACATGCTCGTCCTTTCAGCTCTGGGGGCATTATAATGTAACGATCAATACCACTCTTCGTTGGTAAAAGAGTAGTACAAGAGTTGGCGATGGGTGGTAATGACTAGCTGCTTTACCTCTAATCGTACACTGTTAAATTAGGGACGGCTAGCTCATATAGACTTCGTGAAGCTTTGCGCGAATTTCAAAAACAAACAAATTATCTGTGCACTGCCACAACGAATATCGAAATCCGTTTTCTAGCGTTATAAGTTTACACACTTTCCACTGTACCATTGGGGACCCTCTGGTTTAATAAAAAAACATGATCTTGTTTATAAAATCAGGTAAGTGAATACATCTAACTAGTTATTGTAGGGTACTTTATTTTGCTACGAAAATAGTCAAATGCACATTGCATTCTTTAAAGATTTATATTAACTCAAAGGGACTGAAAATCATTTAATGATCTAAATTATTTTGTAAAGTAACATCATCTTTTTCTCAGTCAACGACACTCAAGACCTTGATATTATTAGTACATTTAATTAACGGGCCCGACATGGCCAGGTGGGTTAAGGCGTTTGACTCGTAATCCGGGGGTCGTGAGTTCGAATCCCCGTCACACCAAACATGCTCGCCTTTTCAGCCATGGGTGGCGTTATAATGTGACGGTCAATCCAACTATTCGTTGGTAAAAGAGTAGCCCAAGATTTGGCGGTGGGTGGTGATGGCAAACTGCTTTCCCTCTAGTCTTACACTGCTAAATTAGGGACTGTTAGCATTGAAAAACTCAGAGGAACTAAAAATTTATCAGAATCTGTAATCTAACTCTAACAACATATTAGTTTAATTTAGTTTGTTAATTCTTGTGAGGAGTTTTTGGTATTTTCAATTATAAGTGTACCAGTGAGACAACACATTAAAGACGTGGTAAAGTATGCCAGGTGTGAAGAAAGATCGAAATTCCTGCACGCTTTCTTAGTTGACACACTTCTTTAACAATATTTTTCACCTGTTGATTCTCAATCTAACAATACATGATTAATGTAACTCACGAGCTTATTAACAGAGTGTTATACGAGCCAACACAAACAGGGTGCGTAATTAATTATAGTTAGACACCCCTTAGTATGAAAGTGCTCTCCCTGATTAACCGGTGATTACAATGATAACTAACAAGGCTGGAGTGAGAGGAGGACATTCCATTATCCATTGCCTTTTTTTTAACGAGCGTTTTATCATCTTACACACGCACATATAGGTGGTTACACAATGCATTTTCACCGATAGCATGTGATAGCAGGTGCGTGAGGTCAAAGGTTACTTTATCATCTGCACCTACGCCATCTATCGTTCTAATTATTCAGATGCCCTTGAAACACGGTGGATATGATTGTGCATTTATTAATCGTGACACCTTTATAATAAACAATGCACTTGTTAGTATTTTGACATATTTATAACAATATCGTGTTCTTGTCAAAATATTAAACTAAGTTACTGCTACCCGTAAGAAACAGGCTTCCTAACGGGAAATTTGTACTGTCCAGGCTTTGATTATTTAACATATAATCAAGATTATGCTTACGTGTTCAAAGTGTGAGACCTTCACCTTTGTTCTGTTGGAACATAAACTGTATATTGAGATATTTTAATTTTGTTAAATTTTGTGCTGAGAAGTAGTTGAAACTCAACGTCTCGCAACGACTTAACTGAAAATAAATTCGTTTCTCTTCCGAACTGTTCTACCTGATAAAGTTAGTTAAAAGCCTTTCTAAATATTGCTTATTCTCCAGCTTGTTCTGAGTGACAGTCTTAATCGAACTATTTTTCTCAAAGTTACTTTTTGTATTATATATAAATTATCTTCTTTTTGAAATTACGAAGAAACTCTTCTGAAATATATAGTTGCGTAATTTAGAATGTTAAACACTGAAATTAGTGTAAAAAGTATAGCTGTGTTTCAAGTGTTATGGAAAGTTAAGGAAAGATTAATAAACCCATAGTTGTCTCTGATCTTCAACTAATAAGCTAGTGGGAAAGCAGCTAGTCAACAGCACTTAACATCAGCTACTGAACTGCTTTTGGTTAAACAAATAATGAAATATGACCGTCAGACTTTTACGACAACGAGATGAAAACCACAAATCTTAAGATCCACAGTCTGGACACTTTAACCACTAGACTACACCTAGCACAAATAAATATGGTTTTTCATTCGTAGAGTTAGTGGCATATTTAATAAAACGAAGCTAAACTGGATATAGAAATCAATTTCTGCGTCAGTGCACATTTAGTGTTTGATTGACATTTGGCAACATAACCCTAAAACGTTGTTTTATAAAGACAAAAATATTAGTTAAAACACATTTTGTTTCTTTGGATATTGGCTTGGCATGGCCAAATGGTTAAAGCACTCAACTAGTAATCCAAGGGTTGCGGGTTCGAGTGTCCGTCACAACAAACATGTTCGCCCTTTCAGCCGCGGGAACGTGTTAATGTGATGGTCAATCCCACTATTCGAAGGTAAAAGAGTAGCTCCAAGAGTTGGCGGTTGGTAGTGGTGACTAGCTGCCTTGTCTCTTGCCTTACACTCCTAACTTAGGGGCGGCTAGCGCAGATAGCCCTGTTGTATCCAAACCAATGTTTGTATATCAGGTAATTTTTAATTATTTAATAAGATTTGGATTTCCTTATCATGAAACTCACACTGAAAATAATGTTAATTAGTTATTCAGTAATTGTTTTCCTTTAGTACAAAACGGATTATATGATAGGTTAATTTGGGTTACTTAAGTAACATAGTCATTAAATGTCGTTATTGCATTAACAATGCTTCAACCACAATTTATCCATTTCTTATGACATCTATGATACTGTTAATTTGGTATTTGCGGTTTGTAATCACAGTCTGATAACACTATATAATAAAATTTTTACTTTTTCTTGTTCGCGGGCAGAAAGTGTTATTTTCCAGTTGCTTATGCCTAAAATAAAGGGAGAAGACCTGTTTTTCTTCTTCAAACTTTGTTTTTCGTGACCTGGAGCGTATAACGAAAACATGATGGGAGACTATATTTGAGGGCTGATACGTGAAAGTGATTTATATTACAGTCGCAAATCTCGAGAAACTACTCATTTCTAAACATTTTTGTATAACTTTGGGATAAAAACATGTAAATCTTGAGTCATATGTTGTTTTATTCAGACCTTATGTAAATGTGCAAATTTTTCCGTTTTTACATATGAAATAGGTTAATTTCTAAATTTCATTATCCAGGTCACAGAAGCAAAGTTTAAAGGGAATAATGGTCATTTTGTGTACTTTTACAACATAAGCAGTTAATAAATAACACACACTATCCAGGAACACAACTTGTGTTACACAGTGTTATTGTTGTAGATTAGGCACAGTATAAGACTGCTAGTGAAAACGAACATTACTAGATCATCATTCTGATATAGTCAGTGGTGATCAATTAGTGGGGTCGCTTTGCCTAATTGTGATCTCTTTAACGAAAGACATCCGACATACACACTTTGTATATTTTTCAGTGAGTGTGTTAGAAAACAGTGCAATGTATAATATTTCTACTAGTTGTTTGTTTGAAATTAAGCACAAAGATACACACAGTGGCCTGGCTGTCTGTGCTCTGTTCGTCACGAGTATCGAAACTCGGTTTCTGACAGTGTGAATCCACAAACATACCGCTGTGCCACTGTAGGGGGGCAGTTATACTTACAAAAATATCTTCTTTGATAAAACTGAAACCGCAGTTTTGATGTTCATGAGCTGTTATCAGCCTATAGCTGTATATGTTTGTCCAGGTTCATGTCATCTATAAGTATATAAGTTCTCGGTTTCTGCATGTTAAGCTACATATCGACCGTACTTACCAGTGACAAACCTGAAGACATATAATGGTAAAAACGAGATTTCGATAACCATGGTTGGCACTGCACAGATGGCCCATTTTGCAGCATTGCGCTTAACAACAAAGAAACAAGGCATATTGTCTCTAAATATATATGCTATAGATTCCAGCATGCCCAGTTTCGTATCATTTCTAACTATATCACTAAGTTTATTTGTTTTTTAATTTTGCGCAAAGCTACACGAGTGCTATTAACGCTAGCTGTTTCTAATTTAGTAGTTTAAGACTAGAGGGTAGGCAGCTAGTCATTACAATCCACCGCCAACTCTTGGGCTACTCTTTTACCAACGAATAGTGGGATTGAGCGTCGCATTATAACGCCCCCACTGCTGAAAGGGCGAGCGCGTTTGATGTGGTGGGGATTCAAACCCGCAACCCTCAGATAACGAGTCGAACGCCTTATATCACTAAGCACGGTAGTGTTTATTTTATAAAGATGGGTCGGCAAAAAAATGTCCGCAGCATAAAGGCACATAGAATGAGTGAGTTTTTCAAGTACAAAGTTTTAACTTTTAATTCTGTCATATCATAACCGATTTGAGATCTAATTACAAACCCTTTCAACCGATCAAACTCAAGGTCTCTTATATTAATTTGGTTTAACCCTGTTTAAAAGAATTTCGATTTGAGGGTAGCTGCGTGGAGATCCTGATGGGTAATGAAATCGAATCGGATATCACGCAACCAATGCTTGGTATTAATAGCAAACCAAAATACAATTATTAAGAAGGGTGTAAAAAAAAAAAGAGTCTCTTACATTAATTTACTGTCATCCTGCCTAAAGCAATTTCATCTGTTATTCCTGAGGCTGCTGGGTATTTCCTCTTAAGCCTAAATAAAAAAAAAATATGCGTGGTGCTTGATTAATAATTACAACTTTGGTTTGTTTTTTGTTAAGTATGAAACCACATAATGGGCTATCTGTGCTGTGCCCACTACAGGTATCGAAACCTGGTTTTAGTCTTCACATTTACCACTGAGCTACTTGGGGGAGTAATTATAGCATCTGTAGAAATCTTATATTTAATTTTAAGTTGTTTTTCGGGCTCGGAATGGTCAGGTGGTTAAGGCACTCGACTCGTAATCCGAGGGTCGCAGGTTTTAATTCCCGTCATACTAATCAGCCATGGGGGCGTTACAATGTGACGGCTAATCCCACTGTTCGTTGGTTAAAGAGTAGCCTACGATTTGCTGATGGGTGGTGATGAGTGTCTACTTTCACTTTAGTCTTGCACTGCTAAATTCGGGGGCGTGTAACGCGGATAACCCGTTGCGCGAACTTCGAAACAAACCAATCACTATGACGATGTAGCGGACTTATTGATTGTAAAATAAGAAAGGTGGTATGGTTTCTTATGAAGCTTCAAGACGAACAAAAAAGGCTTCACGCATTTGTAAAGTTCAAACTTTATAACCTATTACCTTGTGAGTATAGTTTGTTTTCATCGGTGCCATCGTTAATATGTGATCATAATGACTGATGTAGCTAAATGATACTTGAGTGACATCTTATTTGTGGAGACAGCTTTTTAAACGATCGTATTTATGGAATGTTGTCTTATTGTATTTTCCTAATCTCTCTTGTGGTGTTTGATGTCTCGCCACACATTGACATGGCGTTTATTACGGGTAGACCTCATCCGTAGTAAATGTTTAAATTATACTATTTCGAAATTATGTTTAACTGAGTGGTCGAGCGTGGTCTAGTGGTTAGTGTACTGGTGTACAGTGTGAAAGCCTCGCGGTTTGAGGCAGTGATATGCTGTTGAACACGTTTTTGCGTGATGAGGGTGACAGTCAAGTAACTGCGTAGATGACGGATGCGTCGTCTGATGGATAATTAAAACTCGGAACATCTGCAATTGAAATCTTACATGGTGTCTCGTAAGTTGTTACGTATGTGATATAAAGTGGAAAACCCGGTATTAGCTAGTCATTTAAGAACAGTCCAGTTGTATAGTTTTGAGTGTAAAATAGTTGATGTTGAGTTTTTCTCTTGGTCAGAAAATTGTGAACTTAATCAGCTATGATTATTGGCATAGTTACAGTTTTGTAACATTCAATTTCCTACTGTTATTTTTTAAATAAAGATAAAATTTGTTTCTCGAGACATGTAATTAATTCATAATTGTTTCTTGGAACTGCTTAAAACGTCTGTATGCCTTTTCATGTAATTACTGTAATTGTGTCTTCTGATTACAGATACTCCATTCTTTGATAGACATGCGATTTCTTTGTGTTTATATAATATTAAAGACACTCTTTCCAGACACGTTTTTTGAAAAATGAAAATCTTGATAAATTGCCCGAAAGCGTTGTTTGAGCTGACATATTCTTCCACATTTGTAGAGCTTTCCAGCGTGATCACCAGACGAACATTTCAACAGATGCTAAGCGAGCAAGCAAACTTGCTTTTATTTTTCCGGCCAGAAAATGAAAGAAAGTACGCTTCCGTTAGGAGAATCACGATTAGTTTCGTATAGGTAAAGCGTTCTTTCTTGAACAAAGGCAGGTATTTCTGAAGGCAGGCCGATTTGCGACATTCTAACAACACCGAGGTCGGAGTTTTCAAAAGCAAAGCCTTCAAACTGTCTTCCCAAAATATTTAGTCTTAAAGTTCATGTGTTTTGCGCGTAAATCTCGTCCCAAACATGATCTGTGTGTCTGTCTATAGTATTTAATGTGTGTGTGTATGTGTATATATAATGATAACATATGAAGTATTTTGCAGAGAAATGCATATTGTTTTAAGGAACTATTTCCTTTCTCTCAAACGTGTAGAAACTGGTTTGATTGTTTTCAGTTAAAAGTTTGTCTGCTGTTAGATATAAGGATAAACAGATAATTAAGTATGAGACACGTACATCAAAATGTCCAGATTCCTTGGGTATTTATATCTAATGCGGATATTTGTACAAAAAATAGGTATTTCCACTTTTAAACCTTGTGTCGCCGCCACAAATGAAAAGGTTACAACCCATCTATCTTATTAATATGTTACTTTATATTTTCATATAATTTTAAAATTTCAACGGTTTTTGAAGCCTGAATATTTGTAAGTTCCTTGCTTAGGGCGGCATTTAGACAATTCAATTCTATGTACAGATAAAATGAATATTTCATTTAGATTGTTACTATGAATATTGGATGGTTCGTTGTGATTTAAGGTGGTACTGCGTGGACTGTATGATTCGAATTTGATTGGCGCGATGTTTACTGTATGATTCTTTATTATACTACTTAGATTTTGTGGTTTGTTTTTGATACTACGTGTATTGTATGGTTCGGAGTTGGTGCTGTGTTCGCTATTGTATGGTTCCAGGTTGATGCTACTTAGATCGTATGGTTTGAGGTTGGCAGTATATTGAGTTACCATTGTATAGTTATGTAAACTGAATGGTTCAAGGTGTTATTTAAATTGGTAATACATATTTTGTATAGTTAAGATTGATACTATCTAGATTATGTAGTTCAACTCTGGTACTATGTAGGTTTTATAGTTTGAAGTTAATACTGTTCAGATTAATTAGATTTTATGGTTTGATATTGGTGCTACCTAGATTATATAGCTCAGCTTGTATGGTTTGAGGATTGTACTACAAACAATGTGTAGTTCAAAAAACGTTTATTCGTGGTGTACAAAGATTGAAACGGAAAACAAAGGGCGGAATATTTCTCAAGCTAAGTAACCCAGTTATACTGTAGTCTATATTTATTCAGATAGGTCGTAGATGTGGTAACCTTTTTAATTCGAGTAGCTTAAGTATAAGGTAATATTTATTAATTCAAGCATCACACCAGTATGGTAATATTTATTTATTCAAGTAGCTCTTACGTGTGGTAATATCTGTTTATTCAAGTAGCTCTTACATGTTGTAACCTTTATTTATTTAAGTAGCTGTTACATGTGGTAATCTCTGTTTATTCAGGTAGCTCTGACATGCAGTGATCTCTGTTTATTCAAGTAGTTCTGACATGCAGTGATCTCTGTTTATTCAAGTAGTTCTGACATGCAGTGATCTCTGTTTATTCAAGTAGTTCTGACATGCAGTGATCTCTGTTTATTCAAGTAGCTCTGACATGCAGTGATCTCTGTTTATTCAAGTAGTTCTGACATGTAGTGATCTCTGTTTATTCAAGTAGTTCTGACATGCAGTGATCTCTGTTTATTCAAGTAGTTCTGACATGCAGTGATCTCTGTTTATTCAAGTAGCTCTGACATGTAGTGATCTCTGTTTATTCAAGTAGTTCTGACATGCAGTGATCTCTGTTTATTCAAGTAGCTCTGACAT
This sequence comes from Carcinoscorpius rotundicauda, assembly GCA_011833715.1. Classification (NCBI taxonomy): domain Eukaryota; kingdom Metazoa; phylum Arthropoda; class Merostomata; order Xiphosura; family Limulidae; genus Carcinoscorpius; species Carcinoscorpius rotundicauda. The sequence goes on from CM022393.1 coordinate 145,103,413, forward strand.
GCAATGATCTCTGTTTATTCAAGTAGTTCTGACATGTAGTGATCTCTGTTTATTCAAGTAGTTCTGACATGCAGTGATCTCTGTTTATTCAAGTAGCTCTGACATGTACTGAGCTCTGTTTATTCATGTTTTAAGTAACTCGTACAATAGAACCTTGGTTACTCGGGTAGTTCAATACACGTGGTAAGTATTCATGTTTTAAGTACAATAAAACCTTGGTTACTCGGGTAGTTCAATACACGTGGTAAGTATTCATGTTTTAAGTACAATAAAACCTTGGTTTCTCGGGTAGTTCAATACACTGGTAATTATTCATGTTTTAAGTACAATAAAACCTTGGTTACTCGGATAGTTCAATACACTGGTAATTATTCATGTTTTAAGTACAATAAAACCTTGGTTACTCGGGTAGTTCAATACACTGGTAATTTTTCATGTTTTAAGTACAATAAAACCTTGGTTACTCGGGTAGTTCAATACACGTGGTAATTTTTCATGTTTTAAGTACAATAAAACCTTGGTTACTCGGGTAGTTCAATACACTGGTAATTATTCATGTTTTAAGTACAATAAAACCTTGGTTACTCGGGTAGTTCAATACACTGGTAATTATTCATCTTTTAAGTACAATAAAACCTTGGTTACTCGGGTAGTTCAATACACTGGTAATTATTCATGTTTTAAGTACAATAAAACCTTGGTTTCTCGGGTAGTTCAATACACGTGGTAATTATTCATGTTTTAAGTACAATAAAACCTTGGTTACTCGGGTAGTTCAATACACTGGTAATTATTCATGTTTTAAGTACAATAAAACCTTCGTTACTCGGGTAGTTCAATACACTGGTAATTATTCATGTTTTAAGTACAATAAAACCTTGGTTACTCGGGTAGTTCAATACACTGGTAATTATTCATGTTTTAAGTACAATAAAACCTTGGTTACTCGGGTAGTTCAATACACTGGTAATTATTCATGTTTTAAGTACAATAAAACCTTGGTTACTCGGGTAGTTCAATACACTGGTAATTATTCATGTTTTAAGTACAATAAAACCTTGGTTACTCGGGTAGTTCAATACACTGTAATTATTCATGTTTTAAGTACAATAAAACCTTGGCTACTCGGGTAGTTCAATAAAGTTGTACATTGAACCCTTTATTTATTTAAAATTATTTAACCAAAAGATCATTTTTTAAATTAAAAAAAATTATATGCTAGAGTAACATTTTTTTTAATATACATATTGAAACACACACACCCTCTTGGTGAGTGAGCGATAAGCCTGCGAGCCCCTAGCGTGCAGAATCGGGGTTCAGTACGTGTGGTGGACATAGCACAGATAGCAGTTTTGTGCATAACTAACGTATCTCTTTACCCATAACTATGTGCAGTACCTGTGCAGATCCATAAGCACTTTTTGAATGTGCTATGAAGTATCAATTGAATACACTTTCACACACACACAAAATCTGGTGTATAAATCAGCTTCACCTCTTGTTGTAGCCCCCCGCTAGTACAGCGGTAAGTCTACGGATTTACAACGTTAAAATCAGATGTTCGATTCCCCTCGGTGGGCTCAGCAGATAGCCCGATGTGGTTTTGCTTTAAAACACCCACACACCCCTCTTGTTGTAAATTTAACTTATTCTCTTATTAAAATCAAAATAAAGAGATATGTGAAGCAAAAAACCATTATGTACTAAATTATGTGAAGCTCAGAACCATTATGTACTTAATTATGTGAAGCATAGAATCATTATGCACTTAATTATGTGAAGCATAGAATCATTATGTGCTTAATTATGTGAAGCTTGGAACCATTATGTGCTTAATTATGTGAAGCTTAAAACCATTATGTACTTAAGTATTTGAAGCTAAGAACCATTATGTGCTTCATAAGATAACTTGTCTTGTAACACGCTATTTAAACACTTAAATATGTATTTGTTTCGGAAATTTGCGCACGTACTTATCATCCATAATTTTGAACTTATAGGCTAAAGGGAATATGGCTAGTGAACACCACCCGTCGCCAACTTCTGTGCTACTGTAAGTGATTAGTGGGACTTGATCGTTACTCTTATAACTCAACAACTTGCAGAATGAGTTATAGAAGTATTGGGACGTGAGGCATGATTCTTCAGATCCAGAGAATAGCGGGATAAACACATCCGACTTGCACTGTACAACTACGTAACACCTTTATAGTTTTAGAACACCTGGGTTATAACAACAACAAAGACAAGCTGGTAGTACTTGAGAGGCATCTCCCCCTAAGCGTTTGGAATAAGCTATTGCTAGTAATTAAAGTCGTAATAATGTGACAAAGATCGTGGAATATCAGATGCCAGTACAAAATAAGCTATTGCTTTATCAAATTGTATATTCAAAACCGAAACATGCGACTAGTTTTTACTGGTAAAAATATCTAAAAATTAAAGTTTAAACATTTACGGTTGTTTTCTAGTGTATCGAATTTAGTTTTCAGGAGGATTTTTATGAAAGAGGAAAATGTAGGATTCTTCCAAAAACAAGAATAAACCTGTGTTTCTAGGACAACACAACTTCCAGATACATGTTATAACAACTGACTAACACTAATCTCATTCAACTACAGTATTGAACATTAACCACAGTTGCTACTTTGCCCTCCGTTTTCTCTCTTTCATCTGGAGATGTTCTTAGTTAACATCTTTCTCACCAGGTGGCGTAAGACCTAAATCAGCTCCAACTTTGCATGCTTCTTATCAAAAGGTGAAAAAACTGAAGGCATTCCTAATTAGCATGTTTCTCACCAGGTGTCGTAAGACCTTGAGATGTTCCTACTTTAAATGTTAATGATTAGATGGTTAAGGAACTGGAGATATTCCTATTTAGAATGTTAGCTTAAGACCTGGAAACGTTCCTACTTAGCATGTTTCTCAACAAAAAAAAAGCCTTGTGTTTAAACACATGGTTTCTTAGCCTAACATTTAAAGAGAACAAACGAGCCTATTGGTCCTGCAAGGTTGTTCCAGCCACTAAATTAAATGTAGATAAATTCAAAGCCAGCCTTTATCATTCAAATATTTATCCAACCTTCCCTTAAACTTACTGCTTTCACCACATCTAAAAACTCATTCCAAAGGACAACTTGGTTAATATTCTCACTGCTTCATTGCTATGAAGGAATTCTCGAAGATTCTTGTACGGTTGAAACGTGGGTCCGGCATGGCCAAGCGTGTAAAGGTGTGCGACTCGTAATCCGAGGGTCGCGGGTTCGAATCCCAGTCGCAACAAACATGCTCGCCCTTTCAGCCGTGAGGGCGTTATAATGGTACGGTCAATCCCACTATTCTTGGGTAAAAGAGTAGCCCAAGAGTTGGCGGTGGGTGGTGACGACTAGCTGCCTTTCCTCTAGTCTTACACTGCTAAGTTATGGACAGCTAATCTTCGTGTAGCTTTATCTGAAATTAAAAAAATATAATATCTACATATAGCCCCCCCTAATTTGATATTGATAGTTTATAGGAAAGGGGTGAGCCAACAGTAACCACCCTTAACTCTTGAATTGTTTCTCACTCAATAATAAGATTTTACCACCATTCTTTTATTGTACCAATCATAATGGGACGCAGACTTCAACCTTTAAATATACACATCCGGACGCTTAACTTCGGTGTCACTTCCTGTCTGTTTTTGATTTAAAAAACAATACAAGATACGTGAACAAATGAACTTTCTGCTACTATGTCGATACTGGTCTCTGGGCTCTGCATCGCCGGGTGGGTTAAGGCGTTTGACTCGTAATCTGAGGGTCATGGGTTCGAATCTCGTCGCACTAAACATGCTCGCCATTTCAGCCGTGGGGCGTTATAATGTGACGGTCAATCCCACTATTCGTTGGTAAAAAAGTAGTTTAATAGTTGGCGGTGGGTGGTGATGACTAACTGCCTTCCCTCTAGTCTTACACTGCTAAATTAGGGACGGCTAACACAGATAGCCCTCGAATTACTTTGCGCGAAATTCCAAAACAAAACTTGTCTCTGTCTTAATTTATGTGGCATTTTAGTAACATTACTGTTCATGTATTAGAGCAGCATATACAAAACACCTGATGCTTGTTTTTGTTTTTTTTTTTTAATTATGCACATATCGAGTAAGAATAATTAACCACTTGGAAAACAGGCGAGTTGCGCATGATCGTACACACCCAAGATGGAATGTTAAATTTTAAAACTTGTGACAAACTTTCTTAATGTTTTTTAATTCTTACGAGGCGTGTTCCTTTTTTAATGCGATTAACATGCTTAACTTTATTAGATCGCACGTGCATTAGAAAGGGTTAATAACCTTCAGTAATTAGTTACACAGTAGATTTAAACTTAAATTACCATACCAAAACATTGATATTTTGGACTGTACAGAACTCGCTCTTATATTACTGGGACAGGAGCACTGTCTTCGGTGTATGTGAGTTTCATTTTGAAATAATAGTTCAGACGAAATGCACCAAGTAAACAACACCGCCCCAGCTCTTGGGTTACTCTTTACCAACGAACAGGGGAATTGATCGTCACATTATAACATGAAAGAGAGAAAATGTGCGAGTGAGGAAAGTATGTGACAGTAGTGAAGTCATGTCTTTAAGTCAAAATACTAGGTGTTAATGTCGTAAGATTACAACATTGTCATTAGACTAAGGTGTAAACATTTTAGCTAGTTATGGAAACGCAGAATGTACCAGAAAAACTAATAAAGAACTGTTTTGGATTATGAAATACAAAAGTAGCTTGTAGAAATTATACGAGAATCAGTTTAAAAAGCCTTATTTTAACAGCAGTTTAACTCTATCAAGCAATAATATTTTTATTATTTTCACTTATTTTCAGAGAAGGCAGCTAATAAACACCACCCACCGCCAACTCTTGGGTAATTTTTTTTCTCAAACAATGAAATTGACCGACATAACCATAACGTTCCCACGTAGGAAAGAATGAGCGTATTCAGTGAGAGGGATTCGAACCCGCGACCAGTAGATTGCGGGTTAAGCGCCTTAATTTCCTGGCGATATCCAGCCAGTATTTTACGAAAATATTTATATACATAAAGTATTGTTGTTTTTTCTTAAGGTACGCTTTAAATGTCAAAAGTTCACGAAGCGTTAGCAACCATTACAGACTTTTGTTTGTTTGTTTGTTTGTTTGTTTTGGAATTTCGCACAAAGCTACTCGAGGGCTATCTGTGCTAGCCGTCCCTAATTTAGCAGTGTAAGACTAGAGGGAAGGCAGCTAGTCATCACCACCCACCGCCAACTCTTGGGCTACTCTTTTACCAACGAATAGTGGGATTGACCGTCACATTATACATCCCCACGGCTGGGAGGGTGAGCATGTTTAGCGCGACGCGGGCGCGAACCCGCGACCCTCGAATTACGTGTCACACGCCTTACGCGCTCGGCCATGCCAGGCCCATTTCAGACTTAAACTATGTAATAAAGATCGTGTTAAGAAATATTTTTGGATACTTCTAATTTTGAACCCTAAGAGGGCAAAATAAATAAGTAACTTGATTAACGCGTTCTTTATTTCAAGTCTTAGGCCTATTAGTTTTCAATTCTTTGTTCTCTAAATCATGGCATTGCCTTTAGACGTGTTTGTTTTTGAACCCTCAGTGGATACAAAATTAAGTCAAATCATCTGCATGTTTTAGGCCCATGGTTTATTGTGCTTCGCCAACGTTTCACGTGGGATAATTTTTTTTATTGGCTTAACTTACATCGCAATCCATGTGTTATTATTAGATTTCAATGCATCTTTCCATTGTGAAACAGTTCCATGTTTATATGGATTTACTCCCTAAACCTACAGCCCGGCATGGCCAAGCGTATTAAGGCGTTCAACTCGTAATCTGAGGGTCGCGTTTTCGAATCGTGGTCGCACCAAACATGCTCGCCCTCCCAGCCGTAGGGGCGTTATAATGTTACGTTTAATCCCACTATTCGTTGGTAAAAAAGTAGCCCAAGAGTTGGTGGTAGGTGGTGACGACTAGCTGCCTTCATTCTATTCTTACACTGCTAAATTAGGGACGGCTAGCGTAGATAGCCCTCGAGTAGCTTTGCACGAAATTCAAAAACAAACAATCCCCAAACCTGAGAACATGATCCATTAAATGACAGTATCAAATATATGTTTATTGTTTAACGTATGTTGACTAGAGTTTTTAGTTAACAGCGTCTGTGGCCGCCCCTTCGAGTTACGAGAAAAGCACATTTTACAGTCAGGTCAGTCGTGAGATTAGACGCCGCTGAGACCTCAAGTGAAACTTAAACTCTGTGATGAACAACACATCAGTTTATATTTAAAATATTAACAAAGCAGGAGGATTTATTGTTACTCGGACAACGTTTCATTAATAAACTTTCTCAGCCTTGACTAATTTTCCAATTAGGTCAAACCCTATCTTTCCAAACGTCTTTACAGAGCAGCAAAACTGAGCAAGAGATTTCTTCTCCAAAATGTATAGAAAGAGAATATAATATTATGTAATATATTCTCCATCTTAAGTTGTTGTTGTTTTTTTAGTGGGTGACGACGTAACTTCACACACCTTACCATATCACGACGTATTTATGTTCACTCGGTACTGGACTTTTTATTTGGTATTCATAGTTCCACTGTAGTTTGTTTTAATATTGTTAGTCTAGTGCTGTACTTTATATGTTGTTATCATTTAGAAATTCAAAGTCGATCCCTTTATAAACATTAGGCTTAGCTTCAAGTATCTAAATATTAAACTGTCTAATGTCAAACACAATTTATTCTTGATGACGAGAAACGCACTTGAAATAAAAATGTATCTCAGAACGGTTGGTATTAACACTTTTATTGATAAGTAGAGAACAAAGTTTCGACTTTCCCAGGTCATTTTCATGTTAACGTTGTTCTCTCCTTATCAATAAAAGTGTTATATTTCTTAAGCCTTGTGCGCTACTCTCAGATTACCACTTTCAATCCTTTCAATAAATCACGTAACATTTTAGGTTTAAGGAGTTACCTGACAGAGCCAACCGAAACCACTACAGAAAACAACAGATAATTTCGAGGTTTATGTGAAACGTTTGTATAAAGCTAAATTATATCTATTGTTTAGGAAGTCCGATGATGCCTAGATTTGTGTGTTAGAAAACACCGGTGGGTGAGGTAACCTGGGTGGTATGACCGTCAGGTCAACTTTAATGTGCAGTTTGTTGATCAACAGTTGATAGAAACAACACGCATCCCCTGTCTTTCTTATTTTATAATTTATCAGTTTGATATTTAATAATTTATCGTTTGCTTCTGTATAATTATCACCTTCACTCCTTGATATTTTTATAAAAGAGGATTTGAATAACAGATAATATTTAATAAGAAAAACAAAAAGAAACATTTTTTTTCAATATAAATGATCAAACTGATTAATAGATTTCCTTGGCTCTGTACTTCAAAATCAAACCACACACTCCATTTTGATATGATGTGAAAATTCAACTACATTGTAGCCTAGTAATCAGATGATAAAATTAAAATCTGTAAAATTAAATTCTGTTTTTACTTTTACAAATGTTAAATGTGTTTAAATTACATTTTGTACAGCTACTTGTAAGACCTAGAAACAAAATATTTTGATTTTCTTTAATTAAATGTAAGGTTCTTGTTAGTATCTCCAGCTCTGGTTCGTTTCCTTAATTCTACCAAAACCTTGTTAATAAGTTGATCAACTGGTACTGTCACGTGTGTGATTCCTGTTGGTATTCCAAGCTCTGCTTCATTTCCATAATATTAAAAAACCTTGTTAATAAGTTGATCAACTGACACCGTCATGTGTGGTATTCTTGTTGATATTTGCAGCACTGGTTCGTTTCCTTAATTCTATCAACACCTTGTTCATCAGTTGGGCCTCTGGTACCGTCACGTGTGGTATTCTTGCTGGTATTCGTACCTCTGGTTCATTTCCTTAATTCTATCAACACCTTGTTCATCAGTTGGGCCTCTGGTACCGTCACGTGTGGTATTCTTGCTAGTATTCCTACCTCTGGTTCATTTCCTTAATTCTACCAAAACCTGGTTCACCAGCTGATTTTCTTGATTCTTGTTGGTATTTCCAGCTCTGGTTCGTTTCCTTAATTCTACCAAAATTTGTTCATCAGTTGGTCCTCTTTTACCGTCACGTGTGGTATTTTTGTTGGTATTTTTAGCTCTTATTTGTTTTAATTCTTTCAATACCTTGTTCATCAGTTGATCCTCTAGTACCGTCACTTGTGAATTCGTGTTCGTATTTCCAGCTTTGGTTCTTTTCCTTAATTCTGCGAAAACATTGTTCATCATTCGATCCCCTGGTACTATTGCGTGTGGTATTATTGTTGATATATTTAGTTTGTTCCCTTAATTCCACCAAACGTTGTTTATCAGCTGATTCTCTGGTACCGTTATGTGTGGTATTATTGCCGATATTTCCAGCCCTGGTTTATTTCCTTAATTCTGCCAAAACCTTTTTCATCAGCTGATATTCTTGTCGGTTTTCCCAGCCCTGGTTCATTTCCTTAATTCTGTCAAAACCTTTTTCATCAGCTGATATTCTTGTCGGTATTCCCAGCCCTGGTTTATTTCCTTAATTCTACCAAAACCTTGTTCATCAGCTGATATTCTTGTCGGTATTCCCAGCCCTGGTTTATTTCCTTAATTCTACCAAAACCTTGTTCATCATCTCGATGCTTTTAAACATCGACGTTTGTTTCACGTTGAGAACAACAGTCAACATCAGTCTACATTGTTTACAAGTTTCACTCTTACTGGCAGGTTTACCTTGAGAAACTTGTTGCTGTAAATCACTGACTGCTGTAGCATGACCCTGCCCTAGAACTGACAAAAGAGTAATCAATCTCTAGCCTCCTACTCCTGGAAACCGAGGAATATTGGAAGTTGCAGCTGGATCATATGTCTGGTCTCTACTGTTGGGGGCGGAATGGAGATCATATCAAAAGAGGACTAACCACTGATCAAGGCGTGATCTTGATCCTATCGAAAAAGGTAATCCATTGTTCAAGCTAGAATGCTAATTTTACGTCACGTTTCCAGGAAAATATCAAGAATAGATAAGATCTTTTGTATATTAGGGTTAGATACTGGTCTGAACTAAATCGTGTCTCGATAGAACATGCACAGTCCTTATAAGGAGAATGGATAGAGAACTGAGATGAGCTGTGTTCTTATAAAACCATTAAAGCTCATTCGTGCATTCAGTGTGTCCAAAGATAAGAAAATGCATTAAAAAACAAGGATTGAAGCAACGACCTTTAGCTCTAAGGACACTGACGAAACAACGACTGATTTGAATATTTCCTCAGATGGAAAGCTGTATGAAATAAAATTAGGATGGTAGTAACCAACACTTTTAACATATGTTACTGCTTACGAAAGAAAAAAACCGACTCAAAAACTGTTAACTAGTTGCAAGCAGGACAAGGATGGTAGGAACAACTACTCTTAGTAAAGTTACTTACCTAAAACGTCCCCAATGGCTCTGTAATAAGTTTGCAACCTTGTAACGCTGAAACCCGGGTTTCACTGGAAACAGCAAAGATAGCCCATTGTTTAGATTTGCTCTTAACAACAAACGATTTCACTGTAAAACAACTGTGTTGATTATAAGTATAAAGAGAAATAGGGCATTCATATCGTGGGGCAGAGAATGACTTGTCATTAGTGTAACAGCGTGTTGATTCACTTGTCATTAGTGTAACAACGTGTTGATTCACTTGTCATTAGTGTAACAACGTGTTGATTCACTTGTCATTAGTGTAACAACGTGTTGAATCACTTGTCATTAGTGTAACAACGTGTTGACTCACTTGTCATTAGTGTAACAACGTGTTGACTCACTTGTCATTAGTGTAACAGCGTGTTAGTTCAGCTGTGTTTGAAGCCTCACTTCTCATTAGAGTAACAACGTGTTAGTTCAGATAGCTGTGGTTGGAGCCTCACTTCTCATTAGTGTAACAACGTGTTAGTTTAGCTGTGTTTGGAGCCTCACTTGTCATTAATGTAACAACGTGTTAGTTCAGCTAGCTATGGTTGGAGCCTCACTTGTCGTTAGTGTAACAACGTGTTAGTTCAGCTAGCTGTGGTTGAAGCCTCACTTGTCGTTAGTGTAACAACGTGTTAGTTCAGCTGTGGTTGGAGCCTCACTTGTCGTTAGTGTAACAACGTGTTAGTTCAGCTGTGGTTGGAGCCTCACTTCTCATTAGAGTAACAACGTGTTAGTTCAGCTAGCTGTGGTTGGAGCCTCACTTGTTGTTAGTGTAACAACGTGTTAATTTAGCTGTGTTTGGAGCCTCACTTGTCATTAATGTAACAACGTGTTAATTCAGCTGTGTTTGGAGCCTCACTTGTCGTTAGTGTAACAACGTGTTAGTTCAGCTGTGTTTGGAGCCTCACTTCTCATTAGAGTAACAACGTGTTAGTTCAGATAGCTATGGTTGGAGCCTCACTTCTCATTAGAGTAACAACGTGTTAGTTCAGATAGCTATGGTTGGAGCCTCACTTCTCATTAGTGTAACAACGTGTTAGTTCAGCTGTGTTTGGAGCCTCACTTCTCATTAGAGTAACAACGTGTTAGTTCAGCTAGCTGTGGTTGGAGCCTCACTCGTCGGTAGTGTAACAACGTGTTAGTTCAGTATTCCTCATTCGTTGTCAGTTTTTAACCATCTTTTTCAATTATATTAACTTGTGTAATTTAATGTCGGCTCTTAACTGTTTGTTTTGTATCTACTAACTTGAATTTAAAAGATCTGTATTTTAGTTTTGATTTTTAGTTATTTGTTTTGTTTATACTAACTTGGTTCAGACACATCCATCACTTTGTGTCATTTTTAACCACCTGCATTGCTTTTAGAAATTTCATTCAAAATTAATGGGTAGAAGATAAATTTTTTTTCTTCAAAATATAATGTTTTTATTTAAAGAGATGAATATGTAGCTGAGAAACTTTATTAACGGATATTCCTTCCATTTTAGATATATAACGGATTTATTGTTATACATTTGTTTTAATACCTACGTTTGTTTCAGTTTGGTGTAGATGACATATTTTTGAATCCATATTGGGCAAGTACCTTCTGTTCTCTAAATCTGTAAAAGATTCTTGAGAGTAAGAATCAACAATATTTGTTTTGCGAAAACGCTAACGTGTTCAAACATTTTTGAAGATTGAAGAATCTCGCTTAAATTATACAAACTGGCTCGTCGAAAGTTTGTTTGTGTTTTCTTATAGCAAAGCCACATTGAGCTATCTGCTGAGCCCACCGAGAGGAATCGAACTCCTGATTTTAGCGTTGTAAATCCGTAGACTTACCGCTGTACTAGCGTGAGGGGGCTCATCGAAAGACAAAATAGAATATTACTGATCAGCTACAGTCAGTTTACCATAAGTCTCAGAAGATATAATTATGATTAACGTTTATTAATCGAAAAAATAAACTGCAAAATCTGATCAGGAACGTTTACAGATTTTTGGACATTACAAACGTTTCAACTTCATTGACTGAACTTCCAACGTTGGAATTTCTACGAGGACATTAAATATCTTCTCCAGGAAAAGTCAGTTTATAAGCGGCGTAAAGCCAGCCAAGAAAAGACAGCTAGTTTGCTTAGGCGAAGTTTAACAATATCAACTCAGAATTAATTTCCTTATCAAGGACCTGGACCGTTGATAAAATATTCAATTCTAGACTGTATAGTAGATTGAATATTGTTTGTGAGTTTGTAAATTTTTGTATATAAATACTTATTTGTATGAACTATTTGTAATAACTGTTATTACATTTATATATATATATATTTGTGATAAGAAAAAAATTGTATCCATCAGTCTTGTTTAGAAATATTGTAAATGTGATACACATTTACATTAAATTCACTCCTGAAATAAATTTTCCGGCTATTTGAAATCTTAATACGTAACGTACGTAACATAATAAATGACAAACGTATCAGAGGTCAGAGTTTACACCCAGCGTCCACTGACCTTTCGTGTTCCTGCGTCACTGCTTACCATATGATAAGCACCACGTGGTTATAGTTTTATTCTTCAACAGTAACAAACTTTACCATCTGTTTTTCAGGAAGAAGAGTCTAGCATATTTGTTTCCTTAACGTCCTAATTTATAATTCTCACTTTGTTTTATCCGAATAAGATGTTCTATTTACCTGTGCGTTTGAATGTAAAGACACTGCAGTATAAATATCTTCAGGTCAGTGACGTAAGAACTTCTGATTGCCAAGAGAAACGACTTTGAGCAAACTTGAAACCGTCAGGCACAATTTGCACAAGCAGTGACAAATTAAACATAATTAAACGATAGAAACTTTGGGAAAATAATGTCTGACTGTAAGCTGATTAAATATCTCCGTTACAGATTTAGCTGGAATAAAAGTACCGTTTCAAGTCACGGGTGTTATTGTTTTTACCTTTGTAGAATATGATTTTTTTTGTATGATAATAGCAAGTGGTTTTTGGCATGCAAAGTTAATAATATTTTGGAAATACCTACTTTAAGACATTCATTTTTTATTAATAAAATCAACTTTTAAAGATAAGGGCTTTTAGCGTAGCTTCTTACAGCTTGGAAGGTTATATTTGATTTGTTAGCTTTTATTAAGAAGTACAAAACTGGAAAATTGCCTTAAAAATTCAGCCAGTTTAAAAATTTGCTTTAATATCACGCACGTGTTAGGTAACAAGAAGTTATTTATTTATTTTGAGCTAATTTAAACGTTGCATCAAGCACGTGCTTTCAAAGAACGTCAATAAGCAAAGAAAATAAATACATGGAATTTTGTTTAGAACTACACTTTTGTAACAACGTGTTAATTCAGCCTTCCTCACTCGGTGTTGGTTCTTAACCGTCTGTTTCATATCTACTAACTTGAGTTTGAAAGATCTGTATTTTAGTTTCGGTTTTAGTTATCTGTTTTGTTTCTATAGGGTGTTCGGAAAGTCGCTGTGCAATTTTCTAATCATATTTTATTCAGTCAGTTTCAAGCCAGCAACTGATAGCGGTGTTTAGAAACAAAATAAGAAGGATTCAGTTCTGTATTGATGCCAATAGGGGTCACTTTCAACATTGTTTATAATTGTCATTCATATTTACCTCCTGTATTCTGTATTGAAACATGTTTGTTAATAAATATGTAAGTGCACAGTGGCTTTCCGAACACCCTGTACTAACTTGGTTCAGACACATTCATCACTTTATGTTATTTTCAGCCACCTGTATTGTTTTTAGAAATTTCATTAAAAAATCATGTCTATAAGTGTTTAAAAAATCAAAATATAAGATTTTTAATTAAAAAGAGATGAAAATATAGTTGAGAAACTTCACTAACGGATGTTCTTATCATTCTGAAGGTCAGAGTTTACAGCCAGTGTCCACTGTTCTCCCGTGTTCCTGAATCACTGCTTACCATGTGGTAAGAACCACGTGGTTATAGTTTTATTCTTCAACAGTAACAAACTTTACTATATTTTTCTTAAGCATATTTCTTTCTTTAACGTCCTAATTTATAATGCTTACTTTGTTTTATCCGTATACGATGTTCTATTTACCTGTGTGTTTGAATGTAAAGACACTGCAGTATAAATATCTTCAGGTCAGTGACGTAAAAACTTCTGATTGCCAAGAGAAAGGACTTTGAGCAAACCTGAAACCGTCAGACACAACTTGCACAGATAGTGACAAATTAACGGTAGTTTACGCTACATACGTTCTTTCTTCTGTGCTTTGACAAATGAAAATTTAGTACCTTTAATGGAAGTTTCGTTCTTGATCTGTTTCCGTAATGATTTCTACAGCTTCCAGTTGCTTCCTATAGGGGGAGCGAAGTTTGCCCATCTCTCTATTTCTATGCCATTGCTTCACACGTGAGACATGTTAGTAATGCAGGTTTTATTTTGTAACTAAACATAAATCTACACAATGGGCTATCACAATGTTTTATTTATCACGGGAATCGAAACTCGATTTCTAGCGTTGTAAGTCCGAGACGTACCGGTGTGAACTGGAAGCGAGTGTAGTAAGAATGTTAACAAAGCATTCTTTAACTGTAGCAACCTTTAGCACCTTTTTAAATCATGAGAACTTCAGATAAGTACTGTGTGACTATACGTTACTCACTTATCGTTATTACAGATTTATCTAGAACAAAATTACCGTTTCAAGTGACGTATGCTGCCCTTTATTAGAACATGACTTTTTATGTAGGTTAATTACAAATTGTATTTATTCGTATCTTTGTGTACTCTAGTTATGAATCTCCTAAATTACTCCTATCTGGACTACAATATCCAAGCACATGTTTACTTATTTTTCAATTTCGCGCAAAGCTACACGAGGACTATCTGTGCTAATCGTCCCTAATTTAGTAGCGTAGAATTAGAAGGAAGGCAGCCAGTCATCACCACCAACTGCCAACTTTTCGGCTACTCTTTCATCAACGAATAATGAGATTGGTCGTGACATTATAACGCCCCCACGGCTGAAAGGGCGAGTATGTTTGGTGTGACAGGGATTCGAACCCGCGACCCTCAAATTACGAATCGAGCGCAGTAACCACCTGGCCATGTTGGGCCTTATTGAAGTGTAAAATTAAGAATATTTTGGAAACACGCACTTTAATTTATTAATCTTATATTAGCTTTTAGAAATACAAAGCTGTTAAGTTATCTTGAAAAATTCAACCAATTGCAAATTTGCTTTCATGTCACGCATGTGCAAGATAACCAGAAACGTTTTTGATTTATTTTGAGTTACTTCAAACGTTGCACGTCATTCGAAAGAATGTTAATAAAGAAAAATAAATTCATGGAATTTTGTTCGTCAGCGGCCAATGGAATGTCTGTCTATCTGAGCAAAGAAGTGCCACCTCCTCGCCCACGCGCGACTGCTTTGCCCCAGGTGGTTCATCCCTTGAAAGTTGTACTTGTCTAATACGAGAGCTGCACAAGGAAAATCATGTCTATATAAAAAAAAATATTTACTGGTTAAAATATCTTAATTTTCACACTCTATTTGTTTTATTTAATCATAGGTATTCCATATGAGAAGTAAGGCTTAATAGTGTTGTTCTGCAGAACAATTAAAGTATTTGTGGAAACTATGGAAACTTGATGTGTTTCCTGAATATAACTAAATATATACGTTACATTGTGAGTTACAATATTTCTACAATGTTTATTCAAAGAATTGAATAGATCAAAATAAAGCGTTCAACTAGGTCGAAATGAAACGTGACTATGTCGCTATGAACTATGCGAGTAGGTTAAAATGTTAAAACGAAACAAATGACAAGGTTGAAATGAATCTAGTGACCAGATCACTCATGAAGTATTTGGCTACGTTAAAACGAAGATAGTTAATAGACTGATATAAAGCACGTGACTATGCTGTAATGAAAGAAGCTACTAAGTCACTATGAAGGATATTAGTAAATCAAAATGAAACAGAACTAAACGGGTGATTAAGTTCCAACGAATCATCTACAATATTTGTTATATGTGTGGTTGCCCAGTATGTGACTTGATTAAAATAAGAATCAAAGATGTGACTGGGTTGAACATAAACTGTATTTTACTTCTTTGTTTCATGTCTTTACGCAAAGCAACAAAAGGACTATCTGTGGACAGTCGCCCCAAATTTTAAACTGGCAGGTAATTAATGGACAACGGACGTTATCCATGTCAGACTACACTTGCCATCACTGGCCATCACTTCTATAGCCCACTGAAGTTCCCAAAGTGCGGAGCGCGCTACTGCAGCAAAGATGGGGACCTTGTAAGTGACTAAGAACAAAAATGTGTGACTAGGTTAAAATTAAGTGTGCTTTAAGTTGAAAGCAAGGCACGTGATTTGGTTGAAATGAAGTGAATGGATGGAATAAACTGCTCCTTCGTTCATACAGGGTGTTCGGAAAGTCATTGTGAAGTTTTGTAATCACGTGTCTATTCGGTTTATTTCAAGCCAGCAACTGATAGCGGTGTTTAGAAACAAAATAAGAAGGATCCAGGCCTGTATTGATGCCAACGGGGGTCACTTTCAACATTGTTTATAATTGTCATTCATATTTACCTCCTGTATTCTGTATTGAAACATGTCTGTTAATAAATATAGTGCACAGTGACTTTCTGAACACACTGTAGTTTAGCAAAACGAGATATTCTTCAGGTAGAATTTTATAAATTTTTGTTTTTTTCCAAATGTGAGGAGTTGTAAATATAATAAGTTTCGAAACTAATGGCCTTCGAGTTACATGATCTGCAAGTCAGATTGTCCGCGTGACTTTTCGACATAAGGAATTCATTGCGTGGGCTCAACCTGACCCAATGCTACAAGAAGCTATCGCTTTTTGGGTTTTTTTTGCTGATCATGTGTGTAGCTCTGTACCATGGATTTTGTATACAAACTATGACCTCTAAAATCGTACAGGAACAAAGTATTCTAACTAAAAAACCATAAAAATTTAAGTATTGGGTATAACGTACCATAAATTAGGAGCTAATAAGATAATATGTGGTTTGTCAAGCTGGCGTAGTTCATGTGTAATTTATAAAACAAGACGGAACCATTGCAAATTCTTAGAGGTTAGTAAGCATTTTGCAATATTAGTTATACACTTTATAAATTGCAAAATGCTAACTAACCTCTTACAATTTGCAATGGTTCGGTCTTCGATTTCTAATGACAAATGCTGTAGTTAACATGATTTTAGGCCTATTGATTTCGGCAGTGACTTGTGGGAGACAAGAGATGTGTTGTTTGTAATTAAACACAGAGCTACCACTAAAAGCTATCTGTGTTATGCCCACCACAGGTATCGAAACCTGGTTTCTAGCGTTGTAAATTCTCAGACATAACGCTGTACCACTAAAGGACAACAAAAGATAGAACTTGAATTCCTCCCCTCTCATTGGCTTAGCGGTAATTTAACGGGCTTTTAACACTAAAATTCAGGTTTTGATACCCATGGTGGACATGGCTTTATGCCTAACAAGAAACAAAGAAGATTTGAAAGGCAATTTTTATACACTTTTAATCTTTTATCTAAAATGGGAAACGGGAAAGAAAAAAACATTTCCAGGTAATATATATAAATTGTTTATTATAAATATTAAAACTTTGTCGTAGATACATCTGAAAGAATATAATTTCATTTTCGTTTAGTGTGTTTCATTATATTTAGATCTCAGTATGTGTGTTCTTATAGCAAAGCCACATCGGGCTATGTGCTAAGTACCCCGGGACTGGAACCGTTGATTTTAGCGTTGTTAATCCGTATACATATCGCTATAATAGCGTCAGGCTAGAGATATTTATGTCTGACGAATAAAATTCATTATTTGTTTCCTTCTCTATTGATTTGTAACTATATTTTGACATGACTCAAATATAAAGAGGAAAAAATCCTTCAGTAAATACATTAAGGTTATTCATGTTAACATGCTTCCTACTGTAATTGTAAATATAATATTGTGTAATACAAATTTATTTTTTCTAATATATACGTCAAAATAAACTCAAATGATAATTATAAACTTCAGAGTTCTTAACCAACAAAAGAACGATAAAAACTGAATGCATAAGAAATTAAACAAAATAGAAAATTTGAAGAATAAGTGGTTTAAACGACCGTCGACATCCCGCCATTTTTACGCTGAGGAGGTTAGGAAAGTTTCCCTTTGCTGGCGACAGAGCACCTCGTTCCAAGGACCGTTTCTAAAACATTGCAATTTGATTCAACACTCAATAACATTAAAATTCATCAGCTATATTACTTCAAAAACATGTTCGTCCTTTACTTAAACTGTCACTGAATTTGCTTTCAGTTAATTTGTAAATCGGTTAACTCGTGGGCAGGTTAGAGCCAGCATTCATAATTCTTTGTTTTTTAATTTTTTTCTCGATATTGTAACAATATTTCCATCGAAGAATATTGAAATGTGTTTGTATTCAACAATCTTAAAATATGTCCGTATCAAAAAATATTCAAAGATTTCCATATTAAACGACATGTGGCCCGGCATGGCCAAGTATGTTAAGGCGTTCGACCCCTAATCTGAAGGTCGCGGGTTCGAACCCCGGTTGCACCAAACATGCTCGCCCTCCCAGCCGTGGGGTCGTCACAATGCGACGGTCAATCCCACTATTCGTTGGTAAAAGAGTAGCCCAAGAGTTGGCGGTGGGTGGTGATGACTAGCTGCCTTCTCTCTAGTCTTACACTACTAAATTAGGGACGGCTAGCACAGATAGACCTCGAGTAGCTGTGTGCGAAATTCAAAAAAACAAACAAAACAAAAGACATGAACATATATCTGTATTAAATGATATAAAAATGTGTCGGAACTTCTCAATATTAAAATGTATCAGTATTACACTTTGGGAAACGTGTTATAGTGCCAGTCTATGTACCTTAGGTTACAACATTTGCGTCTCGTTGCTGAGAGAAAGAAATAGAATGATAGAGAATTTTGTTATTATAGGGTCATTATTCGACTTGAGTAACAAAACAGTTGCAGTTTGCTAGCGTCTTTTGTGCCCTGTCAATTTGAAACTAAGGATGGTGAGCACGGTAAGCCTATATGTAGCGTTCCACAAACTTACGAAATAATAAAAACTTTTTAATTTGATTGGTCGTGTTAATTTTTTCTAGCTAATATTGTTTGTTTATCGACACTGACGATATCCACTCTTAACTATAATAATATGTATATACATTTTATAGCTAATTTTGGATCTCGTACAATATAACACAAGTCTGGTATTTCTAATAGTTTACCATATTTCTAATTTTCTAACAGAATATCACAAGACTGATATTTCTGATAGAACGTCACAAGTCTGGTTCGTCTAACAGTATATCACAAGACTGATATTTCTGATAGTATATCACAAGTCTGGTTCTTCTCACAGTATATCACAAGACTGATATTTCTAATAGTATATCACAAGTCTGGTTCGTCTAACAGTATATCACAAGACTGATATTTCTGATAGTATATCACAAGTCTGGTTCTTCTCACAGTATATCACAAGACTGATATTTCTAATAGTATATCACAAGTCTGGTTCGTCTAACAGTATATCACAAGACTGATATTTCTGATAGTACGTCACAAGTCTGGTTCGTCTAACAGTATATCACAAGACTAATATTTCTAATAGTACGTCACATGTCTTGTTCTTCTCACAGTATATCACAAAAATTATATTTCTAATAGTATGTAACAAGTCTGGTTCGTCTAACAATATATCATAAGACTAATATTTGTAATAGTATGTAACAAGTCTGGTTCATCTAACAGTATATCACAAGACTGATATTCCTAATAGTATATCACAAGTCTGGTTCTTCTCACAGTATATCACAAGACTTATATTTCTAATAGTATATCACAAGTCTGGTTCGTCTAAGAGTATATCACAAGACTGATATTTCTAATAGTACGTAACAAGTCTGGTTCGTCTAACAGAATATCACAAGACTGATATTTCTGATAGTACGTCACAAGTCTGGTTCGTCTAACAGTATATCACAAGACTGATATTTCTAATAGTACGTCACAAGTCTGGTTCGTCTAACAGTATATCACAAGACTGATATTTCTAATAGTACGTCACAAGTCTGGTTCATCTAACAGTATATCACAAGACTGATACTTCTAATACTACGTCACAAGTCTGGTTCGTCTAACAGTATATCACAAGACTGATACTTCTAATAGTACGTCACAAGTCTGGTTCGTCTAACAGAATATCACAAGACTAATATTTCTAATAGTACGTAACAAGTCTGGTTCGTCTAACAGAATATCATAAGACTGACATTTCTAATTGTATGTAACAAGTCTGGTACTGTTGTTAACATTCTAAACATGCTATTGTTTGATATTTTTCTTGAAGCTGGTTTCGAGTAGGCCTAAGGTTAACGTGAGACAGGATCTGTATTGAGTCAGGTTTTATATTTTATAAAGAATTATGTAGAGAATAGTTATTCTCAGTCATGTGTAAGTGATAGTGACATATAAATGCCAGTATGTCGTATATTTAATTTCATAAAATTATTAATTAGCAAAGCCTTGTCGTTCGTTTTTAGTGACGAAACGGTGGCGTAACGAATGACGTGAGTAAAGATAAATATCAAACAGTTTTTTGTTTTGTCTTTTCGCGCAAAGCTACACAAGGCCTATCTGTGTTAGTCGTCCCTAATTTAGCAGTGTAAGACTAGAGGGAAGGCAGCTAGTCATCACCATCCACCGCTAATTCTTGGGCTACTCTTACCAACGAATAGGGGGATTGATCGTCGCATTATAATTCCCCCACGGCTGGATGGGTGATCATTGATGTGATCGGGATTCGAACCCGCGAATCTCGGAGTCGAACGCCTTAACACGCTTGGCTGTAATATCGAACAGAGAACGTTCGTAAAGTTACTGTGGAACTTTATTTCCGGATCGAGAATATGAAAAATGAAACAAAACAATAAGTTCGTTTTCTGGATTAATGGACGACAGTTTAAAATTCACAAACACGTGGACTGTTTCACACAGAGTCAATGTTTACGGTAGAAAGTGAGTAGTGTTACTCCTGAGGTTTTACCCTGTTCAAGATTCCAAGGCCCTGTTATAAGGAATATAATAAAGTAGTTTGCTCTTAAAACATAATTAGAAATGAGTAAGATGAATGTTCTAATCAATAGGGAATGACAAGGTCAGCTGTTTGGCAACGTCCGAATCAAATCATAAAACTCGTGTTGTGCGCGGTAAAACTTAAACTGTTAAAATACATAGATACAAACGGTTTTAATTGGTAGCATTTTGAACATGCATAGAATGATTTTCTCGTTTAATACGTAGGAAAAACAACTTCCTGACATCTCACAGTGAGGGGTGAGTCACAACGTTGGAAGGCATTCCAAATTGATGTAAGGATCACAACACGTGATACTTGAAACATTGGCAGATATCCCACATGATATGTGATTTCTTAACGTTGGTAGACATCCCACAGTGATGAAATTATCATAAAGCGTGATACTCAAAACGTTGGTTTTCTTTCAAAAGATTTATGACGTGATCACGACATGTGATATTCTAAATGTTAGCAGACGTCCCACTGTAGTGAAGTGATCACGACGTGTGATATTCTAAATGTTAGCAGACGTCCCACTGTGATGAAGTGATCACGACGTGTGATATTCTAAATGTTAGCAGTCGTCCCACTGTAATGAAGCGATCACGACGTGTGATATTCTAAATATTAGCAGACGTCCCACTGTGGTGAAGTGATCACGACGTGTGTTATTCTAAATGTTAGCAGATGTCGCACTGTGGTCAAGTGATCACGACGTGTGATATTCTAAATGTTATCAGATGTCCCACTGTGGTGAAGTGATCACGACATGTGATATTCTAAATGTTAGCAGACGTCCCACTGTGGTGAAGTGATCACGACATGTGTTATTCTAAATGTTAGCAGATGTCCCACTGTGGTGAAATGATCACGACGTGTGATATTCTAAATGTTAGCAGACGTCCACACTGTGGTGAAGTGATCACGACGTGTGATATTCTAAATATTAGCAGACGTCCCACTGTGGTGAAGTGATCACGACGTGTGTTATTCTAAATGTTAGCAGACGTCCCACTGTGGTGAAGTGATCACGACGTGTGATATTCTAAATGTTGGTAGACATTCCACAGTGATAGAGTGATCACAACGTTTGATATTGTAAACGTTGTTACCATAGTGAGAGACCATTCACAATTTGAGATACCTAAAATGTTGGCAAACACTATGTAGTTAGGTTTGTAACAACGAACCATGATACTTGGCTAATATCCTGGTTATATTTGGCTCATAATAACTGAAATAAGAACAGACGCTAAGAGAACCAACTGAAGTAAGAACAGATACTAAGAGAATCAACTGAAGTAAGATCAGACACTGAGAGAACCAACTGAAGTAATAACAAAAACTGACGTAACCAACTGAAGTAAGAAGAGACACTGAGAGAACCGAATGAAGTAAGAACAGATACTGAGGGAACCAACTGAAGTAATAACACAAACGGAGAGAACCAACTGAAGTAAGAACAGTAACTGACGTAACCAACTAAAGTAAGAAGAGACACTGAGAGAACCGACTGAAGTAAGAACAGATACTGAGGAAACCAACTGAAGTAATAACACAAACGGAGAGAACCAACTGAAGTAAGAACAGACACTGAGAGAACCAACTGAAGTAAAAACAGACACTGAGAGAACTAAATAAAATTGTAATAAACACAAGGAGATTTATTGGAAGTAATAATAAAGACATGAAGAGCTTAGTGAAATAGCACTAAACACAGATAGAACTAACTGACGTTGTAGATTATATGCGTAATATTGAAATAATTGATAATGTAACGAAAAGAACAAATTATTATCCTTTGTAAGCATAGAATATATTCTAAAATGTTTCGTTTTAACACTTGTGTATCTATGAGATGTATCTTTTTTTTGTAATAATATTTTAGCGTTACAAACTTAAACGTTTTGGTAAGTATTATTATATTGAATATTTTTTCTATTGATAGATGGCGTTAAACTATGTTTTGCTATCTTGTTTTTTTAATTGTTTAACCCTTAAACGGCGGCCATCATCAAGTTGATACAGCTACAGTTAATATTCCTGCTGTTTAATGGTTAAACGTTTATACAATTGAACTAGCGTGTCTTCAAAATTTTTGAATAGTAAGATGAAATTAAAGTAAAAATAAATGGTTGGGAAGTGCGGCTAAATTATATGTTAGTAACATTACCAAATATGGCGGTACGTTTTGTATTAATGGTCGTGTCATCGTAAAGAGACATCAAAATATGTGGTAGTAATAAGAGTACCAACAACCAACTGTGAAATATGTTTCTGTACCATGCTGTTACTGAATATCAAGAATTTGGATATGCGTTGTTTATCATTATTTTTCGCATATTCCACCTGGTGGTGGTAGTTTTAAACAAAAAATATTATAAAACCAGCGTTAATTATATTTGTATAGGCACGTAATTTTTGCTAATTGCTTCATTAATATTCAATTTCTTAGCAACTTAATCGACAGAAATTGTTCTGTTTTGAATATTCAGCTAACCCTAATTATCTACAGAAAAAAAAGGAAAGTTTACTCTTGAACTATCCCTTGAATTTTATACAGGCTCACTCCAGGCGTTTTGACCGAGGCACAAAGATATTGTGTAAGATTACAATGTTGTTGTTTTTTTAAATAATCAAACCTAATTATAGACATTGAAAATAATAATAACAATAAAGATTCATTTAAAGGAAATATGCGATGAATGGATATTTTGATAGTACATGCAAAGTACATATATTATTGTATCGTGTTTTATCGTTGAGCTGGTTGGTCTTCATTATTTGGTCAAAATAACAAGTACAGTCCACATAATGATAACGAATTTATTTAATTTTTCAACACAGGCTAAATCCACTTTTACGCAAGTTGTAGGCCTAATAGTAAAACACTAATACTGTTTAACAGAAGTTTCCTTCATTTATAACACATAAGTTAACTCACTTATCGGTAACTTACAAAAACATTAACTCTTACTAAATAACTTTAATTAATCCATATTCTATCGATGAAAAACTATTCGACTTCTTTATTCAAAATACTTTACTGAATTCTCGATTACCGAACTAACTATTCCTTCTGTACACATTACTCGTATTTATAAATAATGTACCGTTCTTAATATTGGTCTGAATTACTAGATTTCTGACGTCATCACGAACTTTCTGGATATTTTAGGGATACTTTTACGAACATGCTTGATCTTGACGTCTTGCGCCACCTTTTTTTTCTAAATATTTAAATTAAAATAATAAAAGTGTACCTCACAACAATATAAATTAAATAATAAAAGTGTGCCTTACAACAATATAGATTAAAATAGTTAAAGTGTATCTTACAACAATATATATAAGTTGTTTGTTTTGGAATTTCGCACAAAGCTACTCGAGGGCTATCTGTGATAGCCGTCCCTAATTTAGCAGTGTAAGACTCGAGGGAAGGCAGCTAGTCATCACCACCCACCGCCAACTCTTGGGCTACTCTTTTACCAAGGAATAGTGGGATTGACCGTAACTTTATAACGCCCCCACAGCTGGGAGTGCGAGCATGTTTGGCGCGAGCCCGCGACCCTAAAATTACGAAGTAAACGCCTTAACGCGCTGGGCCATGCCAGGCCCCCACAATATAAGTTAAAATAATAAAAGTGTACCTTACAACAATATAAATTAAAATAATAAAAGTGTACCTTACAACAATATAAATTAAAATAATAAAAGTGTACCTTACAACAATATAAATTAAAATAATAAAAGTGTACCTTACAACGATATAAATTAAAATAATAAAAGTGTACCTTACAACAATATAAATTAAAATAATAAAAGTGTACCTTACAACAATATAAATTAAAATAATAAAAGTGTACCTTACAACAATATAAATTAAAATAATAAAAGTGTACCTTACAACAATATAAATTAAAATAATAAAAGTGTACCTTACAACGATATAAATTAAAATAATAAAATCCTGAATATTAACGGGTTTTTTTCTCCGATAGTTATACATAAATATATAAATATCAAAACCTTTTCAAGTTCATGTTTGTTACTTATACTGTTCACTGAATGATTTCCGAAGAAACTTTTCGTAAATAATAAGATTTGATAATTATATTACAATTAAAGTTTTCATTTCTTTAATTACATATATATTGCTTTTGAATGATTAATTCTCCTCAGTGGTTCAACGAGACATCTTGACACGTATATGCTAAAATCTTGGTTTCAATACCCGTGGTGGCTGCATCATAAATAGTTCTTGCTTAACAATAAACAAGCATTTAAAACCAATGACTAATATTAATTTGCTTTACAAAAAAACAAATGTTTATTTGCTTTCAAAGTTATGCACAAAGCTACAGATTGGACTATCTGTGCCCTGTCAACCACAGGTATCGAAATCTGGTTTATAGCGTTGTGAGACCGCATAGATACATACAACTGTGCGACTGAGAGACTCTTTTAAAAATAAATTATCAAGCTGTCTTCTGATGAAAATTATTAGTAACAGATGGCGCTTCTATTTTCAATACATTCGAAATATCTGAAAGTGACGAAGATTTTATTTCGTTTTATTTTTTTATGATGTTGTTGTTTCTTATCTAAAAGACATTTAAAATGTCAATTTAAAAAGAGCAGCGAAAGCTATTCTAGGTTAAAAAGGGATTATGCTTTTTAATGTATTTAATTTTACACTAGCCTTCTACAGCCTAAAGTGTGGTCTATTTTCATGTTTCGGAACCAAGTACTGAAAATTTTTAACACACATATAAACAAGTTAAACCTTGTGTTTTTCTGTCACTCTTGCTGTAATAACATAATAACCAGTCGTGGATTCAGGATCTTGAAAAGGGGTGTGAGGTACGGTCGTCTGGTTGGGCGCCATTTTATTTCAGCATGCATCGTTTGTATTGATGCAGCCAGATGGAACATCAAACTTATTCAATACAATATTATAAATTATTGGCATGTAGCTAGGAGACACAGGAACAAAAATATTTTATTGAAATTATTTATTGTTGAAAGGGGCGCACTCCAGAGATTGAGGACGCAAAATCATGCAAAATAGAGGGGACTTATCCCCCGAATTCGCTAGTGAACGTAACACTAATCCGGTTAAATTGTTGAAGCCAGCTTTGATTAGCTCAGGAAGTAAGCGAAAGGCTCCGTGGATTTGGCACATGTATTGTGATTGGCATAAAAGATATTGTTCCCTGCGTCTACTCATGAGTTTGTAGTATTTCTGTACTAATATAATTGTTCAGAATTCAATTTCCTTATAACACAATGAAGTTAGATAATGGAGAATATTTGTTATTTGCTATAATATTTATATACTACTCACTTTATATTTGAGTATTTACTGTTTTATCCCAGTATATCAGTATATCAGTTTGACATCTGCAGGTTACACCAAAACGAATACGGGTGACAGAAAGCGTCAGATGGGTTTTCTAACCCTAATAAACGCGACTAATCATTAAAGCTTTTACACTGAGTTGTTGTAGTATATGAGAAATAATGAGATTTATCAACAAGACTGCCAGTAGATTACGATAAATCATAGAAGCATAAAATCTCCTTTAAGAGAAGAAAAATCTTTATATATTTATATTTTATGCAGAAGTAGTTTAGAAAAGGCCATTTTAGATTGGAATCGGTCGGTTGGAGGCAGCTCTGAGAGATCCAGTACAACTGTCGTTTCAAACAACTGGACGGAGTGCTTGAATACTGGAAATAATTTTATTCGTTGTTAGACTTAGTTGAAAAGCGGTTTTACAGTTAAACTGTCTGACTGACTAATTCAAATGTATACTAAAATATTACACTTAAAGAGATTATGAATTTTACAAACATAAAAAATTAGTTATTTCCGCCAAATTGGACATTGAACTAACAGCGAGCAGTCGGTTTCGCTAAACAGAAGCAGGAAATACAGTTATTTTACTGACAATTTTACAGTGAAGTCGGAAAACTTTTGTAAAAAAACATTATGTCCCGTATACACACAAGTTTAAACTAGAACGAAGTTGTAGGCTTTATTTTTCTAATTAAAATGGAAACTTTAATTTAAAGTTGTTTTTGTTGTCGTTGTTTTGAATTAAGCACAAAGCTGCACAATGGGCTACCTGTGCTCTGCCCACCACGGGTATCGAAACCCGGATTTTAGCGTGCAAGTCCGCAGACATACCGCTGAGCCACTTGGGGGGGAGGCTTTACTTTAAAAGCGCAGGATGTATTTTAAGAAACTGCAAACCTAACGTTATAGCACTTTAATGCAGTCATGATAGCATTAATGAAATATACTAATATGGAATGTGATTGTATATTAATTTCAACATATTATACATTATCGTGCTTAAAATCGCATTAAAACTGTTAAAACAGAGATAGTCTATAAAAAGTAACTGATCATAAAGCGAGAAAAAAAAGAGACATTAAAATATAAGAATTTAAACACAAAAATGTCCCAATGTCGTAAAAAACATACGTATAATAATGCAACCAAAGTTATAACTGTAAACGTTGACATTATTATGAGGGTCGCACCAAACATGCTCGCCCTTTCAGCCTCGGGGGCGTTATAATGTAACGGTCAATCCCACTATTCATTGGTAAAAGAGTAGCCCAAGAATCGGCGGTGGGTGGTGATGAATAGCTGCCTTCCCTCTAGTCTTACACTGCTAAATTAGGGACGGCTAGCACAGATAGCCCTCGAGTAGCTTTGTGCGAATTTAAAAAAACAAAACAAAACTTGTTTCTGGTGGTGTGAGTCCCCAGACATACCGTCATGATAATACAGACATTGCAAGTTTCGTCAAATCATCGAATACTGTACATTCTGTCGAAATAACAGAAATCACATAACATTACAAGTTTCACACAAACAACATAAATCATGTAACACTGTATGTTTCAACGAAGTGACACAAATAATCTAATATTCTATATTTTGACAAAGTAATATGTATAATCTAACTTTCTATGTTTTGTCAAAGTAACATAAAACGTCTTATATTGTATGTTTTGTCGAAGTAACATAAATTATATAATATTGTATGTTTTATCGAAATAACAAAATTCATATATTTTACATCTCCACAATGTAACAAAATATCATCT
The DNA here is from genome assembly GCA_011833715.1 of Carcinoscorpius rotundicauda. Classification (NCBI taxonomy): domain Eukaryota; kingdom Metazoa; phylum Arthropoda; class Merostomata; order Xiphosura; family Limulidae; genus Carcinoscorpius; species Carcinoscorpius rotundicauda. The sequence goes on from CM022393.1 coordinate 145,131,243, forward strand.
AATATTATATATTTTCACGAAACAACATAAACTTTAAAATAATGTGCTTTATCAAAGTAACAGAAATTATATAGTATCGTATATGTTGTCGAAGTAACACAAATCATGCCATTTTGTGTTTTGCCAAAGCAACATAAATAATCTAATATGCATGTGTTATTGAAGTAACAGAATTCGTATAATATTTAATCTTTCGTTGGGGGTAACACAAATCGTCTAATATTGTGTTTCGAAGAACTAACACGGTTTATCTACTACTGCGTGTTTCTTCACAATACGTTGCAGTGTTGCACGTTTAACTTGCAAAAATGTTTTGTTATAGTGTTCACACCGTTAAACTCGACTATGTTCCTCATTACGCTATCGCTATGTGGATTGAAACACCCTCTAGAAAGAAAAAAATTGTTTCACAGTGTCAACAAACCCGCAAGGAAACTGATAGTCATTACCTTCCTGCGGCCATCAAGGGTGGTTAACTTTTCTTCCCCCCTTTACCCTCCCCCCATTCGACCTGTTTTCCCACAGTTTGCTGATTTCACGGTTCTCCCTCCCTCATGCCACCGAACACCTGTGGTTTCACTGGACGCTTCACAACCCACTGTGTAGCTTGCCGCGCAGTGGAATGCTATATTCAAATAAATCCTCGTGACTGTTCGCGAGAACGTTAAGTGACACATCTTTTATTAAACAGTCGTGCGTAATTTTCTTTAGAATCTTTGTCTTTTAGGCACTACAAGCATATCACAGTAGATGAATGCTTTCTTAAAGAAGCTTAATTGCAATGTGACATCTCATATATTCATACGCCGCGCACGTTATAGACGGTAGGGAGGTCGAGTTGGTTGTTAGTGTACGTACGTAGTTTGGAGAGTGTGTAGGAATGTGTTTTTTCTGTTACACTAACACCATTATCACGATTCTATAAAGCTGTTGATAAACTGTGATTTTATTAGATGGGGAGATCGTTTTTTTAAGGGCATAGCTTGGTGAGGTTGAAACTTCTGATAGACCTTTAGACAGCACATAGGTTTTGGTTAGGACTGAAAACGACCGGTACTATATCGCAGAGGTATCCAGTTAGGTATATTGCAGTCGTACGTATTCATCGGTTTTATCACTGAATAGGTAAGGAAACCAAATTTATTTTTGTGTGTTTGTAATAATATTTCATACGTATTATAAGAATTTTAACGGAAAAGTTTTATTTTGTTATCCGTAGTCTAGACGATGACAACAAATGAGTAATTGCTAAGCCTAACTACACCCAAACGAATGAGACAATTTTTCAGTTTATTATTCTAGGTAGTGTTATAAATTTTGTCTTTCTGGGAAATTTCTGTTTCAAAACGTAATTTAAATTGTAATATCATTCGAGATATTCCCCCCCCCCAATATTTTTATCGGTATTATGATAAGTCTTTTTCGTGTCGAAAGTGCTTCGTTTTTCACGCCTTCTTGTCACCTGTCTTTTGTTGACAGCATGTTTGATACCTTGAGAGGTAACACTTTTGTAAGTACCAGATGGTTTAGGTTCTGTCTACTTTTATGTGGGAAACTGCTTTTGAGTTTGCCCGTAATGTCGTCTGAAAAAGCTTGCGGTAATGATTAGAAATGCGATAGTTTACCAGCTCTAGTGTCCTATAAAACAGCTGGTGGTGTTTTTAAGAAATATAATGATGTACAGTCTGCTTATTGTAATGTTTTATAAGACAGCTGGTGGTAGATAATAGAAATGATATTTGTTGCAGTTTCGGAAAGAGATAATAAGTCCGTAACATGACGTTCTAAGAACTTTTACGTATAATTGAATTAATTAACTTAGTTTGGAACGAATTATTCACATAATCCAAAGTTGCTATTGCTTTAGAAATAGTATTTAATGGACAATTTGTGTTATTGCTGTTTGAAATCTCGTTTGGTGATGCTAAGGAAACGTAGGATGAATCCCAAAACCTGAAATTCGAAATTACGAACGTTTTCCGAAAGTAGATCATACCTATTTAGGATTAATTTCATATATGTGCGACAGTAACTAGTTACATCCAACTCACTGTTTTTTATCTGTAAAGTTCTTAAATGTGAAACTAATTTCTTTATTTGAGTTGTTATTTTTGCTTTCTGAAATAATTTAATGATTTAAGATACGTGTGTGTGTCAATTTTTTTTTTTCGAAGACAGCGCCTAGCAGTTAAAAATCAATGTTTGTACAGCACAGTTTTGTTAAATTTCGATTTTCTTCTGTTATCAGAAGATGAACATTCCATCAAATCAAGTTCGTGATGGGAAGCAACTTTTTCTATCCAACCGCCGGAGCACATCGAAGGCCACCAGGACTTACAGAGAACTGGTGAAAAAGAAGATACTAAAACAGGAGAGGCGAGTTCATTTAAAGTTACAGAAAAGCCACGAATATCGCAGACTTAGGTCGATGGTACCTAGTATTGCCAAGAAAGTTCACGTCCCCAAGGTCAGTTAGTTTGTATTTTACACTGTATTTCTTATATTTATTAACATAAAGGTTTCTGGAAAGCGCCCCAACACTAAATAAAGATTGGACGGCTGGATGAATATTTAGTAATGCATTAGACATTTCCAGTTAAACGTACTATAGAAAAATTTGCAGGTAGAATTTTTTTTCTAACTAGTCTTCTGAGAATAGTTTTCGTTATAACTTATTTGTTACAAGTTAAAATCAGCATTCGTGGATTATATGACTTGGTTTTAATAGATTATTACATCTCTGTTGACGACTCTGTGAATTTAATAATGTTAGTGTAATTACTTTTGTTTTTGTTACTCAGGTTACTGTAATAGAAGAAGCCATTCGATATATTGACCATTTGCATAACGCCCTTCTGACGAGATTAAGAACACGGGGTCTACCTTCATGTCTTCAAGGTAATTTCATTCGTGATATATTTAAGTCAAGTGTATTCCTTCCTTTTTGCTGGAAGATAAAATTATTTTTAAATAGTGTAGGCTTTTGTTTGCTCTAACAAATAAGTTGTGTACATTGTTTCCGATAGTACGTATCACGTAACGTTTAAACGGTTGTTATTATTAAATGTCGAAGTTTTGCCGATATCGAAGCATTAGAGAATTTATGGTAGGCATAGCAACCTTCATTCGTAGGTTGCGTCGCGAAAGATAGCTATCGAGGCGGTAGTGTGTAATTGGTTGGCGTGAAATAGAAGTGATGAAACTTGTTGGTAAATGTTCATAACTTCCGTATCACATTACGAGTCATTGGTGTGTGCGTGTGTATTATACAAGTCTTAAAAAATTAAAACAGCCGTTTATTTCATGTTAACACGGGCCAAAACTTTTTTTGAAAAACTTTGTAGGCGGGGCATAACAAGGGAGGTTTTGTTTACAGTTCTTTTCTTCTATCAGATGTTTGTAAAGAACTTAATTATCTCTGAGTGTTAATTGACTATTCTGGATTGAATTTCCGTCTTCGTGTATCTTTATAAAAATATACAAGCTGTTAGTTACAGCGCAGATGATTAGATCCAGAATCTACCAGAACAACACTTTTATTCTACCAGCTGTCCAGACTTCTTTAACAGGCTATCAGTCTGACAGTGGCAGTTTGCGGTGGAAATATGAGTTTTCCCGTGGGAAAGCCTTTAGTTCAAAACCCTATCCTCCACCCTCGGGTTTAACAGTCCGTTGTGACATTACACAGTAACTCGCTTGCTGACACGTGCTTGTTGTAAGAAGTGCAGATGCTTCGAAGTGAAAAGACAAAAGTCAGCCCCTGAATTGCCGACCAACTCCCGTTTGACTCTTCTGAAATATTAGTTGTGTTCGGCAGGCATGATAACTGGATCTGAAATCGTGTCCTTTTTATCAGTTCAAGTCACGTGCGTTATCATTGAAAATAACATACGGCACGTGACTTCCTGATAAAAGCTTTCTATAATAGTGTCCAATGTGTCCGTTACTATCGCTTTGTATATATGTATGTGTGTTTTATTGTTGTTAACAGAAACATTTTATGTGTACCAGCTGAAAAAAAAAAAATTGACTCCTATTCGAAACAATTGCAAAATATTTTTCTGTTTTTCAGGCATGAACATCGATATAAACAGTTTCGATCATTCCCAAATTCAAGAACTAGTACACCATCTCATGTTAAACTCTAACACTCCCTCTACCGGACATCCTGTAAGCTTGTCGGGAAGTGTTTGCGAAAGAACACGAGTTGTACCATCGTATTTACTTCGGAAAGGGAAAAAATTGCAGTCTCTAAACACTAGTCTTTAAGTAAGTGTTTTCTGTTTTTTAAATCATCTCCGAGTTTTATCTTTCTATTTTGACAGGTATTAAAGTCTTAAATGTGATTTTTGTTTATAAATTTCTTCTCTTTCCTATCTTACTTCTTGTATTCTTTACTACATTTTCTTTTCGTAGTACAGAGCCACACAATGGGCTGAGTGTACACCCTCTACAAAGAGGGACGGAACCCAGAATTTTAGTGTTGTAAGTCCATAAACTTACCGCTAACCAGCTGGGTGTGGGTGGTCGGGTAGTGTTTCGTTAGGGTATTTAGAAACGTTTAAAGGGAATAATAGTTGAATTTCGAAATATTTAAAGAAAAGGAAATTGTGTTCTAAAAACTTGTTTCACGTAAACAAGCTTATAACGAACACACTTTTATTTGAATGTAGTAAACTGTTACAGATTATTCATATGGTAAAGGTGATTGTTGGTCGCTCAGTGCTTGCTGAGTCTGATAGCTTAATTTTGAAACTTGGGTTATGAGGCCCGCAGTGGGCCACCGGACACACAAACACACACAGCCTTTCGTGTAGCTCTATTTACAATAACAAAACGACAAGTTGAAGTAGTAATACACTAAACTGTAAACTTTTCTTCTTTTAGCATCAGGGTTAAGAGAACAGAATGGCTGACCAGGTTCGTCGCTTCCTCCTTTCTTTCTTTTTCCAATGCTGGTCACTTTTTTTCCTCGGGCTATACTGGATCACTTGAAAAGAGAACTGATTTCTTTAATGGGTAAGTTACTAATCATTTTGCGCTTTCTTGTTCGTCACGTAAGCAAAAGTTAACTTCTGACTGTACCTTCAGTTTGACTGTTAAAGACGCTCTTTGTAGAATAAAAAAATCGCTTTCTTTCATGTCAGTAATTCGTGTGCTTTCTGTTATTCTTGTTTTCAGTTGGCTCTCTTGCTGACCTGAAGAGTGACAGTGTTTACTACTCGGTCTTTCAAACGAAGATCTCTCGCAGACTGTGATCCGAACGTTTAAGGCCTTAAATAAGGAACACGTCACGTGACTGGTGTCCTTAACAATGGCTTCTGTGTTAATCAAGACATGTGGAACTTTCACTTGGTTCTCCAACTGTAATCTGCTTACTCGTGGAAGCGACAGGAGGAACGTGCAATGATCCGTACAAACCGTTTTTTGTGTACATAGATATAGATGAGTCTATATGAATTATGTATGTATGTATAGATAGTTTTTTTTTTTTGTACAAATGGTGTATCTATTGTGGTCTGGACGTGTTTGGACATGCGTGGTTTGTTACGTAGAACGAAGCTAAAGTTACTTGGTAGTCGGGTGATATTAACGCTTATTATTGTAATACTTGTCATCGCTTGCAGATATATGTAACATACTATTTAGACTCGTGTATGTCTCATCAAGAGATTCGATTTATCGGTTATCAATAAAAGGTTATTCAAGTCCTTTTGTTACTGTGCTGCCACCTATCATTTCTTGTCTTTGTGAACCAGGAAATTCACATTAACACGAACAATAATAACGTGTTTTGTTTTTGACATCTTACTTAGCGTTCGTTTGTACGTTGTAGTCTCTCGTAACGATCACCTGTAGTAGTAAACTGAAGCTTTAATTAAAAGTTTGTGAATTAACTTCAGGGTTATTTTTGAGTGAAGCGGGTATCGAAGTTAATATGCTGTTTTCTGTTGCATCGCAGGTAGAACTTTTTGAAAGTTAAAAAGTAGATGGAAAATTTAGTTTATTTCTATTGGTTATCGTTAAAGCAAACTCCCTGGAACGTTGTAAGTGATTGAGAAGTGTTTGGGTTTGTTTTCGTCGCGTGTGTTGAAGTCAAACTCTCATTAAAACCCTGTTTATGTGGTCCGTGTGTTCGTACAGTGAGGTTATTTTCAGCGTCTAACGAATATTTATCGCGTATGACATTTCGGTGTTTTTTTATGTTTCATTTTTAATTTATGTTCTTGTCTTTAAAACTTCTTGTACAGTAAGTAGCAGTTTTCACATTGTTAGAGGATAAGTGACATCCATAAGAGGAGAACAATGGGTAAGAAACGTACCCTTCCGTCCCGGAGGATTACAGTTTGAAAATTAAAGTGGGTTTTCCAGTAGGAAGTAGGTCTGGCTAACAAACTGAAGGTCATCCGAGACATGGCTCCGTATTGTTGACTTGTGAGTGTTCGGTACCAGCTAACCTTACGGCTGACATGTGGTTTCTGGTTGTTCTGTACGTGGCAGGATGTAACTAGCACATCTGTTTTTAACTGTCGCACGAACTGTTTTTCGTGGCGAAATAGTTTAATTGTGAAATATTACAAAGAAAGAGACGTCAACGTCTTATTAAAAAAAAAAAAAAGTGAAAAATCAACGGTTTTTTTTTTTTTAACACCCAAAACGCATACATACATATTTACAAAAAAAAAAAAAAAAAATCCCTTAAGGTAGCACTGACCCTTAACGAGCGCCTTCAACGTCAGACCGCATTTTTCAAAATAACTGAATCGAAAGTTTAGCCTTTTTTCGACATAAATTATTCTTGTTTTAAAATATTTACGAATTAACTTGTGCTAAGTGATTAAAAATGGAAGTCTAACTTGTTTTCCTTTTGTTTCCACTTCACTATTAAAACCAATATTAGAACGAAATTTAGCACAATTGTTTATTAGTTTCTGCCAAAGCTTGAATGTTTTTTTTTAATTTGAATATTTTTACCAGCTGTATCGTTATGAATTATATCGCTAGTAACTGAAGTATAAGTTAAAAGCCCCTAGCTCATTAACGTGGCAGAAAAATTGTAAGGTTTTAAATTCAAGCTATCAGGATGTGCGTAAAGAGCACGTGTATCAATTTTCACGTGTTTCTGTCATTCCCACGTAAAGTTGTGGAGTTACAGTTCGCGTTATTCGCGTCTTTCTTGCCGCAGTATTTATTAGTCACGTGACTGAGGTTTCCGACAGATTGTGACGTCACACAATTGTTTCGTGCCCAACTTGAAGGTTACAAGAAATGTTTATCAGTTTTCTCAGTTTGTAAGTTTGACCAGTTTTAAGTCATTACTGCGTTTTGTACGGGGTCCGGCATGGCCTAGCGCGTTAAGGCGTGCGACTCGTAATCTGAGGGGGCGCGGGTTCGCATCCACGTCGCGCTAAACATGCTCGCCCTCCCAGCCGTGGGGACGGTATAATGTGACGGTCAATCCCACTATTCGTTGGTAAAATAGTAGCCCAAGAGTTGGCGGTGGGTGGTGATGACTAGCTGCCTTCCCTCTAGTCTTACACTGCTAAATTAGGGACGTCTAGCATAGATAGCCCTCGAGTAGCTTTGTGCGAAATTCCAAAACAAACAAACAAAAGCGTTTTGTACGAAGCTATTAAGTATCTGGGTCGGACGTGACCTTGGTGTAGTGTGAATCTAGAGGTTCAATAATTCTTGTCCCGTTGTCACAGTTATAAGCCGATTAAATGTTTAAGAGAGACGATCAAACCCTACTGTTCGATTTGGTGGTGGCTACTGCTTTCTCTCTTGTGTTACCATTTCAAGTTTGAAGGTGAACTTGGACGATCTCTGGTCAACAGCCTAGAACAAGTCTACACGTGTATGTCGAAACATTCACGTAACTGTGGCAGTTTCGAAGTAATATCGACACAACCTTTTGATGATGGCCCTGCAATAAGTTTTATAACACTATCATCCGGGGCTTGATCCCTGCGGTGGATACGGCAGAGACGGTCCATTGTGCAAAATGTAATGAAGGTGTCCGCAGAGTTGCCTACTTTCTAATAATGTTATACGAGACAGGTTTAAATTTGTAGAAACTCCTAGATTCACAGAAGCTGTTTTGAAATAAGTTAACCACAGGTATGTCGTTACTACAGGTTTACATTGTTTTTTTAAAGTGGCGCCAGTTATTCTGTCGTTTGTAAAGAAGAGTGGTTAGTGACCTGTGTAGGGGTCTTTTTAACGTGTGCGAAAATTGGATCTTGAACGAGCCCCGATAATGCAGATTTGACAAAACAAAACTAAAACCAGTGACTTGTCGTAATTATTAAAAGACTTTAAAAGATTGATAAAGACGAGCAAAAAATCATTTTTTTCCTTGTATTTATTGGACATTAAGAGATATTTGAAGGCTGACTGCTGCTGGGTGCTATCTGAATGTTTTACACTTTAAAACGTTAACTTGCGTTTTCACTCGCTTTAACTCAAGAAATTGAGTTACTAGTCTCTTCTCTCCCATTACTGATAATTACTTATTTTTATATTTTTGTTTTCGGTCAAAAAGTCGCTCGTTCCCAAGCGAAATTAACCAGTGAGTCAATCCAGTGTAAAGTACACTCTCGGAGTATTTTATTGGTACAACAAATATCTCCCGTATATTCGCTGTCTAAACTATCGTGATACTGTAGTGACTTAAGTTATCAGATTTCGAAAAACATTTTCAGTTTTCACTTGTTGGGCTTTCGACTCAATGTCACCTTGCTGGAAGAAAAACGGAATAATAAAAAACGTATTTAGAGTTGAATTTATGACTGGTTTCTTCGTGAGAAAATCTAAGCAAATTAAAATCTGGGCGTTACCTTCTTATTAAAATCATTCATGTATGCATGATCATCCAGGTGTGTTGTAGAAAGGGGATGTGGGGGGGGGGGTGTAAAGGGAACTCGTTCGTACCTTTACTGTACGTCATGTATTATCTAGCTGTTCTCACAGTGCAGTAGCAAGCACGTGAGTGCGTGGTAAGAACTGAGATGCTTCTTTCACCTATGATTACAATAATATGCCAGATGTCTCCTGCCGGACCATGAGCAATGATTCCCACAGAGTCGCCTACCAAGAAGGTAGGACAGCCGACTCGGAACGTGGGAACGTGCGCCATATGGTCAGGGAGCCTTCGGTTTAGGAATGTAAGTGTTCGCTGTCCTCCTAGGTGTCTTCCCTGGGGCGACAGAAATCTCTGGAACGGCTGGCATGTCTAGTGGATTACAACACTTGGACGTGGGCACAATACTGATCACGTGATCACGGCCACCTGGCAGAGTTTGAGTCGTACTGTATCTTCGGTCATAGCGGTTGTCATTACAACTTGTAGGAACCATTAGCAAACAGCTGCACTTCTTAATTTTGGTCGTTCAGCTTTCTTTCGGGAACAATCAAAACGGGATAATTAATGTTCGAAAGATAACCAGAAACAAACCGAAGGAGTTAACAGACACACGAAAGGTATTAAGAAACAAACGATAGGTGCTGTAAAGATATTCTGAATGATTGTCGTTTGACAGTACTAAGTAATTACCAGTGTCGGCAGTTAGTCTGGGCCAGGGTTTAACTTTATTACCGGTGTAAGTCTACCTAGTTTCGGTCATGGCTTAACTATTTATTACCAGTTTAAGTCTGGGCTTTAGCTTGTGTAATCACATTTATATGTAGGCTCACAGCATTTACCTGTTAGTTATCGCATTATTGTATAAAATAAGCACTTGGGTAAAATTAACATGGGTAACAAACTGCTTTAACTATAAGATGAGACACGTGGGTAACAAACTGGTTAAGCACTTTGTCATGAGTCAATTCTAGATAACGAAATAACTTGAAAGTGAGGCCCAAATAATTATCATCTGTCTAGGAAATCATTTGTTATCGAAAACAATAATGATTGGTTTGGTTTTAGCTACACGAGGGCTATCTATGCCTAATTTAGCAGTGTAAGATTAAAGAGAAGGCAGCTAGTCATCACCTCCAACTCTTGGGCTACTCTTTTACCAACGAATGGTAGGATTGACCATTACATTAATGCCCCTACGGCTGAAATGGCGATAATGTTTGGTGTGATAGGGATCCGAACTCTAGGGTTACGATTCGATTGCCTTAATCACCTGGCCAGGCCGGGCCCTTTCTTGGTGAGGCTGAACAATAATGAACAGATAAATACTGCATTTTTTATTGAGTTTCTGTAAGCTATTTTAGGCTAATATCATGGAAACTTATTTTGGAGTTACAAATCTCTTCCTAAAAAGCACTTTTTTTCTATTTTTAATTCATGTTTTTTATTTTCTTTAATTCGTTTTGTGTGTGTGTGTCATGACATTAAGTTTTGTGTTTACTTTTATATTATTAGTTGTATGCAATCTTGTAACATTTTCGCTAGACATATGTTGCGGATAATACGGGTTAATTTAATTCTGCCAGAGGGCGTATTGAGACTGAATAAACTTTCCCTTTGTATTTTGAATTTCCTTCATCAAGTACTAAAGGTATCTTGTTTTAAATGTAGTTATCTCTGACGTAACAAATTTACTACTGCCATCTTGTGGCACGCGGAAGTCAAGAAAGAAAACAAAAAAGGTGGCGTTTAGCCAAACTCAGAAGTTTCACGTGTACACTTTGAAACCTTAATCACGAAAAATTCGAAGAAAAAATGTTTAAGTTCAAAGAAAAGTTGGCTGATTAAAGGTGTCCGACTAAAGTCTGACGCAACAGATGCTAGGCGAATTTCGAGGACCGGACATTTATCCATAACCGTTAACTCTTTATTCCCGAGGAAAATGAGGTCACCATGTGAAGTGTAAACGAATATAAGAATGAGTAAGCACGTGCGGAAGTCGATCAAAGTTGCCACGTACAGAAGTAAAAACTTCAGTTAGCAGATGGTGAGCTGTTTGACATGGCTTAAATAGTAATAAAACTACATCAAGGTGAACGAAGTAATACTGCGTGTCCAAAAGAGGGTTCGAGTAACAGTAACTTGCATTTCTTAAGACAACACTAAAATCAGGGTTTCGATTTTACTTCGGGCTATCTGCTGAGCCCACCGAGGAGAATCGAACCCCTGATTTTAGCGTTGTTAATCCAAAGACATACCGTTGTACTAGCGGGGGACAAACAAAAAAGTGTTTATGTAAATGAATTGATAGCGTCAGCCAATAATAGCGATAACATTGAATTTTGAAATAAATAAATTGATTATTAATTAGTAAAAAAAATGTTGATGTTTCGTCTGATCCTAAACAATTAATATTAATGACAGTGAACGAGGAAACGCGTAAATTTGGGGTTAATAATTTCTTTCAACCAATAATTTACAACAAAGTCTCTTTTTAGTGTTAGGCCAGGTGGGTAAGGCGTGCGCCTCGTAATCTGAGGATCGCATCCCCGTCGCACCAAACATGCTCGCCTTTTCAGCCATGGGAACGTTATAATGTTTCGATCAATCCCACTATTTTTAGTGTTAAATTGGCTGTCCAAATGAAAAGTGACAAATAGACTTATTAACAAACAAATAATAAAGCTAACTATTTGACAAACATAAAAATGGCAATTTGGACTTGTATATTTAGTCGTAACCAGAAGATTTTGATGTGACTGAAAATGCTTGACTCACAGGGTGACCATGTTTCTAAACTGAAAAAAAAAACACTTCTTTCTTCTAATTTCAAAACGGTTCTTACAGATAAGTCATTATTTATCTAATTTACTTAATGTATCGAACTCCTCCACAATATTTCAAATATATTAATATTAGCCTGTTAAACAAAATCAACTTTTTTTTCTGGTGATAATCAAAACAAATGAGCAAAAATAGGCAAATTACACGAAATTTTTGATTATTCACCTTATCCGGGGTCAAACATGCCAGCTGGTTAGGCAACATGTTTCTTTGTTTTGGAATGTCGCACAAAGCTACTCGAGGGCTAACTGTGCTAGCCGTCCACAATTTAGCAGTGTAAGACTAGAGAGAAGTTACTCTTTTACCAACGAATAGTGGGATTGACCGTCACATTATAACGCCCCAACGGCTGGGAGGGCGAGCATGTTTGGCACGACTCGGGCACGAACCCGCGACTCTCAAATTACGAAGCGCACGCCTTAACGCGCTAGGCCATGCCAGGCCAGGTTAGGCCACTTAACTAGCAATCTGAGAGTCGTGGGTTCGAGTCTTCGTCCCATCAAACATGTTCGCACTTTCAACCATGAGGTGTATAATGTGACGGTATATCCCACTATACTTGGTAAAAGAGTTGGCGGTGGATGGTGATGACCAGCTGTCTTCCCTCTAGTCTTTCAATACTAAATTAGGGACGGCTAGTGCAGACAGCCCTCGTATTGTTTAACGAAAAATTCAAACCAAACCACTTTATCCACTTCATCTTAAAACAGGTTACCTCATATCTGGGTTTATTCGTGAAGAGTGAATGGAACATTTAACACGTGTTTTGACCATGAGCACCACTCTAACTGTCTCCACCGAGCCGAGTTTTTCACTAAACACAAGCGGAACTTACGCCACTAGATTGCATATTACAACACTGCGCGCTCCCAGTATCAAAGTCTGTAAGTCTGCGGACTTACAACGCTATAAATGGAGTTTCGATACCCGCAATTGGCAGAGCATAGATAGTCCATTGTGAAGTTTTGTGCTTAATTTCAAAACCACGAAACAGAGAATGCCAAATAAGTCTGTTATCGATTGGATGTGACTAGTATTTCAATGTCTTGCTTATAAAATCGAAACGTTCTTTACACCCTGAGAAATTTTCTCTGGACACTGGAACAAACTAAAAAACAAAAAGATCTGTCTCAGCAAAACTGGTCAGTACGTATAGTCAGGAAACTCAAAAAACAACAAGGTGTTTTGGAGTAGAGATGCTTGACTTGGGATGTTTATCACAGAAACTCTCTGAAAGTAGAGATGTTGTATTTACAAAGTTTAGATGTTTGGGAGTTTAGAGTATGCTAGACTTTGAAATATTCATAGATAAGAATTTGTTACCTTAATGAACTTAATATATATATATAATTTAATGCAGTTATATCAGTTGTACTTAAGTCTGAATCTAACCTTGAATTTTTGTATTATTTTACCTGGTGAGCGTTGTGGAAGACTAATGTTGTGATTTATATAGTTAACATTGTGTAGGCGCAATACTGAGTTTTACTGAGCTCACATTTTTTTAGGCCTAAAAATAAGAATTCGATGTTGTGAAGATTTCTTGGAGTCAGTGGCTCAAGTTACTTCATTTGGCTTTTTATTTCCTTCTTAGAAACGAACGAAAACATAAGTAACATTTCAAAACATAAGTTTTAGAAAAAAAATATCTTACCATCTACCTGACTCCGGAATATCACAACAACTACAATAAATTAATGGTGGATAGTTAAGTAACACTGTGACTAAGTTAATGGTGGATAGTTAAGTAACACTGTGACTAAGTTAATGGTGGATGGTTAAGTAACACTGTGACTAAGTTAATGGTGGATGGTTAAGTAACACTGTGACTAAGTTAATGGTGGATCGTTAAGTAACACTGTGACTAAGTTAATGGTGGATGGTTAAGTAACACTGTGACTAAGTTAATGGTGGATGGTTAAGTAATACTGTGACTAAGTTAATGGTGGATGGTTAAGTAATACTGTGACTAAGTTAATGGTGGATAGTTAAGTAACACTGTGACTAAGTTAATGGTGGATGGTTAAGTAACACTGTGACTAAGTTAATGGTGGATAGTTAAGTAACACTGACTAAGTTAATGGTGGATGGTTAAGTAATACTGTGACTAAGTTAATGGTGGATGGTTAAGTAATACTGTGACTAAGTTAATGGTGGATGGTTAAGTAACACTGTGACTAAGTTAATGGTGGATGGTTAAGTAACACTGTGACTAAGTTAATGGTGGATGGTTAAGTAATACTGTGACTAAGTTAATGGTGGATGGTTAAGTAATACTGTGACTAAGTTAATGGTGGATGGTTAAGTAACACTGTGACTAAGTTAATGGTGGATGGTTAAGTAATACTGTGACTAAGTTAATGGTGGGTGGTTAAGTAATACTGTGACTAAGTTAATGGTGGATGGTTAAGTAACACTGTGACTAAGTTAATGGTGGATAGTTAAGTAACACTGTGACTAAGTTAATGGTGGATGGTTAAGTAACACTGTGACTAAGTTAATGGTGGATGGTTAAGTAACACTGTGACTAAGTTAATGGTGGATGGTTAAGTAACACTGTGACTAAGTTAATGGTGGATGGTTAAGTAATACTGTGACTAAGTTAATGGTGGATAGTTAAGTAACACTGTGACTAAGTTAATGGTGGATGGTTAAGTAACACTGTGACTAAGTTAATGGTGGATGGTTAAGTAATACTGTGACTAAGTTAATGGTGGATGGTTAAGTAACACTGTGACTAAGTTAATGGTGGATGGTTAAGTAACACTGTGACTAAGTTAATGGTGGATGGTTAAGTAACACTGTGACTAAACTCACGATGTGACTAAGTTCGTGGTGTAAAAACAGTACGACTGAAGTTGTAGTGTTACCAAGTTCATGGTGTAATTAGATCACGACGTGACTTGTCCGTGAATAACACTACGGCTACACGGATACAAAATGACAAACTTCAAGAACAAATTACACTACGAACACTTTATTACTCAGCACCACGTATGTATTTGAACCTTACACATGTATTAAGATTGTCGAAAGATTTGTTGTATTGAGTCTAATTTCATTTGCATCAATGCATATTTTTAAAACAACACTCGCCCCTGCCGTGAGGTGATCTCATCAGGTCAATTTCAGGTTCAACGACTAGGAAAGTAATAAATATTGTATAATAAAGTTTCCTCTACCGTCTCCACCTACCAGTATTTAAAATACATATATACATAACAAACCCTGTCAGGAATATGCAACAGCACGTGCCTTCAGACGAACAGGAAGTTTCAATGTCATTTGTGAGTTCTGTTCTCTTAAACAAACAACTAAGTTACCGAACCATTCAACGTCCAAAGATAAAAATACTGATATTCGTCGACGTCTCGCCACCTGCTGGGGTGTTGGCAAAGCTTATTGAACTGTGGCTTCATATGTTTTGAAAGGGTGGTAAGAATTGCCCTAAATTCTGATAACGATGACTTTATTTTGTCTAACTTTTTGCTCTAAAGTTACATCCTTACTTTCTTTTTTCTTACACTCGGTGTAAATTATTCAGTTAATTTCGAATGATCAAACTGTACGGTCTCTACAGTGGCTACGAGCTTGCATTACCAAATAACTGAATATAGCAATCAGGTTAACTGCATACAGGAAGTATACATCAGAACTATGACGTACTATTGTGTCATGACCATAAAGTAGTCTGATTTGTGTTATGTTCTAGTTCGCAATGTTAATAACCAGAAACAGTGTGATTTGTATTATTTCTTCTCTGACCAACAACAGTCTGACTTGGGTTATGTTATAGCTCATAACGTTACTGACTAGAAACAGTTTGATAAGTTCCAATGTATAAGTAATATATATATATATATATATTTCTCCAGATCGAAGTTTTCACGGAAAATTTCATTTGAATTAAGTTCGAACTTAACGAAAGGTTGTTTTTTTTTTCGTTTTTTTACAAGTAGATTTGATTTGTTGCTCGTTCGAACATTGGAAGATATTCTGTCAGGGATCAGAATTATCTATTCAGAAAACATATAATGCAAAAATAAAACTGTAATAAATCAATACGTTAAGCAATCCACAGAAATACTGGACATTAAATTTACAAGATATGTACTCTTAAGACCGGTAACATTATTTGTTATATAAAGCGCCACCTAATGACAAATTTAGAAACCAATTATCTCGTTTGCTCCTGGATCCCTCCAAAGAGTTCGATCCAAGTTCACAACATATGCTTTTAAATATATTTCATATACTGAGCACAAAAAAAAACAACAAATTTCTCCATGTTTAAGCGAATAGCGATAAAATAATTATTCTTGTCTAAATTCAAAACCATTTTGATTTTTTTTCAGGGGGAGGAAATAACAATTAAGTCTCACGAGGACGTTTGAAAAAAAAATTGTAAGAAGGGTGAGATTATTTATTTGTTTCCAGATTAAATATTACAGAAATATTACGTGATAATTACAGCTTGCTGATAACATAAAACCAGTTCTGTCACTCAAAGTGAAAAACGTGTTAGTTCAGGGAAGAAGAGATTTGTACTGGATGGGTTATCTCTTTATCTTCAGTTTCATGAAACAAATATTCTTACAAAAGTTTATCACAAGAATATAGCACACTTACATAAAAAAAAAAAAACAGACTCAGTCGCTCTCCATTTTCAATATCACAGATCAGACTTTGTGAAGATTTTATTCGTCGTACGTTGTTCAATAATTTTTTAGTTTTCCAGTCGGAGTTTTAATTACACCTGTAATTTTTAGTTTTTCCCTCAAACACTTAAATCTTCCCAGCAGCTCAGGGCTAGCATTGCTAAAAGCTGGGCTTCAGTATCCGTGATGGGCAAAGCACATACACCCCAATAAGTAGGTTTGTGTTTAACAAATAAACAAAGAATAATTTTGAAACGGTCACAGAGACCTCTGTGGCGAAACGTCATCTTATACGACATTTCACTTTTCTTTTTTTTCTCATTTTAAGGAAGACCAATTTACCGTTTCTTTACATCTTATAAACAAGCATAGCTAACTACATTAAACCATTTCGTGTCACTTTCTAATTAGTTCAGTCTTTACTACGTTTCATCGCATTTTGTAAACAGGTGTTTCTAACATTTCAGTTTCTTATTCGGTGAAGTGTTTGCCTGTTAATTTGTAGCTGCGCCCGGTTTGGGAATTCCCACTTCGAAGAACACCCACGGTCTTCATTCTAAGTTTGTATGGGTAAGAGCTTCAGACTGCTTGGCGCCATATCACTCTTGCATTGCGCATGCACTCTAACCGTTTTCGAATAATTGTTAATTGACTCCGAGGGCAACCCTTCTGACAAAACGCATCACTGCAAGCCACGACTGTTTGTAAGTGATAGATGAGGTCAGAGGTTGGAGCAGAGTTCGAGGCCAATGTATGAATATAAATATAAACGACACATGTGTATGTTGATGTAAATATAAAATAAAGTACACGTGTGTATGTTGATGTAAATATAACATCAAGTACACGTATGTATGTTGATGTAAATATAACATCAAGTACACGTATGTATGTTGATGTAAATATACCATAAAGTACACGTATGTATGTTGATGTAAATATACCATAAAGTACACGTATGTATGTTGATGTAAATATAACATAAATTACACGTGTGTTGATGTAAGTATAGCATGAAGTAAACGTGTGTATGTTGATGTAAATATAAAATAAAGTACACGTGTGTATGTTGATGTAAATATAACATCAAGTACACGTATGTATGTTGATGTAAATATACCATAAAGTACACGTATGTATGTTGATGTAAATATAACATAAATTACACGTGTGTTGATGTAAGTATAGCATGAAGTAAACGTGTGTATGTTGATGTAAATATAAAATAAAGTACACGTGTGTATGTTGATGTAAATATAACATCAAGTACACGTATGTATGTTGATGTAAATATAACATCAAGTACACGTATGTATGTTGATGTAAATATACCATAAAGTACACGTATGTATGTTGATGTAAATATAACATAAATTACACGTGTGTTGATGTAAGTATAGCATGAAGTAAACGTGTGTATGTTGATGTAAATATAAAATAAAGTACACGTGTGTATGTTGATGTAAATATAACATCAAGTACACGTATGTATGTTGATGTAAATATACCATAAAGTACACGTATGTATGTTGATGTAAATATAACATAAATTACACGTGTGTTGATGTAAGTATAGCATGAAGTAAACGTGTGTATGTTGATGTAAATATAAAATAAAGTACACGTGTGTATGTTGATGTAAATATAACATCAAGTACACGTATGTATGTTGATGTAAATATACCATAAAGTACACGTATGTATGTTGATGTAAATATAACATAAATTACACGTGTGTTGATGTAAGTATAGCATGAAGTAAACGTGTGTATGTTGATGTAAATATAACACAAAGTACACGTGTGTATGTTGATATAAATGTAACATAAAGTACACATGTGTATGTGTAAATATAACATAAAGTACACGTATGTATGTTGATGTAAATATAACATAAATTACACGTGTGTTGATGTAAGTATAGCATGAGGTAAACGTGTGTATGTTGATGTAAATATAACATAAAGTACACGCGTGTATATTGATGTAAATATAACATAAAGTACACGTATGTATGTTGATGTAAATATAACATAAATTACACGCGTGTATATTGATGTAAATATAACATAAAGTACACGCGTGTATATTGATGTAAATATAGCATAAAGTAGACGTGTGTATGTTGATGTAAATATAACATAAAGTACACGCGTGTATATTGATGTAAATATAACATAAAGTACATGTGTGTATGTTGATGTAAATATAACATAAAGTACACGTATGTATGTTGGTGTAAATATAACAAAGTACACGTGTTTATGTTGATGTAAATATACCATAAAGTACACGTGTTTATGTTGATGTAAATATAACTTAAAGTACACGTGTGTATGTTGATATAAATATAACACAAATTAAACTACACGTGTGTATGTTGACATAAATATAACATAAAGTACACGTGTGTTGATGTAAATATAACATAAAGTACACGCGTGTATATTGATGTAAATATAACATAAAGTACACGTGCGTATGTTGATGTAAATATAACACAAAGTACACGTGTGTATGTTGATGTAAATATAACACAAAGTACACGTGTGTATATTGTTAGTCGTACCTTGCTATCAGTTTTAGAGCTTAGAATTTCCTTTGCGGCTCCTAATTTAATATCTGTCTTCTTGTTTTATTGGGATTTTACACATTACAGAATCAGAACGTCTTCTGAATATTCCGTTCTTGTTTAAGAGGATAGTATTTTCTGCTGTGTAACGAATCTTTCTCTCTATGTCGTAAGTAACTCTAGGTAAAATCGTACTGCAAATCATAATATTACATGTTACACTATGAATCGGAAATCTTCCTGGAACGTTGGGATGATTCCAATACTGTTTGGCAGAACCAGGTTTAACAGTGGTTATTAAAATGTAGAGTGTGGTAATTTCGTCAAAAGGTCTCTTGGTAAACATGACAGAAGAGATAACCAAGTGAAGATTACAGGAGAGACAACTAGATGAACGTTAAAGGAGAGGTAACTAGATGAACATCGTAGGAGATCTGATTAAGTGAAGACCACTGCTTGGGCGACCTGTTTTAATTGTGATTGTTAGCGGATATTCTAAACGTGATGAGTTTCGTTTTTTTGTCGAAGTGAAATCCCCGTGGTGAGACAACAATTAAACTAACTGCCTTATTAATGACTGTTAAATTACTGCAGTATTTGAGTATCTTTGAAAGTATGTCTACACGCTCGTGGTTCTTCATAAATGTGCAGGAGATGTGAGACTGTTAAATAACATATTGTAGGCGAATAAAGAAATCAGAAAGGACGCTCCGTGAAATGATTGTTGTTTAGGAGAAGGAAATTATATTACAATCTTATTCACTACATGGAGAAAGGTAATTATTTTTGTGTACAACAGGAAGTGAAGTTACACTAAGTCACGTGCTATAGTTTTGCTGAGCTTCTGAACCGCCAGGGGCACTAGTGTCGTGCAGGGAATTTCGTAGCTAACTGTACGCTATAATGATTTTTTTTTAAAGTTTTTTTTAGTTAAATCACAAGTCGTTGTTTTGTTCAGTGGCTAGAGCAGGGCCATCATCTGGTGAGTTTCGGCATTCATTCTGAGATTACCCATAGATATCCAAACGTTTGACCTGATACCCATGGTTAATCAATGGTAGAAAACCGTGATTCCTCGAGCAGCTGGGTCGCGTGGACACGTGCAGTCAGTATAGTTGCAGAACACCAGGTGTGATTCCCCTTGTTCTGCTTAGCTAACACGTGAGAAATATGGTATTTCCTGGTTCAAGTCAATTTTTAATTGAACTATTTGTTATCAACTGCTTTTATTTTTAATTTAAAAGCACACAAGTAATGATGAGGGTTCATGAAATACCAGAAAAAGAGAGAGAAATAAAGCTGTCCAAAGTAGCACAAATATAAATCTGAAGAAAATCACACTTGATTTCTTGTTTGTATCATGACTTTTGCATGAAAGTCTAGCATCAAAATGACTCTTGTTAGTTTAGGCCCAGCATGGCCAGGCGATTAAGTCACTTGGCTCGTAATCTGAGGGTCAAGGGTTCGAAATATGCTCGCCTTTTCACCCTTGGGGGCGTTATAATGTCAATCTCACTATTCGTTGGTAAAAGAGTAGCCCAAGAGTTGACGATGGATTGTGATGACTAGCTGCCTTCCTTCTCGTCTTACATTGCAAAATTAGGAACAGATAGCACAGATGGCCCTTTTGTAGCTTTGCGCGAAATTCAACATAAACCCAACCAAACTTGTTAATTTTATTTACGATGCATTCTGAAAACTTATATGTAATCTTCATCAAGTTTACTGTGGTCAGCGGTGAACGTGAGGGTGAGTTTGGAATAAAGAAGGCTCTGAGACAAGCTAATGTGTGACTTGACAACCAACGATTGGAAAATTTAAAATCCATTTTTCCAGCTCTATTGTAGTTAATAACTTCATAATTAGGCCTGGCATGGTCTAGCACTTCGCAACCTGAGGGTCGCGGGTTCGCGCCAAACATGCTCGCCCTCCCAGCCGTGGGGGCGTTATAATGTACGGTCAATCCCACTATTCGTTGGTAAAAGAGTAACTTAAGAGTCGGCGGTGGGTGGTGATGACTAGCTGCCTTCCCTCCAGTCTTACACTGCTAAATTAGGGACAGCTAGCAAAGATAGCCCTCGAGTAGCTTTGTGCGAAATTCCAAAAAACAAACAAACCAAACTTCATAATTCAGTTGTTGAAAATGTTATTAAATCTGAACAGTTCATGAAAACTCAAATATTTTTACTATGGTATTATAAAAACACCAACCAAAATAAAACAGTGAAATTCATTAATGTTTTATTGAACTTTTATAACTAATTGTGACGTTTTGAAAGTATTGCATATATATCCGTTTACTTCATATTTTAACGAGCTGTTAATTTTAAACAATTGAAACAAAGTTCTCAGACATTTCAGTACCACGCTAGTTGAATTTCAAAGACTTCTAATCTAACTGCTATCTTAGGAAAAAGCTTATGTGGTAGAGGTAGAAGTGTTTTTGTCACGTTTTCATTCTAATTATCACGACATTTGTTTCTAATTCTTTTAAGTTGTTCTGCAATGAACTACTAACTACAAGGGCCCGACATGACCAGGGAGTTAAAGCACTCTACTCGTAATTTGAGCGTCGTGGATTCGAGTTTCTGTCACATCAAACATGTTCGCCCTTTCGGGAACTCATGTGGTTAGATTTATTTATTACATGGGGTTTTATTAAAACAAGACCTGGCTAGTGGTTAAGGAACTCATGTGGTTAGATTTATTTATTACATAGGGTTTTATTGAAACAAGACCTGGCTTGTGGTTAAGGAACTCATGTGGTTAGATTTATTTATTACATAGGGTTTTATTGAAACAAGACCTGGCTAGTGGTTAAGGAACTCATGTGGTTAGATTTATTTATTACATAGGGTTTTATTGAAACAAGACCTGGCTTGTGGTTAAGGAAGTCATGTGGTTAGATTTATTTATTACATAGGGTTTTATTGAAACAAGACCTGGCTAGTGGTTAAGGAACTCATGTGGTTAGATTTATTTATTACATAGAATTTTATTGAAACAAGACCTGGCTTGTGGTTAAGGAACTCATGTGGTTAGATTTATTTATTACATGGGGTTTTATTGAAACAAGACCTGGCTAGTGGTTAAGGAACTCATGTGGTTAGATTTATTTATTACATAGGGTTTTATTGAAACAAGACCTGGCTTGTGGTTAAGGAACTCATGTGGTTAGATTTATTTATTACATAGGGTTTTATTGAAACAAGACCTGGCTAGTGGTTAAGGAACTCATGTGGTTAGATTTATTTATTACATAGGGTTTTATTGAAACAAGACCTGGCTTGTGGTTAAGGAAGTCATGTGGTTAGATTTATTTATTACATAGGGTTTTACTGAAACAAGACCTGGCTAGTGGTTAAGGAACTCATGTGGTTAGATTTATTTATTACATAGAATTTTATTGAAACAAGACCTGGCTTGTGGTTAAGGAACTCATGTGGTTAGATTTATTTATTACATAGGGTTTTATTGAAACAAGACCTGGCTAGTGGTTAAGGAACTCATGTGGTTAGATTTATTTATTACATAGGGTTTTATTGAAACAAGACCTGGCTAGTGGTTAAGGAACTCATGTGGTTAGATTTATTTATTACATAGAATTTTATTGAAACAAGACCTGGCTTGTGGTTAAGGAACTCCTGTGGTTAAATTTATTTATTACATAGAATTTTATTGCAACAAGACCTGGCTTGTGGTTAAGGAACTCATGTGGTTAGATTTATTTATTACATAGGGTTTTATTGAAACAAGACCTGGCTAGTGGTTAAGGAACTGATGTGGTCAGATTTATTTATTACATAGGGTTTTATTGAAACAAGACCTGGCTAGTGGTTAAGGAACTAATGTGGTTAGATTTATTTATTACATAGGGTTTTATTAAAACAAGACCTCGCTTGTGGTTAAGGAAGTCATGTGGTTAGATTTATTTATTACATAGGGTTTTATTGAAACAAGACCTGGCTAGTGGTTAAGGAACTAATGTGGTTAGATTTATTTATTACATGGGGTTTTATTGAAACAAGACCTGGCTAGTGGTTAAGGAACTAATGTGGTTAGATTTATTTATTACATGGGGTTTTATTAAAACAAGACCTGGCTAGTGGTTAAGGAACTCATGTGGTTAGGTTTATTTATTACATAGGGTTTTATTGAAACAAGACCTGGCTAGTGGTTAAGGAACTCATGTGGTTAGATTTATTTATTACATAGGGTTTTATTGAAACAAGACCTGGCTAGTGGTTAAGGAACTCATGTGGTTAGATTTATTTATTACATGGGGTTTTATTAAAACAAGACCTGGCTAGTGGTTAAGGAACTCATGTGGTTAGATTTATTTATTACATAGGGTTTTATTAAAACAAGACCTGGCTAGTGGTTAAGGAACTCATGTGGTTAGGTTTATTTATTACATAGGGTTTTATTAAAACAAGACCTGGCTTGTGGTTAAGGAACTGATGTAGTTAGATTTATTAATTATACAGGGTTTTATTAAAACCGATGTGTACTATATTCTGTAGTTTCACTGATGTGTCCGATGTGTATTATATTCCGTAGTGTCCGATGTGTATTATATTCTGTAGTGTGTCACTACTGTATCCAATGTGTTTTATATTCTGTAGTGTCACTACTGTATCCGATGTGTATTATATTCTGCAGTGTCACTACTGTATCCAATGTGTATTATATTCTGTAGTGTGTCATTATTGTATCCGATGTGTATTATATTTTGTGGTGTCATTACTGTATACGATGTGTATTATATTAGTTATAACTAAAATAAATATTTTATCATATATCTTTTCCTTTATATATTCAAATATATTGAATACATTTAATCTTTCTTCTTTTTATTTAAAAAAAAATGCATTTAACGAGTCTGGTTGCTCTCCAATGTCCATCTCTAGTGCTTGAAGCCCTCTGGTGGTTGTCCGGGAAAAGAAAAATCATATATATCACTTTCACGGATTTGAATATCGAGATACATATACAAGTCTGAATATATGTGTACAAGATATACGTTAACCTGCTATTCTCGCGTTTTAAATCCATTTACCACTGTAGTGTACTAGTCCAGAGACAGTTTTGGAATCCAACATTCGTATATTGAAGGTAATTCATGTTTACGATTCATCTAAATCAGACGTTTTATTTCCTTATTTGGTATTAAAATGTCTCAAAATGAAAATTTAAATCTTCCATGTATGTTGTTGTGTAGTATACTGTTAAAATACTTTTGAAATTATTCTTTCTAATTGATTTTTTTCATTAAAAATATCCCAAGTGTTGTCCACGTACTGAAATCATTATGTCCAGAGGGACATAATTTTGACACTGAAATTCGTAAAAAACAAACAAACAGGGAAATGACCGTCTATCGTCGATGCTGTTGTAGGTTAATGGCTGTTCCAACTATTTTGTAGTAGGTTTTGTTATTTAAAACCTGACCACACCACTGGAACGAATAATAGACTAAAGAACCTTACGTTTAAAGACAAGACTCCACTGAATCGAATGAATTCTCTCCTGTATATTTCTATCGCGTCCTTAAATTATAATGATGTTTACGGTTCAGTAACATTATCATTAACAAGTTCCTTACGAAGCAATAGTAAACTAGGCCTACTTCATGTTACACTTTATCGGCTGCCGTCACACATCATTTTCAAATTGTTACGTGTTTTATGTACGAATTCCACGAGATCCATAAAATAAATTCACACGTCACTTCTACAATCTGATATTTTTATTGAATTGTCTTATTTAAGAATATGTAACAAAACCCTTTACTCTTATAAATTTATCTCATAACAAGCTAGGTACGTTTGTTCACTCATGTTCTTGTTATCAAGTGTATATCAAAGTTAACTAATGACATCCGGGAAGTTATTCGTCGTAAAATATTAACAATTATTATAAGAGGGAAAATTAAACAAGTTTAACAAAATATTGTAGTACTTAAATATTACTGACACGAAGCTATAAGATAAATTACTTTCTTGTCTCGTAAATTACTCAGTAATCGAGCAAATGTAATGACAAACCAAGCACGTGAATTTGTGTTAATATTATCTCTAACCCTTTTAATATTGGTTATGTTACTGTTAGCCCTAACCCTCGTAGTCCATGCTAATCTAAATCTGTCATTTAATGAAATACTAACCGTAATATTCTCAGGTGTGTCTATATTACTGCTAACCCTAATCTACTCTTTACTGTAATTGTATAACGAACTGACAGCAGTTCTCTTATGTTTTGCACTACTTGTTCACATAAAATATTTGATAAATAATACGTAATACATTCAGATCAAAATGCAAACAATAAGGTTAAAGAACGTTTTCCCGATTTCTACGTCTTTTTGTTTCCATTTATTTCTATATCAAGCTATGCAATAAAAACATCGGCACGAAATTATCACTTTTGATTATCCACTAATGAAAGTAGTTCCTTGCAAAAAAAGAAGTAACTTTGGTCCCACCAGTGACGAAAGTTAAGTTATTCGAAACAAAATTGTAATCACTGAAAAAGTCGAGCCTTCCAAACAAGTTTGTGATTTGTATTCCATCAGTGATGAAAGTTGGACCTTCCAAACAAGGTTGTAATTTGTATTCCATCAGTGATGAAAGTTGGACCTTCCAAACAAGGTTGTAATTTGTATTCCATCAGTGATGAAAGTTGGACCTTCCAAACAAGGTTGTAATTTGTATTCCATCAGTGATGAAAGTTGGACCTTCCAAACAAGGTTGTAATTTGTATTCCATCAGTGATGAAAGTTGGACCTTCCAAACAAGGTTGTAATTTGTATTCCATCAGTGATGAAAGTTGGACCTTCCAAACAAGTTTGTAATTTGTATTCCATCAGTGATGAAAGTTGGACCTTCCAAACAAGTTTGTGATTTGTATTCCATCAGTGATGAAAGTTGGACCTTCCAAACAAAGTTGCAATTTGGGTTTTATCACTAAAAAAAAAAGTAGGGCCTCCCAATAAAGTTGTAATTTGGGTTCCATCATGATGAAAGTAGAGCCTTCCAACAAGACTATAACTTTGGTTAAAATAACAAAATAAGGACTTTAGATAATCACTTAGGATAATTTTTTTAAGGGTGTAATAGTGACCCAGTGCTAAGATAAAACTGCGAATTATCATGAAGATGTGTTATTAGGTTTTAATACCAGCTAAAATATGTCCTTTTTCTACCAAATCTGTGACTAATAAACAGGATTCTTTACATCCATTCATTTCACTTGAGACTACTTTACGAACTATTACCCTAAAGACGACTTGTCCTGCAGTTTCAGTAAGTAGTGTCACCACTGACTAAAACCGACCTTGGTCCCCTGGAACAGATGCTTACAATCATTCTGCACGTTTAAATTGATGTCTTGGGTCTGCCAACATTCCTGGGTGGGGTCATCCCGTCACTAGGTCCTATTATGTGACCAATGACAGGTGTGGCTGGTTTATAGCACTGGGCAACTAACCGTGTTTATACTAAAACACGAAACAATGTCTTTTCTGGATTATGGTTTATCTATATACTGTTTAGGGCTCTGATTTCTACACGCTTCTGTTCCTAGCCACTCCTGGGATAGGTACATGTCAAATGACCTGCAAAGAAGTTGATGAAAATAGCAAAGTTATTACAGAGAACAAAGACTGACATGCAAGTTTGTTTTATTTATTGTTGAGCAAGTTACACAGTGGCCTATCCATGATTTATAAAACCCGATTTCTAAAGTCGTAAACCAACTTCTGAGCCAAGCCATATGGAGGAATTGAACAAGTTATGTCTAAAAGCTATTAAGAAGAATCAAACAAGTCAGTATGTCTTACAGGAAGGTACTGGTCCCAATACAATAACTTGAACTGTTGAGTATGACTTACAGGAAGGTACTGGTCCCAATACAATAACTTGAACTGTTGAGTATAACTTACAGGAAGGTACTGGTCACAACAAAATAACTTGATGTGTTGGATATGTTGGGTATGTTTTACTGGTTACAATAGAATAACCTGACGTGTTGAGTATGTGTTATAGGTGGGTGCTGGACATAAAAGAATAACTTAATGTGTTGAGTATGTGTTATAGGTGGGTGCTGGACATAAAAGAATAACTTAATGTGTTGAGTATGTCTTATAGGAAGATGCTTCTTAGAACAGAATAACTTGATATGTTGAGTATGCCTTACAGGAAGGTACTAGTCACAACAAAATAACTTAATGTGTTGAGTATGTCTTACAAGAAGGTACTGGTCACAACAGAATAACTTGATGTGTTGGATATGTCTTACAAGAAGGTACTAGTCACAACAAAATAACTTAATGTGTTGAGTATGTCTTACAGGAAGGTACTGGTCACAACAGAATAACTTGATGTGTTGGATATGTTGGGTATGTTTTACTGGTTACAATAGAATAACCTGACGTGTTGAGTATGTGTTATAGGTGGGTGCTGGACATAAAATAATAACTTAATGTGTTGAGTATGTCTTACAGAAAGGTACTGGTCACAACAATATAGCTTGATGTGTTGAGTATGTCTTATAAGAAGATGCTTCTTAGAACAGAATAACTTGATATGTTGAGTATGCCTTACAGAAAGGTACTATTCACAACAGAATAACTTAATGTGTTGAGTATGTCTTACAAGAAGGTACTAGTCACAACAAAATAACTTAATGTGTTGAGTATGTCTTACAGGAAGGTACTGGTCACAACAGAATAACTTGATGCATTGAGTATGTCTTACAGGAAGGTGCTTCTTAGAACAGAATAACTTGATATGTTGAGTATGCCTTACAGGAAGGTACTAGTCACAACAAAATAACTTAATGTGTTGAGTATGTCTTACAGGAAGGTACTGGTCACAACAGAATAACTTGATGTGTTGAGTATGTCTTACAGAAAGGTACTGGTCACAACAATATAGCTTGATGTCTTGAGTATGTGTTATAGGAAGATGCTTCTTAGAACAGAATAACTTGATATGTTGAGTATGCCTTACAGGAAGGTACTAGTCACAACAAAATAACTTAATGTGTTGAGTATGTCTTACAGGAAGGTACTGGTCACAACAGAATAACTTGATGTGTTGAGTATGTCTTACAGAAAGGTACTGGTCACAACAGAATAACTTAATGTGTTGAGTATGTCTTACAAGAAGGTACTAGTCACAACAAAATAACTTAATGTGTTGAGTATGTCTTACAGGAAGGTCTGGTTACAACAGAATAACTTGATGTGTTGAGTATGTCTTACAGGAAGGTACTGGTTACAACAGAATAACTTGATGTGTTGAGTATGTCTTACAGGAAGGTACAAAAATAAAACCGATGAGGAGTTACATTTCATGAACTTAATCTAGTCACCCGATGGTGGTCATAAAACTTTCTGATATAAATATGATAGTTTCCCAACCCCTCCTATGTTTGTCTACCTGAGGAACCTTGGTATTCTGTGAAAGGCCTCTTCGACACTGGATATAACAGATAGAGTTCTTAGAAAAAAATTGTGCATCATAATAAGATAATTTCCGAGAATCGGTTCTACCACTTAGCCAGAGGCAAGACTTACAATACCAGAATTCTTGGCACAATTCCCAGCGTTAGACAGAACGCAGATAACCCATTGTGACTTTGCTCAGAAAACAACAACAAAGTTCTCTTTCGTTCGGTGCATAATTTAGTAGAAATAAAGCGCATTCAACCAGATTTTGAAAATTTACATAAAATAAGGAACAAATGACACCGAAAGAAACGTTCACTTTTCAAACGAAACGTTAATGAGATACGTGCGTCACAAGTGACGTATAAATATTTTGAAGGCACTGACTTACCATTTTTAAGGTCTTTTATTTCCGGAACGGAGCAAGTAGGACGGCAGTGTTCTGCATCTTTCTATATAAGTCGCTAGATGAGGTGGTTGTAGAAGACGAGGCTCCATCGTTTCGCCCCCACAGTTGGGTTTGGTAATAAGATGACATACCAGTTGCCGAATTTCTGCTTGACCCATCTGATTTACATCAATATTAGTATCTGGAATATTTATAGACCAATCAATCGGTAGTAATAAAACATTGTGTTATATACAGAGACAATAAATATCGTTTCCTAATTCACGAAGCTTGATTAATGACGTTTACCTGTCATAAGGCAATTCTACAACGCCACCTACTATCCACTTCTCTCGTTATATTGGTCCAGAAACTTTTTTTTTTTTTGGCGGATATCACGTTATGTACAGAACGGCTGAGTTAACACTTCACTAGTGGTATTACCTATTACTAATAAAAAACGACAATTCCATCAATAAACTACACTAAATAGCAACACCACTCTTCAGTGAAGACAACGAAAACTGAACTGACTTTATTAAGTAAACTAATACCGTTTATTTTGGTATTTATATATATATATCTAAACGTACCAAACCAGAACAGAAATACTGTATTTTTACTGGACAACTGAAAAATATTTGTCCTGTACCTAAGTCTTCTCGTAATCCAAAATAGATCAGTATACGTCATTATTATCTGTGGTACACTTTACATACTGTCTTTTATTTGTGCAATACAATAATTCAGGGGTTTTAGTGGTTATAAAATTATCAAGTGTGAAACAGCAAACAGAGGCTGTCAACCAGTTTTACTTCGGTATAAGTGAGCGTTGAGCACGAATAATAGACTCTTGACTATCGTGACAGATGGTAACCCACAAGAGGAGGAAAACGTCCCCTTTTAGCCTGTTTTCAACCACATTACACCTCAGAGTGACGTGACTTGTATAAACTCTTCATTTACCCAGACCTGCCACTTCACTCAGATGTTTACACCGAGTGTTTGGCGGACTGTACGAAAATACATCTTCACGATGTGGTGGAACTCACGTCTGGAACAGATGAAACTGTTTCTCTCCTCTTAGGAGAAAACTGACAACACCACTTCTGTTTAATGTGAAACAGATGGAGGGCTTGACTAAGTGTATTTAATCACATCTTTTTACTATTTAACATTTGGACAGCCTCCGCTCTGCAAGAGGAGTCCGGATAGTGGTAATTTACTGCAAACATACAGTCAACATGCTATCCCACCAATTCCCTCTCCGTTTCTGTTCTCAGCAAATCATTTTTTGTACTTTACACAGTCGACCCCACAACTCGAAAGCTAATCCAGTCTACACTTAACAACATTAGTAACGATCACTGATCAAAAGTAACAAAGATTAACACTTAGTATTTGGGTTAACGAAACCAATTCAATAAAAACAACAACGACAAACACACACTTCCATAAGTTGATACATAGCAAAACTTAAACGTGTGGTAATTAAAATCATTAAATTATCATTTGAATGTCCACTCTACGAATGATAATTTCAGCCACAACTGTATCTCACACTGTCGTTCCAGCTATTAGATGTTACTTTTGCCCTATGTATACATATTAAGCTAACTATAAACAGTAACCTTCAAAAGTACAATATCAATACAAAAGTTTTTAAGAGTAAAAGAATGTAAAGAACGGCTACTACAACTTCTAGTTTATTTTTCTACATTATCCTCTACAACGTAGATCTTGAAATAAACTATTAAAGCTAACACCCAGTCAGCGAGTCAGAGACACGTGTTTTGTGGATTGATTCCCAAACAAAGCTTTCCAATACCTTCTCTCTCGTTTGTTTGGTTTTTTTTAACTATAAAAAGAAATTTGAATTTCTTGTTATATCTGGACTGAGAATTGCCCGTCACAGTGTTAGAATTCGTACTAGTTTCTGGACTATAAAGAAATCTATGTATGAACCATCTAAAATCTCACACAAAACTCGGTAGTGACCGCACATGTTGCGCAATAAAAGATCTGGTTTCTCAGCTCTGTAAAACCGTTCTCTCTGTGGTTTTCGCGAGTTCTGTCGATAGAGATTGTTATCTATTTTAATACGACTGAGTTTCATAGATTCTTTTTGTGGTACTGTATTTGAACGCAATACTGAGCCGTCTTCAGCCATCATTATCTTTGCTGTGATGGTGTCCAGTTGTCGTGTCAGTTACAGGAGCTAGTCTCTGTGTGAAGGATGATATAGCAGTAATAGAACCATAGCAGCATTGTGGGCAAGCCAAATAACGGAATGTAAATAAACAAGACTTTAATATTTATAACACGTTTTGATCTGACCATTAAACACTTTCGTAAACTCCACATCTGATTGGTTGAATACTAGTGACAGGCGAGTTCTTTTGGCAGTTAACCATGGTTCTTGAAATTAAAAGATCGAGCTCTACAGTTGTTGTTTAACACCGGAAAGTGTGAAACTACTCTGTAACCAACCCGATCTTACAAATACAGTTTCATTATTTCCTCGCAGCCTGGATGTTTAAAAGCAGTTAAGATAATGATTCTACAGAGTGTGTGTGTGTGTGTGTGAATTTCAACTGATATTCTGTAAATGTACGGCTCCTATTTTTGTTTCCTATTTTACTTTTTTAAGTCTTAAAATAACATTCTTAACGCACATTTTAGCTTAAAACTCGCTACCTTAGGTTTAGAAAGTGCTGAAAGTAACGAAGCTTCACATTTCATCCCGTAAGCCTAATTTTAGGACATTTTTTTTTCAATATGGATAAAAGTTAAATTCCAACAATAAATTGTTCGATTTCAACATTAAAACGTCAAGTATAAACATCACAGTTACTCCACAAAGCAGAGATTATGAACACTTCCGAGTTGGACATGATTTTAACGAAAGGGAGAGATAATCTCGGAGCATGCGCAGTTTGCCTGTACTTGTTCCACGAAATCAATATTCTTGAAAATTGATAAGAACGTCATGATACGAACGTCTACAAACACGATCAATATATTGATTTTCGTGTTGCTTAAGAAAAGCTTCAAGTTTTCAAACCAATTACTGCATCTATTCAGACGTTTTTTTTTCTTCATCAAAGAGATTTACAGTTAAGGCTCAAGTTAAAATATTCTCTTATTATTCTGATTTAACACTTTTTTAACATTTTAACTGTACAATAATGTCAGTTTGTAGGGACATACAGGTCCACGAACCAAATGTTGGAAGAAGAACCAACCGTGTGGAACCAGCACATCTTATAACAATTATCACATATTTTTGAATCCTTGTCGTTCGTTATAAAAGTTCCTAACGTTCGTCGACAAGATAGCGATATCCTTGTTTAGTACTGATTTAGCTTGTATTTAAAGAGTTAAGCTCTGACGGTCTGACTCACTTTGTTCTCTTCTCAAACACTTAAGCCGGGATTCATTGTGAATTCTTGAAAGAAGAAAACTTTAGACAATGAAACAAAAAACGAGGAACTGGTTTGAGCTTATACCTGGGAATTATTGTTATATTTTCTTACTCTGTAGCAGCAATGGCATGACGTAATATTAAAACGTTGTTCACAGTCGAAACCAGGCGGCCAAATGAAAAGAGGCTTTCAAATATGTGTGATAACCGAGGGAGTTTAGCTAAAAGAAGTAACAGCCTTGAACTTTACATGCGGTAATTTAGGAAGTTTAACTGTCACAACCAAGAGGTTAAGTTACGTTTCTAAAGTCAGTACCAGTGAAATTTCATGAATGAATAATTGGAAGTAATTATACAATATATTGAAATCACGAGATTCTGTCAATTGTTATTGTTATCAAAACGTTACCACCTCTTAATGCGGTATGTCTGCGAACTTACATTTCTAGAAACCGAGTTTCGATACCCATAGTGGGCAGAGCATAGATAGCTCATCGTGTAGCTTTGTGCTTAATTACAAACGCTTTAAGTTGTGCACATAATGACACACAAACAGCTTTCGCCGGGCGTGATCTAACGGTTAGCGTGCAAAGGGTCCACATTTTAGCACCCCATTAACTGAAAGAAATCACACTCTACAGTTTGGGTCCCTGGGTGCGCATAAGAGTGACAATGAAATCCCGATATTAGATTAGGGTAGTCTCAGTGTTGGTTGTTGACTATCTGCATATTAGATTAGGGTAGCCACAGAGTTGGTTGTTGACTATCTGCATATTAAATTAGGGTAGTTACAGAATTGATTGTTGACTATCTGCATATTAGATTAGGATAGTCACAGAGTTGGTTGTTGACTATCTGCATATTAGATTAGGGTAGTCTCAGTGTTGGTTGTTGACTATCTGTATATTAGATTAGGATAGTCACAGAGTTGGTTGTTGACTATCTGCATATTAGGTTAGGGTAGTCTCAGTGTTGGTTGTTGACTATCTGTATATTAGATTAGGATAGTCACAGAGTTGGTTGTTGACTATCTGCATATTAGATTAGGGTAGCCACAGAGTTGGTTGTTGACTATCTGCATATTAGATTAGGGTAGTTACAGAGTTGGTTGTTGACTATCTGCATATTAGATTAGGGTAGTTACAGAGTTGGTTGTTGACTATCTGCATATTAAATTAGGGTAGCCATAGAGTTGGTTGTTGACTATCTGCACATTAGATTAGGATAGTCACAGAGTTGGTTGTTGACTATCTGCATATTAGGTTAGGGTAGTCTCAGTGTTGGTTGTTGACTATCTGTATATTAGATTAGGATAGTCACAGAGTTGGTTGTTGACTATCTGTATATTAGATTAGGTTAGCCACAGAGTTGGTTGTTGACTATCTGCACATTAGATTAGAGTAGCCACAGAGTTGGTTGTTGACTATCTGCATTTTCTATAGTCGTTCAGATAAAAACCAACGACGGCTAGCGCACGTAGTTCTCGTGTTGTTTTGCACGAAATTCAAGAACGAAAAAAACAACAAATACCTTTACCACGTGATAACGACAACCGGCTTTGTTGAACAAAAACATAAATGATTGCTATGTGGTGCTCATAACAAACATAAATGATTGCTTTATGGTGCTCATAACAAGATGTCTGGCAATTTAAAAAAAAAAAAGAGATTTGTATTGGCTTGGGAGCATAAGAGATAAAATTGTACATCTAAGTAGAAAATGGTACTCCAAACGTCTTCTTGAGAGAAAACAAAGTTAGTTTTTAGTACCGTGGGTGTATACCGTACGTAACAGTGTGGCGACTTCGACTAAATTACTTCAAGTTGAGGTCTTACCATTCATCTGTTCTTCTTTTGATCCAATTTTTTACGTTATTGGTATTGCTATAGACCCTGAACAAAATTACTATACGTATTTTAACGTAGGGGGAGTTGAGGGGGAAGCAGTGGAATGCAGCAGCTCAGAAAGAGAAAACAAAACGAGAAACCTTTGAATGTAAGTTGAAGTGGCATGCGTTCCCACGGTCTGAGAAGGTGAACACGCCACCTGGTTCCTCTCTCTCAAGACTCTCACCGTTCTATTGTCTATAGTTTCTCAGGTTGAAAAAAAAGCAGAAAGAAGAAAAATTATGATGATGACCAACCTGAAATAGGAGGCGTTGACCGTATAAAGACAGACGGGCCTTGTGCAGGTAAAAATGATTGGTGTGGATAATACATACGAGTGTTACTGCGAGTAGGATAAAAACAAAAATTCTCACTTGCCAATCTTTGCGTTTGCATGGACGTGTTCCAAATGTTGACCTCAAGTGACTTGAAAATGCATTCTTTACTGACATGTACACGTCACGGAGTTCGGGTTGAATGGTCTCTCGAATTTTCCAACAAAAAATAAAATCTTCATAAATTATGCATGCAACATATGTAACTTTCAATTTAAATTCTAATGTGTGTTTCGAAGGAACACGTGCTTTCAATTACCTGCAGTGAAAAATATTAATTTACTATAAACACGTGAGAATGATTATTGTTAAGATATTCACGTGAACTAATTTTAAATTTGAAATGTTTCTTCATTTTCTTTATCTCGTAAGTTTGTCTGTTTGTTGTTAAGAACAAAAACTACATCTCGGTATCAAAACCCGATTTCTAGCGTCATCAGTCTGCAGACGTCCCGCTGTGCTACCGAATCATTTTGAGCTACTGACCAGATGACAGATGCTAAGGGATTCACTGCGCCTCTTATAACGCATTTAGAGCTAAAAATATCGCACGGATTAGGAGCTTGCCAGTTCCGTAATCCAGAGATCAACCAAATGGTTAACCCGCGCCTGTATTGCGTTATAATCACATCTATCCTTAAAGCGCCATCTGTGGACGAAAACGTTAAATTTGACAATACATCACGAAAGCGCCATCTACTGTTCATAAATAAAGACAAAATACATCGAAGTAATATCAAACAAGTTATATCCTTCAGTACATACATAATTGACTAGAAAAGCCATATCGTTAACTTTTTACTAATATAGCAGCTTTTCTGTTTATGAAACTAACACATCGAACTTATAACATGTACATACAAATCTGTTAATTTAGTTTCAGCTAACGTATTTATACTTTTTATTCAAAGTTGTTACAGTCACAAATTTATGATTTTCTTCGTTTTCGTTTTAATAACTAGGGATCTTTAAAACTGGCAGAAGTAATTAGGCTAAAAAACATAGTTCACGATTCACACTTGGGGTAGTAAAGACCAAACATTCACCTGACGCCAACTCGGGGAAAACTCCAGCAGAATAATGGGATTTGACTGTCACTCCTATAACGCACCACCTCCCAATAGTACAACTCTCACGTTTTCTGAAAGGAACGGGGCGCGAACAATAGAACCTCAGATCAACAGCACTGCAGGGTAGCCACTTGGACCGAAACGCGTATTGGTGCATCCACCTATTTCCTATTGTTTGTAACGTATAAAGGCGATACACGAGCACACTGAAAACCTTTACGTTTGAGTGCATTACTGCCTCGACCAGGGAACACGCTAATTAGAGACGGATGATGTAAAGCCGGAAAAATGGCGGTCTTTATAGAAACAGCACTCAACCGCTATCAGCGTATCAACCATGTCCGTATCTGCATCAATATTTCCTTCTTTAATTTCAGCGCGTGCAACGTCACAGCATGACAGACAAGATAAGATAGGAAGGCGATAAGATATAATCACACGTGAGACTTAACAATAACAGTCACTTTAAAGGCTCCTGCTTAAACGAAAAATATATTATTAACTTTAGAGCTCAGCCAGATTTGGTTATCGGTCGTGTACACCGCGAAAAAGCAAACCTTGGATTTTAGCGCTTTAAGTTCGTAAATTTACCGCAGTCCAACCGGTGTACTAAAGGGTTAATATGTTAGCAATTTTGATAAGTAAACTGAAAATAGCGAATAGTTCGTCTCGAAAACTTTCACATGAAGTACTAATTCTAAATCCCATTAAAGTTCGATTTATCTTCCCTATTTCTGGAAGCTTATAAAGACCACAAACGTCCGCCACTTCTGTTTATCTCTAATGTTTTTTTGCCTATCCATCTATCAACATATCCGCCCATTGTCAACACATTTTTCTGTTACTTTTAATTTGTATACATTTTTTTAGCTGTACAAACACCAGCCATACCCCGTAACTCAGTGATAAAACTCTGGACTTATGACCCTAGAAATCGGGTTTTGATACCCATTGGTGGGCACAACAAACAATCTAGAACAAATAAACACCAGTTAACCATCCAACCGCTGGTATAATCTCAGCTTGTTTTCCATATTTCTTCCTAGTTAGGCCCAGCATGGCCAGGTGTTAGAAGCGCTCCACTCGTAATCTCAGGGTCTCGGGTTCGATTCTTCGTCACACCAAACATGCTCGCCCTTTCAGCTGTGGGGATGTATTAATGTTATGGCCAATCCCACTATTCGTTGGTAAAAACAGTAGCCCAAGAGTTGGCGGTGATGACCAGCTGCCTTCCCTTTAGTCTTACATAGCTAAATTAGTGCTAGCGCAGATAGCCCTCGTGTAGCTTTGTGCGAAATTTAAAGCAAACCAAACTTACCTTGGAAACAATGTGGGATACCCCGGGCTTTTAACCTCGACAACAGGGTACTGTGGAGATGATCGATATACCGCACGGTTTCTTCGATTACCGTCAGCTAGAATAAAAAAAAAAGAGAAAAAAGTGAGACCGTGAAAACCTTCAATGTCCACAACAACAATGAACGTGCGTGACACATAATGAAGCGATAAACAAAACTGTCGTAAAAACATTCCGACATATTAAATTATCCAAACGATTACGCTCTTTCTCAGTGACATTTTAAATTTTTAGAACTGGTTTTGGTTGTTTCGTAACATCATCATAGAAAATAAGTGAAGGTCAGGTTGGTTAAGGTGTTCGACTCGCAATCTGAGGGTCGCGGGTTCGAATCTCCATCGCACCAAACATGCTCGCCCTTTCAGCCGTGGGGGCGTTATAATGTTACGGTCAACCCCACTATTCGTTGGTAAAGAAGTAGTCCAAAAGTTGGCGGTGGGTGGTGATGACTAGCTACCCTCCCTCTAGTCTTATACTGCCAAATTAGGGTCTGCCAGCGCTGACACCTCTCGTAATACCTTCCGCAAAATTAATAAACAAAACAAACAGAAAGTTCATACATATAATTACAACAACTTTCAAGTTTCATTGTTTGATTCTGCTATAGCCGGGTGCGAAACACACCGTTCAACATTCCACAACGGATTTTTTTTCCGTTTTTTTAATTTCAGACGATTATCAAAATTTGACACTAACCTAATTATAATTAGAGGAAAATAATATTTAATACTTTAAAATTCAGTGAAGCATACAAAATTATCTCTAATTGTGATTTTTTTGAAAAACACGCGTGAATTTTACATACCAACTGTAAAGCAGGTGAATTGGTTTCATGAATTTTACATACCAACTCCACAGCAGGTGAATTGGTTTCAGCTAATTCTTGTACCCGGGCTACAAAAAGTGTTTTTACACCGAACCGTCAAAACAAAATTCTGAGAGCGTGTTTCAAAATGTATAAGTTACCTTTGACACGTTAGGGTTATCTGCAATAGCAGGAACCATAGATTTCAAACGTTTGTAGTCATGACTACGAAGTGCTTTCATTCTACTGTTTTTTTCTTTCTTGGACACTTCTAATCGTTCTCTTCGAGACTCAGTGACCATTCTTGTACTCATTTTCTGGGAAGTTGATGGTGCCAATCTTGTCCAGGGATAGACTGTTCTCGTGTTCACTCCATATTTAGTTTTCCCTGTCATTTCAAGTGACCGCTGAAAGAAAAATATAATTCACACACACGCATATATATAAAGAGAGAATTTTATTACTGAGATTTTAGTTCTGACATTAAAAATCTAGCTACTTTTATGTCCTTACATTAAGTTCTACCATTTAACAAGGCTAAAATAAAATAAAATAAAAAACCATTATTAATACATATTACAATTAACAAATTTTAAAACTTTTCTGAAAGTTGAAATGCTAATTGCTACATATCTTTAGCTCACCTTCTTCCAGTCATATTAATAGTTTAAATAAAATATTCCAACCAGGTTTGTTATTTATTTATTAACAAGATATTTATAATGACGTACAGAAGCACTCTGAGACACGCTAATATTCGTATCGAACCTTTCTCTAAAAGTAACAGACAAGTTTAATTAAAGAACAAAAAGCAGGTAACTCACAGAGTTACGTGCTTTCGAAAGAACAGACTTCTACTTAAATTTTGGCGAAAAATGTTAGTTGATATCAAATTCTTCCAAATTGTAGAATTCAATGTAGGGCAAATAGTCCGATATTCAAAGTTCGCTTTATATAAAGAAGGACAGAAACAAGTACAGTTATATTAAAAAATAAATTCTTACTGAATTAATTACCATTTTTGTGAACGCAAAATTTACTCATTATAATTTTACTCGATTTTTTTGTTTTTACTCAGAGGAATATATCTAGTTACGCTAAGAAATCTTGTTTGTAATTAATAAATGTTACAGGTGGCAGAAACTTACCAGTCTTCGCCCTGGTTAATTGCTGTATGTAGCCTAGACACGCCTTATGTTTTAACTTTTCAAAACAGTTAAGCCTGCGGCGATAGCATTTTGTTTATCAAATACTAGTTTTAACTGTAGAATTGTTAATTTAGGCTTAGCTAACTATCTGTTTACTTAGACTAAATTTATTTCTGAATTTCTAAATAAACGTTGACAACGGAGTGTTAAATGAAAAAACTATACGGCGCTTACAACTAGAACAAGGTTTACAACTAGACGAACGTATGGAACCCCTCACCGGTAGAACACAAACTAACTTCCATATGTTTCTTCTGTCCCTCTTGACTGGCTGTGGTAGGCTGGCAAATGACGTCATATGATTGGGAACTATATTCTCCGTAAACTCTAGATTTTTACTACCTTCTTCATTTTCACAAACAGAATAAGCTGCCTCATTACTTGAAAATCTTTAGATCCAATTCCCATAGTTAGAGAACGTTTATATTACAGATAAAATATATTTTACACGCTAAAAATTACGGTCCTATTTTGTTGCCTATACCCAAGTGGCGGATTAATTCTGTCGTTCAGCTTATAGTACCCAGCTGTATCACAGGTGTTTAGTGGCAGAGGAGGAACAGGCGGGAAACGCCAGTCTCTGGGTAAATTGGCGGGAAGCGCAGCTTGCGAGGCGATCATGTGCAAGCCGCAGAGAGAGGATGCTCAACTTCCAAACTTACGATGATAGACGTTGTGTTATTAAAGCCAAGCGCGACTGGTTGAACTCTCAGGGCGGCTTGTTAGGCTTAACATATTGGCAACGTATGGCAACATTCCTTCCCGTGAGAAAAGTGTGTCCAGATGGTGCGTGTCGACACCATAAGTCTAACATAAAAACTGCCGCAAGTCAGAACTCGATTACACTAATACTGAGTCTAAAGTCTGCAGAATGATGAGGTATTTTCACACATTGAAATGGGGGGTTTGCCCCCACACTAATTTAAACTTGTGAAAACTGTAACATTTTGCCACACACCAAACATATTTTAATCGTTAAAGTATAAAGCCTATTTTTGGATTCTAGTTATTAAAAAAACTTATCTCCACAACAGCATAAATTATATTAATGACTAAAATAATTACCGAACTAAAACAATTGTTAGTGGTGGGAATCTAATAATACACCTCACACTTACAGTTCATGTTATCAGTAATTACAGACGACATGTTGAGTAATCTTAGATAACCTGGTCATCTGAGTATCACCAGAATTTTCGTCCCGATTAGCTGTTTCGGCTACTTCCAAGTATTACCAAATAGTAGGTTTTTATGTTTGTTCCTTTAGGCAAAAGTGAAGTTGAAAAAAATCAAAACATATTCTTTAAGTTTTTCCAACTATTTATGGACCTCCTAGCGCTTGTAGTGTCATTTATTTCTTTGTTACATGGTCCCTAATCACATGTACTTATCTAAAAATTAAAACACAAATAGTATAACTCCAGGACAAGTACACGTCCCTTAGATGCAAGTTGTGTAAAATCATAGATAATGAAAGGACGCGAAAAGTTTCTTCCCTTATATGTAACAGTAAAAACAAACGAATAAAAAACTTAAAAACGTTCATAAAAATTGTAAAATACAAAACAGACACATCAAAACATCATCCAACTTTGCTGAAAATCCACCACCAGGAGGCAAAGTAGTGATAAAAAAACGTATAAATGCAAAACTGAAAATTTGTGTGTGTCTCCAAATGGATCTAATGAGCTTTCATACCAATTTTGGTGAAGATCCATCCACATGAAAAGGCAGTATTATTACATTTATAAATATTGCATTTAATCACAGTAATTACCGCTTGGATTCCTTCTTTCATTAAAATAGAAAACAAATAATTTCATGTTATACCTTAGGTCACATCTGTACACATTACTGTAGTAAGTGAAATGTAAATTTCCTCAATATGTGGTTCCCATCATTAATGAACAATGCATAAACAAGACAGTAATTTTAGGTTAAAGGAACACAACATTGGAAGTAAGTTTCGACAGTGAAACACATGCAAGTGGAAAATAAAATGATTTCATAAAGATACTGACGTCTCATACTATACTACTAATAAAGTTCCTATCATACTGTTCGTGTGTTTCATTCTGTACTGATGTTGTGTTTCACATCATACTGTTCATGTGTTTCATTCTACACTGATGTTGTGTTTCATATCATACTGTTCATGTGTTTCATTCTATACTGATGATGTGTTTTATATCATACTGTTCATGTGTTTCATTCTGTACTGATGTTGTGTTTCATATCATACTGTTCATGTGTTTCATTCTATACTGATGATGTGTTTTATATCATACTGTTCATGTGTTTCATTCTGTACTGATGTTGTGTTTCACATCATACTGTTCACGTGTTTTATCCTATACTGATGTTGTGTTTCATATCATACTGCTCATGTGTTTCATTCTGTACTGATGTTGTGATCTATATCATGCTGTTCGTGTGTTTCATTCTGTACTGATATTGTGTTTCATATCACACTGTTCATGTGTTTCATTCTGTTCTGATATTGTTGTTCAGTGATATATGTTTTATGTTGTACTGATGTTGTATTTGAGTGATATAGTATATCACTAGTATATGAAGCTACTGTATCGTTTATTGATTTAACTTTGTAACTTTAATAAAAAAACGTATCAATTGTAATTCATGGACAAACACTTTTTCATTATCTCTGGACATCTTTCTTCTTGAAATACGATAACAATAATTTCTTTCTTTTAATATGTGGTCAGTATGCTCCTCAATAGGTGGTCAATATGCTCCTCAATAGGTGGTCAGTATGCTCCTCAATATGTGGTCAGTATGCTCCTCAATAGGTGGTCAATATGCTCCTCAATATGTGGTCAATATGCTCCTCAATAGGTGGTCAATATGCTCCTCATAAATACTTGTACACAACAGCCTTATCCTTGTTATCAATGGCCCTTCCTCCTGCGCTATTTCAACCTGTGGGATGTATCTTGTCATCATCTGTGGACAACGTATGTGATAACTTATTCCTTATTTTAATATGCGTGGAAATCCCTCTCTTCTTCGATTGTGAACAACGCATGTTTCTTTTTAAACTGGTCATAAATTGTTTTTAAACTATAAGGGACATCTATCTGCTTAGGTTTCTCGGAGGGACAGCGGCAACTCTTCAGATTTACAGACAAACAACAACTGGCGTACAGTTCTTTTCGGCGGACACAGCAGATAGCCCGATGTGTAGCTTTGCTATAAGGAAACACAAACAAATTCTGCTTCCACTCTACTGGGAACATCTCCTAATTGTTTTCAGTGTAAATGTTCCCTGATCGGGTTTGACGAAACGTTTCCAATTTCACAATATCTTGCTCGATAGAAAAGCATCTGTTTCTTAGTATATTACGTCACATTGTAAGATTATGGATGATCTCAGCTGTGCAGGACACGCGCTGATTGCACGTGCTGAATTTCCTCCCACATCACTACGATCACCCCCGCCAGAGAAAAGTGCACCTTCCTTTAAGATGTTAAGTTAACAAGGTTAACAGATGGAGAATGCATGGGGATAAGATATCGCAATGAAAACTACCGTCATACAAAGGGTTTTCAAACCCTTTTACAAATTACACTAAAGTCCTGACAGAGAAATCGCAACACTGAAAAGCATAATTGTGAGTAAAGCTAATATAAAGAATGAAACTGTAACACAAGTTGACTGTTAAAATTGTTCACTTATATGGCTTCAAAAATATGACCATAGACATAATCACAACACGTGCTGCAATATAGTCTATATTTAATGGTTTAAACGTTGTTCTTGTTGTTTCTGAAATAAAACTAATATTCCGACTCCATTAAAAATCGAACATTTTGGTCGCCTCGTTTAATGGAGCTAATGGTCTGGTCGTCTTATCAAAACAGTTTATGTACTAGTGTTTCGTTTAATAAAGTTATTGATCTGGTCGTCTCCAATACACCGCAAATGTTTTGGCCGTTTCATTTAATACAGTTAACAATCTGACCGTCTCATTAACACAGCTACTGTTCTGGCCACTTCGTTTGATGGAGCTAATACAGTTTATGTTCTAGCGTTTCGTTTGATAAAGGTGCCCATCTTGTTGTCTCCAATACACAGCAAATTATTTGATTATTTCGCTTAATACAGTTAACACAGCTAATGTTGTGGCCGTTTTGTTTAATGGAGCTTACGATCCGGTGGTCTTATTAATGCGAGAATTGTTCTGATCGCTGTTTATTAGAACTAACGCTTTTATAAAGCACGGTCATCTTGTTCGCCCAACTGCTATTCTGGGAACTTCGTTTATCAGAAATAACGATCAGAA
This sequence comes from Carcinoscorpius rotundicauda, assembly GCA_011833715.1. Classification (NCBI taxonomy): domain Eukaryota; kingdom Metazoa; phylum Arthropoda; class Merostomata; order Xiphosura; family Limulidae; genus Carcinoscorpius; species Carcinoscorpius rotundicauda. The sequence continues at coordinate 145,174,408 of CM022393.1, forward strand.
CGTTTCGTTAAAACAGATATTGTTCTGGCAACTTCGTTTAACAGATGTGTCATTTGCAAGCAGTTTAACTTTCTAAGTAAAACCCGAATGTTCTCTATCTACTAGCCGATAATATGATGACTGGTGGTGGTTAAACTTCATGCACAGTTATCTCATAAAGTAACTTGTTAAACCTTTGGCACACAGTTTGTAGAAGCCTAGCATTACCTCCAGAAGCCACGTGGAACCTTTTCTGAGGAGCCTCACATAACACAAGTTGACGGGTGACCACGTATTATGTTGATGTCTGAAAAATTTTTGTGATATGATAAAATTTAAGCCTAGTTTATTAAGATGAAATGCCTTTTTTTAAAACTTGATCTTACGCTGTATTTCTTATAAAGGCTTCTCTTATTACTAAATAGCTTTATCGGCTTCTGTTTAAGGTTTATATATATATATATATTTCTTCACAGTTCTATCACATTATAACACACCGTCATTATATTTCCTCGCTCGAAAAACAAAACAAAAAAAGAACGAATAACGACGCAATCAATTACGACGTGAACAAAAATAATTATTCACACACACACTGTAATTGTATGAGCAACCAGGTGAAAACATCGAGTTCTCACTGTGTGTATAAAATTGACATTGGTTGTATGAATAATATTGTCGCTTTCACTGCACGACTGGAGAGTGAATTGATTACTTCTTATCACGTGCTGAACACATAAATATACTGCTAAGATCACAGGGTTTAGCTACAAAGCAGTGATTAATTAAACCACTTCCGAAAAGTTGTCTCGTGACGTGAACTGGTCTAGTGTTACATTTTATCCTTAAATCCACGTGTTATAGTGAGATAATTTAAAAGGGTTTTATTTCACTGAAAGGGGGAGTCGAAAGCAACCTATAGGAGTCACCCGTTCTAATCACTAGCACTATCCTACAATAGTGTATTATCTGTCAGTCAGTCAGAAGATACTGAAATGACGTAACATAAGGGACGCTTAATGTTTCAATTTGTACTGTAGTGATGTCAGTAAAATGTGCGTAAGTCATGAATCGTTGTTGTTTTGATAAGCACAAAGCTACACAATGGGCTATCTGTGCTCTGCCCACCACGGGTATCGAAACCCGGATTTTAGCGTGTAAGTCCGCAGACATACTGCTGAGCCACTGGGGGGCAGTCATGAATCACGAGAATAATTAAGCAGTGTATGTTACAACATAGCATGACGTATAAACTTCAAAAGCAATAAATAAAATTATGTTATTCTTAATTTTTATTTTATCTGTTCCTTGAACAGAACACCTTCGAGGACACTGCGGGACTACATCTAGTGTAGTGACATATTAGGAAGGGGAATTAGTAGCTTAAAGTGATTGGTCATAAATTTGTTGCCAGTAAAAAACAAAACAAATCAAAACTAAAGGAATTCTACAATAGAATGTGACTCATTCGGAACGATATAATGCATCATCAAACTTTAACATAGATATCAGATAGCAAAGGGATTCGTTTTTAACACGGAGGTATTATGGTAGATCCTATTTACAACCAATAGTTTTATATTGTAAGAAAACAATACATTTGAAAACTATGAGATGTTACTTTATAGTATTGAGGCGACTGTGCAATATCTGGTGTATAAGAAACTTCATCTTTGATGTTTTTTGATGTAGATGTTTATATGACGTCTCCGTGTCACCTACCGATATATTACAGTGAATTCGTCGTAAATCAAAAGATTAATTCTAATCTATATAATTAGGTTTTCTTGTCGGTTTGTTTAAATTAAATGAACTAGTTTTAATGGTATCCAATAATTTAAGCGAGGAGTAAAACTTACAGTTGGAAACAGTTATCTGATATTCCCCCACATTTAAACGGATTGATTTTGTTTTCTTGGTTCATTAATCCATTTTCAAATTACCTTTCTTATTTAAGAATTCATTTTGCGTTATTTCTCAGTGAAAAACATTTGTCTACCTGCGTTTGAGAAGAAAAGAAAAGAAAAAAAGAAGATAAACTCGGGTCAATTCGTTTACGCGTGGGAAAAGCCACTCTTGTAGGAAACTGTGCCGGGCAATAACATCGAGACGACCCACTGCCTCTCTTAGAAACTGTTTTCCCACCTTTTACGGACCCAAGCGAGATCAGTGATGCGTGGTATTTCGTCAATCGGTCTTGTTGCCCGAAGCAGATGGAAAAACTTCGTCTGTTTCTCTCTGCGTCACTAAGAGTTTCGAATTGTTTTCAGTACTACATAACATTTCGTTCTTACATCAGTATTCTGTGGCCAACTTTCGAGCGCCCGACGTCTTGGAAACTGATCAATCGAGGATTTCGTAGCCATGTGGGATATCTCAGAGAATTACGTTAATTTTTAGCGAGCGAGCGCGGACTGCTGCGACGGGGCGAGGCGAGGGAGGTGCTGAGTCCCGCGCGCTTGGAGCCTCGAGTGTAGCCTTGACCGCGGTCGCTTTCCCCGCACTTCTTCCGGCCGCCCCCACCTGACATGTGAGTAACCTCGAGTGGAGGTTTTGGAGGTGCAAATTTGGCCACAAGACAAGTTAAATTTGAGAGGAATGGAAAATTGAAGGCCTCGCTGTCTGAGTTTATAAAGACACCACTGTAATCACCTTGTCTATCGCTTCGCGAATCTCGGTTGTAGACAGCAAAAACAAAAACGTTCGACGCGCCACCTTTAGAAAGACGAACTCAGTCATTTCAAAAAAAAAAAGTTGTTTATTCAGGAAATTTCTTCCTAGTTAGTTTTTGATAAAATTCTTTAATCGATTTAAACCTGTGTAATTACATTTTAACCTAACTAAGACATGCATATATTGTCGGTGCCTTTTTTCTGTTTAATTACCCAATTCAGTTAGACAAAAACGGTTAGAACTACTATCTGTATATATTGCACTCAATGTCACAAAAAACACAATGTTTGTTTGTTTGTTTTTTAATTTCCCACAAAACTACATGAGGGCTATCTGCGTTAGCCGTTCATAAATTAGCAGTGTAAGACTAGAGGAAAGGCAGCTAGTCATCACCACCACCGCCAATTATTGGGCTACTCTTTTACCAACGAATAGTGGGATTGACCATCACATTATAATGCCCCACGGCTGAAAGGGTGAGCATGTTTGGTGTGACGGTGATACAAACTCGCGACCCTCAGATTACGAATCGAGTGCCTTAACCACCGGGCCATGTCGGGCCCCAACACAGCTAGCCTATTATGTGGCTTTGTGTTTAATTAAAAACAAAATTAAACCTTTGATAGGATTGGTTTCTCAAGTATTTATATATTCGTTGACCACCTGACCATGCCTGGCCTCACAAAAAAAAACAAAAAAACACACAATGTGTTGAATAAATATCCGAACCAGGGACGGGGGCACTTCCTTTAAATAGTTAAATATTATTGTCTTCCCCCACTATTTCTCTGACAACAATTTTATTTATTCAGTGAACACCTCAGTTGCACAGCGACATGCATGTGGGCTTAGAATGTTAGAAATGGAGTTTCGACACCCGTGGTGGACAGAGCACAGCTTGCCCATTATGTAGCTTTGTGCTCAACTACAAACGATCGAACAAATAAATTTATTCAGTTGACTAATTTTGCCAACCGAAATTAAAGAAGATTATAGTTCTTTGGGAAATTCTAAAAATTACACCATCAATGACGTTTTATGTCTGTTGAAATATATATATTGATTATTATATGAAATATTATTATAACTTATGACTCACAGCAAACAATTTAACATGTACCTTTTATGTATTCCATGTGTACAATACAACACTTGTTATCGTGTAAGATTGTTGAATAATTTTTAAAGCATTTTTATTAAATGCCAGAGAATTTTTATTTCTTTACGACTGACCCCTGACTCTTCTTTTCCACGGTGTGTACGTAGTACACTTCGACGTACCTGCATTGTATTTGTTTCTTAAATTTCGTCATAGAAACAAACATTTAAATGGTGCTTACAGATGTTTAATACATAAAATCAGTGTAAAAACAAATATTTTTTTCCATCTAGGACCTAGGGGGTCTCTGACCTGATCGATTAACCCTTGTGTCGCAAAAAGTGCAGTCCAGGTCAAAAACACAAAATACTTGCAAAATACTTTTCAAGGCATTATAATCGAATAATCTTATATATGATGATATTTAACAAGCTGCTATAACAACATAGATAAATTAAAGCTATATGGATCTAACTTACTTGCTCAACACCAGGTGGCGTTGTATATCAAATGAATTATCCTTTTAATTTTCGTAAAAACGGTTTTGGTGATCTTACAAATGCTAATTTTAGCATGTCCTATACTCATATATTTATTTAAAGAACAGAGAACTAAATACAGTTCCCTTGCGTACACTATACAGATCAATGTAACGACTTTAATAAATCTCGCACTTAAAATGTTCAACTCCAAACAGAAAAAAATGTAAAAATTTATAATAATTATTATTTTATATGAAGAATATTAAAAATTGGAAAAAGTAACGACTTTTTTTAAGGCTTATAAACTACCCTTTCCTATCAAACTCTTTCGACTTAAATTTGTCTGTAAGTTTTAACTGTAGAATAGAACTGATATTTATGTTTATACGTAACCAGTCATCTTATATGGAAATATTTCTAGTTAAGAGTGACGTACACTGTGTTCTTTGTTTAGGCTTAGCTTCCCACGTTTCGGTAGGTTGATTTGTCCCTGATTTCACCTTGGTATGATACCATGTTTTACATTTCTTCGCAAGTTGTATGCAACAAATTTACCCACGTGCAACCAACATTAAAATTAAACTATCAAATTAGCCCTCTTACGATACCGATAAAACTCTGGATTAAGGTAGACAGCAGTTAAACTGAGAAGTATATATACGAAAGGTACAAATACCGGTGTTGATGGTATCGCTGGGTTGCTCTATGTTTAATGGTACAATTAGGTGTTCGATCCCTGCGGGTATCGCAGCACAAATAATCTGCTTTGCAATTTTGTGTTCAGCAAACAGACCAAATAAATATAGAATAAAAAAATTGTTTTTCTTTCTAAAACTTATTTCTCTCAAAAACAGACAAGAATAAATTATCACAACATAATTCGTTTGTTTGTTTTTGGAATTTCGCGCAAAGCTACTCGAGGGCTCTCTGCGCTAGCCGTCCCTAATTTAGCAGTGTGAGACTAGAGAGAAAGCAGCTAGTCATCACCACCCACAGCCAATTCTAGGGCTACTCTTTTACCAACGAATAGTGGAATTAACCGAAACATTATAACGCCCCACGGCTGAAAGGGCGAGTCTGTTTGGTGCGACAGGGATGCGAACCCTGGACCCTCAGATTACGAGTCGCACGCCTTAACCCACTTGACCATGCCAGGCCAATATAATTCGTAATCATATTGACTGTTTCGGTAAATCAAAGCACAATGATCGTGGCTTTAAGTATTTGAGAACGCCATCTGGTGTCTGAAGAGTGTTCCTAATATATTCAATACAAATTCACCCCACTGGCACAGAGGCATATCTGCGGACTTGCAGACAGAGAAACCAGTTTCGATACTCGTGGTGGGCAGAGCACAGGTAGCCCACTCTGTAGCTTTGGGCTTAATTGTAAACAATCAAACCAACCTTATAAGGAAATTAACCCCCAGCTTTCTTCGCCTTCTTTATAAGAATGACAAGGTAATTTTGTAATAGAAGATAAAGTCTAATATTCACATTGAATTTTTACGCATGAATTAGTATTGGAAGTGCTTCAGTATACGGGACCTCCTGTTGGTTCAATGGGAAGTCTGAGGCTTGTAAAGATAAAACTAAGATTTCAATATTGCGGTGGGCAGAGCAAAGTTTATCAAATAATAAACAGAACGATGTTTTGTTCGAGTGACAATCATTTATGAACAAGATATTGATCTGATGAATGGGAACAGTTACAAAAAGTAATTACAAGTGCGAATTCTAATTTCTGTCTTCATAATACATAACTTTAGCTATTGCCAGTATCTCGCCTGCCTACTTTACATCATGGTTTGTTTTGAATTTCGCGCAAAGTTACACGAGGGCTATCTGCGCTAGCCGTCCCTAATTTAGCAGTGTAAGACTAGAGGAAAGGCAGCTAGTCATCACCACCCACAACCAACTCTTGAGCTACTCTTTTACCAACAGATAGTGGGATTGACCATCACATTATAATGCCCTCACGACTGAAAGGGCGAGCGTGTTTGGTGTGACGGGATTCGAACCAGCGACTCTCGGATTACGAGTCAAGTGCCTGGCCTTTTAGACCCTGCGCCTCCTCAAATTATAGATTCTAAATTAGTACAAAATGTATGGCACATACAAACCAAAAACTAAAATACAATTAAAGCTAAGCCTAATAACTGTATACTTAAAATTACAGACGTAAAGTTTCTGACGCTTTAATAATTACGTCTATAAGTAATTAATCAAATACGTGAAAACTATATCCTTTTGAAAGTTTGGTAATAATACGGTGTCATGCAACTTATTAATTAATTTACAGTGACGATAGCTGATTTCTTTTACCTCCTTCAAAATCTGTTCACCTCTAAATAAGTGGGTGTCTCTCCACCCCCTACAGTGCACGTGCTGCCACTGGACCTGCTATGCACTCTAACGCAGAGCCAACCCGCGCTCAAGAAAAACATAAAGTTAATCACCGTCACACCTATGTTTATGTTTGTATTTTAGAAGTCCATAATAAGTATTCAAGACAAAACCTAAATCGTATCGAACTGACTCTATCCTAAAACGTAGAAGGCTGAGTTTCAGTTCTCAGATTTACTTTCAAAGTTATATTGACTTTTTAATAATATTTCTTACTCAGGTTTTTAGTATAAATATACATGTTTTCAAAACATGTTTCAGTTTCCTCTCGACCGAGTGAGTGTTAAAAGCTTATCTACAATACGTGCTCGTCAGGTATTATTTTAGAATTTGTAAAATGCATAATAAAATATTGACTTCTTTTTTCATTTTTCATAATTGTAACAAAATATTTTATGTCGAGTTTCTGACCGACTTCTGACTAAAAATATAAATAAAACTACGTCAGAGGTGGGAAGGTGGATTGTTTGTTTGTTTTGAATTTCGCGCAAAGTTACACGAGGCTATCTCTGCTAGCCATCCCTAATTTAGCAGTGTAAGACTAGAGGAAAGGCAGCTATTCATCACCCCCCCCCACCAACTCTTGTGCTGTACTTTTAACAACGAATAGTGGGATTGAACGTCACATTATAACGCCCCCACGGCTGAAACGGCGAGCATGTTTGGCGCGTCGGGGATGCGAACCCGCGACCCTCAGATTACGAGTCGCACGCCTTAACACGCTTGACCGTGCCGAGCCCAAGAAAGTAGGAAGATCGTCGATTGAGACAAACGTAACAACCACAACTCTATGTAACATACTGTCCGCGTGAGGGCGATGTACAATATTATCACCATAAAACACATAAAAATATATCAGAGTTGATATGTTCATTCGGATGTGATTTCAGGAGATTATAGTTAGATAAGAATTTTGTTTCTATGCCTTTTCTTGAGGAAGTGAGCTTTGTCGTCGAAATAAAAAGACGTTTAAACAATATTTCAAATTTTGCTTTTCCTTAAAAATATAAAAACGATTCTTGTTAGCTAAAGAAACTGCTGTATTAACGTCCTCTGATAGGATAACGGTAAGTGTACAGACATTCAACACTAAAATTTGTCATTCGATTATCCTTGATGCCTACAGCATATACTTCACAACTATCTTCAAAACAGCTTCTTCCGAACATACGCTGTATACACTACAGATTAATGAAAGTGTATGTTCTCTATATACACTGCTGAGACTATACTGTGTACACTACAGATTAATAAAAGTGTATGTTCTCTATTCTAAATACACTGTTGAGACTATACTCTGTACACTACAGATTAATAAAAGTGTATGTTCTCTATTCTAAATACACTGTTGAGACTATACTCTGTACACTACAGATTAATAAAAGTGTATGTTCTCTATTCTAAATACACTGTTGAGACTATACTCTGTACACTACAGATTAATGAAAGTGTTTGTTCTCTATACACACTGCTGAGACTATACTGTGTACACTATAGATTAATGAAAGTGTATGTTCTCTATTCTAAATACACTGTTGAGACTATACTCTGTACACTACAGATTAATAAAAGTGTATGTTCTCTATTCTAAATACACTGTTGAGACTATACTCTGTACACTACAGATTAATGAAAGTGTGTGTTCTCTATACACACTGTTGAGACTATACTCTGTACACTACAGATTAATGAAAGTGTTTGTTCTCTATACACACTGCTGAGACTATACTCTGTACACTACAGATTAATAAAAGTGTATGTTCTCTATTCTAAATACACTGTTGAGACTATACTCTGTACACTACAGATTAATAAAAGTGTATGTTCTCTATTCTAAATACACTGTTGAGACTATACTCTGTACACTACAGATTAATAAAAGTGTATGTTCTCTATTCTAAATACACTGTTGAGACTATACTCTGTACACTACAGATTAATGAAAGTGTTTGTTCTCTATACACACTGCTGAGACTATACTCTGTACACTACAGATTAATAAAAGTGTATGTTCTCTATTCTAAATACACTGTTGAGACTATACTCTGTACACTACAGATTAATGAAAGTGTATGTTCTCTATTCTAAATACACTGTTGAGACTATACTCTGTACACTATAGATTAATAAAAGTGTATGTTCTCTATTCTAAATACACTGTTGAGACTATACTCTGTACACTACAGATTAATAAAAGTGTATGTTCTCTATTCTAAATACACTGTTGAGACTATACTCTGTACACTACAGATTAATAAAAGTGTATGTTCTCTATACACACTGTTGAGACTATACTCTGTACACTACAGATTAATGAAAGTGTATGTTCTCTATACACACTGTTGAGACTATACTCTGTACACTACAGATTAATGAAAGTGTTTGTTCTCTATACACACTGCTGAGACTATACTGTGTACACTATAGATTAATAAAAGTGTATGTTCTCTATTCTAAATACATTGTTGAGACTATACTCTGTACACTACAGATTAATAAAAGTGTATGTTCTCTATTCTAAATACACTGTTGAGACTATACTCTGTACACTACAGATTAATGAAAGTGTTTGTTCTCTATACACACTGCTGAAACTATACTGTGTACACTATAGATTAATGAAAGTATATGTTCTCTATTCTAAATACACTGTTGAGACTATACTCTGTACACTACAGATTAATGAAAGTGTTTGTTCTCTATTCTATACACACTGTTGAGACTATACTATGTACACTACAGATTAATAAAAGTGTATGTTCTCTATTCTAAATACACTGTTGAGACTATACTGTGTACACTACAGATTAATGAAAGTGTATGTTCTCTATACACACTGTTGAGACTATACTCTGTACACTACAGATTAATGATAGTACATGTTCTCTATACACACTGTTGAGACTATACTCTGTACACTACAGATTAATGATTGTACATGTTCTCTGTATACCCTGTTGAGACTATACTCTGTACACTATAGATTAATGATAGTACATGTTCTCTGTATACCCTGGTGAGACTATACTCTGTACACTACAGATTAATGATAGTACATGTTCTCTGTATACCCTGGTGAGACTATACTCTGTACACTACAGATTAATGATAGTACATGTTCTCTGTATATCCTGGTGAGACTATACTCTGTACACTACAGATTAATGATTGTACATGTTCTCTGTATACCCTGTTGAGACTATACTCTGTACACTACAGATTAATGATAGTACATGTTCTCTGTATACCCTGTTGAGACTATACTCTGTACACTACAGATTAATGATAGTACATGTTCTCTGTATACCCTGGTGAGACTATACTCTGTACACTACAGATTAATGATAGTACATGTTCTCTGTATACCCTGTTGAGACTATACTCTGTACACTACAGATTAATAAAAGTGTATGTTCTCTATACACACTGTTGAGACTATACTCTGTACACTACAGATTAATGAAAGTGTATGTTCTCTATACACACTGTTGAGACTATACTCTGTACACTACAGATTAATGAAAGTGTTTGTTCTCTATTCTATACACACTGTTGAGACTATACTATGTACACTACAGATTAATAAAAGTGTATGTTCTCTATTCTAAATACACTGTTGAGACTATACTGTGTACACTACAGATTAATGAAAGTGTATGTTCTCTATACACACTGTTGAGACTATACTCTGTACACTACAGATTAATGATAGTACATGTTCTCTATACACACTGTTGAGACTATACTCTGTACACTACAGATTACTGATTGTACATGTTCTCTGTATACCCTGTTGAGACTATACTCTGTACACTATAGATTAATGATAGTACATGTTCTCTGTATACCCTGGTGAGACTATACTCTGTACACTACAGATTAATGATAGTACATGTTCTCTGTATACCCTGGTGAGACTATACTCTGTACACTACAGATTAATGATAATACATGTTCTCTGTATATCCTGGTGAGACTATACTCTGTACACTACAGATTAATGATAGTACATGTTCTCTGTATACCCTGTTGAGACTATACTCTGTACACTACAGATTAATAAAAGTGTATGTTCTCTATACACACTGTTGAGACTATACTCTGTACACTACAGATTAATAAAAGTGTATGTTCTCTATACACACTGTTGAGACTATACTCTGTACACTACAGATTAATGAAAGTGTATGTTCTCTATACACACTGTTGAGACTATACTCTGTACACTACAGATTAATGAAAGTGTTTGTTCTCTATACACACTGCTGAGACTATACTGTGTACACTATAGATTAATAAAAGGGTATGTTCTCTATTCTAAATACATTGTTGAGACTATACTCTGTACACTACAGATTAATAAAAGTGTATGTTCTCTATTCTAAATACACTGTTGAGACTATACTCTGTACACTACAGATTAATGAAAGTGTTTGTTCTCTATACACACTGCTGAAACTATACTGTGTACACTATAGATTAATGAAAGTATATGTTCTCTATTCTAAATACACTGTTGAGACTATACTCTGTACACTACAGATTAATGAAAGTGTTTGTTCTCTATTCTATACACACTGTTGAGACTATACTCTGTACACTACAGATTAATAAAAGTATATGTTCTCTATTCTAAATACACTGTTGAGACTATACTCTGTACACTACAGATTAATGAAAGTGTTTGTTCTCTATACACACTGCTGAGACTATACTGTGTACACTATGGATTAATGAAAGTGTATGTTCTCTATACACACTGTTGAGACTATACTATGTACACTACAGATTAATAAAAGTGTATGTTCTCTATTCTAAATACACTGTTGAGACTATACTCTGTAACTACAGATTAATAAAAGTGTATGTTCTCTATTCTAAATACACTGTTGAGACTATACTCTGTACACTACAGATTAATGAAAGTGTATGTTCTCTATACACACTGTTGAGACTATACTCTGTACACTACAGATTAATGAAAGTGTTTGTTCTCTATACACACTGCTGAGACTATACTGTGTACACTATAGATTAATGAAAGTATATGTTCTCTATTCTAAATACACTGTTGAGACTATACTCTGTACACTACAGATTAATGAAAGTGTTTGTTCTCTATTCTATACACACTGTTGAGACTATACTATGTACACTACAGATTAATAAAAGTGTATGTTCTCTATTCTAAATACACTGTTGAGACTATACTGTGTACACTACAGATTAATGAAAGTGTATGTTCTCTATACACACTGTTGAGACTATACTCTGTACACTACAGATTAATGATAGTACATGTTCTCTATACACACTGTTGAGACTATACTCTGTACACTACAGATTAATGATTGTACATGTTCTCTGTATACCCTGTTGAGACTATACTCTGTACACTATAGATTAATGATAGTACATGTTCTCTGTATACCCTGGTGAGACTATACTCTGTACACTACAGATTAATGATAGTACATGTTCTCTGTATACCCTGGTGAGACTATACTCTGTACACTACAGATTAATGATAATACATGTTCTCTGTATATCCTGGTGAGACTATACTCTGTACACTACAGATTAATGATTGTACATGTTCTCTGTATACCCTGTTGAGACTATACTCTGTACACTACAGATTAATGATAGTACATGTTCTCTGTATACCCTGTTGAGACTATACTCTGTACACTACAGATTAATGATAGTACATGTTCTCTGTATACCCTGGTGAGACTATACTCTGTACACTACAGATTAATGATAGTACATGTTCTCTGTATACCCTGTTGAGACTATACTCTGTACACTACAGATTAATAAAAGTGTATGTTCTCTATACACACTGTTGAGACTATACTCTGTACACTACAGATTAATGAAAGTGTATGTTCTCTATACACACTGTTGAGACTATACTCTGTACACTACAGATTAATGAAAGTGTTTGTTCTCTATACACACTGCTGAGACTATACTGTGTACACTATAGATTAATAAAAGGGTATGTTCTCTATTCTAAATACATTGTTGAGACTATACTCTGTACACTACAGATTAATAAAAGTGTATGTTCTCTATTCTAAATACACTGTTGAGACTATACTCTGTACACTACAGATTAATGCAAGTGTTTGTTCTCTATACACACTGCTGAAACTATACTGTGTACACTATAGATTAATGAAAGTATATGTTCTCTATTCTAAATACACTGTTGAGACTATACTCTGTACACTACAGATTAATGAAAGTGTTTGTTCTCTATTCTATACACACTGTTGAGACTATACTCTGTACACTACAGATTAATAAAAGTATATGTTCTCTATTCTAAATACACTGTTGAGACTATACTCTGTACACTACAGATTAATGAAAGTGTTTGTTCTCTATACACACTGCTGAGACTATACTGTGTACACTATGGATTAATGAAAGTGTATGTTCTCTATACACACTGTTGAGACTATACTATGTACACTACAGATTAATAAAAGTGTATGTTCTCTATTCTAAATACACTGTTGAGACTATACTCTGTACACTACAGATTAATAAAAGTGTATGTTCTCTATTCTAAATACACTGTTGAGACTATACTCTGTACACTACAGATTAATGAAAGTGTATGTTCTCTATACACACTGTTGAGACTATACTCTGTACACTACAGATTAATGAAAGTGTTTGTTCTCTATACACACTGCTGAGACTATACTGTGTACACTATAGATTAATAAAAGTGTATGTTCTCTATTCTAAATACATTGTTGAGACTATACTCTGTACACTACAGATTAATAAAAGTGTATGTTCTCTATTCTAAATACACTGTTGAGACTATACTCTGTACACTACAGATTAATGAAAGTGTTTGTTCTCTATACACACTGCTGAAACTATACTGTTTACACTATAGATTAATGAAAGTATATGTTCTCTATTCTAAATACACTGTTGAGACTATACTCTGTACACTACAGATTAATGAAAGTGTTTGTTCTCTATTCTATACACACTGTTGAGACTATACTCTGTACACTATAGATTAATGAAAGTGTATGTTCTCTATTCTAAATACACTGCTGAGACTATACTGTGTACACTACAGATTAATAAAAGTATATGTTCTCTATTCTAAATACACTGTTGAGACTATACTCTGTACACTACAGATTAATGAAAGTGTTTGTTCTCTATACACACTGCTGAGACTATACTGTGTACACTATGGATTAATGAAAGTGTATGTTCTCTATACACACTGTTGAGACTATACTATGTACACTACAGATTAATAAAAGTGTATGTTCTCTATTCTAAATACACTGTTGAGACTATACTGTGTACACTACAGATTAATGATAGTACATGTTCTCTATACACACTGTTGAGACTATACTCTGTACACTACAGATTAATGATTGTACATGTTCTCTGTATACACTGTTGAGACTATACTGTGTACACTATAGATTAATGAAAGTGTATGTTCTCTATACACACTGTTGAGACTATACTCTGTACACTACAGATTAATGATAGTACATGTTCTCTATACACACTGTTGAGACTATACTCTGTACACTACAGATTAATGATTGTACATGTTCTCTGTATACACTGTTGAGACTATACTCTGTACACTATAGATTAATGATAGTACATGTTCTCTGTATACCCTGGTGAGACTATACTCTGTACACTACAGATTAATGATAGTACATGTTCTCTGTATATCCTGGTGAGACTATACTCTGTACACTACAGATTAATGATTGTACATGTTCTCTGTATACCCTGTTGAGACTATACTCTGTACACTACAGATTAATGATAGTACATGTTCTCTGTATACCCTGTTGAGACTATACTCTGTACACTACAGATTAATGATAGTACATGTTCTCTGTATACCCTGTTGAGACTATACTCTGTACACTACAGATTAATGATAGTACATGTTCTCTGTATACCCTGGTGAGACTATACTCTGTACACTACAGATTAATGATAGTACATGTTCTTTGTATACCCTGGTGAGACTATACTCTGTACACTATAGATTAATGATAGTACATGTTCTCTGTATACCCTGTTGAGACTATACTCTGTACACTACAGATTAATGATAGTACATGTTCTCTGTATACCCTGGTGAGACTATACTCTGTACACTACAGATTAATGATTGTACATGTTCTCTGTATACCCCGTTGAGACTATACTCTGTACACTACAGATTAATGATAGTACATGTTCTCTGTATACCCTGTTGAGACTATACTCTGTACACTACAGATTAATGATAGTACATGTTCTCTATACACACTGTTGAGACTATACTCTGTACACTACAGATTAATGATTGTACATGTTCTCTGTATACACTGTTGAGACTATACTCTGTACACTATAGATTAATGATAGTACATGTTCTCTGTATACACTGTTGAGACTATACTCTGTACACTACAGATTAATGATAGTACATGTTCTCTGTATACCCTGTTGAGACTATACTCTGTACACTACAGATTAATGATAGTACATGTTCTCTGTATACCCTGTTGAGACTATACTCTGTACACTACAGATTAATGATAGTACATGTTCTCTGTATACCCTGTTGAGACTATACTCTGTACACTACAGATTAATGATAGTACATGTTTTCTGTATACCTGTTGAGACTATATGCTATTCAGTACACAGTAATTAAAGTATATTAAGAACTGTGGACTTTCTGAGTTGTAACTTTCCATTGAATAAGTAATACCATTAGAAGAACTGATGAATTACTTTCCGAAATAAATAAAATGTTCTTTACGAATCTTCCTGTGGTTTGGATTATGTTGTCTTAATGTGTGGATTGTCACAATAACCACTCAAAGTTGAATCACCACAGTACAGATAATCCATCATGTGGCTTCCGTTCAAATAGAAGCGAAACTCGAACCTCTGATTTTCGTGATTCTACCCGAGATACATTTATCGGCATTTTGGTCTTTGTAGATCAGGGAGGGTCAGGTTCACTGGGACTTGAAAAGGAAAATTGCTCGTTACAGAAGTTAGTTTTTGTCGAATATAGAGCAAAGTTGTTTGAGGGCTATCTGCGCTAGTCGTCTCTAATTTTGAAGACAGGCACCTAATAAACGCCACCCTCTTTTAACTGTTAGGTTATACTTTTACCAACAAATAGTGGGATTGGCCGTCTCTGGTTCGAAGAACAAGGATGTTCGCTGACGGGATTCGAATCTGGTACCCACAGAAGAAGAGATCACAATTATAAGAAGAGATCATGTGTTTAGTCGTTATCCACGGGATAGATAGTTTAGGCTTAAAAGTAAGCGAAAGAGATCATGCTAAGAATGCGGATATTTTGGAGTCAGACAGGTTATATCTACTGATGAGATAGCGTCTTATCTTCCATTGTTATTTTTATCTTTAATCTCTACCCCTAATTTTTCTTAGAAACAGTCTTCAAAGCACACATTATATGCTTCCACATGTTGTGACACATGTACTCCATCAACAACTATTTATCACCGAAACACAGTTAGGTTAAACACAGGACATTCTGACAAAGGTTATAAAGAATTTTCCTCCCGCTCGAGGGTTCTCCCGGAGTTTTACCGCCTCAGCTGGGTGTGATGAACGATCAAGCAAACACATAATGATTATCCCCCCCCCCTCCATCAGTAGAGCGGACGTGAAGAAGTTTTCAATTGGTTCTTTTAATTCATAGTGTTTTTGTATCTTTTGGTGTTTTTTTGTAAAACGAAAGGTGTGTATGTGTAGGAGTGATCGTTGGTTGAAAGATGAGACATCTTGAGCTTTCTCGTCAGTTTAATTACAGGTTGGGAGTGTAGTTACTTAGATAGGTAACCTGATAAACCAACAAATCATGAAGGATCAGCAGAAAAACGACGTAGAAAGTTTGTATAATACGTTCCTAACGTAAAGGAATGAAACCTTCAAGGATTCTTCACTATATTAAAACAATTGTGTTCAAATAATGTAGAGAACTTCGATAATGTGAGTCCCTTACACCAATGATTAGGTATTTCCATATCATGGAGATATACTCGGCTTGTACAGAAAAACAGTTCCAAAACAGATAAAGAACTTATCTATACAGGTTACTGAATACTACTGAGGTTCTTTTACCGAATGATAATAACTACAGAGATAAAACAGTGTTACGGATTACAAGTTATCTCGCACGAGTCTTCGACTTACTATATTACGTACGTTACGTATTACGATTTCAAATAGCCGGAAATTATAATTTAGTTTGGTTTGTTGAAAATTTTGCGCAAAGTTACACTAAGGATATCTGCGTTAGGTGTCCTTAATTTATCAATGTAAGACTAGAGGGAAGGCAGCTAGTCATCACCACCCACCGCCAATTATTGGGCTACTCTTTTACCAACGAATAGCAGGATCGATCGTAACATTATAATATCCCCACAGCTGAAAGGGCGAGCATGTTTAATGTGACGGAGATTCGAACCCGTAACCCTCCGATTGCGAGTCGAGTGCTTTCATGCCGGACCATTTTAATTTACAAGTTAATTGAATGCCAGTATGTATCATATTTATCAACAAGATTGATACACACAATTTTCGTTCTTAATACAAGTATATTTTAACATACAAACAACAACACAAGTTATAATAACGGTTAGTACTAATAGTTACTAAACATTTAAACTGATGTACAAGATCTTTTCAAACTTACAAACTACACTGAGTCTTCTGTCTGGTCTGGAAATGAATATTTTATCGAAGGTCCAAGTTCACGAAGAACAAATAAATTCTGAGTTACATCTTGAATGAGCTTGCTTATAAGTTGACATTTTACAGACGAAGATATCTGATGTCCTCGTAGAAGTATTAACTTCGGAAGTTAATTCAATAAAGTTAAACGATATGTGTTTTCAAAATCTAAAAAAGTTCTTGTTAATTTCTATAGTTTTTCGATTAATAAGCGTTAGTAACAACTATAGCTTTCGAGGCTTATTGTACACTGACTGTAGCAACCAAACAATATTCTATCACTGTCTCTTGGCGCGACTTGTCACAGCTCGTTTTTATATACTCATTAGGCGCGGTTCTAGAAAGTTAAGCAATATTCTAAAACACGCTAGTGTTTTCGTAAAACGTATGTTATTGATTCTTACACTCGAGAACCTTCTGCAAACTTGGAGAACAGGTGAGACTTGCGCAATACACATCTAACAATATACGTCACGTGCATCAAACTGAAAACACTAATAAACAATATATAATAGTAAATTTGTAAAACAGATACATATATTTTTGTACAAGTTACTGAAGACTACTATGCTTCTTTCATCGTATGCGATCACATTCTAACGAAAGAATACCCAAACCATGTAACAAAGCTACATTTCAAAAAATTTTAGACTTGTTATTGGCACACGAAATCATTTTAAAATACAATGATTTTTCAACTGAAAAGTTTGTTTCTTTGTTTCTGAATTTTGCCTTAAGCTTCATGAGGGCTACCTGCACTAGCCATCCCTAATTTAGCAGTGTAAGACTAGAGGGAAGACAGCTCGTCATCACTGTACGCCGCCAAGTCTTGGACTACTTTCTTACCAACGAATAGTGGGATTGACCATAACTTTAAAACGTCCCCGAAAGTTGTTGTTGTTTTGAATTAAGCACAAAGCTACACAATGGGCTATCTGTGCTCTGCCCACCACGGGTATTGAAACTCGGATTTTAGCGTGTAAGACCGCAGACATACCGCTGAGCCACTGGGGGGCGTCCCCGAAAGGGCGAGCATGTTTGTTGTAATGGGGATTCTATACCACGACCTTCAGATTGCGAGTCGAGCGCCCTAATCATTTGGCCATGTCGGGTCTTTATCTGAAAAGAGCAGAAGTCAAAAGGTCAGTAATTCTAGACACGCATCAAGTATCATTAATAGATAACGCTTGTTTTGTTTGTATTTTGAATTTCGCGCAAAGCTGCACCAGGGCTATCTGCACTAGCTGGCCTTAATTTAGCAGGGAGAAGGCAGCTACTCATCACCACCTACCGCCAACTCTTGGGTTACTCTTTTACCAACGAATAGTGGGATTGACTGTAACATTATAACACCCGCATAGCTGAAAGGTCGAGCATGTTTGCCACTATGGGGATTCAACCCTCGACACTCAGATTACGATTCGGCTGCCTTAACCCACCTGGCCAAGCTGGGCCAACAGGTAAGGAATAATTGAAGTAACTCAATTGGGTCTTAAATTCAAAATAATACAAATGTTATGAGATCGTAAAGAATAATCTCTAACTACCCACGATCCGCAGAACATTTACGGTAGTTTTCATGCTATTCGATCTAATATTGTTGTTGTTTTTTTCATTCTAACATTTTTACCCTAGTTATTTAAGCTACCCTTTTTTGCAGGGATTGCATGCTAGACAGATAAATCGTGGTCTATTAAATATATATATATGCGATCAGACAAACAAACTCAGGCAGATGTAAATTCATTTAATAAAAGTACACTTAAAGATATTTATTATAATAGGCAGAATACGAAACGGTTATGAACGTTCAGTGTATGACACGATTTTACGAGTTGGAATAACGAAACTCGCAAAGACGATGAATAGAAATCGTAGTAAAGACAAAAAGTATCCAAAAGGTGTTTATAGGAATCTATCAAAGTAATCCGAACTAAACTATTGGAACATAAAGTAAATGTAAAGAAGAAAAACGGAGATGAATATGCAGAATAAAAGTTATAATAAAAGTTCCGGATATCAGTGTTAATACCTCCTAAAGAACGATCTATAACACGTATGAAATATGGGAAGGAATACCTGAATGTTGAAATACGCGGAGAAAATGTTCAACCAAGGAAGTTAAAATATGGGAAGGAATACCTGAAAGTTGAAATACGCGGAGAAAATGTTCAACCAAGGAAGTTAAAATATGGGAAGGAATACCTGAATGTTGAAATACGCGGAGAAAATGTTCAACCAAGGAAGTTAAAATATGGGAAGGAATACCTGAATGTTGAAATACGCGGAGAAAATGTTCAACCAATGAAGTTAAAATATGGGAAGGAATACCTGAAAGTTGAAATACGCGGAGAAAATGTTCAACCAAGGAAGTTAAAATATGGGAAGGAATACCTGAATGTTGAAATACGCGGAGAAAATGTTCAACCAATGAAGTTAAAATATGGGAAGGAATACCTGAATGTTGAAATACGCGGAGAAAATGTTCAACCTAGGAAGTTAAAATATGGGAAGGAATACCTGAATGTTGAAATACGCGGAGAAAATGTTCAACCAAGGAAGTTTTTTTTTTCTCTTCCATCTACAAAACCTATCAGATGTTTTGATCTTTTTACGAGAAAGTCAGACTATAAATGTTTTGTTCTTGTTGTAACAACATTCATTCAAAAACCAATTAAATGAAACAAACATATTCTCGAACCCTTTCTAAATGCGTAAATAAGCGAGGTTTTAAAATATTTTGAAATATAGTATTTTCATTTCCAGAATTTATTTACAAGTAGCAGTTCAATGTGCACAGTTCAGCTGGTTGATTAACACTTACACAGCTTTTGGAGGGTTTTACACAGTTCGGCTGGTTGATTAACACTTACACAGCTTTTGGAGGGTTTTACACAGTTCGGCTGGTTGATTAACACTTACACAGCTTTTGGAGGGTTTTACACAGTTCGGTTGGTTGATTAACACTTACACAGCTTTTGGAGGGTTTTACACAGTTCGGCTGGTTGATTAACACTTACACAGCTTTTGGAGGGTTTTACACAGTTCGGCTGGTTGATTAACACTTACACAGCTTTTGGAGGGTTTTACACAGTTCGGCTGGTTGATTAACACTTACACAGCTTTTGGAGGGTTTTACACAGTTCGGCTGGTTGATTAACACTTACACAGCTTTTGGAGGGTTTAGTTCCACGTTCTGTTAATAAGTGAAAAAGGCCTGGCATGGCCAAGCGGATTAAGGCGTGCGACTCGTAATCTGAGGGTCGCGGGTTCGCACCCGAGTCGCGCCAAACATGCTTGCCCTTTCAGCTGTGGGGGCGTTATAATGTTGCGGCCAATTCGTTGGTAAAATAGTATCCCAAGAGTTGGCGGTGGGTGGTAATTACTAGCTGCCATCCGTCTAGTCTTACACTGCTAAATTAGGGACGGTTAGCACAGATAGTCCTCGAGTAGCTTTGTGCGAAATTCAAAAACAAACAAACAATAAATGTAAACGTAGTCTCTGCATTGCCCAGCTTGAAGGTCTGTTAACAATAACCCAAACATCTCAAAGACCTTCTATTAAAATTAAAGCAAGCTCCACAGGGGTTTGGTTTGGTTCGGTTTGTTGAAAATTTCGCGCATACCTGCACCAGAGCTATCTGCGCTAGCTGTCCCTAATTTAGCAGTTTAAGACTAGAGGGAAGACAGCTAGTCATCACCACCTACCGCCAACTCTTAGGCTACTCTTTTTCCAACGAATAATGAGATTGACCGTTACATTATAACGTCCTCACGACTGTTTGGTGTGGCGGGGATTCGAACGCGCAACTCTCAGATTACGAGTTGAGTGAACTGAACCACCCGGCAATGTCGGGCCTCACAAGGCTTTATCTAATAGAAACATTACTCATTATGCAATCCTCAAATATTCATTCATAAATGTTTAACTTTCCACCGATCAATTTGTTAGTTAGAAGAAGATGAATCTAACAGTAAAAATACAAGTTGTACATTCTGCTTAGGACACTGTTTTCGTGTTGGCTTATACATATATATATATAAAGTGTTCGAAAGTTCAATTGTTTGTTTTAATCAAGCTGATTGGTCAGATAATAAAGTGCTGCGGGTTACCAATGAAGTTAAAAAACATCAGCTATTAGTTCGACTTCAGCTAGAAACCAAGTTTTGTAAAACCACAAACCGCTTCTAAAAAACGAATTTTTGATACGAGAAGAGCCGAAAAATAACTTGTTGTATCACGTGTTAGATCTTATCAAACGTGTGTCATGCAGTTCCTCTGATGTTTCTTCCTAGAATCTTGAATTTTAGGAGCTTCCTTGAAGGATAACATATGGCACATTATGGCTGAAGGCGGAACAGATTACGCATGCTCTGTAAGTTTTCCTGAGTGATTTTGATGGAAAATGTAGAAAACTCTTCCCCCCCTCTAGTGGCATAACGCTGAGCACAAGAGCTCTTAATACTAAAATATGGGGAAGACCGGGGGGGGGGGAATACCTGCGGAGGGACAGTTGCACTTAACCGTAGTAAAGACAAAGTGGCTGGACAGTTGAGTCCTAAATACTTACCCAAAATGGAACCTGTTTGACTTATAGAATGTAAACCTGTAATTAACTTCAACAAAAACTTAGTTTGAGGCAAAGATTAACGTGTTAAATAGAATAACAAGTCTTATCAGTACAGCAGTGAAGAAAAAAAATAGAGTAAAACAACTAGATAATAAACGATTGAAGATTCTTGAACTTACCAAATAATTCCAGCTATCTGTTTACAGATGTTTCGTATCTCTCATAAAATACCACGAGAACAGACCTTAAAACTGTCCAAAATGCCAATACTTCTAGTAACATATTTTTAACTCTTATTTCTCGCCATATTACGCAATATAACATAGTTTATAACACTTTTGGATATAATGCCAGTACTGCTATTAACATCAACGAAACATTGTATTTTGAAATAAAACACGTTCATTTCCACTTTCAGGTAAAAAAAAAAAGTGTTGAAACATATTTGTTATTCCTAATCTTGATAATTACTGACCATTCTCGGTGTTAACACTTAATGACCATCCATGGTGTTGATACTTACTACCCATTCTCGGTGTTGATGCTTACTACCCATTCTCGGTGTTGATGCTTACTGACCATTCTTGGTGGTAATACTTACTACCCATTTTTGGTGTTAATACGTGATACACATTCTTGGTGTTAATACTTACTGACCATTCTCGGTGGTAATACTTACTACCTATTCTTGGTGTTAATACTTACTACCTATTCTTGGTGTTAATACTTACTGACCACTCTCGGTGTTAATACTATCCATTCTTGGTGTTAATATCTAATATCCATTCTTGGTGTTAATACTTAATATCCATTCTTGGTGTTAATACTTAATACCCATTCTTGGTGTTAATACTTACTATCCATTCTTGGTGTTGATACGTACTACCCATAATTTTCATGTGTTGTTCTTGTTAAACTGACGACATTTGAACTACCCATTTCATGTTCACGTAATAACAGTTTTTTGGGCAAGGTGGGCTTGTTTTAATTATATCATTTATATACACAAATAAAATGTGTAGATGATACGGATACGGGGATCTCGATCAACTAAATGACCCTTTTGTCTTAAGTATAATGGACAGAAAATACACATTTAAACAAGTAAGGTTGTACAATGTAAGAGTATTTTGTATTTGTTTATAACAGAGCAGCGTGCTTTACTTAGATTGTGAAGCACTGTTGAAAACGTCCTGTATTCAGTTAAGTACGGCCAGTTTTCTTATACGTTCTTAAGGTTTACCAATACCCACATCAGGAGTTTACACACATCTTGATCTTATTAAAAGCGTTTCGTTGGCTCGTTTTCATTACTGGTACCATTCCAGCACATTTGCTGCATGTTTGGAACCACTGTCCTGCTCCAAATTGAGTTCCTGCTCAACAGGTGACGATCCTGTGGGGAATGACATGATTGATGACGTCATTTGATGTATACCAGTTTTTGTACATCACAGACAGACAATATTTGTGCTCGTCCTGTAACATGTTTAAATGTAACCTGATCTCTCTCTGTCATCGAACAAACTATAATTGATGATTGTCATCCACTCTCTGTCATTGATCATTTTCAACCAATTAAAGCTCGGGATTCGTCTATAAAGATCACCTGCTTCCCTCCAACCAATGTCTGAAGCCTAGTGCCCATTACGGCCATTTGGTTTGGTCATTTTTCTTACGTAGTGGTGTTTTAGCAGCGATACGTCAGTTGAAGCCCTTCTGTGCTAATTACTGTGCAGATTACTGTTCTGAACATAAGATTTGCACTTCTACTTATTGCTAGTTTATTCACGATACATCACCAGACTGTCATGTGTCATTTGTAGTGTTTTCAACTTGACATCACTTTTGACTTTATTGTATGCAACATAGACTGAAACATGAAATTCTGTCCAGCATCTTTACCAACCAAAACTCGAACATTTTTGTCATATGATATTTCTCATCTAAAAACCGTTATCACGTTTCTCACACTTATACTGGAAATAGTTAGATACGTGTGGTCTTAAAAGTATTATGGTAACGTGGCATGGTGTGATTGGTTGAATGATAGAGGAGGAACGATTCCATAATATTTTTATGTACACTCATTGGGGTTCATCTTCCTCATAATTATTCCAAATACCGTAAGTTATATAAATGTTATTTATGTATTCATGAAGCAAAACTTTCATTTCATGTTGTTATTATACGCCATACGTAATGAGTAACACATGTTTCACAGAGTTGGTAATACATGGTGACGAAAAACCCACTTGAAGTAAAAATATATTCTCCAAACGGCTGGTATGTTAACCTGAAGATGGCCTAAGAAGGTTGAGACGTTGTTCTGTACTTTATTTTAATTAAAGTTCTAATACCCGTACCAGCTGCCTTGAGAACACAGAATAGGTAGCACCTAAATTTCTTCAAATCATAGACTTATGCGGCTTGGGGAGAAAACAAAATGTAATATTAAAGATAGACAGTCAAACCATCATCAAAAGAGGTAAATAGATGAAAAAACTATAAGACAGCTGATTCTCTTTTCATCTTTTATAAATTTAACTGCATCGGTTCTAGTAATCGTAAACTTGGTTTTACGTTGTAAAAAAAACTTAATTTAGGGTCCGGCTATACTATTTTATTTTTTTGTATTTTTTCCTATAGCAAAGCCACAAAGGGCTATCTGCTTAGCCCACCGAGGGGAATCGAACCCCTCATTTTAGCGTTATAAATCCGGAGACATACTGCTGTACTAGCGGGGGGCCCAGCTATACAAGCGACTAACTTAAAGATTTTGAACGAAATCAACTTGCATGATGTCACATTTATATTTGTAGGTTCCTTGTTGACTCCAGTATCTGATGTCATAGATTATATTCAACAAATATTCCCAAAAGGTTTTGTATGTTTGTGTTAAGAATGTTTAACATACAGACGTCGCTACCATCAGTTTGTTTTTGTCAGAAGGTTCCGCTACAACAAGAGATTAGTAGCTACAGTTAATTGGCTGGTAACTTAAATGTCTAAATCACCTTGGAAAACAATTTATCTAGCAGGTCTTACCCTCCAAAGAAAATATTTAAAACTATTGCAAGTTGAGGAGACACTGAACCTAGACGCATGTCAACGAGTTACTTGATTAAATGATGGAAAATATTGTCGCATTGATGTTCTAAAGAGAAAGACATCTGGCAACAATCTGTAGATCATAAATCACGTGACCTTCAGCAATTTTAACGAATATATCATATTTAGGTTCTGTCAAGGATACAGTGGCGTAAGTCGGGGGAGATACAAAATGGGGCCCGAATCGTAACTATAATATTAGGGAAATAAATGTAGGGGCCCAATTATTTATTATTTAGGGGAGGCCCATCTTCTGTACTTATGCCATTGCAAAGACAAATAAACAAATGTCAAAACGAAAAGGAATTTTCGTCACCTCCTTTTTGTAGATAAAGAAGTGATCTGAATATTGAAAGTATATATATATATGTACACGATACGCGTTTTATACAGCACTCAAAACGACATATTTTCAGAGCGCCAAAAATTATCTCAAAGAAAGTAAGGTCACACATATATATATGTATATTAAGTTATAGGAATCAATCTTCACATGATGGAAGAAAGTTTATACTGAAAGTAAAACTTTGGAAACTAAGCCTTCTTTAAATAATGAAAACAAAGTTAATTTCATTTCCGATAACAGAAACCAGTCCAATGTTAGAAAATGGGTCATCATTATCCATAGCAGCTGGACTTTATCTTAACATCGAGGACTGAGATTCCACGAAAACTAAGAATGAGATCGGTGTTTGAGAGATGGAACTCAACAAGCAGATGTGATCTTTGGTCACCGAACGTCATACATAACATATTAAAAAATACAGAGCAGCCAGTAATCCTAACCCAATATTAACGTCTGCAAAGCCTCACTCCCCACTCACAAGATCTTATTAACTCCCTCTCTACAAGAGGGAGAAGGATGAGCAACACCAGATAAATAAACATAGTATAGGGTGAACAAGGCCTAGCATTAAGCACGTGGAGATGCTAGATCCTTCGTCGCCAAGTGGTCATTATTAAAGTCAGAGAGCCTTGCTGGCCTGTCACGTTGCTAGTTGTCGGAGAAGTGATCTCTGGAGTTTGCAAAAATCGTTTTGGTTCAATAACCCTGTCAACACTAGCCATCTGTTTAATGATAATGGATCACTAATTATTTTCTTGCTTGGTGCTACGTGTGATATTAAAGTTAATCTTTTGACAATTTTTGATTAATCCTGTTTCTACAGTGCTGTGTGGATGATCTTAAATGTTAAGATTTACTCACTTATTTTGAAATATACATTTTACACACCATTTCCCGAGTTATGTATAATGAAGTACGCAAACCTGTTACCTTTTTCATATCTGAATTCTCACTTCAGAGACAGGGCGCAAACCAAAGTGTTGCAGGACGATAGGATGTCTTTTCCAAATGGGCACAAAACCGAAACGTTACAAATAACGATACGTTATATTTTCAAACAGGACCGAAAGCGAAAAGTCGAAATAACGATAGGATGGCTTTCTGGATTGGGCTCAAATCCGAAACGTCATCGAGTAAAAATATTCACATGTTAAAAGGTTTTAGTTTGAGAAAGGCGTTGATCTAAGACATATGTAATGGGGGAGAGGGAATCCAGAACGTTATATGCTGTCATTTTTGTAACACAAAAATTTATACAGAAATTAACGCTTACACTGACACAGCAATGTAACCGTTCCACGTTATGTATGCCATTTCCTTGTCGAGGTGGGGTGCACCAAGTCATAAAACAGCAAGTAACACCAGCAGGTGTTGGGGGTACAACCGACCACGTACTTATTCCACCCAGGCAGCATTGTTGCTATTATTTAAAAGGCGAAAATAATGAATTATATATTTTTGTTTCTTTCAAATTATAAAACAAAAACAAAATATCATAATTATTTTAATCATGTGGTAAATACTGGAGCATTGGAAGAAACTCTAGAGAACGGACTGTTAGCTTAACTATCTTTAATCATTCAAAGTCTGCCTCAGAAAAAGACAAGTCTACTTTTTACAAGCGTTATAGTTTTTATTATTTTGTATCAACTTTTGTGGAACCTACGTGTTTATTATGATGAACAATCTACGAAATAATTTCTTCTTGTTATATGTCTTAGGTAAGGAAAAACTTACTGACATTGTACATTCTGTTACATCATTAGTATTAAAATACACCAACTCCACGTTCTGTAACATCATCAGTATTAACACTCCTATGAAAAAAATATTTACATCCACTAAAGTGATACCCTTAGTGGATGTTTTAAAAATAATTTAAATACTATTTCGCAAATGTCTGAAAAGTTAAAATATTATTGCTCCTTAAAATATAAAGGGATACGATCAGTTAATGGCAATTTCATTTAAAAACAAAATTATTAGCCTAATATTAATAACCTTTCAAGTTGCTATGGGCCTATTAGGCCCCAATTTTCGTAGGAGTGTTAATGATTGTTTCTCTACGTTCTGTTACATCATCAGTGTTAAACGATTATTTCTCTACGTTCTGCTACATCATCAGTGTTAAATGATTGTTTCTCTACGTTCTGTTACATCATCAGTATTAAATGATTGTTTCTCTACGTTCTGTTACATCATCAGTATTAAACGATTATTTCTCTACGTTCTGCTATATCATCAGTATTAAATGATTGTTTCTCTACGTTCTGCTACATCATCAGTATTAAATGATTGTTTCTCTACGTTCTGCTACATCAGCAGTATTAAATGATTGTTTCTCTACGTTCTGTTACATCATCAGTATTAAATGATTGTTTCTCTACGTTCTATTACATCATCAGTATTAAACGATTATTTCTCTACGTTCTGCAACATCAGCAGTATTAAGTGATTGTTTCCCTACGTTCTGTTACATCATCAGTATTAAACGATTATTTCTCTACGTTCTGTTACATCATCAGTATTAAATGATTGCTTCTCTACGTTCTGTTACATCATCAGTATTAAATGATTGCTTCTCTACATTCTGCTACATCAGCAGTATTAAATGATTGCTTCTCTACGTTCTGCTACATCAGCAGTATTAAGTGATTGCTTCTCTACGTTCTGCTACATCATCAGTATTAAATGATTGCTTCTCTACATTCTGCTACATCAGCAGTATTAAATGATTGCTTCTCTACGTTCTGCTACATCAGCAGTATTAAATGATTGCTTCTCTACGTTCTGCTACATCAGCAGTATTAAGTGATTGCTTCTCTACGTTCTGCTACATCATCAGTATTAAATGATTGCTTCTCTACGTTCTGCTACATCAGCAGTATTAAGTGATTGCTTCTCTACGTTCTGCTACATCATCAGTATTAAATGAGTTTCTCTACGTTCTGCTACATCATCAGTATTAAGTGATTGCTTCTCTACGTTCTGCTACATCATCAGTATTAAGTGATTGCTTCTCTACGTTCTGCTACATCAACAATGTTATTGAAGTGTTAGAGTATTCAGTTAAAGAAGGCTCGTTTCCAGCATCAAGCCTAATTTTACAGGTAAAGCGACACGTCAGGTCACCACCTTGACCACGGAGAGAAAGTGCGTGTCTAAGTTCAAGTAGCAGCTCTGTATCTCTCGAGAGACACAGCTTCAGATGAACGCGTTACCTCTGTCCCGCCCACAGCGATAGGGAGTATTTCGGTCGGTTTACTTCGTTTTACTAATTTTGTGAAAAGCAGTAAAAACTGGGAATGGGAAAATAACCATCATTCTTTATTTCCAGTTGGGAATTTTATGGACGTTTTACATAAAATAGTGATGCGGTTAACAGTGTAGTCAGAGGTAGAGGGTTTTTTTTTCTCTCTCCAAAACAAAGGCTAATAAGTCTTTTCAGCATTTTTTTTTCCTTTAGCAATAGAGGTGGAGCCAACAGTAATAAAATTAAAACAAAATCCTTGAAGTGTAGACATTTCCGGTTATGAAGAACCTCCCAGCTGACGCCACCTGCGTTGCTGAGGTATTATGGAATTTCCTACCGACTTTGTTATTTCCAAGTGTGATCGAATGAGTAGAGAAAGAATTTCTCATGCGAAAAAAAGAAATGAACATTTTAAGTCTGTGCTTTAAACACACTCAAACACTACGCATCTCCGGTCGCTTATGTGTATTGTTTTTTAAACCCACTCAAATACTAGTCATCTCCAGTCGCTTATGTGTAATGTTTTTTAAACACACTCAAACACTATGCATCTCCAGTCGCTTATGTGTATTGTTTTTTAAACCCACTCAAATACTAGTCATCTCCAGTCGCTTATGTGTAATGTTTTTTAAACCCACTCAAATACTAGTCATCTCCAGTCGCTTATGTGTAATGTTTTTTAAACACACTCAAACACTACGCATCTCCAGTCGCTTATGTGTATTGTTTTTTAAACACACTCAAACACTACGCATCTCCAGTCGCTTATGTGTACTGTTTTTTAAACGCACTCAAACACTACGCATCTCCAGTCACTTGTGTGTATTGCTTTTTCGTTACTTTTGTAATACGTCATTTCTTTTCGGGTTCCAACCTACCAGAATATTATTTTCATCCGTTTTTTCTTTACCTTGCAACCTGCACGAGGAAACATAATTTATTGTTGCTAATGGCAGCACATACATAGCTTCTGACTTTTGTTTTATTATTGACTACGTTTATTTTTGAAATATTTTAAAAGTGGGTTTTTACTATCGCAGTTGAGTTGAATAACGTGTCCTTCCTTTATGCAAAATTTCAATAAACAAACAAAAAATAAACCGAAAAAAAATTTGAAATTTAATAAGTAACTGTATGGTTGACATTCTACGTGTGTGTATTTTCTTATAGCAAAGCCACACCGGGCTATCTGGTGAGCCCACAGAGGGGAGACATTCTACAAGGAACTGTAAGGTTAACATTGATCAAAGAACTACAAGAGATCACAAATAAACGAAAATCACGACACCAAAGTTTCATATATACGATAACTTTATTTGTGTAAGAAAAACAAACACACTCTACATGTTTTGGTGGACAACATGCCCATCCTTAGGTGGCCTTTACACAAGTTCCTGTGCACATTAAACTTTGGTGTCCCGATTTTGATTTTTATTAAAATATGCACAGGTGTTGTCAGTTTGATGCACATTACGTGTCACTTGTTAGTTGGATTAATGGTAGGCCTGACGGCTTCTAACTCTAAAATTGGGGATTCGATATTTGAGATGGATAAGCACAAATAGGAAAATGTGCAATTTTGCGCTTAGCGACAAAACTTTTCTAAATAGTTGCTATAATAATTAGAGAAATTGAGTGTATGTTATGTTGTAAATACTTTATGACATTTATTTCAAGAAAAATCATAAGATTTCTGTAAAAGACATTTTTTGGCAATGTTTTCAACTTCTATTTCTCGCTAACTTACACTAATAGGTTGTTGTTGGGCTATCTGTTCTCTGCCCACCACGGATATCGAAACCCGGATTTTAGCGTGTAAGTCCGCAGACATACCGCTGAGCCACTGAGAACCACTAATAGGTATTTACCTTCTCTGTTGTTAACACATGCAGTGCTCTTTTGTTGTTAAAGTACACGAAGGACTATCTTTCTTATGTCTGTTTGTTTGAATTTCGCGCAAAGCTATACGAGGGCTATCTGCGCTAACCGTCCCTAATTTAGCAATGTAATACAGCTAGTCATCACCACCCACCCCCAACTCTTGGGCTATCTTTTACCAGCGAATGGTGGAATTGACCGTCACATTATAACGCTCGCACGGCTGTTTGGTGCGAAGGGGATTCGAACCCGCGACCCTCGGATTACGAGTCAAGTGCCTTATCCGCCTGGCCATGCCGGGCTTTTGTTGTGTCTACCGCTGCGAACAGAACTTACTGCTGATACCATGTTCGTACCATGGTAGTTTGATAGTTCGAATGTTGAAAACAGCACGCGACCAGATGGTGAATAGACCTCTAATCTTTTAACCTACACGTTTGGAGTCGCATTTATGTTATTTCAGTTATTTAACAACAAACTAACGAAACACAGACGAATAAGGAAATGTACATCTTGCCTTATTTTGGTTTTAGCAGGTGATACAACACTTATTTGATGTATTTCAGGCATATATTTAGGCAAATGTTCTTATGATATTTTCGGTCATAAGGGGTTAGATCTGTCGTGGAATTCTTATGAGACTTGAAAACCTCGGAAGCAAGACATGGTAAAGTGTCTCTTTACTCATGAACGTTTCGCCTCTCTGACACATCTGGGATGAAACCGAGGCTCTAGGAAATAGTTGTTTCGAAAACAATCATCTTAAAGTTTCACAGTATCTTTCAAAGTTCATTCCAAAAGAAAAAAACAACAGCAACACGATGATAATTCAACTTTCTGATGTTAAGATTAGTGGAAAATACGAGAGAAAAAATGACCACCGTTCAAGACTGTCAAGTATCAGTGATAGTACTTCACGACATGTTTGGTCAGCTCTTTCAGAGGTCATCAAATCGATCGGTCGCAACAGAATATGATAATTGAGAAATTCATCGGGTCAGCAAAGAATGACATGTTTTAACTTATTACCAATCTTAGTATGACAATTTTGTTTGTTTGTTTTGGAATTTCGCACAAAGCTACTCGAGGGCTATCTGTGCTAGCCGTCCCTAATTTAGCAGTGTAAGACTAGAGGGAAGGCAGCTAGTCATCACCACCCACCGCCAATTCTTGGGCTACTCTTTTACCAACGAATAGTGGGATTGACCGTCACATTATACACCCCACGGGCGCGAACCCGCGAGCCTCGGATTAGGAGTCGCACGCCTCACGCGCTTGGCCATGCCAGGCCAGCTTAGTATGACAAGATTTCTCTAATATATCATTACCGTATACTGTCGTTTACACCATAAGACTCGTTATCTAGTGTTGTCTTCGTCAAGTTGATATGTTACGTCATTTGTGATATAAGCTGGAGAGGTTTGTCTCCCTGGAGTCAGAGTATTTGTGACGGACAAGATGAATTTATACGGTGGGTCTACTCAGGAGAATCTCCAGAAATCGAGTACAAAAAACAAGTGGTTCAGTTGAACAATTGCCAAGTTTCTTCTATATATTTTTATTATTATTTTTATTAGCCCCCCAGTGGCTCAGCGGTATGTCTGCGGAGTTACACGCTAAAATCCGGGTTTCGATACCCGTGGTGGGCAGAGCACAGATAGCCCATTGTGTAGCTTTGTGCTTAATTCTAAACAATTATTTTATTATTTAGTAAAAATATAAAAAAACTTAGCGAATGTTCAACTTATTATTATTTTCGCCTTTTGCACTTTTTAACTACATTTTTCTTTGAGTGAAAAGATTAATGCAACAAGATTTAACCCGAAACGTTTCGTTTCAATTTCACACAAAGCTACACGAGGGCTATCTGCGCTAGCCGTGTCTAATTTAGCAGTGTAAGGGAAGGCAGCTAGTCATCACTACCCACTGCCAACTCTTTCGTTACTCTTTTACCAGTAAATTGTGGGATTGACCGTAACATTATAATGTTCCCACGGCTGAAAGGGCGAGCATGTTTGGTGAAACGACTACTGTTATGAACTGAAATTCCGTCTCGCTCTCAAAGTGTAAACATACGACGAAAAAATATACAGAAAGGTCTGGTTCAAACCGTAAACCTTACATAATGATAAAGGTAAAAACTATATTAGAATGGAACGGTGGACTCAGTAGATGTGGCTTTGCTATAAAACACACACACATAAATGGAACGAATCTCACTAACTCGTAGATTGAGATAAGAAAGGCGAATGTTCGTTCGCAGTCGTGGGCATATAATGTAAAAATACATATTACATACATTAAATACAGATAAATATTACAAGTTATTTGGACTATCTGATAACAGATGGAGTAGTATTGGAGTCTCGCATGGCCTGAGAGTAAATTTGTAAACTCTGCGTTGTGAGATCGAGTTCCTTTCCCAAACATACGCTTTCAGCCAAGGAGCATTATAATGTTACAGACAATCTCACTTTTGTTGGTGAAAAGAGTTGTCCAGGCGTTGGCGATAGGTAGTATCGATTAGCTGCTTTACCCCACAGTCTATCACCTCTGGCCCCCAATGGCTCAGCGGTATATCTGCCGATTTATACCGCTAGAAAATGAGTTTTGACATCTGTGGTAAGCAGTGCACAGGTAGCCCTTTGTGAGTTTCGTGTTCAATAGCAAACAACTGTTACTTTTAAACTAAGGACGGCTAACGCAGATAGCCGTCGTGTAGCTTTGCGCGTTATTATTCAAAACAAACAAACAATTTTGTTCTGGAACGTTAATGATATAGGGGAGCAAAAAACAACAACAAAACAAAACACGTCAAATGGTTTGTAAAACGTTTCGTGAGGATGAATTCAGCACAAAAAATACGAAAACTGAAACCAAATAAACATGCGAAAGAGTGTATGCAGTGGTCGTATTTCAGTTATTGGTGTTAAGGCTTTATACAACAAGTGTTTTGAAGCTTACCTCTGTTATGTCTTTTTTCTTGTAGTTTAGTCTTCTGCTCTAAACAGACGTAGTTTCAAGGTTTAGCAACTAGCACTTGGTGCAAGGATTTAATGGGAATAGAAACATCAGTCACTTGTAGTCCTGTTCCTGGCCAGCTGTATAATTAACTGTTAACGTTAACAGTGTCTTTGAAGACAAGGACCACATTGTTTGGCTGTATAATATCATCAAATTTATGTCTTCTTTCCAGAGTAGAGTTTCCTTGAACTGACGACCTATGCTAGGGGCGTGAAACAGAATAATTTGGTAGGAGGCGTCATTAGGTGATCGATTATTTCTTTCCACCTCTTACATTAATCTCCCACCACCCTAAATCCTAATTTTTGCAATGGGAACTTCACCTTATGTTCCTGAAGGTGTGGACGGAGGAAAAAACATATCTCAAACTGTCACAAACTGATGGTCATTCGAATATGTGATTGTTAGAGCACCATTTGATGGTATTTGAAAATGAGGTTGGAGTGAAGTTATATGTGATGACAAGGAGAAAGTAAGGCTATAATGAAGATTATCCAGTTTTGAAATCAAATTACACTTACATATATGGGGAGATATATTTTACCAAGACAGTAACCAAAAATTAATATAATAATTTCAAAAATACATACAGCACTGACCCTACTAATTTATTCACGTGGAATATTGAGTCAAATAAGTATTTAAAATATTAAATAGTTAGCGTTAAGCCTAACGTATCATTCTACTCCTATGTCACCGTGTCCTACGGGTTTCACTGAATACCCTCATCACTAACCCTGGACAGGAACAATTCGAAATAATGACCCCACAAGCTTGGTACCGTGGTGGAGCGAATATTATGTGCATGGCGTTTTGAAATGTCTTTGTTCATTCGAATGAGTTATCAGAATCAATATTGCGTATTTTTGCAGAGCATATATAGATATAAAATTACATTGTGAATTATCTTGTAATTTTATACATGTAAATTTAATGAATGGAAAACATCTATCACAAATTAAAGGCTTTGAAAAGAAGGTAATATAGATAAATATAAGATGTGATACAAAGGAAATTGTGTCATCTGTTAAACTGGTGATGTCATGGAATAATTCATTTGAAATAAATAGTATATTTTTCTCCGAGTCACCCCTTTATGAACGATAAGTAATGTTAGTTTCATTTATAGTATTGATTAAGATGTATACACAAGTAGTGTAATTATATCTATCCCTCACATTGGCACAGCGGTATGTCTGTGAGGTTACAATGCTAAAATTCTGGTTTCGATACCCTTGATGGGAACACCAGAGACAGCTTATTGTGTAACTTTGTTTAACTCCCAAACAACATTATTTCTTATTTATATATCACAAATATATTTCTTTTAACGATTAGTATTTTGCATCGTTACCATAGTATTCGGGCGTAGGACTACAACAAATATCTTACGGAACAGCACATTACTAACGCTAAAACCCACGGCTCGATTCCCTGTGGTGGAAATCCCAAATGGTCCACTGTGTCTTTGTTCTTATACAACAACAACAAGAAAAATAAGAAACGAAAATGAATATTTTAAGCTGACAGAATCGTATAAGATGTTCTTGGGATTACGGCCGAAAACATCAATAACAATGAAAGAACTCACTATGTTATTGTTCTTTCCCACTTGGTCAATAAGTTAATTTATTGAAGTTTTACTAAGTGTTGTTTTTCTCTATTCTTTTGGTTCCAAATCAGTAAGACTTTGATGCGAAGAACCAGTTTAACGGCCCAGCATGGCCAGGTGGTTAAGGCGTTCCACTCGTAATCTGAGGGTCGCGGGTTCGAATCCCTGTCGTACCAAACATGCTCGCACTCTCAGAGGAGGGGCGTTATAATGTTTCGCTCAATCCCACTATTCGTTGGTAAAAGAGTATCCCAAGAGTTGGCACTGGGTGATGATGACTAGCTGTATTACACTGCTAAATTAGGGACGGCTAGCACAGATAGCCCTCGTGTAGCTTTGCGCGAGATTCAAAAAACAAACAAACAGACCAGTTTAATTTAAGTCTGTATCTGTTATTACATGTTTAGCGCATAGGAATTTTTTTCGTAGCGCTCTCGTGTAGTTACTTAACACGTGTTCTTAACTGTACTTTGAAACTGTTATTTTTACACTTTGAAAACAGAACGTAAAATAGCACAGACAATTAAAGCCTCGTGAAAATTCCAAGGAAATCGCTAGATTTCTGGTTGAAATTCTATCAGGCAGATTAAAAAGAGAAGTTGTTTCGAGTGCTGATGTTTCTGAAAATATAAAAAAAACATCTTTTTTGTTATATAAAACAGATGAATGATAATATGAACAAATATCAGTCTCTGGCAGGTCTCACGTGATTCAGACTGTCACCAGAATGTCAATCCTACACGTACTGTTAAAGAGAAGTGAAAAACAAGTTCGCACATGGATATTAGGGTTATCACATTCTAGCTGACGTAGGTCAAGACTTCTCAGCACGTGAACAGTGTGTTTACTCTCTCACTTACAAACGTAATTCTTACTCCATACTAAAAATTTGACTTCCCATTTGAATAGTTTCATTTTACCCTTGGTGTGCAAGGATAAAGTAATAAGCTATATGTTAGGACCCTTTCGTCCTGTTGTTAAGTGATGTATGAAGTACTGGGTAAGAGTTACACAGTACTACGTTAAAGACCCTTTCCTCCTGTTGTCAAGTGATGTTTAAAGATCTGTTAAGAGCTACACAGTACTCTGTTAAAGACCCTTTCGTCCTGTTGTTAAGTAATGTATGAAGTTCTGATTAAGAGCTACACAGTACTACGTTAAAGACCCTTTCCTCCTGTTGTTAAGTAATGTATGAAGTTCTGGTTAAGAGCTACACAGTACTCTGTTAAAGACCCTTTCGTCCTGTTGTTAAGTAATGTATGAAGCTCTGGTTAAGAGCTACACAGTACTACGTTAAAGACCCTTTCCTCCTGTTGTTAAGTAATGTATGAAGTTCTGGTTAAGAGCTACACAGTACTCTGTTAAAGACCCTTTCGTTCTGTTGTTAAGTGATAATTAAAGTTCTGGTTAAGAGCTACACAGTACTCTGTTAAAGACCCTTTCGTCCTGTTGTTAAGTAATGTATGAAGTTCTGGTTAAGAGCTACACAGTACTCTGTTAAAGACCCTTTCGTTCTGTTGTTAAGTGATAATTAAAGTTCTGGTTAAGAGCTACACAGTACTCTGTTAAAGACCCTTTCGTCCTGTTGTTAAGTAATGTATGAAGTTCTGGTTAAGAGCTACACAGTACTACGTTAAAGACCCTTTCCTCCTGTTGTTAAGTAATGTATGAAGTTCTGGTTAAGAGCTACACAGTACTCTGTTAAAGACCCTTTCGTCCTGTTGTTAAGTGATGTATGAAGCTCTGGTTAAGAGCTACACAGTACTACGTTAAAGACCCTTTCGTTCTGTTGTTAAGTGATAATTAAAGTTCTGGTTAAGAGCTACACAGTACTACGTTAAAGACCCTTTCTTCCTATTATTCAGTGATGATTAAAGTTCTGGTTAAGAGCTACACAGTACTACGTTAAAGACCCTTTCCTCCTGTTGTCAAGTGATGTTTAAAGATCTGTTAAGAGCTACACAGTACTACGTTAAAGACCCTTTCTTCTTGTTGTCAAGTTTAATATCTACTATCTGTATATAATTGTTTCTTTTTCATTGTTTAAATATATAGTGTCTACAATCCATATATACGTCTATTTGAAACTAAGTTGAATGGACGACGACCGCTTGTTGTGAGGGGCGACATTTTGATTTCTTCCGTCTGCTGGCTACAATATTCCTTGTAAATAATAAAGCAAGAGAACGTTAGGTGAATTCATCCAGATTCTATGTACAATATACACACTCGTAATGAACGGAATGAACGGCGACATTAATGACATGTTTTTGTGATTCGTGTTATTTAAGGGTTATCAAACCAACTAATAAACGCACAAACTCATATGCCACTTGGTGAAAAAATATGTTCTCAGAAAGTCGGTAGTGTCACCATCTATAACTCTAGGCTTAAACTATCAAGTATTTGAATTATATTATTTTAATCTATACGACAATTCCTGCAGAGAGATGTAGTTTCTCCCACAGTAGATTTGGCCTGCTTGTGGGGTGGGAGGGAACTTGTACACTGTTGATTTGTTAAACAAAAGCTGTTGACGTAACGTCGAATATAAGATTAACCTTTATAACGTCCCTCGTGCTGAACGGGGTGTGGATCTTCTCTAGTACTCCCCACCTCAGTTCCTTTGTGACGTAAACACGTACACAGCTGTTTTAAAAAATTATCTACGTGTTGCATTGCTTTATCTTATCCATTCAGTCTGGCTGTATTGCTGTTCGTTCGTGTGTTTTCAAAGCTATTGACACGACTAAGCACTCGCCGCACATTTGTATGCAATGCTACAAATTTCAGGACTTCAACCTTGCCCTGACCGTGAGGAGCTGGTATGTTACCACAGTTTTGATGGCGTCCGTTACAGGAAGCAGAACTCGATCAACAAAAGTATTCTTGTACGGGAAACGTTGCGACATTTTATCCATACAGTCCAGTTTATCAGCTGTTACTACCGGGAAACAGACTTATGAATGAAAACCTGATCATTTTCCCGTTGCATACCTACTATTCTGTCGCCCCATTCATATTTAAAGGACCACTTTCTGTTCTGGGATCCCGTATCCTGTGTCCCATTCACATACCTGCTCCGTCACGCGGATGACGATAAATGTATTCATCCGCCAAACGTGTTTTAACGATTTCCCAGTTTTCTGAATTAAATTCGATGTAAATATTCATTGGAACGGTATGTGTGTGTTTGTATAGCCAGAACACCAAGTGTTTCCTCAGTTGTCAAGATAGAACACACATTTCATCTTTTGTTGTTGTTGTTTGTTTGCCTTGTATGTTAATAAACCGAAATGTTGGCAGTATAATAAACATCTGTTTAATAGTTCGTACTGCACTGTTTGAAATTTAGTTAACGTGCACAAACAATATGGAAACAGTTAATATTTTATAGTTTAAAAAGTTAAATTATAAAAATAGTTGTTCAGTACTGAGGAATAGAGTGTGGATATAGTTTTACAGATTGTGATGGTAATAATACGATAGGCTGTGGTGGTTATAATGTTACAGATTGTGATGGTAATAATACGATAGTCTGTGGTGGTTATAATGTTATAGATTGTGATGTCAGTAACGATACATCATTATTAAGCTTGTGATGTCAGTCATCTTATCTCACTCTGAAGGAATTAATGTCTAAAATGATATACCACAATGAGAATTATGATGCCGGTCAAGATGTCGCTGCAAGCCTTATGTTTGTAATGTTATCTCACTGTAAGAATTGTGATTTCATTAATGCTCTCTCTATATATATACAGATTGTGACGTCCGTAATTCTACGCATGTTGTTAGCGTAACTTATTTTAGCCCTTCTCATGTATGTAATATTAACTAACTATGAAGCTTGTGATAGTTATAACGTTACGATACAATAAATATTGAGATGTCAGTAATGCAATCTCACTATAATGCACGAGTTATGTTTCACACTACATGGATTGTGATGTCTGTAGTGATATAAAACTATAAAGATTGTAATATCATTAACGTTACCTTACTATAAGGATTCTGATGTGAGTAACGTTGTCGAACTACAAGGATTCTGATGTCAGTAATGTTGTCGAACTATAAGGATTCTGATGTCAGTAGTGCTATCATCTCGCTCTTGTCATCACAATAAAAGTTCACTTGATTCTCGAGTTTTTCATTTCTCAAGATTCATGTGAAATATGAATTTGGTTCGTTTTTTTGTGATAAGTGAATGAAAAGTAACTTTATAATTTATCAAATTTATGTTATAAGAGTAGAAAACAAATATATTCCTCAAATTATTTTGGTTTACTGTTTTTAAGTAGAAAGCTACATAATGAATTGTCCGACATGTATAAGGTGGTCAATAGCTTTCACAATTGGTGGTAAAACCGATGGATTTTATATATATTTCCTTTGAAGATTGCTAGTACAAATATAGTAGTAATATAGCTGATGGAACTGACATTTGAATGCCAGTAATGTCCAGAAAAGTGTTGTTAAACTTTTGCTGTGAAATATCTAAACTGCAAGATGAAAGAGTTACCATTCATAACTGGATTTTAGTCCAGACATTTATTGTGGACCACGGACCTTATACTAGCTTCTTCTCTGTCCATCTCTGACTTGTTCTTCTACACAGGACGAACTAGTGTAAAGCTTCTATATATTTCACAAACAAGTTAATTTGGGATTTGTAGGGATGGCCAAAAATCCTGGGGCCTGGATAGTGTCAGCGTCAGAAATTATCTGTACACATCAAAGGTGACAGCCACTGAGCGGTTATTAAAAATAAACAGTACCTTGAGAATATGTCAAATATTCAGAAAAGATTATTTAATCAGGTAAATAACCAGATTTCTACTCGTGAAAGGCTTGGAAACCACTCGTGGAAGACAAAACTGATATTCTAACTTTGGAGAAGTATGATAAAAGAAGCAGTAACCTTTGTCAAAGATGAACAATGAAAAGGAATAAACAAGATGTAAGAAAGAAAGATATGACAATGTTAATAGACGATACAAAGTGTAAGTAAGAAAGATATGAAGATGTAAGCACACAATACAAGGTGTAAGTGGGAAGATATGACGATGTAAGCACACCATACAAGCTTTAAGTGGGAAAGAGATGACAATGTAAACACACGATACAAGCTTTAAGTGGGAAAGATATGACGATGTAAACACACGATACAAGGTGTAAGTGGGAAAGATATGACGATGATAACACACGATACAAGGTGTAAGTAGGAAAGATATGACGATGATAACACACGATACAAGATGTAAGTGAGAAAGATATGAGGATGTTAACACACGATACAAGATGTAAGTGAGAAAGATATGAGGATGTTAACACACGATACAAGATGTAAGTGAGAAAGATATGAGGATGTTAACACACGATACAAGATGTAAGTGAGAAAGATATGAGGATGTTAACACACGATACAAGGTGTAAGTGGGAAAGATATGAAGATGTAAACACACGATACAAGGTGTAAGTGAGAAAGATATGAGGATGTTAACACACGATACAAGGTGTAAGTGGGAAAGATATGAAGATGTAAACACACGATACAAGGTGTAAGTGGGAAAGATATGAGGATGTTAACACACGATACAAGGTGTAAGTGAGAAAGATATGAGGATGTTAACACACGATACAAGGTGTAAGTGGGAAAGATATGACGATGATAACACATGATACAATGTAGAAGAAAGAAATTATTGGTATTTCATAAAGTACATGTAATATTTGAATACAAATAAGTTTGTACCAAACACTTGAAAACTTTATGTGGTTTTTCAGTCAGTGATATTTTTTACATAAATATATATACTATCATATACATGTGTAGCTGCCTTCAGGCAATGACTCTCCAAAAACGCAAATATTTTTCTGTTGAAGGAACATCTGCTAGTTAACTAAAGATTGTAACATAGTTAACAACAGTTAACTAAAGATTGTAACATAGTTAACAACAGTTAACTAAAGATTGTAACATAGTTAACAACAGTTAACTAAAGATTGTGACATATTTAACAACAGTTAACTAAAGATTGTGACATATTTAACAACAGTTATATCCATAAACAAACCTATAGAGGAGAAACAGTTTGACCTGCGCCATCTGACTGACATTCCTTATACATAACGATGCATGTCTGTAGATAAACAACAGCAATCTATAGTTTGCATGTGTAAGAATATAAAACAACTGAATGTTAAGTGTTTAATATTGAGAAGAGACAAAATACTCTGACAGAAAAGTTACGAAATAATTAACTGTGGAAAACGCACACTGTGCGTGTACGTTAAAAGTAAATTTTTCGGTAAATTCCAGAAAAACAAAAGCCAAAAAAGAAATTTAAATTTGTAAAGAAACGCGATTTAAATCAAAATCCAATGTTTTATGCACTAACAAAATATTTGCTGTCCGTTTCTGGACAGTTGACAAAATGTTTCGAGTCGTCACGAAAGTCATCCATTCTTTAAAATATTTATCTAAGGAGGTGTAGAACATATCCAGATGTAAAAATTGGGTTAAACCTCATAACTCAATCACAGAAGGAAGTATTATACTTTAATTTTATTCACGTATTTGGAAAGAAAAATAGCATAAGTAGAGCGAGTAACGAGAAGTAAACATCTTCTGTCCACAGCTGTTGTGATTGGTGAAAGTTACTAACTATGGAACTGTTGTTTGCACTTACGATAAACCTTGATCTCAAATTTCGGAATCCTGTTCGTCAAATAATTGACACAGGTACGAGAAAAATTGCAAACTATATAAGCATTACTCAAAATATGAAACACCTGTTCGTTCATATTTAGAACTACGCGTGCTCTCGTGCGTATGTGTGTGCTTTTATTTCTGTTTCTAAAATAGTGGGCCATATTAAAATTCGAAACACTCCCGGCACAAATTTTTATCTTTTTTTTTTTTTTTTTAACGCGCTTTTCAACAAAATATTTCCACACAGAGCAGACACTACTTGGGCAGATGTTTTAGTGTCATTAAAGGTTCATCAACAGATGTCGCCATATGTCTGCGGCTCGTCAGCACGACCAACGACGTCAGAGAGTTGAAACTAAAAAGACGAATGTATATTTAGACAAGGCTTCAAGCAGGATCGTCCATGATTTGGGCCGAACATTCCTAGACACACTTCAGGAATGATTCATCCTACAGTTAGAGCCTTAAAAGGCTACCCTTCTCACACAGACTTATTAAGTGTGTCACATTTGTTCGATTTAGCAGAGCCTTCAATAATGAGGCCAGTATTACCCAATACAGTGCGTATTACGTTCTTCGAGACAGTAGTTGACCATAAATAAACATTTCTATCTGGCTGAGACAGGAACTTTCCACCTGTTAGGATAATAAAAACACATAAACAATTTTTATAGTACTAACAGACTTGTACATATGCGAATTAAGGAGCTCAGTAAACTTGAAAAAATGTCCCAAAATTGTCTTATTAGTAACTTGTTCTCCGAATTTTGTAACGCGTTTCGAAGAGCAACACGTGCGATATAATTATGTTAGGGTGTAACTACTGAAATGATTATGCAAAAGGTAGAAATATTAATTTGCCTGTAGTTAAGCGCAAAGCTACACAAGTGGCTACCAATGCCCATCACGAGTATTAAAACCCGATATTTAGCTTTATAAGCTGTCAGACTTATCACTGCAGCCCGCCATGGCCACATTGGTTAGGGCGCTCGACTCGAAATATGAAAGTCTCGGGTTCAAATCCCCGTCACACCAAACATGCTCGCCCTTTCTGCCGTGAGGGTGTTATAATGAGACTATCAATTCCACTATTCGTTGGTAAAAAGAGTAGCCCAAGAATTGGCGGAGGGTAGTGATGACTAGCTGCCTATCCTCCAGTCTTGCACTACTAAATTGGCCTGGCATGGCCAAGCGCGTAAGGCGTGCGACTCGTAATCCGAGTGTCGCGGGTTCGCGCCCACGTCGCGCTAAACATGCTCGCCCTCCCAGCCATGGGGGTGTATAATGTGACGGTCAATCCCACTATTCGTTGGTAAAAGAGTAGCCCAAGAGTTGGCGGTGGGTGGTGATGACTAGCTGCCTTCCCTCTAGTCTTACACTACTAAATTAGGGACGGCTAACACAGATAGCCCTCGAGTAGCTTTGTGCAAAATTCCAAAACAAACACTACTAAATTAGGGACGATTGGCGCAGAAAGACCTCGTGTAGCTATGCGCGAAATTCAAAATAAACACAAAATTTTCGCTGTGCCACTTCGGGTGAGGGTGAGAATGGGATGTGAGGCACAAGTGTTAAGGTGTAACATTGTCAAGCTAAACACAAAAGTAACTTGTTAGTGAGTGAGAATGGGATGTGAGACGTAAGTGTTTAGTTTGACAGTATTACTCCCTAACACAAAAGTAACTTGTTAACGGGTGAGAATGGGATGCGAGACAAGTGTTAAGGTGTGACACTGTCAAGCTAAACACAAAAGTAACTTGTTAATGCATTTTTCTAATTCATCTTGTTCTTTGGTTAAATTCACGTTTGTGAACGTTTAACTTGTTGAAATAAATTGTAACATGCAATGTGTATGAAACAAAGTCTTCTTTTGAAAGAGGAGAAACGCAGGCGCCGAACACAGGGTGTGTTGTTTTTATTGTCTACTCAAATTCTTCATGTGATATGTTGCTTGACAACTTGGGCTAAAAGGATTTCTTCGTCAACATACAAGTCAATTCTTAATTATGTTCTCAACTTATTGTTATTAAGCCCAAAGTTTCACAATAAACCATCTCTGTTCTGCCTACCACAGGTTTATCGCAACTCGATTTTTTTTTTGGTCACAAACCTGAATTTATTACTGAGTCACTGTGGGTTACATTTTAGATATCCTAAACGTACTTGAATACTGTTTAAACGGGACTTTTTAAACTGTTGGTTCTAACTAAACTTTTATGTGTCTGACTTGTTTAGAATGTCCTTAATGTACTTGAATGCTGTTTAAAACAGGATTTTTGAGCCACTGGTTCTAATAAAACGTTCATATTTCTGGCTAATTTAGAAAGTAGCTCGACTGCTGCCCTCCACATTTGCAGGTCCTCGTGAGCTCACGATCTGAAATATGAGGCTCATGCTGCAACAGTCAGAAGGAGGACCTTCTATTGCTTACATGGGTTTAATTTTATCAGAAAGGTTCGCCTACAAAAATAAATTAAAATATTGTTTTAACATCATGCAAGAATATTCGACTTCGGTATATTCTTTT
Organism: Carcinoscorpius rotundicauda; assembly: GCA_011833715.1. Taxonomy (NCBI): domain Eukaryota; kingdom Metazoa; phylum Arthropoda; class Merostomata; order Xiphosura; family Limulidae; genus Carcinoscorpius; species Carcinoscorpius rotundicauda. The sequence goes on from CM022393.1 coordinate 145,218,868, forward strand.
AGCGTCTCGAGAAAAGGTGTTTTACTCCACTAAACTCAAATGAATTTCTGAAATAATTCTATTTTTCTTGCTAAATATTTTACAAAATTGCGTCGTCTCTCTGGGACACGATGGAAGTTTGGTTTGTTTTGGAATTTCACGCAAAGCTACACGAGGGCTATCTGTGTCAGCCGTCCCTAATTTAGCAGTGTAAGACTAGAGGGAAGGGAACGAACAGTGGGATTGACTGTCGCGTAACGCCCGCACGACTGAAAGGGTGAGCATGTTTGGTGCGACGGGGATTCGAACCCAAGACCCTCAATTACGAGTCGAGTGCCTTAATCCACTTGGCCATGCCGGCCCGCGATGAAAATCGAAATAATTCAACAGTGTACAAAAGGTTTATGAGAGATACGAGAGAAAGAACACATCCTTTCAAATATAATGACTCCACTTTCATTATTTTACAAACTATCGAGAAAAATTAAACTTAAAAGGGATTAGTAAACAGAAAATAAGAAACTCGTGCAAAGGTTTAGGTTGTGTTGAGAGAACGCTTACTTGTCTTGTTAAATGTGAAGGTGAGAAGTGTCATTTTGTTTAGGTTTAGGTGATATTGAGTTCGTTCAACGTTCATGTTGCGAAGTTTCATGCGATTTTTAAAATAGTGCCATCTTTCTGAGAGGACATCAATTTGCCAATATTAATGTTTTTCTTAAAAGAATGCCATCTTGTCGAGAGGAAGCCAGCTTGCCAAGTTTCACGTTATTGTTAAAATAATGTCATCTTGGATTTCAGACAACGTTAAGAGGATGCCATAAAATTACACGTTCCAATAATGGGCTAGGTCATGCATTAAAGTTACAGTTTACTTACAATAATATTTTCATTTTTAGTAAGAGGTTATATTTTTCAACAAATAAAAAGCTGTACAGACAAGTTTAGAGCACTTGAGATATTTCGTAATAATTCTTGAAACTGCAGAACATACAGTTATGCACCCAATGTAAAATAACCTAGGACCAACTTGGTCCTGAGAGTAAAGTTGTAACAAATTACATTAAACCGAGGTGAGGCATAAATGTATACGTTTAAGTACATAAAAACTGAGGTTGAAGTTACATTCGAATGTTTAATTTCAAAATTTTATCAGCTTATTTTATCTTTTGGTGAAATAAACGCAATAATGAAAACATATAACAATGTAAAAACACAAGAGGTATTTAAAAATGACATTTTTCAGCTAATAAAATAATGTCATGTAACATTTGTGGTAACAATGCTATAAGATATATTACAAGCTGGACAAGCCCCCCAGTGGCTCAGCGGTATGTCTGCGGACTTACACGCTAAAATCCGGGTTTCGATACCCGTAGTGGGCAGAGCACAGATAGCCCATTGTGTAGCTTTGTGCTTAATTCAAAAACAACAACAACAAGCTGGACACCAGGACTGTTAGACGACATTATTTAACCAGTTCAACACCAGGACTCTTACACGACATTATTCGTGGGTTAGTTAAAATAATTTTATATTCAGGTTCATCTAACAACCGTTGTTGAGGTTGCGTCACGTGTATTCCAAAACCACCAATCTCTAGTTAATACCTCTCTCAGTTAAGAGACGTTTGCATAAAGAAATCCAAAACCAATCTGTAGTTAACACCTTTTACAGGTAAAATTGTACAAGTCAGAAGTAAATAACGGTTTGTTTGTTGTTAAATTTAAAGCTATACAATGAGCAATCTGCGTTTTTCCAACAGTAGGTATCGAAACGTGATTTTCAGTGTTAAGCCCAACTTGCCGCGGAGCCACTAGGATTGTTTGTTTGTTTTTGAATTTCGCACAAAGCTACTCGAGGGCTATCTGCGCTAGTGGTCTCTAACTTAGCAGTGTAAAACTAGAGGGAAGGCAGCTAGTCATCACCACCCACCGCCAACTCTTGGGCTACTCTTTTACCAACGAATAGTTGGATTGACTGTAACTTTATAACGCCCCCACGGCTGAAAGGGCGAGCATGTTTGGCGCGAGGGGGATGCGAACCCGCGACCCTCAGATTACGAGTCGTACGCCGTAACACGCTTGGCCATGACGGGCCGAGCCACTAGGAGGCAATAAGTAGAATTGAAAATAAAACATATGTATGTATATATTTAAGTTAATAATTTTAAGTTTTGCATTTATTTTATCATCATAATATATCTGTCGATGGACTTCCCTAGGGCTCTCCGTACTCAACTGGTTAAATTACTAGACTGCATACAGGAAGGTCCAAGATTCGAACATCGATATCTCATTAAAAGCCGTTTAGTACTTGTGGCTCGCGGGCATTATAGCTGTGAAATTCGATACTGCTGTGTTAAGAGTAGCCGCTTAAGCGATTGTTGTTGTTGATCAGTGTCGCTTCTTCTGGCCAGCAGTTCTAAGAAAGAGCGAATGACTAAAGCCGAGTTCTCGTTCTGGCCCGCTAGCCTATGCACTGCACGAGGCATTGATATGTTGAAAATATAAATTGTTCTCTTCGCTAGGTCAGAGTGAGCTATTCTATCCTACAGTAGCAATGGCGTTCACCAAGTCCACTGTATGACGAAAAAATCGTGGTACGAATAACATTAGAAAATATACGCCGATTAGAAGTATACTACAGTGATGATAAGAGATCGGACAAGAGAAAGGAAAGAAAACAGGCCGTGAAATATATGCTAACTACTAGATTCCTGGGGCTACGTACGTAGAGTTTAGTTGTCTTTTGGCGACCTCTACACCTTGTCTCTAACGCAAGCAAATCTGTACACTTGACAGCTCAGTGCTGACTGCGAGTTGTTAACCTTTGTGCTGTTAGATACGACACGTTTATAACCGGTTGTCTATTTCTCAGAAAAGAGGCAACGTTAATAGCTATTTCAGGCTTCGATTATCAGACTCACTTTTCATATTCGCCGTGAGATTCCGAAAAACTATTTTTTAAACCCCATTCATCACAGATGGCAGCTCACCGAGTTCAGAACCACCAATTTCATTCCATCTAATTCGAGCATGTTGAATGAAGTTCGCTCAGACCCTTGGGGTACGGAGTATTTTCCCGATGTTCTCTGAAGTGATTCGAGTAACAAAAATGACACTTACAGCAGCGTGAAACACAGGAAATGTTGCTATGTTAAAGTAAGAGAATGATTGGTTTGTTTTAAATTTATGTTCACTTCTTTGTGATACTTATTAGAATCCTCAATGGCTGCCATTTTCCACCCACGTTTTACAGAGAAGAGCAAAAGAAACACGACAAAAAACAAACAAACGTGTTTTAGTTTGAATGGAGGGATTCTAATACGAGAGCCAAAGACGTTTTCTTATATTATACAACCAGTTCACTAGAGGTCGCTGATCTCGAGGGGCTATTCTATTTTAAAAATGGTTAGGTAAATATTTAATAACCAGCTTTGATCTTTACATATGAGGCGACATTTGGTTAGTCATGACGTTTACAACTTTAGAATTCCTATTTATTCAACCATTACCATTCATTCACTAGAGGTCACTAATCTCAAACGCCTTACTCTGGAATTGTTGAGTAAATATTTAGTAATATTAACCAACACGATGTACCTGATGTTTAGTTTCTTTAGGTAGTTTTATCCAATTGGACACTAACGTCAAATACATCATCGCATTGAAATTTTAACAAATGAGGAGTCAAGCTGACAGCAACAGCGAAACAAAAAAATAATATAATTAAAATATAATGCTCAGTGTTCAATCTACCTTTGTGCCAAATACTACGATAAAGAAATTATGTCCATCACGAATCATAGCCAACTTAATAAGTTAGGTATAAATAATCAGTCAGAGAGACAGATCAACTCGAAATTCTATTTTTACATGTCTCTAATTTCAAATCAGAAATGGAAAATTAAAAGATAAAGTGTGAAAGGGAAAAAAATTGTAGTTTACGTGATTGTTTGTCAAACTTCACACTTGTGCAAAGTATTACACTTACAAAATGTGATTTTTGACAGTTTCTACGCAAATAAACTAATTATAGTATTTAATAAAAATCAATCACAAGAACCACTGCGGTACGAAAAAAAATGGGAAAAAACATCTTACTTTATGAAATTGTTTTTAATATTAGCATCGATATAAGTTGACAGAAGTGGTTTATTGTTTTTTTATTTTTGAATTTCCCGCAAAGTGACATGAGGGCTATCTGCGATAGCCGCCCCTAATTTTGCACTGTACGACTCAAGGGAAGGTACCCCCAACTCTTGGGTTACTTTTTACCAACGAATAATGGGATTGGCCGTCACATAATAACGCCTCCACAGCTGAAAAGGCGAACATGTTTGATTCGATGGGGATTCGAACCCGCAATAATCACGCCTTAACCCACTTGGTCGAAAGAGAGAAGTAGTGATATAAATGTATGTTAATATTCACATAAACGGATACTAGAAATCATACAAAGTAACAATACCGATATCAAATGACAAACCCTATAGCTACATCCTTCTGATTTTAGTATTAATATTAACTGAAACCAGAAGCGATGTAAGTTGATGTTGATAACTTGTATAACACATTATTAAACAGATAAGTTTATATCAGTATTGGTATAAACTGATATTAGTGGCAACATAAGCATTTTGTTTGATTTTTTGAATTTAACACAAAGCTACACGATGGCTATCTTTACTAGCCGTCCCTAATTTTGCAGGGTAAGAGTAGAGGGAAGGTAGCTGGTCATCATCCACCGCCAACTCTTGAGCTACTCTTTTACCAATGAATAACGGGATTGACCGTCACATTATAACGCCTCAACGACTGAAAGGGGGAGTATATTTGGTGCGACGGGGATTCGAACCCGCGACCCTCAGATTACGAGTCGAAAGTCGATATAAACTGACCTAAGTAGTATACATCATATAAACACAAACTGTTGTTAGTACTGACATAAACTGAGGCTGTGGTTAATGATCTAACCTGAACACTTTTAATTATCTGTATTAATTAAGATGAATTTTCGTAATTACCTCAAGTTGTAGGGTTTGGACAAGCTTCAGTATCACGTGCTAGTATATTGATATTAGTACTGATATATGTATAATAAGTTAGGTATAAATAAATAGTTCTTAGAACACAACTACATTTACACGAATGTAATTGACCGTTTTATCATTGTTATATAAACTTATCATTGTTCTGTCGTCGGCAGAAGTTCTAAACTTATCTGGTGAACCTAATTCGTTACACCTGACCCTACAACATTTCGAAAAAAAAATCTAATTCTCAACTCAGACTTACGTTCAAACTACAGTTCACCTAAACTACAATAAATAACTCGTGTTCAAGCGGGTAGAAACGCTGAAGGAAGAACTTGTGTACTCTATCATAAACTGTTGTAGACATACGTTGCAAATGAAATCCGAATCTGACAATCTAGGACTACTGCAAAATCAAATAAATTTACTTGGACAAAATAACCGTTATAGCTGTCGCGTGAATGTAATCTACTTTCGAATGTGTTAGAATACCTTATACCACATTCTTTGAACTTTCTAGGCATTCTCGGCCAATCTCACTTAATCGTTTTGATTCCGAGAGTCATCATTAAATATCACGGCTCCCTCTAGCGAACATTTAAGTTACAACATCTAAAATATAGCTTATTATAATATTTTATTATAGGTGTACGTGTGTACAATAGCCACGTATAGCTGTTTATTGTGTACTGATAATATTGTTTTAATCTTGTATTTATTCGGAAAACTCACAGTAATGTACCAGATATATTATGTCTTGAAACTGTTCTAAAAGTTTGGAACAGTTAACAAGTTTAAATATAGTATAAACTACTGACGACTTTAGACAGCATAGTGTGACGTTTTAGGTATAAACTACTGACGACTTTAGACAGCGTAGTATGACGTTTTAGGTATAAACTACTGACGACTTTAGACAGCGTAGTATGACGTTTTAGGTATAAACTACTGACGACTTTAGACAGCGTAGTATGACGTTTTAGGTATAAACTACTGACGACTTTAGACAACGTAGTATGACGTTTTAGGTATAAACTACTGACGACTTTAGACAGCGTAGTATGACGTTTTAGGTATAAACTACTGACGACTTTAGACAGCGTAGTATGACGTTTTAGGTATAAACTACTGACGACTTTAGACAGCGTAGTATGACGTTTTAGGTATAAACTACTGACGACTTTAGACAGCATAGTATGATGTTTTAGGTATATTTTATAAATTAATCGAAAACTGTACGTGGGATACAGCTGGTGCAACATTGAAAATTCGGAAGAAAACGATCAAACATCTTCAAGCCAAAACTAAAATACCAAACAAACAAAAACATGGGCTCAAAACCGACCTATCAAAGAGACACACCTCTCCGAGTCAAAATCAAGTTATCAAAAAATAAACCACTGTGAATCAAAATGTCAAACAAATCTCTGACTCAAAATCAAACGTGTCGCATGTTCGAATCTCCGTTGCACCAAACACTTTAGCTCTTTCAGCCGCGGGGGCGTTATAAAATGATAGTCAATCCCACTACTCGTTGGTAAAATAGTAGTACAAGAGTTGGCGGTGGGTGCCTTTCCTCTAGTCTTACACTGCTAAATTAGGGACGGCTAGTACAGATAACCCTTGAGTAGCTTTGTGCGAAATTCAAAACAAACAAACAAATAATTCAGAAATATTGGGCCTTAGACATGACCAAGTGGGTTAAGGCGTGCGACTCGTAATCTGAGGATCGCGGGTTCGCATCCCGTCGCATCAAACATGCTCGCCCTTTTAGTTTTTAGGGCGTTATAATATGACAGTCAATTCTGCTGCCTTCCCTTTAGTCTTAACACTGCTAAATTTGGGGCGGCTAGCGCAAATAGTCCTCGTGTAGCTTTGCGCACAATTAAAAATCAAAAAATCAAAATCAAACTATCGAATAAAGAAATGAAACGCTGTAACTCAAAATCGAACTCTCATAAACAAATCTCTATCTCAAAACAATCAAACAAACCTCTTTGAGTCAAGATCAAACTGTCAAAAAGATATCAAAGCATATTCTCTGTCGCTCAAAACCAAACAAGTTTCTGTGACGTTAAAACAAAAAAATGAAAACATCGATATAGTTAATTATTTATTTCAACTTTCTATCACTTGATAAGCTTTATCAAATACTCCTCATTGTCAGATAAAGTTTGTTAATAGACTTCCTTTACCACTTTGAAGTAGTCTTGAGAATCGTTAGTCAAACGTTCAATGTTAGAAGCAACTGCATTAAAACTTAACTGTTTAGTAAGAAATTTTCCATTTCTCAACAAAAGTATTTAAACTTCGACTGCTAAAGAATACGTCATCCACTGATTTCACTTCAATTTTTTTTTTTTTTATATAAACACTCAGGTTTTCTTCTTTCAGGATGTTTGTGACTGGATGTTAGGAGTAAACTAACCAATATTTAAATATTTACATATGGGTTGTTGTACAGAATATGGTGGAGAATAAAACCCACAACTTAGATCCCTATTCTCTTGGTTATCAGACGCCCCCTCTGGTGTCGAGTTATTGTATGTTTTGTACTTACAGCAAAGCCTCATTGGGTTATCTGCAGAGTCCATCGCGGGGAACAAACCCCTGATTTTAGCGTTGTAAATCCGTATACTTACCACTGCACTAGCTAGCGGGGACCTTGGAGTTATTGATGGAAATAACATTCTCTGAGGGTGAAGTTAAACACAGGTGTCACTACTGACGTTCTTATTTTAAGTTGAATAAGTTTTTTTTTTTTTTTTGTACAACAAATATTTAAATTTCCAGCCCCTACTAACAAAACATTTGTTGTAGTTTCATGCCCTTTGCTTGAAGTTACTCTGTTTTATTAGTTACATGTTTTGTGTTTAAGATACGCTTTCTTACAGGCTATATGCGTTAGATCAACAAATCCTGGTCTAATTGAAAATAAAGAGAGAAAGAGAAAAGCAGTCAAATAAAAACTAATGTTTATTTAATAAAACTACATTTTATTTATCTGTAATTAAGCGCAAAGCTGCACAATGGGCTATTTGTGCTCTGCCCATTACGGGTACCGAAACTCGTTTTCTAGCGTTACGAGACCATAGTTTTATCGCGTTGTCACTGTACAGGCATTGCACTACCTAAATTTATTTAATGAATCTATTAGTAAAGCAGTTTGTTTTCGAAATTTCGCGCAAAGCTACACGAGAGCTATCTGCGCTAGCCGTCCCTAATTTAGCAGTGTAAGACTAGAGGGAAGGCAGCTAATCATCATCACACACCGCCAACTCTTGGAAATAGTAGGATTAACCATCACATTATAACGCCCTCACGGCTGAAAGGGCGAACATGTTTGTGCGACGGGGATTCGAACCCATGATCCTCGGATTACGAGTCGAACGCCTTAACCCACCTGGCCATGGCGGGACGCTAGTAAGAGTGAATAATCAAATAATGTTTGTTTTTGTTGTTGTTTTTTTACAGAGTATGAAGCAGTTATGAGCCTTCAGTGTATCATACAATTTTACTAACTGAAACAGAGAAACTTACATAAAAGAAAAAAAAACTCGTACAAAAAACGAAAGTAGCTAAAAGATGTTTATAGCAGTCTATGAAACAAGCCGAAGCTAAATTATTCTAAAATAAATGTAAAGTGGCAATGAAGGCAAACATAACTGATTATGCAGAAACGTCCTTTAAAAAATAAAAATTACACATTGATTAAGTACTGTTTGTGTGAAATACTTTCCAAATTAAAGAAAAAAGTTGAAATCGAAGCAAGTCGTCACTTGATGACAACGACATTGTACTATTGTCAAGCATTTTCGCTGTATTCGAAATTGTGATTAAACAACAAACAGGTAAGGCGATTCTGAATTCAAAAGCCGAGATGCAATCTGAACTTCTCGTGCAAAGGTTTTCCTAACAATACGAGATTTATAGCGTTTGATCGATAAACTTGAGAGATAATTTCCAAACAGACAAACGCAAGGTCATTACTTTAGATTTGACCGATAGTTATATAGACTTAACATTATTGGACAGGTACGTGATAACGAAAATCCTCCAAAGAGACTTTTTGAAGAATCAATAATGTTGTACAGATATCGGATAAAGGAAATATTTCAATGCTGACTTGCTCTCAACTGTACAGACTTGATATTGTTGCACGAACACGTCACAACAAAAACATTTCCCAGTGTTATCCTGATTTCAGTTGTACAGACTTAATATTGTTGCACAGACACGTCACAAGAAACATTCCCCAGTGTTATCCTGGTTTTAGCTGTACAGACTTGATATTGTTGTACAGATATGCGACAATGGTAATCAACCTTTGGGTTTGTCCTCCAGACTTAATGCTTGTTAACAAACACTTAATAACGGAAATCCACCACTGTTATTTTGCTTTGCAACAAACTAAATAAGTCATTGATTTGATGCGTTTCATTGTCGTGTGTTATCTTTTTTCTTTTTTTATTCTCTTTCAAAATTAATGTTTTGGAAAATTAGGCTTAATATAGCATGTCAAATGTTTTATCTGTTGTTTTTCTATGTGAAATAATGGAAAACACTTAATAATTTGGGTGATTCTGAAGTGCATAGAGCTCATGGAGAATCGTAATAAATTCACGATTCGTTTACCCTCTGGTGGAAAATCTTAGCACTAGCTGCTAACTTGCACGTTTACCACTACTTTCTACACTAGCCAAAAGTATAATTTAGATAAAAAGATAGAAACTATTTCAACATAGTGATACTCCTAGTAAGAATTACTCCAGCACGTTAATTATTCACGTATTGTGAGAAAGAGACACCTATCGGTATGTTCAAGTATTTTTCGCAAGCAATTTTGTTGATGCAAAGCGGATGTTCTTTTTCGTTGCTATCGTAAACTTCTACATTACTTCCATTTTTGAAGACTATTTCACATTATTACCTTTGTGGGAAGAGCTTAACTCTTCAAACCCATAACTGTTTATCCATTCTGCTGGAATTACGTTTATGATATCCTAATAATAATAATAACCGTCTGATAAACAAAATTTCGGTCTATTTATAAAATACAGATAACTTGGTTTAGATTAGATTTCATGCTGTGATCATTCACTAGTAAATCGGGATTTTTGGATCGGCATTACGAGCATCCGCTCCAGTTTGGAGTTATTTTTTTGTACACTTATAATCGGCAGTGTTGATTTAACGAAAGCATGTAACGATATTGAAATTACAAACCTTTTAATTATTAGTATTTTAATTTTACTACAAAGACCAATATATTCTTAGATGACTATGGCGCCACCTATTGTCGAATATACTATTATTTATGCCACAAGCGATTGGTAAATACGTTTTTTTTTTGTTTTTTAAAGAGGTGTTTACACCTACGTAAAACCAAAACTAACCTCAAAACAAGTGAGTAATAATAAACATTACTTTCAGTAAGCGATTTTTCTTATGTCTTGTAGATTCCTATATAATATTAATCAAACTGTAATACTGTAATCACATGTAAAAGTAAATTGCCGATTTATTATAATATTCGATTTACCTCTCCCATGTTAATATAGAGAAGAAACTGAAGCTTATAGAGAAGTTTCTTTCAAAATGGGTAAAAATTGACCAAGTTCTCTTTCCAGCTCAATTCAAGTAACATAAAACAATTGCTAAAGATGGTCCTTAAGTATTTCTTGTACAACAATTTTATGTCAGAGGTATCATTACTAGAAACTGACCAACAGCGATGTCTGTACGGTGTGACATCAAAACACAACACCAGAATTAAAAATGTATTTTGTTACAACACTTCAAGACAATAAACAGAACTGAAATATTTGATTTCTATTATAAACTAAATGAAAACAGACCGATTAGGGCTTAAATCGCAACAATTTTGAAAGCTGTCTGGTTTTGAGTACAGAATTTATTAATTCAATCACTTTAGAATTATTTTTCATATTACGTTAAAAAAAAATTTCTGCGCTATCTTTAAGAAAACGTTCTTTTCTATCTCGACATTACACGCACAAAATATTCTGGTAACACTGTTAAGGTCTTTACCAACTGAGACTTGTTTCTTTGTGTGTTCAAGACGAATGTCTCTGTAATCGCTTATTACTTTAATATGACCACTGAATTAGTCCCACCAATCATACAAAAGAAATTCTGAACTAGGCACGTGCTAATGGTAGAAGATTATGACAAACGAATCGGATGATGTCCAACCAAAGATTTTATAGAGTGGTGGATGGGAGAATTTAACCTCGGACCTGTCTAAGGACACAACATTTGATAATGGTGAACTGTGAATTAACCGTGTATTACTTTTCACTTACAGAACTTTTGCAGGTAAGGCCATGTGTAACTAACAAAATTAGTAGTTAATAAGCGCTACTAAAGTCAGTGGAAACTGTCAGTATGTTAACGATTGTAAGTCGTGTTGAAAATCTACTTGCTAAAAACAGATGACTGAAGAACGTCAAATGTTTTTCTAATAAAAACAATTGTTATACCAGTTCAGTTTGATCACAAACACGATTAATATATACTGCTCAGCTTTAAGTGCCCCGTTTATCTTTGTACGGATTAAACAACTGGAAACTTCAAATGTCATGAAACTCCTAACAAAAACACGCAACAAGACAGAAGTAACCAGCTTCATAACCAATATGTTAAGACTTAGGCATAATGCCAACCCTGAAAGCTAGCATAAGTCGCTTGTACTATAATTATCATTATTTGGTAAGAATTAGTGTCATCAGCTTAAAACTGACAGATAACATCAACTACTGGGATTATACCACAGGCGGTTTATTAACACGAGACGTGAACTTAAAATATCCTTCATGAATAACAGGTACACACAACACAATCCGCTAGGGACTTTCAAATATAAAAAATTACAAATTTTTATGAACTTACAAAATCAAACACCTAAAGAAAAATTATAACATACATATAGAAGGAAGAAAGCTTCACAGAGTCAAACTTAACAACAATAAAACCGTGAATAAATCTAAATATTTCGGTCAATTTAAAACTTCAAAACTGTGCATCACGAAACAATATTTTTGGAACAAAATCAGTTTTAAAAAGCAGGAAAAACTAGAAAAAACAACAATGACACGCGCACAAAAAAAACACAAAACAAAGTTAAACTTGTTTAACAGTAAATATATTAATTATGTGGTAATTAAAAATTCAGATCTCCAAGTTTTAAAACTTGTTCAGAAAATCTCTTTCTTGAATAAGAAATTATATTCATTACATTTTTTATGAAGAATCCTGTCCAGGTTCGAGGGTCCACAGTAGAAAACTGTTACTTTTCCTTTCCTTTGGTCAGACAACTCTCGAAACACCTAAGGAAAGAAAACAAAATGGCTGTAAATATCATCCACACATTCCGTGAACATTTTTATTTAGATTATGCATGTAATTTTCATACAATTATTTGACATTACCCTGAGGGAATCACATTTGTATCAATATTTGTACCAACAATTTTCTCTTTTACATTTACAACAGCATAGAAGGTTAAATAAGATTCATTAAAGTTTAGTGAAACGTTTATCTTACATTGCTTACCTCTCTGATAACTCGTTTCTCAACAGTCAAGTCAGTAAACAAGTTAAGCCTATCTCATCACAAACCAAAAACAGTTGTGAAACGATTCAAATTTTGGGAGGTTTTTCTTTTGGCGAAGTTAGTATTTTTCCATGAAGGTTCATACATTTCGAATGTTGATAAAATAAAGTACAATATAAAAATGCTAGATTGAATGAACTAGAATTACTTAACCAGTTCGGTATCAGTAAGCGAGGTAGTGAATTATTTAGCATTTGAAAAATCGATTAGAGTAATTTTTTTTTTTTTTTTTTACAAGGCGTTCATTAGCTTCGAAGTTGAAAAACTGAGACCTTAGGCCTAACAATGAGCCCAGCCTCTAAAAGAACATTATTAGACAAGTATATTCAATCTTTATTAAGCAGACTTAACTTCACGACAGAATACATTATAACAATTTCAAACCTTGTCCCAGTCTGGCTGGCCTGGTTGCGTCCTTGTTTTCAAACCAGTAATCAAACATCTTTTTGATTTTTCATGAAGCAAATCCAGCGCCAACTGTAGGCCTAGAGCTTTCATGTCATTCATGTGAAGAGCCGAAGTGATGAAGATGTGAATGTCTAAAAAGCTGTCATCTGTGCCACCAATTTCTGCCTGCTGAATTTCGAGGTCACTCAAAAGACTAATAAACCATTCGAATGACCGCTGTTCCTGGTTTAACCAGATGAAATCAACCTGAAATATAAATTATTCCTTTTTGTTCACAATGCACGCATTACTTAAAACATTCTTCGCAAAACCGATACGTTTTTACCATTTATTAAATACGCTTACGTTTGAAAATTTTTACTGTTTTTCAATTCGTTAAGCCCTCTAATTTTTTTCTGGGCATTTCTCAACCACAGTATAATACAAAAAAAAATCATATTGTAAAACGTGATTTAAAGATGTCTCACTTATTCGAATATGTTATAATGAAATTTTTCATTTCTTTCCACTAAAACAAGCATTACGACACTATCAGGGACATATTTCAGTAGCTAACAGGGGACTCAGCCCCAAGGCCCACAGATAATTTTATTATATGTAAAATCACATGGGTTGTATGGCACACAGCCTTAAATCTCCCACTGGACATTAGGAATTTTCTTGGGCGCACTTGAAGGTAAAACGATGCAATAACACGTGCAGTTAATTTTGCCTGTGATTAGTTAGCCGAATATTAGATAAATTTGATACGTCCAAAATAAGAATTCTACACAGTATAAAACACAAGAAAAACACCATCACTAACGGCAGAAGGTTTAACGAGTTACAAAAAATTCCCAAAAGCTGTTAAAACGTCACAAAATATTGAAAATTTCATACTAACTGTAAGAGAGTTGCTAAAGTATTCTATTTTATTTTTAATAGCCGATACGCTTAATATAACATTTTGCTTTGTGAAACAAAACTAATTTAATGAGCGAAGTAAAATAGAACCGATACAATGATATTTTATTGTTTTGTTTTTCTTTTCAAAATCACAGTAGTTAAGACACCAGGTGACATTCTTGGGAGTTTTAAAACAATAACTCAACATTTTTGTCAGTTGTGAATTATCCCAATATTTAATAACGCAAGTTTAAAAAAACCCAAAAAAAAACATTTTTCGTTGTAAGTAGCGTTAGATTTGCCAAAGCATGAATTAGTGTGTAAGATATAAATTAAAACTTTGTAATAACCGAAGAGTTATTTAAGATATCTGTACGTAATATTCATTATTTGTGTAACATTTTACACACAAAGAAACATTATCGTTGACATAAGACAGCAAATCATTTCCCTTACTAAAACTGAAATAAAAGACCAATGTAAAAGTTAATCAGTAAATTTACAAACAAAACAACACACCCTGAATGCTAATCACTAACTATCATCTTCGAGATCTGTTAAAAAAAAAACGCGAACTGTTTGAATTGCGCGGCTTCAGTTGGTTTCAGGGCAATCCGCTTGGTGTCGCTAGATTCGCACAGATCAGTTGATTACGACACCATTTCCCGATTGCAGATATCTTCATTTGTGTATAAGCTACGTGGTTTTAAGTGAAGTGCGATTGATTGATTGATTTAGTGTTTTATGGCACAAAGCAACGAGGCTATCTGCGCCAAACAACCGGTAAAAATGTAGTAAATGTAGTAAGACATAAATGGAAATGAAGGTAAAACAAAAAAAGTATAAAACCAATGTTGACACCTAGTCTACAAGGTTAAGATAGAAGGCAAAGTGTAAAAAGTTGCAAGGTATTTACTCTATCAAAAAGGTATACTCATAACCCGCCAGGAAGACTAACAGGCAGGTACAGAGTGAAGTGCGATTTTTTCGTTTGACGGATTTCAGAATGAATGACCTGAAGGAGCAACGAGTTGCTGTGAAATTGTGTGTTAAACTTAGAAAATCTGCGACTGAAATTTTTTGCTATGCTTAACACGTCTTACGGTGATGTTGCTTACGGCATGTTTCAAGTGGCATGAACATTTTAAGGATGGTCGACAGTCTATCGAAGATGATGAGCGTCCTGGACGTCCTTCCACGTCAACTGACGACCCACACGTCGACAAAATCAACACTCTGGTGCGGGAAAATCGACGTCTGACTGTCAAGGAGTTTGCTGGAGAGTGTTGGATATCAGTTGGATCTTGTTACGAGATTTTGACCGAAAAATTGAAGATGTACCGCGTTGCTGCGAAATTTGTGCCTCAGAACTCGTGAGTTTTTGGCCAAACACTCGATCACTGTTCTTTCCCACCCCTCCTACTCACCTGACCTTACGATTTTTTCTTGTTCCCCAAACTCAAAAAATCCTTGAAAGGAAGATTTGAGACGATTCCCGAGATTAAGGCAAATGCGACGAAGGAGCTGGAGGACATTACAAAAGAAGCGTACCAGGACTGTTTCAACAAGTGGAAACACCGTTGGGATAAGTGTGTGCGTTGGGGAGGAGAGTACTTTGAAGGGGTCCCAGACCTGTAACTTCTAAATAAAGTACATTTTGTTTTATGACATCAGTCCGCGTATTTTTTGAACAGCCCTCGTATGTTGTGTTCAAATCAAGCTGTAATAGTATATGTAAAAACGGCTCGTTTGGGTTGAGAAAATGTTTTACGTAGAGGAGTGAACAACGTTTCGATCTTCTTCGGTCGAACCTGAACGAAGGGTTTTCTCGACATCACTGAAGCTGCAATAGTGTTACCAATATAAAACTTAAGGTGACAGAACTTGTATTAGAAATATAATTTCAGCAAGTTTTCATTTTATTTAAACAGTTTCCACATTTCCTTAAGCACGTGGTCTTTACTGGGGTTGAATAACTACTTAATCAGTTTCATACCTTACGAAGTAAGCGATTGGTGCGAGGAATTAGGTTCAGCCACTGATGATCACAGCTGGGACACTTCATTTTCGATTGTTGGTATTGTAACATAATGCTCTGTAAAATGCTAGCAAACGGTGTTACTCCTATCTCAGCAGCTATGAGCACAGCGTGCTGAGACCAGAAAATCTGTCGGGTTGACAAACCGTAAGGACCGTCTAAGACCACCTGTAGGGTTCAAATAAATAATGACCTTTATATCGTAAAGATATAGTGAACCTGTATAATCACATCTGTATATATTTGGCGAAAGTTCAATTGTTCTAAATGCACTAACACTCCTCCCACTACACCACATTATTTAAATGTGTTGCAAGTATTTATATTTTTTATTTCGCGGAAAGCTACACGAGAGGTATCTGTGTTAGCAGACTCTAATTTAGCAGTATAAGATTAGAAAGAGGGCACCTAGTCATCACCACCCACCGTCACGTCTTGGGCTGCCCGAATAGTGGGATTGACCGTCACATTATAATGTTCCCCACAGCTGAGAGGGCGAGCATGTTTGGTGCGTCGGAAATTCGAACCCGCAATCCTCGGATTACAGGTCGCGTGCCTTACCATCCTGACCATGCTTAGCCTGCCGTATTTAACTGTTGGATTCGAGTACAGTTATCTTATAACTGAGAGCCAACTGTCAAGTGTACAAAAAGTTTTGAGGTTAACTTTCTGTTACATATTGTGACAACAGCGAACTTTAAGTAATATTCATAGAGAAGACAGTAAAACTATGAAGTATTGTTGATTTTTACCACTTTTGTTTTCCTGAATATCCGGCAAAATCATGTAAATTTTGCTTATTTTAATATATTATTGCTTCTGACAATACTTTCAGGTGTATTTCTAGCATTATTTTAATTTACATCTTACTAGGTACAGTTGATCATTCCTAAGGATCACTTCACACACACAGTTGTTTCACAATTCCTTCAGGTTAAACCAAACAATGCTTTATCCAAAAAAGGTAAAAGTATTGTTATAAATTCACTCTCTTGCTAGTCACGAGACGAAATTAAAGACCTGCCCCTCATTCTCTTTATAAAAGAAACTGAATTTTTGACTATTAAACAGCTAAAACTAAAAACTTGCAAGTTCTCTCTATTGATCAGCTAAAATCATTATCCATTCACTTTGTTATTTTGAGTTGTCTTTCTTTAGAAATGTTTACACAATGATGAAAAACGGAACGAACAAGAATTAAAATGAAATTGAGTACCTTTAATGGTTTTTTCGCTTGAATTACGTGTTTTGCATCAAGTGTTTCATTCCATAAAGATGATGCCAACTGTCCTAGTTTCTCTTCTTCATCATCTCTTTCCAAGGCTACAGGAAATACGACTGTTGGCAATGTTTTTCTAAACCCACCGTCTTTAGTGGTGACATCGAGTAGTCTCTTCTTCGGATGGGGAATTCTAGTTCTTCTTCTAGTCGAGTCGTACGTTGAATCTGATCCACTCATTTCTAGTTTTATTTCTTGTTCATATCGATTCTTTGGAGTAACACATGGTTGGCCAGATCCATTCAAAAATATATGGTTATTACCTTCATGTGGGGTATTTGTCCCTTCCTTTCTCTGGTCTTGCAGCATGCCGTTGTTATTACCTTCATGTAGGGTATTTGTCCCTTCCTTTCTCTGGTCTTGCAGCATGCCGTTGTTATTACCTTCATGTGGGGTATTTGTCCCTTCCTTTTTCTGGTCTTGCAGCATGCCGTTGTTATTACCTTCATGTGGGGTATTTGTCCCTTCCTTTTTCTGGTCTTGCAGCATGCCGTTGTTATTACCTTCATGTGGGGTATTTGTCCCTTCCTTTTTCTGGTCTTGCAACATGTCGTTATTACCATCTTTATTCATATTTATGAAGCAATACTCTTCGTGCCTTTCTTTTTCTTGTTTCACGTCATTATTTATAGATGTACGAGGGTTAACGTGATATTTCTGTGGGTCACCTTGCAGATCAGAAGTGATATCGCATGGTGGTGGTGATCGTGCTATAGAAACACACTTTTCTTCCATATCCGGAAAATACTGTTGTTCATAAACGTCACAACTAGCATCTTTACAAATCTGATTTTGTTTATCGAAATAAGTCCATAGCAAATTTGTCCACACTCCCACTGCCCTGACGTGCAACGAAAGAGTATCTGTGAGACAGAAAGAGAAATCTGGATTAATTTTTAGTTTCATTGCAAAGTTTTCCAGATCCATAACATTGCGAGACGTGTAATATAAAAAATTGTACGATATAATAAACATAACCTGCAACACGAATAACCCTACTTTGGTGGAAGGTTATATCTGTACCTATGTATATACCAAACTTCTACGCCATCTATTGAACAACATCACAAACAAAATTCTATAAAAATTACACATTTGGGTATTTAAGATTCAGAGACTGAGAAAAATAGCTGCAGTATGTGTAAAAAATATTTCTTTACACCAGAACAAAATTTTAAATAAAAATACCCATCACAATAAAAACACGACTTTACGTGAGAGTTTGATTATATATCTTTACTGATATAGCTTTTAGATGAAGTACATAGAAACTGAAGTTCTTAAAAAAAAACAAAAAAAAACTTTCTAATAAACGGCAACTCTTGTAAAATATAAAACATTACAGTTTATACCAGTATTATTGTGAAAGTTTTGAGCTCTGTACATTGAAGCATTTTAAACACAAGGAGTTACGTATGACTAACAAATACAATCCGAACATTATTTGTGCAGCACCTTACAGAAAAAAAACCCCAAAACCCCCAAAAAAACTATTGGAAAAACGTTCATTTTTTTCTAATTTTATTTTCTACGAGGTATGAATACTACGATTATTCAAGCAGTCGTCCTAAGTTACCGTTTCTGTTACTAACATGAACGCACGAACACGATCTGTAACACAAAATTACATGAACGTACAAACAAAGGTTGAAAAATAGTTTTCCGACAAGGATCACTTCGAGTGCAAAGCCTCGATCTAAAACATTTTCGTAATTGTTGGTAGCTGTGACAGATTTAATAACTGTTTGTTTCAGTTTAATATACATTAAAAAAATGCAAGCAACTTTTATTGTTAAATGTACATTGCGTAAGACCCGCCTATTCTCTAACTTCGTAGAATGTTCTGGAGCGTGAGAATCAACAATATAATGTAATATTTGTGATTGACAGTATCGTTACCAAGTATACTTTCGAGAATGTCCACTTAAAAAAAGAAAAAAAAATTAATAAATTGATCCGCTAAAAGACGGTTAAAATTATTGTTGGTCGGCTACAGTCAGTATATTACAAGTTTAGGAAGCTATAATTGTGAAAGAAACAGAAAACTACAGATATTCCATCAAAAACGTTTATAGATTTCAAACATTACGAGACATTCAACTTCAGAGAATTAACTTCGAACGTTAGCATTTCTATGAAGGCATTAGATATCTTCCCCTGTGAAAGGTAAGCTGGTAAACCGTATCAGGCCAAACAAGAATAGAACTGTGAATTGAAGTGTATCAACTTAAAATTAATTCGCTCATCTTAGACCCGAACGGTAGATAAAACATTCACTTCCAGACCTAATATTAGACTGAATATCGTGTACAAATTTGTAAATTTTGTGTAAATAATTAGTTGTGATAACTATTTATAATAACCGTCATTATAAATCATATTGCTGCTTGTATATTAAAATTGGCTAATCATTGATTGGCAAATAATAAATTTTATGCACGTTGGTATTCTATTAAACTTAAATTAAAATCTACTGCTAGCTGAAATAGTAGTACGTAACTTAATAAAATCGGAGACTTGTCCAAGATGAATTATAATACGTAATAATGGTTCATTCTAATCTACGGCGTCACGTGTTCCGTTAGAATAAATTAGAATGCAGTCCTAATCTAACTTACTGTTGGAGTTATTTGTAAATGAAATTATTTTTCAAGTTGTGTTTCTGTAACAATATTTCAGGAAAAACACTATATTATTTTTTTTATATAAATTACTATATTTTGACACCAGTGGAAACTTGTTCGACAAAATTATTTATTGATGGAATGAATAGACAACTGGAGAGAAAGATCTATTTTGTTGTTAGAAAGCAGCTACAAGTTTGTTTGGTTCTAAAATACGTATATTGATTCATTTATATTATACTCTACTGAAACACTGCAATTTTTGCTATGTCATATTCCATCGGGCCATTTAGAATGATAGAAAAGGCTAAATCAATAGAAGTGTGTGTAATATTAGGGGGCGTTTATGGGTACGAGTAGTTAATACAAGGTCTTGTTTGTTGATTTAACCTGCACTTCATTACATCAGCGACATCATACTGATGAGTGTAAAATCGATCAAAGCAAAGTACCATGGGTAATAAAAGTCCAGTTATGCTATTGAATTCAACCCACCTATTTTAATTACTATGTAAACGAAGGTTGTTAAACATAATTATTATTACGAAAAAGTTAAAATTATTATTTATAACTCGGCGTAAACAGTCACTTCACAAGCACGCATGATTTTATTTGAAAGGTTTATTTGTCTGTTGTTTTAAAATAATTAAATGCAAAGACGCTAACAGGCGGCGTAGCGAAACATAACTTACCGCACTGCTCTGGAGCACTACTGATAGTAAAGGGATGCCACTCAAATTTTGCGATTGACGGAATTTTAATAAAAACATAATCCCCAGGCTGGAAATCAAAATATCTGGGTCGCTTGATAACCAACTGGATAACCTGGAACACGCAAGATAAACACTTTTAGAGATCTATTTATTTATATTACACTGTTGTTAGACCATACCATTTGTTATATCTGTTGTTATGGCGTGAACGGCTTTTTCAAGCTTGCGAACACGATTATAAATACACTTGTTATAAAATATCAGTATTAGGCCTATTATATATTTCTTGAACACTATATTTTTTATCTAGTCCTTTATGGATTTTCAGAACAAGCAACGTGTATATAATTACTATTCCAATCACGCTAAGTTTACCATATCTAAATATTGAGCGAAGCATGTCGTCAGTAATAGGTTATAGCGAAAATACTGTGGGTAGAATTGGTTACGTGTCTAGGATTTCGGAAAAGGTAGTCGTCGGCTGGATAGGCGTCTCATAATTTCTGCATCATGTAAACGACGTGTACATGATATACGTAGAGGGTGATAGATAAAAAATGTAGAACTAAAAAATATATATATATACAACAAGCCTCATACATTGGAGGTGAAGTTAAATAAGTGATTACAACTTTCTAAATTTTATATTATGTGTAGTTTACAATTTTTTTTTTAATGATGTTAGGCCTAAAGTTTTTAATCACACAAAATTAATGTTTGCAAGTTCTTGTTAAGCTACTTATTGTTGCAACTTTTTCGTTTTGCTTTTTGTTTTTGAATAACCAAGAAGTATCCAACGGTTTGGTTACAAAACGTTTAAGCTCCATCATAAACATTTTCTCTTTCACTGCTGAGTGGAGAATGTCGAAGTGTTTACAACAAGATGTCTCGTTAGACATGTTAAAGTGTAACGTAAATAGCATCACAAAGTCTTGAATCCAATACATCTAGAAAATTTCATGTCTGACAATCACTTGAAAAAAAAAAATGGGGTGGGTGGTTGGGTGGCTATTTCCACAGTAAATGCGCATTATTATTTAAAAAGAAAACCAAAAACGTTTTACTTGTTCACCTAGTCTAAGCAAAGTTAACTGCGTTATAACAGAGTTGATTAAGTAGAAGGAAAACAGCTGGTTTACACCCAACGCCATCTCTTGGGCTCATCTAATCACATTTAACATCACTGTCACAATTCAACCACCACCTCAAAATGCGAGGCGTGTTTTTTGCAGCAGTGATATACATTACCTTGTATTTTGTTACTCACCTTCGACGGTAATATAACCCCTTTAACTACACACGCTCTTCCTTCTTTGTTTAAAAATGTTCGAAACCTGAAGATCATTTCTAGTAGAAACAGCACAGCTGGGCCGAGAAGCCATTTCCAGAAGTTAGGCCAGTGAATCAACAAAAGGATCCAGAAACTCAGGTATAATAGATGTATGTAGTAAAACATCTGTGAGAAAAAAAAAAAAACTACTACTAAGAAAAAATGAAGGAACGTTTGTAAACAAAACTGAGGGTAAGAATAATGATGGAGGACCGTCTTTTACACAAAAGTAACTGAGGATAAAGGATGATTGACTGTCTTATAACAAAACTAAGGGTATGAGGATTCAGGCCCATTTTAAAATAAAGCTAGACAATGGTTAGAAAAGACGTAAGAATACATTTTGAAGAACTATAACTCCGAGTATAGTTTAAACACATATTAATTATATATTATGGCGGCCATTGTCGTGGTTTTGGATTGGTCCCTACCTCCATAAGTAGCTGTAGAAATATAACAAGGTATTATTTAGTTACCTCAACTGACCCCAGTCTTGACTGTTTCTGAAGCTGTTAGATTTTGAAAAGCAGTTACTATGTTTCAAGACTTTCGTATGCAAAAAGAATAGATTTGGTAACAAAATAAGTTTATGGATATTCAATATATCCGCTCGCACAAAAATTAAGTCCACACAAATGAAAACCACTGGTAAAGGATTATGTTGCCAGGTGACTAGAAGAATTTACTGACCTTAAACATGCCTTTCTGCCTGACGTAGTCCAGTGAACAAACGACTATAACAATCAATACAGCTAACATCATCCATCCGGTGATGAATATTGATCCTTCTATCCACCCGATTCCATTTCCTTTAGAAATCAGAAACGACGCTACGTGATACTGATTACCCAGATCTAAAGGGGGTTTGAAAGATTGATTTATATTAAAACAAATCGAGAAACGAACAGCATTTTCACGACTATGAAAGTAATCTAAAGTGTACCCATCCATTTTTATTTATATTTCATTTTGAAAAATTTCTTTTATTGTTTAGGTCAGTGGTTCCCAACCAGGGGGTGTGCGAGATAACATTTATTCTGGCCACCTTCACCCTTATTCTCAAATAAATAATTACTGTGAGGGGTGCAGAGAACATTAAATTTTTTTCGGGGTGTGGGGCATAAAAAAGGGTTGGGAACTACTGGTTTAGGTGCTACTAAGTTAAGTTATTTTTAAATAAGCACTACATTGTCTACCGAAATTTATAAAAAGTAAAAAAACACAACAAAATTTGCGTTTTATCTTGGTGTACTCTGAGTAAACAACTTTGGAGATTATTAACTGATAAGGGTGTCATGGGTGGAGGAGACGACCCCTCCCCCCTCAAGCTCAAAAAGAGATGGTAGCAAAAGTTAATTTTTAGAAGACATTTATAATCAGATCGGATTATAAATAAGCGAATTATGAGTTAAGGTAAACATTCCTGCAGTTGAAATGGGGGGGGGGATATTTAAAGTAAGTCTTCTTCGCCTCCCTACCCAATGTTTTTCTTTCCTTAAATGACACCCCTGCTACCTAGGACTTAATACGAATATACAGTTCACTGTATCACGTGTTTAAATGTTATCTGTAAAAGCAAGAAGTGTCGTAATTCAACCATTATTTTTTTTCTTTGGAATTTAATAAATACTTAAAAATGGTCAAAACTAAAAATACTATAACCAGAGCAGGTGTTTTTTAATTGTATAAAAAAAATCAGTTGAATATAGGAAATGAACAGCTAACTAACGTACACATATTACAAATGTGCATGATAATATGTAAAGCGCTGAAGCCGAGAATAAACCATCCGATGAGCTTGTGGAAATACACAGCCTGGTCTATAGGAAGAAATGTCGAGAATCCTCGTTCCCGGAGATACGCGAGCGACTGTCGTAGAACAGGCAACACGATGAACATGCAGTTGAAGTCCAGGCACAGACCTGTAAGCAAACGAAACGTTTCTCACGACTTCATTAATATCGGAAAACCCTTCTATCTGGTAACGACAGAACGGACTCAGATAGCAAATACATACACACAACAAACGGTTTCAGTTTGGGTTTATAGTTCACAATTTCTTTTACATAAATTACAGTTAAAACAAAGTAACCTGTTATTGATGATAAAAAACCCTGAAGATGGCCTAGGAGGGTCCAAACATTGTTCTCTGCTTCTGAATAAAAGTGTTAATACCCACATCTCAGCCATTCTGAGATAAAGTTAACGCTAGTTGTATTCAAGAACAAGATGGCCGACTTAAAATGAAAGTGATAACTATAATTACATATCTCAGCTAGTCTGACGAGTCTTGGTATTAACTGAAAGGCCTCATCAGCACATGGGATGGTAAATACGGTTCACATATTTTTCGTTCCTTTAACTCGCGGGTATTTTCAATTTCCCCAGTTTTGTTTAATGCAAAAAAAACAAAAACGTATTGAAATTATATTTAGAAACAAAGTAACTTTCCCTAGTCTTACCCAAGCATAAATTAACTTCTTTTTAGTCTTATACAAGCATAAATTTCCCAGCCATATTCGTTCAAACTACTCAGCCATGAATGTTGAAAGTCCAGCTAGGCATATTAATATACTTTAAATTATGTTCCTCGTGTTTCATTTATTTGCCGGCCCGGCATGGCCAAGCGTGTTAAGGCGTGCGACTCGTAATCTGAGGGTCACGGGTTCGCATTCCCGTCGCGCCAAACATGCTCGCCCTTTCAGCCGTGGGGGTGTTATAATGTGACGATCAATCCTATTCGTTGGTAAAAGAGTAACCCAAGAGTTGGCGGTGAGTGGTGATGACTAGCTGCCTTCCCTCTGGTCTTACACAGTCTTAGCCCTAGAGTAGCTTTGTGCGAAATTCAAAAACAAACAATTTATTCGCCATCTTCTGTTGGATGGCGGGAATGAGAGACCGGGAAAGGGTAGTACAGATGAACAGGATGGAACATTGTCATAGTGTATCAACGGGAAGGAAGCAGGGCTGAAACCAACTGGCCGATTACACAGGCCTACGATGGGTTATTGTCTTGAAACCTTTACATGTTCTATAGTAATTCTTATACATCGAATTAGAAAATATCCATTTTCTCCATCACGAACAGATGTTTCACAAACCGTGATAACGAAATACGTAAACAAATGACCAGGGCACGTAAGAGACTAAAAGACGTGTATTTCACCTGGTAAATCAGAATGAATGAGAACGTATATTTGTTTAACATCAGTGTTCGTTTGTGATTTTGTTAACAAACATAAAAAAACGGTTATTGTGGTAAACGAAATAATTTGATCCGCGTTTCTTTTTTCTTCTCGATTTGTAAAAAAAAAATATATTAATTCTCACGTGATAAAAAAAAATACCTGACCAATAGAACCAGAATCACAAGTTTTATTTTTGCAAGCCTTTGTTGTATATAGAAGAGTTGATAAAACTGAATTTCTAACAATTCGGGTATGATAAATGGCAAAGCCACCACGAGCTCCGTTAAAGGCTACCCAATATATGTTGTTTTTTCTTTACTTTCAAGAACGAGACGCGAACATGAAATATGCAGTACTCCGGTGCGTTTATGACCAGTTTCATAATTTAACGGACTGGAACCTTAACACAGGATAAACTTAATTAAGCAGTATGTGACGTTCTTGTACTAAGTATGAACCATATTACTAAAACTGCAACAGAACAACTTTTTACCCACCACTTGCTCGAGCAAACACCTCAAAAATGTGTTTCTTTGGTGGTGCTTCTTCTCTCTGAGTTTCGCTGCCCATAAATATATCTAAACTCAAAGCAGGCTGATGAAACAGCTTCAAGAGAATGTTCTCCGAAGTCATCTCCGTCTTTACCATCTGAACGCTACTCGTCACGAAAATAATAATATTGATAGCAACATAAACCATGAGGAATGCACCACTGACGTAGTTGTTTCGTATATATTGCCACGTCAACTTACGAGGCAAACCATCCTTGAGTCGATTCATAAGAGGTCTTTGACGGGGTGGCAGGAGCCATTTCTCCACACTTAGAAAGAGAAAATATATTAATTTACACAGTTAATTATTACGGAATATTTAAAACTACACATATGGTATTATAAACAATGTTATCTCTATTTATCTCTCTCTCTCACTCTCTGTGTGTGTGTGTGTGTGTGTGTGTGTGTGCGCGTGCGCGCGCGCGCGCGTGCGTCTTCTGTTTAGCTCTTGAATATTATATAGTTCTGTTTAATGTCTTGTGGTGGAAGCTAAGTTCACTATGCAGAAATTTTAAGGTGGCTTTATTTCATCTTTAAGGGTGACCACCCTCCCACGACTGGCTATAGACTGTGAAGGTCAGTCAGTAGAAACCGAGGTGTAAACACTCAGCTTCGTACCCGTATTTGATTTTCCGTGACGGTTGACGAAATTAAAGTTGGGATTTTGTCTGATAGATGGGATATTACCAGTGTGTTTGGATGCTATTACCACAAGCAATGGCAATTTGGACCGACAACGGTAATACGATATATTTGAACAAACCCAAACAATGTAAAATAAAACAAGTTAAAGACGCTGGATAAATTAAAAGGATCCAAGGATCCCCAAGGTACAGGCTATAATAACTCTATACTAGTATCACTCTGCTATTAATTTAGTTAATGCTTTACTACTGCTATAAACGGAGGCTGGAATGCAAACCTCAGGAGGTGAGGTTATCTTAATTACACCTTATTTCATTTTTCTTTTACTTTGGAAAGGATTTACCTTTTCACAAGTATGCAGGCAGTGAAGGGTGATGTAGATGTGGAACGGTGTGGGCTTGAGCACCCATCTTGCCCTCCTAACATTTATTTTGGTGATTTTGATTTTTTTAATTTCATGAGAAACTAGCGAACGGAGGTTAAGACTGACAAACAGTGTACCCCCACCACAATGTCGGACTTTCTTCTTCAGTTACCTCCAAGACCTAGGATACATTTTATATCCCACGTTATAGTCTGTACCATGGGGATCTTTTCATGTAGCGTTTGTTACCGTTTTGTCTGGTATTGTTTTTGTTCATTTTAAATGTTATTTTATCACAGTACTTCCTCTTGGTTTTCCTTAAGTAAGTATTAATTTTCCATAAATTAGTGCATGTTAGTATTTAGTGAATTTCCTTCAGAAGTGCGTGACATTTCCGTCGTACCTGATGGACAGGTTCTCAATTAGACCAGTGTATCGCTCTAATTGAATTCGAAATTCTCGAAACGAAATTGAACCACTGTGGTCAATGTCGGCTTTTTCAAATAAAGTACCAGTCAGGTCTTCTATCTGGTCATCAGTAAAGGTCAGACCATTTTCCTGCATACACTCCTTGACTACACTGTATAGTTCGGCCTTCTCAAGGAATCCGTCACCTGAGGGGAAAGGACTCTAGAATCTTAGATAATTGGGTTCTAATCTAACACTAGTTACATTTAGAAATAAGGTATTTAAGTTGTCATCCGATATTTCGAAAAATAACATTAAGTGACCTTAGAACCAAGAAATACTCGTGTTGTCTCCAACGCTTGTCTCGTTATTGTCAAAACAACAGATAAATTATTTACTGATTATTCCAAGAAATGTTATGTTAGGTCAAAGTAAAAAAGTGTAAAGTTACTTCTGCGCGTGTTCAACGCTACGTTTTACATTTAGAAACTGGTATTCAAATGTTTGGGATTTACGCTATTCCGTAAACAAAGTAAAAGTGAATTCATATGTAAACCTTACAATGTACTTTCAGCCTGATGTTGTAATACACTACTGGAAACACCACAATTAGGATTTTAATATTTATCCTTTTCCCAGGATTCAAAAAACAAGATTTGTAATAAATATATACATAACGTTCAGCAATTTAAAATGAGCTTCTCACCGTCTATATCGTAGATGTCGAAGATGACCTTCAGTTTTTCTGCTGGACTCTGCTGGGCGAATTTCTTCATCCCACTTAGAAATTCTTCGAGTGACACCGTGCCAGAATTGTCTGTATCGTACAGACTGAATATGCGCTCGCTGAAGAAGACCTTAACACCAAAGCGTACAAACCAATCAGTTTACAAGAAAACGTTCAGAAATGCGTCAACAAATTCAAGACCGTAGCTGCACAAACAAATGTTTGTACTCTGGAAAAGTGGAAACAAAATTACGCCGTTCGAAACGCGACAGTTTTGTTGGCCAAGATATTACTTCTTGAATCGCGAGTTAGATTCCTGCCAGAACTAAGCTCTCACTTCTCCAGAAAAACTGTACTTCGCAGATTAATATACAACCTTTAGAAACCGATTTTCCGAATGAATACGAGTGTACCATTAACATTGCTTTTCTTCTACTTTTGAGTTTTAAAAGGTGATACGGAATTGTAAAGAAGTTCTGAAGAGACGTTGATAAATGCTTTGAAAGAATGATATGCAATAATACTGTGGCAGAAACAATAAAAAACAATTTACCAAATATGAGGAGAATTTTATATTTAGTAGCAGCTTCACCAAAAGATTAGATAAGTATTATAGACGTCTCTAGTTGTTCGTAAAAGATATTTTTCAAAAAGGCTTAAATGCAACTACATTAAGAAGCTTTACGACAAAGACTTTAGAACTTGATACTTCGAGCAAGCTGAGTTTTACAGTCATAACTGAAATGAATTTTAACACGCCTCTCTGGAACCCATGGGTGTCTTTACAACAGGATTGTAAATATTGAAGTTCAGTCCAGAAACTCACAAAGAAGGCTAACATTTTTGGATGCGTCCGCTATCACATTTTTATGTTTAGTTTTCAACTGAGATATGAACGATTTCACCTGTGATTTGGTAGGGAATATCGAAGTATCACGATAGTCAACAGTAGGATGAGTAGACAAACACTTTGAAAGAAGTCACAGATTTAATATTGTACTCGGCTTGCAACACATTTTTTGATAAAGTGGTTCTAAACGGTTTCTGAATAGCCCTGCATGTCATTTGGGATTTCCAAGATTCTTTCATATACTGACAAATTTCAGTCACCCCTCAATTGTGTACTGTTGCTAGTATCAGAGCAAATAGGATTTGTATCTACAGAATTTCGATATGAATAATCTGAGGAGTGTAAATACATTAGATAACACATTGAATTGTTGGGTTATGGGGGCGGTTACTAAAATGGTACTTGGGATGGAAGGGGTTATCATACGAGAAGAAATTATGATCCTTAAACTTGAGGGGAGCTAATTGGGTTTTAAGATTATAAAAGGAATTCATAATGCTGACGTATCAACACTTTTTCATATTTGATAGCAAGAATTATAGAACTAGAGGATACAAACATAGATTTAGGCATTGTAGAAGCTTTCTTCAGCTGAGACAATTTTATTTTGCTATTAGGGTAGTTAGCCAGTGGAATGGGTTGTCTTCAAATATTGTAAAGGCAGTAAGTTTGGGCAAGTTTAAAAGAACGTTTGATAGATATATAAATGATAAGAGCTGGCTTTAAATATTTTTATTTCATAGTTTCAGTTTAGCTTAGTGGACGGGGTACCGAGATGGACCAACAGGTCCCTTGTTCCTAAACATCCTAATGTTAATAGTGAGCTCGAAATGACTCCTTTTTAACCAATAGAAATACCTAAAAAATTTTACTTTAAATTAAGATGAACCGGATTGGGTCGCTTTTTGTTGTTGATTTTGTAACATTAAAAATATCCTCCAGCGGTTCGTGAAAACCCTGTTAACAACGAGTTTAACTGGAAATAAATGTAAATCCTAATCACGCCATAAAGCGAACGGTAAAACATGAAGCAACACTTACGTTCTTCGATTGGACAATTTTTTTGAATTGGTCAAGTTGTAGCTCCTGGTTGTCTCCAACATGTTGTCTGAACACTTCTTCAAGGTAAGCCAGATTTCTGGGAGTAAGGCCATGTTTGTATCTAAGCCACAGAAAGGAAGATTACTTCTTGTATGTCTAAATAATTTTCATTATCTTTCTAAGCTACAGACTAAAAAGGGACATATATCAGTAAAGAGTGACAAGTTCTGTAACTTAGATTCATTTTTGTAAATATCAGCCTTCCATTTAACTTATGACATGGTATAGCTACATGGTTAAGGCACTCGACTCGTAATCCGAGGGTCGAGGGTTCGAATCCCCGTCCCGCCAAACATGCTCGTCCTTTCAGCCGTGGGGGCATTATAATGTGACGGCCAATCCCATCATTCGTTGGTAAAAGAGTAACCCAAGCGTTGGCGTTGGGTGGTTATGACTAGCTGCCTTCCCTCTAGTCTTACACTGCCAGATTAGGGGTGGCTAGTGCAAATAGTCCTCATGTAGCTTTGCGCAAAATTTTGGTACTGTTGTAATGTGTTTTATCATTATTACTAATGTAACAAAGTGTTAGAGCTATTAATATGTTTACAGACATCTACACCCTCTACCACCTCTCTCCACCCATCTCCTGTCTGTCTCACAAAAACGCTCTGAATTTTGGAGCTGTAAGTGCGTTAACGTCAAATATCACCTTTAAGCGAAGCAAGAGTAATCCAATAGTTGGCGGTGGGTGCTGTTGGATAGCAACTCTCCCTCTACTCCCGAGATTCTGTTTGCTGTTGTGCGGACCTCCAGGTGCTGGAAATATTTTAAAATGGGTTTAAAACGGAAAAAAAAAATAGTTTCCAGAGGAGCCTGGTGGGGAAAACGTACATACGCAAGTCTAACACTTTTTCCACGTTTTCTTTCCTTCTGATATAAAAAGAATACTGGCCTCCCATGCACACAATAGTTTGAGAAAAAGATTTTGAATGAAAAAGTTTAGCTTTAAACTCTCATTACTTGTTCACGATGATGGAAAAACTCTCGTGGATGACTGCGCGATAGTTCTAAAACAAACAAACAAACAAACTGAATCCAATCAGAACTCCAGTTTTGCTATCACAGATACTTGCTGGTGTAACTTCCGACAGACTTCATTTCACGAGACCCGCTATTCTAACTGTACATTTCGGTATATTTTCACAACATTGGATTTTTGTTATTGTTGAGATTTACTCCAAATCGTTAAGAGTTTACACCTGACAGCACCCTCTTGACGTAGCTGGGTATTTGTTGATAATTATAAACATTTTGTAGGAAAGCATGATAAACTTTGAATTTTATAAATCGACCTTCAACCGTTACTTTAATTCTTCGAAATTCAACTCCTCGAGACTCAACCTCATAGGATTGATCAATACATCTGTTACGGTGAACGTTTTTAATAAGAATTTCCATGAGTAACAACAAACTATAAATAAAACGCATTATGTATGCTGTTTGAAAGTTATACATAAAGTTTTCTACATAATTCCAGCAGTATATCTAACATAATAAACTTCCTGAGTGTAACATTATCTGGTTGAGGTCAAGTACATTGGTTGTCTTGGTTGACAGCAATGCAACAACAAACTTATATATATAAAATGGCAGCTTTTTTTTTTATACGTACGATAATAAAACTCAGTGGCATAACTTCTCGTACACATACAACATCAAAACTCGTACACTCTTTAATGTACTTTAAAACTGAATTTGCCTATTACTCTATTACACAGTCAAAGTACGCGGAGAAAATAATTCTAAACTACCGGAAAAAAATATAGCTTTAATTAACAATGAAATTGCTGCACAATTTACCTGAAAAATTCACTTGCACATTTGGAGATTTTGATCCTCCAGAGGGAGCTGCCAATGATGACCCAGGATTTCTTAATTACCAGATTTAGCATAGTACGTTTTTAACATACTTTTTAGTTGGCATACATATGGAATAATTTGGAAGAAATTTGAATAATTCTAGACTGCGTTTTCAATCACTCAATTTCGTTACAGTTGGTCATTTCAAGTTATATATGAAAGTGTTTCTTGGATTCTGCTAACATGTGTGATCGTATTAAAAATTTTAAAAATTAATTTCAATTTTGTTATTCAATTGTGATAAAGTATTTGAGTTTGGCTTTATATTCATCTGTTGTGACTCCAAAACTTCGAGTTTTATTTTTTTAAACCGATCTTGCCCTAAAATAAATACGAATATAGTATATTGGTTGTTTTTGTTTTAAACATAAGCACACTGACACAGTAAGACATGGTGGAAAAAATAACAATCCTACCATAATTTCGCAATTTATTTTAAATAATATTATTAAGTTTAGAATATTTTTTTCAGCGAGTCTAGCGTATTTGGTTCTCCGTCATTGTTTCTTATTCTCAGCAAACTTGCTATAAAGGATGGAAAATTTAATGTATGCATTGTGTTATCACTCTGGTGTAAAAATAACAAGACATTCGGTATTTCTTTAGTAGGGTAAGTTTTCCTGTATTTAATATTAAAAATCCAATTCGGTGGTTTAGAGTTTCATTATCGGTTCACATTATTGGCCTAGTCCTACTACTTATAGTATTGATTTTGCACTCGCGTAGCACCAATTTTAAACTGCCATGTTATAAGCCTAACCATATTATTGTTAACTGCCGTAAAACAGACCAAGCCATTCTGCTGAAGGAATTTAGCGTTCTAGTTTTATATTAACTTCAAACCAACACGTCATGGGTGAAGCTTTGATGTTAGTTGATAATAAAAATTATGGAGTTGCAGAGACAATAATATCGAAAGAACGCCATGCATACAACTTAAAAAGGAAATTATAATCCAATTATTAATAAATTTAAAAGTTTTTATTTTATTCCTTTTACGGCTCCATATTTTTCGAGGAGTGGACGACGTTTCCGTCTCTAAATTTATGCCTTTTTCAAGTTTGAAGGCCGTAGTACTGAGGCCGAAAAGTTTTGTAGTTTTGTACTCTAGGCAATTGCAGTCGATAAAACTTAGTTTACTAAAATTATTTAACTTAAATTTTCTCTAAAACAGTTTTAAGTCTAAGTTAACGGTATGTCACAAACTTACACAGATTTTTGAAGTTCAGAAATAAACTCCATTTTTGTTTTGTCTTCCGGATGCGATATTTGATCGCTGAAGATGATCTGTAAACATAAGTTATATTTATTGTTTCAAAATATAATAAAGATACAAAAAAATGTCAAAAAATCGATTGTTCAAAAGCTGAGAAATTGAATTAGATATAGAAAATAAAGGTAGAAGTTTGCGAAACATTGGCGTCATGCATTGCAAAGACCACGATTATATTTGCTGATACTAGTATAGTAGTAACGTGCGAGATACCATGTTACTGTAAGGTTAATAATTCGAATTGTACTTTACTGACTCGGTAGAATTTACGATAAGGACAGCATGCATAATAATTTCATACATAAGAGGTTTATGTTCCACTGATGGGATATGAGGTTAGGGTCTCAGCCTTTCTTTAATTACGGGCTATAGCTTGCCCACGTTTTGTTTACTATTATAGTTAACAAAGTACGACTAAAAAGTGAACAATAAATAAATAAATGCACATACTAAGATAAGCATGTAAAGTAAAATAAGAAAAATTATCATGTGATGTCAGGACTTGCGTTTGCCATAAATAATACTCCCAAAGTTTTGATAAAGAATTTCAATAAACCTCACCAAGTTTTATTGTTATTATTAAATGCAGCTAAAAAGCATATTCAAATAAAGCTAGATTACTCAACTCCATTAAAACGTATAAAAATATAATGTTGAATTAGTTGTAACAGGACAAATACATCGAATTATCTGTCCCCCTCACTATATAGTACCAATATTGCCTCAACCTCAGTAATACAAACACAAAAGTTTAGTGACAGAATATTAAAACCAAACACACGTATAAAACCAAAATTGTAAATAGAAAGTTACTTTTTAAAGTAAATCGTTTCGAAAATTGATAATTTGGTAGTTTGTAAATGGTTTGCACAAAAATAATGATGTTCTATTTTTATATTTTATTCTAATTTCTTATAAGTTATGCAACTTTCGTTAATTTATTATTTACAACAAATCTGCTTAATATGTCCGAACATAACGCACTACAAATTCGTATGGTTATTTCATTTAAAAATATGGAGTTAGTTTTAACATGTTTCAGAATAAGCCCTCTGAGTGGATTAACTTTAATTTAAATATTTTAAACCGAATATGCAGGACAGTAATTAACAATGTTGCATTCAAAAGATAAAACTGCCTACCTTTTTTAACAGACCAGTTATGACAACAGACAGAACTTCCAATATTAGCTTTAAATCTGGTAGTTTTTCTTTTTATTACAGTTTAGTCTTCATGACTCGTTTGCAGATTGAAATTTCACATAATAATTCAACATTTTACAACTACAGAAAAAGATACAACTATTCTTTTTTTCAGTGCCCAAGGCTCTTAACTGTGTCAACCAATGATCAAACGCTTTAGGAGAGATGCATTTCTAAACTTAGAGGGGTGGAACGATTATTAGAGATGAGCAAACTAAAACATTGCGAAATTCTTAAATCTTCATATTAAATACAAAGGTTGTTTTGTTGTCGTTTTGAATTAAGCATAAAGCTACACAATGGGCTATCTGTGCTCTGCCCACCACGGGTATCGAAACCCGGATTTTAGCGTGTAAGTTCGTAGACATGCCGCTGAGCCACTGGGGGGGGGCGAAATACAAAGGCTAACGATTTCTTAATCCTTTCTTATTGAGTAATAAAAGTGATCTCCACTTGATCTTCTCGCAGATATTTTCAGTAGTTAATATCTTAGTAGATATTTCATTATTTGTGTTTTGTTGTGTATTATTATACCTTATTCATTTACATCATAAACCGGCCGAACATTATAATTAATTAACTGTTTCATTTCTCAATGAACAATATCGATTTTTGAACGTTCAAGATTATAGAGAATGTTAAAAAGCATTATTATTAGTTTAACAGTAAAGTTAAATTCAGTGGAACTGTAGTTATTGTTATACGTTTATTTCAGTTTAATTCACGTAAGGCATATTGTTAAATGTGTAATGTGAAAGCTTCGCCTGTTTTCTAAATTTGTCGAAGGTTCTGGAGCGTAATAATCAACAATGATGGTTGATGTAAAATACAAGTGATTTCCAGTATTGACAGGTCAATTGAATTTTCGATTTGTTTTTTGTTTGTTTTTGAATTTCGCGCAAAGCTACTAGAGGGCTACTAGCCTTCTAGTAATTTCAGTGTTTAACATTTTAAATTACGCAACTGTATTTTAGAATAGTTTCTTCGTACTTTCAAAAAGAAAAGAATTTATGTATCTACAAAAAATAACTTTGCAAAAGATAGTTCGATTAAGACTGTGTCACTCAGAACAAGCTGGAGAATAAACAATATTTAGAAAGGCAGTTAACCAACTTTATCAGATAGAACAGTTTGTTTGTTTGTTTTGGAATTTCGCACATAGCTACTCGAGGGCTATTTGCGCTAGCCGTCCCTAATTCAGCAGTGTAAGGCTAGAGGGAAGGCAGCTAGTCATCACCACCCACCGCCAACTCTTGGGCTACTCTTTTACCAACAAATAGTGGAATTGATCGTGATATTATAACGCCCCCACAGCTGAAAGGGCGAGCATGTTTGGTGCGACCGGCATTCGTACTCGCGACCCTCGGATTACGTGTCGAACGCCTTAACACACGGGAAGACAATATAATATTTCTGGTCAGCTACAGCCAGTATGCTATAAATCTCGGAAGCTATGATTCTGATTAACGCTTATTAATAAGAAAACTACAAAATTAATAAATTTGGAACATTACAAACCGTTTAATTTCAGTGAATTAAATTCGGATGTTAGGATTTCTACAAGGACATTAAATATTTTTGTCAGTAAAAACTCAGCTCGTAAGCGGTGTGAGGTCATTCAAGAATAGACAGTTACCTAGCTTAAGTGAATTATAAACTATTCTATTCTAAACCAGACAAAATACTGTATAGTTTGTACATTTTTAATAACCGTTATTATAAACTGTATTGTTGTTCGTATATTGAAATATATTTGTGTTAGTAAAGAAATTGTATCAAAGTTGTCGGCAAATATCATAAATTTGATATACATCGACGTTTAACTAACTTCTAAATGCAAATTCAAATGTCCAGCTATTTGAAATCGTAATACGTAACGTACATAGATAATAAATTGGAGGCTGGTCGAGGTAAATTGTAACACGCAACATACTGATTATTAAGTAACTAATAACCTCATGATGTTACGTATAATAATTTATGTCCCTCGAGTTGTTATCCGAGTGTAGGGGGTTCGCATCCCCGTCGCACCCAACATGCTCGCCATTTCAGCTGTGGGGGTGTTATAAAGTGACAGTCAATCCCACTATTCGTTGGTAAAAGAGTAGCCCAAGAATTGGCAGTGGGTGGTGAAGACTAGTTGTCTTTCCTCCAGCCTTACATTGCTAAATTAGGGGCGACTAGCGCAGATAGTCAGATGAATTTTTCTCTCAAATAAAATCGAGAAACATTATTCAAATTGCAATATGGACGATACTGATATTTCTTTGTATGCTATATTTGGTCCGATTAGGGAAGTCTCGAATATAAGGCGACTTCCATTTTCAGAAACCATGGGAAAGAAGGAAAATTGAGTGTTCATTTGTTTATGAATTGTGCACAAAGCTACACGAGAGCTATCTGCACTAGCCATTCCTAATTTAGCAGTGTAAGACAAGAGGGAAGGCAGCTAGTCATCACCACCCACCGCCAACTGTTGGGCTACTCTTTTACCAACTGAAAGGGCGTGCATGTTTGATGTGATGGGGATTCGAACCCGTGACCCTCAGATTACGAGTTGGGTGCCTTAACCATCTGGGTCAAAATTGAGTGTTATAACGTTCTTCATCATGTTCGAAAAATCAATACCATAATTGAAAAGATTGATTGGTTACAAGAATCTGCGATTACTTTGAATGACCATCTGGCGCACGTGTGAAAACGGATGTTATCTCGACATTCAAGAATGAGACAAGCCGGAGCAAGGGAAAGGAACTTATGGTCGTCTGCTATTATGAAGCGAATACGAATTTCACAATTTAATATTTATTCAAAAACAGAAAGTAGTAACTTAGAAGTAGAAAATAATTTTCTATTGTGATATCAAATATTGAGAATTTCGTGATTGTACATTTAGCTTTCTGTACTGTCATGTAAAGTGTAAAAACATTATTCAACACTGAGACTGGAAAAACGTTGTTCATTTGTTTTTAAATATCACAAATTTCATAAGGTTAACAAAACTTTTGACTTTTTAATTTGTTCTTGTTCCTACAAACCATATAAAATTTAAGCAGATATGTTGAATTGAAAAAAACACGCTATACAGCACGAAATGGAATTTATATAGTGTATATTTAACTTATAAACGCCATTACCAATTGCATAGTGACAAACTGGTTGAAAAATATACTTGTTGAATTATTAAACGTACAACATATAATATTTTATTCGTTTTACTATTGTTGGAAATGTATTGAAAGTTGTGGTGTAGACTTGTACACATGTATAAAATATATAGTTTAATGAATGAAAAACGAGATTTAATAAAACGAAGCTGCGATCATATAAGGTCTGAGCTCACTACTTTACAGAGTATATCCATTATCTTTCTAATGAACATAGTTTTCACTGCCAAAGGCTATCATGTCTGAAGCATACCATCCTATCGTGCATGGCGTCCATCGCCCATCAATCGTGTTAAAAATAATTTTTATAACACCGCAATTTAACAGTCTTATAAAAAAAATACACACACATTGCATCTGGCAATTTCAGCTATTCCTTTATTTGAAATAGCATGAATCACTTTCTTATTTTTCAGTTGCTTGTGGTATGCAATGGTTGCATAGATATATCATGGCAGCAACTTGCAACATTTTTCTTGAGAGTTTCTTCTTGATTATATTGGAAACTATTGTCCGAAGGAAATAGATGCCTTTTGCCATTGACCTTTCTGTTCTTTGATTTTCACCTATTGAAAGATGTTGCACTTTGCTTGCCACAACTGGGCTATGACTTGTTGCAGGTCTCTTTTTGGATGATCCTGGTAATGCCATTAAATAAAAAATTAATCCTTGAAATTATAAATCTTTGATTTTTCCACATCTGTGTGATCTGAAGTGTAGAAACATTTCGTGTCAGAAATGGCTTTTACATATCCTTTCAAAAAATAAACAATTTTGATTGTACCAAACAAGCTACCTACACACCAATGACAAGAGATGGTTCTTATACATTTCTATTCAACCACAACTTGTGCCAGTTGTGGTTCTCATTCAATCTTCTGGTCTGTTTATTTCAAATTGTTTTAACATAACATACTCAACTCTTTGTAAATTGCCATTACGTTTAATAAATCCAGAAGTATATTTCTCAGCCACCTTGAAAATTTACAAATATTAGTTACGTTTATAAATTGAGTCAGTTTCTAATTTTCATGGGTTGAATGCTTATAGTTAAGCACAAAGCTACACAATGGGCTATATATGCTCTGCCCACCATGGGTACGGAAATCCAGTTTTTAGCATTGTTAGTCCACAAACATACTGGCATGCCACTGGAGGGGGGGCATAATTTTGATGGATAATGGAGATGGAAGGACCACAAAGTAAGCAACACTTACACTGCACATACAGTTTAACTTAAACTGGAAAGATATACAGGGTGGTCGCTAGAAAAGCGGAAAATTTGAGGGTCAGATGAGATCATGAATAAAATGCGTACTTACTCATTTCTATTTTGATTTCTTTACATCATGAATAAAATGCATGATTTTAATAATTTTGAGCATCTATGAGTGTAATATAACATATGCCTTTAAAAAACTTTGTAAAAATAAATAGCTGTTTGACAAGTTTTCCGCTTTTCTAGCGACCACCCTGTATTTCATGTTTGAAACCATGTCTTCAATGCCTATTTAATTTGGTTGAAAAGAGCAAATCTTCACACACACAAATCTGTTTAGTTGAAACATTAATTTAGAGTTACCATAAGCATTGTTTTATTTATTCTTTTACAAGTAACCTTTCTAAATTCTACACAGATTGAAGTTTTACATGCCCTAACTGTAAACAGTGATAATTTAAAAAGTATTAATCATTGGGTTTTTTTTACATAGATAAGCAAATTACAATAATAATGATATTTTACTACACATTTTTTGTATGATTCATGTCTTTAAGGCATCTGTAACAAACGTAATTGGGTCCATTAACAGTTAATGGACAAAACTTGTAGCCATGATCAGTCATCAATCACACAGGTTTATCGCACAACCAAATTACCTCAATTTAAAATGGTTTCTTTAATTATGCTTATTATATCTATGAGAACACTATCCTCATTTCTCTCTTCCTTACTTAGCTCATGGCACTTCTCAGCAATTTGTTACAACGATAAACACATAATAATCAGTTCTCTCATTCTAATATAGCATGCTTCAAGTATTTTTGTGACTTTATCACAACCACACAACAGTCAGTTCCCTTTTCCTAACTTAGTATCTTGTCAGTTCGCAATGATTTTTGAGTTTATCACAATCATGAATGCACAACAGTCACTTTTCATACAATATAAGAACGTAGTTGAATTTATAAAAACAAAAAACTGGTTGTTAAAGTCTTTATGAAAATACCACTTTAAAAGTAGATCCTCAAAAATTAAACCTAACTTCAAAATTTATGTATACATATAAAT
Organism: Carcinoscorpius rotundicauda; assembly: GCA_011833715.1. Classification (NCBI taxonomy): domain Eukaryota; kingdom Metazoa; phylum Arthropoda; class Merostomata; order Xiphosura; family Limulidae; genus Carcinoscorpius; species Carcinoscorpius rotundicauda. The sequence continues at coordinate 145,258,423 of CM022393.1, forward strand.
TTTTAAAATACTTTGAATTGAGTTTAATGATGGGTTTTTAGGATTTACTTTCAATTTGTAACAACTTACAGAAATGAAAAGTTATAATAATGATGGTTTTTCTCCACTGAACTGCTACTGTTTAAAAATAGGTTTCTGGAACCAACCCATTACTTCTTGTTTTAGAACCTAATACTACATTGAAATTCTAACTTGTTTCTGAAGTTTCCTTAAAAATTCAAAACTACCTGAAGCAACAAACCTACTATAAAATAAAAACTTCAAAATATAACCAAACTAGCATTTGTTTATCCAACATTAGAAACTATCTTTTTAACCCCATCACGAAGGATTGTGGACAGTGTAATTATGTCTGTTGACCCACATTTAAAATTTTATTGCACTGCAAATTCATGAACTTGTCATTAAGTTTGGTATCAAACTGCAGATTATAATTCAAATTTTCACATTACACATTATTTGATTTCTTAATTTAAAAGTAAATATTTATAAAGACATCTAAATATTGGTTTTTGTGTGTTACTGGTTAGAATTAAATGATCAAGCTGTCAAGATAAAGTTTATAGTCTTGTATGAATTAAGAACTCAAACTGCTGAAAGTTGTTTACTTATTTATTTACTGTTTTGTGTTTTAATAGTAAGTTTAAAAACTTATTTGTGAATATTAATAATATGTATACATTTATAATGGATTATAATTGAAATGTGACTGTATTTTACAAAATACTAAAACATAGCCATAGTCAAATCAAATCAGATTCGTGGGAAGGTATTTCAATTTAACATTTTGTGTTAAAGAAAGAAATGCAAAGTAATTGAAGGTGCTCAGAAGGGACCTTCTCTTTATCCTACTCATGAAGTTAAAGTTTGCTGGGGTAGTGATTAATAGCTAAACCAAAAGAATTTTAAGTATGCCAGATTATGCTGCAGACTGGTGACAAAGGTCCAGTGGTGGTCTACGAGAGGTTAAATACTGACCTTAAAAAACAAACCACAAGAGGATAGGGATCTGTAGATCCAAAAACCTCAGAATTTATTTGCTGTTGGGGTAAATGGGAGTACCCAAGAAAACCCACTTTCATGATCAGGGCACCAAATAATTACCCTGACCATGCTTGGAACTTGCTGAAAAGGAAATCATTGTTAGTAAAGCTTTAAGGAAAAACAACACAAAAACACACACATAATGGCAAAATATATATGAATTAAAACAACGATGATTCATGAGACAGATCTAAGGCACCAGGAGGATACAGATAAGTCGTCTGTGGATATAAAACCGAGTCATCGATTCTATCAATCTCTAACTTTCATTCTAGATTAGTGAAAACATTCTAGGCAAATGCTTTTGCAGTAGTTTGTCTTGCAGTGGTCCAAGAATTTCACCTCTAGCATCGCAATACGAATGTCTCTGTCTGTCCCTCTTAATCATTACCTTGTATTCTGAAAACCAACAAAATAGAACAGAGGTCCTATTCCATTACTCCATACACCATTATTCAAGCATTTTGCCTGTTTTGAGCACTCTAATGTTTTCAAAGTAAACTTGCCAGCCACGAAAACTCCAACACGTTGACATCCTACCAAGGAAACAAAGTTGTAGAATCTCATTGGTTCCCTCAAAAATCATCATAATTCTCAAGTCTTTGAGACACCTATGAAATGGGTAGTCTTTCATATCACCAAGACCTTCAATCAAGAATTAAAAAGAAAACAATCCTTGTTCTGAGGTTATGAATCCATTTTGGTGACTTCCCTTACCTACATTACTCTGTCGACTAGAGGCTGTTCACCTTGGAAACCTGCTCTAGATATGGGTACAGTCCAGCACAAAATTCACACTCTCTTCCTTGGATTTTCAAGGGCCAATAGATGCACTCCAGACACCTCGAGAGCCGCAGTGTTTTACGAGTACAGTATCCCCATCTCCGGGCGAGCCAATTCCAAAAAGAGGTCACTTTGTGCAAGTCTGTTTTATATTCTTGAATATGGTAACATGAATGCATGTGTCATGTCTTTGTAACTTCTATCAACTTAACCAGTAATGGCTTTTAAGAACATAATAAATATATATCAATGTATAATGTTTTCATGTTATAATCTGTAGTTATTCCAGAAAGAAAAAATCAATTTATTTTTATTTCCCTTTTTTTTAATTTTTTTTTATGGTGGTTATAAGATCCATCAAATCTATGAAACATCTACAGAGATTTTGATTGAATATTGGAAATAACAGAAAATATAAAGTTCTTTTTAAATGAAAAAGAATTATTTGGAGGTTATAAAGATTCTACATGTGAAATTTGAAAATGTTCCAATGTATAAAAGTATTTTTAATCTGAAAATGAAAATTATCCTGCACGTTCGATGGTCAACATTCCAAAAGAAAACAATTTAAGAGAACATCCTTAATTAAAAAATCTCAAAACGTGATTCAAAATCCTGATATTTTGTGTATGAAAGCCTTGTAATGTTTACCAACAACCTACACAATTCTGTAAAGATATGCTTACATTGTCAAAAAAAAAATTCATTGAATTATTACTCTCATGGTTACAAGCTGGGTGAATTCCACCCATACTGTAATGAAAGGGTTAATGATTGACATAAAATTATAAATTGCATGTTATTTCCACATAAAGTTCTGGTTACCAGGTTGGACATTTTGGTATACAAGTTTTTCATGTGCAAGTTATGTAAAAAATTGGTAAACACAGCATCGCTTTACTAGAATTTTTATTTCTACAAGATATCCATGAAAAACTAGTGTCCATTTTCTGGAACTAACTATAAATATTTGACTGATAGATAAGCTTCACTGACTCACATGTCACAGTATTTCACATATGACCAAAAATAAAATGTAGTTGACCAAAATATCATTGCTGATACATTTTAACTTTGGAGTAAATCATTCTATAAAGTGATTTAGGTATAAATGTTGTTTCCTAACAACACACAGTGAACAATGTACCTTCATAATACTGACCTAAACTTAACATCATTGATGGTGACAGTTTCAACAACCTAAGTTATGCAATCTAAACTTAATTCTCTCCTAGTAAAGGAAGGAGTTGGATTACTTCAGGCCAGTCTTCGAGGGGCCACTTGCCGTTTTCTTGCACATTGGGTGGGCTTTTCTTCCAGTCCCAAATTTTAACTGGTTCAAACCAGTTGCTCCCGTAGTTTGCAAGAATGTAGTCCTTGATTTGACAAGGAACACGCACCTTCAAATTCAGGAACTCTGTCCAACAGAGTGTAAACTTTGGAAAAATATACCTGAAGAAACATAGCAGAAAACAAAGCAATCAGAATTGTGATATCTAACCAAAATAACTTGGATAATAACTATATAGAATGTATATCAAATCAAAATCTTTCACACTGATCAAAACTCAGAATCATAAGGAAAACAACAATACTATTTTTCTCTGGATGAAGTACCACTTGCATAACTGACAAGTCACACTAACTACCAAATAAAATCTAGTACAACTGCGAGGCATCATGTGACTTGCTAGTGGAAAAGGTCACTGTCTTTTTCATATAGTATTTTATAATTTACAAAAATCTTTCCCATGGAATGTACATTTGATGCCCTAGTGGAACAATCCAATTCAATAAGTAACAAGGGTGAGAGAAACTCAAACTCTCTTGGCCTACCATCTATATAATACACTCAAATATTTACAATGATTACAAAACAATGTCAGGTTAAGTAAGGGGATAAAAAACTTTTCTTATGCTTACATACCATTTTAACTGCAACTTTTAAAATAATCATAAAACTCATTTCTACACAGTGACTTTACAGTTCATAACATAAGAATTTTATGTAATAACATGAAATTATGAGTCACATTTGATGAATATAACCTTTGTATCCTATAAACTTCATTGCATCATCTATTGTTAATTTTCTGTTACCTAAGATAACCTTTTGACTTACACAAGTCTCTTTACATTTATAACTTACTTGCTGGTTTAACTATTTTTACTTTCCACTAATGTCACCTTACATTTATAACTGACATTGAGTTTTCTTCTTATGAATGATCACATTATTTCTACAATCAATCTGCTGAGTACTTCATAACGCCTTTACTACACTGGTGATGCTACAGCTTTACACATTATTAAAGTCTAAACCACTGGTGATGCTACAATAATCCACTTAATTAAGTCTAAAATACCGATAACGCTACAATTACACACATTATCTAATAGTGTATGTTTTCAACAGAAGATATGTAGACAAAATGGTCTAAAATAAACAGGTAGTATTTGAAACCTACTTAAACTTCTTGCCGGTCCTCGCTTGAGTTCCTCCATTCCAAACATAGTTCGTCTCCTCATAGAAGAAAAATATGTCTAGCTTGATATCCTTGTCCTGGAAGGAAAGCTCAAAACTGTCTTCCACCTACAGAAATACCAACTATTATTTCAAGATAATAGTTCCTGTGCATTAGTGTTCAGAGGCACAACAAATAAAATTAATTATTAATCAGTTAATAGTGTGAACTTATCTAATTCTAGATTTAAATCTTTTTCTCATAATGACCATATTAAAAATATTAGAGTTGTACCATTTCATACGTTTCTAGTAAACATTACCTACATTGAGGGTTTTCCAAGTTACTTTTCAGGCAATATAATATGGTCCACATTTATCACTGTCCAAAGTAAGCAAAGCTAGTTAGAAATGTTTTTTATAAGACATTAAAAGCACAACTATGTGGGTTTCTAACACTTGCAGTTCAGTATTCTATACTAAAAAGCCTTTGCAATTATTTTCTAGATCTATAACTGTTGTTAGTAGAAGAATTTAATAAATATTCAAATATTAATAAAATCCTTGAAACATTATACATGAATTCCACTGTTACTTAATGCCAGTTGGGTAATCAGAGACATTTTCTGATCAATTAATCATTTGGCTCATTAACTAATTACATTCAACTAATAGATTATTCTTACACAATAACTTAAGGAAAATAAAAGATTATCCTCATGTGGTTTAGTTTTTGATTTTTAATTTCATGCAAAGCTACTAGAGGGCTATCTGCATCAGCTGTCCATAATTTAGCAGTGTAAGACGAGAGGAAAGGCAGCTAGTCATCACCATCCACTTCCAACTCTTGGGCTACTCTTTTACAAACACATAGTGGGATTGACTATTACATTATAACATCCCCACAGCTGAAAGGGCAACCATGTTTGGTGTGATGAGGATTTGAACCAGTGACCCTCAGATTATGAGTCGAACCAACTGGCCATGTTGGGCCTATTCTCACGTAAATTTGTTTAAAAAAAAAATCACTGTATAATTTCATGCTTAAGAATAAAGAAACACATCGTGAATACTTCAATTACTTGGTTAACTAGAATAATCAAAAGTAATAATTGGAAACCTTAATCTTGATGAGTTGAGAGATTATTTTAGGATGTTAATCAATTCATTCATAATTTCAACAGTAATACCCATAAACACTATTTTCAGTTAGTTGATTAATTTCCCAAAAGTTTATGTTTTTATACATTGAAAATGTATTTCCAACAGATACTTAGCACCCCTTAGCTTTTATTGATAAGTATTGCCCTCTGTCAATGCAAATTTTAAATGCACGCCATTAGCAGTTCATTTCTCACTTCTGCATATCATACGCAAATTATTATGTAACAACACAACAGAATCCTCATTGTAATCAGCACCATCTACATGTTTGCACTCACTAATCACTTCAAGATTGGTCAGAAGACCTACAGCACATACCATTGCAAGTGGGGAGACTGTGTGAGAAATGTGAGAGGAAAATGTTAACTTTCAATATAATATCTTACTTCCCATAGAAAGTAGCTAGAACTACACACTGAACTTGTGTACAGATAGTGAGAAAATGGTCTTTCTTTAAGGATGTGCCCAAAAATAGACCATGAGGTGTAGAACTAAAAAAGAAAATATCACAACTTAGAAGGAGAATGAAACACATCTGATCCAAGTATACTCTTCATTCTTTTATGACTGTGTAAAAAACACAGAGGTGAAAAATATGAAGAAATCACATCATATATATTACCAATTAAAGGAATCCCTGGATGTTGAGTGGGTAGGGTGCAAAAGACCATAATGGTAGATTATTCTCATCAAACACCTGCAGAACCTGGAAATGTACAGCAGTTCATCAGTAGGCAGAAGATCACCTATCTTTCCACTTTGAAATGGAATTTGGTAGGGAATATGAGCTTCCATGCAAAAATTCATCTCCCCCTTTTGCACATTTTCAATTCAACCAGCACCAGATCCACCATGAACAGATATTCAGTAGATACTAGGAAGAAAAGCCATGGTGGGATGACATCTTTGGTCCAAAACATGGCAGCATTGAGTAGGGATTTTTCAAGTCATGGTAGGAGGAAGATACTTAGCTACGTACCTCTGGGTACACATGTGCTGCATCAACAGAGATTTACCAGTAGATGGTAGGAAGAGGGTCCACATACCTGAGGTCTATCTCTAGTCCAAAATGTGGTGGCATTAGGCATATATTATCCAGTCCACACTGAAAGGATGAATACCAGCCAAAACACATGTAAGGACTCACTTAGCTAGACCATCTCCAATCAATACCTGGCTTATTGAGCACCATATTTGGAGGATGATAGGTATGAAGAATGTCTCAGCCTAATAAACAAACTGCAATATATGGTAGTGAAGGGGTTCAACCAAATTATGGTGGTATCTGGAATTGTACATCAGATCCATGGCAGGAAGAGGGCCATACCATCAACATAATTCTAACTGTGACTAGGCCATCTTAAACCAATACCAAACTCTCTAGGAATGTACCTTTGGAGGACAGTAGAAAAAAGGAATGCCAAGGTGGGAAAGAGTAATTTGTTAGATGTATATATTTCAAAGATGGTGTAGTGCTACAACCAAAACCTCACAGTACGTGGAATTTATGATAGTGAGAAACTCACTCGAGGTAAAAATGTACTCTCAAGACAGCTGGTATGGGTATTAAAACTTAAATTCAAATAAAGTACAGGACAATATTTCAACCTTCTTGGGCCATCTTTAGGTTAACAAAGAGTTTGCAACTTATAATGTTTGCACACTAATTAAAATTCTTGGATACTTTCATCTACACAAAATTGGTGATTAGTTTTTTCCTTTCAGCATTGATTGATAAAAGAAATGTAATTTCATCTACTGATAATTTTTTGGTTTAAGTTTCTTAGATTCATTAGGATCGTATGAGTGTGTACGGTTAACAATGGCATATTGTTGGTAAGTTCAAACACATAATACTATACACAAAGAAACACTATAGACTTACACTTCTTGTATAAACACCATGGTAAAATAATTTGTGATGACGAGAAACCCACTTAAAGTAAAAATGTGTTTTGAAGACAGGTGGTATGGGTATTGAAACTTTAATTAAAATAAAGTAAAAAACAATGTTTTGACCTTCTTTGGTCATCTTTAGGTTAATAATGATGTTCTGTACTTTATTTTAATTAAAAGTTTTAATACCCACATCAACCATACTGAGAAGTATGTGGAACTGTACATTAGGTCCATGTTAAGAAGTGGTATATGCCATTAATAGCAACAGAATGCCATCATACTACTCTCAACTGAGTGGTGTGATGCATGAATCAGGAGGACATGTCTCCACTGTCCATCACCACAGCAGTTAGGAGCTCATCAGTGGCAAGGACTCCCATACTCCATTAGAAAAGAGTGAAAAAGATGTTGGAAAATCCAGAGGACCAGATCACCAGAGACAATATAGTGGGCAATCTTGATACAATATTTTCAATGGTGTCATTTAGAATTGTATGTAAGGTCTGTGGTAAGAAGAGCCTTAATACCACAGAGCTTCAGAGACGGACAGCAACTCTTATCTACTTTGCTTGTGTATGTTCACAAAGGTAGAGTCCAACAGAAATATTTATGAAACAAAAGACCACTACAGAGAACTACTAGTGATCCTGTAGAACATCCCATCTCTGTGGTGTGCATGACTTGACCTTATGATGTGATTCAGCACAAATGATGGTTAGACAGAAACACACAATCAACAACAGGTGGCATCTGGTATTGTATATCAGGCCTACGGTAGGAAAAGTTGCACCATATCTGACAATGAACATGTTCATAGGATAAATAGAGCACATAAAAAAAAAGTGTCTAGTGAGTACAACTTGCCTGAGAGGGGGATCCACAATACACTGACAAAAAAGGCCCTTGTAAATAAATACACAACTACATAACAAAGCAAACCTGAGTTTGCAGTATAAAGGAAAATGTTGAGAAATTTAACAACTACATAATAAAGCAAACCTAAATTTGCAGTATAAAGGAAAATGTTGAGAAATTTAACAACTACATAACAAAGCAAACCTGAGTTTGCAGTATAAAGGAAAATGTTGAGAAATTTAACAACTAAATAACAAAGCAAACCTAAGTTTCCAGTATAAAAGATAATGGTGACATATTTGCAAGTAAAAAACAAGATTTTTGTAAAGTACTACTGTCAATCAAGAAGTGATGAAGTTAATGGAAGTGTGTAGAGGGCGCTCCTGTTAGCACAGAACTGCTACATAATCGTTTAGTTACATGTGGATATGCAGAGGTGGTAGGTTGAAAGCTAGTGACAACCACTGAAAATTTTCATCAGTAGATAGAGGGCAGCAGCAATCAACAAAATATACTTTGTGAGAGGAAGTAAAATATTGTGTTGGAACTAATTTATGTAACTATACTTTTGACAACTGAATAAATCAAACAACCTAAAATGGTAATAACTGAAAACATTAGTTGATTATTTTAAAGAGCACAAATCAATATAATCAATCACCTTTGTTAATCAACCAGCTCTAACGAATTCTTAACAAAATATTGCATTGTTATAATCTACAATTTTTTGAACACCACAAACAAACACTTCTTGTTAAAATGCTAAACGAATTTATTAATTATGGCTTACACATTCACCGATTTAAGCTTCTGAAAAGTGATGTATTTTCATACAGGTTTTAATAAATGTTCACTCCATTTTGTAAGTCAGGGTTTTTAAAAATTGTACGAGATAGTTTATAAATATTACTAAAGATCTTTTCATTTTACCTGAAGGTGGAACATTATGTTTTATTATTCTCTTAATCACATGCAATAACACAGTTCTGGAATACCTTTCCAAACTGATGGGTTAATGGGATGTTATTAGTAGAAAATTCGGGAATAATTTCAGGGCGATAATCCTTGATCCAAATACCCAGGTCAACATCTTTGCTGTAGGATATGATATCACACTCCCTAAAAAATCCTACAAAGAAATAAAAGCTACATCAGTGTAGTAACTTATAAATCAAATGGAGAAAAAGAATTTCTGATTTAAAAGCACAATAAAGCAAAACATTTTTACACAAGTATAAATAAAATATCACTGTGAAATTAGAATTATCATTTTCCTTTTTCCTAAGAAGTCAGATGTCTAGTGATTCCAATGTTAAATTAACACTGTGTAGATTATTAATTGAAACAATTACACATTACACACCAAAAGTTCCACAAGTTATTACGTGAATATAAATACGTTTTGTTCTCAAATTTTGTTATATAAACTTTAATATTAAAAAATAAATCCCTCTCATAACAGATTTGAACCAATTACTTACTAGATTGATGAAAAAAGGAGAGAGAGAGAGTATAACTGTGTATATATATTCTAATTATCTTCAGTTTATTACATTACTCAATATCGTGCTATTTCCTTTCAGTTAGTGTTAACAGCTTCAAATGAATATTGTGAAACCACTACTAACATGACCAAACAAAACACCACCATTTCATCTATTTTACTCTTCTGTTTCTCTAATCAAAAGAACATTTTTATGTCACTGACCACATAATGAGTTTGAGATAACACAAAATATCATTACTGCTGAAGAAACTTGTGTATTGAGGCAAAATGAAACACGTCATTGTAAACTCTCACATTTGAGAACAAATTTCACATCATATGGAGTAGAAATATAAGACTGCTGACTGTTTTTCACACAAAAATTTTACACATGTTGTCTCATTAGGTTGTAAAAACAATCATTTCAAATAACCACTTCAGAATACATTAATTAACTTGCTTCAACTTAACAATGTTTATGTTCGACAAACTAAGTTTCCAAAATAACCAGAGGTTTTAGATGGTTATTTACCCCAAAGAAGTGTTAAAGTCCAGTTTCTGCTATTTCTGTATGATTGTTTTCTATGATCCACAGTTCTTTGTTACACAAAACAAGCACAGTAACCATATACAATAACGTAACATGACTTTAGAAACTAAAACGAATAATCCATTTTTGCATTTCTTTACCTAGACATGTACCACTACTCAGCCAAAAAGGAACACCTAAGCCATCCAATATCTCCTTGGCTTTTACAAGAAGTTTTTTGGCACTTTGCTGAAATAACTGGGCCTCTGGACTGGTATCTTTTCCATAAGTCTCCTGAAAGTTCCTGGCACGATCATAGTCACATTCTATGAAGGCCACATCCTTTGGAGATTGTAGAAACACTGATGGATTGACAGGAACCTGCATTTTAATGCCATCGACATGAGCAACAACAATTTCTACCCTGTAAAAATATTGAAATTTAATCGGTCTTGTATTTTCTCCAATTTATTGAAGGATGTTTAGATTTTTTATCCCCTCCATCTTAAATTATTCATGTATATTATTTTTATTGTGGAGTTTTTTATGTATTTCTTGTTTTATTAGTTCCATAAACTGACAAACTTAGACATCTAATTACAGATCTGTTTCTATATTGTTCACTGTTAGTGGAGTATATGTATTGGGCCATACTGGTTGATTTTATGTTTTGCCTATTAAATCACCAAATGTAAAGAGCTGACCAAACAAGCTGGTTGAAATCACTCATTTTCTAAAGGATTAACTGTAATACGTTCATAGATCCACAAATGATTCAGTAAGTAAACAGTTTATAAATTATTATGCTTTTAACTTAAAAATCTACATTATGTCTGTCTTGTCACATTAATGTTTGTTTCTTTTATCCTAAGAAGACAAGGTATTTCAGAATTGATTACCAGAGAATTATTAAAAATAAACTTGCTTTTTCTGATCATGTAAAGTGGAACTATATCAAAAATAAACAAATCAAGTATTTCAAGAACCCACAAATTTAAAATGGACATTATATATTTAATATTTTCCTTATTGAGGATTCTTTTCACAATGAAGAGATGACTGGAAAAGCAACAAACCAAATCCCCTCAGGACCATCTACTCACTAGCAGGAATTTAACTGTTTTTCATCTTCAGTTTTTTTCCTTATTCATTACTTCAAACTTAATAGAGGGTCAGTAAATCTTCTACATGGATTTGTCTCACATTAAATCCTTTCCTTATTCATTACTTCTAACCAGTAAAGGGTTAGTAAATCTTCTATCGGAATTTGTCTCACATTCAATCCTTTCCTTATTGACTATTTCAGGCTCCATTTGTTCAATGAATCCTTTAAACATTAAATGTTAAACAACATGCTAAATAAATACTGTTAATAGAATGTACTTACTTTTCATATGCAGCCTCCTGGTTGCTGTAACTCAGCTTATCTTGAGAGATTCCCCATTTATTCAACTGTTCCAAAGAAAAACCCAACTTTCCATGCCACCAGAAATGTCCAGATCGTTCCTGAAAAATAATGATAAGCACAAGAAACGTGTGATGTTTTGATGATACGATGGCATGGAGTGGAATGTTAACTTGAAAACCATGACGAAGAAGGGATGGATTTAGACCGCTACTCAGAGCAACACTATATCCCTGGTCTTGTAGTTCTTCTCTAAAGGATGCCTAAAATAACATTCAAAATTATTCGTTATCCTCAGTCTTATATATCAAGTTATAACAAAGTATTTTGTCTTTGAATGTAACTTAAGTACAAGAAATTAGCATTGGTAATTACACTTCAAGCCAGTTCTACAACAAACTTCACAATTCTGAAGTTGGACATAACACATAGTCATGCTATATCAAGTTGAAAATCAAGTGCATTGAAGTCTTGTGTTTTTTTTTCTTTCAGAGTCTATTCATCAACGTCAGTGTATGAACACGAGCAGAAAAATTTGCCAATACTGAAACTTTCTAAGTGTTCACAAACAGCTGTATCCTTCCATCTGTGCCTACAGAAGTTGGATGTTAATGGCACAAAATAGTGAATCAAAAAGGCAACTTCTTGATGATGAGAAACCCACTTGAAATAAAAATGTATCTCATAATGGCTGGTATGGGAATTAACACTTTTATTGATAAGGAGAAAACAACTTAACCTGAAGATGACCAACATTCGAAACATTATTCTCTCCTTATAAGTGTTAATACCCAAACCAGCTTCTCAAACCTTGGAATCTGATTGGACACCACCAGCCTCATTTCCTGTTCCACATTGATTTTAGTGCAGTACTTGCTTTTTGTCACAGCAATTGCCAGAAACCCAGCTTTGCAGAGATATGATGTTACAAATGTAATTAGGATTCATGGAGCTTTAGTACTGAGCAGTGGATAGTCATCTTTTACTGATATTCAAACTCGGATAGTTCCAAGCTGCCAAGTTTTGTTTTTAAAGTCTTGTTACGAGACAGCTCAATAAGATTTTCTTCTTCTGTAGAGGTAAATTCAGATGGAGCCTTAGCCTTGAGGGGGTCTTGGATCCATGCAAACTTTTCCATATCTTCTGGAAAGTAATTCTCAAACCATTCACTGAGGTGTGTTAGGTGCTCCTCAAAAATAGGTTTAGTTTGTAGGTCATATCAACTTCATTGGATGATGTAACAAACTGCTGCAACAGGGGGAAACAGTCTTTGTCACCATCTTCAATCAGTTTTCTTCTCCATATTAGTAACTTTTATCTGAAGGCCAAAACCTTCTCTGCAAGTTATAGAAAGAGCAGAAAAGATTCAATGCATTCAGTTTTTAAAGACATCACACATGTTTGCTTATTTTGACCAAAAAATCAGAATCCAAGAAGTTTTCAGCACATTTGTGTTCTTATAAGAGATAAAAGTAGAGTTCCTGTCATAATTTGAACACACAGTACAGTACACTCCCACGGAGCAACCCGAATTCCTTTCATTTTTACAATTAGTTGATCATTGAGGTATTCAACCACATGTTGGATTCTTTGACTGATACTATTGTTGGATAAAGGCACCTTTGAAAGCAGTCTTCCCACAGGTTCACCAACCATAACGTTCACCATATCCACTGCAGCCAGTACAATCAGTTCTTCTGTGATAGTGTGAGGCTATTTACATTTCACGACTCTATATGCCACCTTGTAGGATGCTAGCAAAGCATTGCTTGGTATTTATGCTTGTTTCAAAAATGTACCTTTTTGTTTTCTCAATTCTTTTAACTTTCTGGTAAAATAATCATGGGATTTACTAGCCATGCTGGGATGATTGGTCTCCAAGTGGCGTTTTAGTTTACTTGGAAGCATGCACTCTGCGAGTCAAAACCTTTAAACACAATACACACTGTGGACACTCTTCATGATTGACATCAACTGAAGTAAAACCAAAATCTAGATAACTATTGTTATATTTCCATTCATTCACAACTTTACCACTGGTCTCTGGTTCGCCATCCTTTTCTTCACTCCCACACTTCTGAATGTTTGAAAATTTTTTCACTTTTATACATAAGGACTAAAACTCAACAAAATAATTCACTGAACTTTGCTAAACCTCAGAGACATTTGATCACAACATCCTTCAATTATTTCGATTACTGACAGACCCAGAGAGTCGACAAGTATTTACAAAATCTAATTTAGTTCAAGAAGTTACTGGCATAGGGGAAAGTACAAGTACACAAAAACATATCTCAAACATTCAAGAACATAACTGAAAGGATTGTAGCATGATCTAATGTTAAAACTGTAGACTACCTCGAGCTAATAGTTTGCATAGTGTCTTACAGATGTTGATATCACTGTGTTTCCCTTGAAAATTTGAAATTCCCCAGGGAGTTACAGTTTGGGAAATGCTGGATTAGTCAATTATTTTACATAGCACTAATGAATGGTTATAGGTTATATTGATTAATTACTCACCTTTAATCCTTAAAAAACAAAGAAATGTTGTAGGTAACAGCCATAATTCATGATAGCTGCCATTTAACGGTTAAACACACACCTACAATTAAAACAATAAAAACTATTGGTACTCTTGAACCTACGTGTGTTTCTTATATCATGGACACATCTACTCCATTATCAAGTTAGGGTACAGGATGACCGTGTTACATGGATGAAAAGTTTGGACTGAGAGTGACCATTACTTTATGTTAAATAACTTATGACGATGCCTTTACCGGTGAAACCATGGTTGTAATAAATATTGTAGTTACAAAATGCACAATTGATTTATTTTACCTCAGTTATGTAATAATGAAGGTTCACCAAGTACCAATTATAATAAAGGTTAAATAGTGTAAATTTTTCACACCAACAATATTTTTTATTATAAAAACAGTTCAAATTTAGTTATTTAAGGATAATCTACACAAAAATTTGAAGTTTCCTTATGTTGTAACTTTGCTAAACTATTAATTATTGATTTAAAACGGTAAAGATTAATTTCACAATCACTGACAATGGGAAGATGTTGGGGTTATTCTGGATAGTTTGTGAAGTAAGTTAAATTAATGGATTTCAGGTAAGGTTTACGTGAAACTGATATCCGTTATTTTCAGAAGCAGTTTTTCATAATAACACACAAACACTATCAACTTTATCAATACTCATTAATTTATCACTTTTGCGAGTTAAACGAACTGGAATACACTGCTGACCAATTAAATTGTAAGTTTATTAACTTGATGAATCAAAACCTAAAGTCTATTTTACGAACTTTAGTGCATGGCTGTATGATTAAAAACAACATTAATCTAATATATATCTGGGTAAAATTGGTGAAAACCTACTTTTTCCAGTTCTCCAGCAAACTGACTAAAAGTGGCCAGATATGTAACCTTCTGGTTCAGACAAATTAGCTGACAAGATACGGCACTTGTGCCGTTGTAACTCTCTATTTTCTGAAGAACAAGAGGGTCTATCAAAAACAGAGGAATTCCATTTCTTCCTGTCAACCACACAATGTCATGAACTAGTTGCTTAATGAAAAAATAAAGCTTTTTAGATTTCTGTTCATAAGTTCTTAAACTACAGGTTATCTGTAATAAAATAAACAAATTCTACACTTAACAACAGACAATAACAGGGTATAAAAAAACCATGTGTGTGACTAAGCGTGTAAAAGTTTGTCACCAAAGGCTAAGAAATTAAGAAAATATTTTAAAACCATTCAATAAGTCCTTTTGTGATCATCTACAAACTGCCACATTCATATTAGACCAAGTAATAATAAAAACAAAACATGTTTAATATCTGGAGTTCTGTTTGATATGGACTCTTTGGAAATAAGCAACACATGGTTGAGGATTGGATAGCTTATCATTTTTCTACACTAAAAATAGATTTCTGATAGGTATCTCCTCTCACAAAAAAATCTTTTATCATCCTCATCTACCTTCTAATGCATTGAAAGGAATATTTTTCCTTATCTCACTGACCTTTAAATCACCTCAGTTCTTCATTTAGCATGCACAGTGCATGCCCTAGTCCTCCACCAATAGAAATATAACACACACTTCTGGAGCAGCTGGCTCCCTCTGCATTATATTTAATGTACCTCAATTAAAGATTAATTAAGCATACCAAATAATAGCTAAACAATGGAAGTAAAGAGGAAGGGTGGAAAGTGTGTGTGTGTGTGTGAAGAAAATTATAACTTCCAATATGATACATACTTACACTCATACAAAAGTTAGAATTTCACATTGAGTAGGTAGAAGGGCTAGTGTGGCATACAAGTAAGTGATGACCCATAGAAAGCATCCACAGAAAATCAAACATGTATACTCAGTAACTGTAGAGTAAACCTTCAGAAAGTGTTGTGAATTTGGCAGAACTGCAGGTCAAAGCATAAAATAATGGCCTTGGAAAACATTGCAGCAAGACTCTTCTGTATCCTAATTGGACAGATGAGGTTTCATGACCCACAAGGTGGAGAACATTGCCAAAGAATCAAATGAGTATATACAATGAGACATGGCTCAGTTGAGCAAACCACAAAAATATATATATGAGAACCATAACCACAAGTAAACAGAGTGCAACCAACAGGAATTACAACAGAGAAGTATACAAATGGCAATCACTGGAGTACCTTCCACACCAAGTATAGGAGACACGATTTACACCAAACTGAACTCAATTATAAGGCCTGAACTAAACCATAAAAACAAATATTTATTCTCTGGCTGACATTAAAAGCATGAAAAAACAAATTATACTCAACCATAAGAGCTGGGAAGTAAACCACATGCACCCAGTATTACAAGTAGCACGTGGAATATCTGCTCAACCACAGGAATAGGGTATCTTACATCCCCACAGCCAGCATCATAAAGAAGGCAACCCCTGAGCTTGCACATTACAAGCAAGGAAAATTCATCCTGCAACTGGAATTACTAAGACAGGAGACATCTACTGGTCTAAAGTGTGGGAATAGGATGCTATCAACCTGAATCCAGTATTATAAAGAGAATCCAGAGGTGGCTAGTCAAGATCTATCCTACATCAAACCTTCAGGAACTATAATCCAGGAAAGAGAAGGAGTGAGGGTTACCAGCTTTACTACCCTCTCAGTAGAGTGTAGCATTAAATATATGCATGCTTATGATAGTCCATGAGTAAAGCAGAAAGAGAGTTCTACCACTCCCTTATTTGAATAAATCAGAGACCTGTTTTAGAGGGAGCAGGCTATAACATCTCTCTATATATGTTGCAACCTTAAAGGGAGTAGGTGCAGTTTTCATACTTCTAATGGTAAGGTAAGGCATATGTGACTTGGCAACACTCTATACTAAGTGGAATATGAATATAACACAAGCTCAAGGAGAGACCTCTGGAAAAAAAATAATAATAGGAAAAATTACACATATCTAATGCCAAGTCTAAGGGGAGCACGAAGAATTGCCACTGTAGAAAAGTGACATCTGCCAGAAAAGGACACAGCTAGATACAGCATGTAATAAGAGACAAAAGTACGAGTAGTTCACATTCTGGCCTTGAGGATGAGGAAAATGAGCCACCAGAAACAAGGTGATATGTCAAAACAAATGAGAGAAGACATGATGAAGAAGAGAAACTACAGAGGAAAAGGTGGAGAAAACAAACTGAATAAGTTGGCAAACCCAAACCATAAGGGTATTGGGATGAGTAAAGGTCATGAAACACCAAATGGCTTTAGGGAAGACAAACAGGAACTTCAAATGGAAGTCATATGAGCAACATAACCCCAGAGACTGCACAGAAAACAGAAGGCAATACCAGACCTATCAGGAATGGATGTGGAAAAAAGTTGAAGAATATGCAAAGGCAGGGCAGTGGAGGGAAATCAAGACTGAGCCACCCAGAGAACCTGACAAGAGATGGATTAAGGAAATAAATTAAGGAAGATGTATAGTGGGAAGGATCCTCCATACTACTAGACAAAAAATCATACCAACCCAACCTAAAGGGCAAGAAACAAAAAAGTCAGCAGAATGCCATCCTGATAGATGGCAAATACATCTATGTGCTAAGTGTCCAGACAAGAGCATAACCACCAGATAACTGAGGGTAGAGGAACCACTCTATGATGCACGTGGTACTACTCATAAGCAACTAGATTCAAAATACTGAAAAGAAGACATCCCAGAGCAGTATCCTGTGTAGGCAGGCCCAGAAAGTTGTAGCCCCAGAGTTGAAATACAAAGAAATCAGAACTAGATGTCCACCTGCTTTTTGACCACCACATAGAAATTAGCAGAATACATGAAAACCACCTTCTTTCTCTAAATATGGAATATAAGAGAGAGAGCTGTCCAAATAATGCAAAGCACCAAACTGAGAAAGGATGCATGGATTTATCAAAGCCCAGTATCTGGAAATATCCAGGACATCAAGATATATACTCCAACCAACAAGAGTAGCATTAGTGAAAGACAGAAAACCTGAGAAAGGGTGGAAGAACAACACCCACTAAATGACTGTTCTATCACCAAACATCAATCTGAAGAAAAGAATAAAATTCAACCAGATGAACTAAGACATCTGAGCAGTAACTAAAAAAGAACAATTATATGATACTAGTATTAAAGTTACATAAGTTAGCTAAACATATCTTATGAACAAAGTACCTATTAATATCAACCTGAAAAACATAAAAAAATGTATGTAGTCAAAATACACAAAGTACCAATAAGTATCTAAACAACAATCCATTTAACTTGAAACAAGTAAATTATATCTGTCTTACCAAAGTCAGAACTTTAATCACAGGAAATACTTGAATCTTTCAGCATGGACCTGTTCCATGGGGTCAACCTCATAACTACTGGTTTGCTTGTTACAGTCTTCATGCCATGATTTTAAAATTAGTTTGTGTATTTTCATAAACAAAATATCAATTTTTTATTACATCCTAGGATTTCTTAAGCAATGTTTTTCTTGTGCTTTTTCTTTTTGTATGTTTCCTGTCCAATATGCAAAGTAATTATCATTTTGAAATAAAAAATACTTTTATGCATCAGAAAATTTTCAAAATCCACATGCACAATCCTTCTAATGTCCAGACAGTTATCTAACATTTTTTAAGAAAAAACTATTTTTATCTGTTATTTTCACTTATGAATCTTTGTGTAGGTTCAGTCGATTTGACTGATTTTGTAATCACCATAAAAAATTAGAAAAATATAAATTACACCCTTTTTGTTCTAGAATGACTACTTAGACTAAATAGCTTAAGTCTTGAAATATTGAACATTGACACTTATTTATTATTTTTATTACATTGACCTTTCACCTGTGCCTGGCTAACACAATTTAAAGCGATGAGGCTTATATGCCCTCATGTTACTATATCCAATAATATAAAACTGACCCTTAATCTTTACAAAGTGACCTGCCTGGGGTGTGTTTTAGTGGACTGGTATTTTGTAATATACAATCACATTTCAATAATTGTACATTATATACACGCATACAAATTATTACCATTTGTTACTAAGTTCCTAAACTTATTCTTCTTAAACCACAGAGCAGTGAACAAATAAGTAAATTATTATCCAGTTACGACCTTTGCATGGTTACTGCTTGTTGTAGCTTGCTAAGCCTTAAGGAATTTTGCACATAGAGGATGTGAAATGAATAATTTTTTTTTAGGTTTTATATATACACACACACACACATCTGAATAACCAGAAACTCGTATATTATTATATCAATATCACAGAAATCCATTATAATTTATCAAGTTTAATAACTAAGCAGTTCTTTAGTCTGAACAAATATAATATTTCAAACAGGTGACCAACTCAACTTACCAGCACAAAGGTTTGTCTTGAAAGAAAGAGATGACACTGTTATACTTGAAACTGGCTAAGAAAGCCACAAGGAGGGCATTCTGAGCTTTCAAATGGTTATTCACATCATATACAGAAATAAGTATATATAAAAGGACTGATTCCAGAACTGGAAAGGGGTGAATGGGATCTCTGTGTTTGATTCAGCCCATTAGCAGTATCTCACCAAATAGAAAAATAGGAGGTTCTTATTTTATATTTTAGGTTTTAAATATCAGTAACTTGAGTTCCTAATACATACAAAACTATAGATTTTGTTATTTTAACATAATTTGAACCAGTGGTAAATTTGACATACCACATGGCAAACAAAAATTGATAGGTGTGTTTTGTGTTATTTACTTTTTAAATTAAGATTATAAATAATGTATAATATTAAAATTTTAATTATAATCTAGAGTTTGATACCACACCTAATGACAAATTCATGAATTATTAGTTCAATAAAATATGGAATGTGAAGAAACAAATGTGATGACATGACCTTTGATTCTTCATCCATGTTGAAATGGTTAATCGTCAAGTGTGGAAATAAGAAGAAAACCACACAATGGACACCTGAGTTACATCAATTGCAGGTTGAAGTATTTATTGTCAAGCCACTGGAAGAAGTAGAAGGAAACGAGAAGTGCAAATCACCACAAAGTTGAATGACTTGGTGTGAAATAAACAGGATCAAGAAACATGAAAGTAGTAAAATCACCCATGTTTCAATTACACAGAAAAGCCAGAAAATGCTTGGACCATAACAGAGAAGGTAGTCCAGGCTACATGGAAGAAGTGTACACTCGACAAACCAAAGTGTGTACCACCTCGGCAGAAAATCTTGAACCTGAGGCCTGGAAAAGAAAAATTTGTTCCCCAAAATAGCATTGACCATGTTGAGAAACCAGAGAACTACAACTGCTTAAGGAGTGCTTGTCATGCTGCTATTGGTGGAGGGTCATCGAATGTGCTTGGCATGCCAAATAAGCAGCATGAACTGCCCCCTTAGGGCATAAAAGACCAGTGAATCAAGCAAAAATTATTTTTTCAATGCAATACAGGGCAGATGAAGAAAAGATATCATGTGAGACGTGGTACACATCATTTCAAATTCATAATGCTACATCTGTAATTGGAACAATTTGAGTAAATTTGATAAAAGAAACTTTGTAACATAGTTTAGCAAAATGTTATATCATGAATTAAATCCAAAATGATTCACCAAAAGAAATCTTGCCTAACTGTCCAATTATCTGTTGTTCCTTTCCCCAAGGATGTTACTTGTCATTCATACAATATGAAAAGGTGTGGACGTGGTGTACTTAGATTTTTCAAAAACATTTCGATTTCTTGCCATATAAAACAGCAGTTAAGAAAGTCATGTGAGTATGCATTTGGGAAAAATAGTTAATCAAACTGTAGGCAAAAAATATCAGGTTGTTATAATAAAGTTCAGTCAATCTTGACCATTCTTACTAAAGAAATGACCCAAAGATTAGAAATTAAGTTTCTGCTTTTTCATATTCACACGATATTGTTAGGGGTATAAATAATATATCAATAAAAGTCACTGATGACACCAAATCTTTGGATATTTCTGGCTACACCAAAGATCACTTGGTAACTTGGACAAATATTTGGCAAATGACCTTTTAGTCAGGAAAATACATTGGAGTTACCATAGTAACCTTTAACATTCATGAGAATCCATTTAATAACAATGACTGATGGAAAGAATCATGGCATAGTGCTGTATAAGCCACCAAGACAGTGCTACTGGTAAAACTAATATAACTGTGGGTGTATTTGTAGACATCTTGGGTAAAAGTCATACATTAAATAATAAAGAATGGTGACTTACTGGAAACAGTTTAGAGTAGTAGTACTCCAGAGGAACAAACTAAGGTATTTTATCTTGAGAAAAGAATGGTAATATGTGATCTTACTAAAGTTTATTAGATTATTCAAGAAATCAGTATGATAAAGGCCCATGATTTCTTTGTTCAACTCAACTTAAGCTTAGGTTGTGACAGCTTTATTTTTTTTCTCTAATGGAGTGAATAACTGATTCAATGAGTGATTTTAAATTAATTTTTTTCAAGAGTTGGTATGCAAGGACAGCTTTGAAGGACCAAATATTACTTTGTTGTCCGTGTCCTGTTATCTCTGGAGAAAAATTCCTGCTGCTGAAATAAGTTAAAAGTTTCTTAAAGAATATATTTAACCTTGGTTGTCTCTTAAAGTTGACTTACTGTTGTGTTGACTTTTTTCAAAACTGCACAACTGAAAACACTGCACACAGAGATTTTCATACTCACCCAAACAGAATCAGTTGTATGATGTTCTTTATTTTCCTAGCAAATACAAAATAAACAGATGTTTATCACTGAAACAGTAAGCAATACGTGTTGACACTAATAAGAATTGTAAAAAAAAATCCGATAATCAAAACAATTATGAAACACCACATATACAATATATAATGTATTCAACTTGTCAAAAATGTAAATATTCATGATAAATACAAAATAAGCCCAGGGCTGCAGACACAAAAGCTGTGCCTGCCACAGAAATAGTCATAAATAATACTTAATTTTAAGAAGAAACTGTTCAGTAAAACCCCCTATTAACACTTATTACTATTCCAACATACACTATATGCATTCAACGGCAGATACACGGTGTTATTAATATTAGTATGTTAAATAATTGGGCATGTCGCTTACTGTGTTATATTTAATCTATTATTATTTTGACACTGCTTCTGTTGTTACCTGCATGCTACAATATATTTTTTTTCTTATTCTTGTAGTAAAAACCATCAGAACAGTAAGTTTTCAAACACATTTCTCAATTTTTTGCAAAGAAAAACATGTTGAAAATGCAACTAAGAAATGGAACAGGCATATAAAACACTGTGTTTGCACAGACATCAGTGTTACCTCATAAATCAAAGTATGAAGTATCAACAGTTGAATTATGAGAAGAATTACACTGATGACAACTAAGAGTATAACAACACGGAACTGTTTCATCTGTCCTCTCAACCATTTGATGTTCTGGCAGGCTTTCAAACTGAAATTAAAAATATACATGTATATTATATTTACAATAATTACATACCACTAGTAAAAATACATTATAGCTGAAGAATGGCCTTTTAACATTCTGTAGGTGGTAAAGCTGAAACTTAACAGTGACAACCAGTTGAATTAAATGTTTCCAATGCAAAGAAAAAATTGAAAATCTCTTAACAGTCAAAATCTGCCTCAAGTTTTTGAATAATTACATATGCAAGTTTAATGTATGTTTAAATTGATGTTCTAAAACCTTTGGATTCAACTGGATGTGAAATAACCACATACTACCCACAGTAATAAAAAAGTAGTTTTGTTTTTACCAGTTATCAATCACATTTGCGTATTCTGTAAAAGTCAACTGACACCAAGGTTTACATTAGTAAATGTGCCGAGTTTAACAGTATGTCACTTACAGTCAGACTCGGCACATTGCTAATAATTATTAACTCTTTAAATCCATTTTTTTTTGCATCATGCAGGAATTATTTACATGATGTCCAACTAGTGACCACAATACCTCATAAAATTCCCAGTATATAAAAAAAATTTGTAACAACATGGCCTGGATTAGTTTTCAGCCAAAGAAACATAAATGTTATTGGTTGCCCATAACACTGAAAACAGATAACAATTTGGAAATATACAACTCCTGCACTTATTACTTTTGTTATTAATTATTTTTGTACATCACACCAATAAAGTTTTAATTGGTTGTTCTGAATTAACCCAGCGGCAGTGATAATGTTAATTAAACAAGAGATTACAATTCACAATTTTCTTTTTCAAATATGGTCCATCCTCTGAGTGTCACAAATTTATGTGTATAATAAATATAAGAATTGCATGTGATAGTTTGAATAGATTAGAAGGTAAATTTTACAAGGATTACAGCCAACACCAAAACATATTATAACCATGTGCAATGCAACAGTATGGTGAAGAATGGTAAATAAATACCAGTGTAAAAACTAAAACCAAAAGCAATGGCATAAGTATGCCCTCACTATTTAGGGAAGAGGTCCTGATAAACATAATTAAATGAGTGAGCTCAGTTACTTTTTCAAGTGGCAGAAGGGACATTTTTTTTGCAGTTCCACCACTGTGAAAAATATTAAAACAATGTTATATACAGGGTGGCCCATACATCCCTACCCATCCACATGTTATTATGTTATATTCAATTATGCACATATTATAAATGTTTCTTTTTTTTTTTCAGAGTAATACAGCCAATTTAAGCCCATTTAGACTTGATAAAGTGTATTGTGACAAGTACGTGGGTATATTATACAGAGAATGAGGGACAGCACACAGATACACTGGATACATAACATATGTGGATTGGTAGGGACTTACGGGCCACCCTGTACATAACCTACCAATACTATGACTTTTCAGATCATGCCAGTACACCTAGTACAACACATTTTCACACAATCAACAATTAATGAACAATAAATGTTAAGTGACTTGTTAAACCATTTTGTACACATGTATCAACAAATTATGACAAAAAATAAAATGAATAAATATAACATTTTCACTCCTTAATGCTAACATTTTACAAGTTAGATCTCGACATTTCAGTCACTCACCTTTATGAAAATATAGTGAACAGTAAATATGATGTTATAAGAGAATAATTTCATACAAATACTTACAGTTACACTTTATGGCTGATCCCAAACTCTGAAATGAAACTAATACTGATAACATATGTCATGCTTTAATTTGTAGTAGCTTGAATAAAGTTGCTGTCAAATACTAAATAAACGACTCCAAATACAAAATGTATTTAAGTGCTTACACACAAGCTTTAACAGGCTAATTGTAGTAGGCCTGAAAGCCAGATTTTACACACATTAAAACATAGTTTTCGATACGTTGGTATTATCATAGCGTTGTTTGACACTATTTTGATTATTTTTATGTGTCAAAACACAAAATTTCTATGATCAAAGTGACTGTTAAGAATAACTTAGACATTTTTATATTCTGGGTAAACAATAAACATTGCGCTTGAAAACACTGCGCCCTCTTGATTTTCGTTAATACTTTTCTCACAAGTGAAACTTAAAATATGAATCTTGATTGTTTCAATTTTTTTAAAACGTTAGACAACTGACTTTCGCTGTGAAAATTAGCATTACTGATGTTATTAATACTGAAACTATTGGGCTGCAAAATTACGTTTACTTTCAATTAATATTTTCTCAAACCATTAAAATAACATATTGTCACCAATGAAAATTTGCTAAACTTATTCGCCTAGACTTTTAACTTTATATTTTAAATAAACTGTTGTCATCACAAAGAGCCAACATAAAAAAAGTATTAAATCCAATTTTTCTTCATAGCACAAGTCTTATTTTTAAATAATATTCCAGTAACAGTCAACTTCTTTCACAAAAGAATAAGATACGAGGTGAGTTATGATAACGGTTTTGTTTTATTATTATAATTATTTTTATGACAAACTAATACTATTATTATTAAGCAGAGTCACTTCATTTTATATTACCTTACGGCCAGTAGTATCATGAAATTGCAAAATATGTGCATTGAGGTAATAGTTTACTTCATCATAAGGTTACATTGATAAACTAAGAATATTCTAGTTGAACAAAAATGCTTAAAGTTTTGCATCTCGACAGAGGCGTCAATCCAATAAATATATATTGGAACGGTATAGAAAAATAAATAACTTTAACAAAAAATATCTCTCAGTATTAAAAATGTAAACTCGTATAAAATCATTACCTAGGCATTAGAAACCCAAACTAGCAACGTCTCCTGGGAAAATTCTTAACACTATTAGACCACGGAGGCATTACTAATTCATTGTACTTCGAAGCTGTCTTTTAAAGCAACTCAATCGACTGAAAGAACACACAACCAAAGTAGTTAACACAAAGAACACTAGGTGAAGTTTTATCATACTAAGAGTCTGTAGAGTCATTTGCTTGACTTTAGACTAATAAATTATATATATGATAAAATATCAGTGAAACAAAAAATATACTTTGGCACTTCCAATGTATTATTAGTGTAGTATATCTCATTTCACTACCCAAACATCAATGCGTTTGCAACTAATCATATGGAAATTGGTCGCTCAGTGGTAATCTCGAAAGCTTATAATGCTAAATACGTGTATGTGTTTTCTTATAGCAAAGTCACATTGGATTATTTGCTGAGTCTACTGAGAAGAATCGAACCCCTGATTTTAGCGTTGTAATTCGTAGTCTTACCGCTGTACCAGTGAGGGCTTATAATGCTCAAATTCAAAGTTTGATCATACAGTGGCCAATGCTGAAATTCAAGGTTTGATCATACAGTGGCCATAGCGCAGATGTTAATTGTGAATGTTTTCACTTAATAACAAAATAAATAAACATTAAATTTTATTTATATATTATAATAAAATGATCAAAGAAGAAATAATCAAAATTAAAAATTTTCATTAAGCAAATATCACTGTTGTACGTGTTAAATTATGCAGGAAACAAATATTTCTGTACTGGTGAACTTTATTTAGACCTGCTCTTCAGAAGTCTTTCGTGGTCAGGCATAATGCAGATATGTATGCTGGTACATCAGTTTATTGTTAATTAGTTTATTTAACGACAGATAAGGTACCGAATATTTCAAAGTTAAATACACAGGAAACTATTTGAAACTAGTATTCTGACACAGGTGGCATGATGTTTCCGGGAGATCTGATAGATATTGAATTTGGTTGTAATATCAAGTGTTTCAGGATAACTGCTCTAGTGATTGTTATTGTTGTCCCTTGTTGCTATTGCAAACTAAAGTAATTTAATCATTTTTTCAAGGAAGAATTAAGATGGTACTTTTGTTGGTTTGCTTAACGAAACGAAACAACCATTTCTTTTTAGTTAGGCTTAGACTACTCACATCTTGTGTACATTTACTAAGAATTTCCTGTTACTTTGCTACTTAATTTTTTTTTGGCCAACACATCTTGAAATTTCACAATGTAAATATGTTTGTTCATTGATTGAAAACATTTTCTTCGCTATTACTTTAGATTGTTGTTTGTTGTTTTGAATTAAGCACAAAGCTACACAATAGGCTATTTGTGCTCTGCCCACCACGGGTATCGAAACCCGGATTTTAGCGTGTAAGTCCACAGACATACCGCTGAGCCACTGGGGAACCTTTTCTCGAGTAGAATCACCACTCTAAAATCGGCTGACGCGTGACTAGAAACACGCCTGCCGCTCAATTACTTTAGAGATAGTATATTTGGACGAAGTTTTACTAGATGTCGTGACTGACTAACCAAAACGAACTAAGTATATTATTAAGTGGAAATAATGTTAAAATAGGAAAAGGTAAACATGAAGTGGAGGCAAGAATAATTTGATGAGCCGCTTTAACACTATCAAGATTTGATGGGGTTGTTTTCTGTTTGTTTGTTTTTCTATTTTCGCGCAAAGCTACACGAGGGTTATCTGCGCTAGCCGTCGCTAATTTAGCGGTTTAAGACTAGAGGGAAGGCAGCTAGCCATCACCACCCACCGCCAACTATTGGGTTACTCTTTTAGCAACGAGTAGTGAGATTGATCGTCACATTATAACGCCCTAACGGCTAAAAGGGGTAGCTTGTTAGATGCGGCGGAGATTGGAGCTCGCGACCCTCAGATGTGGAGTCGAACGCCTTAACCAACCTGGCCATGCCGAGCGTTTTGATTGGAAACTACACACTCAAAAAATATTTTATTTCAAACTAAGCTGAAGGAGATCACGTGAAGTTCTCTACATTAATTTTATTAATAGAGAATATTGTGATATTTTACTCGTTGTTTTGAAAAATGGTTTATTATTTACACCAATTTGGGGGAACAATTAGTGGCCTCATGGGCTTAAACTGCCTTCAGTGATTAACGATGTAAATTTTCTCTCAGAGTTGTAAGTAGTCGCAGTGAAAGTTTTTAACTCTCTGTGAGTGTTCCACGAGTGTTAGCTATTGCCGCTTGTTTTCTCTTAATTAATGCTTGACTTCTTTATTTGTGATGTTTTATATTTAATGTGTGTTTTCTTATAGCAAAGCCACATTGGGCTATCTGCTGAGTCCACCGAGAGGAATCGAACACCTAATTTTAGTGTTGTAAATCCATAGATTTCTTGCTGTACTAACGGGAGATTTTGTATTTGATAACTAGATGAAAACGGTTTAAGAAAAATTTAAATTACCTAAAATATTGTTATATATTTATATATTTGTAATGTAAACATTAGTTTTCATCGATTTTGCTTTAAATTGAAAGCTATGAAAGAGTTTTATTAATTTTTATATTCAATTTTGGTTTGCAGTTGTTATACGAGTTCCTATAAAAATACACAGTGACATAAATTAGAGGTTTTAATTCGAATAATATGAAGGTATTTCTTTCAGGAATGGAAATTTCACTGTCTTCTTTGCGTTTTTTATTAAACGCACGAGTCTTAAAAAACTACAACGTCAGTGATTCTCAACCTGTGTGCCGCGAGAGATTGGCAGGTGTGACGCGGTGTTTTTGAAACACATTCAACTTTCTTTGGATTTTACAAGCAAGTCGAACACATCAGTTAATAGAAGCTACTATAGAGACACTCTGAAGCCTATCAAAACATTCGATGGTTTTCATTGAACTCGAGCACTGAGACGTTCATACTTAAATATCATCTCGACTGCAACGGTTAATCTGTTAGTTTAATTGTGGCGCAACAAGCGTTTCGTACGTCATAAATTATGTATCAAACAATCAAACTGCTTTCTGAAACACGTTCTCATTCTGCGGTAAGCTACAGCTACTACGCTGTAGGTAGGAATTTTATATCAACTGCAGAACTTTGTGCTTATCGTGTATAAATTAGCTTTATCATTTATCCATGGAAAAATATTGTCTGGTGCTGCAAAGGAGAATGTGTTAAATCAAAAGCAAAAAATCAAAGAAAAAGAAAAAAAAACGAATATCGGTTTTATCGCTTTGGAATCGGAACATTCTCAATTGCCATTCTGCCTACTCTGCAATGCAGCTTTATCGAACGAGGAGCTTGTTACTAGCAAACTGAAGAGACACTTGGAAACAAAACATTCAGCTATGAAGGATAAACCAAAAGAATGCTTCGAGAATCTCGCAGCTTAACAACATGAACAATCAAGGAAGCTTGTGAAATACACGAAGCTGTCCGAAGAAGGATTGATTGCAAGTTATAAGGCTGCTCAATTGTTGGCAAAACACAAGAAGAGCATACGGAGGCCAAATCAGTCATTCTGCCAGCTTTAGCAGTCATTGTTGAAACTATGCTTGGAACGGATGCCGCCAAAAAGGTTAAGCAAGTTCCACTGTCCAATGACACAATTTCACGCAGAATTGTAGACTTGTTGTTGGATTTGAAAGATCAAGTTTGCAAACACTTCAAAGCGCCTGAAGATGAATTGTCTCTGCTATGGTCTCTTCAAGTTGATGAATCTACTGACGTTAGTGGAAAAGCTCAAGTTCTGACTTTTGTTCGATTTATAAAAGATGGAAAAATCGTAAACAAATACTTATTTTGTAAAGATTTAAAAAGTAAAGCGAAAGGTTAAGACATTTTTGAGGTGGCGAATGAAAACATTTTGCTCTTCAAATTACATTGGAATAAAAGTGTCAGCGTTTGTACCGATGACTGTCCTTCAATACAAGGAAAAAAGAAGGGATTCGTCACTCTGGTGGACCAACAAAATCCAAACATTAGGATTGTTCACTGCATGATTCACAGGGGGCGCTCCCCTCCAAATCTTTGCCAAAAGATTTGCAGTTTCTTATGAATCAAGTTATTCAAGTGGTGAATTTCATCAAGTTTCGGCCACTTCAAACTCGACTTTTCTCTCTCTTCTCTGTGAAGTGATGAATTCAGACTACAAAAAGCTACTGTATCACACTGAAGTTTGGTTGCTTTCGAAAGGAAAGATGTCAAAGCGTCTTGTCCAACTAATAACTGAAGTAATTTCTTTCTTGGAGGTTGAGGAAGCAGGTTTTGAATTTTCTTTTCGTGATGAGATTTGGTGGCTGAAGATTCAATTTCTCTCCAACTTGTTTGACAAATTAAATTCTCTGAACTTAAGTCTCCAAGGACCATCTGAAAACATTATTACTGCAACGTCCAAACTGAAGGCCTTCAATGAAAAGGTGACTCTGTGAAAGAATAAGATCTCGAAAGGAGTCTTTGATTGTTTCCTTCTGTTAACGAATGTCTGCCAAAGAAGAAAATTGTCCCTCAAATTTTGGACACATTAAGCGATCTACAGTCCGCACTAAAACATTACTTCCCGTCACTTGCTGTCAACGAATATGAGAGGGTGACCTATCCATTCAGAATCAATGAGACAACAAATCTTACAACAGAGGAGGAAGAACATCTCATTGATTTACAAAACGACAAATTTTATCAGTCATTGTTTCCCAAAAAGATCTTTGATGAGTTTTGGATCTCCATTGAAAATTCATATCCTGCAATCAGTTGAAAAGCAGTTGAAGTTCTGCTTTTATTTGCATCTTCGTGGTTTTGCGAGGTCGATGGTGAAATGCGAGCTTGTTTGTCTACGTTAGAGTCTCGCTTCAATTCGATTTGCTCTCGGAAGCAGGCACAAGCGTCACATTGAAAACATATATAAAAATAAAAAGTTGTGCAGATGACATTAATATCGCTTGCTCTGACCGTGATTTTCGTTCTAAGGTTTTTAACGCTTGCCTTATAACGTGAACCTAAAAAATCGTTAAGTCTTTCCAAGTGTGCCGCGAAAATTTTCAAATTGTCTTGGTGTGGCGCAAGTCAGAAAAGGTTGAGAACCACTGGCTTAGGATGTGATATCAACAGTAAGTCGGTGTCTATGTATAGAGAGAGTGAGAAAGAAAATCACCTGTTTTTCTACATTCGCTCTGAGCTACAAAAGATCTAACTTCACTATCTATTTTGTACTGATAGACTAAATGGAAGCTAGGTATTTCTATCTATTGGGCTGTTCTAATGGAGTATTTGATCTTAACACTTCCAACACACCACGGTACCAAAGTGTGAGCTTAACACTTCTAACACACCACGGTACCCAAGTGTGAGCTTAACACTTCTAACACACCACGGTACCAAAGTGTGAGCTTAACACTTCTAACACACCACGGTACCAAAGTGTGAACTTAACACTTCTAACACACCACGGTACCAAAGTGTGAACTTAACACTTCTAACATACCACGGTACCAAAGTGTGACCTTAACACTTCTAACACACCACGTCACCAAAGTGTGAACTTAACACTTCTAACACACCACGGTACCAAAGTGTGACCTTAACACTTCTAACACACCACAGTACCAAAGTGTGACCTTAACACTTCTAACACACCACGGTACCAAAGTGTGACCTTAACACTTCTAACACACCACGGTACCAAAGTGTGAACTTAACACTTCTAACACACCACGGTACCAAAGTGTGACCTTAACACTTCTAACACACCACGGTACCGAAGTGTGACCTTAACACTTCTAACACACCACAGTACCAAAGTGTGACCTTAACACTTCTAACACACCACAGTACCAAAGTGTGACCTTAACACTTCTAACACACCACGGTACCAAAGTGTAAAGCGTGATTCATGAACTCTTGAAGCCATTACTTTTCACCATGCTAATCATTCGGCTACGTTAATACAGATAACAAGAACAGAAATGAATATTTCACGAATTTTAAGTGCGTCGTAGAAGTGTTAGACTTCAGCTTAAGTGGATCACCTTTGCCTATTTTGTTCTTAGAATGAAACGACATTTCAGCGGATACAATGAGGCTTTCTTCAGGTTCAAGTTTTATAACAGCTTATTACAATCAAATAATAGTTATTAAAAGATGAAAAAAAAAGAACATATATTAAAGTAACCGCGACCTCCAAAGTATTTGTAGCAGTTTTCATGCCCTTGGTTTGAAATTTCCTTATTCTGTAAAGTTTCACGCGTGTCATCTAAGCTACACTTTCTTTGCAGGCATTTTGTGTTAGATGGACAAATCGTGGTCTAGTTGGAAGACACTTACGCTATTAACGAAATAAACTTAAGTAAAGGTAACTTTATTTACTAAAACTACAGCAACTCCGCTATTTACGTCCCTAGAAAATACGACTTGAGACGGATATACGTAAATCGGCAGCTATTTTCCCGTTGACTTAGTTGTTAGAAAGAGAAGACAGAATATTTCTGAAGACTAATCTTAGGACATCCAGTTAATCTCACTTAACACAGAGACGTAAACCTATCAATTCAAAACACTCTTGTTTATGGGGTTTCGGAAAGTTTGGCACAAATATAATGACAGTAAATATTACTCCATAATGACCGTTAAAACAGAAAATATGTGATTGAGGTCGAAAAATTTGACCTGACTTTTAGAAGTGTAAATGTACTACCTACTTGTGATGACGCAGTCTAGCCCTAGGCGAATGGAAATGTATCGTGGACACCAAATAATGGTGCGGTCATGTGAGGGTGAAACTTCTGGAAATATTCAAGTTAGTACTTTTATATGCAAAAACGGCTCGTTTGGGTTGAGAAAATATTTTACATAGAAGAGCGAACAACGTTTAGACTTTCTTCGGTCATTGTTAGGTTCACGTTGTTCGCTCTTCTATGTAAAATATTTTCTCAACCCAAACGAGCCGTTTTTGCATATAAAATTCTCAACAAGTTGGTTTCTCGACATCACTGATTGTCAAGTTAGTTCTACCCCCATGAATTGGAAGTGGCATCATGTTAATTAGAACTGCAGACAATGGAAAACATTTAACATACTGTGTGTAATACAACAATAACAGGTGTTATTACCTTGGAGTTAGTAACAGAGCAAACAAAACAACAATTACCAGCAATAACAAGTGTTATTAACTTGGAGTCGGTAACAGAGCGAACAAAAT
Organism: Carcinoscorpius rotundicauda; assembly: GCA_011833715.1. Classification (NCBI taxonomy): domain Eukaryota; kingdom Metazoa; phylum Arthropoda; class Merostomata; order Xiphosura; family Limulidae; genus Carcinoscorpius; species Carcinoscorpius rotundicauda. The sequence goes on from CM022393.1 coordinate 145,291,012, forward strand.
AACAATTATTAACAATAACAAGTGTTATTACCTGGGAGTCAGTAACAGAGCAAACAAAATAACAATTAGCAAGAGGGAAGAAGGGGTCAGTGCTGACTCTGGTCTGAGATGTGGACTGAATCTTGTTTTTTTCGGTCAAAAATAACGTTAAACCAGATGTAACTCACTTGTTACAAAGCAGATTTAATGTAAAGTTGTAAAAGAGGCAAATTTAGCTGATTGCACCAAAACGTCCAAATGCATGTTTATGAAGTAATAAGCATATGTTTTTAACAACATATGCTTGCTTATTGTATACCTAAATAACTCGAGAAAGTCTACAGAATTGTATTTAATTTAATGTTCTTTTTAAAGAAAATTACACATAGTTTAAGTGTCATTTGTGTGTGATACTTTGCAAATAAAAAACACACCTAAAGTTGAAATCGAAACCAGTCATCACGTGATGAAAACAACTTTGTGCCATCTTGTAGAAGTTGGGTTAGAAATATTTTACCAAGCAAAAAACAAAAGGTGATTCTGAATGTAAGAGACAATATGTGAGCTGGATTCTTCGAATAATAGCATTTCGAATTATATGACATTTATAGCGTCTAATTGATACGTGTGTGAGAAAAATTCCAAACAGACAAATGCTAGTGTATCATTTATTACATATATATAAAAACAGTAAACTAATATTATCTCGTTACTGTTGACTTGTATTTCGCTATTCTACAAAACTTTGGAGGGAGTTTAGTTTTTAAACTCGAAGAAAAGCATAGTAAGTTAGAAAACAAAGTAGCTATTTGTTTATTTTAGCAGCTTAATGTATTCGTGGATTGACTAATTCCAAGTATTACAACTATATTCTTCGTGCGGACTGGATTACACTGTGTAACACAAATTTTGTTCCTGGATAGTGTGTGTTATTTCTTAATTACTTATGTTATAAAAGTACAGAAAATGACCATTATTCCCTTCAAACTTTGGTTTTGTGATCTAGATAATGAAATTTAGAAATTTACCTATTTTCTATGTAAAAACGGATAAATTTGCACATTTTCATTTACACAAGGTCTGAATAAAACAAAATATGAATCAAGATTTACATGTATTTATACTAAAGTTATACGAGTACAACAATGTTTAGAAGTGAGTAGTTTTCTCGAGATTTGCGACTGTAATGTAAATCACTTTCACGCATCAGCCCCCAAATACAGTCTCCCATCATGTTTCGTTATACACTCCTAGGTCACAAAAGTAAAGTTTGAAGAAAAAAATAGTTTGTTTTTTTTCCATTTACTTTAGGCATAAGCAACTGGGAAATAACACTCTCTGTCCAGGAACAAGAAAAAGTAAAAATTTAAACAATAAACAAACAGAACCCAATCCACTTGTTTTAAAATAATATATTTAAGTGAGTCAAACGTATATACAAATATTCGTTGCATAATCGTATTTAGTACTTTAAATAATTGTATCTTTTTTTGCCGAAGTCCACTCATCCGGTTTAGTTACTTAGAAAAAAATTTGACAAGACGAATTATACTGCCTGCCCTAACTAATACTGTATTGTAATAACTACCGTGTCTAAAGTCGTGTTCCGCCAGAGTGTGCTACGCGTGTGTCGACCTCAGAGAAATGGAAGAAGCAATGTTATCACCAGAGGTGATGTATAGTTTCAGGAAATAGCACCAGAGGGCGCATCCCTAGACCACGATGATAAGTGGCTATGATGTCAGAGACAAGAACACACGTGACATGTGTGAACGTGGACAGGTTTAAAACACTAATTCATTAGTTCTGTATTTACCCACATTTCATCACAATTTATATGTAAATTATTCACAAAAGAAAGCTTATTTTAAAACAAATGTAGTGACTCAAAACGTGCTGTTTCACTACTTTGACTTTACGCTATTCATACAACTTGAAAAATAATTCATGTACACATGATACTTTTTAGTTTTATTTTACATGGGTGAACGGTAATAGTATATTTTACTTTTCTTTCTTGCATGATCAGGTGAAAACACACCTTCTAAACTTCTTTCACGTGCACAAATCTTGTGAAAGTATCGAATAAATTTCTAAAGTGTTCATAGCTTCTTTTAGAGAATGTTTCGTTGGACACCTGTTGTTTCGCTTAGACGAGTCGTTGTTGTTGTTGTTGTTTTGAATTAAGCACAAAGCTACACAATGGGCTATCTGTGCTCTGCCCACCACGGGTATCGAAACCCGGATTTTAGCGTGTAAGTCCGCAGACATACCGCTGAGCCACTGGGGGGCCGCTTAGACGAGTCACTGACGCATCTAATCTAACATATATATATATAATCCAATATTTGACTAAGACTGATTAATTTTGATACGACTAAATATAATAAATGAATGACTTGCTGTTTATCTTTCCATTTGCTATTACAACTTTATAAAAGTTTCAAAGTGTCTAACACAATTACGAAACATCACACACACACATCACTGACGTCAAACTGACTAACCTTTGTTAAGAAGTACAAAGCTTGTCACGTAGGAAGGGGAGACAGAGAAAAATATTTCCAAGACGGCTCGTATGACGACTAAAACTTTAAAATAAAGCACAGAATAACGTTGTTCTACAATTTATTTTAATTACAGTTTAATACTCATATCAGATGTCTTGAAAACACATTTTTACTTCAGGTGTGTTTCCTGTTGTCACGAGAAAAAAAAGAGGATATAGAAAGGTCGTTGACCAGTACGTTACTAATGAGAAACAGTACGTTACTAATGAGAAATAGTACGTTACTAATGGGAAACAGTACGTTACTAATGGGAAACAGTACGTTACTAATGAGAAATAGTACGTTACTAATGGGAAACAGTACGTTACTAATGAGAAATAGTACGTTAATAATGAGAAATAGTACGTTACTAATGAGAAACAGTACGTTACTAATGAGAAATAGTACGTTACTAATGGGAAACAGTACGTTACTAATGAGAAACAGTACGTTACTAATGAGAAACAGTACGTTACTAATGAGAAATAGTACGTTACTAATGGGAAACAGTACGTTACTAATGAGAAACAGTACGCTACTAATGAGAAACAGTACGTTACTAATGAGAAATAGTACGTTACTAATGGGAAATAGTACGTTAGTAATGAGAAACAGTACGTTTCTAATTGTCTGAGTAAGAACAGAAACTATCTTATTCTTCCCCTGGAGTGCCAAGTTGAGAGTTTGTATATGATTCATTACATCAGTAAGGAACATTAGATTTTGCATCCATCCATCATTTCCCAGTTGAGGATAGAATGTTTTATTTTCTTCAAGTAAAGTAATAATAGTCTCCAACAGATCCACAAACCCATTTAAGACATTACTGGTTGATAGTCACCTCACAATGCAGTAGAAAGAGACATCTCTGGATTTATCTTCAACTTCCAGTTCTTCAATTCTTCCCATTTGAATCTATAAAATTGACAATTTCAAGAAAAAAAATCACAACATCTTCATACTTGAAGTATCTGACTGCCAGGTGTTTACGATGAATAATGCAATGAACAGGAAGAAACTCCTGAAAGCTGGAATCACTTTTCGTAAGCACAATTAATCCTGCATTTTTCTCTACAATTGCAGACGCTTCATCTGTTGCAACATCGATAAGATATTCCAGCGGAATATCAACATCTGTGAAGCGCATTTTAATGCCAACACCACGAGCTGTTTCTTTTAGGTCACTAAGTCCAACATCAGAGGAAACGTAACGAACAAATACCGCCAGTTGTGGGATGTCTTGTTTGTCTGTAGATTCATCAAGAGCTTAGATGAATAGAATTCTTTACCTGTAACATCAGCATTGATCTGGTAGACACGTCTCTCTGTAGTGTGGCGTTAAGCTGGTGTTTATGTTATTAGTCGCTGAAGTTTTGTGTTATTTGGATCTAACGTTGCTACAACTTCAGCTATATTCTTCTCAACAAATTCACTATCAGAATATGGGCGTTTAGCATAAGCAATATTCCATGATATAACAAAACTAGCTTCAGTCGTTGTATCAACTTCCTCACTGAACGTTGTCAACAGCATCTGCTGACTATTTAGTAATGATTTTAACATAGTTGGCTTGTTTTTCTGTAATTCTGATCTTGGTTATTAATCAGACAAAACGGTTTTGTGATTTGTTTCATATTGACGTTTCAAGTTACCGGCTTTGTAATGACTTAGTAACACATTACAGATAAGACACAAAGGTTTACCTCCTTTACTGGTGATAACAAAATCTTCCTCCTACTCTTAAAATATCAGTTTTCATCTTCAGACTTTCACTTTTTAAAATTTGATGACGCCATTTTCCTTAACAAAATTTTCACAGATATTTCTAAAAAAATAAAGTGAAAAGCAACAATAAGTTTCAACACGAGCAGCGCAACCAAACTCTACAGCGCCCAGTATCACACTAACACTCCGGTAAATTCATTGCCTGCAACACAGCCACACACTCCGCAATCATGCGATCGCAAGCCACGCCCATTAAAACTAACATTGTGAGCACCGGCTTGCACGATTACTGATTCTCCGGCACAATTCCTCTCTGATTCTTGTTGATCCAAAATTTCTTTAATCCATGACTCAAATCTAGCATTAAAATTAGGATTTAGATTTCTAAATATATTTACTTACCATGAACATTAAGCTTACGTTTTAATCCAATGGATTCTCAGTTTATACGATAAATATTTATAAAGCTTGAATTTTTTTATTTACCTTTTATATTAATTGTGATGCAAAAAAAGAGCCCATCCAACATATTTCTGCGAGCTCCACGTTATCCGTCAAAGTTTGGTCATATAACACTGGGGAACATTCATTTTGTTGCATTTAAAAAAGACCTTTCTATAGTCAATTTGAGTGTGTTGATTTCAAATTTGAAGTCGGTTTTTGTCTGCAAGCTACAGATTTTATGCAATTTGACATTTTTATTTATTTTTTAATTTTTCGATATTTTAGGAAATTATAGGAATAGCTTATCAATTTGTTTGTGTATTTTATTCAGGTAGGAATTTGCGTTTGTACACTTCATCTGGACAATCTCGTTTAATGCTCCAGCAATAGTCAGCCATCATACTTTTGTCCTAGCGCCCTTGGTAGCGTTCTTCCATGAGCTTTAGGTCTTGGTGGAATCGTTCTCCTTGTTCGTCACTCACAGCCCCCAGGTTGTCAGGGAACTTATCAAGGTGGCTGTTCAAAAAATGAAGCTTGATGCTCATGCTGCACCCGAGATCACGAAAAGCGAGGTGCATTCTGTTTACAAGTTCACTGTAGTTCTCCGCCTTATTGTTTCCAAGGAAGTTCTGAACGACTGCCACAAAGGATAACCATGCTGCTTTTTCTAAAGCGGTAATCTTAGCAACAAACTGATCATCACGAATTAAGGTTCGAATCTGTGGGCCATCAAACACGCCTGCTTTGATCTTCTCAAATGATAACCCTGGTAAAGCTGTGATGATGTGTTGGAAACATTCACCTTCGGTTTCCAGTGCCTTGACAAATTGCTTCATCAAACCTAATTTGATGTGAAGAGGAGGAAAGATGATCTTATATCTGCTTACAATTGGGTCTTGTATGATATTTGGCATGCCTGCTTCAAGGGTGTCACGAATAGGCCAGTCCTTCTGGACCCAATGTCTGTCTCGTGCTCGGCTGTCCCACATACAGAGGAAACATGGAAACTTGGTGAAACCTTTCTGTTGTCCAAGAAGAAAGTTGACCATCTTTAAGTCTACACAAATGATCCAATTGTGCTTATGATATTTTGATAAGTCCATGACCATTCTCATATCATCATAGTCTTCCCGCAAATGCACTGAGTGACCGACAGGTACTGCTCCATAAACATTCCCATTATGTAAAAGACCACACTTTAGACTGCGTTTTGAACTGTCTAAAAAGAGTCTCCATTCGGTAGGACTACAGTAAGGTACACCCAGTTCTTTGAGAAGCCCTTGGATGTCATGGCAGTAAACAAACTGTCTGTCTTCTGAAAAGAAGGTCACAAAAAGCTGGTCACGCTTTCTGAAATATGATACTTTAACAGAGTGATCAACAAGATTTCTGCCTTGTAATCTTGATGCCAAAAGCTCAGCTGCTTTCTTTTAAAGACCTAAATCCCGCACTAAATCATTCAGTTCAGCCTGGGGAAGAGGCTTGGGGACGGGGAAAGGTTCAGTGTCTGAAGAACAGTTCTCCGATTGTGTACACTTTTCTGACAATTCACTGTCACAACTGTCTTGTTCCCTTGTATCATGTCCAATGTCTTTATCGTCCAATGAAGGCAAGCCTTTGAAAACTGGAACAGGAACTTCTTCAGAGTGCGGAGTAGGCCGAATAGCTGAGGGAATGTTCGGATACGTAATCTTATGTCGGTTTTTCTTCCCAACACCCGTTGTGTTTACCATGCAGAAATAACAGTCAGTTACATGGTTGGTGGGTTCGCGCCAAATCATTGGAACACCAAAAGGCAGACCATTGCCATTTCCTTTGGTCCAGTCTCGAAGCATTTCCTCACAATTGTGGCACACAACATGAGGAGCCTATTGCTTGTCTTGATCACCAAGATGAACTTCAAAATATGCCTTGTAGGCACGCTTGACGAACGAGGATATGTTACGTCTCTGACGATTGAGTGTGTAGCATCCACATATGTAGCAGAAGGCATCAGGCTTGTTTCTGCAATGATATCTATTTTTGGAAGCCATGTTTGATCTGAAACAAAAGAAGAATGATCAAAATATTAGAAGCTATCTTTATATATGGACGTGAAAATGCTTATACATGGTTTATACAAGTTCACATTTGGACAATTTCATTAACCTCAAATTGCATACAAACTAAGCTTGTAGAGAAAATCTAATTTCAGATTTAAAATCAGCGCCTAAAACTCCTTCAGAATCAGTTAAAATATCCAATGCAACTCAAAGTTACTGAAAAAGTGTTCCCCAGTGTAATCGATGACAGTACGAAGACTTAGTTTGTGTAAACATTTCTAATATCATAACAATTATGTACATAACTGTTATGTAAATGTCATGTAAATGTTTTGTAAGCGACGGCATGTCGTGTTGTGTTTAAATTTTCATTTCTATTATTTATATTTCCATATTTATATTACTGTTTCAAAGTTTAAACCAATAAAATATGTTGGTATTCATTTAAAATAACATTTAGAAATTTCTAGAATTAGGTAGATCAATCATATGTTTATAAATTTATGTAAATGAAATGTTTGGCGGCCTAGTGTTTAGACGTCGAGTCTCGTGCAAGAACGGACATGCGCGGATTGCTCTGGAGTTCTGTAGAAGTTACGCGATTGTTCGAGAAGAGGCCTACTAATATATAAACAGACGGAGACGCGAGAAATAGGAATAGTCATTAGTTTTATTCGAAGAAGAGAAGAGTCAGTCATTCGTTTGAGAAAGTTTAAGTGTTTGCTGTGATTTTATTCAACTTGGATTTGTGACTAGAGCTAGATCTACAGAAGCTGTGATTTTGTCTCGTCAATCTTTGCGATTCATTCGAATTACTGGTTGTGCTGAGAGTCGGCACGTACGGACTGTTTAGGGGAGACTGGGAAAATTGGAAGGCGGCAAGTTTGAGACGTTCTTCAAGAAGCACCGTAAAAAGAACTCCGTCATTCTCCATTCAAACCTCGGTATTTCTTCGTGGGACCAAATCCACACCCTAGACCGGAATTTTGGATTTCTGATCTGTACTTTTGGACTTTCATTCTAGATCATTATATTGGACACAGGCCAGTAACATTTTGTATCGTAATTAACATTGAAGGTTGAAACTAGTTCCATTTTGTATTGTAATTAACTTTGAAGGTTGAAACCAGTACTATTTTGTATTGTAATTAATTTTGAATGTTGAAACTGAATATCTGTCATTGTTATTATATAATTTATGTTATATCTGTTACATATATATAATAGTTTAGTGTAATAAATTATACAAGCTGTTATCTGTGTTTTTCTGTTGCGTTCAATCCACATAAAAAAAAAACACGTAACAATAACGTACTAAATGTCTGAAACATTTTGGAAACACAAATCACCGAGTTAGCATTGCCTTTCTTCAAAACCATTGTGCTATTTATTATTTTATAAATTTCTGAATAATCTTTGTTAACACTAAAATACACGTGTCACATATCTTGGTGGGTTTGGGTTTCTTTTCATTTTCAAGATGGTCCTTCACTTCTACTTTTATTAGTTACGACACCTTCTTAAACATTAAATTACAAAAATATGAGAAATACTCGAAATTTCATTATAGAATAGAACGAGTTATATATTTGAGTGGTAATGTGTAGTGGTTTCCGAGTAGTGTTCATGTACTCGCTCACAAATTCAGATATCGGTTTAATTTTTATTTAAATATTAACAAGCTGCCATACGTCTGATCATTCATCATTCTGACTCAGAAAATGTAATTTTTAAAAACTGTCATAAATTTACGAAACAATGTTATGGTAACAAGAATAGTCTTTCATACTTAAACAAGAGTGTAAAACTTAACTTTATGCACGTTGTAATATTTAAACTTATTGGTTTACCAAAGCATCAAAGACATTTTCGTTTTTTTAAATGAACGTTACTGAAAACGAGTTGACAATCGTAATCGTAAAATAACATTTTGTTATAAACCAAGAGTTTGAAATTTGAAATTCTTAGAGTAACATGAATTATAATTATATTTCACTTACACTTTATTGATAGAGTAAAGAGTAATTTTTCACATGAAACTCACTTATCATAGACCAATATATCGAGTGTAGTACATGTTATTAAATTCTCAGACTGAGTGGGACACGTATTAAAACACTCGTGAACAGCATTTTAAAAATACACAGAGAAACTATTCAAGAAAACTTCTTTGTTTATGACCTATAAGTTATGTCTAACGTTGTTTTTTTATGATAAATAACAACTCGTGGATGTTAATTTCTAACAAATCTGTATTTGTTTTTTGGTATTTGAAGCGAATGTGATATCACTGATATAGTAACTAAAATCACATGTTTAACAAGCATGTTAACATGTTTATAACCAAGGCTTCAAGAGATACCGATATTCTGTTTACGAAATCATGTTAGTTTATAAAATACCAACTTACAACTGAATGTAATAATATATAAAATACCAACTTACAACTGAATGTAATGGTTTATAAAACACCAAGTTACGACTGAATGTAATAGTTTATAAAATACCAAGTTACAACTGAATGTAATAATATATAAAATACCAACTTACAACTGAATGTAATGGTTTATAAAATACCAACTTACAACTGAATGTAATAGTTTATAAAATACCAACTTACAACTGAATGTAATGGTTTATAAAACACCAAGTTACAACTGAATGTAATAATATATAAAATACCAACTTACAACTGAATGTAATGGTTTATAAAACACCAAGTTACGACTGAATGTAATAGTTTATAAAATACCAAGTTACAACTGAATGTAATAATATATAAAATACCAACTTACAACTGAATGTAATGGTTTATAAAATACCAACTTACAACTGAATGTAATAGTTTATAAAATACCAACTTACAACTGAATGTAATGGTTTATAAAACACCAAGTTACAACTGAATGTAATAATATATAAAATACCAACTTACAACTGAATGTAATGGTTTATAAAATACCAACTTACAACTGAATGTAATAGTTTATAAAATACCAACTTACAACTGAATGTAATGGTTTATAAAATACCAACTTACAACTGAATGTAATGGTTTATAAAACACCAACTTACAAATGAATGTAATAATATATAAAATACCAACTTACAACTGAATGTAATGGTTTATAAAACACCAAGTTACAACTGAATGTAATAATATATAAAATACCAACTTACAACTGAATGTAATGGTTTATAAAATACCAACTTACAACTGAATGTAATAGTTTATAAAATACCAACTTACAACTGAATGTAATGGTTTATAAAATACCAACTTACAACTGAATGTAATGGTTTATAAAACACCAACTTACAAATGAATGTAATAATATATAAAATACCAACTTACAACTGAATGTAATGGTTTATAAAACACCAAGTTACAACTGAATGTAATAATATATAAAATACCAACTTACAACTGAATGTAATGGTTTATAAAATACCAACTTACAACTGAATGTAATAGTTTATAAAATACCAACTTACAACTGAATGTAATGGTTTATAAAATACCAACTTACAACTGAATGTAATGGTTTATAAAACACCAACTTACAACTGAATGTAATAGTTTATAAAATACCAACTTACAACTGAATGTAATGGTTTATAAAATACCAACTTACAACTGAATGTAATGGTTTATAAAACACCAACTTACAAATGAATGTAATGGTTTATAAAATACCAACTTACAACTGAATGTAATGGTTTATAAAACACCAACTTACAACTGAATGTAATAATATATAAAATACCAACTTACAACTGAATGTAATGGTTTATAAAATACCAACTTACAACTGAATGTAATGGTTTATAAAATACCAACTTACAACTGAATGTAATGGTTTATAAAACACCAACTTACAAATGAATGTAATAATATATAAAATACCAACTTACAACTGAATGTAATGGTTTATAAAATACCAACTTACAACTGAATGTAATGGTTTATAAAACACCAACTTACAAATGAATGTAATAATATATAAAATACCAACTTACAACTGAATGTAATAATATATAAAATACCAACTTACAACTGAATGTAATGGTTTATAAAATACCAACTTACAACTGAATGTAATAGTTTATAAAATACCAACTTACAACTGAATGTAATGGTTTATAAAATACCAACTTACAACTGAATGTAATGGTTTATAAAATACCAACTTACAACTGAATGTAATAATATATAAAATACCAACTTACAACTGAATGTAATGGTTTATAAAACACCAACTTACAAATGAATGTAATAATATATAAAATACCAACTTACAACTGAATGTAATGGTTTATAAAATACCAACTTACAACTGAATGTAATGGTTTATAAAATACCAACTTACAACTGAATGTAATAATATATAAAATACCAACTTACAACTGAATGTAATAGTATATACTTGTTCTACCATATTATTAGTGAAATAGAACAAAATACCATAAATAAACACAAGGATAATTTTTCCAAAGTCGTTAAAGTTTCTGTATTTTATAAACTATGCAAAATGTATCATACAGTTGAAATTTGTAGCTAAACTAACAGTTTTCCGTAGTGCTGAGAATTATTGGATTGTGACCCTTACATTACTGCCCTCCTACAGCTTAAAGCTGACATGTTTCATCACGTGCTATTTCAGTATATGAAAGTAAAGACTTACAGAATGCTTTAAAAATTTAAAACATGTGATCATCATATCCATTTTTTTAGCGAGTGTCCTATTTATTTTGTTTATAGAGGTTTACAGTATTGTCACAGAAATGTGATTAAGCAGTTAAATATTCCCCTACAGACTAAAGAAGCTTTTCAGGAAGATGTGCCAAGGTCTAAAACTCTGTGACCAAAGATTTGAACTTTCTTTATTTGTCACGTGTTGGTCACTGAAAATTTCTATATCATGTAATGAAACCCATAACCATTATACTCCTTCTGATATACAATGACTCAGAACATTGATTGTGGCTCTTGTATGATGTAAATAATGGAAAATGTGTTAAATAATTCGTTACGTCATTATCATAAATGATGGAAAATGCGTTAAATAATTTGTTACATCACTATCATAAAGTGGTTATCACTCAAAGATTGTGCTTACTATAATAAAGTTAGTTTTATTCTTACTGTATAACATAATAGTTTTTAAATCTTAAATGTCAACGGAGTTGATATAAGATTTGTGAAAATTTAAAAAGTTCACTGTAGTAACACGAATAAGTTAAAGTCATAACACATTATTACACGGTTCTTCTTAAGTTACAGTTACCTATGTTTAGAGACAAGAAAACGTTATTCAATGGTATCCAATTAAAATAATAATTTTGATGGTAACAGATGTACAATACTAAACATATTGTCACTGTAGTGATGTTTATCTTGGCGAAGATAAGTTTTTAGGGATCTGCTGTTTGACGAAAATCTCAAAGTCTCAAGCTAGATAAAAAATTGCAGATAAACATCGAGACAATCGGATTCTTCCCTTATACAGAACTACAAAAAACTCATATTCATTCTATTATAAACATAACACGACTTTCTTAAGTTACGTCGCAATATAAAAGACTGTCGCCGAAGGACGATAAGATATATTGTCCAGTAGTTGAGGTGTCACGTCTTAAGTCAAATACATTAATAAATAATGTAACGTTTATTACTGATGTTTCGATACATTTCCAGCTGGAGTAGAAGCAGTTTCTAATCACCACCGATGAGCTGCAGGTTGGATATAAATGATTAATAATTTTAGCTTCTAAAGTTGCCTAAGATTTTCACTTAAATAAGAAATGTGGTAGGGCTTCACCTTGACTGGATCCATGGTTGTGGTCGCGATTCTACGTTGCACAAAGTCTGTCTTACCTAATCTGTCTGTGAAAACATCTGAATAGTGGCACAATATATGTTGTAGCTCTTTCTAATCAGTTCTTCACTGATGTTGATGTCTTTCTAATATGCTCTCAATCCTGTGGCATCAGATCTAGTAGGTCTTTATCTTCTATGACAAAATTATTGTTTCCAGGCTCTGTACCAATGACAGCTACACATAAAATGTATATCTGTGCCTGAATAACTCGACACATTACGTCTTTTTCCCTCTTAAAGTACCTTTTAAACAGACTGGCCTTGTTGGTCTTTCCAATCCACTTTCACCCTAAAGCACATTCTGTTGACCACTTCTTTCACTTCAAAAGATTTTCTTTATTGTAGGATGAATCTGTTGGTATCAGACCCTAGATCTTCTGATCTAGCTTGAAACAACAGCCAAAGGTCTTTTAGCCATAGAAGCGCTTTTTATTGCTTTGAGCTACATACAGATTCTCTCCAGTTAAGTTGATAGGTGTCCTCAATCAGTTTATGTGGTCTAATACATATAAGTTCCCACTTCTGACTCTTCTCACGTCAGTTCTTTTAACACTCCTACGAAAAAAATATTTACATCCACTAAAGTGATACCCTTAGTGGATGTTTTAAAAAAAATTTTAAATATTATTTCGCAAATGTCTGAAAAGTCAATATTATTGCTCCTTAAAATATAAAGGGATAGGGGCAGTTAATGGAAATTTCATTTAAATACAAAATTATTAGCCTAATATTAATAACCTTTCAAGTTGCTCTGGGGCCTATTAAGCCCCAATTTTCGTATAAGTGTTAATATCCACATTAGACCTCGTACTGTTCCTCCATACATAAATTGAGAGCTTGAAGGGTTAAAATTCTATTCTCGTTTGTCGGACTTCTCGTAAGTAAATAATACTGCACGCAGATACCTGTCCCAGTCATGTGGTCTCTCCTGGCACCTCTCCAGTATGCTTTTTAAGACTCTATTGCCTCTCTCACAAGTCCATTACATCTGGGGTTGTATGGAGTGGCATATAGTTACCTCGTACTGATGTTTTTGTACTTCTCTTACACGAGTTATGAGGTCAACTGGGTCCTTCTATCGCTCAAGACTTCTTTTGGAAAGCCAACTCTGCATAAACTTCCAGAAGGATTTTTGTTGTTTTCTACACCTCTATCTTTGGCATGGCTACAGTTAACGAGTAACATGCCACTTATTCAGCTACTGTCAGCACAAACCAGTTGCATTTGCCATATACAGGTATTAATGGTCTGATCAAGTACACAGCTACTCTGCTGAATGACTATCCTATGGGAGACACCAAATTCAGCAGCATCTTAACCATCTTCCCTCTATATACTGTATTTTGACAGATGTTGCATGAACTACAAAATCTGGTCACATCTCCGATGACCCCAACCAGTGGAATTTGCTGATGATTCTGTTTGCCATTTTCTTCATTCCTAGGTGTTCTCCTACAATCTAATCAGTCATCGTTCGAGTCTGGTGTTCTGTTGGTTCATTAATCTGTTTAACATCCCCAGTAGAATTGCTTTGATATATTTTGTTCAAGGTTCTCTTCTTGTCCTATGTTTTGTATTTCCCTTTCCACTTTATTTTATGCTAGACTTTCTCTCAGGTGTTGTTCCAAAGTTTTTGCAGTGAAGGGTTTTTATTCTAGGCTTCTTTCAGTTTATATAGACCTACCTTTGGCATTCCACGTTTTGAGACTCGCAAGGGCTAGGTGTTATGATACTTTTTATTTTCTTGAGTTCTTGTGGTGGCTGCAGATATTTCACCAGTCTCTTTTCTGTCTGGTTCCTCCAACCTTCTACTGTCTACTACATTGTAAATCATTATGTCATAAATGTGTGCGTTCATTCACATGGCTTCAGGGTCTCCCTCGTAGTACGGAGTGTCCAACTTTCTTCTTACTGTCGGATTTCTTCGCACTATTCCATCAATCAGCACACACATGATATCTTGCCTATCGTCTGGTCATCAGATACCAGAAGGGTTGTCACTGTTGTACTTAGTGTCTCATAGAACTTTCACTATCTTTTCCTTGAATAGCCTTCGGGGCATACTGTAGTTTGCCAACCAATAGCTATCTCGAACTGACCGTTTATCATGCACTATTTGATCATGGTAATAGCTTTTCTTTCTTGTGACAAATATGATGAGCTGCCTCTATTCTATTTCTTTTTGCAGTAGCATCCATGGTGACAGTCACTGTTTTCTTGTTTCTTGTCAGCATTATTTCTGTGGGTAGCTCTAACTGCTTTCTATTGAAACTTCTGTGGCTGGTGACAAATTTACACCCACTTGCAATGTACTCGATTTGATAACAAGCAAAGCATTTCTTTTCTCCTTTTGTGTTTTAATCTCTTCTCACCTTTAGTGACATCCTACTTCTGGTCAGCCACCTCTGGTTTTGACAGATATACTTTCTCCATGGACTTCCAAATACTGTTCTGCCAGCTTGATCATCTCGTTCACATCTTTCTGCGTTTCCTCCCTTAGGAACAGTGAACATGAATTGTTAACACATCGATAGCCCTGCCAGTCCTTTAAAAATATCTTTACACTTAACATCAGTCCAATTAAAACTATCTTCACACTTAACATCAGTCCATTTTGTAAACTATTGCAGTAAAACTGCCACAAACTAAAAATATAGTGTCTCCAGTACCAGGTTTGGCTTCTTTGAGTTTCTGGTGAAACTCTTTCTTAGTAAGCTCACAGTATTCCAGCAAGATAAGTAACTTGTTATAAGCCTTTTTCTATCGGGTTGAGGCAGACTGCCCAGTCATCTTTGGTCCAGTACTGACTTTGGGCGAATCTTTCATACATCTCCAGCAAACAATCCATGTTGTATTTTCGTTCATCAAATTAAGGCAGCTTGAATTACCTGGTCCTTATCCCATTGTTATTCTTGAATATTTCTTTCTGTTGGTTGAGTTTGGTGATATTGTCATTGTTGGATCCTTCTTTCTGTTGGTTGAGTTTGGTGATATTGCCATTGTTGGATCTTTCTTTCTGTCGGTTGAGTTTGGTGATATTGTCATTGTTGGATCCTTCTTTCTGTCGGTTGAGTTTGGTGATATTGTCATTGTTGGATCCTTCTTTCTGTTTGTTGAGTTTGGTGATCTCAGTTGATCTTATTTAATTTATTTCGAGTTTCTTTTTTCCTTATTTTCCTTCCATCCTCTTTTCTCTCTCTAGTTATTGTTTAACCAACTTCAGTAGGTCGCCATTTTGTGTCCAACTTATTCGTTCCTCTCTATCCTTTTATCAATTTCAATCGACATGGTTGCAACTTCTGCATTATTTTCACCATCATTATAAAACTTGCACTTATAGGCCTACCTTGCCCATCATTTCTTCTGTCTACTTTCATTTACGATTGTATAATTCTGTCTGGCTCACAACTCTATAAAGTTTTTAAGTATTGGCCATATTCTATACAGTAGATGACTTGTTAACCATAAGTTTGAACAATAAACCAATAAAACAATAAACCCTATCCACGTGTTTTAAAATAATATATTAAAACAAGTAAAACGTATCTAATAGTGGTTGTTACACGATTGGTAATCATTTGTATCCGGAGTTTTCGTCAAAGTCCATGTAAACTACATCAGTTACTTTAAAACACAATTTGACAAGATAAATTATTCTCCCTACTCTGTTATTACAATATAGTCTGTTATTTTACTTTAAAATCACTACCATGGCTGTTGGTTACCCCGGTTGTATACAAAGCTTTAAATAATTGTCTCTTTTTCGTCAAAGTCCACACAAGCACGGTTCAGTTACTTCAGAATACAATTCACAAGACAAGTTATTTATTCTCTTTTCTATTATTTTGGACACGTGCTGATAATCCGACAGAGGCCTAGAACATTTTACACACTAAGATATATTATAATGAAATACTGCTTAATCAAAACAATAAGCAAAACGGAGAAAGTTCTAATAACATTTCTCAACAGTCGAACCATACAACACATGAATTATATACAGTCGGTAAACAGTTGAACTATACAACACATGGATTATAAACAGTCGGTAAACAGTTGAACTATACAACACATGAATTATATACAGTCGGTAAACAGTTGAACCATACAACACATGAATTATATACAGTCGGTAAACAGTTGAACCATACAACACATGAATTATATACAGTCGGTAAACAGTTGAACCATACAACACATGAATTATATACAGTCGGTAAACAGTTGAACTATACAACACATGAATTATATACAGTCGGTAAACAGTTGAACTATACAACACATGAATTATATACAGTCGGTAAACAAACATACGATAAACCATTGCTTCTGAACATAATTTCACCCTCGCACCAAACTCAAACTCAAACATTCGTGTATATCACACAATATCTGTATACTCAAGGACTCAATCCATATTATGAATGCTTTGTGTCAAGTGTTGATGGCGAGAAAAATAGCATTTCAGAGTGACACGTGATCACGAGACTGTATATATTTTGTTTGTTTGATTTGGAATTTCGCACAAAGCTACTCGAGGGCTATCTGTGCTAGCCGTCCCTAATTTTGCAGTGTAAGACTAGAGGGAAGGTAGCTAGTCATCACCACCCATCGCCAACTCTTGGGCTACTCTTTTACCAACGAATAGTGGGATTGACCGTCACATTATACACCCCCACGGCTGGGAGGGCGAGCATGTTTGGTGTGACGGGGATTCGAACCCCCCGATTATGAGTCGAGTGCCTTAACCACCTAGCCATGCTGGGCCTTCTGGGTCAGCGGGTGCTTTACAAACGTACAACTCTAAAACCAGCGGTTTTAGAGCGAAGTAATTCTACTTTGCTAAAACAAACACTGGTGAATGTTTCTTACCTGTAACAAAATTAACAGTCTTACAGCACGTGCACTAAAGTTTATTTAATCATATTTTCTGATTTACATAGTTGTAACATTTTTGTAGCACAATAATTATAACGTATTACAATAAACACGTAATTAAAACAAGATTCTAACAGATATAACTGAATAAGGCACACCTTTCATAATAAGGAAAACACTGGCCTGAAGACAACGAGCAGATTTCTCAGTGATACAACTGGTGATGCAGAAAGTTTAAATTTGAATTAATGTGATTGGAGAAAAGCTAGTTAACAATACGAAGGTCACGTTTTATGTTGCGTTTGAAATGACAATTGAAAGTAGTTTTGAAATTTCAGACATTTATTTTATATTAACATAAATATTTATCGCGAAAAGGAACTCGGTAGGTTTTGTGAATGTTTTGTGTCAAGTGTTAATGGAGAGTAAAATAGCATTTCACGGCGACACTTGCTCACGAGACTGTATATATAGTAATTTTGAAGAAAGGAAAACTACACTGAACAATAGCGACTTATGATTTAACAACGAGAAATCAAAGAGGGTCTCCTTGTAAGGGAAAACAAAAGAACAAGTAACACGACATACCTTATTTTTGTCAATGTTAAACAGTACTCTTTTGATAACTGAATGAATTAGACATCATAAACTTTAATATTTCCACTTTTGGTCACTAGAAGCATGTTTAAAATTCGCTTCATTTTCTTTGCTTGTTTTAGAACAGTCACATTGAGCTAACTGATATGTTCACCTACGGGAATCAAATCCCGAATTTTAGCGTTGTAAGTCACTAGACTTACCACTGTCCTACTGGAGGGCATATTGCTTTACATAGCAAGTTACTAATGTTGATCAGTATTGCACATAGAGAGGAGGTTTACTGTCTTGATGGATCTAATTCAAGAATCTAGTTAATGAACCAGAAGCCAGATAAAGAATTGTTCGTGAGGTGCATAAGTTTGTTCATGGTGTGTGTCTGATCTCCAGTTTGTTCATGGTGTATACTTTATCTTTACTTCATGATGTGTACTTTACCTACAATTTGTTCATGGTGTGTATCTTCAGTTTGTTCATGGTGTATACTTTATCTTTACTTCATGATGTGTACTTTACCTACAATTTGTTCATGGTGTGTATCTTCAGTTTGTTCATGGTGTGTACCTTACCTCTAATTTGTTCATGATATGTACCTGATCTTTTGTTTGTTTATGTTGTGTACCTTACCTTCAGTTTATGCATGGTATGTATCTGTTTTTAGTTTGTTCATGATGTGTACCTTATTTCTACTTTGTTCATTGTGTATACCTTATCTCCAGTTTGTTCATGGTATGTAGCTGATCTTCAGTTTGTTCATGGTATATACCTTATTTCCAGTTTGTTCATTGGGTGTAAGAGTTTGTTTCTGGTATGAGCATCATCTTCAGTTTGTTCATGTTGTGTACCTGATTTCCAGTTTGTTCATGATGTGTACCTTATCTCCAGTTTGTTCATTGTGTGCACCTGATTTCCAGTTTGTTCATGATGTGTACCTTATCTCCAGTTTGTTTATGGTGGGTACCCGATCTTTAGTTTATGGTGTGTCCCTTTTCACCAGTTTGTTCACGGTGTGTACCTTATTTGCAGTTTGTTCGTAGTGTGTACCTAATTTTCAGTCTGTTTATGGTGTACACCTTATTTTCGGTTTGTTCATGGTTCGTACCTGATTCTCAGTTTGTTCATGGTTCGTACCTGATTCTCAGTTTTTTCATGGTGTGTACCTGATCTTTAGTTCATGATGTGTACCTGATTTTTAGGTTGTTCATCAGTGGCGTAGCAACTATTTTTGCCGCCTGGGGCGGTCGTAAGATTTGCCCCATCCCCCGCTGGCCGTTGATAATCCGTTAACCTTCAAAATTCCAGAAAGTCCTCAAAATATTTATTTTCATTTTGGTATAAAATTTCAGATTTTTTGTTAGCTTTTTATTATTATAATTTTTTTCTATTTTTACCCCCTCAAAATGCCGCACCCTGGCACGTGCCGCCCGGGGCGGACCGCCCCTCCCGCACCCCCTTTGCTACGCCACTGTTGTTCATGGTGTGTACCTTATCTCAAATTTGTTTATGGTGTGTTCCTTATTTCTACTTTGTTCATGGTGTATACCCTATCTCCAGTTTGTTCATAGTGTGTACATTATCTTCGGTTTGTTTATGGTGTGTAATTTATCTTTAGTTCATGGTGTGTACCAGATCTTTAGTTCAGGATGTGTATATTGTTTGTATGACTCTAATTTTGTAAACTTTATAATATGTATAACACACTTTAGTGTGAAAGTACGAAGAGACTCTGTCTTTTGATATATTGGACATTGGACATACACGAAACACACTACTGAGCAAATACATACATTAGTTGTATTTAAAAACAAAATCAACAAAAACTACATCTTCGTTTTAATCTGCCAACTGGGATTTCTAGTGTAAGTGTAATTAAAATTATATATAATATAGTCACAAACAGTATGTGAAAATAAAAACATCACAAATGATCAAAATATATACAACAACATAGACAACTTTGTTAAGAAAATTTTCGATCGAAAACCAAATATTTTAAATTAACAATTTCAAGTGAATTACTTTATTGTAAAAAAAAGATATAAATTATGAGCGAATTTTGAAAGTTCAAGTCTTTATCCTGCTTGTTTTTAAAGCTTTGTGTTTTCGGAAAGATTCTCTTTCTTCACTAGCTGGAACCTCTTCTGTTGTAGGCGAAATATTAAAGGTCTCCTTGTAACTGGACAGTTCAGGTCGCAGTGGTGGAAAGTGTATTCCTTCTTTCGAAGTTCCGCGAAACGATGGTGCTGTTCGACCCAGTCCAGGAAAAATTGCTCCCGAAGATATGGTCATGTTACATTTAGATGACAGCGGAAGAGAATCCTTAGATAAGAGATCGTTTACTCTGTCAGAGCTGTTGAAGTTGTTTTCCTTTAAATGTTTCAAGTTGTTGGCAAACAATCCTCGAGCTTCAGAAAGGCTTCGACTGGCTACCTGTTGGCGAGATTTAGTCTTTGATCTGGATCTTACTCCAAAATCCCAGTCGCACGGCTCGCTCATGGTGCTAGCGAAAGAAGCATCAAGATCAGTGATGTGGAGTGGTATGAATGGCAACATGCTACCCTTTGTTGTTACCGGCCGATATTTAGAAAATTCTCCACTCTCGTCTTTTGGAAGGTTCGATATTTCATCACTTTCCATACCAGACATTCTGGTCTCTTCTACCGAATTACCATTAGCCCATTCACTCGCAAGTTTCAAATAATTTTCACTTATTTCGTCATTAGATGTGTTATCGGGTTCTTCCGCTGTTTGTTTTAAAACCTCCGTTTCCTCCTCAGGGACTTTTGAAGATTTTAGATTGCAAGAATTATTTATTCTCACTGAATCTTTTCTTGTTGGATAACTGGGACTCACAGACTCGGGCTGTGGAATACCTGTGCACGATTTGATCGAAATCTGTGACTTGGAACTCTTAGACGTATCTCGTCCCGAAGACATTGTAGCGTCAGATGTCCCTACTGAAACAGAATCTAAATCCTGAACTGTCATAGTTGGCTCTACAACCATTTGATCTATTAATAAGCTTCCACTATCTACCTGCACGTTATCCGTTAAGCTTGTCACTGTCACTGTCCTTCCGGCAGAAAGTACAAAGGTATTAGAGGGGGACTCAACTTCTTTCGTTAGTAATTTTATGCAAGTGTCATGACCGTTTTCCGTGGCCAACTGTAGAGCTGTATATCCATCATTGTTCTTGGTACCCAACTCCAAAGCTTTTTTCATGTGTTTAAAACTATTAATAAATGTAGAGATGACATCTGCGTGGCCATTCGCTGCTGCATACATAAGAGCTGTGTTCCCCTCAATGTCTTTTATTGTTGGATCTGTTTTGACCTGAAAATTAAAATAAGAAAAACATTTACTAAACCAGGAATATAAGATTGCTCTACATTTGAAAAATTTCCCAATAATACTTATGAGGCCTGGCATGGCCGAGCGCGTTAACGCGTGCACTCGTAATCCGAGGGTCGCGGGTTCGCGCCCGCGTCGCGCTAAACATGCTCGCCCTCCCACTATTCGTTGGTTAAAGAGTAGCCCAAGAGCTGGCGGTGGGTGGTGATGACTAGCTGCCTTCCCTCTAGTCTTACACTGCTAAATTAGGGACGACTAGCACAGATAGCCCTCGAGTAGCTTTGTGCGAATTTCCAAAACAAACAAACAAATAATACTTATAACAGAAGATTTCAAGTAACTTCAACTTTTAGCTCACTTTGTAAGCAGTCCGTAATGATTTGCTACAGGGTGAATAGACAGTCAACACCATTCAGCACCAACTCTTGAGTTACATTTTTATAACGAAAAGTGTAATTGACTGTATTTTTATAACGCCCTCACGGTTAGACGCTTATAATGCCCCACCGCCAAGACCGTACCAGACCTCGTGAAAAATTACAGTTTTATAGAATATTCTGAATTAGTAAAACGGAACAAGAAACCTAATACATGTATTTTATGTAACTTTTAGAACTTCTACAGTATTCCATGGAACACCAGCTTGTATTTCCTTCTCTGATTTTTAAAAATACAGAAAAATATCTTAAGTCTTAAGTTAATTTTAAGTGCTTTCGACAGTGTAAGATACGTTGACTTTTAGTTCATTCTATGAGCTCTTTGAGTAACGTAAGAAACGTAAGTTTCTACAATAAATGTGTTAAACAGTGGGAAATATTAGAGTTTTAGTTCGTAATCTGAGTTTGTTCATTACTGTAACAAACTTCAGTTTTTAGTTCACGTTCTAAACTTATTCAACAATGTAAAAAACGCCAGTTCACACTTTTCGCTTTATCAACAAATAAATTTAAATGTTTCAACTTTTAGTAAATTCTCGCTTTCAACAATACAAGAAGCGTCGACTTTAGCTCATTCTCTGAACTTTTCAACAATACAAGAAGCGTCGACTTCTAGCTCATTCTCTGAACCTTTCAACAATACAAGAAGCGTCGACTTCTAGCTCATTCTCTGAACTTTTCAACAATACAAGAAGCGTCAACTTCTAGCTCATTCTCTGAACTTTTCAACAATACAAGGAGCGTCGACTTCTAGCTCATTCTCTGAACTTTTCAACAATACAAGAAGCGTCGACTTCTAGCTCATTCTCTGAACTTTTCAACAATACAAGAAGCGTCGACTTCTAGCTCATTCTCTGAACTTTTCAACAATACAAGAAGCGTCGACTTCTAGCTCATTCTCTGAACCTTTCAACAATACAAGAAGCGTCGACTTCTAGCTCATTCTCTGAATTTTTCAACAATACAAGAAGCGTCGACTTCTAGCTCATTCTCTGAACTTTTCAACAATACAAGAAGCGTCGACTTCTAGCTCATTCTCTGAACTTTTCAACAATACAAGAAGCGTCGACTTCTAGCTCATTCTCTGAACTTTTCAACAACACAAGGAGCGTCGACTTCTAGCTCATTCTCTGAACTTTTCAACAACACAAGAAGCGTCGACTTCTAGCTCATTCTCTGAACTTTTCAACAATACAAGGAGCGTCGACTTCTAGCTCATTCTCTGAACTTTTCAACAATACAAGAAGCGTCGACTTCTAGCTCATTCTCTGAACTTTTCAACAATACAAGGAGCGTCGACTTCTAGCTCATTCTCTGAACTTTTCAACAATACAAGAAGCGTCGACTTCTAGCTCATTCTCTAAACTTTTCAACAATACAAGAAGCGTCGACTTCTAGCTCATTCTCTGAACTTTTCAACAATACAAGGAGCGTCGACTTCTAGCTCATTCTCTGAACTTTTCAACAATACAAGGAGCGTCGACTCCTAGCTCATTCTCTGAACTTTTCAACAATACAAGGAGCGTCGACTTCTAGCTCATTCTCTGAACTTTTCAACAATACAAGAAGCGTCGACTTCTAGCTCATTCTCTGAACTTTTCAACAATACAAGAAGGTCAGCTTTTGGTTCATTGTCTCAACTTTTCAACAATACAAGAAGCTTCAACTTCTAGTTGATTCTCTGAACTTTTCAACAGTACAAGAAGGTCAGCTTTTGGTTCATTCTCTCAGTTTTTCAATAACACAAGGTCAGCTTTTGGTTCATTATCTCAACTTTTCAACAATACAAGAATCGTCGACTTCTAGTTGATTCTCTGAACTTTTCAACAATACAAGAAGGTCAGTTTTTGGTTCATTATCTCAACCTTTCAACAATACAAAAATCGTCGACTTCTAGTTGATTTTCTGAACTTTTCAACAATACAAGTAGATCAGCTTTTGGTTCATTCTCTCAATTTTTCAACAACTTTTCATCGACAGTGTAAAAAAAGCTTCGATGTTAATGTATACTTTGAACTTGTTCAACAGCCTAAAAAATCTTTAGGTAGAAATGATTTCGTGAATTTATACTAAAACGTTGTAATATTTTTCAAGTATAAACTTGAAAAAATAAAATTATATGTGCTTGCATATTGGAGAAAATAACCAATTGCGTAATATCTTATGTCACATAGATTTTGGATACTTACCTGATATGTATTAATATTATAATCGTTATTAAAGCATGAAATATATTTTTAAATTCAACGATTTTTTATTTACGGAGTCTGCCGCTAGGCGGACAAGCATCGTACCTAACTCGGAGATTAATTTTAAAAATAGCAATGTGTTGCAATCAGGTAGTCGCTCTCATTCGAAAACAACTTGATAGCCTGTTGGAACGACGAAACCTGCTGGACTTTTATGGTAGGAACTGTCTGTTTCGAAATAAAGATGGAAATTAAAACTACAAAACTCTGAACTCAAACTAAGACATATTTTTAAAGTTCACTACTACAAAGTACATGTAAAATACCGGCTATAATTGTAACGAATGAAATTCTGTTGTGGTAGAGCATAAATCTGCCCCCCCCCCCGATATGATATATTTATATAAACGTGTCGTTATACTCTAATTAATTTAGTACCCCTGGGAAATTAATTGATAGAGCACTGAATACGAGCGGTAGTTACACGAATTGTTGTAAACCCAAAAGAAACGCCATTAACACCTTGAGAACGAAACGTTCAGATTATCGTATTTTGTTGTTTTGTGGTTTATTTTTGGTCTTACGTGATCTTGTCAGTCAGCCTGACCTCAACTCAGTCCCAGGTTATGAAAGACACTTTTAAGATACATAAAACTGAAACTTTCTGAGATTCACATGCTCGTCTGATGCACAGTTAAAATTTGTGATAGACCCACCTATAAAAAATAACTGGCGCCCCAGCTTTTGAGGTCCTTATAAGTCAACAGCTGAACGAGCCACAGTTCCCACGTGCACCGTAATATTACACGAAACAATCGGTAATATATTTTTATTTATTTAATAATTTCACATATTATTTTACTAACGTATTACTAATGAGATTGGGTTACGGGGATAAAGGATGAATGGGATATCCTTGCTTCAGGGCCTTCATAAGTTTATGTACACCACTGAATACAACTCACAATTGTTTAAATTCTTCATTACAGACAGACACACATATTTATATATATACGTCATCATGGGCGGGATTTGAGACCAAAATATACGACGGGGGGCAAAATATCCGACATAATTAATGTGTACATTATGTGTATGCTGCATCCCCCCAGAAGACGACTTCTCTCGTTGACTCTCATAGAAATCCTGCTTATGTAGCGTGATCGTATTGACCAATTCTAAAAAATTCGCTGTTTATACGCACACGTACTTTCTAAGTAAAACCACCTAAACAACGAACCCTAAAACATGGAAATAGCTATATAATGAATATGCAACTTGTTATGAGTTTCGTGTTCAAGGTGGTTGTCATAACAACCAGAAAGAAAAAGAAACAAAAAACAAACAAACTAGGTCATTAACAAAACGTAACCTTCTAAAAGTAAAATTTTGACCATAAAGTTTCAGACATCTGAGTACGTGTTTGTCAATAATCGCTTCCTGGAAATATCCGTTATATGCTGATATAAATACTAGCTGTTCATTTTGTTAAGTCAATGTCATATAGACCTGATGAAAAACTGGTCAGATTTGTTCATATGGCACTTTGTCGCAGTTGTTATTAAACATAAAGAAGACGCCATTTTGAGAAAATCTGCACAAATTGAAACATTAATTAATAGTTCAGTTTAACTGGTTTATCTCTCGTCGCTATGCTGTGAATATATATACAAGAATAAAAAAACTGGGATACCACATAATTTTCAAAATAAAACGCTTCATAAAAATGCGGAAAGTTTCGAATATATGTTTATTCTACAGGTGAAAGGACATTTTGTTATACAAACTAAGCTATTTGCCGAACCCGCAAAATCTTAAAGACAAAAGTTTCTCAAATGTTTTAGTCTGAAATTCCCTCTCATGAGAGCAAGAACCTTTAAATTTCATCTTTTGTAGTTTTCAGTATATAATGGATTATCTGTGCTCTGCTTACCATGGACAGCAAAAACCGTTTTTAGTGTTTTAAGTCCGCAGATATGCCTCTGCGCCACTGAGGGAGGGGGGCATAAATCTAACTAAAAATCCACAGAGAATAAGGGACATACAATAAAAGAAATAAGAGTGTAATATTATGCAGTTCTATTTTTGGGGTATTTCATAGTCTTAGAACTCTCAATCGTTAAACTTGTATTTTGTTTACAAGGAAACTTAAAGTGGCTGAGTAACGAAAACTGTACTTACTACATTTGTAGCTGATCTGTATAATGTCTTATACTGAGACAACTGGGTGTTTGAGAGAGAACTGAAAGACAAACATTTATAAAAAGGACGAATGAGTATTTTAGTAGATGAGAGTGGACCACTTCCGGAGTGACGGCTGGGTGTTGTAATAGATGTGAATGGACCGCTTATAGACGCACGACTAGGTGTTTTAGTACATGAGAGTGGACCACTTCTGAAAGCACCACTGGTGTTTTAGGATATGTGGACCACTTCCAGAGGGATGACAGGTTTTTTAATAGATGTTTCAGTAGGAAAAAGTGGACTACTTTTACAGATACGGACTGGGTGTTTCAATAGATGTGAGTGTCCACTGTGCTGTCTATAAATATAGAAATGGACCATTTTTAGTGGGGTGACCACTTCTACAAAAATGGTATGGTGCTATTGTATGTTTTATTGTCGTTAAAGGCATTCGTTGTCTATACGACCCTTTTTTTGTAAAGTTTATAAGAATTATTCTCTGTTCTCGTATGAGTTAAAGAAACATATGTAAGTTAATCATGTTCAAATTATGGGTTTATTAGAGTCAGCGTCTTCCCCACCTACACCCTCTACGTTCATCAATCTAGGTCAGTATTTCTCTCATTGTTGTCGTTCAGCCACACTAAAGCAACACAACCTTCTGTGGTCTTGTGCACGCGTCAAAACACAATAGTTTACACTACGGTTTCCAAGGATACAGGCCTATTGATTCCCAAACGTCTTTTCAGTGTAACAACTTAATCATTCGTCAGCCACATATTTAGCTCCTCTCTACTCACAGTAGAAGAGATGTACTTTTCTTACCATTTACAGGTTAAATCCACGAAAGGTCCAGACAACTTCAGATAAATAAAAATTACAAAAAGTATTTGGTATATGCGCGAACAAAGATCAACAATTCATTATTTTAAAATAAAAAATAATAAAGGAAACATGATTTTATAAGACATCCAAGGCTAAAGTTCAAAAGGGGTCAATGTGTGAGGTGTAAGACTAGGGATAAGGCAGTTAGTTTTCACCACTCACCGCCAACTCTTTTACCAACGAATAGTGAGACTGACAGTCACATTATAACTTCCCAAAGGCTGAAAAGGCAAGCATGTTTGTATGACGGGGATTCGAACCCGCAACCTCAGATTACGAGTTGAGTGCCTTAACCACCTGGTCATGCGGGCCCGTGGGGTGTAAGTGTTTGTAATGATGAATTCATCTTTCTGTCATTGAGAAAGATAATTCAAGATACTTAGGCTGTAAAAATAACTCGACCCAAATCCTTAACCTCTGATCTATTGTGACAGAAATGGTTACTATTATCGCTTTTAATATAAGCAGAAGACCAAACCTAATTGGCTTACAAAAACAGACAAGGGAGAAAATATGATAAGTCGTAAGTTTAAATTGCGGTGCGATAATTTACCCAACTATTGGAAAGATAAGATTTCATTAAAAAAGTATTTTTTATTAGAAACAATAAGGTAATAATGATAAAACAATCAGTGTGTTATTTTTTCGTTTTTAAGTGTGTTAAAATACAATGTGAGAATAGAGATTTAGTCCTAAAAGGATTCTGCTGGTTTTCATTGAAGGCAAAGAGAAAGCCAGTCCTTTACATTTATTTATTTTTATCTTCAGATTTTAGGTCTGGCATAGCCAGGTAGGCGTTCGACTCTTAATTCGAGGGTCGCGGGTTCGAATCCCCGTCACACTAAACATGCTCGCTCTTTCAGCTGTGGGGGCGTTATAATCCCACTGTTCGTTGGTAAAAGAGTAGCCCAAGAGTTGGCGGTGATGACTAGCTGCCTTTTCTCTAGTCTTACACTGCTAAATTAGGGACGGCTAATGCAGATAGCCCTCGTTTAGCTTTGTGAGAAATTCAAAACAAACCAAACTCTTCAAATTTTAGAAGATGACACATTGGTAATTTTCCTAACCTTCAAATTCCGATGTGGAATTATGTAGCTACTGTACTCTTAGTGTTACATAAAAGGAATAATAAATTTAAACTGTAATAATCTTTAAGATTGGACGAGATTTTCCCCTTGGGTTAAAGGGAAGGTCATAGATAGGAGAATCAGAAACCAACAATTTCTTTGGAGAGTGGGGAAAAATACCCAATAATGTTTATTACCAATATTCATGTTATGTATAACTATACATAAGATCATGCCTTTTCAAAGGTTCGGGTCATTTTTATCTTTTGAAGCCCCTGGCTAGAATTTTTTGTATCTTTGTTATATGTGTCTTTATAGAAAAGCCATATCGGGGTATCTGCTGAGTCCACCGAGAAGAATCAAACCACTAATTTTAGCGCTCTAAATCTGTACTCTTACTGTTGCACCAGCGGGGTACGTCTTTGTTATGCTCGAAGCTACCCAAAGGGCCATCTGTGCTTTGCCCACCAGGAGCATCAAAACTCGATTTCTAGCAGTATAAGTCCACTGTATCACAAGGGGTCTGACCATAATAAAAGTAAAAATTGATGACAAATATAAACAAAATAAGAGAATAATTAGCCCAAATGAAAATTGAAACATTATCTGTATATTTCATTTACAACTCTAAGCTGAATGTGTCATATTTTGGTCTGATTGGGAGGCGCAAAAAAAAAAAAAAGTCGCAAAACTTAAATGCAAAAACACAACAAGCGTCTAAGATTGAGACTCTTTTTGAGATTACGGCCTAGGCCAAATGTCCACTTTGGTTCCACTTGTAACTGGCCCTGTACACACGTATAACACACTCGTAACTGGCTCTGTACACACGTATAACACACTTGTAGCTGGCCCTGTACACACGTATAACACACTTGTAACTGGCCCTGGCCACACGTATAACACACTTGTAACTGGCCCTGTACACACGTATAACACACTTGTAACTGGCCCTGTACACACAGTAGATACAATACAATACGTATGTGTATAGTACATCTAACACAGTAGATACAATACAATACGTATGTGCATAGTACATCTAACACAGTAGATACAATACAATACGTATGTGCATAGTACATCTAACACAGTAGATACAATACAATACGTATGTGCATAGTACACCTAACACAGTAGATACAATACAATACGTATGTGTATAGTACATCTAACACAATAGATACAATACAATACGTATTATACAAAGAACACAAGATGTAAAGTACATTAACCACAATATTTATAGCACTTGTAACACTATAATGTGGTACAGGTAAGACAATATGTATAATTCATATAACACAATATGCATAGTACAGGTTACGCAGAATGTAAAGTAACAGTAAATGTTATATATATAACACAGGTAACACAGTACATATAATAGTATCACATACAGTAATGTAAAGTAACAGTAAATGTTATATATATAACACAGGTAACACAGTACATATAATAGTATCACATACAGTAATGTAAAGTAACAGTAAATGTTATGTATAACACAGGTAACACAGTACATATAATAGTATCACATACAGTAATGTAAAGTAACAGTAAATGTTATGTATAACACAGGTAACACAGTACATATAATAGTATCACATACAGTAATGTAAAGTAACAGTAAAGGTTATATATATATATCACAGGTAACACAGTACATATAATAGTATCACATACAGTAATGTAAAGTAAAAGTATATGTTATATATATATCACAGGTAACACAGTACATATAATAGTATCACATACAGTAATGTAAAGTAACAGTAAATGTTATATATATAACACAGGTAACACAGTACATATAGCAGTAAATGTTATATATATAACACATGTAACACAGTACATATAACAGTAAATGTTATATTTATAACACAGGTAACACAGTACATATAACAGTAAATATTATATATATAACACAGGTAACACAGTACATATAACATACAGTGTACACGTAGTACTGCACGCAATACTTGTAGTGGAAACACCATACAAATACCATATAAACACCAAACAAACACCATACAAAAGATAAATAAATAACTGTCTTCCTAAATAATCAACAGCAGTGACGTCACTGAAGTCAACTTAAGGCTTGCACTACAAAGATTTTCTTTGTACTGGGAAACACCAAACAACCAGCTGAGAGAATCAGTTCATAATGAGTAAACACCAAACAACCAGCTGAGAGAATCAGTTCGTAATAAGTAAACACCAAACAACCAGCTGAGAGAATCAGTTCGTAATAAGTAAACACCAAACAACCAGCTGAGAGAATCAGTTCATAATGAGTAAACACCAAACAACCAGCTGAGAGAATCAGTTCGTAATGAGTAAACACTAAACAACCAGCTGAGAGAATCAGTTCGTAATAAGTAAACACCAAACAACCAGCTGAGAGAATCAGTTCATAATGAGTAAACACCAAACAACCAGCTGAGAGAATCAGTTCGTAATGAGTAAACACCAAACAACCAGCTGAGAGAATCAGTTCGTAATAAGTAAACACCAAACAACCAGCTGAGAGAATCAGTTCATAATGAGTAAACACCAAACAACCAGCTGAGAGAATCAGTTCGTAATGAGTAAACACCAAACAACCAGCTGAGAGAATCAGTTCGTAATAAGTAAACACCAAACAACCAGCTGAGAGAATCAGTTCATAATGAGTAAACACCAAACAACCAGCTGAGAGAATCAGTTCATAATGAGTAAACACCAAACAACCAGCTG
Organism: Carcinoscorpius rotundicauda; assembly: GCA_011833715.1. Taxonomy (NCBI): domain Eukaryota; kingdom Metazoa; phylum Arthropoda; class Merostomata; order Xiphosura; family Limulidae; genus Carcinoscorpius; species Carcinoscorpius rotundicauda. Next base: position 145,321,962 of record CM022393.1, read on the forward strand.
AGAGAATCAGTTCGTAATGAGTAAACACTAAACAACCAGCTGAGAGAATCAGTTCGTAATAAGTAAACACCAAACAACCAGCTGAGAGAATCAGTTCGTAATAAGTAAACACCAAACAACCAGCTGAGAGAATCAGTTCATAATGAGTAAACACCAAACAACCAGCTGAGAGAATCAGTTCGTAATGAGTAAACACTAAACAACCAGCTGAGAGAATCAGTTCATAATGAGTAAACACCAAACAACCAGCTGAGAGAATCAGTTCGTAATGAGTAAACACTAAACAACAGGCTGAGTTAATCAGTTCGTAACAAGTAAAATTACTTTCCGCCTTTAGATTTACAAAAAAAACCCAACATGTTTCAGATCTTGACGGAATTAGAGATTGACAATCAGAGGAAATTAAGAAGAGAAACACATTTTCAGTAAGTCGAATTTGTAGGGAATTCACTATAAAATCACGTGACTCTTTAACGATCTTTAATGATTAAAAACTTGGTTTTTAAAATATGGATTCAACACACCGTTCTAACATAAGATTCTGAGTAGGCTGTCTCTATATTGTCTGGTGGTCAGATTCTGAGTAGGCTGTCTCCATGTTGTCTGGTGGTCAGATTCTGAGTAGGCTGTCTCTATGTTGTCTGGTGGTCAGATTCTTAGTAGGCTGTCTCAATGTTGTCTGGTGGTCAGATTCTGAGTAGGCTGTCTCCATGTTGTCTGGTGGTCAGATTCTGAGTAGGCTGTCTCCATGTTGTCTGGTGGTCAGATTCTGAGTATGCTGTCTCCATGTTGTCTGGTGGTCAGATTCTGAGTATGCTGTCTCCATGTTGTCTGGTGGTTTTTGGTTTGACGAGCAAAAGACCTACATTTATCATGTTTGGAGGTACTGAAACTAATATCTAATTTGTATGCAAAACAATTTGAAAACTGGTCTGATACATTGAGCCTGACTCCACTACAAAGTTAGGATATACGAGTCTTCCTATTTTATTTTTGGCAGGTTCCTGAAGGTTGGAGACTGACACCAATATTACTCATATTTTTAGAGCTGACGATAAAAGTTGTTCTGAAAATTTAAAATCAGATTTATTTCTGTTGTGGAAAAAATCTAGAGGATCTGATAAAAGAAGTTCTACAAAAATTATTTAATAAACTACAATAAATTTAAATTTTGTTTTTGAATTTTGCTCAAAGCTACTCGAGGGCTATCTGTGCTAGTCGTCCCTAGTTTAGTAGTGTAAGGCGAGAGGGAAGGCAGCTAGTCATCATCACCCACCGCCAACTTTTGGGCTACTCTTTTACCAACGAATAGTGGGATTGACTGTCACATTATAACGCCCCTACGGCTGAAAGGGCGATCATGTTTGGCGCGACGGGGATGCGAACCCGCGACCCTCAGAATACGAGTCGCACGCCTTAACGCCCTTAGCCATTCCGGGCCTCATATATTTAAGTAAAAGCTAGCTCAGATTCATCGAAAGGAAATTTTGCCATATTATATTTTTTGTTTTATATTTTTTGAATACTTTTCTTGTTACCTGGATAACAGAAAAAGTAAGGATTAACGTGACCAGATTATCAAAAGTTTCGATAAGCTGCCACACAAAATATCAGCAAAGAAAACTACATCCATAAAATCTGGGGTAAAATTTAGTTACTTGGGTTATAGGGTGATTTGATGGAAGACTTATATGTTTCTTATCATATAGCTTTGTCCATTTAAATTAATCACATATTGATAATTACTGTTTATTTCTTTTCTTATTTACGTTAATCAGATATGGGTAATTACTCTTAATTTCTTTTATTATTTACGTTAATCACATATTGATGATTACTCTTTATTTATTTTCTTATTTACATTAGGGTTTGATTCCCCTTGGTGGGCTGAGCAGATAGCCCGATGTGGCTTTGCTATAAGAAACACACACACACACACACACACACTTATTTACATTAATCAGGTGTGGATGATTACTGTTTATTTCTTTTCTTGTTTACATTAATCACATATCGATAATTACTGTTTATTTCTTTTCTTATTTACATTAATCACATATCGATAATTACTGTTTATTTCTTTTCTTATTTATATTAATCACATATCGATAATTACTCGTTATATCTTTTCTTATTTACATTAATCACATATCGATAATTACTGTTTATTTCTTTTCTTATTTACAATAATCACATATTCAAAATTACTGTTTATTTATTTTATTATTTACATTGATTATATGTTTATAATTTTGCTTCCTTAGTGTTCACTATAAAGTTAAACGATGGATTATATCTGCTCTGCCCAACACGAGTATTGAAACCAAACATTCAGCCTCATAAGCCCTCAGGTTTACCAGTGAGCCACACAGTCAAGAAGATAATTAGTGTAGTTTGTTAATGGCATTAAACCGTATACTGAAGGTGTTGAGATCACACATTAAGTTTTGATTGAGTTAAAGAGTTGAACAGGTATTTGGCAAACAAACATTAATTATAGTAAGTCGAAGAAAATGCATTTTGATTATTACAAGTTGGTTCACACATTGAATGTGTATGGAAATCTCATGAATAGCGTGACTGAAGAAAAAGATCCTGGTATAGTGGTGGATAAGTTTCTTAAGCCATCAAGGGGGGTGCTCTGTTACTAGTAAGATATTTATTAGGCTTACTACGTACAGCTGAAAACCTGACCATAGCCGACCATAATATTATACCGCCCCATTCCTGAAAGGGTGAGCATGTCTGGTGATAGAATTCGAACCAAGAACCTGCAATGAGAATCGGGTGTTCGGCTCCATTAGACTCCTATATGGAGGTTTAAAAACATTTAATGTTATTAGTACTTAATTAAGAAACTGTAGTACACAAGTTTGAGATTTAGGAAGTAGAAGCAAAGTTCTCGATGGTGTTTATTTTCCTAAATGATTTATGGTATGAGTTACCAGCAGTATTGATGAAGGAAAACAGTTTACAAGAGTTTAAAGGTGAAATTTACAGAAAAAAGAAAACTTTGCAGTCAAGAGAACTACTCATACTGACTAACTTTGCAGGTTCACATTTTTTATAAAAAATATGTGCTAATAAATGAAACATAGAACTTCGTGCAGATAGAGCCCTTTCCGAGCGGCAAATCGAACGTTTTAGTTTTTACGTTTGCCGCTAGAAAAAGTACTGTGACGAAATAGTTGCCAAACAAACCGCCAGCGCCGTTGAATGTAAATAAACATGGCCAGTGCATACAGAGAAACGGAGGCGGAGTCTGTTTTGACTTTATGTTCTGAACAGTGTCAAGTAGCGCCATATCAATTCGAACCTACTCTGAATGAACCTAGAACGGTTACTTTTGACACAGATCTGACTAGTTCTGGTGATGAGGACAGTTCCACGAGCGAGATTTCCGGAACTGTGAGTGATACTGATAGCGCCCAGGCCGGTTGCGAGTCGGTCATACCTCCAATGGAAGAATGGTAACCTTAAGACATGACAACAAATATGGTCTGTATTATTTCACGTGCAATTTTAAGCATCTCAAAACCTGTCTGGTGTTTATAAATTATTGGTATCACAGACTGGGTTTTATTTGTTTATACTTTTCCGACTATGGTAACTATGGCCCTTCCATAATCATTGTACCGGGTATTTATGATTCGTAACATGATGGTGGGGACAATCCTGTCTACTGCCGATGGTTTTTTAGTCTCAACCTGCCTGGCTTGAAATCCACAAATCCAAAACAGTGGGATCCAACACACAATATGAGAGTTCAAAGTGACCTTCACAAAGCTTTGCATGGTGTAAAGGTGTCCAGTTCTTCCTATTGACCCACTGTCGCCACCTTGCCGGTTCCTTCTTCTTGCACGGAAACGAAAAGAAGCTTTTGTCCGATGCCGAACCGTTTTTACAACCATAAGTAACGCAGTAAAACATGTTATCATAAAACAAACATAAAGTAGCAATATTAAGACAAAAAATAGTCTCACAAAGTATGTAATCCGAAAAAAGCACCGATAAATTTACATAAAACACCAGCATTGAAAGGAACAAAATGGTCGGCGCGTAACGAAGCGTGTTTGGCAACTGTTATGTCATAGTTATAAAACGTCACGGAAACAGCCGAACGACCGAGAGGAACTTGAGTTCGAGGACCCGCATATTTTGTTTCATTTTTAACTCAAAAACTAAAGTGTTTAAAAATATAGCAACCACACAGAAATTATACCGAACCAAAGTAAAGTTTCTAAGGTAATTATTAAATATGTTGAAAATTCGTCTTTAAGAAAAGGCGAAGTTAATAACTAGTTGCTAACCCTTACTTTGCCATTTCACTATATAATATATTCCATATCAGTGTTAGCTCCCGATGTACTCCTTTATATTAAAAAGTAAATTAAAGCTTTTGTTGTAGCTTAGTTCTCTCGTTAATAAACCCGTTTATATTTTATTTGGTAAAAATAATTCAAAGTTTAGTCCACGTAACGATATTATATTATTTCCTTTAGAGTTTGTAGTTAGCTTAAAAACTGAACGCTGCCGTAAACTGCTGGAGGCCTGTGTAACAAATTACGCTAAGGTGAAAACAAATTGATTTACTTTACAAAGTAACTATGGTAGTTAACAAACTGAACTGAATCACACTCTATCTTAAAAAAACACTCTTCACACCTCACAACTGCATTATATTTATATAGTAACTTCTAATTTAGTATAATAAGTCATTTTCTTACAGTTTCCTGAATGTTCTAGGTCTATCTTTTGATTTAAAATGTTGTTGCTACGATTTACAGCTCCCTCTAGTTACCATTTAAGTAACAACATTAAAAATATAGTGTTCAGCACTTTTACTTGACATTCTCATATGAACTACAAATTCGAGTGATCCATCTATTAAGAATGAAAGCAAAAAAAAAACCGGAAATAAATGGTAATTGTAATATATAACTCACCACGAACGTGTTATTACAGTTAGGTTTAGTTTACTTTTTAAAATCCCTTTATATTTTATCTAAGGATATGCTATACCAGTTTGTATGAACATTGAACTAACATACTGTTCAGTGTTCCAACACTGGAGATTTGCTCTGCAGTAGCTTTCAGTTAACATTCTTTTATTACACAAGAAAAAACAGTAAAGTTACAAAATACTGGTATTAAGTACCAGTTCTAGTCAGCGAAGCTACAAAATACTGGTATTAAATGTCATTTCCAGTCAGCGAAGTAACAAAATACTGGTATTAAGTACCACTTCCAGTCAGCGAAGTAACAAAATACCGGTATGAAGTACCACTTCCAGTCAGGGAAGCTACAAAATACCGGTATTAAGTACCACTTCCAGTCAGCGAAGCTACAAAATACTGGTATTAAGTACCACTTCCAGTCAGCGAAGTAACAAAATACTGATATTAAGTACTAGTTCCAGTCACTGAAGCTACAAAATACTAGTATTAAGTACCAGTTCCAGTCAGCGAAATTACAAAATACTGATATTAAGTACTAGTTCCAGTCACTGAAGCTACAAAATACTGGTATTAAGTACCAGTTCTAGTCAGCGAAGCTACAAAATACTGGTATTAAATGTCATTTCCAGTCAGCGAAGTAACAAAATACTGGTATTAAGTACCATTTCCAGTCAGCGAAGTAACAAAATACCGGTATGAAGTACCACTTCCAGTCAGGGAAGCTACAAAATACCGGTATTAAGTACCACTTCCAGTCAGCGAAGCTACAAAATACTGGTATTAAGTACCACTTCCAGTCAGCGAAGTAACAAAATACTGATATTAAGTACTAGTTCCAGTCACTGAAGCTACAAAATACTAGTATTAAGTACCAGTTCCAGTCAGCGAAATTACAAAATACTGGTATTAAATACTAGTTCCAGTCAGCGAAGTAACAAAATACCTGTATTAAGTACTAGTTCCAGTCAGGAAAGCTACAAAATACCGGTATTAAGTACTAATTCCAGTCAGGGAAGCTACAAAATACTGGTATTAAGTACCAGTTCCAGCAGCGAAGCTACAAAATACTGGTATTAAGTACTAGTTCCAGTCAGGGAAGCTACAAAATACTGGTATTAAGTACCACTTCCAGTCAGCGAAGTAACAAAATACTGATATTAAGTACTAGTTCCAGTCACTGAAGCTACAAAATACTAGTATTAAGTACCAGTTCCAGTCAGCGAAATTACAAAATACTGGTATTAAATACTAGTTCCAGTCAGCGAAGTAACAAAATACCTGTATTAAGTACTAGTTCCAGTCAGGAAAGCTACAAAATACCGGTATTAAGTACTAATTCCAGTCAGGGAAGCTACAAAATACTGGTATTAAGTACCAGTTCCAGCAGCGAAGCTACAAAATACTGGTATTAAGTACTAGTTCCAGTCAGGGAAGCTACAAAATACTGGTATTAAGTACCACTTCCAGTCAGCGAAGTAATAAAATACTGGTATTAAGTATCAATTCCGAAAAGTGAAATTTCTATGATATTCACTCGAAACTAGGCCCAGCATGGCCAGGTGGGTTAATGCGTTTGACTTGTAATACGAGGGTTGCCGGTTCGAATTCTGGTCGCACCAAACATGCTCGCCCCTTTAAGCCGTGGGGGCGTTATAATGTGACTGTCAATTCCACTATTTGTTTGTAAAAGAGTAGCCCAAGAGTTGGTAGTGGATGATGATGACTAGCTGCCTCCCTCTAGGTCTTACACTGCTAAATTAAGGATGGCTAGTGCAGAGAGCCCTTGAGTAGCTGTGCACGAAATTTTAAAAACAAACACTAAAGTGTTACATATATATGGTGATTTACTCGGTCACTGCTGTATTACACTCATAATGCTGATATGAAACCTTGGTTTATACTGTGTTACACTCATGATACTAACTTGAAACCTCGGTTTATACTGTGTTACATTCATGATGCTAACTTGAAACCTCGGTTTATACTGTGTTACACTCATGATGCTAACTTGAAACCTCGGTTTATACTGTGTTACACTCATGATGCTAAAGTTACATCTTAATTTCTGGTATTAAAAGTCACTTACAGTTAATGAATGTTCAGCGCACTACATTTAACTATTAGCTCTAGTGAGCGACCTCACAATAGACTCCTCTTCACTACCAACCACCCCTCTGTCTGGTAAGTACTACGTTACCAATATTCCTTGTTTTGAAGTATTAGTTCTAGTGAGCGACCTCACAATAGACTCCTCTTCACTACCAACCACCCCTCTGTCTGGTAAGTACTACGTTACCAATATTCCTTGTTTTGTATATTTATTCCATTTTATTGAATATTTCTCTATGCGTTCTTCCCTATTCCATATTTTGTTGTCATAGTTTTACATACATTTTATTGGATGCTTTATTGACTGTATGCAGTTTTATTTTTGTTACTAAAGGGTCTCTATTATGTCTGTTCAAAATACTTACGTTCATAGGCATTACCATCTATTTTTGAAGTTTTTGGAGAGAAAAAATATTTTTTTCACCTCTCTGACTGCACCCTCTATAGTGACACGTACTAACTGTTCCAATATGTATATTTGCATAAATTACTACTAATATGAATTTAGGTTTGTTTGAAGCTTTAGTAACCATTACTTTAACTGGCACAAGCAATTTAAAGTGGACGGCCTGGTTAGGGCACTCGACTCGTAATCTGAGGGTTGAGGGTTCGAATCCCCGTCACACAAAACATGCTCGCCATCTCAGTCGTGGGGCGTTATAGTGGAGTCACGGTGAGCCCACTATTCGTTGGTAAAAGAGTAGCCCAAGAGTTGGCGGTGGGTGGTGATGACTAGTTGCCTTCCCTCCAGTCTTACACTGCTTGATAGCCCTTGTGTAGCTTTACACGAAATTAAAAAAACAAACCAACGTAACGTGTTAACAAATACAAATGATAGGTGGGTGAATAGTAACCGCTTTTTGTTGGCGATGGTTTACATTTTTATTATAGAATTTGTATTATTTTAATAAGAAAAGAAGCAACTGAAGTATTACAGTTACCTGAGAACCTCAACTGATATATTACTTTACCTGAGAACTTCAACTAAAATATTACAGTTACCTGAGAACTTCAACTAAAATATTACAGTTATCTGAGAACCTCAACTGAAATATTACTTTACCTGAGAACCTCAACTGAAATATTACTTTACCTGAGAACCTCAACTGAAGTATTACAGTTACCTGAGAACCTCAACTGATATATTACTTTACCTGAGAACCTCAACTGAAGTATTACTTAACCTGAGAACTTCAACTAAAATATTACAGTTACCTGAGAACCTCAACTGAAGTATTACTTTACTTGAGAACTTCAACTAAAATATTACAGTTATCTGAGAACCTCAACTGAAATATTACTTTACCTGAGAACTTCAACTAAAATATTACAGTTACCTGAGAACCTCAACTGAAATATTACTTTACCTGAAAACCTCAACTGAAGTATTACAGTTACCTGAGAACCTCAACTGAAGTATTACAGTTACCTGAGGACCTCTAAAACTGACGTTTAACCATTCCTTTTACTTAATTTGTATGAAAAATAAATCAAACATTTTCGGTCTTAGATTTCGATTTTCTGAGAATATAATTAATATAATATAATTCAAATTATTTTGTGTTTATTTGTTTCTTGGATTTTGCGCAAAGTTACGAGGGTTATCTGCGCTATCCGTCTCTAATTTCGAAGAGGGAAAGCAGCTAGTCAACAACACTCACCGTCTACTCTTGCCAGACTGAGTAGTAAGATTTCACTGTCATTGTTATAACATACTACTGCTGGGATGTGCTCAACACAAATTAGTTGGGTGGTAAATGGGTTCGAACCATGAACCTCAGTTCCACGGTTTGGTACACTGACCACTAGGCCACGCTCAGCAGAGTTACTCCATGAACAATCCAAGCTTAATTGAGGCATTAAATCAGTTGTCTTGACAACTCTTTACTAAATAAAAAAAAATATTTGTTTGTTTGCATCTTTAATCAGTTTATAAAATTTTACCGAGACTTACGTTATCCAATAGCATAAGAACTACGTCCGTTTGTCCTCTGATACATCCGTGCATGAGAGCCGTGAGTCCTTGCCAGTCTTGAAAATTGGGGTCGGCTCCTGCGTCCAGGAAAAGTCTGTCCAGTTTAGAACGATTCTTACAGTCTTCCACATAGATGGACGTGCAAATCAGTGGTGTTTGACCACGCTCATTACGACTGTTTACGTCGACTCCGGCTTCAACCAATAGCAAAGCTTGCCGATAACGCTTGTTTTTAATTGCTTCGAACAGAGCGTACTGTCCTGGGGTCCGGTTGACCCCTCCAAAGGCCGCCATTGTGTCGACCACGGGATCTAATAAGTGATATCTGATCGCCAGCTTGTAAATATTAATAACAAAGAAACGTTTAAACAAACAAAGAAACAAAACTGAATTAACGAGTTTTGAGACTTTATAGTAAAGTAAGAATTCTTAACTGTCTTACACAGAAATTAAACAGAAACCACTGTCCTTGTTGAGACCCAAAGTATTATTTAAATACTTTAGCTGCGCAAGTAGTGTCATCTGTAGCCTAAGTTACTTCTCCCTTACTTTCTCACATCTTGAAAGAGTCGTTACCACGAAACAGGCTCGACAACAACAAACACTTGGTGATTCTGTTCCACTCTGTGCGCAGCTAAAGTAGCAGTGGTACAGGTCCAGCCCACGTGTATTCATTGATCAACCATAGCAACAATACTTAAGATGTGACAATGTTTACGTTTGTCCCGTTTCCAAACGCACACCGCAGCCAATGAGCTTATGGCATTTTATATTTCGACAAATGCATGTTCTTTGAGCTGAGAATATAGTTTTTCACACTTTCATATGGTTACATGTAAAGTTAAAAAGGCCTTCAAAAGATATTTAACGTTTAATTTAAAACAAAAATATCAATTAGTCTCTACTTATGTTTCCCCCAATGGCTCTGCTGTAAGCTTGAAAACTGATAACAGAGACATTTGGGACTACAGACTCTTGGTGGTCACAGATAGGTCATTGCGTTGTTTCAAACTTTACATTAATGAAATTAGAAACTTGCATCTAGTATGAAAGATACAAACCTTCAGTTAAAGCACCGAAGTCAAATAAACACTGAGTAGGAGCTACGGATTCCTGTTGATTGAATTTCATTCTTTAAATGAACAGGCTTAAGCCATAGAAAGGCTAGCAGGACTGTTATATTTAGGAATATCACTGAATCTTGAGGGTCTGAATAAATGAACAGGCTTAAGCCATAGAAGGGCTGGCAGGACTGTTATATTTAGGAATATCACTGAATCTTGAGGGTCTGAATAAATGAACAGGCTTAAGCCATAGAAGGGCTAGCAGGACTGTTATATTTAGGAATATCACTGAATCTTAAGGGTCTGAATAAATGAACAGGCTTAAGCTATAGAAGGACTAGCAGGACTGTTATATTTATGAATATCACTGAATCTTGAGGGTCTGAATAAATGAACAGGCTTAAGCCATAGAAGGGCTAGCAGGAGTGTTATATTTAGGAATACCACTGAATCTTGAGGGTCTGAATAAATGAACAGGCCTAAACCATAGAAGGGCTAGCAGGAGTGTTATATTTAGGAATATCACTGAATCTTGAGGGTCTAAATAAATGAACAGGCTTAAGCCATAGAAAGGCTAGCAGGACTGTTATATTTAGGAATATCACTGAATCTTGAGGGTCTAAATAAATGAACAGGCTTAAGCCATAGAAGAGCTAGCAGGATGTTATATTTAGGAATATCACTGAATCTTGAGGGTCTGAATAAATGAACAGGCTTAAGCCATAGAAGGGCTAGCAGGACTCTTATATTTAGGAATATCACTGAATCTTGAGGGTCTAAATAAATAAATAGGCTTAAGTCATAGAAGGGCTGACAGGACTGTTATATTTAGGAATATCACTGAATCTTGAGGGTCTAAATAAATGAACAGGCTTAAGCCATAGAAAGGCTAGCAAGACTGTTATATTTAGGAATATCACTGAATCTTGAGGGTCTAAATAAATGAACAGGCTTAAGCCATAGAAGGGCTAGCAGGACTGTTATATTTAGGAATATCACGGAATCTTGAGGGTCTAAATAAACGAACAGGCTTAAGCCATAGAAGGGCTAGCAGGACTGTAAAATTTATGAATATCACTGAATCTTGAGGGTCTAAATAAATGAACAGGCTTAAGCCATAGAAGGGCTGACAGGACTGTTATATTTAGGAATATAACTAAATCTTGAGGGTCCGAATAAATGAATAGGCTTAAGCCATAGAAGGCTAGCAAGGACCTGTTAATAATTTAGGAAATATCACTGAAATCTTGAGGGTCTGAAATAAATGAACGAGCTTAAGGCCATAGAAAGGCTAGCAAGACTGTTATATTTAGGAATATCACTGAATCTTGAGGGTCTAAATAAATGAACAGGCTTAAGCCATAGAAGGGCTAGCAGGACTGTTATATTTAGGAATATCACTGGATCTTGAGGGTCTAAATAAATGAACAGGCTTAAGCCATAGAAGGGCTAGCAGGACTGTAAAATTTATGAATATCACTGAATCTTGAAGGTCTGAATAAATGAACAGGCTTTTAGCCATAGAAGGGCTAGCAGGACTGTTATATTTAGGAATATCACTGAATCTTGAGGGTCTGAATAAATGAACAGGCTTAAGCCATAGAAGGGCTAGCAGGACTGTTATATTTAGGAATATCACTGGATCTTGAGGGTCTAAATAAATGAACAGGCTTAAGCCATAGAAGGGCTAGCAGGACTGTAAAATTTATGAATATCACTGAATCTTGAAGGTCTGAATAAATGAACAGGCTTTTAGCCATAGAAGGGCTAGCAGGACTGTTGTATTTAGGAATATCACTGAATCTTGAGGGTCTGAATAAATGAACAGGCTTAAGCCATAGAAGGGCTAGCAGGACTGTAAAATTTATGAATATCACTGAATCTTGAGGGTCTGAATAAATGAACAGGCTTAAGCCATAGAAGGGCTAGCAGGAGTGTTATATTTAGGAATATCACTGAATCTTGAGGGTCTGAATAAATGAACAGGCCTAAGCCATAGAAGGGCTGAAGGTGTGAATATAAATACAAGCTTGAATCGTAGCTGAGTTTTCAGGACTGATATATATCGTGATATCACTGGATTGTGAATAATTCAGAATCATGAGGGTCTGATAAATCCGTCGGGGGGAAAAAAAAGAGATGCTCGTTTGAAACGTGCTGTTGAATTTATTTTCGTTGAAAGGCAATCTTATAAATTATTATTAAGATTATTTGGTATTGAGTCATCTTATATTTTGTTGCAACTTTATTAAAAATAAACTGTTTTTTTCAAAGTCTGTAAGTGATGAGTTTGCATTTCTAGTGATGAAAAAATAGAAAATGTTATATGGCCTAACTGCACATTAACTGCAGGTTTACCAATTGTTAAGTATAAATTAATAAAATAATAGTACCCATAATTTTAGTATTTGGCCTTTTAGGCTTTAAAGACACTTTATGTAAATTAAATGATACATCTGTCCTTACGTCAGGTGGAGGGAAATTATTCATTCGGGCCAACCGCCTACACTGTTACTTTTATCTAAATGTCGGAGTTCCACTTTTATGTACGAACAGTGTAGTATATTGCATGTTCGAACCTTGGACCCAATAATCTGCAACCCAGCACGCTTAAAGGTTTAGCTGTACCGTTACTGATGAGCGTTTAAAAGGTTCGTTGTACAAGAGAGCTGGACAACTAGATTTTGAAATATTATTTTATTACGGCTTTTCAATTTATTCTTCAGTTTAATAGTGACCACTTGTTAACTTTCGTGAAAATGTTTAAAGAACTATGATTCGTTACAGGCATATGATTCTCTCGTGTCCGTATAGATTATTTATAACAGCTGCCTTCTAATTTCGATAATTTAGTAATGAGTTTTGAAAATGAGATGGTTAAAGTGTAAACCTCTTCCCTTGTAAAACCACAGGTGTAGCTTAGCAGTTAACATCCTAAACTTCGGTTTGAGAGGTTTCAGATTCGAGGCATGATGCCATTGAGGACACTCCACAATTTAGCTGCGAGTGCTTCATAATTATGACAGTTAGTCACCTTACTGGGGTTAAAAAGGGCCTCTTAACTTGCTACACAATATGATTTAATTAGAGCCAAATTACATGAATCTAACGAGCTTCCTGAGTGGATATTTAGCCCATGCGATAGATAATCCCAAGTGGTAAAAAATTTAAATATGACGGAAAGTTCTACAGAGATGGAAACAGACACGTGATGTAGGTAAAAAAAACCATTTTATTATTTTTTTTCTTATTTCAAGTTAACATCAGTTCATCACGAACTCGGTATATTCAACTGTCTTAAATCTAATTGTCCAAAATAGACACATAAAGCTTTTGACTAACAACTGCATTCACTAACGTTAAGATAATCTAGTAAGAAGTAAATATACTATATAAAGTAGTCTTAGTATGTTCCAAACAATGCATTCACATTGGCAAAAATTTCCAACTAGATTAAGTTTCACACAAAATGAGTTATTGCAACAAGTGTGCTATAAAACAAACAAACAAAACCTCTCTAAAATTTCACATTACACTTAGTAATGACTCGTAGCACCAAACGTTAGAACTTTAAGATTTTGGCTAAAATAAAGAAATCTTGTTGAACAAATCAACATCAAAGACGCGACAGGATACACTCCAGAAGACTGTGAAACATCATCGAACTACTTTAAATAAAAGAAAACTACAGATTTAAACTTATTTTCATTATATAACAGTTTTGACAACTTTTATTAAGGAAAACAAAATAAATGCACTTATATAAGAAATTGTAATTTGCGTAGCAAATTTCTAAGGCGGTGAAGTTACAGGTAAGTTTTTATTGTTGTTGCAGCGCAAAGCTACACAGTTGGACTATTTGCGCTTTATTCACCGCAAGGAGAAGTCCGACTTTTAGCAGTGTTATTCCTTAATGCTGACCCACCAAAATCTCGAAAGAATACAACAAAATAAGTAAACTAATTATTAAAGCCGAAAAGGTGGCAAAACCTTGACAACCAATAGGTCTAACATTTGCCATAAAATGCATATTTTGTTTCTCAACATTCCTCCTAATCTAACCATTCAGACCTCTATCTAAGCAAAAATAATATTTCAGACTCAACTTTTGTCGACCACAAGCCACTGCTCAAGAGATCTTTTAATCAGTATCAGGATTTGACTAATTTTTGTTCTGAAGTGAAAACGCTAAAACCCGTCCATCTTATATGGAAAGTTTTTATCACAACCTTATTCTTTACACTTGTGCTTGGACAAGGTCACACTGCCAACATTTATTAAGTCGAAACTGTTATTTAACTATGAATAAATTGAATATATTTCTCTCGTAGCCGCCAAATATGCAGACTTTTGGAAGAAACATTCAGTTTTTCAATGCATGCTAATTTTGGCTTAACATTTTCAAGTTTCTTTGCAAAACCTTTACGTTGAACCTTACAATTAGAAATACACAAAGAAATACCTGTTAATATCAAATGAAAACAAGTATTTTAGGCAAATACGACGATTATTAAAAATTGTCTAAATTTTGTGTTTAAATTAACAAAGCTATTTGTTGTCCTGTAAGGACTATTCAGTTTTCAATAATATATGTAATAAACTGAAAATAACTGATACATCACTCCAAGGACACTACACAGAAATATATAATCTAAATCGTGGTTCAAGAGGTGCTTTTGACGCAAACTTATAGCCTGTCTTAAAGATGAATTTAGTTCTACAAAAAATATTCTTATATTCTTTTACAAATTTGTATTTTAATTACTTCTTAAAACCAAAACACATCCAGAAATTGAGTCTTTACTAATAGCTTTCTGCTTTTTTTTTCTTGTTTTTTTAAAGGATGATGTGCAGCAAACCGAACTTCGGATATCCAAAGAGAGGAAATCTCCTTGACAATCAAATTGGGTTAGCTTTTAAAAGAGTTCAACTGACAAACGAGAAACGCTTTTTACCTAAACTTCGAAATTTTCTAAATGATTGTTTGAAATAGTATAACTTTGTTAGTGAAGCACATAATGCTAAATAATGTATTTTCAGCTTTAAAAGATGATTAAATAATACCATTTAAGCAACTTCTGTACCTTACTAAACTGATACTAATTCTTGTGATTAGGTATATCTCGTATTTTATTAGATTTTACCTCCATTTTGTGAAGTTCTATTTTAAGCCTAATTAAATGTTTTCTTTTGATTTAACATGTTCAGTATTACTTAACAAAACCAGCCATATATTTTTCGCATTTTTACCTTAATAATAACAAATAATTGTGTTAAAAAACATCTTTAATATTATCCGATAATCTGAGTAATAATAACACAAAACGTTATTTCTTCAGATTTAGCGCACCTGCAACAACAACTTTCTAATTTAAATAAAGTTTCTGTGAGATAGACGGTTATTAAGAAACACAAAAGATAACAGTCATGCACATTGGATGAGAAGAAATTCAGTAAGGCTTAGCAATCAGATTGCAAAATGGTAAGATAGGTTATTGTAGCGTCACAGTAACGAATGAGAAAACACAACAAATTCGTACATTCCGTTCTTTATAAATCAACAGGAAAAGTGAGTAGGAAAGATAAGTAATATAATCAAGAGAACAGAACAGGCTCATATGTGGCACGGAATCCTTAGAAACATATAGGGGGGCAAAAGTGCCCCCTTGAAATTATTGTTTATTTGTTATATCTTTTATTAGATAACAGAAAAATGTGTTAAACTGTATGTTTTAGAACACTCTCGAGGATATCCGTTGCATTATTATCTCAAATCCTAACTTTAGCAATGAATTTCGTAAACATCTGAACTGTTCACGATTTTAGTCACGTTTTATCACACACACACACAAATGTTGTGCACGTGCTGTACTGTCTCAGATCTTCTTATTTCAATTCGCCTACAAAACGATCAAACAAGTTTATTTGCAATTGTGGAGTCGTTAAAAGATATCCTAGAATTAAGAGATTTCATGTTACGGTATGGCCAGGCCAATCATGTAACTAAAACCATTAAAAAGTTCAGATATTTACGAAAGCCAGTATTAAAATTAGGATTTGCGATCATGTTTGAGCAGATCTCATCTAGTACGTACTAAAAACGTATAGTTTTATGTATTTTTCTGTTCTCTGATAAAAGATATAACAAACCAACAACATTTTCAAGTGGGCACTTTTTGTCCATTCTCTGTAAATTATGAAATTAAGCCAAAACACTACTTACTAAATGTGCTCAAATCTCTGGATATGTTCTCAGCAGTAACACTTGGTACTGACCTGAAGGTCTTACAGATTACGTATACAAAGAATCAGCATTCGATCGTTTAAAATTCCATATATCATACCTACATGTATAAAACTAAAACATTCACACCGTGTGGTGGAGCACCAGATGTATTTTCAAATCACTAAGCAACAGTAACACTGACGGTAAATCGAAGTTGTCGTGAGATTACAGAACATTACGAACACGTGTTCCTTACTCATTTATCCTTCAGCAAAACAGACTTGAAGAATTTATATTTTAAAATATTTTTAAACAGACTATTCAACAAATCAGAAATATCCACGACTAGCAATCTCTCTTTTTATTAGTTATCTTTTAAAATGGATTTTTGGTTGTTTCATGACGTTTGTGACTACGAATAATGCATAGGTAAATATAACTGACTTCTGAACTGTATTTAAAGCCTCCCTCGTCTTTAAGCTTATGAATTTTGACAATATAAAATTGTTTCAAAAACATTAAATCCAGTTAAAAAGGCACAGTAATCTATAAAAAGCTTTGAAGCTATAAACTTAGCAAAATAAAATTAATCTATATACTCTGTTTACAAACAGCTCATTTGCCAAATTCATAAGTGGATATTAATTTACGCACTCTTTCATCGTGTCAGATTTAACAGTGCCATCTGTAAGATGAAACTTAAAATATTTTATTTATATAATTGACTGAGACTAAATGATATAAATGAGAAGCTATTTTTCGTCATCTACCTCAAAATTAAAGTTTTTAAGTCATTCTGTCTAATATTTTAATATCAGTCAAAATGGAAAGATAGGAATGAATCCAGAGATTTTAATATCCGTTATTCGATTAACGTTTAGTCTTAATCGAAATATAAAATTAATTATAATTAATAATTTTACAAGAACTAAAATTTTATATAAGTTGGTTACTTGTTCTTAAAATAATTTTTTGTTTTGTTTTTTGAATTTTGCACAAAGCTACACGAGGGCTATCTGCACTAACCGTCCCTAATTTAGTAGTGTAAGACTAGAGGGAAGGCAGCTAGTCATCACCACCCACCGCCGACTCTTGGGCTACTCTTTTATTAACGAATAGTGGGATTGAGCGTCACATTATAACGCCCCCACGGCTGAAAGGGCGAGCATGTTTAGCGCGACGGGGATGCCAACCCACGAGTCGCACGCCAAAACACGCTTGGCCATGCCGGGCCTCTTAAAATAATGATTAATAATTTGGTCGAACTAATAAGTACAGCAAATAAGTTGATAAATGTCTGTTTTATAATTATCAATCTTATCAAAAATTGATTTTATTCTTAATTATTTCATATTTCCTTTCATGACAATTAATAACTTAATTTAATAACAAACATTAAACTGATAATTTTTATTCTACAAAAAGTAATAATTTATTCTAATTAAAATATAACATGATCTTTAATTAACTTAAAATGTAATTATATATAATGCCATTCAAAACTTTCGCGGGTTCGCGCCCGAGTCGCGCTAAACATGCTCGCCCTCCCAGCCGTGGGGGTGTATAATGTGACGGTCAATCCCACTATTCGTTTGTAAAAGAGTAGCCCAAGAGTTGGCGGTGGGTGGTGATGACTAGCTGCCTTCCCTCTAGTCTTACACTGCTAAATTAGGGACGGCTAGCACAGATAGCCCTCGAGTAGCTTTGTGCGAAATTCCAAAAAAAAACAACAAAACAAATCAAAACTTTAAAGATATTTTAAAATTCGTTAATTTTCCATCTCTCGTGCAATGTAGTAATTAAAAATAAATACTAACCTAATGTTTTTATTTATTTATATATTAATGTTATATCAAATATATGGATTTGAAAGATCTAAATTATAAAAGAGATTTTTCTAAATAATAAAATAGCGAACATTTTTTTTCTGTGACAAATCTGCTCACACTGTATGCAATGTAGTGTTAAAAATTTTATGCATGTTTCCAGGAATTTAAATTGATCAAATATTAAATCTAATTAAAGTTTTAGAATTTATATTCATTACATATTTACATTAAGCCAGCTTATGGTATGCAAGACATGAAAATATCTAGCCTAGTTTTTCCATGAATCACTTTTCACAGGGAGATTTCTTTTATAAAATCCATTTTCAAAATTATCCAAAACTAAATCATTGAAATGTTTCAACTTAAAAGTAATTCGAAGATATAAAAGTTAATTGATTTATTTTTGTTAAATTTAAGATACAAGTGATCGTGTCTTAGAGCTTTCTTTCTTGAACACAAAAAAATATCCGAAAAATATTGATTCGTTTTGTTCCTTATATTTCCAGAAAGTGGCAACTGCTTATGAACCTGCCGAATAAACTATATGATTGCACACAAACACACTGTGTAACAACCTTACAGTGTGTATATAAGAACGACTCCTGTCTGAACTTAACGTCAAACAATATCACAGCTCCATCCGTGGTTCATAACCACTTTAAAATTATTATTTCTATCTTTGTTAATAAAAATCACAAAATATGCTCACAGAGAAATAAAATTATAACACAATAAAACAAAAGATAATATTATATTATATATATATATATATACACACACACACACACAATTTTCTAGTTTTCCATCACCAATACGAACTATTACGAACAAAATTTACTGGAACATCTCGCAGATGGTTGGTATACAAAGTATATAAAGTAGAAATATATGTATAAAGACTTTCTTTTAAAGCAAAATAAAAAACTAGCTCAAGTCTTAACTATTCAGTGAGTTTTTTGTGTGTGTGTGACTTTAAAATCTAACAAAAACATAACCATTTAGTATATTTATCTGTGTAACTTAAGGTTATTGTGTCTGTAGGATATTATAAGAAATGAAAACTTTCGTTGTACGAACCTGAAATCACAGTACACAGTACTAGTGATATATATATATATGATGTTATTCGATAATAAGATATGTGTTACATGTATACATGTGTAGCATTCAGCAAAACCGTTACGTTTTGTAAAACAATGAACATTTTCAAGCAATTATTAATTATTTCTCTAATTAACACTCTCGAGATAAAAGCTGTATTACACTTATTTCTGTAATTAATACTTTCGAGATAAAAGCTGCATTACACTTATTTCTCTAATTAACACTTTCGAGATAAAAGCTGCATTACACTTATTTCTCTAATTAACACTTTCGAGATAAAAGCTGCATTACACTTATTTCTCTAATTAACACTTTCGAGATAAAAGCTGCATTACACTTATTTCTCTAATTAACACTTTCGAGATAAAAGCTGCATTACACTTATTTCTCTAATTAACACTTTCGAGATAAAAACTGTATTACATCTTCTTTTGTTTCTACCTAGGCCATTAAAACAGCTAAGAACTGTGAAGGAAACAAAGCAAATCGTTAGCTCTACACCTATCAAACCTTTGGAGAAAAACTTTGAGCACAAGTGGGAGTTAAACCCACATTCTCGGTCAGTTGGAATACCCGCAAATATCCACAGTTGAGAGTAATCTAGGTTTGAGTCCCGTGGGGTTAAAATGTAGAAATCCAATTGATGGGATGTGTCTCTGTCTGAATTTTTCTTCTTAAAATGAACTATTTACAAATCAGGGTACAGTGACAGTAAACATGTTTTTTTTTTTGTAATTTCCGAAATATATTGTGAAAGTAGGTTTACGTCATGTACTAGACAGATGGATATAGTTTTATGTGGATTTTACTTGATTTCTTTATTTATGAAAATAAAGTCCATAAGTGAACATACAACATACGATAATCTTTGATAAATGCTTCAGTGCTACTATATTTTTGTTCATTGTTTAGAATAGCATAATTTCTATTATATATGATGCTAAATTGGATTCTACGTTCCGACTGCATTTTACGTTAATACTAATTCGAAACATTGTTTTCTTCAGTGTTATGTTCAAGATGCTAACTTGAAACATTGGTTTCTATCGTATGATACACAAAATACTCACATAGAACCTCAGTTTATATTGTGTTACACTCACGATTCTAACTTGAAACATTGGTTTCTATCGTATGATACACAAAATACTCACACTAGAACCTCAGTTCATATTGCGTTATACTCATGATTCTAACTTGAAACCTTGGTTTCTATCGTATGATACACAAAATACTCACTTAAAACCTCGGTTTATATTGCGTTACACTCATGATTCTAACTTGAAACCTTGGTTTCTATCGTATGATACCCAAAATACTCACATAGAACCTCAGTTTATATTGTGTTACACTCACGATTCTGACTTGAAACCTTGGTTTCTATCGTATGATACACAAAATACTCACTTAAAACCTCGGTTCATATTGCGTTACACTCATGATTCTAACTTGAAACCTTGGTTTCTATCATATGATACCCAAAATACTCACATAGAACCTCAGTTTATATTGTGTTACACTCATGATTCTAACTTGAAACCTTGGTTTCTATCGTATGATACACAAAATACTCACTTAAAACCTCGGTTCATATTGCGTTACACTCATGATTCTAACTTGAAACCTTGGTTTCTACTGTATTATACCCAAAATGCTAACTTCACACCTTAATTTATATTATGTTATTTTCATGATGTCAACTTGCAACCTTGGTATCAAATGTGTCATAATAATAACATTAATTTGAAACTTCAGTTTATATCGTATTACACTCGTAACATTAACTTGAAACCTCGGTTTATACCGTATTACACTCGTAAAATTAACTTGAAACCTCGGTTTATACCGTATTACACTCGTAACATTAACTTGAAACCTCGGTTTATACCGTATTACACTCGTAACATTAATTTGAAACCTTGGTTTATATCGTATTACACTCGAAACATTAACTTGAAACCTCGGTTTATACCGTATTACACTCGTAACATTAATTTGAAACCTTGGTTTATATCGTATTACACTCGTAACATTAACTTGAAACCTCGGTTTATACCGTATTACACTCGTAACATTAACTTGAAACCTCGGTTTATACCGTATTACACTCGTAACATTAATTTGAAACCTTGGTTTCTATCGTATTACACTCGTAACATTAACTTGAAACCTCGGTTTATACCGTATTACACTCATAACATTAACTTGAAACCACGGTTTATACCGTATTACACTCGTAATATTAACTTGAAATCTTGTGTTACATACGTTATAACTTGAAGCCCCGGTCTCTACAAGGTCCTTGTAAAATATTGGGTAGTTCTTTACACGTTTGAAAGAAAAAAACATTTTTGTAAACGTGTTTCGGCCAAAGTTTAATATATTATCGATAAAGCTAATTTATACCAGGTTGTTCGGTATAAAAAAAACACACAACAACCTACGAATAAAAAGAAAAACATGACACCAGCTTAGGGCTAGTTCTACTAAATATTTCACAAGAAGTCTCTTCGCTCTGCTTACTGACTTATTAAACAAGACTTACCAGAATTTGTAACCTCACGAGCAGTTACGTTCTGTAACACAAGGCGGCTGTCACGGAACGAATAACTCGACAGAATTCTCATACTTAACGTCCACCTACAAAATTACTATGAACAGGAAACTAATAGTTGTATGATCACAGCGTTCATTGAATCAACACAATGTATCGAACTTAACATGATCGGGTCATTTCAATGTACATATATCTCTGTTTCACACACATATATATGTGTGTGTGTAAGTGTATATCCATGTGACATCCATTTCCTTTGCGTGTGATCACAGCATGTGAGTGGTGACATCTCTGAACAGTTTGACGACTTCACAGCGACATCTAAGAAATTCCTAACAGCTATTCTTTAAAAAATCTCTACGTACAATATAAAAGTACATTGTACAACAAAGAGCACTATAAACACAAGTGTTAGTGCCACTATATTATGTTACTGCATAAAATAGCTTATTTAGTGGAACAGTCGGTCAGATTCAAATAACCAGAGATTCCAGATGTGGTTCTTTCCACGACGTGTGGCTCAGAGCGGTTGTCCACTACATATTTTCAATAAGAAACATTCGTTGCTTCTTCAAGAGCAGGCAGGTTTTCGTTTTTTGTCCGCTCCTTGGAATAGTCTTTTAAGTAGCGGAGAGGAAACTCACCGTTAATTTTTTTAAATCTAACTTTTAAGTTTTTAACCTAATATTTACTTTACGAGGGTTGAGACTTTGTGGGAGTGTCAGCGTGATTGATGGACGTATCGATGGGTCCGTCACAATGGACCACAGAAAAGAAGCGTTCTTTAAAAGAAAAGAAAAAACATGAGTTGTGATTCAACTAAAATTCGTAACATAAACGACCTAACATATTTAGTTGTAATCATTTTACTTATACAGCAGGGATGTTTTAAAGTAACAGTAATGGTTATTTAGTGCAACAAACTAAAGGTACTTTGGTGTGGGAATAACAATTTTTTAGAGCGACAAACCATGGTTATTTTTAAAGGACAACGGTGGTTATCTACTGTCACAAACTATGGTGGTTTTAGTACAACAACAGTTGTTATCTACTGTCACAAACTGTGGTTGTTTTAGTATAGCAACAGTTGTTATCTACTGTCACAAACTGTGGTTGTTTTAGTATAACAACAGTTGTTATCTACTGTCACAAACTGTGGTTGTTTTAGTATAACAACAGTGGTTATCTACTGTCACAAACTGTGGTTGTTTTAGTACAACAACAGTTGTTATCTACTGTCACAAACTGTGGTTGTTTTAGTACAACAACAGTTGTTATCTATTGTCACAAACTATGGTTGTTTTAGTACAACAACAGTTGTTATCTACTGTCACAAACTGTGGTTGTTTTAGTATAACAACAGTTGTTATCTACTGTCACAAACTGGTTGTTTTAGTATAACAACAGTGGTTATCTACTGTCACAAACTATGGTTGTTTTAATATAACAACAGTTGTTATATACTGTCACAAACTGTGGTTGTTTTAGTATAACAACAGTTGTTATCCACTGTCACAAACTGTGGTTGTTTTAGTATAACAACAGTTGTTATCTACTGTCACAAACTATAGTTGTTTTAGTATAACAACAGTTGTTATCTACTGTCACAAACTGTGGTTGTTTTAGAATAACAACAGTTGTTATCCACTGTCACAAACTACTAACCTTCTGTTCCAATCAGTTGAGGAGGCTCTTCCTCTGATGTTTGACCTGTCACCAACCCCCCCATCACGGTATAGTCCATGTTATCGTCAAGGGTGATGAAAGGAGGATTCCAACGAGAAATGGGGGTGGTTCGTGGAGAGCTACGAGAGGCAGTCACTGACGATGTAAACATGGCGATACCCGAGGGACTAATAACCCCGCTTGTTCCATTTGATGAATTGATATTTGGATAAGGAAATATCTGTAAACAGAGAAAGAAAACGTTCACATGCTAGATTTAGAACATAATGAGTTTGTATAATTAGAACCTTATGACCCGTGGCTATGATAGTTTGAATTATTTTTTTAGGTTAACATGTTTCTCACTGAACATACCGGCATGTGAAAGCCAGATAAAACAGGAAAAATTCTATTATGGCCAAAGGTAGGATTATAAAGATTTATAAAGAAAGTCAACAATAATATGGGAAGAGAAGTAAGACAGATATTGTTACACAGGAAAGTCAACAATAACATAGAAAAAGCAGTATGATAAATATTATTATTCAGAAAAGTCAACAATAATATGGGAAAAGCAGCACGACAAATATTGTTATACAGGAAAGTCCACAATAATATGGGAAGAGCAAAGTGATAAATATTTTTATACAGAAAAGTCAACAATAATATGGAAAAAGCAGTACGACAAATATTGTTATACAGGAAAGTCAACAATAATATGGGAAGAGCAGTACGACAAATATTGTTATGCAGAAAAGTCAACAATAACATGGGAAAAGCAGTATGACAAATATTGTTATACAGAAAAATAAACAATAATATGGGAAGAGCAGTACGGCAGATATTGTTACACAGGAAAGTCAACAATAATATGGGAAGAGCAGTACGACAGATATTGTTACACAGGAAAGTCAACAATAACATGGGAAGAGCAGTACGACAGATATTGTTACACAGGAAAGTCAACAATAACATGGGAGGAGCAGAGTGATAAATATTGTTATGCAAGAAAGTCAACAACAATATGGGAAAAGCAGTATGAAAAATATTATTATGGAGAAAAGTCAACAATAACATGGGAAAAGCAGTATGACAAATATTGTTATACAGAAAAGTAAACAACAATATTGGAAGAGCAGTATCACAAATATTGTTATACAGGAAAGTCAACAACAATATGGGAAGAGCAGTGTGACCAATATTGTTATAGAGGAAAGTCAACAATAACGTGGGAGGAGCAGTATGACAAACATTGTTACACAGCAAAGTCAACAATAACATGGGAAAGCAGTATGAAAAATATTGTTATGGAGTAAAGTCAACAAGTAAATACACACTAATATAATGTAAAAGTTATAATAGTTACAAATCAATACAAAGTAATATAATTTAAATGTTATTACAGTCACAAATCAATATAATATACATCAATACATTTATATAATGTAAAGTTAACGTTAAAATGATGGAATAGGTAAACTTTAAATGGCGTAAGGCCAATGATAACCATGGTGAAAAGTGAACGCTAATATGGCGAAGAGTCAATAATAATTATGGTGAAAATATAACGCTAATATGGCGTAAAACTACTCTATAGAAATATAATAGTAGTGTCTTTTGTATCTCTATTAACTACTTCACAGGTTTGTTGGTTGTTGTTTTTTACAATTTCATGTCTGGGAAGCAAGTTTTCATGGCTTTCCATTTATCATTAGACACGGGACGAGTACTCCAGTTAAGAGATAATTATGATGAAAAGTTATGATTTTGACTGAGTAACATGGCAAAATGCCAACATTTATATATCAGAAGATCAACACTAATATAGTAAAGTCAACGTTGACATGGTGGAAAGTAAATATTAGCATGTTGGAAATTAAACATTGGTATGTTTAAGGTTATTTTATGGAAAGGTTAGCAAGATGCTTCGTGTAAATTAGGGTAGTTTAAGACAGGTATTCGTCTATTTATTAAGATCCATCATTCAGTTCGTAATATACCTGAGGCATGACCACGTGGTTCTCGACTCGCAATCTGAGGTTCTCGGGTTTGAATCCCCGTTACGCCAAACATGTTTGTCCTTTCATCTGTGCATCTGTGGAGGTGTTATAAAGTGGCGGTCAATCCAACTACTCGTTGGTAAAAGACTAGCCCAGGAGTTGGCGGTGGATGATAACGATTAATTGCCTTCCCTCTAGACTTACAATGCTAAAATAGGGTCGGTTTGTTTGTTTTTTGGAATTTCGCACAAAGCTACTCGAGGGCTATCTGTGCTAGCCGTCCCTAATTTAGCAGTGTAAGACTAGGGGGAAGGCAGCTAGTCATCACCACCCACCGCCAACTCTTGGGCTACTCTTTTACCAACGAATAGTGGGATTGACCGTCACATTATAACGCCCCCATGACTGACAGGGCGAGCATGTTTCGCGACGGGGATGCGAACCCGCAACCTTCAGATTACGAGTCGCACGCCTTAACGCACTAGGCCATGCCAGGCCGAATAGGGTCGGCTAGCACAGATAGATCTTGTGTAGCATTGCGCGAAATTCAAAAATAAACAAATAATATACCTGAGACTGTGGATGGAAATGAGAGAAACTGTGGTCAGTTCTCCCAAGGCCGGTGATCACAGGACGGTTAACCACTGGTAATTCTTGGCCACTCGACAACATGGATCCTAAAAAGAAATAGAATATTTAATTCACAATAACAAAGTTACATCTTTCAAATTATTTATCTTTACCAGAGGCTGTAAGCAAATTCTTTTTAATAAAAGAACAGCAGACAATATCATTATTTTAACAAAAGGAAAGTTGAGACCGTTAGGAGGCTCGAATCAGAGAACACTCGGCGTGTTAAGTATGTATGCTTTCTTATAGCAAAGCCACATCGGGTTATCTGTGGAGTCCATCGATGGTATCTTCAAAGTTTACTAATTTGCAGTAAGATACAAGTAATGAAATGTTAAAACACATCTTTTATTGTGTTATCTAAAACTAGGTTTACAGCACGAAGTGTTGTTTATTTATAAACATGGCCGTGAAAGAATTAATTAGGGCCAATAACATTAAGCCTAAAAAACTGCTTTACGTACCAACATTAAGCCTAAAAAAACTGCTTTACGTACCTAAAATGCAATATAAAGATGTCTTTTTTTTAAATATCTATCATTAAAACTTTTTTCTTCACAATTCACTATCGGTACTCGTTTACCTAGAGGTAGATGTTTCTTCAGTTTACACTGATTATCGTATGAAATAAATCACACTTACCAACAAGTCCTGGAGAAGTTACGGTTTGAACTCGATTTTCTCTCAGTATCAGATTTGTACTTGGAATACGACTGTTTCCCGTAACAATACTTGTTTGAACAGGCAGGCTTGACGCGGACGAATTTAAATCTGGAGACGAAATGTTGTAATTCTTCGATAATTAACTATTTTTAGCTTGTTTGTTTAGAATTAAGTATAAGACTACACAATGGGCTATCTGTTCTCTACTCACCAAGAGTATCGAAACCGGTTCTTAGCAGTGTGTGTCACTGAAAGAGGGGCTATTTTTAGGCACTCTTCACTAAGACTTGAAGAAATCTAAAGTAGTAAGAATACTTGTAACTTCATTTTTTTTTCGAATATTATTATTTAATATTTAACGACACATTTAATTGTTATCGTACTAAAAATTGCTCATTAAAGTTACTTTTAAGTTAATGTTCACACAGGGAATTTATTTTAAAAGATCTCATCAGTTACTGATCGATGAAAAGAAAAACTTATTTAAAAAGGACATTTAATGAAAACCAGAATCTAGTTAACTTAGTTGTCGATCTTAAAAACATCCTCCTCGGTGGTACAGCAGTCTGTTTGGCGTTCTCAGAACGCTAGAAACCGGGTGTCGATACCTGTGGTGGACAGAGCATGGGTAGCCCATTGTGTAAGTTTGTGTTTTACTATAAACAAACAAACCTTATAAGCACAACTTAATATAAACATTTCAATTACGTTACAGTACCAGACCCCTAGGCCTGGCATGGCCGAGCGCGTTAAGGCGTGCACTCGTAATCCGAGGGTCGCGGGTTCGCGCCCGCGTCGCGCTAAACATGCTCGCCCTCCCAGCCGTGGGGGTGTATAATGTGACGGTCAATCCCACTATTCGTTGGTAAAAGAGTAGTCCAAGAGTTGGCGGTGGGTGGTGATGACTAGCTGCCTTCCCTCTAGTCTTACACTGCAAAATTAGGGACGGCTAGCACAGATAGCCCTCGAGTAGCTTTGTGCGAAATTCCAAAACAAACAAACAAACCAGACCCCTAACGGTCATAAGTTATAAAAACATTTAAGACCTTGAGGTCATGTTACAGTTTAAAAGAAAACTCATGCTTCATTCGCTATGGTTTTCAAATTAATATTGAATAAAGACCATTTCATAGAATATCCAGATCTCTTAATATATCTCTTTTACATAATCTTAAGATAATAAATATTCATGAAACAAAAATGTTAGAATTGAAAGCGACCCTTCCGTGATCGTCAGGAACTTATGCATTGTTTAAGCGCAATTTTAGTCACTTCAGGAACAGAATCCTAAATTTTAGCGTTATAAACCTTCATTCTTACCACCGAGACACTGGATAGTTATTTAAAACTGGTAAATTGAGTTCTTAATACGAAGACGGGGGTTAAACTATTACATAACGATAAAAAGTCAAATATAGTTAAAACCGTATAGACGACGAAAATATCAAACTTAAACTGCAGGTTGAACAATCACCAAGTTTTAAAATATTTGTCTTTAAATAAAACTACAAGAAAATATATTTTCTTTCTAGTTAGCGCTTTTTGTTGTAAACTTTACGTTCTCATCAAGTTCGATAGTTCGTAAACATAACTTTTTTTCAAATAAAAACTAGGCCTATGTTCAACATATTTAATTTTGATAATAAAATTTGATGTCAGTTGTACATGCCATTTTGAAACTATACCCAGAAACATGAGCTTGTTTGTTTGTTTTGAATTTCGCACAAAGCTACTCGAGGGCTATCTGAACTAGCCGTCTCTAATTTAGCAGTGTAAGACTAGAGGGAAGGCAGCTAGTCATCACTACCCACCGCCAACTCTTGGGATACTCTTTTACCAACGAATTGTGGAATTGATCGTAACATTATAGCGCCCCCACGGCTGAAAGGGCGAGCATGTTTCGTGCGACGAGGATGCGAACCTACGACTCTCATATTTCGAGTCGAGCGCCTTAACCCCCAGGCCATGCCGGGCCCACCACAAGAGATAAATAAACAATATATATATTTGATGAACTGGAGTTAGTGAGCTCGGTTATTTGGTGTTTAATAGAAAGGTTCATTAAACTATACTCGTATAATATTATGACGTACAAAGTAGTTTTTAATGTACTATTTGAAATGTTTTCAACAGATGCCGCCCCAAATGCAAGATTTTAATTCTTTTATATTTTAGCTTACAAAAGACGATCATTTTCGAGAAATTTTCTTACTTAGGTTAATTTAAGCCTGTTTAAACGTTTTCGAATTCGCACTGATATATTTCGTCCCAAGTTTAGAACTAAGATTTGGCTATTACAAGTCGACTGCGCCCTTTGCGAAATGAACTCTACTCCCTTGGAGAAATTAAATATATTGCTTGCCGATAGATGTCGCCCAAAAATCTACGATGACTATGTAGTATATTTTTTAATTTCAATATTTTACGACTTCTCAAAAGCAGATAGAACACTAATTAAGATCTGGGGATTAACTTAGGTACTTTTAAAAGGAAAAACAAATTACCTGCAATCTTCACGAGAGTAACTTGTCTTGCTTTCGGCCCTGGGGGTGCTGGATACAACATGGAACTATTATAAAAATGTGGAAGTTTAGCTGGGGTTCGAGCACCAGAGTCAGCAACCTAAAAAATACATATACGCCATTTATCTTACATCGCAAAGACAACAGGACAAAGTTGAACTCTGATATTTCAGTACATAAAAAAACAGTAGGACACAATTGTGTTGCACGATGTTTCAGCATATACAGAATCTTGTGTTCCATAATTTTCCAGCACAAACGAAAATAAGAAGACAAACTTATGTTTTATGATTTTTAAGCATATACAAAAACAACAAGACCATATGAACAGTTCAAAACTTTTCAGACAGTTATAAAACACACAACGTCCAAACAATTAACATATAAATCAATACACGAAGCAAGGGAACATTTTCAGGTATATGAAGGAGCTGAAGAAAAATCACAGACTTTTAGAGCTGAGATAAAATCATTTGAATTGAGAATTGTTTTGAAACTTTATCAATGATTACATGAGTGAACTGATAACAAATAGCTTGGCCACGCGGTTAGGGCCCTCGACTCATATCTGAGAGTAGCGAGTTCGAATTACTGTCACACCAAACATGCTTGCCCTTTCAGCAGTGGGAGCATTGCAATCTTACGATCAATCCCACTATTCGTTGGTAAAAGAGTAGCCCAAGAGTTGGCGATAGGTGGTTATGACTAGCTACCTTCACTTTAGTCTTAAACTACTAAATTAGAGACAGCTAGCGTTAATAGCACTCGTGTTGCTTTACCCGAAATTCAAAAACAGACAAGTAACTGATAAAGTGCAGCTATACATATTTAAATTGACAATTATTTTGAAACTTCAGGCGATCGAAGGGTATATCACGGAACTGATAAAAGAATGCTCTATTTTCAGTTCAGTGTGTCTGTATGTGTGGAATCCATGACCAATTATTACTTAAGTCTCTCAGAACGGCTGGTATGGGTATTAGCACTTTTATTGATAAGCAGAGAACAACGTTTCTACCTTCTTAGATCATCTTCAGGTTAACAAAGATAGTTTGCAACTGACCGCTTCCTGACACACATCTTAAGGACGAGAATATAAACGAGTACGAGACTGTAGGTGGCGTTGCAGTCAGATGTTAGATTATTAATTGGTATAGGTATATAAGTGTTCCTTAATATTGGTTTCAGTTGTTGTATAAGCAGGGCTTCTTTGATTTTGCGTTTGTTTATATTTGTTTCCATACTTAATATGTGGGTCTTTTCTATGCTTATGTTGTATTTATTTGATTTGCAGTGTTCAGAAACGTGTAAAGGTGTATTTTTTTTTGTTCTTTAAATCTAGTTTCCATTTTTCTGCTTGTTTCTCCAATATAGAAGTCGTGGCAGTTGTATTTTATATTCAATTTTATAAATAATGTTAGTGTTGTGTTTGTCAGTGTACTTTTCAAATAGTATGGACTTTAGTTTTTGAATAAATTTGGTGTTTATTGGAATGTTGTGTTTTGTTATAAGTTTTTCCAAATGTTGGTTTTTTTGTTGTTGCTGATTTCTGGAACATATGGTATACAGCAGTGTAAGGTTTTGTAGTTTGTTGTATCTTGGGATTTATTGTTGTTTGTTTATTGTTGGTCAAGGTGTGAGTGTATATAATTTGTTTCACGGATTTTTTTTAATGAAATTTGTTGATGTTGATGAAGTGTTGTTTTGTTTTGTTGATTTTATCATTAATTTTATCAGGTGAACATAGTTTTTTTTGTGTTTATTTAGTTCCTTAATATGTTGAGTTTTTGTTTTGTTTCATGTGCTGAGCCCCAGAGAATGTATAATCCAGTATGGGTAATTTTTGTGTGGATTTCTGTTTTGAATTGTGTATCAGTTCTTGTGATCTTGATGTTAAGAAATGTTATTTGGTTAGTGTTTTCCTGTTCACATGTGAACTAAATTTTGGGTGTATCGAGTTAACGTGGTTAAAAAAACTAAGTTTGTGTTCTGTGGATGTGAATCCAACAATTATATCATCAACATACCGTAAAATCCAAGTTCTACCGTTGAGACTTAAGCCTCTCTACTATCTATATAAACCAATCGTAACATCCAAGTTCTACCGTTGAGACTTAAGCCTCTCTACTATCTATATAAACCAATCGTAACATCCAAGTTCTACCGTTGAGACTTAAGCCTCTCTACTATCTATATAAACCAATCGTAACATCCAAGTTCTACCGTTGAGACTTAAGCCTCTCTACGATCTATATAAACCAATCGTAACATTCAAGTTCTATCGTTGAGACTTAAGCCTCTCTACTATCTATATAAACCAATCGTAACATCCAAGTTCTATCGTTGAGACTTAAGCCTCTCTACTATCTATATAAACCAATCGTAACATCCAAGTTCTATCGTTGAGACTTAAGCCTCTCTACTATCTATATAAACCAATCGTAACATCCAAGTTCTATCGTTGAGACTTAAGCCTCTCTACTATCTATATAAACCAATCGTAACATCCAAGTTCTATCGTTGAGACTTAAGCCTCTCTACTATCTATATAAACCAATCGTAGCATCCAAGTTCTACCGTTCAACAATGTTCACGGTCAGTTGCCTCAAAATTTGCTATTCACATTTGGGGTCCGAAAATGTGATGTAATAGTGACAGTCAAATTCTACTGTTGAATCAGACAAGTTGTAGCCCAAGAGTTGGCGGTCGGCACTGTTGACTAATTGTTTTGTTTATATTCTAGCAGTTCAAACTTAAGAATGGAGATATGCAGATAACCCTTTATGTATTTTTATCGTGAAAGTTCTCAAGAAGCTAGTTTACAAGCAAAACATTATTTTCCAGAATACTTTCACAAGCAATCAGTTATTTTTCCAATACACACATTTTGTTCTCCAACTGCTACACTCTAACAGACCAACGTCATATTCCAGCCTTCCAGTAAACAATAGTTACACATTAACAAACATACAGTTATACTTCAACAAGTGAATTGTCACCTTCCAGTAAACAATAGTTACACATTAACAAACATACACTTATACTTCAACAAGTGAATTATCACCTTCCAGTAAACAATAGTTACACTCCAACAAACAAACAGTTATACTCAAAAAATAGAATTGTTAACTTCCTGTAAATAATAGTTTCACTCTAACAAATAGTTTTACTCGAAGATGTGAATTTGTTACCTTATAACAAATAATAGTTTCACTCCTACGACAACTGAACATCCACCTTCCGACAAATTAGCTGTTAATTTCAAATAAAGAAACACACAACAACAACCAGACGTTTCAAAATAACTATTTTTTTTCTCTAAGTGTAGCCAAGTCCTTGTAGTTTCAGAATAGTATTACGAAAGAGGTTGGTTTCCATACATCCAATATTTTGTACTTATAATAACTCTGCCACGTGACAAGGAACTTAGCACCACTGAACTGGACACATGAAAGAAATTTGTGGTTTGTGAAAGGACCAAACACGTCCTTATTGTTGCAAAATATAGTTGTACACAATAGAGTGAATTGCATCCTGGGAACTTTCATACACGTCTAAGTTTTCCGCGTTCTTAAAGACGCAGATGCAAGCCTAAGGAAGAAATTAAATAATTGAGGATTTATCCAATGACCTCATCTTCTCCAATACTTGAATCTACGTAATGGACACTAATCCCTCAACACTGTAAGGGAAACTGACAGACATATCCCATGATGCCTCAAATGAGCAATACTTGTCTCAGCACGCGCAAATATTTCTAAACTCTTGCTATGTGTGATGGTTATTTTATAATAATAACAGAGACAAATATCCCCTGGGTATAATGGGTATAAGTCAGGGTAAATTGATGGTGGATAATACACATCTTTTAAATGTCAAGCAACCTGGCACATAAAAGCCAGTTTTCCTTTGGTAACGTCCAGTTCGTCTCTGTTGCTTAGCAACAAAACTGTATATCTGTTACATAATACCTCCTTACAGATACAAAATTATCTTAGCTATATAGTAGAAGTCTGGTGAAGAGTGATCACTGAAGGTCCGACCAAGCCAGTAAAGTAATGAATCATTGTATGCTAGGCATGCAAACATTATATTGTTACAATAAAGTAATAAAGCGCTATACGCTAGGCTAGTCTGCATATGTTATATTATTACAGTAGAGTTATAAAGTATTGTGCCCTAGACCTCTAATCTTTATGTTAAAGTACTAAAAAAAATGTTAACGTTATATGTTACAGTAAAGCAACAAATCATTATAAGCTATCTCTGTAAACGTCATATTATTACAGTAACGGAGTAAAACATTTACGGCAGGCCTGTAAACATTATATTATTCCAATAACATAATAAAACTGTATGGTAAGCCTGTGAATGTTATATTATTGCAATAATGTTATAAATCATTACATAAGAAGTCTGCATACGTTATATTATTACATTGAAGTTGTAAAACAATATTGCTAGGCCTGTAAAATTTATATTATTATAATAAATTAATAAACCTTTGCATAGTGGGCCTGTAAACGTTATCTTATTACAATAAAGAAATTTAAAATTATACACTATGCCTGTAAACACAATGTTACTACAACAACGTAAGAAAACATTATATGGTAAGCCTATAAACAAGTGGTTCTTAACCTTGTTGGAGGTACTGAACCAGACCAGTGGTTCTTAACCTTGTTGGACGTGCTGAACCCCGGAAGTTTCGTATTTGCATTCACTGAATCCTTCGTAATTGGAAAAATAAAATATGATTTTTCAAATTCAAAACATAAGTAGATATTTTATTAATGCACAAAATTAATCATGCATCAGTTGCACACAATATCACTGTGTTCAAAGAACAAAACATGAATTTCACACAAAAACAAAAACATAACTCAATGAATAGTTACTGCAACTCAAAACATAACTCAATGAATAGTTACTGCAACTCAATGTGACTTTTGGTGTTGCCTTTTAGAGACAAGATCAGAAATGCGCGGCTTCACCTTGGCAAGTGCCACTCTCATATCATTTCCACAACAAAGTCTGTTCCTTTCCTTCTTTATATGTCTAACATCCTCAAAAAGGATTGCTCGCAAAGGTACGTTGTAACAAACGGTGTGAGTATCTCAAGGGCTTTCTTAGCAATAAGAGTGTACGCTACGATTTGGTGACACCAAAACGTTGAGAGCGTTGTTGTTCTGAAAAGTTGCTGTTAAACCTGGCTCTGCTGAAGTTCAGTGATTTCGTCCAGGTATTCATCATTGACATCTGTTGTCACAACACTAAACGTAAACGGCTGTCTCACCCATGCTGGATATGATTCTCTGGTGAGGAAGTATTTGTCAAGAGACTTTGCAAGCTTATCTAAGTGCATGACACTTGCTAGCTTCAGTTCCCTGAGTACAGAAATGTCTCCAATTTCAGACACACCTTCGATCCTACCTACACAGTCGTCCAGCAGGGGAAAGTTTTCGAAGTTATCATTCTCTGTTCGTCGTTTCCATAGCGGTAGCTCTTTTTGAAAAGATTTCAGGTTTTCTTCTGCTTCGATTATGTTGACTCCACTTCCCTGCATTTGTTGATTGAGAACATTGAAGATGATGGCCATGTACGTCAAAATGAGAATGAACTTAGAGTTTTCGAAGCAATCTGCATGAGAATGTTGGTGCTCTTGCAAAAACAGGGCTTATTCCACACGCATGGCAAAAACACGATCAAGCACTTTTCCCTGGGATAACCACCGAACGTTAAAATGGTACAGAAGTACCTCGAATTCAGAGCCCGTTTTCATTACACAGATCTTTGAAGATGCGGTGCTTCAAGGTACTATTTCACACAAAGTTCACACATTCCACTACAATTTTTAATACTTCTGCCAGTTTTGAAAGCAAGGTTTATGTTGCCAATGCATGGCTGTGCAGAACACAGTGCGTTACAATAATGTGTGGTGCATCGGATTTCACCAGCGCACCAAAACCAGAATTTCGTCCCAGTATGACTGGAGCTCCGTCTGAACAAACTGCAGAAACCATATCCCACGAAAGATCGTTGTCTCAGAAGAAGTCATCCACAAGTTTATTCAGGTCGGCTTCCTTAGTTGTTGTTGTAAGAGGCTTACAAAATAATAATAAAAAAATTTTTATCTCGTGGTTCTTCACATAACGCATAAATACAACAAGCTGGCTTAGATTGGAAACGTCGGTGGTCTCGTCCAGTTGAATTTTGCTGGGCTTGAAATCAGATCTGCAACTACTTGAGCCAAGACGTCATCACTCATGTCATCTATTCTGCTGCTGATGGTGTCATTTGAAAGAGGAATTTGTGATGACTTATTTTCAGCAGCTTTTCCCAGCATGATATTCGCCATTTTCAACGCAGCTGTTTTAAGAGTGCTTCACCAATAGTGTGTGATTTGCCATGCTTTGCGATCAAGTACGCAACTTCGCTGTGAGGATCGGTTTGTCGATGGGTACAAAGCCGAGAACAGGCAAAGTAGACTTTTCATCGAAGCTAGCTCTCTTTACCTTGAATTCAACAAGCGTTGTTTTCTTGTATTTCCAATCTACATGCAGCTTTAGGGATTGTTCTCTTAGTTTTGCCTGTACTAGACTGGAATTGCTCAACTTGGCATTGGAAATCATACAATGAGGACGCTGACTCCCATCATGTTCCGTTATACACGCGAATCTATATTGTACGTATTCGTCTGACCACTTTCTGATTTTGCTCGACAAAGTTAATATGAAGAGATTGAAAGATTAGGGGAAAAAAATCACAAATGACACACGATTACTACAGTTACAAGTCGACTGCTAAGCGCACAAAGTTCCTTGGAGCACAGATATTAAGGCCAAATGGCGTGACGTGATCAGCCGCAGCCAATGATGGTCAAGTGGAGCATGACGTCACGAATCATACTAGTGGGTTGAACTCCTGAAAACGACTCACCAAACCTCTGGGATTCGATTGAACCCAGGTTAAGAAACACTGCTATAAACGTTACATTATTACAACGACGTGATAAGAAGTGTATGGCAAGTTTGTAAACGTTATATATTACTATAAAGCAATAAAACATTAGAAACTGAGCCTGTAAACATTATATTATGAAAATAAACGAATGAATCATTGTATAATAAGCCTGCTTACATTATAATATTACTACTTAACCTGTTTTAAAAGCCAATTTGTGTGTCATATCGCACTTGATTTCTCAAAATAGGAATTATAAAAGCCAAAATCTACTTATCATGGTCGAACTGTTCGATTACTGGCTGCCCATTAAGATTTTAATTTTAGTAACGGGGTCTGCAACGTGTGGTTAGAGGATTTCCGTGAAACCTTATAAGTGTTGTGAGTGTTGGTATAATAAGCCCAAAGTAAAGACGTATTGTGGACAGATAACCTAGCCTATAAAGAAGTGCATAAAATGTATCATGAAAGTAAAAAAATATCGATTCAGTTTGAAACTTAAATAGGTTCAATATTTAACTATTTTCTATATTTTATACGTTTTTAATTTGATTTTTTACCAATAATTATTCTATAAATGATCTTAATTTTGATTGCCTAACATAGGAATTTACTGATGTTTGACTGCATAGAGCAGGAGTTCCCAAAGTGGTCAATATCGACCCTCAACGGTCAATGAGACATTTCCGGGGGTCGCAAATCACTCGGGAGTCGATTATAGATTGTTAATGCAAAAGCATTATAAAATATTGTTGGTCAAATCGACATAATATATTGTGCAAAAATCAACAGTCGTATAATCAAGGAAATAAAAATACCAACTGTAAATTAATTGTACAAACATTCATGAGTCATTTACGAGTCTGGACAGAGAGTCGTATACCCTTCTCCCATCCAACTGACGGTTGTAATTGAGCTAATCAGGCAGCATTGTGAGGGTGACGTACTCTTTAGTACGTTTTAGGTTCATTCTTCCTTACATTTCTGATGATTACCAAAACAGTATTGCTAGGCCTGTAAAATTTACGTTATTACAATAAATTAATAAAACTTAGTTGTTTTAATTATTTATTGGTGTTTGCTATATACAAAGACGGAGGTGTGAGTTTGTTCAGTTTAAAAAGGACATTAGGTATCGTAACTAATAAAACAGCACTTAAAAATTTAAAAAATCAAAGTACTGTACTTATGTGTGTGTTTTTCGTATAGCAAAGCCACAAAGGGCTATCTGCTCAGCCCACCGAAGGGAAACGAACCCCTAATTTTAGCGTTGTAAATCCGGAGACATACCGCTGTATTAGCGGGGGGCTGTACTGTTCTTAAAATAAATAAACAAAAATTTTGGGTTTGATATCTATGAAAAGTGTGTAACGTTGTGCCACGTGGTCACGTGCTAACATTTAAATACAGTCTCTACTAGTTTATATATTTCTATTGCCCGGCATGACCGAGCATGTCAGGCGTGCGACTCGTAATCCGAGGGTCGCGGGTTCGCATCCCAGTTGCGCTAAACATGCTTGTCCTTTCAGTCGTGGGGGCGTTATAATGTGACGGTCAATCCCACTATTCATTGGTACAAGAGTAGCCCAACAGTTGGCGGTGGGTGGTGATGACTAGCTGCCTTCCCTCTAGTCTTACACTGCAAAATTAGGGACGGCTAAGGTTTCTCCTCCTGGTTGGGGGTTGTGCGGTAGGCTAACAATCTACTCACTTAAAAAACAGCCTGTTAATGAATCCGCAAGCCATTGCGGCCCTATGTTCCTTCATGGAATAGAGAGGCATAAATAATAATAATATATTTCTTTGCGCTTTTGCTTTTGTTTTAAATTTGAAAAGTTAAATCATTGATTGGTATTACTTGTGCTCTGTTGATAACGTTTATTTACTTAACTTTAGCCACAATCCCATTAACTGTAATGGCTGCCGCAGATCTTAGAAAGAAGTGCTGACAATATTCACGAGGTTACTTGAAACTTGGATTCAAACCTTCGATTACAAATGAAACGAAGCCTATGTGCTTCCTATGCGAAAAGGTTTTTAGTAATGATGTTATGAAACCTGCAAAGATGAAAGCCCAGCTTTTAAGAATTCATCTTGATGAGAAAGATAAAATTCTCGATTTTTCTAGAACGTTGAAAGAAAAATAAAAACATCGACCAAATATGATGTTATTTATAAAAGCTGTTTTGTGTTGTTGTTTTTGAATTCAGGACAAAGCTACACGAGGGGCTATCTGTCCTCTGCCCACCACGGATATCGAAACCCGGATTTTAGCGTGCAAGTCCGCAGACATACCGCTGAGCCACTGGGGGGCTATTTATAAAAGCATCTGTTCAGGTTGATAATGAAGGAGGGTTAAGTGCGCCATATAACATTTTTCTCAATACAGCAAAGAAAGGAAAACCGTATACTATTACAGAGGAGATCATAATACCATCAATTAAAGAACTGATTGAAACTGTTATGAAAAAAAAAAAGAAGACGCTAGTCCTGTTTTAAAATGCTTGCCTTTAAGTGCAAATATAGTTCAAAGACGTGTTGATGAGATGGCTGAAGATGTGGAAAAACTTTGGCATCTGAGTTTATGCATCGTAGGTTTTCCACCCAACTTGATGAAACAAGTTAACTAATTAAAAGCGGCCTTTTATGGAATTATCTAAGATGGCTGAAGATGTGGAAAAAACTTTGGCATCTGAGCTTATGCATCGTAGGTTTTCCACCCAACTTGATGAAACAAGTTAACTAATTAAAAGCGGCCTTTTATGGAATTATCTAAGATGGCTGAAGATGTGGAAAAAACTTTGGCATCTGAGCTTATGCATCGTAGGTTTTCCATCCAACGTGATGAGTGAACTTTTGGTAGTTCAAACATCCTCATGGCTTATGTGAGGTAATTTAGTCAAATTCAAAAATAAATTATTGACGAGTTTTTGTTCACAAAGTGTTTTAAAGGTGATGCAAACGGGTTAATGATTTTTCAATGCTTAGAGGAATATTCAAACAAGCACAATATTCCACTCACCAATATAACTGCTGTTGCCAGAGATGGCGCACCTTCAGTGGTTGGCTGTTACAGAGGATTTGCTACCTTTCTTAAGGAAAAGGTTCCCGATGTGCGTACTATTCACTGTGTATTACTCAGACACCACCTTGTGGCAAAAAATCTCAGTGACGAATTGCATGATACTTTAAAGTTGTGCATCAGATCGATAAGCAAAATTAAAGCACATCCACTTAATTCGTGACTGTTTGCTAAGCTATGTGAAACAAATAGTGAATTGGTGAACCAATTGGCGGTGGGTGGTGATGACTAGCTGCCTTCCCGTGGTGGGCAGAGGACAGATAGCCCATCGTGTAGCTTTGTGCTGAATTCAAAAACAACAAAAAAAAACAGCTTTTATAAATAACATCATATTGGCTGTCAAAAAGGTGTTTGCTTGCAAAGGCTTGTTGAGTTGTATGTGTCAACTGTGGAGTTTCATACAGATGTGGATTCCTTTCTATGTGATGAGTTGAAAAAGAATACAAATTATTTTTTTCTATCTGGCAGACCTATATTCAAAAGTTAATGATAAAAGACCCGTATGCAAGGTAAAGATGTAACAATTATTGAAACCCGAACAATCCTCTAAGGTTTCCAAGTCAAAATAGGTATTTTTAAATCTTCATTGCTACGAACATATTTTTAGTACTTTTCAAATTTACGGCAACTGGAAAACGAAAACCAAATTATTTCTAATGATGACTTGAATATAGATATAAAGCACCTTGAAAAATTGAGTGAAAAACTTCAAAGTGCGCTTTGACGACTTGGATAAAACGCACGCACCTGATTGAATTGTTACGTCATTTGATTCGGAAACAGAAGAGGTAATTATTGAATCTAATTTACAAATAAACTCACTGAGCTTTCCGTGAATCTCGAAGCCAAACCACTGTTCAAAAATATGGCAACTTCTAGAGTGATGTAAGTATCAAGAACTTTTCGTAGCGGTGAGCCCTTTCTTACTTGTATTCCTAAGTTCCTATATGACTGAAGGTGGGTTTAGCCATGTAAATTCAGTCCTAACAAAGCATAGGAAAAACCTGAACATAGAATAGCTTGGTGAGATCAGACTACAACTCACCAACTTACAACCAAAATATCAGTGATCTTCTCGAAGATATCCTTTCCATTACAGATGTCAATAAAAAGGTAAAGTTAGTTTGTCATAATATATTACTATTATTCATATGTTTTTATTAAGTTATTCTTCCCTTAACTATGACCTATAGATTTTTGTTAGTTAAAAGAATGGATGGGTCGATAAAAGGTCAAGGATTCCATGAAGTGCTCGACACTAAACGTTTCGGGACCTCTGGCCTAGAGTCTAGATTGCACATTTCTATCTTTCTATTGATTAAGCTTGATTTTGCAAAATGTATTTATTTCAGTGAGCTACGAATTATGAGGTCAGGGTGTACTATGGGTGGGGGTGATAGCAGTTACTCCGTCATTTTTGACAGGCTAGTAAAGCAATAAAACATTGTACAGTTAACTTGCTATGTTATTAAAACAGAGTAAAACATTGTACAGTAAGCCTTTAAGCATTACATTATTACCATAACGTAATAAAACACTGTACATTAGGCCAGTAAGTATTGTATTACTACTATAAATTAATACAACATTGTATACTAGGTCTCGAAGCTTTATGTTATTACAATCTAATATATATAAAAAGTAATTGTGTTTTGGTAACGCTCCTTTTGTATATATCGCTTAATAACGAAAATATATATATGTGTTAGATTTGAACTTCAAAACGCATAAAATATTATATTCATAGTGTAGGTTGCATCAATTTACAGAAGCAAACACTATCTTAACTGCATAGATCATATCAACTTACGGGAACAAAACTTAGCTTACTTGTGTAGGTTACATCAGCTTTCAGAGGCGAAAACTAATTTAACCATACAGGTCACATAAGTTTACAGGGGCAAAAATTATCTTAACTTTATAGGCGACGTCAGTTTACAAGGGTAACAATCATATTAACTTTATAGGTCACACCACCTTAATAGGGACAACTATCGTGACTGTATGGGTCGCATGAACTTACACAGTGCAACAGCCATCTTAACTGTAAAAATAGAAGTTTCATAAACAAAACCTAATGAAGGAAGGGCGGTGGTTTCTGGCGGACGGTTTTAACATAGTTCCAACCTATCATTTTAAACGGATCGGACCAAGATAGTAAAGTATCAAAACATTATACGCTAGGCCTACAAACTTTATAACACTACAGTAAAGTAATAAAACATTACATACTAGGCCTACAAACATTATAATATTGCAGTAAAGTAATAAAACATTCCACGCTAGGCCTACAAACATTATAATATCGCAGTAAAGAAATAAAACATTATACGCTAGGCCTACAAACATTATAACATTACAGTAAAGTAATAAAACATTTCACACTAGGCCTACAAACATTATAATATTGCAGTAAAGTAACACAACTTTCCACGCTAGGCTTACAAACATTATAACACTACAGTAAGCCTGAAATTATTATAATATTGCACTATAATAATGATACACTATACACTAGGCCTACAAAAATTATAATATTACAGTATAGTAAGAAAACGCAAGGCTAGCATTAATTCAAGTTGAACATTTTTCTACCATATAAAAATAAAACGTGATAAACTGTATCTGTGGGTCGTAATTACAAAAATATGTTATCTGTTGTTACATTAGCCTCAGCATATTGGAAGTTACACAAACAAAAGTTTAGACCAAAAGATAAATAAAACATTGATATT
This sequence comes from Carcinoscorpius rotundicauda, assembly GCA_011833715.1. Lineage (NCBI taxonomy): Eukaryota > Metazoa > Arthropoda > Merostomata > Xiphosura > Limulidae > Carcinoscorpius > Carcinoscorpius rotundicauda. The sequence continues at coordinate 145,364,044 of CM022393.1, forward strand.
TGTCTACTTACTTGCTGAGGTTCAGTACTTTGGGCTTCTTGACAAACAAGGTTAACAAAGTCAGAAAATGTATCTCCATTTTCTTGGTATTTTCCGAGGCCTGATCCCAAATAATATGATCCAGAAGGAGTTACAGGACCCCCCAAGCTGGACGAAGATGGACAAGCTAAGTTTACTGTTCCTGTTTGATGAGTCAGAGCTGAAATCAATAAATATAATGTGTAAAATAAACCTTAAATAGCTTTTTTGGTTAGCGCTTCGTCACTAAAGATTATGTTAAATGAACTGTATTAACAATGCTAGATTACTAATTACTAAAACATTTTAGTTAATTCTATGGCTTAAATTCGAGCATTGGCAAATTTAACACATGATATTACAACAGATAAACACCAGTAAGTATATTGTTTCATTAGATCATTCTATGGTTTATATTTCGCTACTGGTAAGTTTAACATAGGATGTTACAACAGATAAACACCAGTAAGTAGAATATTACTACACATATTTATAAACCCGGAATGATGGCGAAGAACAGAAGGAAATCTCATCTGAGTATTACCAATCATAGTTTTTAAATATGTGGGTATGACAAGGGCTAAACACAAATTACATACCGCATCAACATCGTACACAAGTGTGTTAGGACAGAAATGTAGTTAACATTATCGTATTTAAAATAAAATCAGAGAAATGAAAAAGCTTTATTACTTGTACTTTACTTTTATACGATTTTTATATAAACGAAACAAAAAATAAAAGAAACTCGAAACATTAGCCGTCTCTCTTCGTAATGCGACTTTTAAAAAGTTCATCGAACTTTAAAATTGTTATTTGAATACATTTTACTGGGAAACATTTAAACAAAGAGTGTAATAGTCATGCCTTCTGTCATCTAAGAGTTCTGAGTATCAGGTACAACTGGTTTAATATACTTTTTTATAACGAAACAGAAACAGGGAGTCGCTGCGATCGGCGTGTTTCAGCCCCGCCCACATTCAAAAGTATAAACAAAGGAGTTAACGAGCTATGATACCATTTTAAAAATAATTACAAATGATCGTACTTTCACTGTTACGAGGAGATAACGGCTTTTTGTTTGCCCTGGGAGCCTCCTGGGTGTAAATCGCAGTTTCTCTCGGGGTAACTTGGAAGCTTGGTGACCCTCCACTGACGGGATCGAAACTGGTGGGTGTTCCTGACTTGACTTTAGCTGGTTGAAGCAAGTGAGAGGAGGGAAGTGCAGGAGGGTGTCCTGCTCCTGTTGGGCCAGAAATATGGGTGATTATCTTTGTTACATTGTTTAGTGTTAGTAGTCATATTGAAAGTGAATGTTTAAAAACACTTTGAGTGCTTCGTAGTGCTGACACATGCGTAACATTCGTCTCATCCAGTTTACATCAATTAAGAAACAAGTAATAAAAATACCAGCTCAATACAAAATATTTTGGCTGCATTTTCGAAAAGAAAAATGTTGGAAGACATCCTTTAGTCCTTTAAACTCTACAGTTTTTAAAGGGTTCGTGTTGAAATATTAAGCGAAAAAAATTAGACAAAACATTTTTTTAAAATTATTTCAGACTACATTAAGTTAAAAGGTAATTTTGTCTCATCAGTAAGCAAGAACTACTGATAATACTTAAGTCAGGCCCTGAGAAACACTGGATTATATATACATTTGGTACTGATAACACTAAAGTTAGGCCCTGAGAAACGTTGGATCCTATCCACATTTGGTACTGATAACGCTAAAGTTAGGCCCTTGAGAAACGCTGGAACCTATTCACATTTTGTACTGATAACATTAAAGTTAGGCCCTTGAGAAACGCTGGAACCTATCCACATTTTGTACTGATAACATTAAAGTTAGGCCCTTGAGAAACGCTGGAACCTATCCACATTTTGTACTGATAACATTTAAGTTAGGCCCTTGAGAAACGCTGGATTCTAGTACTGATGTATAGTATTTAAATTAGGCCTGGGAAACACTGGATTTTATCTACATTTGATTAGTGACTAAAGTGAAACAACCACAAAGAAAATATAAAAATTAGCTTAAGAGGAACAATAACATTGTTTTATTTTAGATTATATGAACTACTTATAAACATCAGTCTTCCAAATATCTTAAACAAAGTTAGTTAAACTGTGAGTTTGCGAAAAACAAAAATTAAAAAGAAATAACTCTTATAACTAACATATAAAGACATATCTCTGGACAGTTATAAGTATTATTAATGTTTATATAGTGAACTCACGAACTATGTGAATTCTGCCGTGTTCCACGTCACTTCCCCACACAGCATGATTGGTCAGATCAGCACCAGAGTGACAGTAATATCCGCTAATTTCAGCTGTTCTAGTCATGTCTTCTTCGCTGTAGGAGAACCGACGTAGACGTTTTGTACGGTATCCAATAGCTGGACTATGGGAATGATGTGAAGGGGAAGAACCGAGCATTCCCTCTTCTGGTAAATGATCCCCGGGAGGGGGATCTAATCCCCTGTAGCCCGTCGGAGAAGAATAACTATTGTAGTAGCTGTTGGGAGACTCCAATTTTATCATACTGAGGGGTGGTTGACTGCCATTGGTAGGATGCATTATAGAACCTTGGGAGAGAGAAATGTATAGATATATAAGTAACCGTGTACGTCAAAGTAACTTTTGAGTTTTCCTACAACAACTCATACAGAAGTACAGCAATACGATATAATTACTATTAAAAACATACATTTCTTGATATCAACAGCCTGGAGAACCATTTACAAATCAGTATCTTCCATCCATATATATATATATATGAATGAACAAAGAAACAATACAAAATTAATAAAATATTTCAGTTTTAGAGCTTCTCTGATTCTCAACAAACAATAAAAACGATTCCATTGTTTAAACTGTTCATGTCGACAGATTTAGTCTGAGCTATACGGCTAAATATATTATTTGAAAAGATTTTTCAAAAGCTATGTTCATATCACGTACACGCATAACTAATGTTGTTTCAGGCGATGTGTTAGGATATTAGAAGTTCCGATCATTAAACTGGATAAGAGACATTTCGGGTTTTAAAGGGCTGCAACAATCTTGCTTCCTTGTAAAAGCCTGAATAGCTAGGCCTCATCGTCTACAACGGCTGCGCTCGTTTCCTTTAACAACTTCTTTAAGAGCAGTTCGTATGCTTATGTTCCCCATGATGTGTGGCCTTGTCATAAACCGCAACGTTTCTCAGGATGTACTTTAAAATATATTTATTACTGGAGAATAGAATACAATGTGGTCAAAAATCACAATTCTAATCAACTTGGTTGAAAGTTTTACGATGGAAATGCTTACGTTTTGGTAACTATTCGAGACGTAGTTAGAGTATGAAATTACACACGATTAATGAAGTACACAGATAACATCAATACTGGTCTTAAAGAAGTACACAGATAACATCAGTATCGGTCTTAATGAAGTACACAGATATCAGTATTGGTCTTCTTACATTACTAACCAAAACAAACACCGAAGTTGTTTAACCCAATTGTCGTTATATTTACTTCGACTCATTCACTAACTTTTGGTACCCATCACATTATCTGGTTGTCAAATATAATGTTCGTTCAATCATGGCTATACTAATTCTAGCGCCCTAACCCCAGTGTTGGCACACACGACTAGGCTACGTAAACCTCACCGTACTGTCATTTCAACACTGTAGTGTAAAACACACCGTAAGCACTGTTACACTATACATTATATCATACTAAAACAGTCTCATCTGGTTTAGCCATATGTTTGTCTCTCTTTAGCTATCTATACTTTACCACACTTTCCAGTATTCGTCACGACAGTTGAGACATGTTACATCTTATGAAATTAGATACCTGTTAATTATTGTTATGATATTGGTATGATAACAATGGTTCACCGATTGTAAAGCCAGTCGTTTTCAATATTCAAAAATATCGAACCAACTTTTGTTTTCAATGTGTCAATTGGGGCACATATAATTTTCATATTTTGTTTCGTAATTTCCGTAAAGCTCTACATAGACTGTCCGTTCTAGTTGTTACTAATCTTGAACTCAAAGACTATTCAACAGGACCATCGTCGACTCTTCTGTAATAGACTGTTATTTGACCACTATTCTTATAGACTAGCTATGACCACAAAGTGCGGATAGGTTTGGGACAACAGGTCGCGAACCGTGAACCCTAGGATTCACTGTCTTGATTCACTAACCCTAATAGTGAGAAAGAGACATCATTTATGACATCTTCATCTTTCGACGCCTTCCTCTTACTTAGATCTACTTATCATAAGTCTTTATTTTGAAACGCTTTCCTCCTATTATAATAAATCTTCACATTGAGACGCTTTCCTCCTGTCTTCAAAAATCTTCATTTCAGGACGCTTTCCTCCTGTTATCATAAATCTTCATTTTGGGACGCCTTCCTCCTGTTATCATAAATCTTTACTTCATCCTCTTATCATATATCTTTATTTTGAGACGCTTTCCTCCTGTCATCATAAATCTTTATTTTGGGACGCTTTCATCCTGTTATAATAAATCTTTATTTCGGGACGCCTTTCTTCTGTTATCATAAATCTTTATTTTGGGACGCCTTCCTTCTGTTATCATAAATATTTACTTTGGGATGCCTTCCTCCTGTTGTCATAAATATTTACTTTGGGACGCCTTCTTCCTGTAATAATAAATATTTACTTTGGGACGCCTTCCTTCTGTTATCATAAATCTTCATTTTGGAACGCCTTCCTCCTGTTATCATAAATATTTACTTTGGGACGCCTTTCTTCTGTTATCATAAATATTTACTTTGGGACGCCTTCCTCCTGTCATAATAAATAATAAATATTTACTTTGGGACGCCTTTCTTCTGTTATCATAAATATTTACTTTGGGACGCCTTCCTCCTGTCATAATAAATATTTACTTTGGGACGCCTTCCTCCTGTTATCATAAATATTTACTTTGGGACGCCTACCTCCTGTTATCATAAATATTTACTTTGGGACGCCTTCCTCCTGTCATAATAAATATTTACTTTGGGACGCCTTCCTCCTGTTATCATAAATATTTACTTTGGGACGCCTTCCTCCTGTTATCATAAATATTTACTTTGGGACGCCTTCCTCCTGTCATAATAAATATTTACTTTGGGACGCCTTCCTCCTGTTATCATAAATATTTACTTTGGGACGCCTTCCTCCTGTTATCATAAATATTTACTTTGGGACGCTTCCTTCTTCCCACAGATGTGATTTTAATGACTTTTTTTTGTAAGATTACTGCAGTATCTGTTGAATACATGTAGCCGATGGCATTATGAAGTTACACACAATTACAATACTTGTCCTGTCTTAAATACACAGAGTATTAACATGAACGTACCTTTGGACAACGCATGTAACTCAAGAGACGAAAAAACTCCTGTTGCAACGACCGTATTCATAGAGGTGTCTGTAAAAGAAGTTCCATCGGTTTTAAGGATGGACACTTTAAATAAAATAAAGCACGAGATTTATCAAGTAAACACAAAACACGTCACTTCATATTTAAACAAAATAATCGCTAAAAATACAGTTCTCAAATCTGTCTCGTTTGGAAACCATTACAACTTTTGTATGTGATCCTGTCGCTAACTTCGTATCTCAAAATTTAATCTCTAACACAGTTATCGTGTGAAGTATAAGTTAAAATAAACTGCAAAATTATCATCTCGTATTTCTTCTGAATAAAATAAATCGAAAGATAAGGTATCACACTTAACACCTGACACATGATTCAGCCCAGGGTGGTCAACAGGGGTTGTTCCAGAAACCGGTGATTTAGGTTTACTTAGATAGATCTCGATGAATGATGCAAAACACAACTCCCAGAGCAACAAACCAAAGGAAATGACATAATGACATGTATGTGGATTGCACTATGGTGATACCATACTGAGCATTATACCATTTTTATTTACTCTTCATTCTGGAAATGACATTTTAAATTTGATAATCGACATGGAGGTCCTCCTGTAATACATCGTGTATGTACTTCAACAGTACATCTTTGGGTTTTACTGTGTTGTTAGTTTTACAAAATATCGAAACTACTGATGCCCTATATATTAATCCAGTTCTATCTTTTTAAAATAACAATACGGTTGTACCTGTTGTTAATGTTTTGCTGTAAATCTAGTAATCAATTGGTGAATCTTCTATTCACGCGGTATGTCAAATTGATTGGGATATCTTCGAATAATGTCTTCCCTCATCCAACCCGGACGTTGTACAGTTAAACCTTCACATTCTAAATCACATTATTTCAAACATGTTTCATTGCTTCATCGTTTAACTTTATTTACATCTATCTGTTGGCTCTCATGGTCTCGAGACACGTCATGGGTTCAGCCAAAGGTCTGGTCCAATGACCTAGACCTGGAAACTAATGCTAGATGACTTATTTTTGTCTTCCCTTGTCCAATCTGGAGCCACATTTCAATTTAATTGCTACAGTAAAACCATCACTTTCACAACAATATTTAGAACATGTCAAGCATGCTTCACTTCTACATTGTTTTACTTTAAAAACTTAACTTCTCCATGTTGGTTCCTTCCACTCCGGCTAGGTCACGAGTCCACTCACAAGACGCCTCGAAAATATTGCCAAATGTCTTCATTTTGTCGAATCAAAACAACCCAAACCTTTCCAGAATGACCCTCCTTTTTCTGGTCCACATCAAGGCCGAAAGTGACTCGAGTGGTAGGTGTTAAAATAAATATAGAGGTAACTATCACTTCACGTTTAGACTGTGGCTTAGCAGTAAGTTTGCGGACTTAACAATGCTAAAAATATGTAAGAGTAAATTCCACTTTTCTTTGGTAAAAGAGTATCCGAAAAGTTGGCGGTAGGTGGTGATGACTAGCTGCCTTTCCTGTAGTCTTAGGGACAGCTAGCGCAGATAGCCCTTAAGTAGCTTTGCGCGAAATTATAAAACAAATAAACATACAGCACATGCCCCACCCTTTCACCTTTGAGGGCATAATAATGTGACGATCAATCTCACTATTCGTTCGTAAAAGGGTAGCCCAAGAGTTGGCGGTAGGTGGTGATGACTAGCTGCCTTCCCTCTAGTTTTACACTGCTAAATTAGGGGCAACTGACGCAGATAGCCGTCGTGTAGCTTTACGCAAAATTTAAAAACAAACGACGTTGATACCTGGGGACAAATACATAAATCACACTTTGTAACCAGAATAACATGATACTAAATCTTGTGAGACATGCAAAAAAAAAAATAATACTGTCACTATTAATTTTCAGAAAAATCATAAATCTTGAATTTAAAGTTGCAACTGATTCATTAGTGGAAAATGGCGTTTCATGATAGATATTTAAAAAAATGTTAATATCAATAAACATGTTGAATATGAGCGTTTCGGAATTTCCTTTGGTTCCATCATTGGTGTTAATACCTAAAAAAAAAAGATTCATAATATTTGAACTACAGTGAACAACATTAGCATCAAGTGCCTTTTAGTATTTAATCGGAAGTTGTCAGTTTTGGTTGTTTTTTTTTTAATTTCGCGCAAAGCTACTCGAGGGCTATCTGCGCTAGCCGTCCCTAATTCATCAGAGTAAGACTAAATTATGAGTCAAACGCCTTAACCACCTGGCCATGCCGGGCGGTCACAAGTGAACAAATAAACAAAATATTTCACATGTCGGTTGGACTGCTTCATTCGATAGCAGTTAGATTGGTTGCTGGGGCTGAGAAAAGTATTATTCTGAAATGTTCACATAACATCAAGACGGAAATAATTTTATATTAATCAAAAAAAAGAGAGAGAAATTTTGATATACTACTGAATGTATTTTACCAGCATTCAACATTGTACACATCAGTGACCATTCGAAATGACGTTTATCAGGAGGTAAAAGGGAAAAAATCTAATTTATACCAATTTGTACAAGTTTTTGTGCCACTATCTGAAACGGATTCGCCCCTCCTAAAAATTAATTAATATCAATTTGTACAAACATCCCTGCACCCCCTTCCCAAATACCTAACTCACAACAATTTGTAAAAGTGTTTGTGCCACCTCGTCAGTCGGTTTCGCCCCTCTTCAAGCAGACAAAGTATTACGAGTTTCTAACTTTCGACATATGCAAGATTCAACTACGTAAAAGGATTATTACGTGCTTACATTCTTTCGATATTCGGCTAAAAGGAAATCTAGAAACATTTCGTGAATATACTTGTTTAGGGGAGTGCATTATGTAGGTACAGTTTTCCCAAACCAGGAAATACGTGAGAATCTTTGAAAAAAACATTACAAGAGAGACAAAACACCGATTCTCAAAACGGTAAGCAATCGCAGTGTTCCGCTAACCAACAATCTTAACTTGTACACTCCCAAGGTTATATTTATGTAATTTCGCTTTGACCTAAATTTATTTTTTATACCAAATAATAATATGACTTCCAGGACCACGTCACACGTTGTTTTTTGTTCTAACAAGAGGTACAGTTTATCTTTTTAATAAATAACTCTTGTTGTTGTTGTTGTTGTTTTGGAATTAAGCACAAAGCTACACAATGGGCTATCCGTGCTCTGCCCACCACGGGTATCGAAACCTGAATTTTAGCGTGTAAGTCCGCAGACATACCGCTGAGCCACTGGGGGACAATATAAGTAACTCAGTTGAGAAAAAAAAATTTAGACAAAGATTAACAATTTCAATGTTTGTTTCGTAATATACATAGATAGATACATATAATTTCTTTTACTGTTGTCATGCAATACAAGTGTATCCAAGTGAACGCTTTTCTGCCTAAACATTATTTGAAAACAATAACAAAAGCTTAAGCCTTACGAATCAGACTCAACTAATGACTTACAAATGTAAATGTGAATCGCATTAGTGTGACAACATATTGCGTCATTCATGCGTGAGACGCGCAGAAAAGAAAGTTAGCGTACGTTGATTTTAATTTACTGTTTTATTAATATAAATCACGATTAATCTATTATGTGTGCGTCAGGGGTCGCCGCTGATTCTGAGGTCTCATTTTATTGGTGGTGTGTGGTATAAAGAAGGGTTACGGACCACGATGTTCTATCAGTAGAAAAATACTGTTCGTTTACCATGGCCACCATAGGTATCGAAACGAGGTTTTTAACACTATAAGTCTTCAGATTTACTGTTAAGTCAACAGAGGGCAGTAGCAGTAATTTAACAAACGACGATTTGTAAGCCGCAATAACATCCATTACAGAAAACGCGAATACACTTAAATAAAGATATATTGTAAATTAATTATAAAATGGTTAAATTAATGGATGTCTAAAAATCAAAACTTTTTATTTCTATAAACGTGGCAGTGGAAAATGTTAATGAAAAGTCTTTCCTGTGTTTATTGATTTTCACAGAAAACAATTTAAATAACAATGGAACAATCTTTATTCTGACACTGAAAAAATAAAAACAACAAATAAAAAACAAGGCGTATTCATTATCTCTGATGACGTCATGCACCGTCATCAGTTCTCACTCTACCAATCTGAAATCTCGTCTACGGTAGAATTTGCGTCGAGGTTTGTTTTACACATTTTGAGAACAATTACTTTACTAGGTCTATCTAAACTGAAATAGGCTTAAGTAAATAGATTAGCAGACCAAAAATATGACGCAGACATCAGTGTAAACAACCAATCGATTGGAGTTTCGTTCCTTTAAACAAAGAACATAAAAGTTGCATCAGTAATAATGTAAGGGTGTATCAAAAGCAGTGACTTTCTACACCCACATACCAGTATGTAATAACTATTACAAATTATTTCAAGGTCTTTACTAAGCCCCAACTAGTGTTATATCCAGGTGTACTCGCTGCTTCACATAAACGTTGAGATTTTGCCAAACAGGAAGGGACTAATACTGTATTTTGCCAAACAGGAAGGGATATTTTCACGTGCTCATGTGGACGATTTATTCAACTTTTCAAGGCCTTCAACATTGTATAGATCCACTTGTCATAGCGGGAAATATGGCTGCGAAAACAGCAACAACAAATTCTAATTCTGAGAAGAGTGAATTCTAGAGTCAGTACAAGGTTGCATGTGGCTTAGCCTCCATGTAGAAACAAACTTCCTAAATTATAATATCGTTAGATGAAATTTGGTCGAGTCAGGGACATTTGTACATCATTTTTGAGCGTCTCAATATAAATTACATATTTAATTGAAGAGGGAAAATCTTCGTGTCAGTAATATGAGCTACCTGACAACTTGTTTCACACATTACTTCTTGTTGTTGTCTTATACACTACTTGAAACGTTCCGTTATCTCACATACTACCATTTTATGTTGTCTTATGTGTGTGAGTATGTTTTCTTATAGCAAAGCCACATGGGGCTATCTGCTGAGCCCACAAAAGGGAATCGAACCCCTAATTTTAGCTAAGTAAATCCGGAGACATACCCCTGTACTAGCGGGGGGCATGTTGTCATATATACTGCTCGAAACGTTCCGCTGTTTTACATAGTACCATTTGATGTTGTCCTACACACCACTTGAAACGTTCCGTTGTTTCACATACCACCATTTGATGTTGTCCTACACACTACTTGAAACGTTCCGTTGTTTCACATACCACCATTTGATGTTGTCCTACACACTGCTTGAAACGTTCCGTTGTTTCACATACCATCATTTGATGTTGTCTTATACACTCCTCGAAAAGTTTCGTTCTCTTACATAGCACCATTTGATGTTGTCTTATGCACTACTCGAAATGTTTCGTTATATTACACACTACCATTTGATGTAGTATTATACACTACTTGAAACATTTCATTGTCATATACATACCTAAAACATTTCGTTAACTCGTACACTAACTAAAGCACTTCATTGTGTTATGAGCTATTCCAACACTTACCAGGTATACCCTATCTGAAATGTTCTTGCCACGTTTCGTTATGTTTTGGAACACTAAATCTTCCAAGTGTTAAACGCTTACAATTGTCACAAGCGATTAAATTCGCAGTTTCAATTTTACACAATTTAACTTGTTGAGTTAAATTGAGTTGTTTACTCAACATACTTTGTGTATAACTTACCAACTTTTCTTTCAAAACCAACAATAAACACTTTTAATTATAAAACTCCTGTGACGTCAGAGTTAATATTTATATAGAAAAGGTCCTTTTGTTACCTTTTTCTTCGTATTTGTCGTTAAAACTATTGTGACGACACAGTTAATATTTACATAGAAAAGGCCCTATTGTTACCTCTTTCTTCGTATTTGTCGTTAAAACTATTGTGACGACACAGTTAATATTTACATAGAAAAGGCCCTATTGTTACCTCTTTCTTCGTATTTGTCGTTAAAACTATTGTGACGACACAGTTAATATTTACATAGAAAAGGCCCTATTGTTACCTCTTTCTTCGTATTTGTCGTTCTCACGTCCTGGTTCACTGTAGCCTCGCAAGGATTCTTGAAAGTAAAACAAAAACAGAATTTTAATACGAAAATACAGTTGAAAAAATGGTACAAATTACAGGCTCTCTTACTACACTGAAGTTGTCATGGTAACGAAAATAAAAACTTTAGGTCATGCTAGAGTACTCAGATGGTCAATAAATCACGTCCAGCCAGAGACCGCCCCCGTGACACAGCGGCATGTCTGAGGACTTGAACAACTAGAAACCGAGTTTCGATACGCGGGGTGGGCAGAGCACAGATAGCCCTTTGTGTAGCTTTATGCCATAAAACAAACAAACAACCAAAGGAATCAACTGACTGGTATTTACCGTCCTACTACAATACTTGAGTGGTTAATAAGTCAGAACCCACTGGAATAATAAGGTGGTTAGTGAACAATGTGTTACAACAGTATTAAGTAGGTAGTGAATCAGGCGTTGTTATGGTATGAAGCGGCTGTTGAACAAAGTGTTACCAGAGTACTCAGGTGTCTATTGTATCAGACTATTACTTGCTATTCAGGTGGTTAGTTAAGCATATTTTACTACATTCCCAGTTGGCAAGTGTATCAGGCCCTTTTACAGTTCCTAGGAAACTAGTTAACTATGTGTTACTAAAGTAGTCAGGTGGCTAGTGTATCAGGTCCTTCTTTAGTATCTAGGTGACTAGTTAATCATGTGTTACTAAAGTAGTCAGGTGGCTAGTGTATCAGGTCCTTCTGTAGTACCTAGGTGACTAGTTAATCATGTGTTACTAAAGTAATCAGATGGCTAGTGTATCAGGCCCTTCTGTAGTACCTAGGTGGCTAGTGTATCAGGCCCTTCTGTAGTACCTAGGTGACTAGTGTATTACGTCCTTCGGTAGTATCTAGGTGACTAGTTAAGTTTGTTACTAAAGTAGTCAGGTGGCTAGTGTATCAGGTCCTTCTTTAGTATCTAGGTGACTAGTTAATCATGTGTTACTAAAGTAGTCAGGTGGTTAGTGTATCAGGTCCTTCTGTAGTACCTAGGTGACTAGTGTATTATGTCCTTCGGTAATACCTAGGTGACTAATGTATTACGTCTTTCGGTAGTACCTAGGTGACTAGTGTATTACGTCCTTCGGTAGTATCTAGGTGACTAGTTAAGTTTGTTACTAAAGTAATCAGGTGGCTAGTGTAACAGGTCCTTCTATAGTTCTCAGGTGAATAGTTAATCATGTGTTACAAAAGTACTCGGGTGAGTAATGTGACAGGTGTTATTAGACTATTCAGGTGACCAGTTTTTCAGGTCCTATTGTAGTACTCACGTGACTACTTTATCAGAGTGTTAATAAAGTACTGAGTGGCTAGTGTATTAGGTCCTATTGTAGTACTCACGTGACTACTTTATCAGAGTGTTAATAAAGTACTAAGTGGGTAGTGTATTAGGTCCTATTGTAGTACTCAGGTGACTAGTGTATCAGGTCCTACTGCTAGTGTGTCATGTGTTACTCGAGTAATGATCTGGCTTGTGAATCAGGTTTTACTTAAGTACTCAGGTGGTTCATAACAAGTTCAAATGAATTATCTCTCTACCTTTACAATAATCACAGTACATACAGAAAGTTCGTTACAAAATAACTAATTTGATCTACGAGGATTTGAAGATCCCAGTGTTTTTGAAGACCAAATCTTTTATAAGATAGCTTCTATGAACTATGATATACACGTGTGAGTGTGTCAGCATGAGCTTTTACGGATGGAAAAACAGTGGCTTAGGAATTTTGGGGTCTGTTTTTTTTTTCTTTTTTCGTAACCAATTCGTATATCCTAATCTTTTTCTTTAACCTTCTTTTAAGATGTGAAAGTTGATAAAAAGTGCTAAACGAAAGAAAAACAGTTGAAGCAGCTCATAAAAAAATAAAAATAATCTGAGACGAAGGAAAGAAAAATATCTTCAGCGTCTTGTTAGTCTTAAGCCATTAGACTTACGTCATGAGCAGGGACAGAAGACAACGACAAGAAAATATCATTTAGATAGGACCAGGAAGTGGTCAAACAGCGGGAGTTGAGAACAAATATGATAAAAACGGAGTCCTTGTCAATAAAGAAGCTCTCTCTACGCATGGGATGCTGGGAACAAATGAGAACCATCCAAAGGCTGTTTCGTTGGTTAATGTTAGTAAGTGATCTCTTCCCTTCTTTTTATCTCAGAACATCTGACATTTATTCTTTAGTAAGCGACGTCTGTCGAACTGTAAAACTCAATAGCGCTGATTAAGAGAATAGAAAAAAAGGTGTAACTTAAGCCTTAATACTGGTTCCTTTTGAACAACTGCTGACTTGTGCATGCCATTAACCCAGTTTTCCAGACAAGGACGTCTTTGGTAATTTGTGTGTGTTCTGAAAGAAATCGAAATTGAGTTTTTCGACTAAAATTAAATATTGTACGTCCTCATATATTTAGCTGATCAGCGTAGACCTAAAACTGATTGGAAAGTGCGAACAGTAATTCTAAATTTCGATTGGAAATTTGGAAATATAGCTGTTAAAAATAGAGTGCAGAGTTCGAGCTGCAACTCTAAAAATATTGTAGTTTCAACTGTAACTATAAACAGTAGGAATATCGAGCTGTAACTCTAGAGTAATATTAAAGCTGTAACTCTAAAAATAGTATTCTATTGGGGTTGTAACTCTATAAATAGAGTTATGTTGTTAGTGTTATCTAAAAATAAAGTGGGGAGTTTGAACTGTAACTATAGATAGTAGGAATATCGAGCCGTAACTCTAGAGTGATACTGAAGCTGTAACTTTAAAAATAGTGTTATGTTGGGGTTGTAACTCTAAAAATAGTGCAAAGTTAGAGCTGTAACACTAAACATAGAGTGAGAGATCGAGCTGTAATTGTAAAAATAGTGAAAAGGTCGCGATGTAACCCTAGAAATGTAATAGAAATAGCGCGCTGTAACATTAAAAAAAACAGTGGGAATTTTAATTAAAATAAATAAATTTATTCTCAGGAAATCAGATGAAGTCTTATTTACTTAAAATGAATGTTATGTGGTGGAACCACTTGACTAACTGCAGCGTTAAGTATATCAAATATTTCACTTATCAACACTTAAAGCTCAAATTTGCTTCTAGGTTTTATCAGTTGTTTAGTTTTTAAATCAGTGACCTTTCTTATACCTTGACTGAATATGAAGTTGGCCAGGTAGAGGTCAAGTTCTCGGATGGTCACGTTACTATGGAACGGGTTGACACAAAGGCTAGAATGGAGACACTCCGGCGACTTCTCCAGCCGCTCTCCATCGGTGCTTTCCAGAGGAATAGCTTTGAAGAGGATGACCATTACCAGATCCAGCCGCCACACCTGTGGAACAAAGAGCGTAGTCACCGGAAATACAGAAATAGAACTGATTCTTTTCATATAGCAGTGGATAGAACTTATGTAAACTTGAATAACGAAGTATACAGTGAAACAAAGGAAATACTAATTCTTCAAACGAGTGTGTCTGAAATACCAGCGTTGTATAGCGTGTTTCGTAAGTAATAACGTTGCATGTTGGAACTCCCACGATTAACTTTACGACTGAACCTCTATAAGGAACTCTGGAAATAAATGCCAGTTTGTTTAGTTGGGAGTCACTTCGGTCAAAGGTTGTTCTAGTCTTTGCTCTTTCGGTAATATTTTGCTTTTCCCTGTGTTTCGATTCACGATGTCCTCATGATCTAAACATAATTGTAATTTTACCTGCGTAGGTCAGGCGGTAGAGGAAGTAGTGTAATATTATTTGTATAGTCTGACGGCACAGGAAGTAGTGTAATATTATTTGTATAATCTAACAGTACAGGAAGTAGTGTAATATTATTTGTATAATCTGACGGTATAGTAAGTAGTGCAATATTATTTGTATAATCTGACGGTATAGTAAGTAGTGTAATATTATTTGTCTAGTCTGACGGTATAGTAAGTAGTGTAATATTATTTGTATAATCTAACGGTACAGGAAGTAGTGTAATATTATTTGTATAGTCTGACGGTATAGTAAGTAGTGTAATATTATTTGTATAATCTAACGGTACAGGAAGTAGTGTAATATTATTTGTATAATCTGACGGTATAGTAAGTAGTGTAATATTATTTGTATAATCTAACAGTACAGGAAGTAGTGTAATATTATTTGTATAATCTGACGGTATAGTAAGTAGTGTAATATTATTTGTATAATCTAACAGTACAGGAAGTAGTGTAATATTATTTTACAGTCTGACAGTGTAGGAAGTATTGTGATATTATTTGCACAGTCGGCAGATGCAGGAAGTGTAGTAATATTAGAAGGTTCTTGAATAAGTCTTATCTCTTATATATAGTCCCTGTATCAGCTTTATTTCGCACATCTGGATTATCATGTTTATATAGTCCATATAGTCTAGGTATTTAAGATTCATTCTTGTCTTAATCCAGATTAGTCCATCTTGAATTGCCCTAACCTCGTTTACGTAGTCAAGGAAACTCACGAAACAGCTTTATCTCAACCATATAGTGCAATTATTTAAACATCCACTGTATCTCAACCATATAGTGCAATTATTTAAACATCCACTGTATCTCAACCATATATAGTGCGATTATTTAAACATCCACTGTATCTCAACCATATATAGTGCGATTATTTAAACATCCACTGTATCTCAACCATATAGTGCAATTATTTAAACATCCACTGTATCTCAACCATATATAGTGCGATTATTTAAACATCCACTGTATCTCAACCATATAGTGCAATTATTTAAACATCCACTGTATCTCAACCATATAGTGCGATTATTTAAACATCCACTGTATCTCAACCATATATAGTGCGATTATTTAAACATCCACTGTATCTCAACCATATAGTGCGATTATTTAAACATCCACTGTATCTCAACCATATATAGTGCGATTATTTAAACATCCACTGTATCTCAACCATATATAGTGCGATTATTTAAGTATCCACTTTATATTGTCTACATAGTCCAGGTATTTAGGTATCCACTTTATATTGTCTACACAGTCCAGGTATTTAAGTATCCACTTTATATTGTCTACATAGTCCAGGTATTTAGGTATCCACTTTATATTGTCTACACAGTCCAGGTATTTAAGTATCCACTTTATATTGTCTACATAGTCCAGGTATTTAGGTATCCACTTTATATTGTCTACACAGTCCAGGTATTTAAGTATCCACTTTATATTGTCCAAATAGTTCCGGTATTTAAGTATCAACTTTATATTGTCCACATAGTTCCGGTATTTAAGTATCCACTTTATATTGTCCACATAGTTCCGGTATTTAAGTATCAACTTTTTCTCGCTTCATTTCACTTTCTAATTCTACATTACTATAACAGATTTAGTGTTATACACTTAGTTTAATACCTACTTTTGTTTCAGTATAGTTTTTGATGCGTGTGGCGTATATTGTTGGATGTGTATTGCGCAAATACCGCCTGTTCTCTAAATTTGTTCTCGAGAATCAACAATATGAGGTTTACTAAAGTACTAGCGTGTCTTCGAACATTGTTAAACGTTCGAGAATCTTGTGTAATTGGTATAAAGCTAGCGAAGAGATACAAATGGAATATTATTCTTTTGCCAGTTACAGTTACAGTTACCTCAAAAGCTGTAACTGTGTTTTACGCTTATTAATCGGAATTTGACCTGAAACGGTTATAAACTTCGAATATTTGAACTTCAATAAATCACTTCGGACGTTAGCATTTCTACGAGGACATCAAATGTCTGCGTCGATAAAAAGTGAGCTTGTAAACTGCCTTAGGCCAAACAAGAATAGAGGTAGCTAGCATTTCCGTTAAGTGATGGGTGTCTCTGTATCAACATAAAAGTAATTTGTGCCTAGTGGACCTGTACCCGTTGATTAGTTACAGATTAGATATAAGACTGAATACTGCTTGTGAGTTTCTAAATTTTTTTGTATATAAATAATCATATTTATTAACTATTTCTAATAACCAATCTTAAAACTGTATTTTTGTTGTATATTAAAATATAATTGTGTTAACGAAGAAAACTGTGTATCAATCTTGTTGGCAAATATCATAAACTTGATATATATTGAAATTCACACTTCCGGCTGTTTGAAATCGCAATACGTAACGTATATCACATAATAAATCAGAGACTCGTCCCAGATAAATTATAATACGCAACAACTATCAAGATTCCCTTGTCTGCACTATCCCAGTTTCTAAAACTTTCTCGTCTGAATTTTCCCTTTTCCCGAAATATATTTTCTGTTTGATTCATTTTAACAGCAGAGTTGTTTTCATGAATGTTTACGGTTGAGCTACAACTTTCCAAAAATCTTTCTAGCTTATTTGAGAAGAAATTGTTTTAAAAATTAGTTAAATTATACATCTTATAAGGAGAAAAACAAATTTCAGGGAACGGTCCTTCTAGGGGATTCCAGAACACATCTATAACATCCTCTATTTTAAAAGCACGTGTAGAATACCACGAATTCATCTTGAATGTTATTCTAATGGATTCATGAGAAAATATCCTCCTATTTTTTTTTTCTGATAGTGAGTATCATAACGATTTTGTGCTTCTATTTTAGCGAGTGCGTTTCTTGTCTACAAAAATAAAGATAATAAAATAGATGAGAAACTTTGGATTGGTTACTTCTGGTTAATGTTATTTTTTTCGATGAGTAATAAATTGAAAGCTCAAGCATACAGTACTCTGAGAAGCGAATATAAAATAAAATAAATGCAGCCAACCATTAAATGTTAGTAGGAATACGAAAACACCAAAACAAAGGGATAGTAAATCACTGTAGAAAAACAGATATCAAGTCTTAAAAGATAAAATCAACCAGCACTAATCCATCACGAGTCAGACTACCTAAAGAGAAAGCCTACAGCTTTACAATAAAGATATAATCAACCAACACTAATCCATCAAGAGTCAGACTACCTAAAGAGAAAGCCTATAGCTTCACAATAAAGATATAATCAACCAGCACTAATCCATCAAGAGTCAGACTACCTAAAGAGAAAGCCTACAGCTTTACAATAAAGATATAATCAACCAACACTAATCCATCAAGAGTCAGACTACCTAAAGAGAAAGCCTACAGCTTTACAATAAAGATATAATCAACCAACACTAATCCATCAAGAGTCAGACTACCTAAAGAAAGCCTATAGCTTCACAATAAAGATATAATCAACCAACACTAATCCGACAAGAGTCAGATTACCTAAAGCGAAAGCCTATAGCTTCAGAATAAATATTTGATCAACTACCATAAAGAATTAGATTACCTAAAGAGTAAGCCTATAGGTTAATAATAAATACATAATTAGAAATGAATTAAAATAAGAAAGCCTTAATTTTATCTTGTCTGTCTGTTGGATAATTTTATCAATCAAATTATTGTGTTAAGATTATGAAACCTAAATGATAATAATTAGGTATTATTAAACAATAGTTCTATGGCTACTCGATTTTACGAATCATTTGCCCGGCATGGTCAGGTAGGTTAAGGCGTTCGAGTCGTAACCTGAGGGTCGCGGGTTGGAATCCCCATCGCAACAAACGTGCTCGCCCTTTCAGCCGTGGGAACGCTACAATGTTATGGTCAATCTAACTACTGGTTGGTAAAAGGGTAGCCCAAGAGTTGACGATTGGTAATGATGACTAGCTGTCTTCCCTGTAGTCTTACACTGCTAAGTTAGGGACAGCTAGCGCAAATAACCCTCGTGTAGCTTTGCACAAAATTAAAACAAAACATACGAACGATTTTATTGTTTTAACGTAATTCATTTTCATAGCAAATGTTGGGATCAATCCTAATTCACTTCACAAGCTTTATGTTGCACATGGTAAGACGTTTATATAAATATTTGATTTCGGAAAACCAAATACACTGCGATATCGGTTTGACTGTTTAACTTGTAAATTCGGAGTGTAGTCACATGATTAAAAGGTAGTGCGTGAAAGGAAGGATTACTACACTGCGACTGAGTCTCTAACTAGAAAGAACGTAGTTACGAAAAAAAACCTCTTCTCATTGAATACCCAAATAAATCTGTCCTCACAGAACCAGCTCTAAAGGAATATGTCTGTCTCTTAAAAAACAAAACTGGCCGCCAACATCTTGGAGTTAATCGAGGAAAAAGACGATTTAATACATATGAAACATACAACAAATGTCTGTTTGTTTTTGTTTTTTGGAATTTCGCACAAAGCTACTCGAGGGCTATCTGTGCTAGCCGTCCCTAATTTAGCAGTGTAAGACTAGAGGGAAGGCAGCTAGTCGTCACCACCCACCGCCAACTTTTGGGCTACTCTTTTACCAACGAATAGTGGGATTGACCGTCACATTATAACGCCCCCACGGCTGGGAGAGGCAAGTATGTTGAGCGCGAACCCGCGACCCTCAGATTACGAGCGCATGCCTTAACGCGCTCGGCCATGCCAGGCCATACAACAAGTGTCATACAGTGCTATCATTTAAACAGTGCTTTACAACATCAACCAGAATTCGAAAACAATTAGCCACGAACCAGTAAGAAAAACTCTCGACTCGGTTCAGAGCAGAGCTTCAGAAGCAGTTTGAATAAACTGGAGAAGTGAAGTACAATCGGGTAAGCCGCATTTCACCGTTGGAAGGTTGTCGTTATACATTATTCTAATTCTTGAAAATCTCTAATGGACTAGATAAAGAACGTGACGCATAAAAATATGACTAGCCTATCACTAGTGTCCTATGACAAGCATGATTAATAGTAATTATGCTTCTCCAGAGAAGACCTACACACCATAACAATTGTTGTTGTAACAAATGGTTTATGTAAATTGTGTCTCGACCACTAATTTGTTTGTTGTAACCCAGCCGTCCTGAAATGCCCTGGATTCAACGAAACGTGTCGTCGACGATAGATATGGTGAACATAGTGTGATTGAAATACTGTTATTATATTGTATTATAGTTCTTGAAAAATCTCTGATAAATTGGATAAAGAATGTGGTTTTAAAAACACAGTAGAACTAAAATTAATGTTGTTTGTCAGGTATAATTAATTGTGGGTCGTTCAGTTTAGATATTCGCACAGAAAGAATCCAAGATCTACCTACGTCCCTAATTTTAAACTGATAGAATACAGGGAAAAGCTATTCGATAGCATCCATTACCAACTATTTGGGTTAGAACAGTAGGATTTGTCTGTCACTTTTGTAACGTCCCCACATCTCAGAGAGCAACGATACGCCAAACAGGATACTTAAATTCACAGTTTAGCTCGCTAATCTCAAAGCTACGAATTGTCCGGATAATATACAACATTGCTGAGCATTACGGAAATAAAGTTGAATGTCTTAATAGTCCTGATAAACAGATTACAGTCACTGAACCCATTAGAGCTCATAGTCCTGATAAACAGATTACAGTCACTAAACCCATTAGAGTCCATAGTTCTGTATCAGTTACAGCTCACAGTCCTGGAAAAACACACTACAAACATTAACAAGTACAACCCATAGTCCTGAACAAACAGGCTACAATTACTGTATCAGTTACAGCTCACAGTCCTGAAAAAATACACTACAAACATTGAAACAAATACAGCCCCTATTCTTCGACAAATACACTACAATCCTTTAATCAAATACAGTTCACAGTCCTATACCAGTACACTGCAATGGTTAAGCCATACAACCCATAACACTTGACAAAAAGACTACAAAGACTGAACCAATTACAATCCGCAGTCCTAGACAAACTGACAGAAACCACTGAAACAATTACAGCCCGTAGTCACAGAAGACTAGAACCAGTTACTGCCCATAGTCCGAGACAAACTGACCAGAATCCTTAAACCATTTACCGCCCATACACTTCGATAAAGTGACAACATTCTGTGAAATCCATGCCACCCCAAGCTCAGCTTAGCATCGTATGGAAAGTTGATCTATTCGAATAGGCAGAGGTGATGTTACTGCAATCCTCAGTTAGTATGGGTTTTAATAAAAACTTGATCTGATGTCCGGTATCAGTAGCTCAAAGAAATACGAAAATAAATTATTTTCTAGAGTCTTGTTGACTATTCATGAACGTTGTTGCCTCTTTTAGGCGTGTGCACGTATTATTCTCGCTGGAGACTCAAGCCTGTTATTGTCATTGTAAGACACAACTAATGAGTGAATGAATTCAATTCCAGGATTAGCCATTAGTAACACTAATACGCCACCCTCT
Source organism: Carcinoscorpius rotundicauda (assembly GCA_011833715.1). Taxonomy (NCBI): domain Eukaryota; kingdom Metazoa; phylum Arthropoda; class Merostomata; order Xiphosura; family Limulidae; genus Carcinoscorpius; species Carcinoscorpius rotundicauda. The sequence continues at coordinate 145,385,769 of CM022393.1, forward strand.
CCATGAACAACTTGTGTCAGAAGGCGGGTTAAATGGATATATTTCTTCTTCAGGTAACCACCCTTTAGAAAACCATAGAAACAAGCCCGTTACTCAAACGACCTTGTATTGGGAGGAATCAGGAGTATGATGTGATAAGGGTGGTTACATCCTTTGTACCTCATGAACTGATTGTACCAGTACACCTTCCTTAGTATAGTTTGTTTCATAAAACTATGTACCCCACAGAAATAAACCACGTATTCAGATAAACTTATTTAGAGAGAAAAGGTAGAAATGAACTGTCAGTTGTTAACCATAAATAATAATCAATCTTTTACTAACACAGCTAGACTGTAACTGTCGTAGTAACCGTCTTCTAATATAGTCAGGTTAAAAAAGTATTGTTAGATATGGTGAATATCTCAGTAACATTGTTAGTTTAAGAGATACGGTGAATACCTCAGTAACATTGTTAGTTTAAGAGATATTGTGAATACCTCAGTAACATTGTTAGTTTGAGAGATATGGTGAATGCCTCAGTAACATTGTTAGTTTAAGAGATATGGTGAATACCTCAGTAACATTGTTAGTTTAAGAGATATTGTGAATACCTCAGTAACATTGTTAGTTTGAGAGATATGGTGAAAACCTCAGTAACATTGTTAGTTTAAGAGGTATGGTGAATATCTCAGTCACATTGTTAGTTTGAGAGATATGGTGAATGCCTCAGTAACATTGTTAGTTTAAGAGATATGGTGAATATCTCAGTCACATTGTTAGTTTAAGAGGTATGGTGAATACCTCAGTAACATTGTTAGTTTGAGAGATATGGTGAATATCTCAGTCACATTGTTAGTTTAAGAGGTATGGTGAATACCTCAGTAACATTGTTAGTTTGATAGATATTGTGAAAACCTCAGTGACATTGTTAGTTTGAAAGATATTGTGAATACCTCAGTAACATTGTTAGTTTGAGAGATATGGTGAATGCCTCAGTAACATTGTTAGTTTAAGAGATATGGTGAATATCTCAGTCACATTGTTAGTTTAAGAGATATGGTGAATATCTCAGTAACATTGTTAGTTTAAGAGATATGGTGAATACCTCAGTAACATTGTTAGTTTAAGAGATATTGTGAATACCTCAGTAACATTGTTAGTTTGAAAGATATTGTGAATACCTCAGTAACATTGTTAGTTTGAGAGATATGGTGAATGCCTCAGTAACATTGTTAGTTTAAGAGATATGGTGAATATCTCAGTCACATTGTTAGTTTAAGAGATATGGTGAATATCTCAGTAACATTGTTAGTTTAAGAGATATGGTGAATACCTCAGTAACATTGTTAGTTTAAGAGATATTGTGAATACCTCAGTAACATTGTTAGTTTGAGAGATATGGTGAATGCCTCAGTAACATTGTTAGTTTAAGAGATATGGTGAATACCTCAGTAACATTGTTAGTTTAAGAGATATTGTGAATACCTCAGTAACATTGTTAGTTTAAGAGATATGGTGAATATCTCAGTCACATTGTTAGTTTAAGAGATATGGTGAATATCTCAGTAACATTGTTAGTTTAAGAGATATGGTGAATACCTCAGTAACATTGTTAGTTTAAGAGATATTGTGAATACCTCAGTAACATTGTTAGTTTGAGAGATATGGTGAATGCCTCAGTAACATTGTTAGTTTAAGAGATATGGTGAATACCTCAGTAACATTGTTAGTTTAAGAGATATTGTGAATACCTCAGTAACATTGTTAGTTTAAGAGATATGGTGAATACCTCAGTAACATTGTTAGTTTAAGAGATATTGTGAATACCTCAGTAACATTGTTAGTTTAAGAGATATTATGAAAACCTCAGTAACATTGCTAGTTTGAGAGATATGGTGAATACCTCAGTAACATTGTTAGTTTTAGATTGATAGTGAGTAACTTAGTAACTCTATTAATTTAAGAGTTATAGTGAATAACGTAGTTACATTTCTAGTTTTATAATGAAAGTAAGTAATTTAGTAATATTGTTAGTTTCAGAGAGATATAGTGAGTTACTCAATTACCTTATCAGCCTGTCTGAGACAATCGATTCGTCGCATTTTGCCTTTCTGGTCTGGATTACTCAGCACGCACGTGGGCCACTTTTTCCCAGTGATACAGAGAACGAAGTCTTCCCGACACTCTTGTGCTATGTCCTTCCGTAACTTCCCTAGTAGGCGGGAGGCCCACTTTTGCTTCACCTCTGATCTTTCATTCTGTAAAAAGACGATTATTTCTTCTCTGGTTACTTCGCTATATGGCATCAGTGAAAAACTCGCCAAAGTCAAATAAATCACTTCAATATTTAATTTTCGAAAAACTTATAAAATAGCTCTTCTGTATCCTTCTGTATTAATAATATTACAGATAGCTTTTATAACAACAGAAAGTTGACTACATTAAATCAACACGAAGTTGATTATGCAAATAAGCAAGTCACATGACAACCACAACCGATACAAAGTTGTGGTGTAACGGAATATGTTATAATTACATTTTAGATTGTTTCGTTGGCTAGACAAGGCCTAGTGATTAAAGCCCTCGACTCGTAATTTGAGAGTTGCGAGTTCAAATCCCCGTCATTGAACGTGCTCGCCGTTTCGATCATGGAGAAGTTCATGTGTTGGCGGTGGATGGTGTTGACTCGCTTCCTGCCATCTTGTCTATCACTGCTAAATTAGGGAAGGCTATCGCTCTTGTGTAGCTTTGAGCGATTTGCAAACCAAACCAAACACTGTTTAGCATTTCACAGTTGCTGCGATAATTGAGAAATTTATGGCTTTCGATAAGAGTACATAACAGCTATTTATGAAGCAAAATATTCAAAATTATATCATAAAGATGTGTTTAGGTCGACGATTGAGAATTTTGAAGGCACTGGAGAAGGAAGTAATAAGGATCATTTTGTGGTGCCAGGAAAATCGAGAAAGAGACCTCCAACAAGTCGTACCCTCGCTATAATAAGTGAAAGACGAGGAACTACGAACTCAAGTTCACTGGTCAAAGTCGTCCACCTGCTTTAAGTAACAGTAGCTGCCCAACAAAGCATACATGTATTGTGTAGATTAGTTGCTTCTACGATATATCACATACCTCAAGTTGCCGGAGAGTGAAACGGATGTTCGTGAAGATATACTGAAAATCTCAGTATATAGGCGAGGCGCCTATCTTTATACACTATAGAGATTATGAAAACAAAGCAGCGAGAAATGGTGTGCTTTGAGAGTGCAGTGAAGATATTTCCAAATGCTGTTATTGTTAAGACACACGGTCGTCAGTAAGAGCGCGAAGAGACATGATGGCGTAAGCTGTTATGACTTGGTGAGGCTTCGAAATTATTTTATTATACCATTTTCAACTTTTATATTGGTATACCAAATATTATGGTGACATTACAGATGACAGGTACAGAAACAGAAGTACCTCAGTATTGGTATTATGTATGATGCTATAGCTGGTATAATGATAGAATTATCTCAGTGGAGGCCCAGCATGGCCAGATGGTTAGGGTGCTCGACTCATAATCTGAGGGGTTCGAATCCCAGTCATACCAAACATGCTCGCCCTTTCAGCTGTGGGGGCATTATAATGTGACGGTCAAATCCCACTATTCCTTAGTAAATGAGTACCCCAAAGAGTTGGCGATGGGTGGAATGACTAAGCTACCTTTCCTCTAGTTTTGCAGTGCTAAATTAGTGACGGCTAGCGCAGATAACCATCGTGTATATTGCGCGAAATTAAAAAAAAAATCAAATAGTACTGGGCCCTCTAGCGGCCGCTCGGTATTTCTGCGGACTCGCACCGCTAAAAATGGGTTTCAATACTCGTACTGGGCGAAGTACAGATAGCCCAACGTGTTGCTTTGTGCTAAATTCCAAACGACCAGTCAACTCAGTATTGGTAGTAAGGATCTTATAGTAGCTGGTATAACAATATAAGAATCCCAACGAGACTAGATACAAAATTTACCAGACAATGTTTAGGCCAAGACTCACTAACAGATGTAGCGATGTATTCTTCAAGTACTTATCATTTGGTACCAAATCTGGCACTTCGAAACGTGTCAGAGAGTTGTTTACATGCTTGGTTTGGAGTTCGGTAGATCAAGGGTCAACGTAAGTTATATGTAGTATTAATAAAATATATTTATTTTTCAATATATATATATATATATATAGTTTGTTATAAACAAAAACAAGCCCAGACTATAATGAAAAACCATTTTCATTTTACTTAAAGCTTCAATATTAATATTCTCTCTCTCTCTCTCTCTCTATATATATATATATACTATAACCATAATTTTTAAGCCAAAACAAAACACATTAAAATTGAACAAAATATGCTGCCTTTTACTGAAAAAAGGTCTTAGGGTACAAGCTACAACGTGAGATTATATAATGTATCCTAGGTTTTGGAGGTGACTGAGAAGTAGAACCTACAATGCGGTGGGGACACACCGTCTATCAGTGTGTAAAACCATAAAAAAGTTATGGTTATAATACAATTAATTAGAGGTTGGGATTTGCTGTTTCTAACGCAGTCCTTCCTCATGATTTTGTTTACTTATTTAACTTCATTTTAATGTGTTTATTTAATTTCACTAAAACATTTTTTATACTTATTATTTGTATTACTTTGAATTGTAGCTTAGTGCATGAATTCAGGACTAACTTCAATCTTTGTCCTTCAAGAAGAGAGATCAGCGGTAAGTTTACGGAATTATAAAGCAAAAAGCCGGGATTTGATTTTCTGAGGCGGGCATAGCGCAGACAACCCGTAATGTACAAAGAAAACAACAACCTACGAGTCCTAAGTTGGCCGATCTTCAAGAGATATTCCGATTACGGCTGAAAATATTGTAAGAGCGATGATACCAATGTGATAAATTAACGCAATCTAATTATTGTAAGCCAGTTTACGACCTTGTATTACATCTAATCAGAATAGTTTATTAAATTATTTAGTGAATGCATTTTCACTTTTTATCTATGTAGGTAGCGTAATCATAAATGTATCGAACAAGTCATATAAAAAAAAGCTACTCGAGGACTATCTGTGCTAGCCGTCCCTAATTTAGCAGTGTAAGACTAGAGGGAAAGCAGCTAGTCATCACCACTCACCGCCAACTCTTCGGCAACTCTTTTACCAACAAAAAATGGGATTGATCGTCACATTATAACGCCCCCACGGCTGGGAGGGCGAGCATGTTTGGCGCGACTCGGGCGCGAACTCGCGACCCTCAGATTACGAAGCGCACGCCTTAACGCGCTAGGCCATGCCGGGCAACTTCAGTATAAACATTTCATATTTCTCAAGGTGATCACTAGCGTGTGGTTAGCTGTCAATATGTATTAATCATACTATACGTTATAACTCATTATTACTAAAATATTTGTAGAAAAAATGTTTATTAACACACGTCGGCTCACATGTTGATACTTTTATGTCATATTGCATGATGGAGGCCAGCGCAAACAAAACTGTCAGCAAGACATGAGTATGGGTTGCGTGTGAATTACATTAAATTAAGACAAAGTTCGGTCCCATTTAATCCAACTAGTATTCGAATGCATCTATAATACTTTCATTTAACTAGATACAACTTTTATTAATGCATCCTAGTTCTTATCAGCTGCATCTCTCATCAGTAAATTATCAGTCCTTATCATCTGTACCTCTCATCAGTAAATCCCAAGTTCTTATCATCTGCATCTCTCATCAGTAAATTATCAGTCCTTATCATCTGTACCTCTCATCAGTAAATCCCCAGTTCTTATCATCTGCACCTCTCATCAATAGTATCCTACTCCTCATCATCTACATCTCTCATCAGCAGAATCCCAGTCCTTATCATGTGCACCTTTCATCAGCAGAATCCCAGTACTCATCATCTGTACCTCTCATCAGTAAATTCCTAGTCCTCATCATCTGCACCTCTCATCAATAGAATCCTACTTCTCATCATCTGCATATCTCATCAACAAGATCAAAGTCCTCATCATCTGCAATTCTCATAAACAGAATCCCAGTCCTCACCATCTGCATCTCTCATCAATAGAATCCCCAGTCCTTATCATATACACCTCTCTTCAGTAGAATTCCAGTCCTCGTCAGTCACATCTAGTACACGATATTTGTGAAGTTTTGGAAGTTGTGGGATATATCTCGGTGATGATGGTAAAAGATGCACAACAAAACAAGCACACAAGTTCAACTTTCCTTGGTCATAACAAATAACCAAGAATAAAACTGAAGACAGTTACTTATGACATTTCAAGGGACTTAGTCCTCCTTGCAGCAGACGCTTTATAGAAAATTATGTCTCCATATTACATTTCTTACAAGTATCAATTTTTTTAATTCACGGAGGAACCTTCCAAACCATACGCGTCGTTATCCATTACACACAGCGAGTCGTTTTATTATATTAATAAGATTACTTGTTTCTGTTGAGATTTTTACTCAATAATATTTTTTGTTTACATACGGATAACATAGAATAGTAATAAAAATTGTCACTGAGATCTAACATTAAAAAGATAAATTGTTATTTATCTTTTTTCGTTATTTTTTGGGAAAGTCACATTAGGCTGTCTGCAGTGTCCATTGTAGGGAACTAAACTCCTGATTTTACACAATTAGATGTGTTAAGGCTAAAACTAACAAGAGCGATTACGTTTAAGAAAACAACTGGCCCCTAGTGGCACAATGATATGCCTAAGGACTTATAACGCTAGGATTCGGATTTCGATACCCGTGGTTGGCGGAGAACAGGCAGCCCATTGTGTTGCTTTGTGCTTAACTTCACAGAAACAAAAATAACTAATTTTTTTAAAAAAGTAATACTTGTTAGATAAAAATGGAAAAGTTACAAATATGTTCACTATGATTGATTTTTTAATGTGAATATTAAAACGTATGCGTGGTTCATCCTTAAAAAATGAATTTATAATAAATTATTTCCTTCTATCTGATTAATGTTTTATAACAAATCAAAACTTGTTGAACAACAATTATGTTTCCAAGCAACTACAGTTGTGCAAAGATTCAGTTGACCGTGACACCATCCTTACTCGGCCAGTCTCGTCAACAGACGGTAAAATTAGTTTACTATAAACACACAACATAGTGTTCTTAGTTTTGGTAATGGATAAAAATTTAGTTCATCATGACAAATTTGATTACTTGACGCTGTTATTTATGTATCAACTGTAGTTTATGTACTATTAACAATCTATGGTTATCTTTCTTAACACAAGATGTGCTTGGATTCTATAAATGCACCTTCGTCAATTTCTATCTTCCTTAGTGATTTCAGTAACTCTTGTACTGACACCAACTGAATAAAGGTTTTATAAACACCGACTATACCCTTAAAGTATGCTGTATAAAAAAGAATCTATGACAATTTTCCAAACATTCTAGAATATTTTCCTTCTTCCATTACTTTCTTTCGTTTTCTTGTCTATTATTTGCTCTTCGTTAGATTTCTCTTACAAACTGATTTTCTTGAAGGGATATCTCTTCGTACATTTCGGTACATCTTTAGGTTTTTGTATGTTTACCCTTAAAATCTGGTCTGTTATTTGTTTTTTTATAAAATTCTCCTTAAATTCTGGTCTATTATTTGTTTTGTTTTTATAAAATTATCCTTAAATTCTGGTCTATTTGTTTTGCTTCTCATAAATTTCCCTTTGAATTCTGGCCTGTTATTTGCTTCGCATAATTTACCCTTTATATTTTGACCTATTGATTGTTTTTCATAAATTTACCCTTAAATTTCGATCTATTATTTAGTTTCTCATAAATTTACCCTTAATTTCTGATATTATATTTTTTTGTTTTTCATAAACTTTCTCTTAAATTGTGGTCTGTTATTTGATTTTCACAATCACAATTTTCACAAATTTCACAAAGTTCTGGTTTTTTGTTTGTTTCTCATACATTTTCCCGAAAATTGTACTTTTTTGCTTTTAAGAAGTGTCCCCATTGAATTCTAGTTGATTATTTACTTTCCATGAATTTCCCCTTACATTCTAATCGATTAATTATTTCTCATAAAATTTCCACTTACATTCTGGTATATTCCTTGTTTCTCATAACATTTCCCCTTACATTCTGGTCTATTACTTATTTCTCATAAAATTTCTCCTTACATTCTGGTCTATTACTTATTTCTCATAAAATTTCCCCTTATATTCTGGTCTATTACTTATTTCTCATAAAATTTCCCCTTATATTCTGGTCCATTACTTATTTCTCATAAAATTTCCCCTAACATTCTGGTCTATTACTTATTTCTCATACAATTTCCCCTAACATTCTGGTCTATTACTTATTTCTCATAAAATTTCCCTTACATTCTGGCCTATTACTTATTTTTCATAAAATTTTCACTTACATTCTGGTCTATTATTTGTTGTTCATAAATATATTCTTAAATTCTGGTTTATTGTTTAGCTCTAATAAATTTCCCATCAACTGTGGTCCTTTTTTTACTTTTCACAGATTTCCTCTTAAATTCTGTTTTTTCACATCTCATTTATTATTATATTCCGCTTCTATCTATACATAAATTATTCCTAAATTCATTTTAAATATTACTAGTTAATTGGCTGCTTTTCATACCCCCCCAAGCCTGAAGGCTTACAACGTTAAAAACCAGGTTTCGATTCCCGTGGTGAGCATAGCACAAAGGTATCATTAAGTTACTTTGTACCTCTCATAAAAAAATAACCAAAAATAAAAAAAAGCTTTTAATAACATTTATTTTAGATTATAACATACGATTTGCTTTTACCTATTTTCCTTTAAATGCTGCAATGTTATTTATAACCTTCTATACCGTACATTTAACCCTCTCTATTTCTTCAATAATCAGTAACATGCAAACGATGAACAACATACGAATAATCCTGAATATCAGATTAAGACATAAGTCGATCACCCAATAAACAGAGGACTGGAATTAGTACTGACATACACTTAAAAATGTCAAATACATTTTGTCTTCGTTTCGACTATCAAAAACAATACTCACAGATATTTTTTTTTAATAGATAAAGTTGAAAGATATGTTAAGATGCATAATAAACCATAAGATGAGCTTTGAAATTAATTTCTGATTGGAGGTCAGTGTTTTAGACCAGACCTTACGGGTATCTTCTTGCATACAAAAGGGCGTGGAAATATACACACAGAGGTAGATTATTCTAATATGACGGTTGAGAGGGGGGGGGCAATCGCTAGTAACAATTCCAACAAATCTACACCACTCGTGGATGGTCGAACCAGGCGACGTTTATAAATCATGTTACCGCACGCTAGGTAAACCAGTTATTAAGTCTAACATTTCTTTTAGACGTCATTAAAAGTTCATTTCAAATTGTTACGGACCAATGATTATCAGAAAAGAATATCCTTCGATGTGAAAGAAACTTCTAGCTGACAACTCTCGTGTACATCACCTATAATAAAATCAAAGAAACAAGTTTAGGTAAAGGATAGATTTGGCACAACATTTATCTGTTTTTCTCCAGTTTCCGGGGATTTCCCGGGCCCATTAATTTTACTACCATGTACGATAATAGTCTGGAACAGCCCCATTATTTCAGATTTAGATAAAGCAGTGTTTCGTAACAAAAATTTTATTCAGTTCTCCCAAAATGTTGAAAAACGTGGTTCATATTTAAGACAGGATTTTATGAGTATCTGTGTGTCTTCAGTTTGATTAATCAAATCAAATATAATAAAACTGTTTTGGTAAACGAATGTGCTACTGGATGAAATAGCCGATATTCCGATTTTTCGTTTCGTTTTTCCTCTGGATACAGAATAAACACATTAATGTCAATTTCCAGGATTAGCTAATTTCTGATAAAGTCAAACAAACATTACAGTTAATAAACAGAAATGAAAATCTATAGGAAATTCCCAAACAGTTTCTGATAAAGTCAAATAAACATTACAGTAAATAAGCAGAAATGGAAACCACAGGATACTCCTAAACAGTTTCTGATAAAGTCAAATAAACAGAAATGGAAACCACAGGATACTTCTAAACAGTTTCTGATAAAGTCAAATAAACAAAAATGGAAACCACAGGATACTCCTCAACAGTTTCTGATAAAGTCAAATAAACAAAAATGGAAACCACAGGATACTCCTCAACAGTTTCTGATAAAGTCAAATAAACAATACAGTTAATAAACAGAAATGGAAACCACAGGATACTTCTAAACAGTTTCTGATAAAGTCAAATAAACAAAAATGGAAACCACAGGATACTCCTCAACAGTTTCTGATAAAGTCAAATAAACAATACAGTTAATAAACAGAAATGGAAACCACAGGATACTTCTAAACAGTTTCTGATAAAGTCAAATAAACATTATAGTTAATAAACAGAAATTAAATCCATAGTATATACCTCAACAGTTTATGATAAAGTCAAACAAACATAAATATCATAAAGATAAATGAATATCCACAGAGCTCCTTAACAGTTTCTGACAAACATTACAGATACGAAACGGAAGTGGTAAGCTAACCAAGATGGCGCTAATCGACACGTGGTTTCTGTAATCATAAAGGATAAAATAAAACGTGATATTTACGTGAAGGTCCTCCTTGCACCTTCTCTCTTCTTCCACAGACATGCGTTTGTCATGCTTCTTGAAGTATTTCCGTTTGGTAGCTTGCAGATTAAACCACATGTAGGAGAATGTCTTAACATGAGGCAGGAGAGCCTCAATAAACGGATGGAATTCATCCTGCACAACCAAGAAAGTAAACAAAACTGAAACTTAAAAAATGATCATAAATAATGTCGCATGCTTACGAAATTGAAACATTAGTTCTCTTAAGTTCAAAGTGATACTTACAACTGTGAACAAATTACATTGTAAAAATGTTTTTATCGTTAAATAAAGTGATCACACCTCTTTTCATTATTACATCATTGTTTACGTACAGAAAACTTAATATTAATTTTCTTTCTCACACTGTTTTTCTTGGAAGTCTAGTGAATATACGAGAGTATCTGACAAGCTGAAATACTTTTTTGAACTTTAATTTCATAAATCCCAGATAAAACATATAATCAAATAATTCTGGGTCATTGCAGAATTAAAAATACTACTTACCGTGCCTCAATGTAACGTTACATGGTATCCCTATTCTTTAATACACACGCTAACGTTACATGGTACCCCTATTTTTTAATACACACGCTAACGTTACATGGTACCCCTATTTTTTAATACACACGCTAACGTTACATGGTACCTCTATTCTTTAATACACTCGCTGATGTTACATAGTACCTCTATTCTTTAATACACATGCTTATATGACATGGTACACCTATTCTTCAACACACATTCTAATGTTTAATAGTACCCCTGGCTTTTAACACATGTTGATGTTAACGGTACCCCTTACAGCGCGTGCTACACATTTCCGAAGAGCTTCGTCTATTGTGCAAAGTTTTCCATGACTCTTTTCTTTGATCTTATACACATATAACTTAGATCTAAGAGGCTTTGTTTACAACACAATGTTAATTCGAGGTTAAATGTTTCTTGTTAAGTGCAAAGCTACACGAACAGGTACTAGTGCTGTGCTCACCACGAGTATCAAAACTCGATTTTCAGTTGTTTTTTTAAGTTCAGAGATTTACTGCTGAGCCACTATTCGTTTGTTTGTTTGTTTTGAATTATCGCGCAAAGCTACACAAGGGTTATCTGCGCTAGCCGTCCCTAAGGGAAGGTAGCTAGTCATTACCACCCACCACCGACTCTTGGGCTACTCTTTTACTAACGAACAGTGTGTAATGTGTATCTAAATACAGGATTCCTAGTAAAATATGCTACAAATAAAATTAATTTGTCGTACTATTCTTAACAAGACAAAAGAGTGAATAATAAAACACCTGTATGCAGCCAATAATTTCAAAATCTGAGCTACTTTTTTAAAATTTGCAGCTGTGGGAAGTTTGAGATATGTGGTAAATATAACTAATGCTTATAAAAGGCGTTCTGACCATAAATATTGCTGTTGTAAGAAATGGCTTACACAAACTGTGTTTCGACCACAACTGTGTTTGTGGTGTGCCAGCTGTTCTGAAGAGCTCTGGATTCAATGAAATGTGTCGTCGACGATGGATATGGTGGGCATAGTGTGGTTAAAATACCGTTATTATATAATAATTTAATCCTTGAAAAGCTCTAATGGACGAGATAAGGAAAGTGGTGTTAAAAACTACAATATACTTAAAACTAATGCTTTATGACGCATATAATCACTTGTAATCTTACTTCGTCAGCTTATGAAAGACATTCACACCATAATAACTGTAAGCGACGTCACATCAAAAGTCAGAATGTAACCGAGATTGTTATTACACCACACCAGAAGTCAGTAAGTAATTGTGTGTTATTACACCACAACAGAAGTCAATAAGTAATTGTGAGTGTGTTTTTATATCACAACAGAAGTCAGTAAGTAATTGTAAGTGTGCTATTACACTACAACAGAAGTATGTAATTGTGTGTTATCACACCACAATAGAATTAAGTAAATGTAAGTGTTATGACATCACAACAGAAATCAATAACTAACAGTTAGTCTGCTATTACACCACAACAGACTTCAGTAAGTAGCTGTAAGTCTGCCATTACACCACAACAGAAGTCAGTAGTTAACAGTAAGTTTGTTATGATGCCATAACAGAGTTCAAAAAGTAGATGTCTGTCTGCTGTGACAACACAAAGTTATGGACCTACAGACAGTGGAAGAGATTGTTTTCGAACTTGAATAAGGACAGAACGTGACATGCCATTCCTTCAAGCAGTGTGTTATTGAGTCACCGATGATCATGTTTAATCATGATAAACAGAAGAAACGTTGACTCTATCCCCACCTTCCAAGCTCTTGGTAATCTAACTTCTGTCAAGTGACTCGTAGCGCCAGGAATCTTTAAAGTTCTTTCTTATTTTACTTTCAGGATAAAGAAAACAGAAATATTTCTTCATTATAATGTATAGGAAGTGGAATGAAAATACAGCCACTCACAAGATACAAGTTTGTTTGTAGACGTATTGAAGTAGGTTATCTCTTAAAATTTGACTAGCATAATAAAACATGAAATGTTGCGTTGTGAGAATCGACTGACACTTTTCATAATAAGAATGGAATTAGAATATTTTACAAAAAGAACTGATTGAAAGAGTTTCTCAGAAAGAACAGATGAAAAATGATTTGTTGTAATAATGGACTGATAGTGGTTCCTAGTGAGAATACACAAATAACGTTTCGTAGTAAGAATGGACTGTTATTGTTTTATAGTAATAATAGATTGATAGTGGTTCTTAATTAGAATAAACTCATAATATTTCGTAGTAAGAATGGACTGTTATTGTTTTATAGTAATAATAGATTGACAGTGGTTCTTAATTAGAATAAACTCATAATATTTCGTAGTAAGAATGGACTGTAACTGTTTTATGGTAATAATAGATTGACAGTGGTTCTTAATTAGAATAAACTCATAATATTTCGTAGTAAGAATGGACTGTTATTGTTTTATAGTAATAATAGATTGATAATGGTTCTTAATTAGAATAAACTCATAATATTTCGTAGTAAGAATGGACTGTTATTGTTTTATAGTAATAATAGATTGACAGTGGTTCTTAATTAGAATAAACTCATAATATTTCGTAGTAAGAATGGACTGTTATTGTTTTATGGTAATAATAGATTGACAGTGGTTCTTAATTAGAATAAACTCATAATATTTCGTGGTAAGAATGGACTGTAACTGTTTTATAGTAATAATAGATTGACAGTGGTTCTTAATTAGAATAAACTCATAATATTTCGTAGTAAGAATGGACTGTTATTGTTTTATGGTAATAATAGATTGACAGTGGTTCTTAATTAGAATAAACTCATAATATTTCGTAGTAAGAATGGACTGTTATTGTTTTATGGTAATAATAGTTTGACAGTGGTTCTTAATTAGAATAAACTCATAATATTTCGTAGTAAGAATGGACTGTTATTGTTTTATAGTAATAATAGATTAACAGTGGTTCTTAATTAGAATAAACTCATAATATTTCGTAGTAAGAATGGACTGTTATTGTTTTATAGTAATAATAGATTGACAGTGGTTCTTAATTAGAATAAACTCATAATATTTCGTAGTAAGAATGGACTGTTATTGTTTTATGGTAATAATAGATTGACAGTGGTTCTTAATTAGAATAAACTCATAATGTTTCGTGGTAGGTTGGTTGGTTTGTTTGTTATTTTATGACGCAAATCAACTAAGCTATCTGCTCCAAACATCCGTTAAAAAGTGAAAATTAAAGTTAAATTAGTAAAATTCATAAAAGGAAATTAAGGTGGAATAAAGCAAAGTTTAATTTTCATCAGATAACATGAATAACATTAAAACCAATGTTTACATCCAGTCATCAGAGGTAAGTTAAAAACTACATTAATACAAGTTTTGAAGGATTTCCTGTAACAAAATTGTAATTACCATAACTCGCCAAAAAGATTAGCAGCTAAGTTCTTTGTAGTAAGAATGAAAAGTTTCTGTTTTTTACTAAGAATGTTTCATGTTATGAACAGTGTTTGTTTCAGAATGAGCTGACAGTGTTTCACGTTAACAGTCAGTTAGTAACATTACGTTGTAAAGATATGACAGAAAAATACCTAAGCCAGCTACTTACATAGATCAAAACTAAAACTTAACCTCTGGCAGTAAATATATATATCTCATTTGATCTGTCATTCTATTCATTTAGATTAGAATGCATTGTCTCATTTCCTGGGAACCTTCGCTGACGAAGCTAGGCAAATTTAGGATATCACGTTTCGTCCTAAATACATATACTGAGCTAAGACTGGAAAATAATTCTTTTAGATTAAATATACTTGTGTATGTTAGACAAATAAAGTGTTTTAACAAATACTGTTAATGACATGAATATTAGAGAAAGAATCCAAGTACTTACGAAACACATAAAAACTCTTTGTTGGCTTCACGCGTTATCACCGATTCCACGTCCCTTGAAAAGCGTGACAATAGTACACGCAATACATTATATAATCCATCGTGACAACGTTCAGTGACCAATGAAAGCCCATTAAACGGCTTAGACAGTGTAACTTGAGAGTAACTTTACAACCAAGACATATGTTAACTGTTTTTTGTTAACGACAGAGTCGAGTAATACACCAAAAAAAACTGACGTGTATGAATATAGAAATAAAAAAATAACATATTAAACAACTAGTAAGATCGTAAAGTAAATTAGAAACATTCATAATTAGATAAATAAATTAAGTGTAATAAAAAGGAAAATAGTTTGCTAAACCTAGCGTGAAATTTATCTAATATAACAGATTAGACTGAACGATACCTGAAATAGCAGGTCAGTTTTCAAAGAAGGCGAACGGAAGTAATAAATACGTACACCTATGTTTTAAGAACTAGTCAACAATCAGGTATGATAAAGATCGCAACAATGATAAGATGTTAACAAAGAAGTGACCAGAAAATGAAATATGAGAATTAAAGTAATTAAAAGAAATACGTGTAAGTAAAATAAAGAACACAATGTTGTATTAATGATAGTAAGCATTTAAATTACCACATTGGTGCAACTATAATGTGACTGTTTTTTATTAACAATTAAGTTGTGAAATTCATAGTCGCCTTATAATCGCGGCTGATCGCATGCTTCTTCCTCCTACCCTAGTTTGTACCATTCCTGAAAATGTTCAGATAACATTCTTCTACGCATGCGCACCAGATGTTCAGCAAAGTGGTTGTAGGCTGTTCAGTTATAGTATTGATTTTGTTGACCTAAAAATGATGTTATGACACTCTGTTTTCTTTCCCATGGTTTCTGAAAATGGGGGGTTGTCCTGTATTCGAGATCTTCCAATAATCGGGCCAATACGATAATAATGGTTTCTTTGCTATATTTTGTTACCTTAAGAAATATTGGCTTTTTTTTTATTTCACGCAAAGCTACACGAGGACTATCTGCGCTAGCAGTCCCTAATTTAGTAGTGTAAAACTAGAGGGAAAGCAGCTAGTCATCACAACCCCCCGCCAATTCTTGCGTTGCTAAACGAATAGTGGGACTGATGATCACATTATAAGGCCGCTACAGCTGAAAGGGAGAGCATGTTTGGTGTGACGATGATTCGAACCTGTGACTCTCAGATTATGAGCCGAGCGGTCTACCCATCTGGCCATGCCGGCGCCCTTAAGCAGTAGTTAAAGGATTAAAGTGTTGACGGGAATGTTAGAAGAGATCATGATGTTTTGTTGTTTGTAAAATTTAAAATCACATAATCGGTAACAAGGGTGTAGAATTTACCACAAAAGTAAATATATCTAATTTTAAAATGTAATAGGATGAATTTCATTGGTGAAAATTATAATTTATGTACCTTCCCACTAAGCCTTGTAATGGTGAAAACATTTTTTTTTCGTTTTTCATTTTCTTTTAGCTAATGAAATACGAGTGACCACCATTTTAGCACAACCTATTGTTTGTTTTGGAAATTCGCACAAAGCTACTCGAGGGCTATCTGTGCTAGCCGTCCCTAATTTTGCAGTGTAAGACTAGAGGGAAGGCAGCTAGTCATCACCACCCACCGCCAACTCTTGGGCTACTCTTTTACCAACGAATAGTGGGATTGACCGTCACATTATACACCCCCACGGCTGGGAGGGCGAGCATGTTTAGCGCGACGCGGGCGCCACAACCTATTGAAAAAAGTTTGTTTTAGTAAACGAAAAATGCAGAACCTCAAAATTAAAAACGTTTTATTGAAAACTTTTAATAACAACGTTTGGTTAATTAAAATACTGTGGTGGATAAATACGTTTGGCAGTGTGAAGAGAACCTTTACAACTTGACAAAAGACTGCAAGCAGGATAATTAGAAGCGTGGCGGATGTGAAAAGCTTTGTTATAAAGATTTCTAATGTACAAAAACTTAAGTTCGACTGCAATCCATATAAATATGTAACTCATTGCTGAAGTTACAGTCAATGGATGTTTTATGTTTCTTATAAAGAATCGATCGACAGTGTGTTGTATTTAGAATCGCCAATTGATATCTCGTATTGAGAATCACTTAAAGATGTCTTGTTATTAGCTATAGAATGATAACGTTTCGTAATCAGAATCTACTAACAACATCTGAGTCGTTTGACATTAGCTCGTGTTACGAACTGATGGAGAAACATTTTGATGCTAGCAATCGAATGTCAATGTTTTGGTATTAAGAACCAACTGAGGATGTTGTGGTACTAAAGACTGGTTAAGGATGGTTAGACAATAAAAACTGTTTGAAGGTGGTTTAATACTAAGAACCAACTGACAATGTTTTGGTGTTAAGAACCAAATGAGAATGTTGTGGTACGAAAGAATGGTTAAGGATGGTTAGATAATAAAAACTGTTTGAAGGTGGTTTGATACTGTGAACCAACTGACAATGTTTTGGTATTAAGAACCAACTGAGGATTTTTTGGTAATTATCATCGACTGATGATGTTTTGTTATCAAGTTTCAACCGAGAGTGATTTGTACTAAAATTCGATTGAAAATATTTTGGTTTGAAAAATGGATTTGGTACTTAAAACGGGCTTAAGATGACATTTCACTGAGCATTTGAAAAATCAAGAAAGGAACTGTGAAAACCTTCTAGGAATTTATATTCTTTTATGACGTATGCAACTTTATAAGAGAACTAGGTTTGTTTTTCGAGAAGCACGTGCGACGATTGTTTGTTTTCAGAAGTCAATAGCTCTACCTTAAGCTAGTACATTATTTGTAACATCACTGTGACAAATTTAACGACAAATGACATCACCGTTATTTAAAACAATTGCACAGCTAACTTTTTGAAATAATTTAAATTTAACAGCTTTGTAAAACAAATCAAAAGCTCCTATTAAATTAACTGAATATATAAAATAAAATCAACATAATACAACTACGTTACAAACTAAAACCAAATAATCAAAATGATCACTGAACTGTACGATAAAACCATCAGGTTCTGGAATGGGTTATAAAATAGGCAATAACCAATCAGATTTAACTTTTAACTGTATGATACAACAGTCATTAACCTTAAAGTAACTGTCAACCATTCAAATTCACATTGAAACTTGAGTTTCAAGTTATACACAGCTATCTGGTCCTTTGAAAATTAGGGGCGATTGGCTTGTTCGGTTTGTTTTTAAATTTCGCGCAAAAATACACGAAAGCTATCTGCGCTAGCCATCGCTAATTTAGCGGCGTAAGACTAGAGGAAAGGCAGCTAGTCATCACCACCCACCGCCAACTCTTTTACTAACGAATAGTGGGATTTATTGTCACATTATAACGCCACCACGGCTGAAAGGCGAGTATGTTTGGTTCGAACCCGCAACCCTCAGATTACAAATCGAGTGCCTTAACCACCTGGCCATGCCAGACCTATTTGGTGGTGAAGTATTCACTGTCGAAAAGTGGAAGATATTAAGCAAAACACTAAGGTTAGAATTTTCTGTAGACCAGTGTTTCAACGTCCTACTACTTGGTTATATATATATATTCAGTATAAGATGTTACCCTCCAAACTAAAGCAAAAACATTCTGTATGGCAATTCACTTCCCAGAAAGCAAAAGCGTTTCTTATGGTTGTTCTTTTCTAGAAGTTCTCCGCTGAGACAGATATAATTTTTCAGATTTGCAACGCTAAAATCAGGGGTTCAAATCAGCAGATAGCCCGACGAGGTTTTGCTGTAGGAAAAACACACACACACACATACTCAAACTCTTTTCCAGAAAACTAAAACAAATCCATTCCTTTTATGTGTTTGTGTTTTTCTTATAGCAAAGCCACATCGGGCTATCTGCTCAGCCCACCGAGGGGAATGGAACCCCTGATTTTAGCGTTGTAAATCCGGAGACATACTGCTGTACTAGCGGGTGGCCCATTCCTTTTGACACTGAACTTTTTTCAGAAATCTATTGTAATGAGCTACAACCAAACACTACATTATTTAGTAAGAATTCATCAGAAAAAAAAAATATAATAAGGCAACGTTACTTTGAAGCACGCACACACACAAAAAGAACTTAGGCTAAAGACAGTAGCGCCAAAAATAATGTTACTTACATTGTCCAAAACAAAAGTTTTATTTGGTGCCATTGTTTGCTGGTTTATCGATTTACAATACGATTTTATATTTTTATTTTTCAACGGATAAGCCTTAGTGAAGCAACAAGAACTAATAAATTTGTCTTTGTCAATCACTGATGTCATCAAAAAAAAAATACGAACAAAAACAACATACTGTTTGTATTGTTTATTCTTTAAGTAAGCTGTCACGTTATCCCTTAGTTTGTCACGAGAAGTAGCACTTCACACAACACTTTTTAATTGTTTTTAATTAACCTCAGAGTCATAGAATATCTGCAGAACTTGAATAAGTCAGTCTACAAACGTCCGAAGTAAGGTTGGTAAAGCATATAAATGATACGGCGTAGTTATCGTCCAGAAAACGACGGGTGGCCACAAACGTCACGTGGTAACTAGGGATGATGTTGATTGCACTCATTGGTTTGGTTTGGTTTGAATTTCGCGTAAAGCTACTTGAGGGCTATCTGCGCTAGCCGTCCCTAATTTAACAGTGTAATACTAGAGGGAAGGCAGCTTGTCATCACCACCCACCGCTTACTCTTCGACTACTCTTTTACCAACGAATAGTGGGATTGATCGTCACATTATAACGCCCCCACAGCTGAAAGGGCGAGCATGTTTTGGTGTGACGGAGATTCGAGCTCGTGACCCTCAGATTACGAGTCGAGTGCCTTAACCACCTGGACATGGTGGGCCTAATTACACCAGGAACCGAGCCAGGTTGATGAGTCCAAGGTTACACGCTCCAACCACCTGATTAATACAATGATAGTCTTTCTTTGCGACACCTGATGCAATCTGACATAATACTCATGTAAACAACTGAATCGGGAACATTGCGACAGTGAACCCCTGATGCAATCTGACATAATACTCATGTAAACAACTGAATCGGGAACAGTGAGAAGAACGCATTAAAGTATGAACAAATTGAACTGATGAAGAACATGTCGAGAACCATCAAGAAGCACAAACGAACGATGTTAAAGGAAATAGTGTATGAAGTTTATTCCAACATCAGGATGTATATCCTTACCCTAAAAAACAAACTACTAAACCAGCTTTTTAAATCATCATTTTCGTTATAAAGTGAAGGTTAATCTCACTTTTCGTTGTTAAAAGAGTTGGTAGTGAGTGATGTTTATTAGCTGCCTTCTCTCTTGTCCATCGCTTGAAAATTAGGGACAGTCTATGAGTCGCTATCTTAGAATTTTCAAAAACAAACAAAGCATCTTTGCTTCTTGCACGCCAAACGAGAGTTTTTACGGACTGAATTATGGGGATTTACCTCCTAGATGATACTAGTAAGGGAATTTTTCAATAGCTGACTATAAGACAAGAGAAACAAATATAATTTTAAACGATTAATGTGTCCCAGTAATCTGTACTTTAACTTGATACGAACTGATAAAAAACATTGTTTTCCTTCTGGCTTAGGAAAGTAGATTCATTTTTAGTCTTCCGAATACAATAATTATTCGAAGTCTAAAGTAATCAAAGAGAAACAAATGTAACTTCGTATACATTCATTACTGTCACTTATTTGTGTTGTTACAATACCGTTTTATATCAACATTACTTTCGAAACCAGACCCAAATGGACATATTAATAAGTTCCCGTAATTAGCCAAAATGACTTACATGTGAAGGAAAACAACGGTACACGTGTATTGTGTTTGTTTTTTTATGTAACAGTGAAACAAAGGACGATCCCCTTCTCCTATTGTTAGGAGTAGTCAAGTCATATAGAGGTCTAGCAGGTGACGTCACAAGACTTTTTTTTTTATTCAACGCCGCCATATTGGACGTCGAACATTTGATTCCAGTAATAAACAGTAATCCATATCAATACAGAAATCGATAAAGTCTTACATGTTGAAAAAAACTATAATGGCAGTAGCATCGCCTTTGACAAAAAAATATAGATCTGAAACTGTAGGATCGTTCAGGTTTTTTTTCACGTGTTTTTCTTTGTACACATCGATGAGATAATTCACATGATCAGATTACACAATATTAGAGAGACAAATTTGACATTTTTTTCTCCCAAGACGAATACCAAAATGTTACGTCCAAACTGGTGGAATAAATTACGGATCACGTTACTTTTTGACGTCAGTAAAGCAGAGTTGTCTGTCTGTCTGTCTGTGTCCAAATTGTGAGTAACTGGCTGAATCAATTTAGATTAATTTGGGTAGATGAATTAAAAGGGAAAAAAAAGTTCAACTGGGAAACAGATGTATGAACGACTACAGTTTGGGAGACATTAGAATTTTGCAGTCTTAACGCAATAAATAAAAAAATGAACTCAGCAAGGAGGTTGGTGGCAAAATACGTAAAGCCAACATCAAATAAAAGTTACTTTTAATGCTGCCCTTAACACGAGTACATTTCTCTGGTACGAACAGTTTGTGTGTTACGGCTCAAATTACTTGAAGGTGACAGCTCTCACCCCCATTTACAGTGTTACATTTTAGCTTGGAATTGCAGGGCATCAACTACAAATTAACAGTTCTTTATAGACATAAGTTCAAATTTCCCACTAAACAACTTATTGTATTTTATTTTAATTTGTAACAACTAGATTTTAAGACTAAATTTATGCGTTGATCATACCCCACGTGGAAACTGTGCAATAGGTTCTTGATGTATGTCTAAAAGTAGTTTTTTCCATACGGTATTTACTAATTATTTTTTTAATTTCGCGCAAAGTTACACGAGGACTATCTGCGTTAGCCATCCCTAATTTAGTAGTGTAAGACTAGATGGAAGGCAGCTAGTCATCACACATCAACTTTTGGGCTACTTTTTCATCAACGAATAGTGAGATTGACTGTTACATTATAACGCCCCCATGGCTGAAAGAGCAAACATATTTGATGTGACATGGATCTGAACTCGCGACCCTTAGATTACGAGTCGAGTGTCTTAACCATCTGGCCGTATTTATAAATATGCAGCAACCTAATATGAGTTGTCAAAATGAAATTATTAAAGAAACACGTTTTATCACTGGTGTCACTTCGTACGGCATTAAACAAAACGGTCATATTTTGTGTCATAAACCACCAAACAAACCAACCAACTTACTACGAAATATTATCGGTTTATTCTTATTAAGAATCACTGTCAATCTATTATTACTATAAAACAGTTACAGTCCATTCTTACTATAAAACAATATCAGTCCATTCTTATTATAAAACAGTAACAGTCCATTGTTACTATAAAACAGTTACAGTCCATTCTTACTATAAGCGACTGATCCGTAACATGTCAAGCACTACACTACAATTTCATAGCAACATGAATGGTCTTTAACATGCCAAGCACTAGGCTACGCATCCTATGACTAAACAAGAATACCATTGCAGTTTGAAAGACAACACAAGTTGGACAATCCTGTAACTGTCATGTTCTCCTAGTCTTAACAAGCATAGCACCACATTACTTTAAGGTCTGATGAATTAATACCTTTCGGAGGGCCCAGTTGTTTAATACATTTGCTACAACAGCAACAAATCCGAAATATTTCAGCCAGTCTCCTGTATTGGAACTTCTTCCTGAGATTTAAGTTTTCAGTAACCATAAAAGTTGAAATTTCAGAGCTTGATTTGTGATGTCGGTCAAGTCCAAATGCTAAGCGTTTTGGGCAGCGAAGAATCTGGGGCTCAAGACGTGATGTCTTTGAACATGCCCCACATTTTCAGCTGCAGATGCTTTTAAAAGTGACAGTCAGTCCTGATAAGGTTGGCCGTACAGGACAGGGGGTTGTGTGTGTATAGGCTTCCTTGTTGACCTCTCTCTAGTCAGTAGTTCAAAATTAGAAACGACTACATTTGATATCCTGATAATCTTAGAACTGGTCATTTAGCCTAAATGCATAAGAATTCTGTTTAGGTTGAAACTTCCATTTACACAGGTTTGTGTAACGCAAATATAAGGGTAGCTTTGTGTTAAGTAACAAACAAAGAAACCAAGTGTAAAGAAGTGGTGGTTGGGGGAACTAAGATATCAAATTAGTTATTGGTTTGCTGGAGATATTCTTGATTGATATATCAATAGAACATTCTGGTAAAGTGTGTGCGTCAGTACACCCTTTTAACTGACGATCTGCTTTGTTTTACGAAACCGATTTCTCAAAAGGAACCACAAAAAAGTGAGACATTCGTCTAAAATCCAACATAATTACTAGTTTGGAAAGTCAAAATGTTTTCTTCAAATTCGATAATGCGACTGGTTTAGGAAGAGAGGAAGCTCCATTGAACGTTTGTTTCTTTAAGTTTCGCGCAAAGGTACACGAGGGATACCTGCGCTAGCCTTCCCTAATTTATCAATGTAAAACTAAAGGGAAGGTAGCTAGTCATTATCACCCACCGCCAACTCTTGGGCTACTCTTTTATCAACGAATAGTTGGATTGACGGTCACATTGTTACGCTTCCACGGCTCAAAGGGTGAGCATATTTGGTGTGACAAGGATCCACACCCGTGACCCTCAGATTACGAGCCGAGCGCCTTAACCGCCTGGCCACGCTGGGCCTTTCATGACACAACTGATTCAGTCAGACATTTGTTTAAGAAATTCCATAGCGTAACCCATTTAGAGAGTCAAACTGTTTTTCAACTTTTCATCAGGGTGTGAAAGGTTATGTTGATAATTTTATTTGGGATTCATTACTATCATCATAATACTCACTAACAACTCTCTGATGAAATAGTCCATTCCTTATGAAATTTTGTATTTAAATGTATTCTACTCGAGAATTTTCATTACTTTACTAAATGATATACACAAAGATACGAAGGCGTATGTAGGCTTAAGAATGCCTTGGGGCAACAATATATTCCTCCCCACTTCCATCTCTGTTCAGTGTTACTGATGTTACACAGGAACACATCTACATTGGTAGTTATCACGAACAAAATAAAGCACTGTTTAATATTGTTAGTGCAATATTACACTGTGGGCGTTGGGTATGTAAGTGTGTGGTAGATTATGGGATTTCTAGTTGTCGATTTGCAAATGGCCTCAAAGACTGCGAATCTGGTCCAGTTCGCAGGTAGACCTTTAAGAGGTTGCCCCGTGCATCAACAAATTGCTTTATCCTAAACATGCTAATTCCACGCATTTTACAAGTATCTTGAGATACGTCTCTGGAAACAGAAAAACACCAAACTTACACATCTCACAGATGGACTTTTCATCTGTAATTACTTTGGAAATAACGATTTCAAAATTCTATAAAAGGTAAAACTCCAATTAAAATTTATACTAGTGAACGCAACACACTGATTAACACAAAATACTTCAATTTATAGAACATCAACCGTTTTACAGAAGTGTGAAACATAGGAGCATGAATAGTGAATATAGGATCATAAATGGTTGACAGTAGTGGTCAACAAAGAAACATGAATGGTTGACAACTGTAGTCAACATTTCGCTGACATCGATCTTTGTAGTGAAGTGTTAAACGTCTACAATACCATTTCATATGTTGCTGAGGCAATTTTTTAAAAAAACAAGAAACTATAACATTAAATGTTATGCTAAAAGTGATTGGTACGTGAAGATCCAATGTCTAACAAGGTCTCACTATAAAGCGTAAAAAAATTAAACCTAACATATTTTAAAAGCAATTTAATAAGTTAAATCTTCTAATCCTATTCCAACGTCGGATCAAATGACAACCTGTTTTATTTCCCTAATAGTTTTTATACTTCATTCTAAATGTGAGCTTAATGACGAGTTATCTATTCAATTCTAAATTTAAATGACGAATTTTCTTATTTCATCCTTCGATCAAATGAAAACTGTTTTTAATTCAACTTGTCTGTCGTGTAATGATTTTGCTACTTCTGTTCGAATCTCCAATAGTTTGTTTTTTACTCAAATGACAAATTTTCTATTTATCTCAAGAGGACCTAGTCTCCATTAAGCTTCAGTTAATTAGCATTCAAAATCCGTTATCCAGTACAGCTATATTTTTTGCAATTAATGTTCAACAAAAAGTATATTTGTTATAAGAAAACAAAACGCGACTCAATTCAACAGATCCAGGCATGACCAGGTGATTAAGGCACTCGAGTTGTAGTCCGAGGGTCGCGGGTTCGATTCCTCGCCACACCAAACATGCTCGCACTTTCAGCCGTGTGGGGCGTTATAACGTGACGGTCAATTCCACTGTTCGTTGGTAAAAGAATAGCCTAGTAGTTGGCGGTGGGTAGTGATGAGTCGCTGCCTTCCCTCTAATTTTACACTGCAAAATTAGGGACGGCTAGCGAAGATAGTCCTCGTGTAGCTTTGCGCGAAATTCAAAACAAACCTATTCATCAGACTGATTTTCCGAAACCTACAATTTCTTGCAAATTCATAAATATGTAATTCTGTTTATCGGGATGTGCTAAACGACCACATAACATTAAACCTGCTAAGCCTGTAGGTATCACAAAGCCAAATCGGTTATTATTTCCCGCCCCCGTGGCGTATGGGCGAGGCGGTTCTTTTTATATCAGCTTCCTTGTCATCTAAGAACTTAATTTTTCCTCACTTCGTGCACTTACCTGCATGTCGACCCATCCGCTAAACGGTTCCAATTTGAATCAATGGAAGTTTTTGTATTCTAACAATAATTTACTGGTCTACTGAAATAATTCGTCGATAAATGTATAAAAATTGTCAAAATCAGTTTTCGTAAGTGTCATTACGCTCCTGTCTGTATATTTTATTACAAAACATAATTGACTGTTTTTAATACATATCTGTTCTATAAGCCGGATTCGCGTCCACCTGAGTGGGTCAGTGTCGGCATTTTTAAATACTTTCTTGTTTAACAGCTTTTTCTGTGCTTTGTGTTCCAAAAGTATTAACACGCCATCTCTATCATTACAGATCAACTCCTATGCGACGTCTAACACTTCCTTGAAACCATTTAAATTTAGACACTTACAATCTAAAGAGTTATTTGTTTAGAAAACAGTCAACCTCGGTGATTATACCTGGACTATGTGTTCAGTAATTCTACAGACACGAATATAAATCGTTGATAAATAGTAATATTAAATCATACAAGAAATAAAGTTTTTAGATGTTTTACCAGTCTTTTTGACATATTATTTTGTACATATATCTTTTTGTTTTTGTTTTTTTTCATGTATATTTGAAATCATTCACATTTGATTTACGTGTGGCTTTAAGACTGACCGATTGTGTGTCTTCTGGTGATTAAGTGTTGCTAATATATGAAAAGAAACCTTAAAGTTTTGAAACTTCATGTTCGATCAACTTACATACTTTAAAGCAATGGTTACATGGTTAAAAATAATGTCGTACACTGACGCTAAAATAATTATTTGAGGGGACAGAACCGTGTCGTACACTGACGCTAAAATAATGATTTGAGGGGACAGAACCGTGTCGTACATGCTAAATAAAATAATGGTAAGAGGGGACAGAACGATGTTGTACATAATAAATAAAATAATGGTAAGAGGGGACAGAACGATGTCGTACATAATAAATAAAATAATGATTAATGGAGATAAATACCATGCCGTATACAATAAATAAAATAATGATTAGAGGATAATAAACTCCAGCATATAAAGTACAGGACCCATTACAAGAAGAGGTATGATTAAAAGAATCAGGAGCTAAGTGACATAGTGCACTCTAACAGAACTGAGCACTTCACGATGTATTTGTGATACTACCACAAGTGCCAACAGAACTGAGCACTTCACGATGTATTTGTGATACCACCACAAGTGCTAACAGAACTGAGCACTTCACGATGTATTTGTGATACCACCACAAGTGCTAACAGAACTGAGCACTTCACGATGTATTTGTGATACTACCACAAGTGCCAACAGAACTGAGCACTTCACGATGTATTTGTGATACTACCACAAGTGCCAACAGAACTGAGCACTTCACGATGTATTTGTGATACTACCACAAGTGCCAACAGAACTGAGCACTTCACGATGTATTTGTGATACTACCACAAGTGCCAACAGAACTGAGCACTTCACGATGTATTTGTGATACTACCACAAGTGCCACATTGAGATAGAACAGCTCACCTCATGCGACACCAGACGAGTCATAGTGAACAATTCTTTCACTACAAATATATATATATTTGTTTATTTTGTGTTTTGAATTTTGCTCAAAGCTACTCAAGGGCTATCTGCGCTAGCCGTCCCTAATTTAGCAGTGTAAGACTAGAGGGAAGGCAGCTACTCATCACCACCCACCGCCAACTCTTGGGCTACTCTTCTACCAACGAATAGTGGGATTGACCGTTACATTATATCACCCCCACAGCTGAAAAGGCGAACATGTATAGTGCGACGGGGATTCGAACCTGCAACGCTCGGATTACGAGTTGCACTCCTTAACCCACCTGGCCAATTGGATTGCATATTACTTTGTTTCCTTGGCAATACTTCATTAAATTCATTAGTGTTAACCCTGACTTCCTTTATTGGTTACTTCAAATTGAAAGTAGCTGTCACTTTTACCAGTGATGGAGTAACAGTTTACACTTACACGTTAAAACACATTTATTATTATTAGTTATTTCAAAGTGGATGTTGGTGTAACAATAATATAAGTGTTGTTGCATGCCACAATGATATAAATATTCCTGGCTTGTAACAAGTGTAAATATTTCGTAAGAATTTCAAAATGAAAGTAGTTGTTAATTGAACCAATGAATGAATAGCAGTTAACTCTCGCACGTTAAGCTGCACATGGTTGCTAGTGAGGTGTGAAATTGTTTAGTCCAACGACAAATACTTTTGTGTCTTACTGAAGAGCTAGAAGGCGCAAATTATATTTGCTTAAAGTAAAACGTCTTAGAGCCACGCATCAACTTACGGCTCTCAAAAAATCCAAAACCCTAAGATCAAAAGAGTTAATAAAAATCAAATTATGAACTTTTGTACTAATGCTTGTTGATTAGAATAAGTTTGTTTGTTTTTATTACAAAGAAAGCTACTCGAGAGTTATATGTGCAAGCTGTCCGTAATTTGGAAATGATAGACTAGAGAAAAGGATGCTAGTCAACACCACTCACCACCAACTCTTGGTGTACGCTTTACGAACGAAAACTGGTTTCTAACTTCACATTATAATGTTCCCACGTTTAATAGGGCCAGTATATTCAGTGGAGGAATTCGAATCTGCGAGTTGGAGATCGCGAGTCGAGTGCCCCTCACTGCCATGTCACAGCACGACTAGCCTGTATAAACTGAAAACCAGTGTGTTTAAGGTACTACTAAATGATATGTGGTTAAGCCTTGTTTCTCTTAAATAGTACGAAAACTATAACTGTTAATATTTGTGATATTGAGGATTGTAACAAGTAAACTGTATGATAAATGAATCCATAATAGCTCACAGCTGAATATTCAATTTCCTTTAAAATATATACCACGTTACGTCTACCATCATTTTCAGTAGTAGATGTTGCATATAATTTTTTCCTCTTTGTAAATTATGACTCGGCATGGCCAGGTGGGTTAAAGAGTGCGACTCATAATCCGAAGGTCGCAAGTTCGAATCCCCGTCGCACTATACATGATCGCCCTTTCAGTTGTGTGGGTGTTATAATGTGACGGTCAATCCCACTTTTCGTTGGTAGCCCAAGAGCTAGCGATGGGTGGTGATGACTAGCTAGCTGCATTCCCTCTAGTCTTACACTACTAAATTAGGTACGGCTAGCGCAGACAGCCCTCGCGTAGCTTCGCGCGAAATTCAAACCAAAACTTATACCACTGGTACATGCAAAAAAAAAAAAAAATTATCCCCAATTAACATATATGTTAAACATAAAGAAAAATAAATTAAAGTAAAATATGTATGTATATAAACTTTAAATCTTGTATTTATTGTTTACATATTTATGTATTTTAAAATAATAATAAGATAAAATAAATAAATTGCCACCAGCAAGCTTGACTACTGTGAATAAGAGACTATAAATGGACATTGCCCTGAAAAGGACCTAACATACAAACAGTTAGGGAAAATACGTTCAGGAAGGAGGAAGAGGTCAAAGTGAACCTGACCCTCCAGGGCAAAATACCCAAATACCATTGACCAAGACATGCAAAAAATATTAATATTATTGTTACATCCAAGAAATACTTGCATCGTTATTATAAGCAAGAAATATTTATATTATTGTTATACGCAACGAGTTTGTTCATTGTTGTCATAAACGAGCGATACATTTACATCATTGTAGCATACAACCATATTTATATCGTCGTTACTTGCAAAGGAAGTAACATCAAAGATACACGCAAGGAATATATATGTACATTGTTATTACAAACTTAACTATCTCATTCCAAGATACCTCTATTACTGTTACGTGCAAAAAAACAACAACAACAACAATATATCCTTATTAAAAGTTGGAAACGTTTAGTTACATTATTATTAGAAACAAATATCTGAAAACAAAACGAAAGAATTGAGCAATCCGACATAATAATTCGACCCAGTGAAATAAGTCACAAATAAAACATAGAAATTGAAACAAAACGAAAAACGTCAGAGACCAGACATGATAATTCGACAGCGGAATTAGTCTGTGTACCTCAGTAATTATCTGATTCAACAAAAGTCAGTTATCTGATCACGTTACCTACATTAAAAGTAAAGGAAGTCACTTCAATCAGGAAATTACTTGTACTGTAGAACTGCAGAATAAAAACATACAAAGAGAAAAAACAGCAACTCGAAACCTGTTTTAAGTAGAAATAACTGAGGAGATCGGCCAGAGTTCCGGCTAGTTGTGGGACTGTCCCTCACTCGTGCACATACCCACTGTAGATTTTTAATTCGTTATTTCAAAACAGTTTCATTGAAATTAATTCACCTCTCATTAACTGACAACTGACCAGCAAATGGTCTTCAATATCATTTGCTAGAATCTCCAACCTTCCTTCCAGTAGATAAGAGGAGACATCCGTTCGTTCTAAGTTTGAAAATTTCTCAACTGTAGATTTGTTTTTACACATTCCTAGTAAGTTGTCCCTTCCCTTTAGAAATAAGAGGTGTGTAGTAACTTTAATTTCTGTAGATAAATGTTAGGCCTATCGGTTTTCAACATTTCGCCAGCTTTCGGCGTTTACACCATAAATTTTATCTATATCTTGTTCGTTCAAGCACTCGGTAATGGTTCCCCACTGGTAAAGCGGTAGTTCTACAGATTTACAACGCTAAAATCAGGGGTTCGATTCCTCTCGGTGGACTCAGCAGCTAGACAAATGTGGCTTTGCTGTAAGACAAACACCTCGGTAATGAACGTAGTTTTAACGTGCGAGTGTCAACTGTAACTCACTCATTGACTGGCTAAAGTAACAACTACATTCAGTTTAAAATAACCAATAATAAATACATTTTAGCGTGTGAGTGTTAACTGTTACACATTTATTGACTAAACCAACAGCTCAAAAACAAACAAACAAATAAATAATTCTCAGAATGAAAATAAAATATTTCAGTAAATAAAAATTAGGCGATAATTTTAAAGATCCGGTCTGAGTATGACTAACATATCTTTATGGGATTATAATTATACCTTTCTATTAGGACATCTGAGGTTAAATCACACAGAAACATATAAAACTTTGATCCATGTTTTACATGGAAATATCGCAGGACTTACTGCACAGTGTCTCCTCGTGCTGGATTGTTTGTTTTGTTTTGTAATTTCGCACAAAGCTACTCGAGGGCTATCTGTGCTAGCCGTCCCTAATTTTGCAGTGTAAGACTAGAGGGAAGGCAGCTACTCATCACCACCCACCGCCAACTCTTGGGCTACTCTTTTATCAACGAATAGTGGGATTGACCGTCACATTATACACCCCCACGGCTGGGAGGGCGAGCATGTTTAGCGCGACGCGGGCGCGAACCCGCGACCCTCGGATTACGAGTGCACGCCTTAACGCGCTCGGCCATGCCAGGCCTCCCTCGTGCTGGATTAAGTTAGTTTTATAGGAACGTTTGTTTCATGAATTTTGCGCAAAACTGCTTCATAGCTATCTGCTGTAGCCGTCCCTAATTCTAAAGTGATACATAAGAGGAAACGCAGTCACTCAACACCACCGACCGCCAATCCTTGAGCTAATCGTTTACAAACAAGTAGTGGGATTTATTGTATCATTATAACACCCTTATAGCTGAAAGAGCAGGCACGTTTGGTGACGGGATTCGAACCTGCGGTCTGTAGATTGTGAATCAAATCCTCTAACCTCCAGGTCATTCTAGAAGTATTTGTGAACAAGGCACAAGATCCTGGATTTAACATCAATTTCGATGAAAGTTCTTTCTGTAACGCAGCAGAAGCGCTACTTACTACAAACGTTTCTGCCACAGGTGTTACATGAACATCTGGCACGAGTTCAACAAGGATCTAAATATAAGTCACGTGGAGGAAACACTAAGAAGGATGTAACAGGAATCTGGTACGAGTGGATACTGTGGAAGAACCATCATGCTCCAGTCAGAGGAAGTTTTAAAGAAATATAAATAGATCATACAGATTAAAAAAAAAACAGAAGTAAAAACAAGGTGTTAAGAAATCAGAGCAGGAAGAGAGTATAAATTTATAGAGGACGCTACCGTTGCACAAACCTTCTATGTTTGTAGGTAGTTTCGTCAGAGCGATAACGTTCATTAAGACTTAACTGAAAGTCATGTTGTTCTGATATCTGAAACATGAATACCAAGTGATAAACGACATTTTTGCAAGATGCATCCCCCCAAAATAAGTGGTGGATGTTTTTGGGTTTTTTTTCAGTTGGTACATAAAGCAGAAGGAAGTTCAGGGCAATGATCTCCGTAAACATACCAGTGGGTCACTGTACGAATGTATTTAGAAATTCCAGAAGAAAAAGCGAAGAAGAAAGCGACGGTCTTTCTCTGAAGTGTTAAAAAACTGATGCAGTTTAGGAAACTGTGATGATAATTTTGTAACAGAAAGTAAGTTAGTCAGTTCTACCAGCTCATAAAAAGGGTCAATTCGAGTTAGTCTGAGAGTGTAGGTCTTCAAAGGTGGATTTAATATACCAACAAAATTTCTTATAGCAGAGAAATGCTTTTAAAAATACCTCAAACTTGGCCATCACAGTGTTGGAAACCTCCTACTTGGACACACAAGTATACAAAACTTCGGGAGTATGCTAGCTAGCCTTAACACCAGTAAGAGTCTCAGTAATCTATTACCCAGCTCAAACATCAGTAAAGAGACTCAACACTCTGTCAGCTAACTCAAACACCAGTAAGAAGGTTCAGCCATCTGTCAGCAATAAGGAAATTCAATAATCTGTTGGCCAACTCAAACACCAGTAATAAACCTCAGAAATCTATTAACCAGCTCAAACATCAGTAAAGAGACTAAACACTCTTTTAGCTAGCCCTAACACCAGTAAGAAGACTCAACACTCTGTT
The DNA here is from genome assembly GCA_011833715.1 of Carcinoscorpius rotundicauda. Lineage (NCBI taxonomy): Eukaryota > Metazoa > Arthropoda > Merostomata > Xiphosura > Limulidae > Carcinoscorpius > Carcinoscorpius rotundicauda. Next base: position 145,418,500 of record CM022393.1, read on the forward strand.
AGCTAACCCTAACACCAGTAAGGAGACTCAATATTTTGTTAGCAAGCTCAGACACCAGTAAGGAGACTCAACACTCTGTTACCTAACCCTAACACCAGTAAGGAGACTCAATATTTTGTTAACAAGCTCAGACACCAGTAAGGAGGCTCAGCACTCTGTCAGCTAGCCCTAACACCAATAAGGAGACTCAACACTCTGTTAGCTAGCCCTAACACCAGTAAGAAGACTCAACACTCTGTCAGCTAGCTCTAACACCAGTAAGGAGACTCAACACTGTTAGCAAGCTCAAACACTAATGAGGAGATTCAGCAATTTGCTAGCTTGCCCTAAGCTTACTGAACTTAATATATATCTGCGAGTGATTTAAATGTTAACTGTTACGAAACTGGAGTTTCCCGTTGGGATGTAAAAACTAACATAGAAGAATATATGATTATTAGTTTTAGAGTTTGTGTTGGGAATCCCCTTTGAAGGAACAAAAAGTTCCGAGAAACCTTGAGTCTGAAAAGAGTTTAACTCCACGCTAATACTTCCCCTGTTCCTAAATAACCTATGTTGAAAAACAAAACCAAAAACAGAAAGATGACGACGAATAGTTTTTATAGTCCTAAGTAAATGGAAATCTCAGTTCTAAGGAAACTTTATAAAAATAACAAGAAGCCCACAATCTGATGTACTATCCATTGAAATTAGGTCCTACATGGCCAGGTGGTAAGGTTCGTAATCTGAGGGTCGCGGGTTCGCATTCCCGTCGCGACAAACATGCTCGCTCTCCCAGCCGTGGGGGCGTTATAATGTTACGATCAATCCCACTATTCGTTGGTAAAATAGTAGCCCAAGAGTTGGCGGTTGGTGATGATGATTAGCTGTCTTCCCTTTAGTCTTACACTGCTAAATTAGGGACAGCTAGCACAGATAGCCCTCGAGTAGCTTTGTGCGAAATTCTAAAAACAAACAAGCACTGAAGTGAAGGAACAATTCTAGTTCCATTAGCTTGCTTTATCACCCTACAGAGAAACAGTAGGAAAAGTCCCATCAATAAGGACAGTTTATTGTTTTTCTCAGCATCGCACAGTTTTATATTGTGTCGTGATGTGTCACACCATTTCTTACTGTGTTGTTAATTATCCCACCATCTGTTTCTTACTGCATTAAGTATTACACCGTTTCTTTATTATGTTGTGATGTAACACACCGTTACCGACTGACTCATCAGAACAGTTGTTCAAATATTTACACAGAACGAACAAAGTATAATAATTACTTTGTAATTAAAATAGTTTAATTCAACACGACATTTCTTTATGAAAACAACAGGTCATATATTTGTATAAAACATTCATTATTACAAAGTCCTTTCAAACCCAAACTAAGTGAATTCTCTCGTATCATCTCAACCATAACTAGTTACCACTATATTGTGTCAAGTCTTCCTGAATTATAAAACGAGTCAGTGAACCAGCTATTCGTAACATCATGATGTATGGTTCTAACACGTTTCTGCTTTCCCGGTTTAAGGTTATAATGATCGTGTTAAAATGTATTTAACACCTTTACTGTCATTCCTTTCCTTTCGTGGTTCAGCAGCAGACTAGAGGGCTTAAAGTGTTAAATTCTGTGGTCCACTAAACAATGTGCATAACACAGACAGTCACTTCTACAGATTTGTGCTTAAAGAAGTTTTTTTGAACTTCGCACAAAGCTACTCGAGGGCTATCTGCGCTAGTCGTCCCTAATTTAGCAGTGTAAGACGAGAGGGAAGGCAGCTTAGTCATCACCACCCACCGCCAACTCTTGGGCTACTCTTTTACCAAAGAATAGTGGGAGTGACCGTCACATTATAACGACCCCACGGCTGAAAGAGCGAGCATATCTGGTGTGACGGAGATTCGAACCCGCGACTCTCAGATAACGAGTAGAACTCCTTAACCACCTGGCCATGCCGGGGCTGAATTTGGTGTTATAAGGTTGTTCGTTACTAGTATTATAACGCCTTAACCACCTGGCCATGCCTGACCTCTTAAAGAAGCAAAACTGCCACTTGATAAATTATTTTTAAAAAATTGAGGAATTATATAAAAAAATAACTTTTAGGGGAAATGACCCTCATAGGACTCAGCGTAAACAAAAGCGTTTTCTTTTTCTTCTGGAACCTGAATCACGTGCATACGCGCATTAAGTTTGAATCAAACATATTCTTTCAAATCTCTTATTTTTTTCGCCAAATCAAGAGGAATTTAATTTTAGATGTATTTAAAAAAGTGAAAAAAATGTTCGACAGGAAGCGCACTGAAACATATGAAACTTTAAACGTTGTCAATAGCAATCGAATTAATACATTATTTTGAAATGTTGAACGGGTGTTTGTTTGTTCACAAAGTAAGAAAAGTAACATAGTTGTAATCAACAAAACATTTTATTAGTGTATTAGTTAAGTAGCTATTTAACAATACAAGTAATTCGTGTCATTCTAATTCTTCATTTGGGAACTGTATTTCGGAAGTTAGCGAAGGATTCACAAAACAGATTCATACCACAACACGTGGAATATGTCTCATCCGTTTCCCAGAATGAATGTTTAAGGGAGAACACACAAAGAAGGGTACTTTCGTTGTTTTCTAGGGAAGTGGAAAAACAAACAAACAAGAGCTTTTAGGGTAGTTCGTTTTCCTAAACCTCGTATTCAGCAATAACAAAATAGGCTCGGTATGGCCAGGCGGTTAAGGCGCTCGACTCGTAATCTGAGGGTCGCGAGTTCGAATCCCCGTCGCATCAAACAAGCTAGCCTTTTAACCGTGAGGGCGTTATAATGTGACGATCAATCTCACTACTCGTTGGTAAAAGAGTAGCCCAAGAGTTAGAGGTGGGTGGTGATGACTAGCTACATTCCCTTTAGTCTTACACTGCTAAATTAGGGACAGCTAGCGCAGATAGTCCTCGTGTAGCTTTGTACGAAATTCAAATCAAAACAAAACAAACCAAGACACTGTAAGATAATCGACTCGATTATAAAACAGTCTTCTAACAGGAAACTATATCTTAATGAAGAGCCTTACACTTTTACACATATCTATATACACATATGCACTCGAAAAGAAATCAAGTTATTGTAGTTTGGAAATGTTCGAAGTAAAATACAAGCAAACTACAAGTTTACATAAATTACACAATTTGCTCAGCATGCTCTAAGTCATCATATCAAATCTATCCCAGAACGAAGCAACTACAAACAACACATCAAACCTAACTTCATTTCTGGACAGGTTTGATGTGTGTTACAAACAGTATATCTACAAACAACACATGAAACCTAACTTCATTTCTGGACAGGTTAGATGTGTGTTACAAACAGTATATCTACAAACAACACATCAAACCTAACTTCACTTCTGGACATGTTAGATGTGTGTTACAAAGAGTATATCTACAAACAACACATCAAACCTAACTTCATTTCTGGACAGGTTTGAGGTGTGTTACAAACAGTATATCTACAAGCAACACATCAAACCTAACTTCATTTCTGGACAGGTTTGAGGTGTGTTACAAACAGTATATCTACAAACAACACATGAAACCTAACTTCATTTCTGGACAGGTTTGATGAGTGCTACAAACAGTATATCTACAAACACCACATCAAACCTAACTTCATTTTTGGACATGTTTGATGTGTGTTACAAGCAGTATATCTACAAACACCACATCAAACTTAACTTCATTTCTGGACAGGTTTGAGGTGTGTTACAAACAGTATATTTACAAACAACACATCAAACCTAACTTCACTTTTGGACATGTTAGATGTGTGTTACAAACAGTATATCTACAAACACCACATCAAACCTAACTTCATTTCTGGACAGGTTAGATGTGTGTTACAAAGAGTATATCTACAAACAACACATCAAACCTAACTTCATTTCTGAACAGGTTTGAGGTGTGTTACAAACAGTATATCTACAAGCAACACATCAAACCTAACTTCATTTCTGGACATGTTAGATGTGTGTTACAAACAGTATATCTACAAACACCACATCAAACCTAACTTCATTTGTGGACAGGTTTGAGGTGTGTTACAAACAGTATATCTACAAACAACACATCAAACCTAACTTCATTTCTGGACAGGTTTGATGAGTGCTACAAACAGTATATCTACAAACAACACATCAAACCTAACTTCATTCTTGGACAGGTTTGATGTGTGTTACAAACAGTATATCTACAAACAACACATGAAACCTAACTTCATTTCTGGACAGGTTTGAGGTGTGTTACAAACAGTATATCTACAAACACCACATCAAACCTAACTTCATTTTTGGACAGGTTTGATGTATGCTACAAACAGTATATCTACAAACAACATATCAAACCTAACTTCATTTCTGGACACGTTTGAGGTGTGTTACAAACAGTATATCTACAAACACCACATCAATCCTAACTTCATTTCTGGACACGTTTGAGGTGTGTTACAAACAGTATATCTACAAACACTACATCAATCCTAACTTCATTTCTGGACAGGTGAGGTGTGTTACAAACAGTATATCTACAAACAACACATCAAACCTAACTTCATTTCTGGACAGGTTTGAGGTGTGTTACAAACAGTATATCTACAAACACCACATCAAACCTAACTTCATTTCTGGACAGGTGAGGTGTGTTACAAACACCACATCACCCCTAACTTCATTTCTGGACTGATTTTATGTGTGTTACAAACAGTATATCTACAAACAACACATCAAACCTAACTTCATTTCTGGACACGTTTGAGGTGTGTTACAAACAGTATATCTACAAACACCACATCAAACCTAACTTCATTTCTGGACAGGTTTCATGAGTGTTACAAGCAGTATATCTACAAACAACACATCAAACCTAACTTCATTTCTGGACATGTTAGATGTGTGTTACAAACACCACATCACCCCTAACTTCATTTCTGGACTGATTTTATGTGTGTTACAAACAGTATATCTACAAACAACACATCAAACCTAACTTCATTTCTGGACACGTTTGAGGTGTGTTACAAACAGTATATCTACAAACACCACATCAAACCTAACTTCATTTCTGGACAAGTTTGATGAGTGTTACAAGCAGTATATCTACAAACACCACATCAAACCTAACTTCATTTTTGGACATGTTTGATGTGTGTTACAAGCAGTATATCTACAAACACCACATCAAACTTAACTTCATTTCTGGACAGGTTTGAGGTGTGTTACAAACAGTATATCTACAAACAACACATCAAACCTAACTTCATTTTTGGACATGTTTGATGTGTGTTACAAGCAGTATATCTACAAACACCACATCAAACTTAACTTCATTTCTGGACATGTTAGATGTGTGTTACAAACAGTATATCTACAAACACCACATCAAACCTAACTTCATTTCTGGACAGGTGAGGTGTGTTACAAACAGTATATCTATTCTGGAAAATGTTCATTCAACTTGTCATATTTTCCCACATATTCGATTCACGCGTATTGTTGAAAGAGAGATGATAATGTGAGATATAGTTTTGAATCACACACTATCACGTGCAAAATTTCCCAAACAGAAATTCTCAATATTGCATTTTCGTTTCCCGACGGGATTTTTTTTTTGTTTGTTTCTTAAAACCTGCAGTCATTCTTAATACGGAGTTTTCACTCCACGGCTGGAGATCCTCCTAATGACAACATAAATACTTCAACGAGTCTGCCAATCGAATCGGCGCTAAATTTAGGTTTATTTAAAAAGTTAATTTCAACTTTTAAGGTTGCCTCAAAACTAATTAATTAGCAGTTTGTATTTTGGAATTTCACGTAAGTCTACTCGTGTTCTTATCTGCGCTAGAAAGGATGGACTAAATCGAAGAAGACAGTCAATACTACCCAACGCCAACTCTTGGGATACGCTTGGAATGACTGTTATATTCGGAGACGGGATTCGAACCCATGATCCACAGATTGCGAGTTGAGTTCCGTAGTTCCCAGACCTTGCAATAAACAGCTGTTTCATAAACTCATGTTAATATGAACAAAATGTGTTTAATTTGACTATCCATTTCGATTATTACTATTGTTAAACACAAGTATTTATAGACTTATTTGTTATGTAGTTTACAAATGTTTCTTATTAAGTGTGGATCGTTACATTAGCTATTGTACCGCATAAGCTCATCCGCTACGTAATTAGTTACAACGTTATAACTTCAGTTCCTTCAATTCAGTGCTGACACGTCGTACTATTTCTTCTGTTTTACACTGAATATATACAGTAAAATAAGCCCTTCCGCTGACTGATCAGATGAAGTGTTATTTCACTTCCTTGAATAAGGTGCTGTCTTATTATGCTGTTACACTGTTTACATACAACATATCCCCCCCAAACAAATTACCTCAAGTAATATATGTAATCTCTATGGAAGTACGACTTCAGAGAAATATTATCATGTCACACGGATGTAGCCTTAACTTTGGAAATAAAACTTTAGAGAAATATTATAATGTCGTCACATGGATGTAGACTTAACTGTGGAAGTAAAACTTTAGAGAAATATTATAATGTCGTCACACTGAAGGAACCTTAGCTGTGGAAGTACGACATCAGAGAAATATTATAATGTCGTCACACGGATGTAGCCTTAACTGTGGAAGTACGACTTCAGAGAAATATTATAATGTCGTCACACGGATGTAGCCTTAACTGTGAAAGTACAACTTCAGAGAAATATTATAATGTCGTCACACGGAAGAAGCCTTAACTGTGAAAGTAAAACGTTAGAAAAATATTATAATGTCGTCACATGGATGTAGCCTTAACTTTGGAAATAAAACTTCAGAGAAATATTATAATGTCGTCACACGGAAGGAGCCTTAACTGTGAAAGTAAAACTTTAGAGAAATATTATAATATCGTAACATGGATGTAGATTTAACTGTGGAAGTACGACTTCAGAGTAATATTATAATGTCGTCACACTGAAGGAACCTTAACTATGAAAGTACGACTTTAGAGAAATATTATAATGTCGTCACACTGAAGGAACCTTAACTGTGGAAGTACGACTTCAGAGAAATATTATAATGTCGTCACACGGATGTAGCCTTAACTGTGAAAGTACAACTTCAGAGAAATATTATAATGTCGTCACACGGAAGGAGCCTTAACTGTGAAAGTAAAACTTTAGAGAAATATTATAATGTCGTCACATGGATGTAGACTTAACTGTGGAAGTAAAACTTTAGAGAAATATTATAATGTCGTCACATGGATGTAGACTTAACTGTGGAAGTAAAACTTTAGAGAAATATTATAATGTCGTCACACTGAAGGAACCTTAACTATGAAAGTACGACTTTAGAGAAATATTATAATGTCGTCACACTGAAGGAACCTTAACTGTGAAAGTACGACTTCAGAGAAATATCATAATATCGTCACACTGAAGGAACCTCAACTGTGGAAGTACGACTTTAGAGAAATATTATAATGTCGTCACACTGAATGAACCTTAACTGTGGAAGTACGACTTTAGAGAAATATTATAATGTCGTCACACGGAAGAAGTCTTAACTGTGGAAGTACGACTTCAGAGAAATATTATAATGTCGTCACACTGAAGGAACCTTAAATGTGGAAGTACGACTTCAGAGAAATATTATAATGTCGTCACACTGAAGGAACCTCAACTGTGGAAGTACGACTTTAGAGAAATATTATAATGTCGTCACACGGAAGAAGCCTTAACTGTGGAAGTACGACTTCAGAGAAATATTATAATGTCGTGACACGGAAGGAGCCTTAACTTTGGAAGTAAAACTTCAGAGAAATATTATAATGTCGTCACACGGAAGGAGCCTTAACTGTGAAAGTAAAACTTTAGAGAAATATTATAATGTCGTCACATGGATGTAGACTTAACTGTGGAAGTAAAACTTTAGAGAAATATTATAATGTCGTCACACTGAACGAACCTTAACTATGAAAGTACGACTTTAGAGAAATATTATAATGTCGTCACACTGAAGGAACCTCAACTGTGGAAGTACGACTTTAGAGAAATATTATAATGTCGTCACACGGAAGAAGCCTTAACTGTGGAAGTACGACTTCAGAGAAATATTATAATGTCGTCACACGGATGTAGCCTTAACTATGGAAGTACGACTTCAGAGAAATATTATAATGTCGTCACACGGAAGAAGCCTTAACATTGGAAGTTCAACTTTAGGGAAATATTATAATGTCGTCACACTGAAGGAGCCTTAACTGTGAAAGTACGACTTTATATATATATAGTACTTCTATATATATATATATATATATATGTAGGATAAGATTTATCCTGCATCCGAAATGATGAAAAGTGTGTTCTATATATATATCTTATCCTATATCCGAAAGGATAAAGAGTATGTCACGTATATATATCCTATCCTATATCGGAAATGGTGAAGTGTTCTATATATATATATCTTTTCCTATATCCGAAATGGTGAAGAGTGTGTTCTACACACATATATATATATATATCTTATCATATATCCGAAAGGGTGAAGAGTGTGTTATGTATATCCCAGCCTACATTCCCCTAGCAGTGTTATGTACATCTCAGTTTATGTTGAGATAATATTCAATAATATCATTGTATAAGGACCTCCCTACACCCATTAAGTCGAACATTCTATTCACTCCATACATAAAATAAAATTGATAATAAAACCTGTGACCATCAAATTCTGCCGATGACCGAGGTAAAAGTCAACTGGGTAGTCTTGTACTAAGAAACAAACGCTAGACTTATCACACAAAAGAGGTTATACAAATTTTCATATTATCAGTCTGGTAGTCGTTTACCTAACATTCAATTGGAAAGGCATGTCTTACGTGGTGTTCAAAGTGTTCCTGATAAATTAACCTAACCGTCTAATGACGTTGTAAACCAATGAAGTACCTACATTCAAGCTGTTTATGTTCTTCCAACTGACCACAGTAAAATATAAGTTATGAAACACTTGAGGTACTTGGTGACAATTCTGTTTTCCGACAAAAAAAACTATAAAGGCATAGGTAACGTTCTTGTACCAATGGTCATGCTCCCAGAAATTCTTAAAAGGGGCAAATAAAATTTAATAAACACCTAATTGTTCTTGCTGATCATCATTGCCATGATAAAAAGATGGTAATCCAAAGTCCAAAACGCCATTCTTGTCAAAAATTGGTTCCATAACGTTAAGGGAACTTTCTGGTCAATACTGCGAGATTGAACATCTTTGGGATAAACCAGATTTATCATCATAATCCTTTGTTATGACTGTTTGCAGCCACATTACCAGACAAGAGGACTTAAGATTAACCAAAATACTCTCTGACATCGTGTAAAAACTAAGCTTGCGAAAGACGGTGCAATCCAACACTGGGTTGAACCCTAACAAGTTCCCTAATACTATGTGTAATACATGTTTTACATCCTATCGTATCGAAATGATGCAAGATACCACAGTAATTACGTGTATTATAATTTAAGCTGTCAAGGCAATATAAGGTACGTAGGTAATGCTAGATTATATTAAACGTTTTTACTTTATTTATTAATTTTTTACCAGCAGTAATAGTTTCACCTTGCTGGATGGTGTTGGAAGTGCATTTTGTCAGAGTATATTTCTGGTTTACTAGCTTGCGGTGATGCCAGAGGTATCTAACTTTAACAGATGGAACTTAGGCTTACCAGAAGCATGCAGTCGTAAATAATCGATGATCAAACTGTGAATTTTAACCGGTTACACACAAATTATAGCAGAATAGTATATGAAACTTAGGCTTACCAAAGGCATGCAGTCCTAAATAGCAGGAGACGAATTACAAGTACCTAGTTTCACACAGTTGATCATCAGCTGTCAGCTTGCACTGGTTAGCATATACTGTCTGCTGTAAAAAGTAAAATAAACAAATACATTGATCGAGAAATTACAAAATAAAAACGTTTAATTGAGAACTAAATATTTCATACTGAAATGATTGCTTCCTATTTATTTAAACAAGAACATTTTCTTTTGTTTAAACTAAATAACAATGGTTGTAGTATTGAGACAGTACACGATTTGCTATCCCAAAGGTCTGAGCGTGGCCCAAAGATTAGCGGGTCGGAATATCGATGGAACTGCGGAACTCAACGTTTGGGTTTCGTAAACTTAAACAGTTTTTTTTTTTAATTACACTTTCACTTTTGAGCCATAGGTTTCACATTAGTATTATGGGCAAACCCAACTATTCAGTCCGACAAGAGTAACCCAAAAGAGTTGGTAATTCGCTCTTTACATTAACTGCCTTCACTCTAGTCTACTATTTCATAATCATAAAGCCCCTCTAGAGGCACAGGGGCATGTCTGTGGACTTGCACCGTTTGAAACTGGGTTTCGATGCCCGTGGTGGGCAGAGCACAGATAACTCACTGTGTAGCCTTGTGCTTAATTCTAAACAAACAAACATAATCAGACAAAACTACAGCAATTTTAAGAACTCCAATAGGATGTAGTTGGCTGTCGAATAAAAGGGTGAAATGCGGGGAGACGTTTCGGCTTCTGTACAGAGGTCTTTTTTGGATCACTGTTGGAACTTGTGTAGTTTGTTATGAAGGTGGGTGAGGAGGACGTTTCGGCTTCTGTACAGAGGTCTTCTTTGGATCACTGTTGGAACTTGTGTAGTTTGTTATGAAGGTAAGTGAGGAGGACGTTTCGGCTTCTGTACAGAGGACTTCTTTGGATCATTGTTGGAACTCGTATAGTTTATTATGAAGGTAAGTGAGCCAAGTAATAGAGAGCAATGTTTACAGCTCATGCATAAACAGCGCATGTTTAAAGCTCGTGCTTCTTCAAAAGTATTACTTTTATAAAATTGTACAGTTTCATGAATGTGATTATCTTAGAGCGTCACTGCTTTCAACAGGGGATGTTTTTCTGCCCTCTCAGTTACTTCGAAATTTATGTTAAGCTAGAAAAATGAAAATATATCCAATTCAGAGTGATACCGGAGGGCAAAAATGACTTTAATAGACAGAACCTAACTCTAATTAAATGAATGGCACAATTATTCCACTGTAATAGACGAAACTTTACCCTAACTCAGCAAATGGCACATTATTTCCACTGTAATAGACAGAACCTAACCCTAACTCAATGAATAGCACAATGTGACAGTGGTTTCTTTCCTTCCACCGTTTTAACAGCTAATATAAAAGACAAATATTTCAATTAGAAATAGGGGAATTTCTTAATAAATAATGGGAAATTGAGAGAATAAATTAAATTGTTTATTATTTGTGTACTTTCGTGAGGGCCACACACATTTTTAATATTACGTACTGGTCAGAACATCTAGGACCTCTTACGCGAAAGAGATAAAGAATGAACCGAAAGTTTGTATTATCTGTTAGATTAAGTGTGAAACAAGTTTGTGTTATCCGTATGATTAGGCGTGAAACAAGTTTGTGCTATCTGTGTGATTAGGCGTGAAACAAGTTTGTGTTATCTGTGTGATTAGGCGTGAAACAAGTTTGTGTTATCTGTGTGATTAGGCGTGAAACAAGTTTGTGCTATCTGTGTGATTAGGCGTGAAACAAGTTTGTGTTATCTGTGTGATTAGGCGTGAAACAAGTTTGTGTTATCTGTGTGATTAGGCGTGAAACAAGTTTGTGTTATCTGTGGTGTTATTTGAAAAATAAAAGTACCTGTCATGAGGTGAGAATGAGAAGTTTGTATTATCTGTGTAATGAAATGTAAAACACGTTCGTGTTATCTGTGTAATGCGGTTTAAAACAGAAGTCTGTGTTATTTATGTAATGCAGTTTGAAACAGAAGTTCGTATTACCTGTGTGATAAGGTTTGAAACAGACGTTTTTGTTATCTGTGTGAAAAAGTATGAATCAGAAGTTTGCATTACCTTTTGATTAGGTGAAAAATAAAGGTTCGTGTGATGAGGTGTGAAAGAAAAGTTTATGTTATCTGTGTAATGAGGTGTAAAAGAAAAGTTTATTTTATTTGTGTGATGAGGTGTGAAAGAAAAGTTTATGTTATCTGTGTGATAAGAATGAAACCTGAGTCTGTGCTGTCTGTGACAGAAGACATAAAGAAAATTCGATTGGCTTAAATTTGCCAGAATAATAAGCATTTTCCGGTATTAATTTATAAAGCACTTTTATGTTTGTATTCTTTTTTTATTGATCGAATCAGCTTGTTTACTGAACCAAACATTTCTCTGTTTTGTTTAAAAGTTTTCTATTTCACAGCATGCGAATCCATGTGTTACAAATAACCGTTAATATTAAAGTAAAATAATAAGTCATAATGTAAGACTACATATCACTCTCTGTAGTACGTGTTGGTAACTGATGTGTTCACATCAACCTACAAACAGAAGTAGTTTAGTTGAAACCATGAAGAACGAACTCATTCGCCCGAAACATAAGGTTTCTGTACTCCTCCACCTCCTGTATACACACACACACACACACATACGTACCTGCGTGCAATATAAGAAATATGGCAAAAAACAACAACAAACAACTCATTACTCAAACACGTTCGTTGACAGCTGTGTATAATAATAAAAAAAAAAACTTGCTTGATGAAGGACTGTGGAAGAATATTTTATTTGTTGGTCATCTTTTAATATAACTTCTACACGTTTCACTACTCACGTTTGTTTGTTTTGGAATTTCGCACAAAGCTACTCGAGGGCTATCTGTGCTAGCCGTCCCTAATTTAGCAGTGTAAGACTAGAGGGAAGGCAGCTAGTCATCACCACCCACCGCCAGCTCTTGGGCTACTCTTTTACCAACGAAAAGTGGGATTGACCGTCACATTATATACCCCCACGGCTGGGAGGGCGAGCATGTTTGGCGCGACTCGGGCGCGAACCCGTGACCCTCAGATCACAAAGCGCACGCCTTAACGCGCTACGCCATGCCAGGCCCCACTACTCATGTATATATATCTACTTCCACAGGAAGTCTCAACCCTAAACATCGGGATGTGTCATATTTTTTTAACCAATAGTTCTACGAATTTGTTACATAAATAAGTGAACACTTCAGAGAGTTAAAGACACAAGTAGTAAAAACTCTCGAAGCACAACAACAGTCACTGTGCCCTCTAGTTTACTGTAAATTAATCTATAGTTTATCTATGATCATTGACTTTATCACGTGACTGATACGCACTCGGTAAAAGGTCCAGATTGTCAGCAGTCAAGGTTATTATTTAGTCGATACACTTTTAGATCACAGGAACAAGTTGGCCAAACTCGTGACACTGACGATACTCGTGAGCACGTGGTTTTAACAAACCTCAAGGAAAACGAGGTTCCACAGTGCTTTCTTTAATATTAAACGCAGAGTTGGATTTAAGATACACTCAACTCGATCAAGGTGCAGTTGGTTTTAATACAAGTCAGCCCAGTATCTAGATGTAGATTCACACACACGGACACAAAGTAATCTGGGTTGTTTATTAAACAAAAATAAGCCATCTAGCATCAGTTTCCAGGTCTAGGTCATTGGAACAGACCTTTGGCTGAATCCATGACGTGTCCCGAGACCATGAGAGCCAACAGATAGATGTAAATAAAGTTAAACGATGAAGCAATGAAACATGTTTGAAATAATGTGATTTAGAATGTGACGGTTTAACTGTACAACGTCCAGGTTGGATGAGGGAAGACATTATTCGAAGATATCCCAATCAATTTGACATACCACGTGAATAGAAGATTCACCAATTGATTACGAGATTGACTGCAAAACAATAACAACAGGTGCAACCGTATTGTTATTTTAAAAAGATAGAACTGGATTAATATATAAGGCATCAGTAGTTTCGATATTTTGTAAAACTAACAACACAGTAAAACCCAAAGATGTACTGTTGAAGTAGATACACGATGTATTACAAGAGGACCTCCATGTCGATTATCAAATTTAAAATGTCATTTCCAGAATGAAGAGTAAATAAAAATGGTATAATGCTCAGTATGGTATCACCATAGTGCAATCCACATAGATGTCATTATGTCATTTCCTTTGGGTTTTTGCTCTGGGAGTTGTGTTTTGCATCATTCATCGAGATCTATCTAAGTAAACCTAAATATTGACCATCCTTGGCTCCATACTAAACGATGGCGGGCTGGCCGTGTGGCAGGTGATAAAACACACCCTATAGTCGGTTTTAAAATACGCATGACTCTTTTAGTGCCAGTCATTATGCAGTCCTTACACGTGAATGTGTTACACAGCAGTAATTTAGATACCAAACTATATTATACAGGGTATTACGTCGTACCTTCGCCAAGGCTTTTAGTTTATATCAGTTACCCTGACATACAAATTGATTTCCTACCGATATTTATGTAACATTTTTACCTTTCAAGTGTTGTCACGTCAGTATTTTTTATTTCATTCTTACTTATAATTGATACCCTGCTAGTAAGTAGATGAATATACTATTTTACATACAGTATATTAACACTTAAAATGTATTATTATGTTTTACAGAAAAATATTTTAGTTATAAACGGTTTTAACTGTTACAAAAAAATAGACGATTATTGAACACGTGCTTCAATAGCTCGAAAACGGATTATTGTTTAGCTTTAAAAACCTGCTTTAAGAGCTTAATATAATTATTGGTTGTTAAAATACCTGCTTTAACTATGACTAACAGTTTTTGACTTTGCTGATAATAACTGACAGAATCCTCAGGTCTTGGATCAGTTGTTCAAGGTTTATTAAAACCCACAGAAATTAAACAGTTTGTGGAATTTTTGTTCTTTGCAGCGGATAAAATTGACGCATAACTTATAGATATCTGCGTATAACGATTGTAAAGAAACCGGGAACGCGAGGGATAATACAGCAAAACCAGCAAACCGGCGCACTGCGATCATATATTAATTTGTTGACAAGCGCAAAGCTGCACAATAGAATGTCTGTGATCTGCTCATCACAGGTATTGAAACTCAGCAGGTTCGAATCCCCGTTACACCAAACACGCTAGCCATTTCAGCTCTGAGGGCGTTATAACGTTAGAGTCCATCCCACTATTCGTTGGCAAAAGACTAGCCCAAGAATTTGATCAGTGGATGGTGTTGACTAGCTGCCTTCCCTCTCGTCTTACACTGCTAAATTAGGGACGGATAGAGCAGATTTTTTCCTTTATTTCTTTCTATCAACTCACACAGTTCAGAAAACTTGTGGGAACAAAATTAATAATCATTACACACAAAAAAGTGAAAAACAAAACTTTTCATTTCCACAGTAACGGCCTGGCATGGCCGAGCGCGTTAAGGCGTGCACTCGTAATCCGATGGTCGCGGGTTCGCGCCCGCGTCGCGCTAAACATGCTCGCCCTCCCAGCCGTGGGGGTGTATAATGTGACGGTCAATCCCACTATTCGCTGGTAAAAGAGTAGCCCAAGTGTTGGCGGTGGGTGGTGATGACTAGCTGCCTTCCCTCTAGTCTTACACTGCTAAATTAGGGACGGCTAGCACAGATAGCCCTCGAGAAGCTTTGTACGAAATTAAAAAAAACAACAAATCCACAGTAACAGTATGTACGGGAAATTTTAATTCCACAGGAGGCCCATAAGCAAGATTGTAAATATGAATTATTATTGCACATTTTAATACTATTAATACTATTAATACTATTTTAATACTATTCGACTTTACTATCACAATATTTTAATCATTTTAATGTTTTTCAATAACGTTATAAACATGTTTGTAAAATATTGTTTAATACATAATTCATTAGTGGTTAAATATTTTATACAATAATGTTTGAAGATCAGTTAGTAATATTTTAAGTTTTTGTCGAATACCGATTCACAATTAGTACAACCATTGGATCATAATTATTATTTTCAATGGATCACATTATACCATTCCAACGTTTCTTGATCGTTATTATTATTATTTTCAATGGATCAAATTATGCCATGGCAAAGTTTTCTGATCATCATTATTATTTACAAAAAATATTATTTTCATCACCACTCACCGCCAACTTTTGGATTACACTTTTACCAACGAATAGTGGGGTTGCCCGTCACATTATAATGCCCTCACAGCTGAAAGGGCGAACATGTTTGGTATGACGGGGATTCGAAATCACGACACTCAGATTACAAGTCGAGCGCCTTAACCATCTGGCCGAGAAATAATCAGGTTAGCTGTAGGAAAATAAACATTTGTTCTATTGTTTTTTTGGAATTTCGCATAAAGCATCTCGAGGGCTATCTGTGCTAGCCGTCCCTAATTTAGCAGTGTAAGACTAGAGGGAAAGCAGCTAGTCATCACCACCCACCGCCAACTCTTGGGCTACTCTTTCACCAACAAATAGTGGGATAAACCGTCACATTATAACGCTCCCACGGCTGGGAGGGCGAGCATGTTTGGCGATTCGGGCGCGAACCCGCGACCCTCAGATTACAAATTGCACGCCTTGACGTGCTAGGCCATGCCGGGCCCAAACATTTGTTGTGTTGTTGAGATCAAGAATTCACACCGATAAAATTGAAATATAATAAAAATCGCTGAAACAACTTTACACAAACATCTAATACCGATCAATCACTTTCACGACGGAACAACTCGGGTCTTGAAGTTGTGCTACATTAAACTGGTGGGAACACGCGATATAGCTGAAAGGACATCAAACGCACTAAAACTTGTAGAAATTATGCTTAAAACAATACACGTGGAAGACAGAAACACGTGAACTTGAAAAATGATAACAAAAACACTGACATATAAAGAGGGATACGCGAAATGGCATCCTGTGTCTGGTAAGAAAGTAATATGGGACAGGACAGTTTAATATGCTGTTAAAATGACTCATTAAAAATTAGAAACACCAATTGAAAATGAAGATTGCGATCACTAAGACGTTTTAAAAGGAAGCAGACTGTGTGGCTAAACACTGACCTATCTCTCTAGCTGGTATTGTGACCCTTTAACCTGTGAGTAAACACACAAAGAATGACTACAGGGTAAACTGAATGTGTGGATAAACACTAACCTATCTCTCTAGCTGGTATTGTGACCCTTTAACCTGTGAGTAAACACACAAAGAATGACTACAGGGTAAACTAAATGTGTGGATAAACACTAACCTATCTCTCTAGCTGGTATTGTGACCCTTTAACCTGTGAGTAAACACACAAAGAATGACTACAGGGTAAACTAAATGTGTGGATAAACACTAACCTATCTCTCTAGCTGGTATTGTGACCCTTTAACATGTGAGTAAACACACAAAGAATGACTACAGGGTAAACTGAATGTGTGGATAAACACTAACCTATCAGTCTAGCTGGTATTGTGACCCTTTAACTCGTTAGGAAACATACAAGGAATGACTGGAGTGGAAACTCATAATGTGACTAAACACTGAACTATATTTCTAGCTGGTATTGTAACTTTTGAGCTTGTGAATAAAGACACAAGGAACGACTAGAGTGGAAACTAACTGAGTGACTAAACACTGAACTATCTCTGCAGTTGATGTTGTGACTCACTAACTTAAAAATAAACCGGCTGCGAATAACTAAAATGGAAGCAGGTCGTGGACAGTTACACTTATAAACTAGTATTCCTTTAACTACTGTCTTGTAACAGCTTACGTTGCAAAGTTAGAGGTGAAACCTTGAAAATGATTAGCTGGGATCGTTAAGAACTTAATAAAGTTTAGATTAATTATCCATTGAAGTAAATGTAATGAAACGAAAAGCACAGTGTGATACTTTGGTGAGTGCAAAACATCATTTTGTGTTTGGTTTGTTTCATGTGTTATTTATGTATCTTATTCTGTTCACGTGCAGAACTTTTAAAATATATTCATTATGATAATTCCTTGAAACTGGCCATACATCGTCTTCGCAGCCCTGGTTGTTAAATGTTCATTCACATTGCTTAAATCGCGTGTGCTAATCGCAGTTCCCTTGTAAAGACTCACAAAAAAACAATGCCAGACACAGCTCTTAAATAAATAAATTATAAAACAACAACAGGAATGTGTTTTTATCACAAATTTCTTTAGAAAAGTATTTATAAACACGGACGATTTCTTTATGCTTATTTTCACTCAACTGGGGCCCACATGTCCCATCACGTCTATCAACAAATCACAATGATAGGGCATTTATTACCAAAATGCGAGAACCATCCCACCAACCCGATCGAACCAAGGACTTCTGCTTGTAGATCACGTAGCTGTTTGGCACGAGAAAGTTGCTATTTTCGGCGGGCCCGAGAGCCCTGCATATCCCAATAATGACTCCTAAAAATACCCCTTCTCTGCTCTCGGTTTCTGACAGACCTCGGCTATCAACCTGACGAGAAGAATTTATTTAAAAATATCCCAAGGTTGGTTTATAAACTCGTTCATAAGTTTCGTTATTATTAACTTGTATTTGAATAGCTGAGAATGTGAAATCTTCTGTAACGTTACAACATGCGTTTCGAGCTTGAAATCGAGACACGCGATTTCTGTTCTGTCTATCTCGTAGTGGTAACAAAATGAATCCACCGACTTTATTATCGACAGTATTACAGAAAATTTGGAGATTAAACTATGATTTTTTAATAGTGTAAAATCCTGGGAGGGTTTCGAGTCACTGGTCGTCCACTTTTCGTTTAAAGACAACCAAAACGGAAGAACATAAAAGTGAGCCACCTGACGGTTCGTTTTTCTATTTCCAAATGGCAACCAAACATGCTCACCCTCCCAGCCGTGGGGCGTTATAGTGTGACGGTCAATCCCATTATTCGTTAGTAAAAGAGTAGTCCAAGAGTTGGTGGTGGGTGGTGATGACTAGCTACCTTCCCTCTAGTCTTACACTGCTAAAGTAGGGACAGCTAGCACAGACAGCCCTCAAGTTGCTTTGTGCGAAATTCAAACACAAAACAAATGGTAACATCAACCTTTGTAATAACCTACTGGTCTGCAGGAAGTATACACTCGTAAAGTAAGTGAAACAATCTGTAGGAAGTATACACTCGTGAAGTAAGTGAAACAATCTGTAGGAAGTATACACTCGTGAAGTAAGTGAAACAATCTACAGAAAATATACACTCGTGAAGTAAGTGGAACAATCTGCAGGAGGTATACACTCGTGAAGTAAGTGAAACAATCTACAGGAAGTACACACTCGTGAAGTAAGTGAAACAATCTATAGGAAGTATACACTCGCGAAGTAAGTGAAACAATCTATAGGAAGTATACAATCGCGAAGTAAGTGAAACAATCTATAGGAAGTATACACTCGCGAAGTAAGTGAAACAATCTAGAGGAAGTATACACTCGTGAAGTTAGTGAAACAATCTGTAGGAAGTATACACTCGTGAAGTTAGTGAAACAATCTGTAGGAAGTATACACTCGTGAAGTTAGTGAAACAATCTGCAGGAAGTATACACTCGTGAAGTTAGTGAAACAATCTACAGAAAGTATACACTCGTGAAGTTAGTGAAACAATCTGCAGAAAGTATACACTCGCGAAGTAAGTGAAACAATCTACAGGAAGTATACACTCGTGAAGTAAGTGAAACAATCTACAGGAAGTATACACTCGTGAAGTTAGTGAAACAATCTGTAGGAAGTATACACTCGTGAAGTTAGTGAAACAATCTACAGAAAGTATACACTCGCGAAGTAAGTGAAACAATCTACAGGAAGTATACACTCGCGAAGTAAGTGAAACAATCTACAGGAAGTATACACTCGTGAAGTAAGTGAAACAATCTACAGGAAGTATACACTCGCGAAGTAAGTAAAACAATCTACAGGAAGTATACACTCGTGAAGTAAGTGAAACAATCTACAGGAAGTATACACTCGCGAAGTAAGTGAAACAATCTACAGGAAGTATACACTCGCGAAGTAAGTGAAACAATCTACAGGAAGTATACACTCGCGAAGTAAGTGAAACAATCTACAGAAAGAATACACTCGTGAAGTTAGTGAAACAATCTGCAGAAAGTATACACTCGCGAAGTAAGTGAAACAATCTACAGGAAGTATACACTCGTGAAGTTAGTGAAACAATCTGTAGGAAGTATACACTCGTGAAGTAAGTGAAACAATCTACAGAAAGTATACACTCGCGAAGTAAGTGAAACAATCTACAGGAAGTATACACTCGTTAAGTAAGTGAAACAATCTACAGGAAGTATACACTCGTGAAGTAAGTGAAAGAATCTACAGGAAGTATACACTCGCGAAGTAAGTAAAACAATCTACAGGAAGTATACACTCGTGAAGTAAGTGAAAGAATCTACAGGAAGTATACACTCGCGAAGTAAGTAAAACAATCTACAGGAAGTATACACTCGTGAAGTAAGTGAAACAATCTACAGGAAGTATACACTCGCGAAGTAAGTGAAACAATCTACAGGAAGTATACACTCGCGAAGTAAGTGAAACAATTTACAGGAAGTATACACTCGCGAAGTAAGTGAAACAATCTACAGGAAGTATACACTCGTGAAGTTAGTGAAACAATCTATAGGAAGTATACACTCGCGAAGTAAGTGAAACAATCTACAGGAAGTATACACTCGCGAAGTAAGTGAAACAATCTACAGGAAGTATACACTCGCGAAGTAAGTGAAACAATCTACAGGAAGTATACACTCGTGAAGTTAGTGAAACAATCTGCAGAAAGTATACACTCGCGAAGTAAGTGAAACAATCTACAGGAAGTATACACTCGCGAAGTAAGTGAAACAATCTACAGGAAGTATACACTCGTGAAGTTAGTGAAACAATCTACAGAAAGTATACACTCGTGAAGTTAGTGAAACAATCTGCAGAAAGTATACACTCGCGAAGTAAGTGAAACAATCTACAGGAAGTATACACTCGTGAAGTTAGTGAAACAATCTGTAGGAAGTATACACTCGTGAAGTAAGTGAAACAATCTACAGAAAGTATACACTCGCGAAGTAAGTGAAACAATCTACAGGAAGTATACACTCGTGAAGTAAGTGAAACAATCTACAGGAAGTATACACTCGTGAAGTAAGTGAAACAATCTACAGGAAGTATACACTCGCGAAGTAAGTGAAACAATCTACAGGAAGTATACACTCGTGAAGTAAGTGAAACAATCTACAGGAAGTATACACTCGCGAAGTAAGTGAAACAATCTACAGGAAGTATACACTCGTGAAGTTAGTGAAACAATCTGCAGAAAGTATACACTCGCGAAGTAAGTGAAACAATCTACAGGAAGTATACACTCGCGAAGTAAGTGAAACAATCTACAGGAAGTATACACTCGTGAAGTAAGTGAAACAATCTACAGAAAATATACACTCGTGAAGTAAGTGGAACAATCTGCAGGAGGTATACACTCGTGAAGTAAGTGAAACAATCTACAGGAAGTACACTCGTGAAGTAAGTGAAACAATCTATAGGAAGTATACACTCGCGAAGTAAGTGAAACAATCTATAGGAAGTATACACTCGCGAAGTAAGTGAAACAATCTATAGGAAGTATACACTCGCGAAGTAAGTGAAACAATCTATAGGAAGTATACACTCGCGAAGTAAGTGAAACAATCTAGAGGAAGTATACACTCGTGAAGTTAGTGAAACAATCTGTAGGAAGTATACACTCGTGAAGTTAGTGAAACAATCTGTAGGAAGTATACACTCGTGAAGTTAGTGAAACAATCTGCAGGAAGTATACACTCGTGAAGTTAGTGAAACAATCTACAGAAAATATATACTCGTGAAGTAAGTGGAACAATCTGCAGGAGGTATACACTCGTGAAGTAAGTGAAACAATCTACAGGAAGTACACACTCGTGAAGTAAGTGAAACAATCTATAGGAAGTATACACTCGCGAAGTAAGTGAAACAATCTATAGGAAGTATACACTCGCGAAGTAAGTGAAACAATCTATAGGAAGTATACACTCGCGAAGTAAGTGAAACAATCTATAGGAAGTATACACTCGCGAAGTAAGTGAAACAATCTAGAGGAAGTATACACTCGTGAAGTTAGTGAAACAATCTGTAGGAAGTATACACTCGTGAAGTTAGTGAAACAATCTGTAGGAAGTATACACTCGTGAAGTTAGTGAAACAATCTGCAGGAAGTATACACTCGCGAAGTTAGTGAAACAATCTACAGAAAGTATACACTCGTGAAGTTAGTGAAACAATCTGCAGAAAGTATACACTCGCGAAGTAAGTGAAACAATCTACAGGAAGTATACACTCGTGAAGTAAGTGAAACAATCTACAGGAAGTATACACTCGCGAAGTAAGTGAAACAATCTACAGGAAGTATACACTCGTGAAGTAAGTGAAACAATCTACAGGAAGTATACACTCGCGAAGTAAGTAAAACAATCTACAGGAAGTATACACTCGTGAAGTAAGTGAAACAATCTACAGGAAGTATACACTCGCGAAGTAAGTGAAACAATCTACAGGAAGTATACACTCGCGAAGTAAGTGAAACAATCTACAGGAAGTATACACTCGCGAAGTAAGTGAAACAAGCTACAGAAAGTATACACTCGTGAAGTTAGTGAAACAATCTGCAGAAAGTATACACTCGCGAAGTAAGTGAAACAATCTACAGGAAGTATACACTCGTGAAGTTAGTGAAACAATCTGTAGAAAGTATACACTCGTGAAGTAAGTGAAACAATCTACAGAAAGTATACACTCGCGAAGTAAGTGAAACAATCTACAGGAAGTATACACTCGCGAAGTAAGTGAAACAATCTACAGGAAGTATACACTCGCGAAGTAAGTGAAACAATGGACAAGTATAACTCGCGAAGTAAGTGAAACAATTACAGGAAGTATACACTCGTGAAGTAGTGAAACAATCTACAGGAAGTATACACTCGTGAAGTAGTGAAACAATCTAGAAGTATACACTCGCGAAGTAAGTGAAACAATCTACAGGAAGTATACACTCGCGAAGTAAGTGAAACAATCTACAGGAAGTATACACTCGCGAAGTAAGTGAAACAATCTACAGGAAGTATACACTCGTGAAGTTAGTGAAACAATCTGCAGAAAGTATACACTCGCGAAGTAAGTGAAACAATCTACAGGAAGTATACACTCGCGAAGTAAGTGAAACAATCTACAGGAAGTATACACTCGTGAAGTTAGTGAAACAATCTACAGAAAGTATACACTCGTGAAGTTAGTGAAACAATCTGCAGAAAGTATACACTCGCGAAGTAAGTGAAACAATCTACAGGAAGTATACACTCGTGAAGTAAGTGAAACAATCTACAGGAAGTATACACTCGTGAAGTAAGTGAAACAATCTACAGGAAGTATACACTCGCGAAGTAAGTGAAACAATCTACAGGAAGTATACACTCGTGAAGTAAGTGAAACAATCTACAGGAAGTATACACTCGCGAAGTAAGTGAAACAATCTACAGGAAGTATACACTCGTGAAGTTAGTGAAACAATCTGCAGAAAGTATACACTCGCGAAGTAAGTGAAACAATCTACAGGAAGTATACACTCGCGAAGTAAGTGAAACAATCTACAGGAAGTATACACTCGTGAAGTAAGTGAAACAATCTACAGAAAATATACACTCGTGAAGTAAGTGGAACAATCTGCAGGAGGTATACACTCGTGAAGTAAGTGAAACAATCTACAGGAAGTACACACTCGTGAAGTAAGTGAAACAATCTATAGGAAGTATACACTCGCGAAGTAAGTGAAACAATCTATAGGAAGTATACACTCGCGAAGTAAGTGAAACAATCTATAGGAAGTATACACTCGCGAAGTAAGTGAAACAATCTATAGGAAGTATACACTCGCGAAGTAAGTGAAACAATCTAGAGGAAGTATACACTCGTGAAGTTAGTGAAACAATCTGTAGGAAGTATACACTCGTGAAGTTAGTGAAACAATCTGTAGGAAGTATACACTCGTGAAGTTAGTGAAACAATCTGCAGGAAGTATACACTCGTGAAGTTAGTGAAACAATCTACAGAAAATATATACTCGTGAAGTAAGTGGAACAATCTGCAGGAGGTATACACTCGTGAAGTAAGTGAAACAATCTACAGGAAGTACACACTCGTGAAGTAAGTGAAACAATCTATAGGAAGTATACACTCGCGAAGTAAGTGAAACAATCTATAGGAAGTATACACTCGCGAAGTAAGTGAAACAATCTATAGGAAGTATACACTCGCGAAGTAAGTGAAACAATCTATAGGAAGTATACACTCGCGAAGTAAGTGAAACAATCTATAGGAAGTATACACTCGCGAAGTAAGTGAAACAATCTAGAGGAAGTATACACTCGTGAAGTTAGTGAAACAATCTGTAGGAAGTATACACTCGTGAAGTTAGTGAAACAATCTGTAGGAAGTATACACTCGTGAAGTTAGTGAAACAATCTGCAGGAAGTATACACTCGTGAAGTTAGTGAAACAATCTACAGAAAGTATACACTCGTGAAGTTAGTGAAACAATCTGCAGAAAGTATACACTCGCGAAGTAAGTGAAACAATCTACAGGAAGTATACACTCGTGAAGTAAGTGAAACAATCTGTAGGAAGTATACACTCGTGAAGTTAGTGAAACAATCTACAGAAAGTATACACTCGCGAAGTAAGTGAAACAATCTACAGGAAGTATACACTCGTGAAGTAAGTGAAACAATCCACAGGAAGTATACACTCGTGAAGTAAGTGAAACAATCTACAGGAAGTATACACTCGCGAAGTAAGTAAAACAATCTACAGGAAGTATACACTCGTGAAGTAAGTGAAACAATCTACAGGAAGTATACACTCGCGAAGTAAGTGAAACAATCTACAGGAAGTATACACTCGCGAAGTAAGTGAAACAATCTACAGGAAGTATACACTCGCGAAGTAAGTGAAACAAGCTACAGAAAGTATACACTCGTGAAGTTAGTGAAACAATCTGCAGAAAGTATACACTCGCGAAGTAAGTGAAACAATCTACAGGAAGTATACACTCGTGAAGTTAGTGAAACAATCTGTAGAAAGTATACACTCGTGAAGTAAGTGAAACAATCTACAGAAAGTATACACTCGCGAAGTAAGTGAAACAATCTACAGGAAGTATACACTCGTGAAGTAAGTGAAACAATCTACAGGAAGTATACACTCGCGAAGTAAGTGAAACAATCTACAGGAAGTATACACTCGCGAAGTAAGTAAAACAATCTACAGGAAGTATACACTCGTGAAGTAAGTGAAACAATCTACAGGAAGTATACACTCGCGAAGTAAGTGAAACAATCTACAGGAAGTATACACTCGCGAAGTAAGTGAAACAATTTACAGGAAGTATACACTCGCGAAGTAAGTGAAACAATCTACAGGAAGTATACACTCGTGAAGTTAGTGAAACAATCTATAGGAAGTATACACTCGCGAAGTAAGTGAAACAATCTACAGGAAGTATACACTCGCGAAGTAAGTGAAACAATCTACAGGAAGTATACACTCGCGAAGTAAGTGAAACAATCTACAGGAAGTATACACTCGTGAAGTTAGTGAAACAATCTGCAGAAAGTATACACTCGCGAAGTAAGTGAAACAATCTACAGGAAGTATACACTCGCGAAGTAAGTGAAACAATCTACAGGAAGTATACACTCGTGAAGTTAGTGAAACAATCTGTAGGAAGTATACACTCGTGAAGTTAGTGAAACAATCTGCAGGAAGTATACACTCGTGAAGTTAGTGAAACAATCTACAGGAAGTACACACTCGTGAAGAAAGTGAAAAAAAAAACGTGATCATTTTCTGAGAAGTTTCCTTGAAAAACTGGAAAAAGTTGTCGATGGGATTTTCAAGAAAACATAATTTATTTGAGAATTTTTTTGTTTTGCTTTTGCTAACTTGTTTCACGGCGCAGTCGAGCTCAGACATGAGCCTTTTTAATGGAGAGAAGTTTCAGTTTTGTTTATCTCAGTGCAATGTGTTCTTAACACAGTTCATGCTTACTGATCGATAATTTGATTTGTAGATTTCTAACCTACTCATCTTCTGTCTTCGGAACCATCAATAAGATGATGTATGTTTGAACACTTTATAAGATATCGTGTTTTTCTTCATTGTCCAGCATATCTCTGATTGGCAGCTCTTCTTTTCAAAAAAAATTATTTAGCTCAGCAGTAAGTCAGTAGTCTTTTTAAAGCAAACAATCGGGCTTCGATACCCGCGATGAGCGGAGCACAGACAGCCCATTGTGCAAAATGTGCTTCACAACAAACACATCCTTTCCTTTTTCGCTCGTAAATTTTCTCATTTGATATTGTTACGAAAGTGAAGGCTTTTAAGGGACGCCACACAAAATCTTATAACGCAACTTACGTATTTACTCACACAGGGACGACTGCACATTTCAGATTCCAAAAACCTAAGCATGAACATGAAACACGAACATTTATCACCAGTCGGCGCTCCTTGTTCATAATGTCATGGCCTGGCATGGCCAGGTAGGTTAAGGCGTTCGACTCGTAATATGAGGGTCGCGGGTTCGAATCCCCGTTGTACCAAACATGCTTGCCTTTTCAACCGTGGGGGCGTTATTACGTTACGGTCAATCCCACTGTTCGTTGGTAAAAGAGCAGCTCAAGAGTTGGCGGTGTGTGATGATGACTAGCCGCCTTCCCTCTAGTCTTACACTGCTAAATTATGGATGGCTAGCGCAGATAGCCCTTGAGTAGCTTTGCAAGAAATTCAAAACCAAACACAATATCAGCATTCAGTAGCTGGCTTTAAAAACGTCTAACTTCACACTTGTTCAGTTCGTAATTGTTTATCATTTCAACACGGTTTCCCAGGGTGCAACAAAGTGACGTCCTTCACCACCGCCAGGATCGCTATAATGAGTAGTTTTATACATGGTGTGTTAACAACATCTACTTTAAAGAACATATCCGCCCCTCCCCTAAAAAATAAAGGGGTAAAATAATTCATTTTTCCACGTAAAATACGTGTAGAAATTCCAGCCACAATTACTGGAATTATCCATAACAATGAGAAATTATTTTCACATTTACTCAATAACTCGTTTGTTATTAACCAAAAAAGTCATTGACCCACAAGAGCTTTCATGAAAACATTGTTGACAAAATGTGTTCACTAAGTCTCTTTTAATCCTTTTTGCACGTGCCTCCATCACGGAATTCACCTAAAAGCATGTGACACTTTCGGTTTGCTTTTACATTGACAGATTAATAGCCTTAGACCAGTGGTTCCCAACCTTTTTTATGCCCCACACCCATAAAAATTTTTAATATATAATTGTTTATTGAAGAGTAAAGGTGAAGGTGGCCAAAACAAATATTATGGTTGGGAACCACTGCATTACCTTAGACTGTTATTGGTTAAAAATATAACATTATTTACAACAGACCTGTACCAATTCTTCTATTCTTAGCAGATGATGAAAGGTCTTTTGGTTGTAGCGTGTAGCGTGATTGAATGATGTCATCAAACATGATGGCACTTTCACCTGGCATTATAATATAACGGACAACTCTACTATTCGTCAGTACAAGAGTAAATGAAGAGTATGGGGTAGGTTATTTTTATTAGCTGACTATCTTCTGGTCGCTTAAACATGAGGAAAGATAGTGCAAATAGGCCTCGGATGATTCTGCGCGAAACTGAGATGAAGAAAAAGACAACAACAGGAAAATTGACGCGTAATCCAATAAACATCCAAATACAATGTTCGTCACAAATCACTACTTACGTGTACGTAGATTAAAAATGAACAGAACGGAAGTTTACGATCCGTGTAGCGTTTACCTGTTGTCAACTTGATACAAAGGCAGGAACATATGTTGTTCACCGAAACCAATAAGGTCTAATGCACTGTTTGAATAGGTAAGTAGATACAGTCGTTATTAATAGGTGCCCCACATCCAGTGCAAGTGCGTAGGGCCAGTGTGCAAAATGAAAAATGTGGAACTGTTGCTGCTTTTGTATGGTGCACTACATTTGAAACTATTTGATATACAGAGGTGAAAAAGTAAAATGGAATAAACAATATAAAATCACTTGAAGACAAAATATTGGACTGAAAAATTAAAAATTGAGAAAGGTTTTTTGCTTGTTTTGAATGTCGCTCGAAGCTACACGAGGGCTATCTGCGCTAGCCGTCCCTAATTTAGAAGTGTATGACTAGAGGGAAGGCAGCTAAGCTACTCTTTTACCAATCTCACTTTATCTTTAGCGAGATTAACCGTCATGTTATAACATCCCCAGGGCTGAAAGGGCGAGGATATAGGGTGTGACAAGGATTCGATCCCGCGACCTTCACACATTACAAGTCGAACACCCTACCAGCTTGACGCATGAAACCAGACAACATTCAGCTTAGGAACATTAGAAAAAAAGCGGGTTCCTTTATGGTTTAACTCTAAAAGACCAGAAGAAAACCAAAACCATGGAGGTTGTTACCCTACTTATTGTCCAGCTTAGAAGCACCAGTAGCAAATCAGAACCAGGGAGTTAGTTACTCTACTTATTATCCAGCGTAATAACACTGATAGCAAATCACAACCAGGGAGTTAGTTACTCTACTTATTATCCAGCGTAATAACACTGGCAGCAAATCACAACCAGGGAGTTAGTTACTCTACTTATTATCCAGCGTAATAACACTGGTAGCAAATCACAACCAGGGAGTTAGTTACTCTACTTATTATCCAGCGTAATAACACTGGCAGCAAATCACAACCAGGGAGTTAGTTACTCTACTTATTATCCAGCGTAATAACACTGGTAGTAAATCACAACCAGGGAGTTGGTTACTCTACTTGTTGTCTAGCCTAGGAGCACCAGTAGTAAATCACAACCAGGGAGTTGGTTACTATACTTATTGTCCAGCCTAGGAGCACCAGTAGTAAATCACAACCAGGGAGTTGGTTACTATACTTATTGTCCAGCCTAGGAGCACCAGTAGTAAATCACAACCAGGGAGTTGGTTACTATACTTATTGTCCAGCCTAGGAGCACCAGTAGTAAATCACAACCAGGGAGTTGGTTACTATACTTATTGTCCAGCCTGGGAAACATAAGCAGAACTTTAATGCTGATCACTTTATACCTCGTCCAGCCAAGAAAAACTGGACAAAACTGGCCCCAAGTGTCATGTGACTTTGTACTGTTAGAGATACAAAAGCTATTTTCAAACACAAGACACAATACAGCTTTCCAATAGTCTGTCGTCCCCCAATCAGTGGCTCAACGGTATGTCTGCGAACTTAAAACGCTAAAAACGGGTTTCGATACTCGTGGTGGGCAAAGCACAGACAGCCTATTGTGTATCTTTGTGCTTAATTGACAAGATAAACTCCAATAGTCTTACGCTACTCAGACAAAATAAATAGCACAAATAATAAAAAAAGTTGTTTTGGTTTTAATAACATATTTCAAATAATTCACGCACACATATTTCGGTAATATTATTGTTATTTCTCCCATCATGTGATGAAATTTTACAAATATGGAAGTAAAAACTCTCACTTAGATGAAATTTTCAACAAATTTACCTAATATGTAACATAATATGTTTAGGACATTTACACACACTCTTGTCACCACAGCGACGATTATATAATGTTGAAAAGATAAAAGTAATGTCAGAGTGCACGCAGAAATAAATTCTA
This sequence comes from Carcinoscorpius rotundicauda, assembly GCA_011833715.1. Classification (NCBI taxonomy): domain Eukaryota; kingdom Metazoa; phylum Arthropoda; class Merostomata; order Xiphosura; family Limulidae; genus Carcinoscorpius; species Carcinoscorpius rotundicauda. The sequence goes on from CM022393.1 coordinate 145,448,246, forward strand.
TCCAGAAACGACCCGTCATTCGGTCAGTTAACCGTTCATATACTAGCGATGGGTTCCAGAACGATCGATAAGATTCCCAATAAGGCCTGGCATGGCCGAGCGCGTTAAGGCGTGCGCTCGTAATCCGAGGGTCGCGCGTTCGCGCCCGCATCGCGCTAAACATGCTCGCCCTCCCAGCCGTGGGGGTGTATAATGTGACGGTCAATCCCACTATTCGTTGGTAAAAGAGTAGTCCAAGAGTTGGCGGTGGGTGGTGATGACTAGCTGCCTTCCCTCTAGTCTTACACTGCTAAATTAGGGACGGCTAGCACAGATAGCCCTCGAGTAGCTTTGTGCGAAATTCCAAAACAAACAAACAAGATTCCCACGTCGCGATTGGTCAATAGAAATCTATAGCCAGTGGTTGTAAACTTATTAAGCATAACAAAATGAAGCCCGATTTCAATTAAAGTGATTCACATATGTGAAAGTACGTATGACGTTTTGCGAAAAACCTCTATATGATGGATAAAAATGAATATATTTATGTTTGTATTCAGCATACAGGAATTACTGTCGAACAAGTAAAAATCTTAAGACATTTAAACCATCGCAGGTCTGTATATTTATACCTTTTAATAGAATTTATCTGCTCATTTGAATATTTGCCTCTCAGCGGTGGCACAGTTGTAATGCTGTGGAATTACAACGCTAGAAACAGGGTTTCGATACCTGTGATGGACAGAGCACAGTTAACCCGTTGTGCAGGTTTGCGATTAATTCCAAACACATATACGAGTATTTCGTGATTAGAAAGAATATTGTTTTACACGTAACATAATGAGATTGGTTTAGGAAATTCGATCAAATAAATATATACTCTTTACACACTACAATCTATCAACTTAAATAAGAGTTTCTTATCTTTCGCTTTCAAATCAAGTATAATGCTGCCAAACAAAAGAACAGTTAAGCCTTTTTTAGAAAATCTTATTTTTTTCCTTTGGAGTTAATAAAACAAATTAGAACTAATTTCCTTGCTCTAAGCAAAATTTTGAATATAACATTTTATACTTACATATAAAACTAATCACCCTCTCCAATAATATTTTTACACATTTGTTAATTTGCAAAATATTAAAATTTAAAATGGCCTGGTGTAACCCAGAGATTAGCGTATCGAAATCAATATTTAAAGATCTGTGGTTTGAGGCTCGTTGTTAAAAAAACATCACTCTTCGCACTTTGAGGTCGTGGGAACGTTGTAAGTGTGATGGTCAAATCCTCTATTCGATTCGAGTACCCCAAGAGCTGGTGATGTGTGTTGTTGACGAGCTGCTATCCTATAATTTCAAAATTATAGTTGGCATCCCTCGTGTGGCGTTACGCGGATATCGGAGTCCAATTAGTTACACGAACTAGTATTTGCAGTTGCTATGGAAATACTGCTAAATATTCTGATATTGTTGTAAAGTTAGGTGCCCCCCAGTGGCTCAGCGGTATGTCTGCGGACTTACAAGCTAAAATCCGGGTTTCGATACCCGTGGTGGGCAGAGCACAGATAGCCCATTGTGCAGCTTTGTGCTTAATTCAAAAACAACAACAAAAAACATGTAAAGTTAGGCCTAAACCTAACAAAAATGCTACAAGTTCGGTCTGTGCTGTATATGCAAAAATCCGAGGGTCATATTTGTTAACTTGAATAACATTAGTTAGGCCTATGAGGCTAATGCCCAAGGGTCAATTTCTAGAGAAATAAAACTTTGTTTACACATAACTGAAGGTTTCACGTGCACCTCTATTTCTTCCCAGCTTTGACGATAAGTAAATAGGTGGCGTAAGATAGCACTAAACAGGACACCGCCTAAAATTGCATAAAATAACTATTTTAACATAAATTACACCATTGTATTAAATTTGCTCCCCAGTAAATATTTTTGTAACTGAAACGAAAAAAAAAAGAAAGTAGCAGTTGTTAAACGAAACTAAAAAATAAACAGATTTAGAAAAGTATTCTGTGACTTATGAATTTCTAGAATAATTTTTCTAAACTAAATGAAAAAAAGAAAACCTTATTACATCTGTGGAAGTGCAAGAAAAAGTGTGATTATTACGGGTCGTATAGCGTTCATAATTGCTTTGACATCTGGTCTGTCCGGTGCCGCCTTTGTCTTGCTCACCAGTATTTTGACCAACCTCACTTCTTCACCTTAAACAAAGTCAAAACAAATCAAAGGCAAAAACCCCATGGAAATTTCAATAATCTTTCATGTGAGTGGACGAAGAGGAACCACAACGTTCTTGACCACTCCAGTTGGAGAAAGTATTCTTCAGATTTCTCTAAAAATAGAGCCCTGCCACTTTAGTTTGCGTAACACATCGGGCCGGCATGGCCAGGTGGGTTAAGGCGTTCGATTCGTAATCCGAGGGTCACGGATTCAAATCCCCGTCGCACCAAGCATGCTCGCCCTTTCAGCCGTGGGGGCGTTATAACGTGACGGTCAGTCCCATTATTCGTTGGTAAAAGAGTAGTCCAAGAGTTTGTGGTGGGTGGTGATGACTAGCTGCCTTCCCCCTAGTCTTACACTGCTAAATTAGGGACGGCTAGCGCAGATAGCACTCGTGTAGCTTTGTGCGAAATTCAAAAAACAAAATACAAAATACTTCACAATAATCGAAAGAGGGTCTCGTGAAACTGAACACTCATCTGTATGGTTAGGTTTTAAAGTACAGAAGTAATCTCTCAAATATATATGAAAAACTTCATTCAAACGTAAGATAGAACTCGCTTCACTTTGACGTGTAGCGAATAACTGGCATTTATTCCTCAAATAAATATTGCATATTTTTATAGTGTGGTTTCTTCACAATTCATGCAAAATAACAAAAGAGGGCATTTACAACATCAACAGTGAAAGGTGACTCGGATTTTTGTGGTGGAATTCTAAACCTGTTTACTAAACAATATATAACATTCTTTGTTTGTGTTAAGGTCCTGTTTGGAAAAACAAGACCTCAAGAAAAGGTGACAGTTGTTGACTCGTGGTATGATATAACTCTGACTGTGCTACAATCTACAGAATTTGATGTGATGTCAGTGTTACTTACAGTTCTTGACGCGTTCCATTATTTAGGTGTGTTAACGTAACTCCTGGTGCGACCTTCGTGTGCTACAATGCATAATTTTTGTGTGGAATCAGTGTGTTACAAGTAATACCTAAAGCTACCTATGTGTGGAACTATCAACAGGTTTTGGTGTGATATTCGTGCGCTAAAACCTGCAAGTTTTGGAGTGGTGTCAGTGTGTCTTTAGTGTTGCTCCGCTCGTTAATTTTAGTCGAGTTTTACAAACCGATAGAGGGCTACTGTCTTACCTCACGCTCCATGCCGGAAATATTCAAAACCGAGGCTGTAAACCGCGTGCAACCGAAGAATCAGTGAGGTACTAGATAGCTTGAAAATAGAGCTATATGTAAATTTATTGCGTAGTAACATAAGAAACAAACCACCACCATGTTCAATGTCTGAAGTACATCAGGGTTTCGTGAACTTAACTGTAACACACTCGTAAATCACAAAAAGACGAACACTACAAAATTCATGCCTACTATCTTGTTTTACTATAGTTTAAAAATCAAAGAGTTTCGTGGATCATTTATCTTCCATTCTTATCTCGCGTCACAAAACGTAACATTCTCCTCTTTAACTGTTTGAGTCAGTGTTGTAACTCAAGGGACACCTTCATCTGATGGAGGGTGAATTGAAAGAGAAAACAAGGATGTATGTTATTCTAGAGAAAAATAGGTAATTACGGAGTGTATAATAAACTGATTTGAATTACGACGTGAGAGTTGATTTTAACGGTTATATGTCGCTGTTTAAAACGGACTTCGTCTTGGGAGTGCAAAAAGGAGACGACAGAACCGAAGTGTTGCACCTGGACTCCAGAAACCTATTGTTCTTATATTAATAGCACTAACAAGCTATCCATAACTTCACTGTTATATCTTCGTCAAACTAGCTCTAAGTAATACACATTAGATACGACTATATATACGAACATCCACAAAGAACTTTTTTTTAAACGAACTTGTAATTATATATATATATATATAAAAATACACGCGTACAGCCACACATAACGTAGCGTTTTGCACATAACATGCAAGTCTATATAACACAATATTACATATGTAACACTCCGGTTTATTCCTATAATACACAAGTCGACGTTAACACAGCTAATCGTATAATACCTAGGTGTACAAGTCACTATTTTATAATACAGACCAACGCTGTATAATGTTATAGGTATAACGCAGTTTCAAATGACATTGGTCTGTGCGACACGCAGAATGCATTGTTCAGTCCATCACGGCCACAAAGTGGGCATGCACACATAATTTAATCCTTTTGGACGAACAAACTTTCTAACTGATCCATCCATTGTTCAAAAGAAGAGACTTCACGCTCTCGCCACCGGGAGGTCCCTTTTAAGGTTCATTCAAACTTTCTAAATGCCTCATTTCGTGTTCAAATCACGTGGTTCAGTGCTCGCCTCACTGAGAAGTCCATTTCGAGGTCCATGTATATATTACCCATCCATTTTTCAAACAATGGGGTTCAGTGCTCCCTTCCCCCGACGAGGATGAGAAGAATCATTTAGCAGAGAGAGATATTTAATTTCTAAGCACACCTGAACACTATTTATAAATTATCAGCACGGTTTCGCAGGATGATCAGTGATTTATAAGGCAGTCCAAGCTGTACAATCCCTTCTACGTCAACATATAAATCACTTTCGTCTGCTTATATTTCTTCACGAAATAAAAGAAAACGTTCGTGATGAATGTTGGAAAAATCTTTTACGCAATCAACTATTTACAATTAAAATATTTTCTAAATTTGAGTATTATCATTTTTAATGGCACTGCTGTTTCACCGTAAAGCTCGTGACCGCTCAATGACTAGGCCTAACAAGCTTTGATAACCGGTAAACTACGAGGTAGCCCTCAGCTTATCACAATTATGCTACATTGTTATCTCCTTTCAGTTAACCGAACAGGCCGGGTTTCACCTCTACAACGAAAGTATTAAACCTCCTTCATCGCTCGGGCATCCGAAAGTTGGCATCTCTCAAGGAAAAAAAAAGCCTTCCCATGAAAAATGGTTCCGGAGTTCTTTGTCCAAGAACTAAAGCCAAAAGCTAAGAGCCAATTTCCTAACTTGTCGAAGGTACTTGTTCACTAGCCAAAGTTATGAAGAGAGGGGGGGCGGGTAGTGAGCCAAGTATAAACGCGGTAGAACGAGCGAGTGTTGTTACTTACCGTGTTCACTTTCCGTCTGTCTCCCGGTTGACGTGCGTCATCGCCGAACAAGACACGGCATGATCGAGAAAACCGATCAAATAAATACGGTAAGAGAAGGCAACAATAGCACGTCTCGGATACAACTAGGAGACGAGTAAAACTACAGCCCGTAGGTTTGTTGATGTGGTCTACAACGTGCCAGCCAGAACATCGCGTACCAATTATGACTGCCTATTTCTCGAGCTAGTGACGACACACGAAGTGACGTCAAAAAGGGCGGGTGTTACGGTTAGTCGTAGGCGATGCATCAGAGCACGTGTGCAAATTTTTGAGTTTATTATTGGCTTTCATAGACGTTAAGAAACGCGTGCACACCCAAACTGTGCACCCGTGGCCTCCTTTCCAAAATTATTTCAAGATCATATATGAATCCCAAAAACAGTTATCACAGCTTGGACAGATGTTTTATTAAAAAAATATATACAGCTTGGAACTGTATCTACTGACAGTACAAACAATTCAAGAGTCTGTTTTATCACAGAATTATACAGCTTGGAACTATATCCACCGACATAAAGGGTAATTCACGTGTTTGTCTTATCACAAAATTATTCAGTTTGAAACTGTATCCACCGACATAAAGGGTAATTCACGTGTTTGTCTTATCACAAAATTATTCAGCTTGAAACTATATCCACCGACATAAAGGGTAGTTCACGTGTTTGTCTTATCACAAAATTATTCAGTTTGAAACTGTATCTACGGACATAAAGGATAGTTCACGTGTTTGTCTTATCACAAAATTATTCAGTTTGAAACTATATCCACCGACATAAAGGATAGTTCACGTGTTTGTCTTATCACAGAATTATTCAGTTTGAAACTATATCCACCGACATAAAGGGTAGTTCACGTGTTTGTCTTATCATAAAATTATTCAGTTTGAAACTGTATCTACTGACATAAAGGATAGTTCACGTGTTTGTCTTATCACAGAATTATTCAGTTTGAAACTATATCCAATGACATAAAGGGTAGTTCACGTGTTTATTTTATAACAAGCTTGGAACTGTATCTATTGATGTAAAGGGTAGTTCACGTGTTTATTTTATAACAAGCTCGGAACTGTATCTATTGATGTAACGAGTAATTTACGTGTTTGTCTTATCACTGAATTATACAGCTTGGAACTGTATCTATTGATGTAAAGGGTAGTTCACGTGTTTATCTCATACAGAATTATACAGCTTGGAACTGTATCTATTGATGTAAAGGGTAATTATGTGTTTATCTCATAGAGAATTATACAGCTTGGAACTGTATCTATTGATGTAAAGGGTAATTCATGTGTTTATCTTATCACAGAATTAAGAACCTTGAAGCTGTAGCTACTGACATACAGGGTTATGTTTATATTATCTCAAAATTACAGATCTTAATACTAAAGTTACTAATATAGAGGTTAATTAATACAGTTATTTTAACCACATATACAGAACTTGAAACTGTAGCTAATGATATAATGGATAATTAATGTGCTTATCTTCTCGAAAAATTATAGAAATTGAAATGTAGATAATGCTGTATGAGATAAAATATTTAAATCCATATTCTGACATATGGGATAACATATTCAAATATGTTTTCTCATATATAAGATAAAATACGTAATCTACATTATACAACATGGGAAAAATGATAAAATCTAGTTTTTGCTGTAGAGTATAAAATATTTAAATCTAAATATTGCTATACGGCGATAAAATACTGAAATGTAGATTCTGTTATAAAGGATGAAACATTTAGATCCAGATTATTTTATATCAGATAAAATTTTCAATTTATGACGTAGGTGTATAGAATTAAATGTTCAAACCGAGGTTTTGCATCGTGATATAAAATATTCAAGTGTAGATTCTAACATGGGGAATAAAATATTTAAATGTAGATTTTAAAAAGAGTAAAATATTTACATCTAGGTTTTCTTATATCGATAAAATATTTACATCTAAATCCCTCTCTACGAGAATAAAAATTAAATCTACATAATGCTATATTTTACAAAAAGTTCAAATATATAGTTTACTATATACGTTGAAATATTTTAATTTATATTGTTCTCTACGAAATATATATTTCATCTATATTGTAATATATGAAATGAATATTGAAATCTATATTATGCTGTTTGAAATGAATATTTAAATCTACATTGCCACGTTGCCAATGTCACAGATTGTAATTTCATTGAGAACTATTGAGTAGAATCTCGCCAGAAAATATCTGGCCACGATCTTCAGTCAGTTACCGTAGCTGAGTTGCAACACGTTCTTGTTATAGATTAGGATGGAATTGGGACTAATTATTTATAAGTTTATAAAGACGAGAAGAACAGTAAACTGTTTATGAAAACAGCTGAACGACTAACTGTTTATAAAGATGGGAAAACAGTAAACTGTTTGCGACTTTATTAAGACAGCAGATAACTAATTGTGTCCTCCGCTGGTACAGCGCTAAAATTAGGGGTTAGATTCCTCCCGGTGGACTCAGCGGATAACCCAACGTGTATTTGCTACAAGAAAACACACACACACAGCTAACTGTTTATAAAGACAAGAAGACAATAAACTGTTTGTCAGTTTATGAAAACAGGTGACCAGCTAATAGTTTATTAGTTTATAAAGACAAGAACAGTAAACTGGTTATGAATTTATGAAAACAGCTGACCGGTTAATAGTTTATACGTTTATACAGACGAGAATATCAGTAGACGTTTTATCTGTTAATGAAGACGAGGAAAACAGTAAACTGTTTATTAATTTATAGTCCTGGTATGGCCAGGTGGTTAAGGCACTCGACTCGTAATATGAGGGTCGCGGGTTCAAATTCCCGTCCTTTCAGTCTTGGAAGCATTAAAATGTTACGTTATTCGTTGGTAAAAGAGTAGCCTCAGAGTTGACTGTGAATGGTAGTGACTAGCTGCCTTCATGTTATTTTTACACTGCTAAATTAGGGACGGCTAGTGCAAATAGCCCTGGTGTAGCTTTGCGCGAAATCCAAAACAAATTATCTTAATTACAAGATATATTATTATCCCTACATTTGATGTAGGCATGGCCTGTAGATTAGCGTACTAAACTGTAAATATAAGAATGCAAGAGTCCCCTATGAACAGCTTGTTGCTATATAAACGCGCTCCGCACTTTGGAGGTGAGAGTGTATTCGGTCACACAAGATCAGCCCAAATAACGGCTACGTTATATAGTAATACAAACAAATAACGGCTACGTTAAACAGTAATACAAACAAATAGTGACTACGTTATACAGTAATACAAACAAATAGTGGATACGTTATACAGTAATACAAACAAATAGAGGCTACGTTATATAGTAATACAAACAAATAACAGCTACGTTATATAGTAATACAAACAAATAACGGCTACGTTATATAGTAATACAAACAAATAACGGCTACGTTAAACAGTAATACAAACAAATAGTGACTACGTTATACAGTAATACAAACAAATAGAGACTACATTATATAGAATTACAAACAAATAGTGACTACGTTATATAGTAATACAAACAAATAACAGCTACGTTATATAGTAATACAAACAAATAACGGATACGTTATATAGTAACACAAACAAATAGTGGCTACGTCATACAGTAATACAAACAAACAGAGGCTAAGTTATATAATAATACAAAGAAATAACGGCTACGTTACACAGTAATACAAACAAATAGAGACTACATTATATAGAATTACAAACAAATAGTGACTACGTTATATAGAATTACAAACAAATAGTGGATACGTTATACAGTAATACAAACAAATAGAGGCTACGTTATATAGTAATACAAACAAATAACAGCTACGTTATATAGTAATACAAACAAATAACGGCTACGTTATATAGTAATACAAACAAATAACGGCTACGTTAAACAGTAATACAAACAAATAGTGACTACGTTATACAGTAATACAAACAAATAGAGACTACATTATATAGAATTACAAACAAATAGTGACTACGTTATATAGTAATACAAACAAATAACAGCTACGTTATATAGTAATACAAACAAATAACGGATACGTTATATAGTAACACAAACAAATAGTGGCTACGTCATACAGTAATACAAACAAACAGAGGCTAAGTTATATAATAATACAAAGAAATAACGGCTACGTTACACAGTAATACAAACAAATAGAGACTACATTATATAGAATTACAAACAAATAGTGACTACGTTATATAGAATTACAAACAAATAGTGACTACGTTATATAGAATTACAAACAAATAGAGACTACATTATATAGTAATACAAACAAATAGAGACTACGTTATATAGAATTACAAACAAATAGTGACTACGTTATATAGAATTACAAACAAATAGTGACTACGTTATATAGAATTACAAACAAATAGAGACTACATTATATAGAATTACAAACAAATAGTGACTACGTTATATAGAATTACAAACAAATAGTGACTACGTTATATAGAATTACAAACAAATAGCGGCTACGTTATATAGTAATACAAACAAATAGAGACTACGTTATATAGAATTACAAACAAATAGTGACTACGTTATATAGAATTACAAACAAATAGAGACTACATTATATAGTAATACAAACAAATAGAGACTACGTTATATAGAATTACAAACAAATAGTGACTACGTTATATAGAATTACAAACAAATAGTGACTACGTTATATAGAATTACAAACAAATAGAGACTACATTATATAGAATTACAAACAAATAGTGACTACGTTATATAGAATTACAAACAAATAGCGGCTACGTTATATAGTAATACAAACAAATAGAGACTACGTTATATAGAATTACAAACAAATAGTGACTACGTTATATAGAATTACAAACAAATAGTGACTACGTTATATAGAATTACAAACAAATAGAGACTACATTATGTAGCACTGCAAACTGATAGTGTCTACGGTCTACTGTGGGAGGTTCGTAGCAGCCGAAGAAAAACAGCCAGACCTGAACACACGATTCTTATATATTTTTTACTTTTATCTTGACCGCGCGTGGACTACGCTGTTCATTAATTTCCTTCCTTATAGAATGTCGCTTTAAAAAAATTATGGAACAATAAAAAACCCAGGTGACAAATACACGTGCAGGGAAATATAGCTCTATGTTGAAGGGGTCAAGTCTGGAGAGATTTATAATTTCTCCTTTCACTTCGCTACTTTTAAACAATTTATTCTTTATGGGTAAAGTTCAGAAGAAATTCAACTCGACAGGAAATATTCACGTTTCTAGTTCTTCACCGACTCCACACATTACATCCCAGGTCATTTCTAGCCATGCAGGAAATTGTCGTTTTTAATCGGTTTCTAAATCAGTTACATTTCCGTTTTGTTTTAGCATCAAAATACATAATATTTCACACAAAGACAGGTTAGATAAAACAGAAGCACATTTACGCAAATTCGGTGAGCGAATCAAACTTCAAACGTCTAATGAGGAACGTGTTCAAATAAATGAAACTTAGATTTATATTGAGCAGATTATGTGTGTTTTGACTGCTGTTACGCACAAAACTACAATATGGGTTATCTGTTCTCTGCCCGCCACCACAAAAGCCTTCGGACTAAACGATGTACGCGTGTGGAGGGTAGGTGGTTGTTTGTGACAGCTACAAAACAGTAGTTGTATAAATGAACGATACAAGGGAGTGTAGGTGGTTGTTTGTGACAGCTACAAAACAGTAGTTGTATAAATGAACGATACAAGGGAGTGTAGGTGGTTGTTTGTGACAGCTACAAAACAGTAGTTGTATAAATGAACGATACAAGGGAGTGTAGGTGGTTGTTTGTGACAGCTACAAAACAGAAGTTGTATAAATGAACGATACAAGGGAGTGTAGGTGGTTGTTTGTGACAGCTACAAAACAGAAGTTGTATAAATGAACGATACAAGGGAGTGTAGGTGGTTGTTTGTGACAGCTACAAAACAGTAGTTGTATAAATGAACGATACAAGGGAGTGTAGGTGGTTGTTTGTGACAGCTACAAAACAGTAGTTGTATAAATGAACGATACAAGGGAGTGTAGGTGGTTGTTTGTGACAGCTACAAAACAGTAGTTGTATAAATGAACGATACAAGGGAGTGTAGGTGGTTGTTTGTGACAGCTACAAAACAGAAGTTGTATAAATGAACGATACAAGGGAGTGTAGGTGGTTGTTTGTGACAGCTACAAAACAGAAGTTGTATAAATGAACAATATAAGGGAGGGTAGTGGTTGTTTGTATCAGCTACAAAACAATAGTTGTATAAATGAACGATACAAACGTGACTGACAGTTACATTTTTAGTTCCTTCGGAAAATTCGAGACGATAAAAGTTAATGTTTATGAATTACATGATATTTTTAAGCTGCAGAAAAGCGGTTTATCACACTGGTGGGGGATTGGTTTCGTTCGTTTTAAATTTCGTGCCAAGCTACACTAGAACCATCTGCTCTAGCTGTCCCTAATTTAGCAATGTAAGACTAGAGGAAAGACGGCTAATCATCACCATCCATCGCCAACTCTCAAGCTACTCTTTTACCAACGAATAGTGGGATTGGCCGTCACATTATAATACTCCCACGGCTAAAAGGGCGATTATGTTTTGGTGCGACGGGGATTCGAACCCACGACTCTCATATTACGAGTCAAGCGCCTTAACCCCCAGGCCATGCCGGACCACGTCGTTACACAAACAGGTGATTAGGTTTATCTAGATAAATCTCAATTAATGAGACTCGGAACAACTTCTAAAATAAAATTAAATATTAATTAATATGTGACTTAATGACATCTATATGGATTGTACTATGATGGTACCATACTGGGCAATATACCATCCTATGGATTATATTATGGTGGTACCATACTGGACATTATACCATCCTATGGATTATACTATAGTGATACCATACTTGACATTATACCATTCTATGGATTATATTATGGTGGTACCATACTGGGCATTATACCATCCTATGGATTATACTATGGTGGTACCATACTGGGCATTATACCATCCTATGGATTATACTATGGTGGTACCATATTAGGCATTATACCATCCTATGAATTGTACTATTATGGTACCATATTGGGCATTATACCATCCTATGGTGGTACCATACTAGACATTATACTATCCTTATTATATTTACTTTTCGTTGCAGAAATAGCATTTCTAGCTTAAAAATCGCTAGAGAAGTTGTATTGCAACACACACTGTATCTGTTTCAAAAGTACATCTGTGGTATTGCAACACACACTGTATCTGTTTCAAAAGTACATCTGTGGTATTGCAACACACACTGTATCTGTTTCAAAAGTACATCTGTGGTGTTAGTTTTACAAACTATTGAAACTAATGATTTCTTTTACATGACTCCAGTCCCCCTTTTGAAGATAACGGTACTGTTGTTCCCGTTTTTTATACTTTTCTCTGTCATCGTAGAAATCAACTGACGAATCTCCAGTTCAGCCTTTCCCGTCACTCCAAACAAGCTCGCTCTATCAGCCGTAAGGGCGTTATAAAGTTACGGTCAATCCCACTATTCGCTGGTAAAAAATTACCCCAAAAGCTAACTGCCTTTCCTATAGTCTCACACTGCTAAATTAGAGACGGCTAGCGCAGATAATCCTCTTGTAGCTTTGCGCGAAATTCAAAACAAACATCACCGAACTAATGCAGCCAAGTCGATTGGGGTCTCTTCGTAAACCCACAGTTTAGCTCAGCTGCTATATTTAAATCCACCACATTCATAACCACATCTAGAGAAAATTTCATGCATCTTTAATTGTACAGGACTTTACATCTACAAGTTAATTTCTCCATGATGATTCTCGTGGTCTTAAGTCATGTCACGACTCTTGTTGAACGACCTCAAAAATAGTGCAAAATGTGTTATTTTTGTCTCATAAACAACACAAACAGTTTTTAAGTGTCTCATTTTTGTGGATCCATATCAAAATACCGAGTTGACTCGTGTTGTGGGTGTTACATGTTTAATGAATTTTATTTAATTACTGTTTGAATTTAAACCAATAAAACTTCAGTTTCCTGATTCTATATCCCCATACAACTAAAACCATCCATTTTTGGATTAAAGCGTTAAACCTCCAGTTCAACTTGAATCCTCAATGGTCACAAAGGGTTAAGACCTACCAATTCTGGTTTAAGGTAAGAAACCTCCAATTGAAGTTAGACTTAATACTCACAAGGAGCTAATATGTTCCATTTCTGGTTTAAAGCAATAGTCCTCCAGTTGAAATTAAAAACCCAAATATCACAAGGAACTGATATCTTCCAATTCTGATTTAAAGCAATAAATCTACAATTTAAAATGAAGACTCAATGGTCAGAAGAAGCTGTGATCTTCCGATTGTGGTTCAAATAAATAAAATTTGACTTGCAGCTGAAGACTCAACCATTACATGAAATCTTCCGATTCTGGATTAAAGCAATAAACATCCAGTAAAATTTAAATACTCAATGACGAAAGGGAGTTGAGATGTTCCAATTCTGATTTAAAGCAATAATCCTCCAGTTGAAAGTTGAAGATTCAAAAATCAAAAGAAACTGAGATCTTCCACTTTTCGTTTAAACCAACAAAATTACAGTTGAAGCCGGAGACGCAACGACCAGTTCAAGGTGAAGATTCAATTTTTACAATGCGCTGATGTTTCCAATTCTGGTTCGAAGCAATAAACCTTCAGTTGAAGTTGAAGAAGGTATTTCCAAATTGAAGTATAGTTACATTTACTAAACCTATGTAATAAATTACTTCTCTTCCCGGCGCTAACAAATTAAACACTTTAGTGAATTTTTTAAACGGGCAGAATGAAATCAAATCTAGTATCCTTCCAACCTTTTTATATGCCACTGGTTTCTAACTAATTCGAACGAATACTTAGCGAAACCAATTTGAAGTCGACATTTAAAGAAGCGGTGAAATGGTAATAGTATTAATGTACGTCTTTCTTCTAAAATGTTAAAAAGCCATTTTAATTTGAGGCGCAAGGATTTTTTGAAACCTGACTTTCAGGACCCAGTAAGAAATATAGCAAGAAGGATTTTCTTTTTGTTGTTGAACAGAGAAATTCAAGTGAAATCATTAAGGGAACTAAGTCTTACTTAAGTTCTACAACATGTTTACGTACCATAATTAAGGTCGGAATATCTTCTTTGAGAAGACATTTACCATAAAGTTCTATAGAGAACAAAAAAAAAGCGCGCTCACACAATGAGGAAATGTTAATTACTCGACTTCTTTATTTAAGGAAACAAAACAGAATAAACCTCTTCAAATGGAAAGAAGAACGATCCAGAATAGAAGCGATAAGTACAGCAAGGCACCATTAAAAAACGAAAATCACTACCGTTGGTTAATTTGGAGCATTTATCTATGTACAAAAATAATACCGTCTGTCAGGAAATTCTGGCTTGCTAATAAAATTAGTGAAATCTTGAAATTAAACATTATTTTAGGGACAAAAACCAAATATAAAAACTTGATAATAACTGTAACAACTGTTTTCGGTTTCCCGGAAAGAACATTATGAAAAACAAAGGAAAGGACTTAACATTACCATATGCTGTATGTAATAGAACCTTAAACAAAATACACAGTAATACACTAAACACAAGAGAAATACAGAGTAACACATCAAATAAACACCACAGATAACAAGAAAGATGAATGGGACTTTAGATTACACACACAGAAATACACCAAACAAAACACGAATATAGATAGTGTAACACATCAAATAAACACCAGGGATAACAAGAAAAACGAATGGGACTTTATATTGAACATTCAGTAATACACCAAACAAAACACGAGTATAGATAGTGTAACACATCAAATAAACACCAGAGATAACAAGAAAGATGAATGGGACTTTATATTAAACATACAGTAATACACCAAACAAAACACGAATATAGATAGTGTAACACATCAAATAAACACCAGGGATAACAAGAAAAACGAATGGGACTTTATATTAAACATGCAGTAATACACCAAACAAAACACGAATATAGATAGTGTAACACATCAAATAAACACCAGAGATAACAAGAAAAACGAATGGGACTTTAGATTAAACATGCAGTAATACACCAAACAAAACACGAGTATAGATAGTGTAACACATCAAATAAACACCAGAGATAACAAGAAAAACGAATGGGACTTTAGATTACACACACAGAAATATACCAAACAAAACACGAATATAGATAGTGTAACACATCAAATAAACACCAGAGATAACAAGAAAAACGAATGGGACTTTATATTGAACATTCAGTAATACACCAAACAAAACACGAATATAGATAGTGTAACACATCAAATAAACACCAGAGATAACAAGAAAAACGAATGGGACTTTATATTAAACATGCAGTAATACACCAAACAAAACACGAGTATAGAAAGTCTAACACATCAAATAAACACCAGAGATAACAAGAAAAACGAATGGGACTTTATATTAAACATGCAGTAATACACCAAACAAAACACGAGTATAGAAAGTCTAACACATCAAATAAACACCAGAGATAACAAGAAAAACGAATGGGACTTTAGATTAAACATGCAGTAATACACCAAACAAAACACGAGTATGGATAGTGTAACACATCAAATAAACACCAGGGATAACAAGAAAAACGAATGGGACTTTATATTAAACATGCAGTAATACACCAAACAAAACACGAGTATAGATAGTGTAACACATCAAATAAACACCAGAGATAACAAGAAAAATGAATGGGACTTTATATTAAACATACATTAATACACCAAACGCACCACATATTTTAACAGTAACACATTAACTCCACACGAAAGATTTGAAAGGACAAAAATCCTACCTTTAAACCCTCATGCTTTCTCTTCTAATTATTTGATAGTGTTTCTTTTCCGTCTGTATTTATGGATAAGCGGTACTTGTCTTTCGGTATTGGTGGACTTAAGTACTTTTAACTCGCACGTATTGCATCGTTTAGGTTCCTACATTGTTTATTGTTAATACTTTTGTCTTAATACAACCATCCACATCTGCATTTTAATTTTTGTTCGTATTTCAGCCTGTATTTATTACAAACTTGTACCATTATACTTTATAGCAAATAAATATGATTATTTTGGTTCGACACTAGTTCTAACATAAAAGTTTATGTCCGGTAATAAATCAGTAATGATTTTGTTTTTGTTTTCATATATTAGTATTCAAAGTAGCTTTACAACTTCGGCAAACAACATGTTCTGGTCAAACCCACAGATACCAGGTAATCAAGCAACTCGTGCACAGTTTATGTTCTGTGAAATATCATGTTTGTCAGAGACGAATAAATAGTGCTCACTAGAAATAGAAGAGACTAAATAAGTCAGAAGGAAGACAAGCTAATAACAACAATAGAAAATCGAATTGTCCACATGAGAACTTCCCGTTTGTTGCATCTTTATGATTTTGGAAAACAACGTTGTCGCGAATGGTGTCAGTTTCCCCTTTTCTGACACGTTTAATGTCTCACGTCGCGAGAAATTAATATAAAATAAGCCTATTTTTTTAATCAAAATAAAAACGATATTATTTGTACTGATTTCCGGAATTTATAGTCGTGAACAAGAGGAAAACAATGACTTAGAAGTTGAAATAATGATGATAAGGTCCGACATGTGGTATTAAATGTGAAAAGCAACTCAAACTAAAAACCTCACTTGACCAAGAAAGAAGTTTATCAGAGTATAATAGTTGAGAAAAAAGATATGTGATTAAACTTGGTGTTCTTACTGAAATAACAAATGTTCCGTAAAGCTGGTGGGAAGTAAAGCATACTTCCCGGGAAATCCCTTAAGAAGGCATTTTAAACACTCGTCTGACGCTGCAGTTGCACGAGGAAAAATATTAATAAATCAGTTTTTACATGTGAATTATAAGATCAACGAAAGACACGTGATCTGCAAACAAAAATTGTCAGGAGATGAAGCTTACACAACATTAAGAGTGAAATGGTTGTCAGTGTTAACATAAACTACGATAAAACACTAATGTAAAAAAACGCTGCAAAGTTTAACTGTTTTAACTAAGGTAAATCAATAAGGTGGTTATGAAATTTAACAGTTTAAACTGCGATAAAACAATTATGGAATTAGGCTACAAATGTTAACAGTTTTTAACTGTGATAAAACACTACTATGAAGAGGGTTACAAAGTTTAAAAGTTTTAACTAAGATAAAAATAATTTTATATGCAAAAACGGCTCGTTTGGGTTGAGAAAATATTTTACATAGAAGAGCGAACAACGTTTCGACTTTATTCCGTCATCGTCAGGTTCACGTTGTTCGTTCTTCTATGTAAAATATTTTCTCAACCCAAACGAGCCGTTTTTGCATATAAAATTCTCAACAAGTTGGTTTCTCGACATCGCTGATTATGATAAAAATAATATTTTGAAGGAGGCTAAAAATGTTAACAGTTTTAACTACAATAAAACAACACTATCAAGAAGGCTAAACATTTAACAGTTTTAACAACCATAAAATAATACTGCGAGGGAGGCTACAAATTTTAACAGTTTCATCTAACATAAAACAAAATTGTGAAGGAGGCTACAAAGTTTAACCGTTTTAGCTACGATATTTTAAAGTGTTTAATGTATTAGATGGACAAAAAGAGGTGTAGCAGAAAACATGGTTCATCAGTGTAAGAGCTTGGATGTGAGAAGTGTAATATGAAATCTTTAACGTATCGGACTTGATTCATCAGTGTAAGAGCTTGGATGTGAGAAGTGTAATATGAAATCTTTAACGTATCAGACTTGATTCATCAGTGTAAGAGCTTGGATGTGAGAAGTGTAATATGAAATCTTTAACGTATCGGACTTGATTCATCAGTGTAAGAGCTTGGATGTGAGAAGTGTAATATGAAATCTTTAACGTATCGGACTTGATTCATCAGTGTAAGAGCTTGGATGTGAGAAGTGTAATATGAAATCTTTAACGTATCGGACTTGATTCATCAGTGTAAGAGCTTGGATGTGAGAAGTGTAATATGAAATCTTTAACGTATCGGACTTGATTCATCAGTGTAAGAGCTTGGATGTGAGAAGTGTAATATGAAATCTTTAACGTATCAGACGTGATTCATCAGTGTAAGAGCTTGGATGTGAGAAGTGTAATATGAAATATTTAACGTATCAGACTTGATTCATCAGTGTAAGAGCTTGGATGTGAGAAGTGTAATATGAAATCTTTAACGTATCAGACGTGATTCATCAGTGTAAGAGCTTGGATGTGAGAAGTGTAATATGAATATGAACAGAATAGAAAGAAGAAGTAACCTCCAGCTAAGACCCAACTGGTGATGTAAAAATAAGTCTGTAAAACGTTTTATGCGTTGATTAAAACACAACAAGTAAAGTGAAAATAAATCTTTAAAAGATTATTCTGTTAGATTAGAAATGAAAATCTAGAAAACTAGAACCTTGTATGAGACCAATGCTGCATTAGATAGTTCCCTCAAAATGTGATTATACAAATATTAACACATTGAAAATAAAATAAAACAGCCAATAGAAGAAAGAAGACAAAAGTTTTTTTCACTACCGATTCCATTTAAGGTGCCCAACGAAAAAAGATCGAACTTTTGAAAGTGCTTGGGTTATAAGGTTTTTATTCCTTTTTATCAAGACTCCTTGAACACACGCGTTTTTGTGATATCGTCAATGCTTCGTGTCTTAGATGTTTCTGGAAGGTCTATTAATATATTTGACAACAGTATCTACAAGTATAATTAATCTGCATGACATAAGCAAGAAACGATTTTAACTTTTCACCAACGTTATTTTCTTTATCTCCAACTAAAAGCATGATTTTTAAGCTCACTGTTCCATTTAAAACACAAATAATATTAATAATAGGTTGACATAAGATAATTACTTATGTTATTTCAGATAACACTAAACCTCCTAATGGCAGGTTAAAATAAAACATGTAGTTGTGTTACTATAGATAACATAAAATCTGCTACCAATAGGTTAACATAAAACATGTAGTTGTGTTACTATAGATAATATAAAATCTGCTACCAATAGGTTAACATAAAACATGTAGTTGTGTTACTATAGATAGTATTAAATCTACTACCAATAGGTTAACATAAAACATGTAGATGTGTTACTATAGATAATATTAAATCTGCTACTAATTGGTAAACATAAAACATGTAGTTGTGTTGCTATAGATAATATTAAATCTGCTACCAACAGGTTAACATAAAACATGTAGTTGTGTTACTATAGATAGTATTAAATCTGCTACCAATAGGTTAACCTAAAACATGTAGTTGTGTTACTACAGATAGTATTAAATCTGCTACCAATAGGTTAACATAAAACATGTAAATGTGTTGCTATAGATAGTATTAAATCTGCTACCAACAGGTTAACATAAAACATGTAGATGTGTTACTACAGATAGTATTAAATCTGCTACCAATAGGTTAACATAAAACATGTAGATGTGTTACTATAGATGATATTAAATCTGCTCCAGTTTGTTTGTTTTTAATTTCAAGCAAAGCTACTCGAGGGCTATCTGCGCTAGCCGTCCCAAATTTAGCAGTGTAAGACAAGAAGGAAAATAGCTAGTCATCACCACCCACCGTCAACGTTTGGGCTACTCTTTTACCAACTAATAGTGGGACTGACCATCACATTATAACGCCCTCACAGCTCAAAGGACGAACATGTTTGGTGCGACCGGGATTCGAACCTGCGACGCTCAGATTACGAATCCAACGCCTTATCACGCTTGGTCATGCCGGATCCAGTTTATTACCGACAGGTTAACATAATACATATTGCTGTGTTACTACAGATAATATCAAATCTATATTGATAGGTTAACATAAAGCATGTAGTTGTTTTACTAAAACTAAAATTAAAGTTAATAATTATAGGTTACTATAAAACAATGCTATGTGTTACTCTAATAAGACTGAAACTACTACTAAGTTAATATGAAACAGTTGCGTTACTCTAGATGCTATTAAACTGAGTGATAATAGGTTAATATAAATAATTAGTTCTCTTACTCAAGACCACATTAAACCTAATAATGGTAGGTTATTACAACACAGCTAGTTTTGTTATTCTATATAAAACTTAGCCTCTTAAAAACAGGCTAATATAAAACAGTTATCTTGCTGTAGATAAAAGTAAACCTAGTAATGGTAAGTTAATATAAATCAATTGGTTGCGTTTCTCCAAATACGATTAAACCTGTTGATGACAGATCAAATAAAATAAAATAGTTGTGTTTCGTTCAACTTGTTTTTTGTGGGTGTTTTTAGCAATAAACACAAAGCTGTACACTAAGCTCCCTGAATTATGCCCACAACGGGTAACGAGCCCCGGCTTGTAATTAATGTGAATTCGCAAAAAATACCGTTCAGCCATTGAGTAACAAAACAGTTGTGGTACTCAAAATGAGATTAAACCTGGTATAAACAGGTGATACTAAACAGTAGTGGTACTCTAGATAAGATTAAACCTGGTATAAACAGGTGATACTAAACAGTAGTGGTACTCTAGATAAGATTAAACCAGGTATAAACAGGTGATACTAAACAGTAGTGGTACTCTAGATAAGATTAAACCTGGTATAAACAGGTGATACTAAACAGTAGTGGTACTCTAGATAAGATTAAACCTGGTATTAACAGGTGATACTAAACAGTAGTGGTACTCTAGATAAGATTAAACCTGGTATTAACAGGTGATACTAAACAGTAGTGGTACTCTAGATAAGATTAAACAAGGTATAAACAGGTGATACTAAACAGTAGTGGTACTCTAGATAAGATTAAACCTGGTATTAACAGGTGATACTAAACAGTTAGCTGTGATCAAATCTACCAATTATAGCTCTACCCTTCTGTTACCTAGACATAACTAAAATAATTTAAACAAGTATCTCTGGTGCGTTTTTAGTGACAAAAATATAATAAAACTTAAATCTCGATTAAATATTCCAAAAAACTGAATTAAAGTGTGAGTAATACCTTACCAAACTTAATAATCAGAGTGTGCGTTATACCTTATCAAAGTTGATAATTAAAATGTAGGTCATACCTTACCTAAGTTGATAATCAGAGTGTGAGTCATACCTCACCAAATTTGATAATTAAAGTGTGAATCATACCATACCAAAGTTAATAATCAGAGTGTGAGTTATAACTTATCAAAGTTGATAATCAAAGTGTGAGTCATACCTTACCAAAGTTGATAATCAGAGTGTGAGACATACCTTACCAAAGTTGATAGTCGGAGTGTGAGTCATACCTTACAAAAGTTGATAATCAGAAAATGAGTCTTACCTTACCAAAGTTGAAAATCAAAATGTGAGTCATGCCTTACCAAAGTTGATAATTAAAGTGTGAGTCATACCTTATGAAAGTTGATAATCAGAGTGTGAGTCATACCTTACCAAAGTTAATAATCAGTGTGAGTTATACCTTATCAATGTTGATAATCAGAGTGTGAGTCATACCTTACCAAAGTTGATAATCCGAGTGTGAGTCATACCTTACCAAAGTTGATAATTAAAGTGTGAGTCATACCTTACCAAAGTTGATAATTAAATTGTGAGTGATACCTTGCCAAAGTTGATAATCAAAGTGTGAGACATACCTTACCAAAGTTGATAAGTAAAGTGTGAGTCATACCTTACCAAAGTTGATAATCAGACTGTGAATTATACCTTACCAAAGTTGATAATCGGAGTGTGAGTCATACCTAATCAAAGTTGATAATCAGAGTGTGAGACATACCTTACCAAAGTTGATAATCAGAGTATGAGTTACACCTTACCAAAGTTGATAATAAGTGTGAGTCATACCTTATCAACGTTAATAATCAGAGTGTTAATCATACCTGATCAAAGTTGATAATCAGAGCGTGAGTCATACCTTTTCGAAGTTGATAATCATAGTGTGAGTTATTACTAAACAAAGATGACAATCAAAGTGTGTTACAACTTAACAACGCTGAAAATTAAAGTTTCAGTCATAACGTAAGTTGATAATACAGGTGTTATAATTCAACAAAGTTGAAAACCAATGTGTGAGTCATAACTTATGACAGGTGACAATCGAAGTGTGAGACATACCTTACCAAATTAGATTATCAAAGTATGAGACATACCTTATCAAAGATGACAATCAAAGTGTGAGTCATACCTTATCAAAGATGATAATCAAAGTATGAATCATACCTCATCAAAGATGTCAATCTGAGTGTGAGTCATACCTTATCAAAGTTGATTATCAGAGTGTGAGAAAATCCTTATCAAAGTTGATAATCAGAGTGTGTCATACCTTATCAAAGTTGATAATCAGATTCTGAGAAATACCTTAAAGTTGATAATCTGTGTGAGTCATACCTTATCAAAGTTGATTATCAGAGTGTGAGTTATACCTTAACAAAGTTGATAATTAAAGTGTGAGTAATACTTACCAATGTTGATAATTAAAGTGTGAGTCATACCTTATTAAAGTTGATAATCAGAGTGTGAGACTACATTACCAAAGTTGACAATCAGAGTGTGAGTCATACCTTATCAAATTTGATAATCAAAGTGTGAGATATACCTTACCAAATTTGATGATCAAAGTGTAAGTCATACCTTACCAAAGTTGATAATTAAAGTGTGAGTCATACCTTATTAAAGTTGATAATCAGAGAGTGAGTCATACCTTACCAAAGTTGATAATCAGTGTGAGACGTACATTACCGAAGTTGACAATCAGAGTGTGAGTCATACCTTACCAAAGATGATAATCAAAGTGTGAGTCATACCTTTCCAAAGTTGATAATGAAAGTGTAAGAGATACCTTACCAAGGTTGATAGTCAATGTGAGTCATACCTTATCAAATTTGATAATCATAGTGTGAGTCATACCTTATCAGAGATGATAATCAGTGTGAGTCATACCTTATCAAAGTTGATAATCAGAGTGAGAGTCCCACCTTTTCGAAGTTGATAATCATGGTGTGAGTTATTACTAAACAAGGATTACAATCAAAGTATGTAAAACCTTAACAGCGTTGAAAATTAAAGTTTGAGTCATAAATTAACAAAGTTGATAATACAAGTGTTATAATTCAACAAAGTTGAAAACCAAAGTGTGAGTCATAACTTATGACAGGTGACAATCGAAGTGTGAGACATACCTTACCAAATTTGATAATCAAAGTATGAGATTTACCTTATCAAAGTTGATAATCATAGTGTGAGTCATACCTTATCAGAGATGATAATCAGTGTGAGTCATACCTTACCAAAGTTAATAATCAGTGTCAGTCATACCTTATCAAAGTTGATAATCCGAGTGTGAGACATACCTCATGAAAGTTAATAATCAGTGTGAGTCATACCTTATCAAAGTTGATAATCCGAGTGTGAGACATACCTCATCAAAGTTGATAATCAGTGTGAGCCATACCTTATCAAATTTGATAATCAAAGTGTTAGACATACCTTACCAAAGTTTATAATCAGACTGTGAGTCATACCTTACCACAGTTGTTAATTAAAGTGTGAGTCATACCTTATCAAAGATGACAATCAGAGTGTGAGTCAAATCTCATCAACGTTGATAATCAGTGTGACTCATACCTTACCAAAGTGTATAAACAAAGTGTGAGTCATGCCTTAACAAAGTTGATAATTAAAGTGTGAGTCATACCTTACCAAAGTTGATAATCAGAGTATGAGCCATACCTTACCAAAGTTGAAAATCAAAGTGTGAGTCATACCTTAACAAAGTTGATAACCTATGTGAGTCATACCTTATGAAAGTCGATAATCAAAGTTTGTGACATACCTTACTAAAGTTGATAATCAGACTGTGAAACATACCTTACCAAAGTTGAAAATCAAAGTGTGAGTCATACCTTAACAAACATGACAATCGGAGTGTGAGTCATACCTTAACAAACATGACAATCAGAGTGCGTGTCATACCTTACCAAAGTTGATAATTAAAGTGTGAGTCATACCTTACCAAAGTTGATAATCAAAGTGTAAGTCATAACTTTCCAAAGTTGATAATTAAAGTGTGAGTCATACCTCACCAAAGTTGATAATCATAGTATGAGTCATACCTGATCAAAGATGATGATCAGAGTGTAAGTCATACCTTACCAAAGTTGATAATTAAAGTGTAAGTCATACCTTACTAAAGTTGATAATCAGAGTGTGAGTCATACCTTACGAAAGTTGATAATAAAAGTGTGAGCCATACCTTACCACAGTTGATAATTAAAGTGTGAGTCATACCTTTTTAAAGTTGATAATCAGAGTGTAATTCATACCTTACCAAAGTGTATAATCGAAGTGTGAGTCATGCCTTAACAAAGTTGATAATTAAAGTATGAGTCATACCTTACCAAAGTTGATAATCAGAGTGTGAGTCATTCCTTACTAAATTTGATAATCAAAGTGTGAGACATACCTTACCAAATTTGATAATCAAAGTATGAGACATACCTTATCAAAGATGACAATCAAAGTGTGAGCCATACCTTATCAAAGATGACATTCAAAGTGTGAGACATACCTTACAAAATTTGATAATCAAAGTATGAATCATACTTTATCAAAAATGACAATCAAAGTATGAATCATACTTTATCAAAAATGACAATCAAAGTATGAATCATACCTTACGAAAGTTGAATTTTGTGAACATAGGAGTCGTATATCGTTATGAATGTAACGGGTTAAATATCAATCCTGGGCCACCTAATATTAGCTCACGAGTTGGCGGTCGGTGTTCTGGACAAACTATCTTCGTCTCGTCTTGGCTATCAGTTCAAATGTAGGTGATATGTACAAATAACCATTGAATAGCTTTGCACAAAAATTCGTAATGAAAATGAAATAATAGGCTTTGGAATTCAACATGAGGTTAAGGTTAGATGTTCTTTGATTTCGTATTCCATTATTGAGACATCTTTACTAATTGTGATATTAGTAACGCGTAGTAAAGCGAATAGTAAATCTCATGATTTCTGTTAACACCCCAACAAAATGCAGTCTTTCTCAGAATAGTCGATTTTTCAAGCTACCTTCTCGATTCTACAGACACCAATTACAGGTTGGACAACATGCCTGCAACTAAACCTCGGAGTTTCATATTTTTAATAATCGGACTATACACGTACACAAGTCCTTCCCTAAATCACAAACCTATAGGTTTAACATGTTCGTAAATCTATTTCTGCTCGAGGTGAACAAACGGGGTGTAAACAAATTTAAAAAAACAAAACAAAAAAAAACGTTCGTCGTTATCTGGTCGAGTTGTACATCCGGGCTAAACGTTTGATCGTGTAGAAGTTTCAGACAGCAAACGATATTACCATCCTGTATAGAAAACTTGAAGTATTGAAATAATGATAACATCAGAATATGCAGCGTTCCGCATGCACGACCACTTCCGTTTAATTAATTCGATAAACTTATCTCCTGAAATACCACTTGTATCTCTAACCGAATCCCACCACCGATTAGTCACGACAATTTTTTTTTTCTTAGAACAGAAGAAATCAAGACACAACTCTTCTTACAATCACTTCAAACCGAACGTACCTTATCATACAAATCGTGCGTTGGTGAACCAGCCCTTGTTCGATGATACGTTTTCTGAAGAAAAAGCAATTTAATATTAACTTTGCATAAGGTCTGTACCTGTTAATAACACACTGATGTTACCATATCTTTAACTTATAATTAATCTATGTAATTTTGCGTTATGTTAATACACTTTGCAAATTTATTACATTGTGACACGTTCATAAATTTGGAAGCCATAAATGCGATAAAAAGGATGCATATGAACACTAAGGCCCCGGCACGACCTGGTGGTCAAGGTACTCGAGTAGTAATTTGAGAGTCGCGGGTCCGAATCTCCATTGCATTAACATGCTCACCCTTTCAGCCGAGGAGTCGTTATATGCGACGGCCAATCCCACTATTCGTTGGTAAAAGTTGGTGGTAGGTGGTGATAACTAGCTGTCTTCCCTCTAGTCTTACACTACTAAATTAGGGACAGCTAGTGCAGGTAGCCCTTGTGTAGCTTTGTGCGAAATTCAAAACAGATATAAACATATTTAATGAATAATTAAACTGAGAGTGATGTATATAGTAACTTATAGATAAGTAACAGTCATACATATAGTAACTTTAGATATAATAACAGTTATAAATATAACATAGTAATTTATATATATGGTAACACTGACACATATTCCATAGTAACTTATAGATATGATAACAGTAACACATATAACGTAGTAACTTATAGATAGGGTAACATTAATACATATAACTTATAGATAGAATAACAGTGATATATATGACATAGTAAATTACAGATCGGGTAACAGTAATACATATAGCATCGTAACTTATATAGAAGGTAATAGAGATACACACAACGTAGTAACTTATAGATAGGGTAACAGTGATACATATTACGTAGTAACTTATAGATAAGATAACAGTGATACATACAACGTAGTAACTTATAAATATGGTAACAGTGATACATGTAACAGTAACTTATAGATACAAAAGAGAGATAAATATAACATAATAACTTATATATAGGGTAACAGTGATACATATAACGTATTAACTTATAGATATGGTAACATTGATACACATAACATAGTAATTTATAGATACAGTAAGAGTGATACATATAACCAAGTTAACATAAAGATAAGATTAATTGGTTAAATATAAAAATTTTATGTTACAGATAAGCTAACAATGGTACATATAAATGTGTTAGCTAACGATTAAACTAATCAGGGTAGAAATAAATAAGATAATTTATATAGATAAGCCAACAATGGTAAACATAGATAAATTAAGTAATACACGTACTGACTGTTAGAGACATAGATAACATAACTAAGAATGATAAATGTATATAAGACTAAATAAAGAATATTTTGACAGCGACATATGTACATACGTTTGAGTAACAAAAGTGGTGACAGTGACATATGTACATACGTTTAACTAACAAAAGTGCTGACAGCGACATATGTACATACGTTTAACTAACAAATGTACTGACAGCGACATATGTACATACGTTTAACTAACAAATGTACTGACAGCGACATATGTACATACGTTTAACTAACAAATGTACTGACAGCGACATATGTACATACGTTTAACTAACAAATGTACTGACAGTGACATATGTACATACGTTTAACTAACAAATGTACTGACAGCGACATATGTACATACGTTTAACTAACAAATGTACTGACAGTGACATATGTACATACGTTTAACTAACAAATGTACTGACATCGACATATGTACATACGTTTAACTAACAAATGTACTGATAGTGATAGATACAATTCTAGCTAAAAATTTGCCATAACACGGTTATATTTTCAACCTAAGCAATTATGTTTACAACTTAAACAGTTCTGTTGTAAAGCCAAATAGTTATGCTCATAACCTAATCAGTTATATAATATACACAACCCAAACAGTTATATTCACAACCTAAACAGTTATATTATCCACCCAAAAGTTTGAAAAATCCAAACAACTATTATGAGAAAGAAGACAATACATTTAAAACCCACCTAACAACCCCTCAGGGACACAGAGACATGTTTACAGACTTACAACACCAGAAATTAGGTTTCGATACCTGTCGTGGGCAAAGCATAGATAGCCCATTGCGTAGCTTTATGCTTAAGTTCAGAACAAACCCAAACAACTGTACTTATAGACTGTACAATAAATTATATCGTATTATTGCTAGTGACGAAATCTTGTAGGGAAATTAATCTATTATCCTGTAAATATATGTCTCAAAAATGTTTTATTTCATAAAATAAGTGGATACTTGTTAGAAAACTGATATTCCTATGATAGATTTCGTTATTAAAAATAATATTAAGTGATATTTGTGAAAATAATAAAAACCTTAAGATTTATAAAATTTTCTTGGTATGAGCTGTAAAACATTCTAGGCAATATATGGATACATATAATGCAAAGTGTTATATTAAACAGAATTGGAATAGGACAGTTAGCAACTGACATTGTAACTGCACGCAATACACAGCAGAGGTAGAGTTGCGTACGTTAGATCGACGTTGTTTGACATTGTTTAGCGTTTAGTAATAATATTAAGACGCTCAAAACATTAGGATGTCTTCAGATCGAGGACTTTGAACTTTCAAAATGATGGTATAGCTTTTGTACTTAACGATATTGAAAAACAAAGAAATGCAGATCAACTTCATACATCAAGCCTATCTACAAAAGACCTACAACAAGTAGAACCTCAGATGTGGTAAGAAATATGTGGCGGGTGAATACTGAACAAATATAAAGTTCAGTGGCAAAAATCGTCCAAGTGTTTCGAGCAGCAACGAACAAAATAATCAAAAAGGACATCCATCTGGAATTGACCACAGCATTATAATGGTCCCACGGCTGAAAGGACTAATATATTCTGTAATGGAACTTGAATCCGTGACCCGCAGGTGAAGAGTTGATTGTCCTAACCAGCAAACCCCACACCAGTCCTACAGTCTCAGTTGCAATAAAACCTACGCTG
Source organism: Carcinoscorpius rotundicauda (assembly GCA_011833715.1). Classification (NCBI taxonomy): domain Eukaryota; kingdom Metazoa; phylum Arthropoda; class Merostomata; order Xiphosura; family Limulidae; genus Carcinoscorpius; species Carcinoscorpius rotundicauda. The sequence goes on from CM022393.1 coordinate 145,477,321, forward strand.
CAGGGCTATAGGTAAGTGCATGGTGGACAGATAACGTATGGCCAGACGCTGTCACACGAACTGCATGGTGGACAGATAACGCATGGCCAGACGCTGTCACACGAACTGCATGGTGGACAGATAACGCATGGCCAGACGCTGTCACACGAACTGCATGGTGGGCAGATAACGTATGGCCAGACGCTGTTACACGAACTGCATGGTGGACAGATAACGCATGGCCAGACGCTGTCACACGAACTGCATGGTGGACAGATAACGCATGGCCAGACGCTGTCATACGAACTGCATGGTGGACAGATAACGCATGGCCAGACGTTGTCACACGAACTGCATGGTGGACAGATAACGCATGGCCAGACGTTGTCACACGAGCTACATGGTGGACAGATAACGTATGGCCAGACGTTGTCACACGAACTGCATGGTAGACAGATAACGCATGGCCAGACGCTGTCACACGAACTGCATGGTGGACAGATAACGCATGGCCAGACGCTGTCACACGAACTGCATGGTGAACAGATAACGCATGGCCAGACGCTGTCATACGAACTGCATGGTGGACAGATAACGCATGGCCAGACGCTGTCACACGAACTGCATGGTGAACAGATAACGCATGGCCAGACGCTGTCATACGAACTGCATGGTGGACAGATAACGCATGGCCAGACGCTGTCACACGAACTTCGGGTGAAACGATGTGGTGAGGCACGAAAAGCGTTTTAACGTAACGCAAAGTTGCACATTATGAACACTAACAACATAAAGCATGTTCACCCTTTTGTAATACAAAGTAAAATACGTTTCGTATTTATACGCCTTGCCCGAAACTTAATCTTGAGACCTGTGAGTAACAGATTTGCTGTCTCTTTTTTGTTTTCCACTTACTATAGTGAATTGTGAAACATGGCTTAAATAGTCACGTTATGTTTATCGATAAACGTGGAAAGAAAACTTGGACAGTAAAATTACATAGAGATATCGGCAAGTGCTTACCTGACCTTTGAACTTTATGAAGAGAGGGTTCATTATAGACACGTGCATCCATGGTAGTCAAAAACACGTGAAATGAAGAATTAGTAACTGACCTCAACAACCCAACGAAACCTTAAAGCTTTTGACCGTTGTTGGCTTGGACTTTGTTCCTGATAAAGAGAATGCTCACATAACTAATGTGTTGGACAGTAAATCCTTTGTCTAAAAATAACTGAAAAAATTCTTAATATTGCTAGACATTCAAACTTCTACCAGATGATCCGGACTAATTTTTTTTCCCCTCTTTCATTCTGTTATCTCAGTAGATCGAGAGAAAGTTCGACTTTTTAAACTCGTACATTGTTTTATGACGTATTTCTTACTCCTTTAACAGCGATAATGACAAGGCATCACACATGATGAGTTAGAATGCATGGGTACTCTCGCAACTCAGTTGTCAAGGGAACATTAGGTCTCCTGGTACTTTCCCGCCACCGGAAACACTTTTTTTTTTTACAGTCTTCCCCTGAAGTGTAATGCTATACAAGAATTCCATCACAATTTTCGCAGACCACCCCATCTTAAATATTGAACAAAACCACCCCTATCACCAGAAGTAAAAGAAAACGTTTTTTCATTGTGTTTTGAGGTCATACAATCGGTCACCTTGATGACCAGTATTAAAAAAAAAGAAAAAAAACAGACGGAAATGGCCTAGATTGCGTTAAACAGATGTCTGTTGTTCCAGGAAAACTCTATTCATCTTCAGAGCCGAACGTCAGGTAACAAAAAAAAAACTTTTCTTATTCAACGAACCTGAGTTGGTTGAATCCAACCGAAACTCTTACAGTTGGTTGATGAAACCATGAACTGGTTAATTTACATACTTGACTGCTAATGTTCTTCACTAACTCTTGAAACACTGAAGTTTTTCAAGCAGCGTCATTAGGCTTACCAAAGGATATACACTCTAATGAAAACATAACTTTCTTTTGTTTTTGTGTACTTCAGTTGTATTCTTCTTGAAACTTTATACCAGAAGGGAAATACACAGGTGGACAGGCTACACATCAAAGTCTTTTTGCTGTTCTTTAAGACGGTTCTTTTTCACTTATATCAAATTCAAGAAGATATCTGGAAGAAGCAACGTCTACAAAAATATAATTATAAATTCTTGATATCGCGGGCTTGAAAAACTAAAATGTACATTTTGATTATGTACAAATGAACACTATATTCTGATTAATCGATACATGTTTTCCCCACATTCTACTTAATTCGCATGTTTTTCCTACATTTTACTTTATTCGCATGTTTTTCCTACATTTTACTTAATTCGCATGTTTTTCCTACATTCTACTTTATTCGCATGTTTTCCCACATTCTGCTTAATTCACGTTTTTCCTCACATTCTACTTAATTCGCATGTTTTTCCTACATTTTACTTTATTCGCATGTTTTTCCTACATTTTACTTAATTCGCATGTTTTTCCTACATTCTACTTTATTCGCATGTTTCCCCACATTCTACTTAATTCGCATGTTTTTCCCACATTCTACTTAATTCACATGTTTTCCCCATATTCTACTTAATTCGCATGTTTCCCCACGTTCTATTTAATTCGCATGTTTTCCCCACATTCTACTTAATTTATCTATTCTCTCTCAAGTGATACTTTTGTATATTTCTTGTTTTGAGCCACAACGATAAGTTACTAGAGTATAGAACACAGCATGTTTTTAACACAACATCTAAACAATGTTGTAATTATGTGAAAACAAAGGTTGAGAGTCTGATAGGATCTAAACAATGTTGTATGTGAAAACAAGGGTTGAGTGTCTGATAGGATATAAACAATGTTGTGATTATGTGAAAACAAATGTTGAGTTTCTGATAGGATCTAAACAATGTTGTGATTATGTAAAAACAAATGTTGAGTTTCTGATAGGATCTAAACAATGTTGTGATTATGTAAAAACAAATGTTGAGTTTCTGATAGGATCTAAACAATGTTGTAATTATGTGAAAACAAATGTTGAGTTTCTGATAGGATCTAAACAATGTTGTGATTATGTGAAAACAAATGTTGAGTTTCTGATAGGATCTAAACAATGTTGTGATTATGTAAACACAAAGGTTGAAATTCTAATATGATCTAGAAAATGTTGCGATTATGTGAAAACAAAAGTCGAGTTTCTGATAGGATCTAAACAATGTTGCGATTATGTGAAAACAAATGTTGAGTTTCTGATAGGATCTAAACAATGTTGTGATTATGTGAAAACAAATGTTGAGTTTCTGATAGGATCTAAACAATGTTGTGATTATGTAAACACAAAGGTTGAAATTCTAATATGATCTAGAAAATGTTGCGATTATGTGAAAACAAAAGTCGAGTTTCTGATAGGATCTAAACAATGTTGCGATTATGTGAAAACAAAAGTCGAGTTTCTGATAGGATCTAAACAATGTGTGATTATGTAAAAACACATGTTTTGTTTCTGATAAGAGGTAAACAATGTTGCGATTATGTAAAAACAAAAGTTGTGTTTCAAAAATGCATGCTATCATTATAACAGCCATACAAAAGTGATTTGAAACACAAAATTTTGTTTATATTGCAGTACAAAAAATAAAACCTAACAAGCTATGAATTACCTTCCAGACACCGATCCGTGGCAAACAAATTGACTTTCCAGATAATTATCTTTAATAGAAACAATTATGTTGAAATGAAATAATTTTAGTGAACAAACACGTAACGAGCAATAGTCTTAGTTGTGAACTCAATTACTCTGTGAATTAGTCCAAACTTCATGGTTCAATCATTTCCACTGCATCTGAAAATTGGCGTCCTGGAGATTAAGACTCCTTTGAACACGTGGGATTGTTAGTATTACAGAAGGTTTGGTAAGTTATATATCTAAATTATTTTCAATATGTAGATACAGCTGTCACGTGATTGCTAGAATCGTATAAAGTTGCACTGGGCGGTATTTATATTGTCACTTTGTTTGTTGCTTACAGGCTGTGTGATGCCATTGAAAATTCATTGTTTTGAGAAAATATGTGTAACTGTCCTTTCTTACGCAAAATATTCACACACGTAGATCATAAAAAAAATGTGTTCAGATGAGGTAATTATAGTTTTTAAGAGGGGGATATCACCTGTACTCAGTAGCGGGGGATATCCCCTGTACTCAGTAGCATTGGAAAACAAAGGATGAGGAGCCATCATAAACCACGAGGACACCTTGTAACAAGTTGTAACTTACCAGTGAGGAGCAAATTGTGACGTTTTATGACAATTACGAATTACCAGACATAAAATCAGTGACAAAATCTGTCCGCATGCCCCAAGCAATAGTACATAATTTAGAAAAATCCCTGTCTGAAAAAGTGGCAGAAGTCACCTATATACAAGTTACATTGCGAGTCATAGCAATTAAACTATAATAACAAGTCACATGTATACAAGTTACATTGCGAGTCATAGCAATTAAACTTTAATAAGAAGTCACATGTATACAAGCTACCTTGTTACACACAGCAATTCAACTTTAATAAGAAGTCACATGTATACAAGCTACCTTGTAACACATAACAATTCAACTTTAATAAGAAGCCAAATGTATACAAGCTACCTTGTAACACATAGCAATTCAACTTTAATAAGAAGTCACATGTTTACGAGCTACTTTGCGACACATAGCAATTCAACCTCGCAGACCTCGAGCAGATTGAGAATAGAATGGACATTCATGTTCAATCAGTGATGTCGAGAAACCCACTTGTTGAGAATTTTATATGCAAAAAAAAAAAACGGCTCTTTTGGGCTCTTCTTTTGTTCGCTCTTCTATTTGAAGTGTTTTCTGAGCCCAAAAGAGCCGTTTTTTTGCATATAAAAAAAGGACATTCATGTTGTCCATACGAATACATCTTATTAAAGTAGCCCGTGGGATTCTGTGCGATCGAACAGTTAAAGCAGACTTTTTAAAAATGTTATCCTTTCATACATGTATTATTGAAAGTGTGCAGGAAAGAAAAGTGTGTGTGGTCTGGACATAAAATCCTTGTGAGAGATCCTTTTGCAATAGAGACTATACTGCAGAGTTATTGTCAAGGTGCACAGCCATCATATAAAGTGTGACCAGACGTGAATGATAACAACGCGCTGGGACTCGAAAATCATTTCAATATAATACACCACAGTTCTATATGAAGAGCTGGTACCATAATTTATATGACAAATGTAATACTTGGCTGAAATGCTTTACTCAGTTTAGAGATACAATCTAAACACTTTGATAACTCAGTTTATTTCGTCATTGTTATGTCCAGGAATTATATGAACATGTGTTTGGAGATTATAAGATAAAAAACAACAACAAAAGACGCAACAGTTTGCAGTAAACATTCCCATCAAACCTCGGTGTGCATTCAAATATTAAGTACCAACGCGCTTTCGTCTAAAAAGGTCGTATCTTATAAGTTAACAAAACGTCTTGGGTGGTGATATGGGACATTTCAGATGTGAGTGATTAATGTGAAAATTAACCTTATTCTGCCTCATCGTGGTGGAAACTGGTACTAGGAAATTAAAAATGAAGTAATATAAAAAATGGTTTGGGGGAATCAAAGAGAAAGGATATGAAAATACGTGTTAAGAAATTTAAAACAATGAGATAATATGCAAAGAAACGTGACGTGTATCATTAATACGAATACCATTATAGGTAGTACGTTGTTACAAAAGAAATTAATTGATATCAGTGTTGTGATGTAGTAAAGTGCCCAGTGGAGAGAGACGTGTTGAATGTTGACGTGTCAACATTAATTCCAGTAATTCTTATCAACAGATATCGTGAAGAACCGTTTGTAAACTAACGTATAAAAGTAGTCTTACAAGTAGAAACTGGCATTTCTGAATGAATAGTTGTTGGGTTTTTTTTTTTGTTGTTGTTGCATCGCAAAGATACACACACCACACACCCTGTCCACTTCTGTAAATTAAACCTTGGATTTTAGCGCTGTAATTCTGTAAACTTTGCCACTTATCCTCTGGCGGACTTCTCGGCTAACCACGTGTATACGTCAATATTATGTCACTGTATTTCATAATACAGAAAGTACAGGCTTTGATAAAGAATGTAATACGTGACCTTGCAGCGAACAAAATAATTTCTACCACAGTCACTCGTACATGTATTGACTGACGAATAACACTGCACTGCTACACTTGCTGTTACCATTAATACAGTTCCTAATGCTACGGATCATATAGACATTAGGCTTAATGTAAAAAACCAGCGGTATTTATAACAAAATCTTCAATATATAAGGTTAAAAAAAACTAACTTAGGGAACTAGGCCTAGCTCAATTTAACTAATTTGCTTGAAAGATAGGCTATTTTTGTAAAGGAAGGAGACAGAGATGTCAGACGATAAAGGTATGTTTATGGTTTATAAAATAATATCTAAAAATTATAGTATCGTGTATTATTAGAAATTTAAAAACAAAGGGAAGAGATTTCTATTATATTATTTTGATACTTACCTGGAGTGATTGATGGTATTCTGTCGCAAGTGGCTATAGACAGTGGGAGGTAAAGGGACCTCAAACGACGCGGTTTCTAGACCCCAGGTTCTAACCCCTCATTGAACCTGTGGTTTGAATTCTAATATTTTCCATCTACTAATCTGACTACGTCTAATAAACGTAATATCCTCAGTGCTTCTGATTTCTATAGCTGCAAACATGTTCACTTTTAAATGCTACAGCTCATAACTGTGTGTTCATTGTTCTGTTACAATTTTGCTGGTGTGTAGATCCATGATAAAAATACATCTTTATATACTTATCTGGGCAAGACTGTGCAAAGCTCAGATATCGCCTGTACGCCTTTGATGTAATAGAGATAGTTCTGATATATCTACGTAAGTTAGAATACCGTCTTTGTCTATTCCACTGACAGGAACGTTTGAGTCAATAAGGGAAAGCTGATTACAGCACCATCTTGTATAGTCCATTAACATAGACGTTGGAGCACATAAGATAAAGCCGGATATAGTGCCTTTCGTATGGTCCATGAACAAAGAAGTTTCAGTCCATATGGGAAAGCTGCTTACAGCTGTGTGAATATCAAACTTTTTATGGTAACAGTTGTGTAATTATCAAACTGTGTGGTAACAGTTGTGTAAATATCAAACTATGTAGTAACAGTTGTGTAAATATCAAACTATGTGGTAACAGTTGTGTAAATGTCAGTTTTTATGTGGTAACAGTTGTGAAAATATCAGTCATTATATGGTAACAGTTGTATAAATATCATTCTTTGTACGATGACAGTTATGTGAATGTCAATCTTTATGTAGTAACAGTTGTGTAAACATCATTCTTTGTACGGTGACAGTTGTGTCAATATCGGTCATTATATGGTAACAGTTGTATAAACATCATTCTTTGTACGGTGACAGTTGTGTCAATATCAGTCTTTATATGGTGACAGTTGTATAAACATCATTCTTTGTACGGTGTAAGTTCCATATATATCAAGCTTTCTATAGTGAAAGATGAGTAAATATTGAAGTTAGCACAATGAAAGATACCAGTATTTGATTCTAGTGTAATAACTGACAAGTGTTTTTGTTAATTTCATTGTCTGGGTGGCGGTTTGATTGACACGTTGCTTGTTCTCATACTCCACACACAGTTCACCCAGCAGACCATGACGAGTGGAATCGAATGTTATCTACAAAGTTGTCTTTAATGATAAGTTGCAATAATCCCACGTATGGTTGAGTGGTTGACTAATGATTTATAATAGCTGCTTGGACACACTTTTATAGCCATTGGTTGTCTTTACTGACACTGAGACGGAGTTGATGTTCTGTGCTCACACCGGAGGGCTTAATGCTTGTAAGTGGCATAGATAAAGTACACCTGGCGATAAAAACTGTGAAATTATCGGATGTAAGTCTTCAAGACAGGTAAAACAAAACATAAAGTAGCATCTCTTAGTTTGCCTCACATGACACATCTATGTTGCACACACACAGCAAGAGTAATTCATATAATAAGCAAAAAATGCATAAGAATCTTAATTCGTTTTAGTTACATATATTATAAATGTCACTAAGCTTTTTGAGATAATTACAGTTCAAGTGACACATGATTTGTGATCCTTTAGCGTAAAGTTGTAGTTTTATTTGATTAACTTCACAAAGTCTTCATATATCCGTTTAAAAGATTTGTAAAATGAAAGTTCGGTCTCCATAAGGAACAATAAAAAATCAGGGCAATTAGAGAAAACCAAGACTGTAGCCTAAAGGTGCATGATACATCTCGGAAACTGGAGTTTTAAATCAACACGATGTTACCTTAAGATACAAAAAACATCAGAATAACTGGAGAAAATCAACATTCTATGTAGCCTCAACATACAAAAATACAACAAAATAACTGGAAAAACTCAACACTATGTGGCATAAAGATACAACGATACAACAAAATAACTGGAAAAACTCAATACTATGTAGCCTCAAGATACAACGATACAACAAAATAACTGGAAAAACTCAACACTATGTGGCATAAAGATACAACGATACAACAAAATAACTGGAAAAACTCAATACTATGTAGCCTCAAGATACAACGATACAACAAAATAACTGGAAAAACTCAACACTATGTGGCATAAAGATACAACGATACAACAAAATAACTGGAAAAACTCAACACTATGTAGCCTCAAGATACAACGATACAACAAAATAACTGGAAAAACTCAACACTATGTGGCATAAAGATACAACGATACAACAAAATAACTGGAAAAACTCAACACTATGTAGCCTCAAGATACAAATGTACATTAGGGCAATTGGAGAAAATCAACACTAGTTCTATAACATTTTACTGCCAGAAAAGGAAAACGACAATTAAGAAAATATTATAACGTAATTACTGAGAACAACATTTAGTGACATTGTTACCAAAGAGATTTAATAACGTAATTACTGAGAACAACATTTTGTGACATTGTTACCAAGAAGATTTATTAACGTAATTACTGAGAACAACATTTAGTGACATTGTTACCAAGAAGATTTATAAACGTAAATGGCGAAACAACATTTAGTAACATTGTTATCAAGGAGATTTAATAACGTAATTACCAACAATGACATTTAGTAACATTGTTATCAAGGAGATTTAATAACGTAATCACCAACAATGACATTTAGTAACATTGTTATCAAGGAGATTTAATAACGTAATTACTAAGAACATTTAGTAACATTCTTACCAAGAAGATTTATAAACGTAAATGGCGAAACAACATTTAGTAACATTGTTATCAAGGAGATTTAATAACGTAATTACCAACAATGACATTTAGTAACATTGTTATCAAGGAGATTTAATAACGTAATTACCAACAAAGACATTTAGTAATATTGTTATCAAGGATATTTAATAACGTAATTACCAACAATGACATTTAACAAACTGTTATCAAGGAGAATATTTTTTAACCAAAAGAACTATCCCGAAGTTTAGGTGACCTGAAAAATAAAAATAAAAACAAAACAAAAGTGAATATGTCCTCTATTTCCTTATTTGCTGTGTTTGTTGCATACCTTGTCCGGTGTCGTCCCCTGGTGGAGAGGCGGTAAATCTTCGAATTTAGAACGCTAAAGTGAAGGGTTCGATTCCCCTCAGTGGACACAGTAGATGACCCGATGTGGCTGTGTTGTAAGAAAGAACACACACACACACTCTTTGTTATTTTAAACAATAAAACTTTTTTTTGTCTAAACCTGCAAATTTGCTTTACTATTCCTTATTATATTAAATCCTGGACTACATTAATTTATACGTATTATTTTGTATTAAACGTTTGAGACTAGTAATAGAATGTGAGGAAACCCACGTCCTTCTGTCATGGCTGTACTTTGGTAAACTACTTTTTGTTTCACAGTCAGCTCTACGTAAGTGTGACCACACTGTCATTTGAGCAATACAATTTTTATATTCCTGGAAGTGCAAATATTGTTTGAAAGAAAGTTTTGCAAACAGTTTTTTTCCAGTATGCTTTCGATAGTCCTTAGATTTAAAATGTGGCTTGAAGGACCAAAATTCCATCAATTTTGTCGAATCCTGGTTTGTTTTACAAGTATAATAACATTTGCGAAAATAAATGGATGACTGTTTGTTCATTGCGCATGAGTATAAAAGAGCCGAGAAAGAGATATATGTAATAGATAATTATATGTATAGGGGTGAAACTTCCTGAGAACGAACCTCATGGATGCACGCTGGTTTCTGTATGTTATTTAATTGTAGCCTAAAACTTTCTATCTGTTGAAAAAAGTTTAAATCGTAATTTTCACGTACTGCTGTAAGGACACAAACTACATTTAAACAATTCTTAGAACATTGTTTAAGTCGTTCTATACCAATAAAAATGCCCCCCAGTGGCTCAGCGGTATGTCTGCGGACTTACACGCTAAAATCCGGGTTTCGATACCCGTGGTGGGCAGAGCACAGATAGCCCATTGTGTAGCTTTGTGCTTAATTTAAAAACAAACAAACCAATAAAAATTATATTTTGAACAGGTGTATAAAATTTTCTAAAATTTTGTTTACAAATTCAATGATTTGTTGACTTCTGAAAATTCTGTTAACAAGTACAAAACTATGGCCGACTAAAAACTACGGCTGGCTAAGTTAAATATTTCAAGATGAAGTGAGTTCTCACAGCTTCAGTTGTTCGCGGACGGTTTTGAGTTTCATAAGAACCTTTAAAAAGAGTATGTCTTAGTGGTCACGTGTTTGGTTGTATGTCGTTAGAAAATAATTTGAATTCATTAATATATCACAACCTTATACATTTCGTTGAAATTTGAAACATCCTAGTAATGCTATATCTACACATGGAATAAATAATTTATAAATGTTATCTGCTGTTTGGTTTGTTTTTTGAATCTCACGGAAAGCCACACGAGGGCTATCAGCAGTGTAAGACTAGAGGGAAGGGAGCTAGTCTTGTGCACGCTTTTATCAACGAATAGTGGGATTGACCGTCAAATTATAATGTCCCCCACATCTGAAAGGGCGAGCATGTTTGGTATGACGATGATTCGAACCCGCGCCCCGCGGACTACGAGGCGCGTGCCTTAACCACCTGACGATGCTTAGCCTGCCGTATTTATAATTCTTGGTTGTTGTTGTTGTTTAGAATTAAGCACAAAGCTGCACAATGGGCTATCTGTGCTCTGCCCACCACGGGTATCGAAACCCGGATTTTAGCGTGTAAGTCCGCAGACATACCGCTGAGCCACTGGGGGGCTATAATTTTCGGATTCGAGAACAGTTATCTTATAACTGAGAGCCAACTGTCAAGTGTACAAAAAGTTTTGATGTTAACTTTCCGTTACACATTGTGATAACAGCGAACTTTAAGTAATATTTATAGAGAAGACAGTAAAACTATAAAGTATCAATGAAATTATTGATTTTTACCACTTTTGTTTTCCTGAAAAACCGACAAAATTATGTAAATTTTAGTTATTTTAATATATTATCGCTTCTGACAATGTTTTTAAGGCCGTTCTCCAGTTTTAAACGATAAAAACGTTATACTTAGAATATATTAATTTGCATTTACTAACGCGTTTTTCAAACAATTCGATGTTTCACCGAACTCACTTTTCAACGCGTCTAACTACACATTAGCAATTTTTGCCACTTTTTCGAGGTAAAAAAATAAATATTATATATTTATAAACGTAGGCCCCCGGCATGGCCAAGTGGTTAAGGCATTCGACTCGTAATGAGAAGGGCACAGGTTCGAATCCTCGTCACACCAAACATGTTCACCCTTTCAGCCGTTGGGGCGTTATAACGTTATGGTCAATCCCACTATTCGTTGATAAAAGAGTAGCCCCAGAATTGGCGGTGGGTGGTGATAACTAGCTGCCTTCCCTCTAGTCTTACACTTCTAAAGTAAGAACGGCTAGCGCAGATAGCTTTCGTGCAACTTTGCGCGAAACTCAAAAACAGAGATTTTTTTTAAAAAGAACACAAATTACTTGGAACTTCAGAAAGGCAATTCCAGAAAAATCACGTGGAAATACCCTTACTGACGTCATAACGTTGTTCTGTCCTCAGTCTCTTTTGTTTTATTATTTTGTGAAATAAAAATCAATTTCGGTGCACAAAACAACAATACAACAGTTTTATTTCTTCCTTAACGTTTCTATAACCTGCCTTCACTTGTGCACTGTTAAAACGTGTAGGCTTAAGTAACTCTACAGATGGCGTTCAAATGGAAACACCAACAACCCCGTAAACATATATTTAAATATGCAATTTCATGGCTAAAGAATTGCAAAACTTACTTAATGCGACATCGAGAACTGTTTCAAATACTTTACTGAAACTAAATACTTCACTGGACTAACATGATTCACCTCTAACTTACTAAATGACTTATCCTTTTAATTTGGTGGCCTTCTCTTCTTCTTAGACCGGCATGGCCAGGTGGTTAGGGCACTCCACTTGTAATCTGAGGATTGCGAGTTCGAATCCCCGTTACACCAAACATGCTCACTCTTTCAGCGGTGGGGACGTTATAATATATCGATCAATTCCGCTATTCGTTGGTAAAAGAGCAGTTGATGAATTAGCGGTGGGTTGTGATGACTAGTTGACTTCCCTCTAGTCTTACACTGCAAAATTAGGAACAGCTAGCGCACATAGCCCTCATCAGATCTAACCCTAAATTCTGAAAAGTACTACAATGTCACTCATAAGTGTATAAATCATTTTGTTCTCATGTTGAATTCATTGAGGTTACCCTCAACTTATCAACTTGTTCTTACACCTGTGACCACGTGTAGTTCGAACGTTGTATCATTTTGAAAACTGTGACTAAACAAAAATATATATAAACTCACTTACTTATTTTGTAAATTATGCAAGACGCCCTAACAGTAGTGATGGTAATTTTGTTTAGCTTCGGATACTTTAGTTGTTTTTCTTCATCTCGCACAAAGCTACACGAGGGCTATCTGCGCTAGCCGTCCCTAATTCAGCAGTGTAAGACTAGAGGAAAGGCAGCTAACGATCACCACCCACCGCCAAGGCTTGGGTTACTCTTTTACTAATGAATAGTGAGATTGATCATCACATTATATAGCCCCCACGGCTGAAAGGGCAAGCATGTTTGATGCGAAAGAGATTCGAACCCACGACCCTCAGATTACGAGTCGAACGCCTTAACACCTGGTCATGCCGGGCCGGATAGTTTTGTAAAATGTGCTTAAAACTATCAATGGGATCTATACCCTCTCATCAATTCTAGGGTTAAGAATCTCATATCAACCACAAAAAGTTTAGATAGATAGATAATTATAACTCATTACTCTATGTTTATTAATTTGAATTTACAGCATTTCTATAAAGATTTAGGAGATTACTGTAAGAATTATACAAGTGAATAAACAGTGTAACAGATTTACTAAAATATAATTATTTTAATACCGATGTTTGCTTTAGTTAAATATATATTCATAAATGTGGATAAGATATAATGTTAAATGTCTATTGGGAAAGTTTTACCTATTCTCTGAATTTGTAAAATATTCTCGGGCATAAGAGTCAACAATATATATTTTATCAAAATGCTAGCAAGTCTTCGAATATTGGTGCTAATGTTTGTTTTAAAATTTCGCACAAAGCTACTCGAGGGTTATCTGTGCTAGCCGTCCCTAGTTTAGCAGTGAAAGACTAGAGGGAAGACAACCAGTCATCACCACCCACCGCCAACTCTTGGGCTACTCTTTTACCAACGAATAGTGGGATTGACCGTCACATTATAACGCCCCCACCGCTGGGAGGGCGAGCATGTTTGGTGCGACGCGGGCGCGAACCCACTACCCTCGGAATACGAGCACGCCTTACGCGCTTGGCCATGCCAGGCCTTATTTGTGCTAAATAAGCTTTTGAGACTCTCACCCTAAAGGTTATAAATCGACGCGCCAAGAGATAATATTATATCGTGGTTTGCTACAATTGACCAGAAACGTTTATAGATTTTAAACATTATAAATCATTTTCATAGGATTAATGCAGACATTAAATACCTTCGTCGGTGAAAAGTCAGCACCTAAATGGTGTGATGCCTGCCAAAAGTAGAAAGCTGGCTAGTTTCAACACAGAATTAATTTGCTAATTGTGAAACGTCGATAAAATATTCAGTTCCAGACAAGACAGAAAACTTAATATTATTTGTAAAATTGTAAAACTCTTACATATAAACCAATATTTGTAATATTCATTATTATAAATTGTATTGTTGTTTGTATATTAAGATATATTTGCATTAAAAAAGAAATTTATGTGTACCAATCTTGTTGGGAAATATCCTAAATTTGATACACATCGATATTCAATTAACTTCTAAACTGAAATTAAAATTTCAAGCTACTTTAAATTGTAAAATATATCATACTTTACGGAAGACATTATAACAGTTAAAAACAGTTATTTAAAACACGAAGGGTAATGACTGTCCATAAGAAGTGTTAACCATCCGTTGGTATCCGCCAGTAACCAAAATGGTGGTTTGATAAAATTCCGAACTTATTCGCAAAAAAAGGGATTTTCGAATTTATTATTCAGTTTTGAAATAACATGCTGAATGACAGAAAGTTGTACGTAATTGTTAAAACAAATAAATTGTTGACGTCTGCAGCTGGCTGTGTAATCTGCCTGGGTGGTTGGTGTTAAGCATGATCAACATTGCGCGGAAAAAACATTTCAATAAATGAGCACCTGAAGTAGCAACTAGACGTACCCTCTATTATTTACTTTCTGCTCGAACAAGCAGATGCGAACAATGCTTTAAGCAGGAGGTGGCGACGTCTGGTTTTTGTAACGTGAAGTTAAAAATTTGCCTCCTCTTTAATAAACTGGTTGGTTGAATGACCTAATATTTTACACCTAGAAGTTCATGTAATTCCACAGTTCTATAGTCTTTCAATTCAGTGAAGAACAGACTAGTACACAGCATAAAGAATTTCTTTAAAACCTTCAGTTTTAAATTTACGCCCTTAGTTTCAAGGCGTCAGAAATTTGTTAAAACCTTTAAATTTGGATTACGCCCCTAATACAAGGCATCAGAAATTTATTAAAACCCTCAGATTTGAATTTACACCCTACTACAAGGCGTCAGAAATTTGTTAAAACCTTCAGTTTTGAGTGTACGTAATGCACGCTATCAAGCGTCCCTGCCACATGTTACAGGTTTTAATACGAGGAAAATGTACCAAACTCTGGATCTAATCAGTTCTTCCCAAAACTATTGGACCTATTGCAAAATCACGTGATTTTTTCAATCGACTTTTGAGCTTTTTTTACAGAAGCTATCTGTAGCAACAACTTAATACACATTTAATAATTACTTTGATTCCCAGTGTTTCTCTTAACTTTAAAGTTGCTAAGTCATCGTAAAATTACATACTTACGTTGGACAAAGTTTGGTGGTCTCACATGACGTCAGAAAAAAGGCTTATATTATTCTGTTTATGTTTGTGCATGTGAAGACGTGTTATCACACAATGTTGACTTTGAAAATTCAGTTACCTTGTGTTATATCACAATAACACTGACAATACTTTTGTACCCAACGCGCATCCAACGAGGCCTTTCGCTTAATACCAGCACTCATGGGGTCGGCTAGAAGCATAATATACAGTCTTCATATATCATGTGTCAGGATTCATCGGCAGCGTGATAAACAGTATTATAACATTCTTATTGGAAACCTCTAACATGTGGCCAGCAGATAAATATTTCTAATAAATTATCATTCTTTCTGTGATGTCATGTCAAACAAACTACCGGTCAATAGGTCTTGCTTCACTATCACAAATTACTACAGTTTTGACCAAAATGTTGGCACATTGGATTGATGTTATCGTGTACAAACATTACGTACTTATCGAATAATTGCTCGTGTTGTAACAGAAAAAGTAGCAAATGATTGGATAAATTTAAACGAGTTGTCAAAACATACAAACATCTGTGTTGTATGTAAAAAAGGGTACTTTTGGTAGAATCATTTTCGAAACAGATCAAGGTTCGAGGCATGATTTTACGTCACGTGCCAGAAGTTATAGGGCGTCAACTTGTTCGACTGTCGAAAAATGGTATAAAGAGAATGAACATTACCAGACCAGTATGGTACCTACAGTGTAATGTAACAAGAGACCAGTAGGGTACCTACAGTGTAATGTAACAAGAGACCAGTAGGGTACCTACAGTGTAATGTAACAAGAGACCAGTAGGGTACCTACAGTGAAATGTAACAAGAGACCAGTAGGGCACCTACAGTGAAATGTAACAAGAGACCAGTAGGGCACCTACAGTGAAATGTAACAAGAGACCAGTAGGGTACCTACAATGTAATGTAACAAGAGACCAGTATGGTACCTACAGTGAAATGTAACAAGAGACCATTAGGGTACCTACAATGTAATGTAACAAGAGACCAGTATGGTACCTACAGTGAAATGTAACAAGAGACCAGTAGGGTACCTACAATGTAATGTAACAAGAGACCAGTAGGGTACCTACAGTGTAATGTAACAAGAGACCAGTAGGGTGCCTACAGTGTAATGTAACAAGAGACCAGAAGGGTACCTACAGTGTAATGTAGCAAGAACCCAGTAGGGTACCTACAGTGTAATGCAACAAGAGACCAGAAGGGTACCTACAGTGTAATGTAACAAGAGACCAGTAGGGTACCTACAGTGTAATGTAGCAAGAGACCAGTAGGGTACCTACAGTGTAATGTAACAAGAGACCAGTAAGGTACCTACAGTGTAATGTAGCAAGAGACCAGTAAAACATCATTGCTCTACAGAAAATGTTATTCCAAAAAATCTAATAATAGATCCTGAAAACTACTAGTCGAGAAGACCGTGTTTTGATCAGGTTAACACATCAAGGTTAAATAAGTCTTATGACAGGAATGGCATGAACTAGGCTATCTCAAAGAACAGTAAATAGGAAACCGAGTGATCAAAGTTCTTTTGCAAGAAGAGCTATCTGCAAACCAATATTAACCAGAATTCACCACCGTTACCATGTTACTTGTGCAAGACAGCATGCCAACTTACACTTAGGACACTGATGATTTGTCATTTTTTTCGAGTGAATCTTGTTTCCGGATTTTCACTAATCCGGATTAGTGATGGTTGGATTCCTGTTCGTCCTTTACCTCTGGAGCAAATGAGAACAGACTCTCTTTCCCACAAGAAACACACAGAAGGTGGTGCAGTACATGCTTGGGCACATATTCATCATGGTTGAAACTGCTCGTCATATTCTCTTTGTGAACGACAAATAAGCCTTCTACAGGCATCACAATATTTCGGGGCCTGGCATGGCCGAGCGCGTTGGGGCGTGCACTCGTAATCCGAGGGTCGCGGGTTCGCGCCCGCGTCGCGCTAAACATTCTCGCCCTCCCAGCCGTGGGGGTGTATAATGTGACGGTCAATCCCACTGTTCGTTGGTAAAAGAGTAGCCCAAGAGTTGGTGGTGGGTGGTGATGACTAGCTGCCTTCCCTCTAGTCTTACACTGCTAAATTAGGGACGGCTAGCACAGATAGCCCTCGAGTAGCTTTGTGCGAAGTTCCAAAAAAACAAACAAACAATATTTCGGCTAAACCTGTTGATAGGGCAAGGTTTAGCAAAAACTTTATTTTCCAGGACGAGATAACAACGCCACAGCCCAAAGTGCAGTGAGCGTATTGTACAAGATTATCTCGACCAAGAAAATATTACAAGATTATCATGGCTGCCAATGTCACAGATTGTAATTTCATTGAGAACTATTGAGTAGAATCTCGCCAGAAAATATCTGGCCACGATCTTCAGTCAGTTACCGTAGCTGAGTAGCAACACGTTCTTGTTATAGATTAGGATGGAATTGGGACTAATTATTTATAAGTTTATAAAGACGAGAAGAACATTAAACTGTTTATGAAAACAGCTGAACGACTAACTGTTTATAAAGATGGGAAAACAGTAAACTGTTTGCGACTTTATTAAGACAGCAGATAACTAATTGTGTCCTCCGCTGGTACAGCGCTAAAATTAGGGGTTAGATTCCTCCCGGTGGACTCAGCGGATAACCCAACGTGTATTTGCTACAAGAAAACACACACACACAGCTAACTGTTTATAAAGACAAGAAGACAATAAACTGTTTATCAGTTTATGAAAACAGGTGACCAGCTAATAGTTTATTAGTTTATAAAGACAAGAACAGTAAACTGGTTATGAATTTATGAAAACAGCTGACCGGTTAATAGTTTATACGTTTATACAGACGAGAATATCAGTAGACGTTTTATCTGTTAATGAAGACGAGGAAAACAGTTGACTGTTTAGGAATTTATAGGCCGCAATCTGAAGGTCACGGGTTCGAATCTCCATCACACGAAACATGGTCGCCCTCTCAGCCGTGGGAACGTTATAATGTGACGGTAAATACCACTATTCGTTGGTAAAAGAGTAGCTCAAAAGTTGGCGTTGGGTAGTGATCACTAGCTGCCTTCCCTCTAGTCTTAAACTGCTAAATAAGAAACGCCTAGCGCAGATAACCCTCGTCTAGCTTTGAGCGAAATTTAAAACAAACCTAACCAATCAATTTATAAAGACATTAGAACGGGTAATTATTTACCGGTTAATAAACACGAGAATTAATTCAGACGTTTCTCCGTTTCAGCTTAAACACGAATAGAATATACGGGCTTCTAAGTGAGGTGATGTCCGAGACGCTGTTATTTATGGATACCTAACTGAAGGCTGGTGTTTGATCCTATACGTACTTGAGATTGCAAAAAGAATGACACCCATTTATGTCACTTCACGTACGTTGTTCCGACAACCAATCAGAGTTGGTTGACACTGGGACACTTGGCACAAGTAAAATAACAATATATTTGTAAAAATATTTCATAGGTACACATAACATTATTACGGTTGACACTATCATGCAAACAGCTACTAAACTCAGTTACACCCAATACGTTTATATATTATACAAATAATTTGTTTTGAATTTCGCGCAAAGCTACTTGAGAGCTATCTGCGTTCGGTCTCCCTACTTTAGAAGTGTAAGACTAGAGGAAAGGCAGCTCGTCATCACCACCCACTGCCAACTCTTGGGTTACTCTTTTACAAACAGTGAGATTGACCGTAACAAAATAACACCCCCATGGCTGAAAGGGCAAACATGTTTGGTGCGACGAGGATTCGAACTTGCAACCCTCGGATTACGATTCGAGTACTTTAACCACGTGGCCATATAGGGCCAATATAAAAAACTTACTGATAAAAACACCGTGCACAGACTGTGTAGTGAACGTATTAAAGACATCACTTAAGTATTGTACGAAAAATAAGTATACAATGTGTCGTCATATTTCTAGTCTTTTGATAATGTTTGCTGAAATATTTGTTTTTTTTATCAAACTTGAATGAATTGTAAACTTTGTTTTATTATATAAGACGCTGTTTAGCTTCAATGATTTTATGTTCCACCCTTCCTGTGCTCTTCACCTCACTCTTATACCGCCACCTTACGAGTGTTCCAGCTTCATTGTGCTCTTTACCTCACTCTCATACCGCCACCTTACGAGTGTTCCAGCTTCATTGTGCTCTTTACCTCACTTTCATAGCGCCACCTTACGAGTGTTCCAGCTTCATTGTGCTCTTTACCTCACTCTCATACCGCCACCTTACGTGTGTTCCAGCTTCACTGTGCTCTTTACCTCACTCTCATACCGCCACCTTACGTGTGGTCCAGCTTCACTGTGCTCTTTACCTCACTCTCATACCGCCACCTTACGTGTGTTCCAGCTTCACTGTGCTCTTTACCTCACTCTCATACCGCCACCTTACGTGTGTTCCAGCTTCACTGTGCTCTTTACCTCACTCTCATACCGCCACCTTATGTGTGGTCCGGCTTCACTGTGCTCGCTGTTTTAGCCGCACTTTTATTGTAATCATATGTATGTTTCTTTTGTCCTTTGTTATACTTTTACAACGACGTTATATATGTTACACATTTTTTGTAATCGTGTTTTAACCACACTTTTATTGTAACCTTAGACATGTTCCATACTTACTTGGTTTCCTTTTAGTTACACTTTTACTGTAACCTCAGACATGTTCCATCCTTACTTTATGTTTATAATATTTTTACATCATTCAAATTGATCTACAGTTACATTTTTCTGATTAAATTAAGCCTCACAGAGGCCTAAATATTAAGATAGAAATGTCACCTTTCTTTAAATACTTGTTTACAGTACGATAGGATTACATTCGCTTGAACAGGTGCATTTACTGTAAAATTTCGTGATCAGATCTTCCCGAAACATTGGATAGGTTAGGGACTACAGAGTACCATGCCCAGACTAAACCGAAAAGTTACATCCCTCTATGAAAGCGCATGCTCTCTCATTAGAAAAAAGGATCAAAGTATACACTGGGACTATTGGGTACACTATCTGATCGTCACCATCGCACCTGACTCTCCCATGTCTAAAATAGGCCTAAGTTACAATCCAAATTACAGTTAGATCAGGAAGAACGTTGCTAAATTTATTTATCATGTATTTTTAGCTGTATTTGATTTCATTATTCATAAGTTCTTCTCATGTGTGCGTCTGAGAATGATATAAGTCCCAGATGTTGGTTGTTACCCTAAGCTGACGTAAATCTCGGGTGTTGTTTGATATTCTAAAATGACTCAAATCTCAGATGTCGTTTCATACTCTAAGGAGACTCATGTCTCAGGTGTTTTTGATATTCTATGGAGACACAAATCTCAGATGTTATTTGATATTTTAAAGGTGACTCAAATCTCAGATGTTGCTTGATATTCTAAAGGTCACTCAAATCTCAGATGTTGCTTGATATTTTAAAGGTCACTCAAATCTCAGATGTTGCTTGATATTTTAAAGGTCACTCAAATCTCAGATGTTGCTTGATATTCTAAAGGTGACTCAAATCTCAGATGTTGCTTGATATTCTAAAGGTCACTCAAATCTCAGATGTTGCTTGATATTCTAAAGGTCACTCAAATCTCAGATGTTGCTTGATATTCTAAAGGTCACTCAAATCTCAGATGTTGCTTGATATTCTAAAGGTCACTCAAATCTCAGATGTTGCTTGACATTCTAAAGGTGACTCAAATCTCAGATGTTACTTGATATTCTATAGGTGACTCAAATCTCAGATGTTGCTTGATATTCTAAAGGTGACTAAAATCTCAGATGTTGCTTAATATTCTAAAGGTGACTCAAATCTCAGATGTTGCTTGATATTCTAAAGGTGACTCAAATCTCAGATGTTACTTGATATTCTATAGGTGACTCAAATCTCAGATGTTACTTGATATTCTAAAGGTGACTCAAATCTCAGATGTTGCTTGATATTCTATAGGTGACTCAAATCTCAGATGTTGCTTGATATTCTAAAGGTGACTCAAATTTCAGATGTTGCTTGATATTTTAAAGGTCACTCAAATCTCAGATGTTGCTTGATATTCTAAAGGTCACTCAAATCTCAGATGTTGCTTGATATTTTAAAGGTGACTAAAATCTCAGATGTTGCTTGATATTCTAAAGGTGACTCAAATCTCAGATGTTGCTTGATATTCTAAAGGTGACTCAAATCTCAGATGTTGCTTGATATTCTAAAGTGACTCTAATCTCATATATTATTTGTTATTCTAATGTGATTCAAATTTCAGAGCATGTTTAATACTCTAAAGTGATCCAAGTCTCAGATCTTGTGTCACATTACAAAGTGACCCACCACAAAAGCGTCGCTCGGTGCTTAAAAGATTCAGGGCTCACACTCATATAGGCGCAGAACGTTTCGGAGTTTCAGTACGACGTCAATCATGGTTTTCTATTCTGCCTTTTCAAGACACCAACTGAAGATTCGAGACATTGTCAAGTGGAACCAGGTCATGGGTCCTGTGTACCAGTGCCTAGCAACGCCTCTAATCCATCGAATGTTTTATTAAACGAAAATAAAGAGTTACCAAAAGCAGAAAAATGTATCAGTTTCTAAGAGACCAATGTCCTTTTTCTATTTATTGGTTTTCAAAACCTGTTGCTGTGACTTCTTTTCGAACTTCTGTAACACAAAGAACGTTAGTTACGCGAAGTTTCTAGTGTTAAGCACGACACGCCTGGTTTTCAGTGCCGGAAGCATTATCTTGCTGCTCCAAGGGGAATTACCACAACGCAGGGACATTACAGAATGATCCCCACAAAAATGAACAGATGCTACAAGAAACAAATACGCGACCAAGATACCCGGGCGTTGAAGTATAAGGTACAAACAGTGACATTAGTAAAGGTCTACTGGTCGTTAGAGCATATCAGAACATGTCGTTGGTCTCACTGGAAAAAAAAAAAGTTGAGATTTCACTTCTTTTAGTTCACAGCAACTTTCATATATTCCAGAAACTAGAAATATTAAATCTTCTAAACTTGAAATAGCAGAGTAGATATAAAAATACATTACTAACCTTAAACCATAAAAGACGAAACTACATATGGAAATTTCTAGAGGCTTATAGTTGCTACAAAAAGTAAAAGAAAATACACCAGAAATAATTGGAACTTTTAATTTCTGAGCTGCAGTAAAGGCGTGGACGTTTCGCTTCTGTCTGAAAAACTACTCAAATGTCATTAACAAAAGAATCGTAAAGGCGTGGACGTTTCGCTTCTGTCTGAAAAACTACTCGAATGTCACTAACACAAGACCATAAAGGCAATGTTGAAATAAAACACCATCGCATCGTCGTTTCGACTGTCAGGTTCTTGGTACAATATAACATCTTGAGCTGGTTCAAGTCCTCTTCTGACGTCACGGGTTTATGTAACACACGAAAACTTGACGTGATTCTAGATGTCTTCTTACGTCACTGATTTATTGAACACCGTAACAGTTTGACCTGGTTTCTGTCGTCTTGCGATGTCACAGGTTTATGAAGCACAATGATAAAGTGACCTCTCCTTATCATCAGTGGTGTTACAAGACCAATGTGGCCCAGAATGTTGTGTTTTAATCCTCATAAATACGTTCCACAACAATAACATGATATCTTCTAAATATTCATTAATGTGACAAGAACACTGTGGCCCCTTGATGAGTAACATACCTTGAACATTAAGCAACTGTTCTGTGGTGAAGATAAGTGAGGGTCTTTTTACTGACTTCTTCACTTATAATCACAATGTGCATGGAAGTGAAATGTGGAAGGAGGTATCGCGAAATACAGTGCCATTAATTTTGGTGGAAGACATTCATTATATATATAAACCTAACATAAACGTAGAAATTAGTTTATCAAATATAATGCTTGAAACTATTTTTTTATATAATGATCAGAATTCATTGTATCATCAGTTGGGTACCCTATATAACTATTACTGGTTTGTTTAATTGTTTAAACACAAAACAATGAAAGACGATAACCACTGTGGTTTCGAGGCAATACATGGAATGCTATAAACCCTAAATTTATAAAGAGAATCATAAAACACCATATTGTTTAGAGTTAATACGTGGAAAGACTATAACCACTATGGTTTAGGGACACTGGAGAATCGCTAAGACTTCCACTATCGAGGAACAACATATAAATATTCAATAACCTAGGTTGTTTGGAAGCGACATTGGGAAGCATCAAAACCACTAATATTTGGAGACAATATGAAATAAGACTATAACTGGATATTGTTTTGAGACAATATGTGAAATACCATAACTACTGTTGCTTAGGGTCAATATGGAAAAAGACCATACTAATTGTTCAGTAAATAAAGTTGACTAGCTGCTTTCCCTCTAGTCTATCAAACAGAACTAAGAAGGTCTATCACAGATAAGTAACTCTTATGCAATTTTGTACGAATATGTCAAACAAACCTATATCATACCCACGGCCCCAAATTTATACCACAAAGTATCGCGGACCATGAATCTTAGGGTTCACAGTGTACTATTAAGCCGCATTTTTTTATGTAAAGATCTCTGTTTTTGAGTATTTCTTTCAGCATCTATAAACTATCTCTGTAGTGCATATTATTTCTAAAATATTCTGTATAATTTTTCAATTCACAGGGTAAATAGTTTCAACAGTGTTGACTAAAGGGAGAAATCTCTAATACAAATGGGTGTCTTTTATAATTAACAACAAAATATAAGTGATTACTTTGTATTTATTTACGTTTATATAAGGAAAATCATCATACATCCCATTACTACAATTAACGGTTATGTTAAATTTAATAACACAAGACCATTGATCGCTTTAGAAGACCTATCCTGGAATATGGATAGTCACAATTATTTATCACTTTAGCCAGTCTTTATCTCGGAATACGGACAGCTAAGGTCGTTCATTGCTTTAATCAATCTTGTTTGTTTGTTTTTTCTCTGAAATACGGATGTAAATCACACGTAGTTAGTCGTTACCTTACGTATTTATGTAGCTGATTAAGTGAAACAGAACAACGTGAATACCCGGACTTTCACACACGTGGTTTGTGGTTTACGATTAAATCAGAATTATGACTATAACACTTCAAAATCTTGTTTTGTACTTCATGTGTGAAAGAATGAGCATGTGTCGAATTCTGTATCGTAAATACACAAAATGAAGGTAATGGTGAAATGGTTTAAAAATTACTTAATATTGTCTTTACACCATGCTGCATTATCTGTATTACTTTGTCTCGGCAAATAATCTATTGAATGATTTATATTTATGCACAACAAGAAGTCGTAGTTTTCAAGCAAATGTAACAAGTCATCTTTGGAAGTTATATGTTATTGTCACATCCCTCCAAGGATTGGGAGGCCCTGCAAGGCCAAGCGTGTTGAGGCGTGCGACTCGTAATCTGAGGGTCGCGGGTTCGCATCCTGCGTCGCTCCAAACATGCTCGCCATTTCAGATGTGGTGGCGTTATAATGTGACTGTCAATCCCACTATTCGTTGATAAAAGAGCTGCCTAAGAGTTGGCGGTGGATGATAATGACTAGTTGCCTTCCCTCTAGCTGTACACTGTTAAATTAGGGACGGCTAGCACAGATAGCCCTCGAGTTGCTTTGTGCGAAATTTAAAAACAAACAAACAGTTCAAGAGTTGGTGAAACTTCTCACGTCTTATGAAAGACAATTCATTTCCTCGCACCACGCCTTCGCTTATTCAGAAATTTCCAAATGGAAAATTTTAAATAGCTCATTCGTAAACATTACCTTCAATCATAAGCCGCGATAATGGTTCAAAATTTGGTTCGTCTACGAATTTCACAAAACTTATAATGAAACATAGGGTAAAAATAATCTTAAAAAGCAATCTCGCACTTCAAACAACATTCGAAACCTTTCATCTAAAGCTGCTAAGATATTCATAATAACAAAAACTGATTTTCCAAAATTCACTGATTTTTTCTCATATTATTATCGATATAAGTATTGTTTCACAAGCCTACAGAAGACACACCTATAAATATTTTATTTAAACCTGTACAAACCTACTAAGCAATACATGGAGATATTTTCATGTTGATTCTTGGTTTGGTTTGTTTTTAATTTCGCGCAAAACTACGCTAGCCGTGCCTAATTAGTTATGTAAGACTAGAGGGAAGGTAGCTAGTCATCACTGCCAACTCTTGGGCTACTTTTTTGCCAACGAATAGTTGCGTTGACCATTACATAGTAACGCCCCCTTGAAAGGGCGAGCATATTTGGTGTGATGGGGATTCGAACTCGAGACCCTCGGATTACGAGTCGAGTGCCTCAACCACCTGGCCATGCCGAGCCGTTGATTCTTGAAAGAGAAAGAGCGGTTTTATAAGTTTTTTTTCATCGTTACTGGTCAAATTTCTGTTTGAAGGCATTCAAGCAACAAATCCTATAGCAAAATCGGCTATGTATACCGCACCAAAATCTATACACAGCTACTAAACAAACTCCTGCCAAGGTTCGCAGACTATTTTTTCAAAATGATTTTTGAAAGCAGAGGTTTCGAGCCTCTTAAGCCTTCTAAGTTCTTCATCGCTTCAAACACAAGCTCTTCGAAGCCATTAAACACAAAAATGTATAAGTCACTTGTGCACCGTTATAATGGTCAAAAACGCTTTGTTTTATTAGAATAAACAAAATATGTGTTTAAAACAGTGTATCTAGCCTTCCTATTTTTGTGCCCCCCGGTGGCTCAGCGGTATGTCTGCGGACTTGCACGCTAAAATCCGGGTTTCGTTACTCGTGGTGGGCAGAGCACAGATCGCCCTTTGTGTAGCTTTGCGCTTAATTCAAAGCAACAACAATCCTATTTTTGTTCATTGTTTTACCACTACATAAAACATGGCTACAAATGTTTTACTGAAAGCAGGACAACTGTAATAAATGCATTACTGAGCACTTCATAAGGCATTGTTTGATTAAATCAAGCACTTTATTTTTTTTATTTTTGGCCCTCAAGAATTTCTATAAATCCTTCACTTTCCGCTATTAAAAAAAATCTAATGTTCTAATGTACTAACTGAAAAGTAATTCCTGCAACCTATAGCGCATTCATTTAAAATTTTCACATTAAGATCCATCATTTCTCAAGTCCACAGTCGTACTTTGTTTCCACGTGACTTTCTGAGACTGTTTCAACGAGTTTTTTAACAATAGACGATTACCATACTAGATTTTCCAACTTTTGTTGATGATGATTTATTCTACTGATTTTCACGAAACTTCAGACATAAAACCACTTGACTCAGTTTATAACGGTTAGGTAGAAGAAAGGTCAATGCAGCAATAGAATGTTGAGAAACATGTAACACTCAACTGCATGCAGGTAGGTAGCTTAAGATTTATCCTCCATAAAAGGTTTGAATTTCGCGCAAAGCTACACAAAGGATATCTGCGGTAGCCGTTCCTAGTTTAGCAGTGAAAGACTAAAAGGAAGGCAGAGTCATCATAATCAACAACGAAGAGTGGGACTGATCGTCACTTTGTAACACCTATATGACTGAAAGAGCCATGTTTGGTCGTACGGGGATTCGAGCCCACAACTCTCAAATGAGGAGTCAAGAGACCTAACCATCTAGCTTTGCCAGAATTTATATAGATGAACATGAAATAGCTTTTTATATATATCATAACACAATGTTTATCTTGGGATAGGGCCCGGCATGGCTAAGCGTGTTAAGGCGTTCGACTTGTAGTCTGAGGGTCGCGGGTTCGAATCCCTGTCGCATCAAACAAGGTCATTCTTTCAGCAGTTGGGTCATTATAATGTTACGATCAATCCCACTATTTGTTGGTAAAAGAGTAGCCCAAGAGTTGGCAGTGGGTGGTGATGATTAGCTGCCTTCCCTCTTGTCTTACACTGCTAAATTAGGGATGGCTTGCGTAGATGGTCCTCGTGTAGTTTTGCGCGAAATTCAAAACTCAAACACTCAACTCGAAATTCAAAACAAATATTATCTTGGAATAACATTTTTAAATTCTGCTTCCACACACAAAAAGCCAAATATGATACCTACAATATTACACATATGTCATTAAAAACTAGAATTTTGATATAAATATGACTCGCAAAAGAAAACACCTTGAACAAAAGTTGTGTTTGTTGGTATCAACGTTTTTTTTTAACTACGAGTTTACTCTCTCTTATTTTTGTACGTTGAGAAAAACCTATGTGCCATCATGGGTTAATTTAGTTTCTTAATTCAAGCCATGTCAGCGACATGACTTTGCTTTCTACAGTCGATGCACATGGCTGCGGGTCACTCCGGGTTTGTTTCTCCACACTATCTTCACAATAAGTGCTAGTCCATAACAAATCAGCACGAGCGACAACAGCTGCTGTCGAGAGGTAGTAATGTGTGAACAGACACATGAGAAAATTTTGCTTCGCCGTTTTTTTAATGCATAATCAGCAAAGAAACGACCTAATTTCAATCGATCACGAAGCGCAACCTAGTTAGAATGGAAACAGTTTAAAAGCGGAAAACACAGTATCAACTGTCAAAGTTGGCTTGAGTTTATGTCCCTTAAAGTACCCTTTGAAAAACAGTCGCAGGAACTGGTAATTCGGAATGTTTGTGATTCCTTTTGGCTTACAAGAATATCGCTAGACACTTCCTCTTCATAAAGAGACCCTGTCCTCACTGATATTTCCCATGCAAAAGTCACCGAAGCAAGAAGACTGGTGAATTATCGGCCCCAGATCAGCGTACATCACCCGCCATGCAGGAATTATTGGTTGAGCACAGTCCAAACACATCCGCTGGACTACGTCAGCGGTTACTAAACGATCAGCAGAAAGCAGAGCGTGGACATTACTCCCATACCGACTGTTATCTGGAGACATTCGAAGGATGGCGCCTCAGAAGTTACTGTTGTAATAATTATAAGTTACATGGGCCTAATGTCAACCTTTGCCCCCTGGTGTACGACTATGTTCTCATTCCTCTCCGAGTCCTCTATAGCGTGACATTGAAGTGCGCTCACCGTTGATTCTGAAGAACTTATTAATAAACGATATAAAGTCTGATAAAGTTGCCTGAAAAATCTTTCATAATCAAACGTGCACTTCAGTAAAAGTTAATAAACTAATATACCCCATAACAACTTCCAGGACCAATCACGTTCCGATCAAAATTACCGAAATGACAGATTTTGCAGTCGAATACTCATTATCAACTATAAAAAACAGCAGTTCATAATACTATGTTTTTGAGACTTCGGATAGGTGTCGCTCCACTATAGTTATAAAAAAGTGATTCCGTTTATATTATAATAATCACTGCTTTTTGTGAGAGAACGGATATACTGAGATGGTATAAGTACCGTGTGACATGTAGCAAAACTTCTTTTTTTAAATTACCCGATAGGGGTAATGCAACTAAACAATTGGTTTGTTTTGAATTTCGCGCAAAGCTAATCCAGGGTTATCTGCGCTAGCCGTCCCTAATTTAGCAGTGTAAGACTAGAGGGAAGGCAGCTAATCATCACCACCCACCGCCAACCCTTGAACTACTCTTTTATCAACAAATAGTGGGATTTACCGTCACATAATGACGGCCTCACGGCTGAAAGAGCGAGCATGTTTGGTGTGACGGAGATTCAAACCCGCGACCCTCAGATTACGAGTCGAGTGCCTTAACCACCTGGCCATGTCGGGCTTAACTAAACAAAAACTTCAGGCTCGAAAAGTGAATAAGCCATAATTTCTAAGTAGCTTAATTAATGTAGATTTTTAATGATTATTAAAATATGAAATAAACGATAACAGAAAAAATGTAACAGATGTAGTGGGAAGTAAACCTCGTTTTGTAAATGCTGGTAATATAATTTAACAGCCATTCCTCGAGGGAGAAAAAATATTCCCTCTTCAGTTGAATCGTCGAATTTTTCTTGTGGTTGTTTTGTGATTCTCGCTATATGGTACGCAAGAGGATATTGTTTGTAAAATTTGATATCGTAAGTATCATTAAGCCTAAATTCAGCATTTAGCAGAACGTGTTTTGATGACAAAGATTTTAAGAACGACAAAGTAAGTCTATACTGTCAGTAAAAACAAAACTCCATCTTGTCTGTGTAGGTAACGTTTTAAATCATTATTCAGGTTTTGTTAGACACGTGTTAACATTTTTTTTCCTTTATGAAGGCTGGTATTCCCCGACCACGTGTTAAGCGTTTAGAAGCAGACTGATCGAGATATATATATGTTCGTTGTAATAACACCATTTAATCCCAAAATTTTATGATGCATCAACACATCTTAGATTTATCGGCGTTATTCCAACTAATTTAACACTACCTTATAAACACTAAAAGATATAGGTATCTCCATATTTATATGTAATTTAGTTTAAGTCCGATAAATTAACTAAACACTCTTTACAGAAATTGGAATAATGTAAGTTTTACAACGCACTTCGAACTGTTAAAACTCGACAGTGTGTGTGTGTTTCTTCCTTATAGATATCTTCTGAGTCCACTGGAACATAGTTCCTTTTCAGACTTCACCTATACACAGTATATACTGAAGCAAGTAACAGTATGTACAGTTTATAGGTAATATTACATGCTACAGTACACACTGTGTATAGGTAATGTATCGTGGTAGAATGTGTTCCGTGTTACAATGTGTAGTGTCTGCAGATAATGTTACAATGTGTACTGTCTAGGTAGTGCTAGATGCTGCAATGTATAATGTATGTAGGAAAAGTCTCAAGTTTAACACTGTTAAACAGCGATTGTTCACGTGACTGAACAAACAGTGTACTAACGGTCAGCTATACAGTTTGGTTTGTTTTTGGCGTTCGTGCCAGTCTTCGAAAGGGTTATCAGCGCTGTGTAGCCCTCCCTAACTTAGAACTCGTAAACCATCGAGACAACAGCTAACCAACAGTTTCCATCACTATTGTAATCAAACAACAGGATTCGAAGCTAAATCGTTTATCGTTCGTTTGAACCCAAATTACGTAGTGTGTTTTAGCGAACACGGGTCACGAACCATTCATCCTCTGATTCACAACCCAACACGTGAACTACTAAGCCACATCAGAGTTAGTTCACGCAGTTAAACAAAAAGACGTATTTATTGTCAAGTAAACGAGAGGAGAGCCGATACTAACGAGATAGTACTGAAACGTTATATCTCAAGGATCAGAAATACAGAGTGTGGGGGTGGGGTGGAGTTAAACAAAAATACGATTAACAGAACAAAGAATGTAAACAAACAGGAAGAAAAACTAAAAAAAATGAACACCTGGGAAAACAAAGAAACATAGACGGTAAGAGAAACAGAGAGGCATACAGACGGTCAGATAAACAAAGAAACATGGACGATAAGAGAAACAGAGAGACATACAGACGGTCAGTTTGTTTGTTTGTTTGTTTTGAAATCAAACACAAAGCTACACAATGGGCTATCTGTGCTCTGCCCACCTCATCGAAACCCGGTTTCTAGCAGTGTGAATTTACAAACATACTACAGTGCGACTGGTGGGCCACACGATCAGACAAATAAAGAAACATGGACGATAAGAGAAACAGAGAGACATACTGACGGTCAGACAAACAAAGAAACATGGACGATAAGAGAAACAGAGACATAAACAAGCGGTCAGACAAACAAAGAAACATGGACAATAAGAGAAACAGAGAGACAAACAAAGAAACATGGACGATAAGAGAAACAGAGAGACATACAGACGGTCAGAAAAACAAAGAAACGTGGACGGTAAGAGAATGTGTTTGTGTGTGTTTTTCGTATAGCAAAGCCACAAAGGGCTATCTGCTCAACCCACCGAGGGGAATTGAACCCCTGATTTTAGCGTTGAAAATCCGGAGACATACCGCTGTACAAGCGAGGGCACGATAAGAGAAACAGAGAGACATACAGATGGTCAGACAGACAAAGAAACATGGATAAGAGAAACAGAGACATCCAGACGGTCAGATAAACAAAGAAACATGGACAATAAGAGAAACAGAGAGATAAACAAACGGTCAGACAAACAAAGAAAGATGGACAATAAGAGAAACAGAGAGACATACAAACGGTCAGACAAACCAAGAAACGTGGACGATAAGAGAAACAGAGAGACATACAGATGGTCAGACAAACAAAGAAACATGGACGATAAGAGAAACAGAGAGACATACAGACGGTCAGATAAACAAAGAAACATGGACAATAAGAGAAACAGAGAGATAAACAAACGGTCAGACAAACAAAGAAACATGGACGATGAGAGAAACAGAGAGACATACCGACGGTCAGACAAACAAAGAAACACGTACAATGAGAGAAATAAAAATAAATAAACAGAAAAGCAGAACCAGTTAGATAAACAGAAAAAATAAGTGGCTAGACAACTATAGAGAAAAATAAAACCAAAAAACAAATACAACATATCAAAGAAAGAAAGAGTATTACATAAAAACAAATACAACATATCAAAGAAAGAAAGAGTATTACATGCAGGGCAAATAAGTTTGTGATAAAATAACCATTGCTGACTATGTGTGTGTCCTTGATGAAGAGAAACCCACTTGAAATAAAAATGTATCTCAGAACGGCTGGTATGGGTATTAACACTTTTATTGATGAGGAGAGAACAACGTTTTGACCTCTCCAGGTCATATTCTAGTTAACAAAAATGAAAAAAACCTAAGAAAGTCGAAACGTTGTTCTCTGCTTATCTATAAAGGTGTTAATATCCATACAAGCCGTTCTGAGATTCGTGTTTATTTATGTGTGTGTGTGTATATATTTGTTTTTCATTTTTACAGAAGAAGGGAGCGCCCTCTTTCCCATATCAAATAAACAAGAGATAGTCTTCTAAACGTTTGAATTTGATTTTCTGCTGTCTTTACTCTATTATGCATTTTTTTTGTATAACCTACATATTTTATTTGAATTTTTTTCTTCACACGCTCAGGCGTCACTCGAATCAGATCTTGTTTTGTTACTTTACTTCAAGGAATTACTTCACTTGTTTTTGCTCCTTGATAGAATAATAAAAGAAGGTACCGAAAACGCACGAATCGAAGTTAAAGGTCAATAGAATACTGGTCATTTTTTTTTCAAGTTTAAGACGGGTTTCCATATGTCCGTATTATAAATGAAGAAACTCGTACGGAGAGCATCAACAGTGACCAAAACTAGTTCTATTATTTGGTAAACAGCTAGCAAATCCTAATCGACGCTTTAGTACTTTCATATCACCACAACAGAAACTGTATCAAGGATTTTCTATTCAGTCAGATATTGTTTGTTTGAATTTCGCGCAAAGTTACAGCAGGGCTATCAGCGTTAGCCGTCCCGAATATAGCAGCGTAAGACTAAAGGGAAAGTAGCTAGTCATGGCTACCCACTACCATCTTTTGGGTTATTCTTTTACTAACGAATAGTGGGATTCACTGTCACTTATAACGCCCCCAACCCATCAATGAAAAGGCGAAAAGGATTCGAACCTGCGACCCTCAGATGAGGAGTCGAACGCCTCAACCGGGCCAGTAAGATATTTATAAACTTATATTATAAAGCAAACACTTTAAGACGACAACTAACCAAACTCTACATATTATTAAGTTTAAAGAAACAAATGCGTTATTTCACATGAAACATATGGTTAGTATATCTAAGAACACAAATAAAGGAACAAATATAAGAAATACCTCCATTTGCATCGTTCACTAAAACTATGTTTAAATGTTTACGTACTTTATTTTCCTTAATGCAAACTTACTTTAAATAAAACAACTGGCTAATTCGTACACGAAATCCTGCCAGATTGGCAAATATAACTTTCAAACGTGACAATGGAGTAGCTTGATATTATAATTAACCCCTTTACATAAATACAAGGTTTCCTCGTGTGAGGAAAAACGTTCTGGAGATCCGGAGAAGAAGATGGTAAGCATTTAAAGTTAGTGATTGGTTACTGGTGGTTATGACGTTTGCAGAACAAAAACGTTTCCCGATACGCGATTGTAAAATAGCCTATAAGTAATGTATAATCTCAAACACGACGCACCTCCCCCAGTAAAGAAGCTCGTAAGACCAAAACCAGGAATGTCCAGGTTACCCTTAGAGATGTAACTTAAAAACAATTAGTTATATAGAGTTAATTACTTCCTTTAGAAAATTTCTCTCTTCAATTTTACGCAAAACTTCTCACAAACTGTTTGTAAAAATAGCCTAATGTTGTAGTGACAGACAAAAGCATTTAGTTGACACCACCCGCTGCCAACTCTTCAGCTACTCTTTAACAACGAATAGTGTGACTGGTAGTGCCTTTATAACGCCCTAACAACTAAAAGAGCGAGACGTTCGGTGGCTGGATTCGATTTCAAGACCCGCAGATTACGAATCAATCATCCAACCTAACCACCGGACTAGGCCAGGCCCGAACAAGGAAAATACTTTAATCTCCGATGACAGATCTATTACATAAATTTCGAAATAAATACTATATTGATTTTATCACTTGGTTGTCGTTGTGAAATGAATTCATTTCTAAAATAATTTTATTCTTGTGTATAAAACAGATTATCCACACTATTTTTCCAAATACTTTTGGACAGATAAAAACAGCTTCCAGGCCTTGTTTCTAACTGTAATATAGAGTCAACAGAAAAAAAAATTGTACACTCTTAACCCGATTACATCCAATAAAACAAATACACTTGCTGTTCCCAGAGTCATCAAACTTCTAACTGTAATATAGAGTTAAAACTTTGCCCGTGAGAAACTACGTTTTGTAAAGCGTTTATGATATATTTCTTATTTGTTATCAGTTTACAATTTATGGTAATCAAAGAAGTAAACGTTTCTTAGCTAAATGAACATACGTTTTATTATTATCACACATACCTGTTAGCAACTACCACACAAACCAGAGACTAGAGTAGAGAATGATTTATCAGAAGTAAACTTCATTTGGTTGGCTTCAAAAGCTAGTTACAGCTAGATAAAGGGCAGGACATCAAACGCTAGTTACAGCTAGATAAAGAGCAGGACCTCAAACGCTAGTTACAGCTAGATAAAGAGCAGGACATCAAACGTTAGTTACAGCTAGATAAAGAGCAGGACCTCAAACGCTAGTTACAGCTAGATAAAGAGCAGGACATCAAACGCTAGTTACAGCTAGATAAAGAGCAGGACTTCAAACGTTAGTTACAGCTAGATAAAGAGCAGGACCTCAAACGCTAGTTACAGCTAGATAAAGGGCAGGACATCAAACGCTAGTTACAGCTAGATAAAGAGCAGGATCTCAAACGCTAGTTACAGCTAGATAAAGGGCAGGACATCAAACGCTAGTTACAGCTAGATAAAGAGCAGGACATCAAACGCTAGTTACAGCTAGATAAAGAGCAGGATCTCAAACGCTAGTTACAGCAAGATAAAGAGCAGGACCTTAAACGCTAGTTACAGCTAGATAAAGAGCAGGACCTCAAACGCTAGTTACAGCTAGATAAAGAGCAGGATCTCAAACGCTAGTTACAGCAAGATAAAGAGCAGGACCTTAAACGCTAGTTACAGCTAGATAAAGAGCAGGACATCAAACGCTAGTTACAGCTTGATAAAGAGCAGGATCTCAAACGCTAGTTACAGCTAGATAAAGAGCAGGACATCAAACGCTAGTTACAGCTAGATAAAGAGCAGGACCTTAAACGCTAGTTACAGCTAGATAAAGAGCAGGACATCAAACGCTAGTTACAGCTAGATAAAGAGCAGGATCTCAAACGCTAGTTACAGCTAGATAAAGGGCAGGACATCAAACGCTAGTTACAGCTAGATAAAGAGCAGGACATCAATCGCTAGTTACAGCTAGATAAAGAGCAGGATCTCAAACGCTAGTTACAGCTAGATAAAGAGCAGGACCTTAAACGCTAGTTACAGCTAGATAAAGAGCAGGACCTCAAACGCTAGTTACAGCTAGATAAAGAGCAGGATCTGAAACGCTTGTTACAGCTAGATAAAGAGCAGGACCTTAAACGCTAGTTACAGCTAGATAAAGAGCAGGATCTCAAACGCTAGTTACAGCTAGATAAAGAGCAGGATCTCAAACGCTAGTTACAGCTAGATAAAGGGCAGGACATCAAACGCTAGTTACAGCTAGATAAAGAGCAGGACATCAAACGCTAGTTACAGCTAGATATAGAGCAGGATCTCAAACGCTAGTTACAGCTAGATAAAGAGCAGGACCTTAAACGCTAGTTACAGCTAGATAAAGAGCAGGACCTCAAACGCTAGTTACAGCTAGATAAAGAGCAGGACCTTAAACGCTAGTTACAGCTAGATAAAGAGCAGGACATCAAACGCTAGTTACAGCTAGATAAAGAGCAGGACATCAAACGCTAGTTACAGCTAGATAAAGAGCAGTTTTATTTGTGAAGAATGATAACTTGCATTAAAATATTGTTGGTGAACATGGATATACATCTGTTTGCACACAAACAACAAATGTTGAACGATTTACTACGATATTCAACGAATCCAATTCCCCATTCGTTTTTATTTACACGAGGGCGATAAAACAGTCGTACTTAATTATCCATTCTTATCTCTCAAATAGAGAGATAAGAGTTTATAGAGTTTAGAAGTTTAATTTACTGACTGTCCATTATTTTCTCTGAAATAAAGAACAAAAATTTAGACTAAATTAACTGTCTATTCTCATCTCACGAATACTGAAAGAATATATTATAGACCTAACTAACTGTCCCTTCTTAGTTTGTAAATACAGGACAAAGAGACTAAAGTCTAATTACTTAACTACGCATAGATGAAAAGCAATAAATGCTTCAATAACAGTTAAATAAAATTCTATGTTTTTTTTTTAAATCTAGTGGATGTTATAAACGTATTTGCTGCTTACACTCAGTATTTAAGCAATAAATATACTGAAATCACACAGTCATTCACTTCGTTGAATACAACCCAAACTAATCTTACAAGATTACACGTTCATTTGTGGTTAACGTTCGTGAAAACTGTAAGCCTTAACGACTTCCAAAGCTAGTTAAAAAGGGTGATTCAAAATATATAAAAACATTCTTAACAAATCCAGAAAAGTTGTATTTTTTCGGCACTGAAGATTGTTATTAGCACAATACTAATATGAATGTGAACTATTCAAGCGAAAAAATGTTATACAAGAAGTCTAGTTCCAGTTTGGTACTGCTTTAAAACTGCCTCAGACCTTCCAAAATATAAAATAACAGTTCACCTTCATCCATTTTTCGAAGAAATAGATATACTTACCTTAACGTAACCCGTGGGAAATCGTTCATTTGACAGTCTAGTCCAGGTTACTTTTTTTATCCTTTCATGAGAAAAACAAAATATCTACAGTGCTCGATCTCTCTTCTGCTGTCTGGCTTTGTCTTAATCACAAAACATGAATGTTAATGACACTTGACTACGTATAGGTCAAAAAATATTATATTTCACTGGATGTTAGTTTGATTTGTTACATGTACAAAAGTTAGAACAGTTTGGTTTTATTACACTGAGGAAATAAAAAAAAAAGACACTCATCTTGGCATGAAATAGTTGGGATTACAAGTTTTACGAAAAAATCTAACACTTATAAGCTTTTAAGGAGGTGTTCGAAGCTTTATATTAACTAAGAACACAAATCCAGAGGAAACATTAACTTGTGTCGCAATGTCTATAACATACGGAAATCATCAACGTAGTCAACTTTGGCGAATATTTTTATGTAAGGCCTAACTCGTACAAATGCAGATGAATTGTGCTTTAATTGCCATCTGTTGGTTAGCTTGTGAAACATTAAATTATTATAAATTATTTAAAATTGAATATACAAATTATTTCCTGAATAAACAATCTAAAAGAGATTCTAGAAATTTTTGTATGTACTAATCCATATAATTTTTGTAGAGTGTATGTGTGTTTTTTTTATAATAAAGCCACATTGGGCTCTCTGCCAAGCCCACCGCGGGAATCGAACCGTTGATATTGTAAATCCGTAGACATACCGCTATACTATCGTGAAGCAATTCTTATAGATCTTAGAGCACAAATGCTATGTTAATTCAGGTGATAGGAAAGCCGGGGGAATATAATGTTGTGAGGTTATTATAATACACTAACAAAGGCTAGAAATTCGAAGAGCACTTAAATATTACATTATAAACAAAATATAGGGTTGAAATTACTATAAAGTTTTTTAAAATATATAAAACATCAAAGTAATAGTTTATATTCATTAAAATAAACAGTTCCTTAAAGGTAAGACTAATTTCACAATTTACATTGATATTAACTATAAAACGTTTATTTCTCCATGAGTTATCGTATATTATATGAAACATAATTAATTTTATAATGCAAGGGAAACAAATTAGGTGATAACGACAGTAATAATTATGAAATTGTAAATGCATGCATAATTCAATATATTAACCACTAATTAAACAATTTTAATTAAAGATAAAACCAGAATATTAGAGACAGAAGTACAAAGTTTCGCCAAATTTACTTGTTGGAATATGGTAATTTTTACCTGATTAAAAGCTGAATTTTCTTTATTTTTAATTTTGTATTAATCTTCTTCACGTCCATCCCTTTTCTGCCTTTAAGGTATCTCAGATACTTCCACAAATTTCACTTTAAACAATCTACCTAAATACTCATCGATGTT
Source organism: Carcinoscorpius rotundicauda (assembly GCA_011833715.1). Lineage (NCBI taxonomy): Eukaryota > Metazoa > Arthropoda > Merostomata > Xiphosura > Limulidae > Carcinoscorpius > Carcinoscorpius rotundicauda. The sequence continues at coordinate 145,515,605 of CM022393.1, forward strand.
AGATTGGATTTAAATTAATTTTGCAAAACAATTTAAATGTTAAGTCTTCCTAATTACGTTACAACATTTCCAACTGAAGTTATAGTAGGCCTGGCATGGTCTAGCGCGTTAAAGGCGTGCGCTTCCTAATCTGAGGGTCACGGGTTCGCGCCTGAGTCGTGCCAAAAACATGCTCGCCCTCCCAGTCGTGAGGGCGTTATAATGTAACGGCCAATCCCACTATTCGTTAGTATAAGAGTAGCCCAAGAGTTGGCGGTGGGTGGTGATGACTAGCTGTCTTCCCTCTAGTCTTACACTGCAAACTTAAGGACGGCTAGCACAGATAGTCCTCGAGGAGATTTGTGCGAAATTCCAAAAAAAAAATATATAAAACCGAAGTTATAGTGTATTTAGTTAATTTTTTGTACACGTTACTGCCATCTAACCTGTTTTGTGTTATAACTTATCTCGAACAACTCTCCAATTTATTATGTCAAGGTTACATGTTATGCTTTTAAACAGCCGGAAATTTTAATTTAGAGGTTAATTAAATGTTGGCATGTGTCATATTTATGATATTTGCCAACAAGATTGGTAAACACAGTTTTCTGTCTTAACGTAAATATATTTCAATATACAAATAACAATCCAATTTATAATAATAGTTATTACAAATAATGATTTATATAGAAAAGTTTTACAAACAATATTAAATCTTCTATCTAGTCTTGAACTGAATATTTTATCGACGGTTCACAAAGAACGAATTATTTCAATGTTGATACCAGTATAGTTCACTTAACAAATAGGGTATCTGTTGTTGATCATAAGTGAGTTTTTTCCCAGACTAAGATACGCAGCGTCCTCGTAGAAATATTAACGTCTAAAGTTAAATGATTCGTAATGTTCGAAATATCTGCACTTTCCCTATTAATAAGCGTTACGCCCCCCGCTAGTACAGCGGTATGTCTACGGATTTACAACGCTAAAATCAGGGGTTTGATTCCCCTCGGTTGGCTCAGCAGATAGCCCAATGTTGCTTTGCTATAAGAAAACACACACACACACTAATAAGCATTAATCACAACTATAGCTTTTGAGCCTTATAATATACTAACTGCAACAAACCAGCAATATTAAACTGTCTCTCCTCGTACTGCGATTCATAAAATTTAAGGCAAGATTCTTGAAAGTTTAGTTGGCAACAATACCAGCATTTACATACAGACATAGTACACTGTTGATTCTCACGACTCGAGAAACTTCTATAAATTTAGAGAATAAGGCGGGAATTTTGCAAAACACATTTAACACTATAATTTGCATCCGTTTGTGAGTACATATTAAGCTGAAACAAACATAGACGTTGAAATAAATATACGTTAGTAAGTCCATTACACGTGACTCTATCGTAAGCCAAATATTCCTATTTCTAAATGCAGACCATTAAAGGTAAATTTTTAGATGGTTTGTTTTGATTTGTTTTTATTTTGTGCAAAGATACTCGAGGACCAAGATATTGCCAAGTCTTGGGTTACTTTATTTTTTAGAATTTACCGTTACATTACGACGCTCTTATGGTGAGCATATGTGGTAGCAAGAATTTGAACCCTCGATCAGCAAATTGCAAGTAAGTACAGCTTACTAAACACCAGGCTTTGCCACGCCTAAACAGTTAGTAAGAGTATCAAAGATATGCTGTAAACACTACCAAGCCTTGCTAAAACAAAACTGAACAAAGAAACTTATATATTTAATCGGTTTAAGTGAGATATTAAAGAACTGCGCAATATTTGGCACATTCACCCTAGGTAACACGGTTTATAATATCCCTAATTCATTACATAGCTCCTTTTAAATAGCTCTCTGTTCAACATAGACCCTTCCAAAATAAATATCTTTAAGTATGCATATTAAATACCAACTATATGGCTTCTCTAATAAACCATGTATATAATCAAAAATAGCATCCTTCAATTTGAGCTGCTGCCATCTAGTGATTTACAGTAAAAGCATGTTTACCTCTTTCTTGTTAAGGATGTCATATAGTATTATTTCCTCTTCGTACACATTTGCTATGCAATGTAAACAGTAACTCAAAACCCACTGTGAGGAAACAATAACTTTTTCACCAGTTTCTGGAAAATCTTTGCACTCACATATTAAAAAAAAACTAAAATATGTGTACAACAAACTGTTTTAAATTCAAGTCGAAGTATGTTAAATCGCAGTAAAAGTTATTCGATAGATCTTGTCAGATATAAAAGAGAGTTTAGTATAGATAGCATTATTAATTAACTCAATTTATATTTGTAATTGATTGATGTCGCGTCTATCTAATGCTGTATTTGCAATCCACTGATGTCAGACTATGAATATTTCTAGAAGGCCTAACTGACTAATAAATGCGACCAAACGAGAGGAAATGGAGTAGAATTAAAGTCACGCGAAAGAGTTTGTTTTTTTTTATTTCAGGCAAAGTTAGACAAGGGTTATCCGTGCTAGCCGTCTCTAATTTAGCAGTGTAAGACTAGAGGAAAGGCAACTAGTCATCACCATCCATCGCCAACTGTTGGGCTACTCTTTTACCAACGAATAATGGGATTGACCATAACATTATAAATCCCCCACGGCTGAAAGGACGAGCATGTTTGGTGAAAGAGAAGTTTGGTCAGTTAAAAAACGTATAACCGTCGTGAGAATGCATGTTCTAACAATTGATATGTTACAGTAAGGTTAACAGTTTGGAAAAATAAAGAGAGCATTTTGTCTTAAAATGGGTGTTCTAAACTAACTGAACCAGCCTATATAAACTTTGGCTAAAAGCAGACGATTTTTGGAAGTTCAGGATACAACTGCGGTATGCACGCGACATTCCAAGTGAATTATGCGTGGATCCTATTGCAATAAGAATACAGAAAAATAATTTGGCTTATCAACTGAATTCTAAGATAATTAAATTGACCTAACTGAAATTTCAAAATGAAAAAGATAGCATTATAGTGTTTAAGATGCAACGATGATCTCCATAGTTTAAACTTCTTTTGTGTATACACTTCAATTATTTTGAATATTTTTAAAACAAGTGATGTTCGTTTGGTATCGAAGTCTTGATATCAGGTAAACTAGTTTCGTCACATTTATAAGTTCTCTTCAGGTTCACACTGTTTCCTGTCAGTGGCGGGAATATTGGTCAACAACGACTACAAGATTTGGACGCTAATCACTCCCTTAAAGCCTTGGACCTCCCATGACCTAGGAAGGTGTTGAAATTAAAAAAAGAATCTTAGTTAAATAACATTCGACGAGTCACCTTCTTTACCTAGCTGTTCTGTAAAAAAATCATGCTAGTTTACTGTCAATGTAACTTCCAGAATTTCGTATGAGGTAATATGACCGGTTTTGTTTCGTTCAGAAACTCGCGTGTCAATAGTTCTTTTTGTTTCATCTACATAATATTTATTTCGGATTTGTACTATCCGAAATTATTTTTAACTGTTCAAATATTTACGAAAATAACATGAATGATGGCATAGATTACAGTTGTGCTCTCATTTTTCTTTTGAATATGTTACGACAGACAACATCTGAAAAATTTTTAGCTTTATTTGTAAAGTTAGGTTATTAAAGTAATTTACATTATAACACGTCATCACACAAAACTTTTCTTTTTATAAATTCACAGAATAGTGAAAAAGCTTGGTAATTTTAATCAGCCTTCACAATGACATCTTCATTACAAATACTTTCCGATCAATCATCCCTTTACTTTTTGGACAAAATAAGCTAAATTTAACATATATTTAAAAATTAATTTAAGATTCTCGATCAGAGATGTCGCCTCAGAACTGTTGATATTACGACACTCGTTTAATAACATAAAATGTAATTTGAAAGCATTTTGACGGATGGGAAAATTCTATCTGCACATACAAAATTAGGAAAAGCTCACAGATGGATAGAAATTCACAATAGTCGAACGTAATTACATACACACACACAAATTACACTTTAAGGGATAATTTACTTTAAACTTTAACGATATTTAGAGCAAGAGTTCTTTAAACACATTTTTTCCCGTCTTACAGTAAGAATTATTGAACTAGAGGACAAATATTGTTTTAGACAATATAGAATCTGTGTTCAGTTTAAACAAATAGGGTTGAATGAGTTGCTGTCGGATGTTAACGAAACAATATATTTGAATGAGATTAAAATACACGAATAATTATGGGTGGCTTTAATTTGAGTTTTATTTTGGACCAGAGGACCATCAAGATGAACCAAAAGACTCCATGTTGTACCTACACTTTAAGCTGCAACATATGTATTTACTTGAACATTTTGGCAGTAACCTACGTACTGGTAAGCCTGGTTTATATGTAATAAAATATTTAGAAGAATCTTTACTGTAATAATATCCGAATAAAGTTCAACAGCTCTGATGGTTTTTTCTATTGACCCACGTAGAATTTAAAAGTTATTGATCTTTTACAGTAGAAAATTTAAGCAACAATTCTACAATAAAGAGAGTATCTGATAACCATTGTACTGAGAACAAAATATAATTAGCTTTTAGTCTTTCTAGAAATGATATATACCATAGAATGGTAACAATTAAAAATACATCCTCTTAAACTTCTGGATAGGGCAGTTACACACGTCAAGAAGTAAAATGTCTAAACTACTTCAAGCTTTTATTTCTAAAGCCCAGAAATGTTGGAATAATGATATATAAAAATTGAGCCACTAATAAAAAGTTTAGATAAAAACAATTTTATTAATTTGAAGTTAATGTTCGTCTTAAGTTCCAAAACTAACTAAATACATATACTGTAACAGAATCTATACAATGTATATTATCTCACCACACTTCAGGTGAATTAATACAATACATACATTTTTTTTACATGTCATGTACAAAGTGTTACATTACAATATGTACATATATATAGACATGAAACTTGACATTGGTTCACACACCATAATTTCTACATGTCACTTTCCTTAAACAAGGAGGGTACACACTTGATATCTCTGTATACACAACCATTAAGTCTCCAATTTATTCTCCCCCTTTACAAACACATCTAACAAATCATCATTAAAATACCAAACTGACTCGGTCTTCCACCATCACAACTGGTTTTACATTCACAATAATTTTTTTTATAAAAATGAAAATGTACAGCTGAGTGTTAAAACTAATTTTCACTATCACAGGACTATGGTAAACAGTCCCATAGTATTTGTTTGGTGCTTTCTGTGAGGTTGTCTGGAAATCTAATGTTGAAGTTAATTATCATGTCTCCTCTTCTAGATGGTTCTTTAGGATAAGGAAGCCCCTGACCCTGAATCCTCTGGATCGACTGTGGCTTGATGACTCCTTCTATTCTAAGTGAAATTTTATCTCCTTTCAAAGTTGGGACTTGAATCTTTGTTCCACACATTGACTGAAATAAAAAACAGGATAAAAACTTTGTTTAATGCTCGTGTAAAATATAACCACACACAGAAACAAGTAACAAGGAAACGTCCCATTTATATAAGTTAACAAATGCTCATATTTTCAATTATATGAAATCTAAGGCTTTCTTAGAAGTCTGTTTCAAAACAAATGTTTAACCCTAATGATTTTGGTGTCAGACATCAACAAGTTAAAATTTTTGTTTTTCAAAATTACTGTTGTAACAGTAACCCTAATCCACTGTCCAAAGAACAAGTTAAACCTGGACATAAAAAAAACAAATATGACAAAATTTTGTCCAGTCCACCACAAATAAAAGCTTAATATGCTTACAATTTCTTACAATGTGTATAACATTATATTAATACAGTAATACTTACCTCCCTTAGTGTTATGTTTGCTGTGTATTTGATATCACTGCCATCTCTCTTAAAGACTGAGTGAGGTTTGTCCCTGATGATGAACACAATATCTGCAGGAATGGTTCCCGGGATCTGATCGCCTTCCTTCTGGAAAGTTATTTTTGTTCCCGCTTTCCACCCAGGTTTCACATTGATTGTTAAAACCTTTTCTTCACGGCGAGTGCTTCTGTCCGGATTCATGACTTTACGACTAATTTTCATTTTCTTTGTGCACCCTCGCATAACTTCTTCAAGAGATACGTACAAATCATACTCAACTGGGTCCTGTTTATGAGTCTTTGCTCTGCCCATGTGGGGACTACTGGCTGAAAAACTCTGTGACCTAAAGGCATTTCCCCTTCCACCTCCAAGGTTCATGAATGGGTCATCAGTCTCCATATTATCTTGCATAAAATACATTCCTTGACCACCACTCTGTCCTAACCCACCCATATTAAAGAAGCTTTCGAATGGATTATCCGTTCCAAAGAACTCGGTAAAGGTAGCTCTTGGGTCACCATGGAAAGTGTAGGAGAACTGTTGTCCATTGCCACTAAATCCACCTCCACCACCACCACATGGTGTTCCACCCTTTAGACCTTCTTCACCATAATGGTCATATATCTCCCTTTTCTTCTTATCAGATAGAACTTCATATGCCTCAGCAACTGATTTAAATTTTTCTTCTGCCTCTATAGACTTGTTTTTATCTGGATGATACTTTAGGGCTAATTTACGGTAAGCCTTTTTAATTTCATCTTCAGAAGCGTTTTTGCCGATACCAAGGATGTTGTAGTAATCTTTACCCATTTTCAACTGAAATGAACAAAGCAACGTTTAAAATAACTACATACAGATTTGTATGTAAACAGTTTACTCACCAAAATTTGCTACGAATTCAGTTAACATTGTTACTTTAAAACAACGCATCAACTGCAATTTCCCTGCGAACTTTAATTTACAGTTAGTATTCAACTTGCAATACAAAATAGCACAACATCATGATACATGTCAATAAGGATTTATTACTAGTACTAGAGTTTCTGTACCCTTTAGTTTTACTTCAGGGTAAATCACACAAGCATGCATTTAACTAAGCTTGAAAATAGATGTAGACAGTACGCGATGCAGTAAAGTGACACAAAATTGTAGTCTGATGGTTCATGATTAGTATTAAGTTAATATTTATATTCATAATATAATATAAAAGTAAATATGAATTACCAAGTACTATTTTTCATCTTTAATTCAAATTACATACCTTACGTTATACAAGTTATCTCTCACTGCTAACCTACAGTGTCGGTTAAATGCTCGGTAAGACACTTGCTTAGTAAGCCTAAATCCACAATACGATTTACTCAAATCAAACTGTCCAAGAATCTGGAAACTTGTTACTATACAAATTTCGTTTGCACTAGTGTGTAAAACTCACTTGTGTCACTTTCACTCACCAAACTACCTTGTTTACACCGTAATTGTAAATTTCGCAATATGCAACATACAATATCTATTCTGCCTACGTAATTCCGTTTATCCCGCTATAAATACCCTTACAGAAAGCCGTAGAACTTTCGTGAACAATCGACACTTATCACGTGCCTAATGACAGCCAATAGGAAGTGTATATATCTACTAGATTAGATAAATTTATTTCTATCCGTGTATAAATTGATTCTGTCATAACTATCACAAATATAATTCTTAAATATAATTTATGATAGTATTATTCAAAAAAATCCATCAAGCAAATTACACATGCGAATAACAACATAGAGTTCGGTAGTAGTCAGTTCAATATCACATACTCTCGTTCTCATACTTCATCGCTAGCAAATGCTTTACTTTCCAGTACCGTTTTTCATTGGAGTGCTTTAAAGATAGTTCTGAATCGTAGATACAAAGAGGCAACGCAGAGAAGCATGTATAGAACGAAGTTGTTAGGCTAATAATTATTGATAGTAACGCCTGGAACCATCTAGAATTCTCTAATGCGTGCATCATATCCGTCATGTACGTGTGTGTGAAAAACGAAACGGTTAAATTACACATCTAAACCTGACCAAAGACGTGTATAAATTGTAGTTAGCAAAGTATTTTATATTATTATAGACGTGTGTTTCAATTTGTTTAGTTCTCTTTTATAAAGGTTGGTTACTGCCTCTTTTTGTTCAATATAAACTACGAAAATCACAAGTTCAACAGTAAATTGTTTCACATCCGGTAATTTCAATTCCTGTAAACGATATCTCGGTCATTCTAACATGAATGTTAACCAATATTTCTAAGACTTTTTTTTCATTCTGACCCAATTTTTAAACACTGCACTTGTTCTAACTTTCCATAACTTTACAGGCTTTTCACGAACCACCTGATGAGCTGTAAGCAAAATTTTGAATAATTTATAACACTATGTAATAAAATATTTACTTGTTCTTGGGCAGAAAGTGTTATTTCTCAATTGCTTATGCCTGAAGTAAATGGAAAGGACCTGTTTTACTCCTCAAAGTTTGATTTTGTAACCTGGGTAATGAAATTTTCAAATTTACCTATTTTGCAGAACATTCCAGGTAGATTCAGTGCTGAGTAGCTGATAAAGAATTTTCTAGAACTGCCCATAGTAATAGGAACTCACCACTTCAAGGTTGTTCTGATTTTATCAGAGGTGACCTTAAGAAGTTTCAAACATTCTCCACACGCATTCTGCTATGTATTTGGCCAATTTATCAAGACAAGAACGAAAAAAGTACTCTCTGATAGCATATGCTAAAAAGTATGAGGCCTAAAAGGCAAATTTCGGCATATTTGTCGGTGATTAAGACAGACGCTGGGCACCTCATTTTACCCGCGAGCACTGCAAAAAAAACTCCAGAAGGTAATACGGACAATTTTTGCTTGCTTGAATAGTAAGATTTTATATTATATAAATTTTAGACCTTTTAAAATTTAAATATATTTTAATTTTTTTGTAATTTCCAAAAGTATTGAAAAATATCACAAAGAATATTTTGCATGAAACTCTTGCACATTAGTTGTGTATGAAATTAATTTATATTCTTCATAAAATTTTACTTTGCAGGATGGTACAGAGAAGAAAAGAGAGCCATGAAATTCACTATTCCAAGAATTTGGCGTGAACACACTGACCACTCGAGAAATTGCTGCTTCTGCATGGTGGACCCTTTAAAACGTTGGGCTGGCAAGAATGCATCTACTATCATGTATCTGGACCTTCCATCATCCATTGCCCCAGTACCACACTGCCCTGACTCCCTATACCCACTCCTCCAGAGAGAAAGCAGCCATCCTCAGAAAAGAGCAGCAAATCGGAAGAGGAGGTAGACATTGAAAATCCAGATTACAATTCCAGAGGTGCAGCTGGTGAGAGAAACCTATACTACCCCAACCAAAGAAACCTCAATGACTTGATCAGAGATCTTGGTCTAACAAAGTTGAATACCAAGCTTTTGACGTCTAGGCTCAAGGAGTGGGATTTGTTATATTAAAGTGTAAATCTTGATTCATATGTTGTTTTATTCAGACCTTGTGTAAATTAAAATGTGCAAATTTGTCCGTTTTTACATAGAAAATAGGTTAATTTTTAAATTTCATTATCCAGGTCGCAGAAGCAAAGTTTGAAGGGAATAATGACCATTTTTTGTACTTTTACAACATAAGCAATAAAGAAATAACACATACTATCCAGGAACAAAATTTGTGTAATTAAAAAAATAATGTGATAACTTTCCAATTTTATTTTTATTTATCTTGTTTCCTCACAACTGGGCAAAATATTACTTTATATGGTAGCTAACTATACATTTGCAATGATAAAAAATATTGCTCTGGCTAATTGCTTGAGATTTTCAAGTTAAACTTAAGTTGGAGATTGTCATTGTCTGAAAATATAGTGAGCATTTTGTTTTTAATGTAATCAAATTACCTATATATATAATAATAATACATAGGAATGGGCAAATATATGCCAAGACTGAGACACAACCCCATCAAGTTAATATAAAGTTTTACCAGTGTAAAAACAATATTTTAAAATAAAACATATGTTCCAAAACATCAATTTAGATAAATGTTTGTGTATGAGAAATTAGTCATTCTATGAATTCACATAATAAAGGTGATTTATCAATGCCATTATTATCTTTGCAGTATTTAATTTAGTATTCTTCAAAAGGTTTGGATGTGATACACCAAGATGTTTTTGCTGTAGACTGTTTAATCTGTGTGCATTTTTGTGCAATCAGCAGTAAAGGTTTTAAACTGTTGTTTGGACTCAGTCTTTACTGCTTAAAATGTGTTTTGACCAAAAGCCCCAACAGGGTTTGTGCAATCACTGTTATGAACCATAATTATAGTTCATGATTAAAATGACCATGTACTCCAAAACTCTTTCAAAGTTGTTTTATATACTCAACTATTCACCACCACCCTACATTTTCTGTAATGAACTGTAATCGCTCAAGGCTACTGTTGTCTTAAGAATTTACCCTGCAAACAGAGTATGTCTTGAATATGACAACTATTACAAAGCCCATGACCCATATTTAAACAAAGTAGCATAAATGTTATTGTTATAACATTGTTAATAAGAAAATATTTGTGCTTGCAAGCTTAAGAGAAGCAGTTGTAATGTTAGGGAGAGGTTCCTGATTCACATCCTGTCAGTTACATTCTTTTTCATTTAAAATTTCATTAGTTAAATATATGACATTTATTATTACAATATGATATTATTAATATTTTATGGTTTCATTACAAACATTCTATAAATCTGTGATAGCTCTAATTTGATCTTTTTACCTGTTATAATCCCTTGATGTGGATTCCTGTGCATGGTGAGGGGACCTACCAGGGAAGGTTCTGTTCTTTCAGTTTGCTTCCTCTGGAATCTAAATATCCACCCATGTGTTTGCCATATGTGGTGACCTGTGAAGGGGAGGAGAGGATCCTGGTGGTTGAGGGGTTCAACCCTAACATGCCACTTTGGCCTTGAATTCCTGTAGATGGGCAGCCTTTGGCTGGTCTAGTTGGGCTAGAGTCAACCAAGTACCAGTGTTGGAAGTTCTCAATGGGTGTTGTGGACATTTTGTCTGATGCTGATGTTTGGGTATAGCGCTTACAAATCCCTGGCATTTTTTCAGTGTCCTTGCATGGCATTGCAGTGCATCCCCTCGTAAGGCTCCATGGTGGGTGGGTACCAAAATTTTCCTTTTTTCCTATGGATCCTCCTACAAAAATTTAAATAAAATAGAGAAATAACAGTCAATAGGTGAATGACCACATCTTGAAGACTCTGAGCAGCAATTTTTAACATCTGTAACACACGTACATCATTTTCTTATATTACATTCTTTTTTAGAAAATCCTTTCAGGCAATGGTCCCCCTTTTTTTTATTATTCAGAAGAGACTTGCTGGCTTTCCAAAGTCAGTAAAGAAGCTTTGATTTGGAGATATATTGGTTGAAACATCCACATCTCAACACAGTGAACTCTTTTTGAATTCAAAGGTAATTTGGAATATACCTATTGAGGTTACCCCTCATGCTACCTTGAATTCATCAAGAGGAGTTATTGTTGAGAAGGATTTGAAGAATGTCCTCAAGTCAGAAATTCTTGCAGATTTCTCCACTCAAGGAGTTTCTGCAGTGAGGCACATTTCCACTTGCAAAGATGGAGTTATACTGCTGACAAATATCCTCATTTTGACATTTACATCACCACGTGCACCTGCCACCATCAAGGCATTTTATCTAATTTGTATGGTACGTCTGTACATTCCAAATCCTCTCCGATGTTTCCAGTGTCAGAGGTTCGGCCACTCAAAGACTTCATGTTGTGGTTTCCTGAGATGTGCTTGTTGTGGTGGCAAAGACCACGATGCCTATGAGTGTGACACAGACACAAATTGTGTCAACTGCAATGGTTCCCACCCTTCCTACTTTCATTCTTGCCCAAAATAGTTGGAGGAAAAAGAGGTGCAGCATTTGAAAACGACTCATAACAGTGTGCTTCCAAAAGAATTGTTTTGAAAACAAATGAAAAGCCTTTTAACCTCTATGGTTAAAAAGGTTGATGAATCGACTTCCACACCCATCTCTGTTCCTCCCATACATTCCAACAAACCTCAAGATCCACATCCTTCAGTTTCAGATACAAGCATTTCTTCTGATACATTTTTTTCTCCCACCCCAAGATGCAAAACAATCATTTGTTCACATCCTCAGTTACTGGAATCCCCTTCCAACAACAGTTGACCAAGGGCAGAATCCATAGAGGTCGATAGACCTCCTCTAAATAAGGACAGTAAGGAAAAAAGACATGGTCGTAAACAGAAGGGTTCTCCAGCCACTTTTCCTACCTGTCATTAAAAATAGCCACCTTGATACAATGGAACTGTCAAGGTTATCAAAATACTGATTGCTTCCTACCATCATGTATGTCTTTCCTTACAAGAAACATTTCTAAAACCTGCTGATACAGTCACCTTTCAGTGGTTTTCTTTGTACAGAAATGACAGTCTGTGTGATGGACAAGTGCATAAAGGGGTTGCACTGTTGGTTGGTCAGCATGTGCCCACCATGTATGTCTTTGTCACTCACCACGCCCTTGGAGGCCATAGCCATCCATGTTTCCTTAGGTCATACCACCACTGTTTGTTCTCTGTACCTGTCCCCTGGAGCATCAACCTTGATGCTCTCATTGAACAGTTGTTGTCTCCCTTTCTAATCCTGAGGGACTTTAATGGACATCATCCCCTGTGGGGAAGTGGTGTTATTTATAAGAGGGGTTACTCTGTACAGTGTATGCTCTCTGATCACAATCTTTTTCTTTTCAATACTGATTCTTCAACTTATTTTCATGCACCTAGTCAGTCCTTTATTGTTATTGATCTCTCAGTTTGCTCCCATTTTTCATGGAGGGTTGAAAATAATTCACTAAGCAGTGATCATTTTCGTATACATTTGAGAGAGAGTGGCTGTAGTCAATGCCACTCGACCCTCGTGCCTCGGTAGAAGCTGAATCGGGCAGACTGGTCCACTTTCACTGCTCTCGCAGAACTTGATCCTGCCATTAACAGACAACTGTGTGGAGCGGTAACTACCTGTATTATACAAGCAGCTGCTCAGTGTATTCCTAAAACCTCAACACGTTTTCCATAATATCTTCGTCCATGGTGGAATCCTGTTTGCCACTTGGCACGGAAGGCTCAAAAACAGGCTTGGAATGCTTTCTGTAGATATCTCACACTTTTGAACTGCATCACTTTCCAATGGGCCCATGAACATGCTAGGTGGGTAAGACATCAAAGCCAGAAGGAATCTTGGATTAAGTTCACAACTAGCATATCTTCTACTACCAGTTCCAAGGTCATATGGGACAGGATTCAAAAGGTCAGTGGGCACTACAATTCTGTCCCCCTCTCGATCTTACTCTCTGATGGCCAAGAGGTAGCTGATGTTTCTAGGTGAAAGCTTTTGCCGGGTATCTAGCACTTATGCTTTTTCCTCCACCTTCTTGGTCATCAAGACTCAGGCAGAGCATTCACCTCTTTCCTTTCAAACTGACTGTCTCTTTGACTTTAATTGTCCCTTTAAACTGGTGGAACTGAAAAAGGCCCTTCATTGGTCTTGCAGTACATCTGTTGGACCTGATGATGTACACTATGACATGCTGTGATATCTCTCTCCTGCTTCTCTTGATATTCTTCTAACTGTTTTTAACTGGATCTGGCAGGAAAATGTTTTTCCTGGTGCCTGGTGCCAAGCTATTATCTTATTCTTCTCTAAGTCTGGGAAAGATTGCAAGATTCCTTCAAACTACCATTCAATTGCTTTGATGAGCAGTCTCTGTAGGACCTTAGAGGATTGTTAATGCTCATCTTGTTTGGTTCCTTGAATCAAACAACCTCTTTTCACCAACCCAGTGTGGGTTCTGATAACAGCACTTCACCATGGACCACCTAATTTGACTTGAAACATCAATCAGAGAAGCCTTTCTCAAATGCCAACATCTTGTATCAATATTCTTCGACATTGAGAAGGCTTCTGACACAACATGGAGGTATGGCATTATGCAAGTCCTCCATATATATGGGTTACGTGGCCATTTACCCATGTTTATTGAAGAATTTTTAATGGACAGGAAATTCCAAGTTCGTGTGGGTTCAACACTTTCCCTTTCTTTGTACAGGAACTTTGGGTCCCTCAGGTCTGTGGTTTGAGTGTCACACTTTTTAGTATATAGATAAATACCATCACTGAGCAACACCCTCTCACTGTTGGGAATGGGCTGTATGTTGATGACTTTCACATCTCGTGTCAGTCGTTAAACATGAGATATATTGAGCAGCAACTATAAACTATCCTCTATCGTGCACCGAAGTGGACTATGGCAAACAGTTTTAGTTTTTCTCTCTGTAAAACCATTTGCGTGAACTTTTGCAGCCAACAGGGTATTCACTTTGATCCTGAACTCCGTATCGGTGAAGTTTTGCTGCCAGTGGTCCCTGAGACCAAGTTCTTGGGGCTTATTTTTGACTGTAAGCTGACTTTTATACCACACTTAAAGCAGCTATGTGTCAAATGCACAAGAGCTCTGAACATCCTCTGTGTCCTCTCTACGGCCAGTTGGGGAGCGGATCAATATTCTGTGTTCAAGATATATATCGTGCTCTTATTTGATCAAAACTCAACCATAGATCACTGGTCTGTAGCTTTGCCAGACCTTCATCCTTAAAGATACTGGACCACATTCATCATCAAGGACTTCGACTCTGCATTGGGGCTTTCCGCACCTCCTCAGTTCAGAACTTATACAAGGAATCTCATGAACCTTCTCTGCACCTTTGCCATTTGCAACTGTCTTTACTGCATTCTTTGAAACTTCATTCCTTACCAAAGCATTCCACCTGGTGATGTGTTTTCCTTCCTCAGTGGGCCATACTTTTTCAGAACAGATGACCTGCCATTACTCCTTTTGGCTTTTGCATCCTGGCACAATTGAATGAATTGATTCTGTCCTTGGATAACATTGCAGAATCCACTGGTCAGCCCATCCCACCATGGCTTATTACAGCCCCCAATTGTGACCTTTCTTTAAGTCATCTGAAATAGGTAAATACTCCCGATTGGAAGTACCGTATTTTATTTACTGAACATCTTTTGAACAATCATTCCATTCCAATTTATACAGATAGTTCCAAATCAGGTAATTCTTTGGGCCCTGCTATGGTTTGTTGCAGTTCGTTGATTGCTCATAGAATCCCCTCTACAGCTTCTGTGTTCACTGCTGAACTTTACACCATTTCTCTTGCTCTGGATCATATTGAAGCTGAACAGTTCTCCAACTGCACTATTTATACTTACTTGCTTAGTTCTTTACTGGCCCTGGAATTGCTTCACGTTGGCTCACACCCTGTTCTCACTGATATTCAAAACCGACTGGCCCATTTTTCATTAACATCTACTTCTGTCCAGTTTTTCTGGATACTAGGCCACATTGGTATTCCTGTGAATAAGTTTGCAGACACAGCAGCTAAATTTATCTGCTCTGGCACTATCACCACTGTGCCTATTCCATACATGGACTATAGTCCTGTATTCAATCCTCGGCTCTGTGCCAGTTGACAGTTCACTTGGAGTGAGCAACACGACAACAAGCTTTTTCAAATAAAACCATATGTTGGACTTTGGCCATCTAACTTCCATAAGGTTCAGAAGGAGGAAGTTTTCTAACTAGACTACACATTGGTCACAGTTTTTTAACTCATTGTTTTCTTTTATCTGGAACTGATGCACCAGTGTGTAGTTTGTGTAACACTCGAATCACTATCAGCCACATTTTACTTTCCTGCCATCATTACGACTCTCAACGACGGCACTATTTTAAACATGTTCTGTCCCAGGGTTTGACTGTGACATTGGACAGTGTTATTGGGATGGTGACACTGTCAACCTTGATAAAGTTTTTAGTTTTTTAATGGCCATTAATCTTTTTAATCTCATTTAACTGTTGGATATTTATTCATTACACCTTTTTAATTGTAGTTTCCTTTTCAGAGTCTCAATCTCTCTAGTTCAATTTGATATTGGAAAATGGACAGAACATTAAGTAACTTGACACCAGAACTGGAAAAGCCAACTTAGGTGACTAACACTGCTGTTTGAACTACTCGTTCGTTTGTCGTCCTGACGAGTTGTTATTACAATTTTACTGCATGTCTTTTAACACTTTTATTACTTTACCTTTTGGTACTAGCCATAATGACACATAACCCAGAACCAGGACTGGAAAGACCAACTTCAGGTAACTAGCAGTGGTTCTTATACTTACCTGTTAGTCTTTCTGGCAGGTTATGATCATTATCATTCTGCTGCAAAAAGTCCTTTACAACTTTGTAGACTGGATGTCAACATTGGTTTTATGTCATTTTATGTTTTTAATTGCTGTTTTGTTTTTACCTTTTGTTTCCTTTTAGAAATTTTACTACATTTACATTACTTTTACCTTTTTCAGGACATTTGGCTACTCATTATTGCAATTTTGATATGTCTTTTAAAACTTTTATTATTTTACCTTTTGATAATGGCTGTTATGACACATAACCCGGAACCAGAACTGGAAAGGCCAACTTCAGGTGACTGATGGTAGTTCTTGTACTTACCTGTTAGTCTTCCTGGTGGGTTATGATCATTACCCTTTTGCTAGAGAAAGTCCTTTACAACTTCTCTTACTCTGCTTTCTCTCTTAACATTGTAGACTAGGTGTGAATATTGGTTTTATGCTTTTTCTGTTTTTCAATGATTTTTGTTTTACCTTGATTTCCTTTTATGTATTTTACTACATTTACTTTATTTTTACCGGACATTTGGTGCAGATAGCCTAGCTACTTTGTGCTATAAAACACTAAATCAATCAACCTATTATAACAATATTAGTATCACATTCATAATCAAAATGTTTATAAGTAAAGATCAAACAGTCTGCCTTTATCGTTAGTTAGGTTGATAACTAGAACTCCAACCTTATTAGTAAGAAACCAAGGGTCGATTTTAATTACCACAGAGTCTTTATGAGTTTTTTGCTATGGTATTAATTATTCTGATAAGGCAATATTACTAGTTTGTGGTTTTCTTATAAAATGAAATTGTATGTAGAAAAAATTGATAAAATTTAGCAATCTGAGAGAAAGATCCATTATATTATTTCAATGTTGGTTTATTTTCTTTTATAATTTGTAAATGTTCTGCATCTTACAGTAAGTTATTATTATTTTACAACTTGTACTTCACCTCTGTAAAATTATCATCCATGAACAGGGACAAGATAATTTAGGTACATGTGTTCACTGGCACCAATACGCAGGAAGCCAGATGAGGTCTTCTCTAGGATTTTCCTGGCTTTAACAAGGTGTTTGTGTCACATCCAGTGCTTATGACACCTCACCTAGACATATCTCTGAAAAAAAGAACCAAGGCCTCAATTTTAATGTGGTTAAAGGGGTCACTTCAAAGTTAATTGCACATACAAGTAAAACAGTTTTGTCCAACCATCCAGCATGTGCAGGATAACAATGTATTGTTAAGAGACAACTAGGGACCTATTGTTACACCCACTACGCCAAACTAAAACTCTTAAATAAAACAAATATTTAAAGCTAGCCCTTATCATTTATATATCTATCAAACTTTCTTTTAAACTTGCTCATATTTATTGCTTATATAATATTTGAAGACAACCCATTCCATAGGCTAACTACCGTATTTGAAAAATAAATTTTTCTTAGCTGAAGACAGTTTCTATAGTGCCTAAATCTATATTTGTAAACCCTAATTCTTACTATTAAGTATAAAAGTGTTGATACATCAACATTATGAATTCCTTTTATAATCTTAAACACGTGAAAATTCCCTCTAACTCTCCTTTTTCCAAGAAAAAATTTTAACACATTGGCTGCCCAATAACTCACCGGTGGGTCATGATAGTCATCCAGTAAGACCTGCACGACCCACTGATGAGTCATGTTGTATTTTCTTTATAAAGGGCTACTTATTGACTGAAGACATTGCTTTGAAGAAGAAAGGCCCTACTTTTGAAAGTGCTTGGGTTATAAAGGTTTCTATTTCAGTTTTATCAAGACTTCTTGGACCTACACGTTTTCAGCACATCATGATATAAGACTAGTGAGCCTAAAATTACTGGGACAATTTCTCTTACCACCATTACATATAGGAGCAACATTAGGTAATTTCCACTCTGTTGGTACTTGTCGGTATTCAAGAACTTATAAAAATTGTGACAAATGGCTCACATGTCCAGTTTGTGAACTTTAAAACCCTTGGGGAAATATTATCCGGGCTCAGGAGTCTTATCAGTCCCAATTTTATTTTAAAAACTCATCATACATCCAGTTCAACATGAACATTGTTTTCATCCATCAATAGTTCAAGACGAGGAATTCTGCTTAAATCTTCATCGATAAAAATTGAAGGAAAAACAGAATTTAATGACCTAGCAATTTCATAATCATCAGATTAAAGCCTTCCTTTGTAATCCCTCAAGTATTTTATCCATATTGTAACATTTTGTTTACCCCTAATGTACTTTTAAAAAAAGTCATTCCAGTTAATTTTTATATTTTCAGCCCAATGTTTTTCATGCATCCTTTTGATGTCCTAATTAACCGTTTTACCAACTTATTTGACCTTCTTTCATCTTGTAGATTTTCTATAATACCAGCCAATTTAAATGTCTGATGTATTTCTTTAATTTTATCTCTTATGCTCTTTGTGAGCCAACCTGGTTTATACCTGCATCTAACATTATTTATCTGTAAGGAATAGATTTGTTTTGAATATTGAACACTTTCCACATTTGCTCAGTGTTTTCAAATAGCTTAGCTGCACTTTTTACAACAGATAATTCATGTTGCTTTTCTTGAAACTTTCTTTCCTTTTAAATTTGATATCAAAACATTATTTTTCCTGATTTTGATATGAAACAATGATTGCTTGTAACTAGTTGTTGCATTGTCTCCACCTTCTCAACTATGTTAGAAGTTAATAATAACTGTAAAGTAGCATTGTTTCTGGTAGGCTTCTTGACCAATTGGTGAAAATAACCATCTTGAACAGTTTCCAGAAACCTTTCTCCCTCATGGATTAACTTGAGCATTTTTCAGTCAGTATGTCTGAAATTAAAATCACAATTATGACTTCATTAATAGTAGAAATCTTAACCTCACTGTAAAGTTTCTCACTAATATCATCCTGTGATGCAACAAATTCCTACTAAGAACTTTTTCCCTTGATGTCCATCCTCTTTCTGGTACAGTGGTAAGTCTATGAATTTACAAAGTTAAAAATCAGGGATTTGAGTCCTTTCGGTGGACACAGCAGATAGCCTGATGTGGCTTTGCTAATAAGAAAACACAAAAACCCTTGATATCCATCAACAGGATCTTAAATGGATTTAATATCCTTTATTATTATTTTAAATATTCTCAATTTCAACAGGGTGTAAGTCACTTTATATACAAATCCACTTCCCACCCTCTCTCTACTACTATGTTTGACCATACATGGCCAGGTGGTCAGGGCAGTTGACTCCTAATCTAAGGGTTGCAGGTTTAAATCCCCATCACACCAAACCAACATATTATACTGCTCCTTTCAACTGTGGAGGCATTATAATGTTATGGTGAATCCCATTATTAAATGGTAAAAGAATAGCCAAAGAGATTGTTGTGAGTGGTAATGAGTAGGTGCTTTCCCTGTAGTCTTACACTGCTAAATTAGGAATGGTTAATGCAGATAGCCCTAGTGTAGCTGATGAGTGAAATTTAAAAACAAACAACCCACTCTGTTGCTATTAAATAATCTGTAACCATGTATTCAAAATAATTTACTGTCATCAAAATCATTAACATTTAATCATGTTTCAGTTATTCCTAACCTATCAAAGTCTTCTATTCCTGCAAGTACCCTAAATAATTATTTTATTTCTTATATCTCTACCATTACAACAGTAATAATGAAGCCTATTTTCATAGCTATTAGGCCTGGCATGACCAGGTGGTTAGGTACTCCATTCTTAATCTTAGGGTCGCGGGTTCGAATCCCCGCCATACCAAACAACTTGGTGGTGTTCTAATGTGATGGTCAATCCCACTATTCATTGGTAAAAGAGTAGCCCAAGAGTCTTTGGTGGGTGGTGATAACTAGCTTCCTTTCCTTTAATCTCAAACTGCTAAATTAGGGGCGCATAACCCTCGTGTACCTTTGCGCGAAATTCAAAAACGAAATAAACTGATAACTATTATATTTTTTCCGATGCTGAACTTTCCTCTGCATTTCATTTTTTTTATTTAATTTATCTTTGCCTTTATCACCATCTAGTCCTAGATTAAATTTCCCCGACAGCTAAGGTAATAGCCCTTGCAAACATGCCAAACACCTTCCGATTACGTGTAAACCATAGCCTTCAACCTCCAAACTCTACATACAAATACAACATCCTCACTACTGATTTCCTAAAAAGAGCATTGTAGTCCGGAATTCCCAAATAAAAACCATTCATTCCACTTATCGTACCTAACAAACTGTGAATGCTTAATCCTATGGGCCAAGCGTGTTGGTAAAAAGAGTTGGCAGTGGGTGATGATGACTAGCTGCCTTCCCTCTGGTCTTACACTGCTAAATAAGGCACAGCTAGCCCTCGAGTAGCTTTGTGCGAAATTCAAAAAACAAACAAACAAACTTAATCCCCAAACTGGTTTCAACCACTATATTATTTGTAAAATCAAAATAAACACTCAATAATATACTTAAATACCAGTCGCCTGTATTTGACACTGTATTTAAGCCTAAGCTTAAAAATTAAAACGTTTTCAATTGTATTTATTATAAAAAACAATGCATTTAATTTGTCTTGTAATTTCTGCAAGTTTAATTAAAAGTGTAAAGAACCGTCATACATACCAAGCTTAAGTTAACGTTACACTACTAAAATCTAAATTAAAAGCTTATACCTACCATTGTAGTTTCCAATCGCAGGTAATTTGGTTACTTTTTGTTATTCGACTCTAATTTCTAAAGATAAAAGTATGAAACCAAATAAAATTACAAAAATCAACAATACTAACATAACTTAACTTTTTAACGTCCTTACTTTTCAAATCACGACTTTCCTCCCCACTCTCAGCTAGGTGGTTATGGAACTCGATTCGTAACACGAAGGTCGCGGGTTCGACCTTCCTGTCACACTAAATATGCTCATCCTTTCAGCCGTGGGGGCGTCATAATGTTACGGTCAATCCCACCATTCGTTGATAAAAGAGTAACCCAACAGTTGATGACAAGCTGCCTTTCCTCTCGTCTTACACTGCAAAATTAGAGACGGTTAGCGCAGATAACTCTCGTGTAGCTTCATCGCGAAATTCAAAACCAAACAAACAATCAGCTTCGGAAAGAAGTTAGTTATCTTCGACTTTGATTCTAGTATTTGAACGTAAAGATGGATGTACTGTAGAAATACTTCTAATACGATCAAAACTTGTTTGCCAAAATTTGGATACAATAACATTTCCTTTGTAAATAGAGTTCAATGTTTTAGAATAGGAACATCAAAATTTATGTGGTGCTCACTCACCTAAGAAAAGAAATGGAAAGTTGTTAATACTAAAATAAGTGTATGTTATAAGAGTTGTATACGTATTATTATTACAGCAAAACAAGCCCAACACCTTCTAAACAATATTTTTTAAATATGTTATTCCAATAATTAACATTCTCAACTTAACATGCACATCAAATTTCACCACAATTAAAATAGTCGCGTAAATCAATAGTTGATTGATTTAAGAAAACAGTATATTAAAACAAAATCAGCAATATGTGAACTGAAATTAGTATTTCAGTTAAAATGTTTAAAAAGTAATTAATGTGGAAACCTAATAAAGAGAAAAATGTTCCCAAAATGGAATATTGGTAATAGCAAAATCGCAACATAGAGTTTCAAAATACATCTGGGCCCGACATGGCCAAGTGTGTTAAGGCGTTCGACTCGTAATCCGAGGGTCGTGGGTTCGAATCCCGGTCGCACCAAACATGCTCGCCCATTCAGCCGTGGGGGCGTTATAATGTGTCGGTCAATCCCACTATTCGTTGGTAAAAGAGTATCCCAAGAGTTGGCAGGGGGTGGTGATGACTAATTGCCTTCTCTCTTCCACTGTTAATTTAGGGACGGCTAGCGCAGATAGCCTTCGAGAAGCTTTGCGCGAAATAAAACAAAAACAACATCTGACAAACAGCGTGTTGTAGGTGCTGCCATCTCTATGATATAATAGTATAGACAATACGTATCTATAGACGACTCAGTGTCTTTACATTCCACTTCAGTGGGGAGTTGATGTAGTAACTGATAAGTGTGCATAAGTTATAGGAGGGAGTAGGCTTACAAGAATTAGGTGTCTGTGACGGTTTTAATTTTATAATGGAGGTTAGTGCTAACTTTAATTTGAATTCTGTTGAACTGGGCTATTTTTATTGATACTTAGCTTGTAATATTACATTACGAAAACAAAGCGGACGACTGTAAGTAGCAAGTTAAAATTTGAGCGTATCATACATAACAAGCAGACTGCATAATAAACAAAAATAAGTGTATTCTGCACAACAGTTAAAATGCGGCTTTGTGCAATGGATTTAATTTATTTACCTTGTCAGGCTGATAGTGCTAATAACAGTTTACCTGTTAATAAGTTGACCTGTTGTGTGTAATCAATATTGTACAAAATACCCTTGTATTTTAACTTCATGCATTGTTCCCTTTCTTTTTATTAAACGGTAATGCAAAAGTTGAAAGAATTAGGTCAAATTATGCAAGGTGCTAGTACATACTGATACGATGGACTTCATGTAAGCTAAATATAAAATTCACATCTTATGTTTTTTTACATGTGACATCAATACACAAACCCATGTCAGACAACCAATGTGTTGAATAGAAATCAAATTCGGTCTTAAAATAAAAGACTGATGATTTGAACGCTATTAAGTATTGTTAATAATGATTGCAATGATGGTTGTAAATTAACAAGTATATAATTCTGGCATTATAGCTACAATAAATCATATTAAATAGATCTAAATATTTACAATAGAGAAGGTAATATTTGTATAATATAATGTTATAGGTATGGAGGGTTGAACTGAATTGAACCTTATTTGTTTAATGGAAGACTGTGCCAAGTTATTAATTTGAAGTGTACAGTATGCTTTCTAAATATATAGTTGTATAAAATGTACAATTACATATACCATGTTGTTGTTGTAATACAAATTTCTAACCAGTATGACTGTGAGATAAACAAAACAAAAGAACTGAATATTTTAAAATAGAACATTGATGATTTATACTTCACATTATAGTGTAACAAACAGGTCTAATGTTGGGCTTATAAGTTTGAAAAACTTTTTTAGATACTTATCTACCATTATAAATCACATCTTCATCATAAAAGTATGTGCAGAGAAGCTTAAGTTATAAAGTTGTGGAGTTTTCTGTTCTTATGAGAAACAATTAGCATTAACTGTAACAAATTAATATTGAAGAGGAGAATGTGTTAATTGTCTGATAATGCTCTCCTCAGAGTCTCTAAGATTTTAGCTTGTTTATCTCCACATGTACATTCCTTGTGTTTCAAGGCTGAGCTAACTTTCCTTGTTTCTTTACATGTACAGTTAAAGATTTTCCTTCTTACTAAATTTTGTTTTAAGAATATCGTGTTTGAGATAGATACTAGAATATTTCTTTAATTTTAGAAAAGATTATTTAATAAAATTTTGGGAAAAGCTGTAAAAGTTTGATATCGTGTAAAGTTTTATAAATGATGTTACTGTCAGTTTTTCGTGTGTTTTATAAAATTGTTACCTGTTAACTTAAAGTGAGTTTGTACTGTGGGTCTGTTTTTGAAATGTAACGTTTCAGTTATTCCATTTTGAAACTCAGTATGTGAAAAAATTACAGCTTTAAACATAAACTGTGTAAAAGTGTGACTGATATATGAACAAATTGGCAATTGGTACATTGGAATTAGTTTGAATAACTAATTTATAAGAGTAGAAACCCAGACTGTGATATTTTCCCAAGAATTTCTCCAAATAATTGCATTATAATGTTTTCATTAAAATATCATTTTTGTTTAGTATATCATTTTACTTAGTAACATTTCATAAGAGTTACTTATTTTATTTAACTTTTATTATACCCACGATGTTTCATAACATGTTTACTTGTTTTGACCTTTATTATACTCACAACATTGTTAACAGATATTATTTTGTTTGTAATTCATATTCTTGTTTGAGATTGTTGCATATCCATCTTTTGAATTAAAGTTCTCAACCTTGTTGGATACAACATCAACTTACATTACTGCAGTCAGCTGGTTAAGCCTTACCTTCTCTCTGTAATTACTGTTTTTTTCTTGTGTTTTATTCTAGAAAGTATTAATTTGAAATAATGTTTACAGTAAACTATTAAAGATTTAAAGAGAAAATATAAAATATTCTATTGTACACTAAGATATAATAAGAAATTTGTGTTTAAGGTGAAGCACTGTTTGTTGTTTTTTTCTCTACAGGTGGAAATTGTGAAAGCTGGATCCAACAAAACTTTAACAACTTTGACAGATGTAAGTCTGTTATTCTTTGAATAACTGAGGATAGAATGTTCCAGGCTTAACTGTGTACATTTAAACATTAGAAGTATTTGGTTCTGTTCTAATCTCAGGTTTTCTCATTATACTGTTAGAGAAGTAGTTAGTGAAGTAATGTGGCTAGCTGTATATTAAATTTATAAGGAAGGACTTGATTGGAGAAAGGTGACTAATCGTTGTAACTAATTGCTTCTAAGCACCAAGTAGACCTGTTAATGCCACAAAAACAATCAACTAATTGAAATTGCAAATTATGACTAAAGTAAGTAAAGTATAGCCATTGTAATTTTTCATTTCTTCTCTATTAATTCATCTTTAGTTTAATCAGTTAATGTTATGACTCACCAAAATATTCAACTAATCAAAATTAACATTTCTGATTATTACTATTTTGCTTCATTTTAACTGTACAAACTTCATGCAAATAGTTAGTTAGGTGAATGTAATTGGTTAATAAAAAACTAGTTATCAAATGTTATAACTTGCATTTGACCATAGAAATTCTATTTTCCTCATGCATTTGCCTCTGATATTTGCATGCCAATAGCCTTGAGATAATTCCCACCAATAATCTGATGACACGCCCTCTATCTGCAGTAACTCCCATTAGGCACTTAAACTCATTTTATTCTTCTTTAATACTGCATTAACCTGTTGACTGCCAAGTATTTCAGCTGCTACAGCAGTTCCTAAGCTGGGTTTTTTTTCAGCAAAATTGAGCAATTTTTAAGTTTGTCAAATGCGTGTATGGTGCTGACATCTATCGTTGAAGTTAGGTATTATTGAGAATGAATTATCTCGTCCGTGGCACCGTTACCAATCGGCTTGGACGAGTTATCTCGCCTACAGCACTGAACAGTTTAAACAGATGTTTCAAATTTTGTGTCAAAGCTCAGTTTGAGGTTTGCATTTGTTAATGAAACTTTGTTTTCTTTTTAGTTTTCGTTTCAAAAACTTCTATTTTTTTATCATAAATTCTCGAATGATGGTGATATATATTAAACTCTCTCTCCTTTTCTCTGACTTCTATGCCTGACTGGGAACTAAGTACAGTTTGAGGCACTTTGATGCTTGCCCTGTTAAGCTGTTGGTTTCTTCTTGCTCTTTGTACTACATGTTACATAATACAATTTCAAGCAGTCTAAAACCGAGTTAAATTGTAATTTAAATTTAGAAGTTAAATAAATGTTGATATGTAACCAATTTATATTTTCCAGCAAGATTGATACACACAATGGTCTGTTTTTAATGCACAAAAAAACAAAATTTGTAGTAACAGTTATTTATATACAAGTATTAGACTGGTAAACAATACTGAGTCTTCTATCTGGTCTGTAACTGGATATCTTGTTGATGAATCACAATGAGTTGATACAAGTGCAATTCACTTAATGGGGAGCTAGCTAGTTTTATCTTTCATCAAGTTTTCTACCAATGAAGTTCTAGAGTTAAATGGTTTGTAGATTTCGAAATCTATAAATGTTTCTGATTAATATATCTGAAGTTCCCAATTAATGGGTATTAATTACAGTTATAGCTTCCGAAGTTTATAGTATACCAACTGTAGCAAGCCAATAATATATACTGTCTCTTATGGTGTCATATTGTTTACATTATAGGTGCTTCTTGAGATAGAATTTTGTAGGTGGTGAGGGGATCTCCCATAGAAGGTTCTGTACTTCCAGTTCACCTCTTGTGTGATCTAAACATCCACCCACGTGTTTGGCGTGTTTGGAAACCCATGAAGGGGAGGAGAGAATCATGGTGGTTGAGGGGTCGAACTCCAACACACCACTTTTGTCTTGAATTCCTGTAGATGGACAGTCTTTGGATGGCTCATTCCCCTGGGCTAGTGTTAACTGAGTACCAGTGTTGAACATTCTTAATGGATATTGTGTCTGATACTGGTGTTTGGGTATAGTGCTCACAAAACCCTGGCATTGCTGCAGGGTCCTTGTTTGACATTATAGTGCATCCACCCATAGGTCTCCATGGTGGGTGGGGGTCAGTGGACACTGAAATGTAGTATCTTTATTGTGTATACCTAATTTATGAAAAAAAATAATGAAAAAATTGAAAAAACAAATTATTGTAAAAATGGCCACTTGTGGATGAAAACTGCTGTACATTCGACAGCAAAGTCATATTCTGTACCTCAGTTTCTAATTATTCATTCCTTATCCAAAAAATTCTTAGGGCAGATGTTTCTCTTTTTTTTTTTTAATTCAAAAGGGATGAGAGAGGCTTTCTGAGTCCCTGAAGTCAGTGAAGAAGTTGTGCTCTGGAGGCACTTTGTTGGACCTATCTTTACCACAACATACCAAACTCCTTTGGTATCAAAATCGAAAGCCATTGGTGATATACCCATCAAAGTTACTCTCCAGGCAACTTTGAATTCTTCCAGAGGAGTTAAAGTTGAGAGGGATTTAAAGAACAGTCTTGATTCTGAGATCCTTGTTGGTTTCTCCAGCCAAGACATTTCTGCAGTGCACCAAATGTCTACTCACAAAGACAGTATTATGGTGCCTAGTAATATTCTGATATTGACGTTTATATATCCACGTCCTCCTGCCACAGTCAAAGTAGGTTATTGAAACTGTAAGGTACAGCCATGCTTTCCCCAGCCTGTAAGATGTTTCCAGTATCAATAGTTTGGTCACTCAAAAACATTATGTTGTGATTCTTTAACTTGCTCATTGTGGTGGCAAAGATCATGAGTCTCATGAGTGAAAACTAAAACCACACTGTGTTAACTATAGTGGTCCACATCCCTCTTACTCTGTTTCTTGCTCTAATTGGTGGAGGAGATGTAGGTGCATTGCTTGAAGACTATAAATAATATCTCCTACCCAGAGGCTTGGAAATTATAGTCTTCAACTCCAGTTCGGACATGCTGCTGCACTCCATTCTACTGCCACAATGAGAGTGCAGACAGATCTCCATTGCCTCCAGCAGGGTCATTTGCAAAACATCTGAAGAATCTTTTGCCCTCAATGATTAAAAGAGTTGATGAATCTGTCTATTTCTAGTTCCACCTCCTTTGGCTAGGGGTTCAGGTGTGTCCTCAGATCCGTCTTCTTCTGCATCCCCAAGAAGTAAAACAACCATTTGCTCATACCCTCAGTCACTGGAATCTTTGTCCACAGATAGAAACCTGCCTACTTGACCCAGGGGAGAATTTATGGAGGTTGATAGATCTTTGTACAATAAAGAAAAGAAAAACATGGTCAAAAACAAAAGGGTTCTTCTTAGTGTAAATAAAAATGGCCACTTTGATCCAGTGGGACTGTTAGTTATCATTTAAATATAGATAGCATTAAGGATTTGATTGATTCTTATCATCTTGTGAGTGTCTCCTTACAGGAAACTTTTCTGAAACCTGCTGATACAGTCACCCTTCAGCAGTTTTCTTTCTACAGAAATGAAAGGTTGTGTGGTGGATGAGCTTATAGTGGGGTGGTACTGCTGGTTGATCAGCATGTGCCCATCCTGCCTTTGTCACTTGATACACCCTTGGAGGCTGTAGCCATCCATACTTCCTTGGGTCATACCATGGCTATTTTTTCTCTTTACCCAGCTCCTCAAGAGACCTATAATCAGTCAGACCTTGATGTGCTAATTGAGCATTTACTATCTCCCTTTATAATCCTGGGAGATTTTATCGAACATAATCCCCTGTGGAATGGTGCCGATATTGATGGAAGGGGTCGTTCCATAGAGCGTATGCTCTTGGATCAAAACCAATCTCTCCTGAGTACTGGTTCTTATACTTATTTTCATGCACCTAGTCAGTCTGTTACTGATATTGATCTTTCTGTCTACTCCCCTTCACTTTTCTCTTACTTTTCTTGGAGGGTTGACAGTAGCCCATGGGGCAGTGATCATTTTGAGAGAGACTGTCCATTGGCAATGCCACCTGATCTGCATACCCCAATGAAGCTGGACCAGGCCAGCTGGCTCTCTTTCACTGCTCTCAGAACTTGATCCTTCCATCATCTGTAAGCCATTGATAGATGACTGCATGGCAGCAGTGACTGAGTGTATTGTCCAAGTTCAGTGTATTCCTAAAATTTTGACACATTTTCCACAGTATCCTTGTCCTTGGTGGAATTGTGCCTACCACATTGCAAGGAAAGCTCAAAAACAGGCTTCGGATACCTTTTGTAGGTATCCCACACTTTAAAGCTGCATTGCATTTCAGCAGGCCAGTGCACATGCTCAGCAAGTCAGACCTCAAAGCCAAAAGGATTCTTGAATTAAATGCATCTGTAGCATCTCTGCTACCACCAGTTCCAAAGTCATGTGGAACAAGATTTGATAGGTTAGTGGATGGTATACTTCTGCCACCCCTTTTGATCTTGGTCTCTGATAGTCAGGATGTTGGTGATGCACATTATCAGTATTCATGGCAAAAACTTTTCTTGTGCATCTAGCACTTCTGCTTCATCCATGACTTTTTTAGCCATCAAGACTCGGGCAGAATGATTGCCTCTTTCCTTTTGGGCTAATCATCTCTGACTAAAATATCACCCCTTTACGCTGGTGGAACTCAAGCTTGCTCTTCATGGTCTGACTACACCAGTAGGACCTGATGATATTCATTATGAGTTGCTGCACCATCTATCTCTTGCCTATCTTGCTATTTTTTTGGTTGTTTTAACCAGATCTGGCAGGAGAATGGTTTTCCTGATGCTTGATGCCATGCTGTTGTGCTCCCTTTTCCTAAGCCTGGGAAGGATCCCAAGGTTACTATGAACTACTGTTCAGTAGCTTTGATGAGCTGTCTCTGTAAGATCTGGGAGAAGATGGTTAATGCTTGTATTGTTTGGTTTCTTGAATCAGATAACCCCTTCTCACCCACTCAATGTGGGTTCTGACAACAATGCTCTACCATGGACCACCTGATTTGACTTAATGTCAATCAAGGAAGCCTTTCTCAAGTGACAACATCTCGTTTCTGTATTTTTTTTTTATCATGAGAAAGCTTATGATACAATGTGAAAGTATAGCATTTTTCAAGACCTTCACTTGTACGGGTTGCATGACCATTTATCTGTTTTTATTAAACATGTTTTAATGAACTGGTGATTTAAGCGCATGAGGGTTTGACAATTGCCTGTTCTTTCCCACAAGAATTTTGAGTCCCTCAAGGCTATATCTTGAGTGTTAAACTTTCCATTATAATGATTAGTGCCATTAATGAACAACTTCCTCATACAGTTTTACATGGTTTCTATGTTGATGACTTCCACATTTTGTGTCAGTTGTTGAGCATGAGGTTTATTAAATGGCAGCTCCAGACTGCCCTCAATCACCTATTGAAGTGGACTATAGCAAATGGTTTTACCTTTTCTTGCTCAAAAACCACTTGCATGCAGTTCTGTCACAAACGGGGTACTCACTCAGATCCTGAGTTACTTCTAGGAAAAGTTGTGTTTCCCCTAAGCTGCTATATGTCAAGCATATAAGGGCACTGAACATCCTCTGTGCCATCTCTTTTAACTCTTGGGGAGCAGATTGATATTCTATGTTAAAAATCTGTCATGCCCTTATTTGATCAAAACTAGATCACTGGTCTCTGGTCTATGGCTCTGCCAGGACCTCAGTTTTGAAAATGTTAGAACCTATTCACCATCAGGGGTTTTGTCTTTGCACAGGGGTCTTTTGCACTTGTCCAGTCCAGAGTTTGTCTGAGTCTTATGAACCTCCTCTACACCTCTGCCACATGCAGCTGTCTTTACTGTATGCTTTAAAACTTTGATCTTTACCACAGCATCTCCCTTGGTGTTGTGTTTTCCTTCTTCAGTGGGCCATGCTGTTTCAGAATAGACTGTTTGCTGTTGTTCCTTTAGACCTACGTATCCAGGCATAGCTGGATGAATTGGGTCTCTTCTTGAATAACATAGCTGTATCCACTGATCACCCCATCCCACCATGACTAATTACCATCCTCCAATGTGACCTTTCTTTGATTCATTTGAAGAAGGTGCATACTCCCAATTGGAAATATTGCCTTCTATTTGTCAAGCATCTTTCGAGCCATCCTTTCATTTCTGTTTATACAAATGGTTCAAAATCAAGTGATTCTAGGAATTGCCATGGTTTGTTGTTATTCAGTTGTTGCAGTAGCTATGCAGTGCATGTAATGTATTATTTATACTGATTCCATTAGCTATCTACTGGCTTCATGTTAGTTCTCACCCTGTTCTCGTTGATATTCAAAACCAATTGGCCCATTTCTCTCTACCATCTACTTTTATCCAGTTTTTCTGGATACCAGGCCACATCAGTATTTGTGCAAAGGAACTCACTAACATTGCTGCTAAGTCTTTCTGCTCTGGTACTATTACTGCTGTGGCTG
This sequence comes from Carcinoscorpius rotundicauda, assembly GCA_011833715.1. Taxonomy (NCBI): domain Eukaryota; kingdom Metazoa; phylum Arthropoda; class Merostomata; order Xiphosura; family Limulidae; genus Carcinoscorpius; species Carcinoscorpius rotundicauda. The sequence continues at coordinate 145,546,549 of CM022393.1, forward strand.
TTCTATGCATGGACTATGGTCCTGTATTTAAGGCTTGTCTCTGCACCAGTTGACAGCTGATTTGGAGTGAGCAATGTGATTGAAAGCTTTTCCAGATCAAACATATTGCTCTTTGGCCATCTTGCTTCTGCTAGGATATGCATTAGTCACAGTTTTTAAACTTGTTTTCTTACATCTGGTACTGATGCACCAGTGTGGGGTCTGTGTGACACTCAGGTCACAATAGCCCACATTTTAATGTCATGCTGTCATTACGATTGAGAATGATGGCACTATTTCAAAAAAATTTATACCATGGGTTCATCCTTGACATTGGACAGTATCGTTAGTGATGTTGACACTGTCCACCTCAGTTGTGTTTTTAAACTTTTAAGGGCCATTGGTCTTTAACTCTGTTTAAGATTTTAATTTGAAAATTGCACTATGTTTTGTTTTTGCACAATTCCTTTTTACATATTTCACATTTTTACCTTTTTACTGATTGTTTGGTGCAGATAACCCAATTGCTTTGTGTCAGTAAGCAATAAACAACCAACCAATCAATGTTATAGGTATGAGGAGACTTTCTAGAAATTTTGGCCTGCACAACAATACCTACAATACACTAATATTTACGTACACATGCACACACTGTTGATTCTCACTCAAAAATCTTTGACTTTAGTGAACAGGTAGGAATTTCTCAATACTGATTTAACAGTACAAGTTATATACAGTTCTAAATATAATTTTAACTTAAACATTGATATTAGAATAGATATATAATCATAAATAATTACACATCCCTCCTTTGAGGATTAAAAATTGGAATTAAACAGTTTTAAACTAAGACTACATGTATACATTGTAAACAGTAATTCAAATATACATTGTCAAAGAATTACAAAACTAATAAACATGACAGTACATAACACCATCAATACAAAATAACCCGATTATCATAGAATTACACAGCACACAAAAGTGCTCGTGCACAGATGATATCAACCACCTTAACATGGATCATCTTCAGCTCATACTCTTTCAGTGATAAACGCCAGTTTATCAGTTTTCTGTTTTTGCCCTTCATTTGGTTAAACATCAGCGGATTGTTGCAATGCAGACACGTACACATTCAAAATGTCCTAAAGCTAACACTGATGCAATTTCTTTTTTCCACAGAAGAATAATTCTTTTGATGATAGTTAAACTTTTTAGAAAAATAACAGGCAGGGTGCTCAATACCTTTGTCATCTGATTGTAATAGAATAGCACCATAATTGCTGACATCAACAACTAATGCGAAAGACTTATCAAAGTCGGGTATCTTTGATGCAGAGTAAGTGCACAGTAAAGAATTAACATTTTCAAAAGCAGATTAACATGTTTGATACCACTTGAACTTTTAATTTTTCTTCATTAGGTTTATTAATGGTACAGTGATGTCATCAAAAGTTTTACAGAACTTCCTGTAATAATCAGCCCTTCCTAAATGTATCATCAAACTATTCTTGTTGGTAGGAATTGGATAATTTACTGAACAGTTAACTTTGGTTTGAATTGGAGAAAATTTGCCTTGACCTGCAACATAACCTGAGTAAACAACTCTTTCTGTTCAAAGGTTGCTTTTTCCAAAATTTACAGTGTGACTGACCTTTTTAAGCCTCTCAAAAATGTCACATAATACACATGAACGTTCTTCCTCTGTATCACTGGAAATCGCTATGTCGTCCAACCTAAATTCCAGCATCTTACAGATTGTTGAAACATTGATTCATTATTTGTTGAAAGTTGCTTGAGAATTTTTTATACCAAAAAAACATTACATTGTAGTTGTATAATTCATCAGGAGTAACAAAAGCAGATATATTTTGCCTTGTCAGCTAGAGGAACATCCTAGTATTCTTAATGACTCCTGAACTGACTCACAAACAGTAAATAATAAATTAACTCCTTCATTTTGGTTTTCCTCATTATTGAGATAGTAGGTTTGCATTGTGTTTTTCAAGGTATAATGGAAGCTTTTAAGAGCATCTTGTGATTCTGGATGGTATGTACAAAATTTGATCTTTCACCAGACTTAATTTCTTTAGATAGTCCAACAAAAAGAAATTAACCATAGTCTTAGAAATTTTCAGGCTGAAGTGTTTCTCAAAGGGATAGCTTTAGGGAATTGGGTGGACATACACCTGAGAGTGAACAGACACTGGATCCATGATTGAGTTTTCAGAAAAGGTGCAAAACCATTCCACAAATACATGACTGAAGGGTTCTTTGAAAGCTGGGATAGGTTTCAAAGGAGCAACAAGAATTTTCTGGTTAGGTTTTCCAATCAGTTGACAGAAATGGTAAGTTTTACAAAACTGCGAAACCTCTTGCCTAATTTTTGGGCAAAATAAGTGTCTCGGTTTTTTCACATGTCTCGTTGACACTTTAATAACTTCCCAGGGGAAGTTTATGGGCAATTTTCATTATTTAAGAATGATTTGCTTTTGAACAATGATTTCATAAACTACAGTCCAGTTTCCTGAACCTTTTTACACTTGGTGTCTCCATTTCTTCATAAGTGTACCATTTTTGAAAAATAACCACTTGGAAATTTTTTTAGTTGTCTTTTGGAGGTTCATATTTAAATACTGTAGAGATCTATGGATATTGATCAGTGATTAGTTTACTTTTAGGAAAAGGAATTTTTACCAGATGAACTGTATCCCTTAAATACATCATTGTCACTCACCAAGCAATTATCAATAAGAAATCTTCCTCGAGATCCCCATCAGATAAAAAAAGTGAAACAATTTATAATATTGTCTTCTTAATACATCACTTGATTTGAGCTTAATTTCTTAGCCTGAGCTTGATTCACAGCATATGAGGGAAATACATTTGGATTCTCCTCAATGCGTGTAGATAGCTGCTGCTTTGTGCCATAAAACACCCAACCATTCTCCTCAATGACAACATGATCCTCAGGTGAAACAGTGATCAGCTCTAAACATTTTGGGTTTGGCAACAACTCCTGCCCCGGCCAAACTGTTTACCAACAACAATGATACACCCTTAACTGGTAGAGTATGTAATACTTCAACCACAACTGGTGCTAAAACTCGGTATGATGTTAACTAAATGTTATGAAGAGGAACATTAACAAAGCCACCCTTAATACCCTGACTAACAACAGACTTATCAGTGGCAGAACTCAAATCTAAAGGGAATACACCACTAACTAACTACAGTGATTGATTTGCCCCATTATCATGTAGAATATATATGGGTATAAGATTTGCAGTACCATTTGCTAAAGATAAAGAACCAACAGAAACAAAATATCTAAATTCCACTCTAACAATATCAGCCTTTATATTGGTGGCTAAATCAACAATATTTGATTTGGTGAAACAACATTCATGAACAGATATGAATGCAGTAGGTGTTTCCTCCTTTTCTTTTTACTTTTTCAACACCAGCAATTGGACATGACCAGGCTTTTTGCAGAAATGGCAGACAGGTCTTGATGGATTTGATGAAGTTTTATCTTGACTGTCAGAAAGTTTTGAATTCGAAGATCTGGGTGTTTTAAGGAACCCTTAACTTCAGTGTATTAAACTTACAGATTTTTGTCAATGGCAGGAATATTTTTTTATGTGAAAGTGATTTTGTGTATTATAATGTAATCATTAGAAAGTGTATTGTTTCGATCTTTTCATCCAAGTACATTTTGAGGTCATCATGTGCACAACACTTAAATTTCCCAATTAAATATAATTGTCTTAGTTTACTGAAACTGTTTCAGAATACATAGAATCAGTCATTCTTTGTTGTTTTTTTATTTTATATAAATTTTATCTTGTAATTACCTCGACTTTTGGTGTTCAGCCTCTGGTACTAATTCTTATGCTTTACGAATGGTTGCTTTAACTTTATAATCTATACAGTCTTCTAGATAGAGAGAGAGTGACATAAACATCTCATACTGTACCAGTTAAAATATTCTGCAATAATAATGAACAATTTTTGGTGAGCCATTCCATGGTTTGGGATACCTTCTCGAAAAGGTTGAAATATTAATTTCATTTTCGTTAAGTATTGGTACTTTAACATATACATTAAGTTCAAAGTTGTCACTTTGCCTTGGTCAATTGGAGTTGTATAATTTCTGTTTCTTTCAACTTAATTTCTTTTCTTTTTTTTGGCTTCTGTATGAGCTTGTTCAAGCTCAGTTTGTGTTTTAGCTGGATCTCTAAACTTGTGTTTATTATTTAATCCAAATTTGTTAGTTAGGACCCTACAGTATTTCCCTAGTGTTTGCTCAGACAACAAATTGTCATTGACTAGTATACACTTTTTTAGTTCATTTTCTTTCATGGATATCTTAACATGTAGTTCTAAAACTTTGGCAATTTCAACCAATTTTGAGATTTATAGTATATCAACTGTAACAGACCAATAATATATACTGTCTCTTGGGGTGCTGCATTGGTTACATTTGTAGGTATGAGGAGTTTCTAGAAATTTCAGTCTGCACAATAATACTGACAATACACTGTTTACATTCACACACATTGCTGATTCATACTCTCAAAAATCTTCTACAACTTTAGTAAATAGGTGAGAATTTTTAAATACAGTATAAGTTTGATACGTTTCTAAATACAAATTTAACTTAAACGTCTATTAGATTAAATATATAATAGTTAATCTGTCGCACCTTTTTCTTGGGGGAAGGCTCATTTCCCCCTCTTCCTTGCCTGCAGTCACTGTTGTTTGGATGTCTATGTTATAGCTGTTTCTTGCACCCTTTTTTACTGCACTTATAAACTCCTCTATACAGACTGGTATTTTCTTCCTAAGACTTCTGCTGTATGGGAAGATAACTGTACTTTTCCTTTTCCTTTCTGGATCTTATCTGTATGATCAATCAGACCCAGATTGTTACTCTGTTTTGTTTGTTATTTTTCATTGGCTTCTATCTTTGTGTTCTCATCATCATCTGTTTATACCCTGGGACCTCTTCATTGAAAGCTCTCTCTCTCTTTCCTTTTGTCCTTATTGGATGGGTCCATAATCTCATCCAGTTGGTTTACTTCTTCTCAGATGTGGGTACTTGCAGATCATTTTATTTTTCTTCACATCAGATTCATCATCAGTGCCACTCTTGCTTTCCACCTTAGTCAGCCTTTTAATGAGATCCTTCAGGCAGGCATGTGGATGACTGTCCACAAGTTCATCACTTATCATCTTTACCTTACTATTTTATCTCCTGCAGGGTTTTTTTACTTCCCCTGGTGGCTGTTCTTCAGACAACACACTATCTTTGAGATAGATAAATGTTTTTCTTTTTCATTTCTTTTCCTTCTTTAGATAAGGGTCCTGCCAAATGGCTGGTGTTGCCTCCCAGGCTATGTTTATTCCCAAAATCTACATCAAGCTAGGATAACAAAAAGTGTTAGTCAGTCTGCCTTAGCTGTGTCAGTGCCCACTGTGTAGTGAGGTGTTCTTCAACACTACTTGAGGTATCTTTGTTTGAGGAATACAAATTTATCCAATTTTTCAATCCATAACATAACAATTCCATGAAATACCATTGGGAAAAGCCAACACCAGGGAAGTGACTGTCCAGTTGTTTGGGTCATGCTGACTTTTAAAGATATTGTTTCACGTTCACCTGTTGCACTGTTCTCAGTGAAAGACCTTTATGGCTGGTGGTTGTATAGAGATTTGGAGAACTTTTCTGTGTCTCTACAACATTAATTCTCCCCCCTCTCCCATTTTCTTCAAGGTAAGTGCAAAAGACTTTTGTTACTTACCAGTTTCTAGCTACTGGGCTGGTGGATCATGGAGAATCCACACTGATTAGGTTTACTACAATATAATGAGAAGCATGGTGGTGCCAACACTGTCAGTGTAGTAGGGGTCACTCCTGAAACAGCTGTTATATCTTCCTCCTGCAGCTATGTTGTCCAGCAAAGTTTAAGTAAGCACACTTTAGAGTGATTGTGCCTTAACCATGTTATGCATATATACAGGTACTCATTTGGTTATGATCACTTCAGTCTCTTTCATCTTGGGTGAAGATTTTAACCAGGTTCAAATGAGATGCAATCTTCCCTAGGTATGATCCTACCACTGAGTGCTCATTATTTGGGCTTTTCTTTGGGCACTTTCTGAAGGAAATTCATCTGGGTAAATGTTTGCACTGGCCCCTCCACAGCTGAGCTTTTCATGAGATTTCAAACAGTTTTATGTGAAGAGGTGAGTTATTATCTTGGAACTTTTAACAATCCTCTAATCTGAAAATGTATTTCTGATAAATACTTCTGCACACATTGTCAAAGATCTTCTTACTTCTGATACACCTTTTGTCTTCCCTCATGCTTATGGTGCTTGTGTTGCTCTTATATTGGTAGACTCACATAATGACATCATCACAGGTCAGTGCATTTCACAAGAAATGTGAGTTGATGTGGGAATTAGCTCCAGGCTAGTGGCATGCAAATCTCATAGGTAGACAAATCTTCAAGGGAAATTGCATTACTGTGTAAAAATGTGTATGAGAAATACATTTTCAGATTAAGAAAAATTAACTTCTACTGATTTGCCAGTTCAAGACTGATTCAACTGACCCTTTGTAAGACAATTTTAAATTGTGTGACATCTTCTGATGAACAGTGTAAAATGACAAAAAGCTTTGCTGATGATGGAACCTTTTTACCTTGTGTGAGTAAAATATATTTGAGCCTTAAGGTTCTGCCATCATGTAAGTAGTGATGGTTAGTTCAGTTGTTTAACTATGAGCCAGCAATCGCATCGATCTGAGGAACACTTTACCAGTTGGTTAATGGAGTCTTTGATTGATTAGTTTATCAAACACCACTAGTTGTTTGTCATTAAGCATACTTAACCTATCGTTGGATCCTAAGAGTTTCTGTTAAAGAAAACTTTTCAAGTTTCTATTATTTTTGAGGTTTAACTGCTGGTATCTAGCAAAGATTCTGTCAGCTTGGATAATTTTGAATTTAAACTTAACAATATAACTTTATGTCCCCTATTACTTCGAGGTACTTGTGATGTTAGTTATTGAGCTACTTGTAGGTCTGTAATAATAAATAGAAGCAGTATTGCCCAACTTAGCTCATCAGTGATGTAATAAAATTCTTGAATAATTGCTCTACTAGGTCTATCTTCAAATGGATGCCAATCGTACTTGTTAACCATAGGAATTTTATCCTTCAAGAATCACACGAATTATGTGAGGTTGTAGTTTTGTATAGAGAACAACACTTTTGACTTCCGATAGAAATGCTACTGTTTTATTTCAACTCGAGAAACACCACAGAAAAATAAAACCTTCATTGATTTTCGTTAAAAAATGGCTTTTTTTAATGTCCACATCATATACCAGTGGAATACTCCATAAGTTTAAAACCTGGACTTTTGGTGACGATAAATGTTGTTTCAGATATTTTTATACAGTTCTTTTGACAGTTATGTAGTACAAAATTCTAGTTTTTTGTTGCCTAAAGTTCTCAAATTTATCTCCATGTACATGTAATCTTATGTACAGGACTGATTAATGTTATTAACTTTTCAGTTGTCACCTACAACTACAATTCAAGATGTAAAAAAAAGAATTTATAAAACAAGTAAGTTTGTTTGTTGTTTACCATTTGTTAAACATTTCAATAAAGAGAGTTTTTACAGTTTCACGTAATTTGTGTATTACCTAAAAAATTCAATGGTAAAATTACTACTGACTTCAGTCCACAATATTTGATATTATGAAGTATATTAGTTGTCCATGTTAGCAGAAACAAACTACACAAGTTGAAATGAAAATGTCAGAACAAAATAATTAATGACTATTGAATGGTAGGTAGTGTTACAGAAGAAAACAGAAGGAGTTTTATGGCACTGGAAGACATTAACGACTGTTGAATGGTTGGTAGTGTTACAGAAGAAAACAGTAGGAGTTTTATGGCACTGGAAGACTTTAACGACTGTTGAATGGTAGGTAGTGTTACAGAAGAAAACAGTAGGAGTTTTATGGCACTGGAAGACTTTAACGACTGTTGAATGGTAGGTAGTGTTACAGAAGAAAACAGTAGGAGTTTTATGGCACTGGAAGACTTTAACGACTGTTGAATGGTAGGTAGTGTTACAGAAGAAAACAGTAGGAGTTTTATGGCACTGGAAGACTTTAACGACTGTTGAATGGTAGGTAGTGTTACAGAAGAAAACAGTAGGAGTTTTATGGCACTGGAAGACTTTAACGACTGTTGAATGGTAGGTAGTGTTACAGAAGAAAACAGTAGGAGTTTTATGGCACTGGAAGACTTTAACGACTGTTGAATGGTAGGTAGTGTTACAGAAGAAAACAGTAGGAGTTTTATGGCACTGGAAGACATTAACGACTCTTGAATGGTAGGTAGTGTTACAGAAGAAAACAGTAGGAGTTTTATGGCACTGGAAGATTTTCATAGTGTGTTTGTGATTATTTAAACACACTGTAGTTAGGTGAAACACTAGAAAATGTATGTTAAAGAATTGGTTAGCTCTCATATTCCTTTGTTTTTCTGCACTATTTTAAGATAATATTGATAGAACTTTATTAATAGTGAAGGGATCTGTTATCTTTGTGTTATATTTTGAATATAATCCTTAGCTTAAATTCCTCAGTCAATTATTTTAAAACAACCTTAATCCATATTTACTAAATAACTGTAGTTTCTGATACTGGTTTAACCAAAATCAAAAGAAAGATTATACACAGAGTAAGAGGGTACAAGTTATTTGATTACTCTCCCACAGGCAGTAAATTGTATCCAGAACGACAAGCACTACGTGTGGATCCAAGTGAGTAGAAAAAGTTCATAACCTCGTATAATGAGAGTCCACATGGATTTGGCGATCTTGAGGATTCTTGTTGCTCTTAACATGTGAAACGTTTTATGTTTATGAAACAAGAATGTCACTCTTGAAATAATTAGAAGATTTCAACTCAAAACATTTTCTTTGATTGTGTTATTGCTAATTTATCCTTAAACAGTCAAAATATATCTTTAATACAAGACATGTAAGTAAAATAGTAATAAAAGTAAACTGCAGTTTCTTGTAAACTGTTTTTACATATTAAACATTATTCACTGAAACTTTACTAATTTCTCATCAGTAAGATTTAATATTTAAACAAATGTGTAGCTAAACACGTGCATAATTTCCATAATTCTGTGCTTTTAGATTATACACAATTTGTTTGTGGTTTTAGTGGCAATGTCCATTATCGTCTTGAGTGATGTTATTTATGAACTTATGCCAAGAGATGTTGAATTAAATCGTGAGAAATAAACACATTATTTAAGCAAAGTCATTAGTGACTGAGGTTTGGTAAATTATAGATTAATAAAGTTTTGGTAGGACAACATGACTCAGAATTTGTTGAATGGCACCATTTGATATGAATAAAAGTGATTGGAAAGTGTTTTAAATATATATTGGGTACTTAATTTTATCATAACAGAAGGAAAATCCCTATCTGATGAAACAACATTAGGAACCTTGCAGTTGAAAGATGAGAAGGTTATTTTCCTGAAAGATCTTGGGCCTCAGATTGGCTGGAAGACTGTAAGTATCTGAATCTGTACTAAACTGTGTTTGGTAATGGAAAATGTAAGAAACTGCATTGGCATCTTAATAAAATGTTCCTTTCACTCAATATACCTATTGTACACACACAACTTCAAAACTGTATCATGACAATTTCTTGACATAAATTGTTTAGGTGTAGCAGTAATAAGGATAATTTTATTTCAGGTATTTCTTTGGGAGTATGCTGGTCCGTTAGTTCTTTACTTGGTCACATACTTGAGGCCAGCCTTGCTGTATGGAGCAGAAGCAGTGAGCGAGTCCAAACACACTGTTGTTCAGTAAGTATACAAAGTATATTTGTTAATAGACAAATGAAGTGTAATAGTTACTGGAATTACGTGTTGATCTTTTTGTTAAATAGATTCCAAATGTTTTCAAAGTATTTCATTACATTAAGATGTGAAGTTTATACAAATGTACTGATTTTTGTACTCAACTCTGTAATATAAGTTTAAAATACAGTTTTTTCCACCCCCTGTGTTTATGCATAAAATATGAATGGCTGCTTAAAAATTAATCAATGTCTGTATAAAACTTTATTTCAAAAGATTAGTTTTATGACAATAATTGAAGAAAAAGACTACAAAATGGTTGCTTTTGTGAATTATAATTGAAGGTGTGTGGTGCCCTGTCATTACAGAGGTGTATTTCATACAAATATAGAAGTGTAAACTCTTCAAAATTTTTGTTTTACTCAGTTATAATACAAGAACGTCTGCTGTGTATTTTAGGGAGAATCAAAACTATACACGTCCATTGTCAGGTTGATACAGAAAATAACGGTTTTAAGACTACTTGGAACTTTTTACTACAATAGTCTATATTTGCTGTTAAATATAAATTTTGAAATGTTAATTGTACATGTTGTAATACTCTCAAATCTTTCACATTTCTTGGAAATAGTGCTTTTAAACTAGGCCCCATAAAGATAGAAATTTGGTTATATTGTTACCAGGATAAATCACTTTATGGTGAGAGACAGTTTCTCAAACAGTACTGTTTAACTACTGTTACAAAAGATCTATATTTATCATATAATTTTAACAAGGGTATAAGTTATTTTTTTTAAAGATATGAAAAATATATGTTTGAATAGACCACTGGTGTTAAGTGTTATTGGATGTTTTCTTTTTAAGTGGAAAGTCCTGCTTATTATTGAAATGTTAGTTTTGACAATTGTAAAAACTTGTATTTGATTGGAGAAGAAAACTGCTTTCTGTGAGTTTTTCTTGTTTTACTTTGGTTCTTGAAAAACATGTAACTACTGAGTTTGTTTCATTTATACTTGTTTACAGAATGTTTATTGTTTTCACAGTATAGCAGCTTTGTGTTGGTCTTTTCACTACTGTAAACGGATCATTGAAACACTTTTTGTTCATCGATTTTCACACGGGACTATGCCTGTCAAGAACCTCTTTAAGGTAATCTTATATGAAGAATTATCTTAAATTTTTACCATACAAGAAACAAGTTAGTAAAACTATCAAAAAAATTACTAACAAAGTTCTATTGTAATAGAAAAATGATGATAATAATTCTCCCCCAAATACTACAGCATTACGTATATAATGTTTAATACTACAGCATCACCTATAGAATGTTTAATACTACAGCATTACCTATAGAATGTTTAATACTACAGCACCACCTATAGAATGTTTAATACTACAGCATCACCTATAGAATGTTTAATACTACAGCATCACCTATAGAATGTTTAATACTACAGTATCACCTGTAGAATGTTTAATACTACAGCACCACCTATAGAATGTTTAATACTACAGCACCACCTATAGAATGTTTTAATGCTACAGCATCACCTATAGAATGTTTAATACTACACCATCACCTGTAGAATGTTTTAATACTACAGTATCACCTGTAGAATGTTTTAATACTACAGTATCACCTGTAGAATGTTTTAATACTACAGTATCACCTGTAGAATGTTTAATACTACAGCGTCATCTATAGAACGTTTGATACTGCAGCATCAATTGTAGAATGTTTATTTAAATACAAACTCACTTCCATCATTATCACCATCTTTCAACTTGTCAATACAAAAACTTTAAAGGGTTTCGAAACATCAATTGGATAAATGCATGATTTGAGGATTTCTGTGCTCTATATGCAATAAAATTTCTCTTGGTTTTAGTTATTATCCACTAATGAGACAGTTTGGCTCATCTTGATGGACAAAAGTTCCTTACAAATAAAACTTTATTTTTAGTTAAACTATATATTTATTGTTAAATCAATGGAGTTCTGAACTGTTGTGTTTTGCCAAACATAATAATTTAAAGGAGTTTCTCTGTGATGTTGAATTTTTTGTTTAATTTGTATTAGTTTTGTAAATAAAGTGATAGTTGAGAGATTGTGTTCTGGTTTGGAATCCATGAAAACTGTTCTTTGTACTCATACAAAATATATTATACCTAAGATTTCTTGTTTGTTTGTTTCTTTATTTGAACATGGGAACTTTCTGATAGTCATTTCTCTATTCTGTAGATGCAAATAATTTTGTTGTAATTTTATATTAAACAGTAGAAAACAAGACTACTACAGTCATGTACAATAAGTGATACTGTAGTAGACTTTGTTCTTTCTTATTTACTTCATCCCTCTCAGAACCCGGGAATATAAGATTTCTGGAGTTATCACTTCTTATGTTTGTGAAATAGCCCAAGAGGAACACATTGTGCTGTGTGTAAATAAATACACATTCATATGTTTAATTAATAGGAAGAAAAAGGCATATGTTCATAGGAAAATGAAAGATGTTTTTCAGAATTACTGAACAGTATAAAACTTGTATAAATTATCAACACTTATCTTGCATGCATTTCACATGGTTCTGTTACAAATCAATTTCTTCATAATTATAATGAATAAATAAAACATAGCAATAGACTTAGCATCATTTAGAACTTTTCCTGAAACTTCCACAACTTATTATCAGAGTTTTGTTTTTTTAATAAAATAATTAATTTCATCCTAATTTTTGTTAGTAATGAATTATTTTACAATGTAATGAAAGCATTAACATAAGGTATTAAATTTTCTCAACTTTTAAAGTTATTTTTCTAAACTTGTAAACCTGTTTTTCGGTGTTGTTGCCATTGTTTACGACTATCCTGAAAACAAAAGTCGTACAAACGTTTAATTCATCAGTACTGCAGTTACTCACTAATCCTTACTCAGGTCTCGTGTGTTTTTTATATAGAATTAAAGTTTTCATCCAGTTTTGTGTTATGATGTAACATGTAATCTACATTGTAAGAAAGTGACGTAAAAAAAGTAAAGGTTCGTAATCTGAGTATTGAATACGGCAAAATATATTTAATGTCTTGCTGACTTAATAAGTGTAAATCATGAACATGAGAGATGTCACATAAAAGCTTGAACAAATTAAATGGTTAAGAACTTTGTATATTGGCTTAATATGAAGGCAAGATTTTTACAATTTACTTTCTTATTAGTTTTGATAGTTTGTAACATTTGATTTTTAGAATGTTTCCTTTCACTTGATCTTTATGTAAAGCATTTCAAGTGTTTTTGTTTTGCAGAACTGCTCATATTACTGGCTGTTTGGACTTTACATTGGGTATTACATCAATCATCCCTTGTATATGCCCCCTAGTGAGTATTTTTACAATAATTTAAAAGTTTAAAGTTGCATGAAAAATGTAAAATCCATTGTTATTGTATAGTACTTGTCTCAGTACCATATTTCATCCAATCATAATTTAGTTCTGTCTTTATTTCTAGATATTTAGTAGAAATACTTTAGGTTGGTTTTATTTTATTTTTACTTATTACATTTAAAGAACTTTTAAGGGTAGCTGCCTTACTGCACGCAGTGAAGAGCAGTATTTAGTTGAGATGTTGTAGATATAAGCACCTAATTTTCTGTTTGCTTATTAGTTTTTTGCCTGCATTTTCGTTTTTATCTGATAGACGGGAAGTTTCCCAATGCTTTCAGATGCTATCACCACAAAAAAATTTCCATTATGACTTTAAGGTTACAACTAGCAATTATCAGGTTATCCCTTAAGTAATGTCTGATTTTTGGTTCAGAAAAAGAGAAAGGATTTTAAACACTTTTATTGTTATTTAATCAATCATGTATGTTCCATTATTATTAATTACTTCCTGCCAACGATTCACGAGATTCTGAATGTCACTTCTATAACATTATTGGGGTTTGGAGGAAAATAGTGGAGAGAGGGTAGCTTTGGCATCCTCAATAGATGATAATCAGATGAGGAAGGTCTGGAGAATAAGGAGGAAGTGGAAGTTTTTCTCAGTCTAGCTCTTCAATCTTTACAGATGTGATCCTTGTTGTATGGGGCTGCACATTATCCTGGTGTTACACAACACCTTTACGACTGATCAAAGCAGGCCTCTTTTCTTTCAGTGCAACATTCAAGCGCTCTAACTGTTGACGATAGAAGTCTGATGTAATTGTTACATTGAGTGATTGCAACTCAAAGTGAATTGCACCAACAATATCCCACCAAATGCTTAATAAAATTTTCCTGAGGTGGATGTCCATTTTCGACTGTGCTTTAGCCAGTTTACCTGTACTGAGCCATTGTCTATGGTGCTCAACATTCTTATAAACTATTCATTTTTCATTTTCCAGTTACTAACCTGTCCAAAAAAAGGTGTTACGTTCACAAGAGTACAAATGTTCACTCTTGTTCTAAGATTGGCTTCTTTCAAATGATGGGGGACCCAATTTTTAAAGTTTTGACACCTTTTCAAGATGTTGCAGATGACGGTGAACTGTTGAATGGGTTGAATTAATCTTCTGTGCTAATTCTTCAACTGTTACAGCACAATCTTCATCAAGTTTAGCTGGCAGCAAGTCATCATTAAACTCAGCAGGACAACCTGAATGTGGCGCATCACTTAAGCTGTAGTCACCTGATCTGAACTTCTAAAACCACCTTCGACAATTTCTTTCATTGAGACTATACACCATAAACACGTTAATGTTTTATGTAGTTTCTACTGCACTATTACCTTTTTAAACTCGTAAAGTATTATATGCCTAATATGCTCCTCAGACACATCGATTTTCATAAGAGTTTGATTAATGATTTGATAAAGTGGAGTTGATTTGTCTGAACATTTTTACAGACCTCTTACTACATATTTTAGTTATTAAACCTTCTACAAAGAAAGAAATAATGATGTACTTTCTGTGTTAAATTTTCGGACGTTACTTATGGGATGATCCGATACAATGGACATAATTATTTTGAGGCTTATTTTATGTATGCATATAAAATTATTTTTTTCACCTTGTGTTATTTATTCCTGATTTGATATTCTAAGGTCCTAATTTCTGGTTTTTATTCTTTTAAAGTTAATTCTTGCATACAAATATATTAAGGCTTTGAATATGATTAACTTTTTGTTTCATAATGAGAAATATAAAATTATCTTTAATAAAATTATGTTATTCCAACTGCTTATTGTTTTGTATTTTGTTGTTGTACCTTGAAGTATTTTTCTAATTATGTGATGAATAATTATTCTAATTTTCTTAAATGTTTGGTCCATATTTTAAATTTAACATTTTATATTTGTTACAACTTACAGCGAATAAGTATAGACAGATCCACTTGAATAATATTGAATATTTAGGGTAACTTAACACACGTTACAAGAGAAGTTAACATTGTGTTTTATGAGATTTGAAAAGAGTTGTTTAACTTTGTGTACACATTTCAGAATGTCTGTATAGTTCTTTTAACAGTGGAAATATATTCTCACTGAATAATTGTATGTGTGCATTTGAAATGTCAGAACCTAATTCTTCCTTTTATGAAAGTCAAAATTATGTGCGATACTGTTTTGATAATTTTTAGACACTTGGTCCAACCTGAAGCCTGTCAGATAAATTGATAAAAGTTCCTTAGTTACTGTTATATATGAAATATTTTAAAATTTGTTATGTAGCAAATTTTACTTAGTTTTGTTTTTACTTTTTTTTTCATAGTGTTTGGAGATCTTCAGATGTATCTTGGACTTGCTGGCTTTATCGTGAGTCTATATTATGGTATTTTATAGTGTAAGAATTAGTTGTAAACTCCACACACAAAAAATGCTTAGAAATGATTCAGTTTTTCTTTATTTAGTGTACTTGATACACGTAGATATATTTTAGTATCTTATAAAGGTTTGTAAGTAAATCAACTTTAACCACTTTTGAAAACTATGGGTGATTGGATTCCATCCAGCTCTGACCTCCAAAGTAACCATAAAACAGCCACACCATTACTTATTGAGATGTACACATCTTCACAAAGTTGTGCACGTCATCAGCAGACATTACAAGGTTTTTGTACTTAAAATATAATTTTTAATTAATCATTTCGTTTTCAATGTTGACCATCCAACACACGATGTAATTTTGATTTTCAGATTAAAAATACTTTCATGTGTCAGAAAATTGCACAATTGCCCATGAAAATTCTCTGTAACCACCAGATAATTATCAACCATTTTTTGTGTTCTTTGATTTTTCCAGAAATAACTTTTATATCTTTTATTGTCGTAATTTTATCTCTGTCTGGGTTTGGTCAATTTGATCGACTTTATAACCAATGTAGAATATTAGGAAATAAATAAGTTAATGCTTTTCTTCTTTCTATAATTACTGCAGATTATAACACTAAACGATAAATGTTTATTTTAAATAGCTTACGTATCATAACATACATTTATGTATGTTTATTATTTTTATTATATGGACCTTTCAGCCATGTCAAGCTAGCATTACAGAAGTTGCTTTCACTTTGGGCTTAGTATAATATACACGAGTTAATCTACACATGCACAAGTTAAGTATTTGCATAACTTTTGATACAGCGTGTTCATCTTCTCAAAATTTGGTAAACTGAGTGTAAAGTGATTTTCATGTTATAATTAAAAAAACTATTCTTTGTTCCAAAAATCACAAATTATTTGCATAATCTCTAAAACATACTAAATACATTTCAAACGTTTGTTTTCAGTAAGACATTATATTTTGTAATTTTATATACTATAAATATGTGGAGTATACCATTTAACCAACCTCGTAACTATCATAAAAAATATGAAATATAAATTGTGCATTTTTCATGCGAGAATGACATGACAAGAAAATACTAATGTTTAGTCCAAGTAGCTTAAGTGTCATAACATTATATGTGAACATGTGTAATTATTCTTTGATAGATTGTTTAGGCAGTGTCCATTTACAAAGTTTCATGTGTATTTATTACTTTTTATTATATTGACTTTCCAGTCATGCCTACCAAACATTACATAACATGCACTTACTTAGTGTGCGTGCACTCGCACCCACATATTCAGTAATATATAACTGACCTTTAATCTTTCCTTGCTTGGATGTGTTTTAGTGGACTAGTATTTTGTGATATACACTCGTATTTAAATGATTATACTTTGTATATATATGTGTATAGATTATTATTATTTAAAAATGAGTTAGTAAACTTATTTTTCCTAAAATATAGAACAATAAAGATGTAAAGCAAGTAACTATCTCTTTACACTATGACCTTTGTACTTGGTTGTTGCTGGACATTGGTTGTAAAGACTTTTAAAATTTAGTTTGTGGAAGTTATCAAACAGTTTTTTTAGGTTTTAAACTTACAGTCCAATTACCAAAAGTATGATTAGTAACTACACTGATACCATGGCATTCCACTGTAATTTATTAAACTTGGTAACTAATTTTTATTTAGATTTTAAATTATAATAATTACTAATTATAATTAGGGGCTGGAAAAATTGGTTCCACACCCTTTGTGTTATGACAAATTTACTTTTTATTTCTCTTGAAGTAATTTAATATATTTTACGGAAAAAAATCTTTTTAATATTAAGAGTTTGGGGAAATTAATCGTTTGATTTCAAAATTGAAACAAACTGATCTGCTTCTGTAGGAAAGCTTTTCTTTGTCATTAATTAATAGTGTGGTTAAAAGTAATTTTCTAAATCCTACAAACCTTGTGTAAAGTCCAGGTTTCTTGGGTTATCTAACCATGCTTTAATTACTTCTTTAGCTTATACTGAATTCACAGAGATAATGGGAAGTAATAACTTTAAGTTGTGTTTGTTATGTTGATTTAAAACTTCAACATTCATTATCAAAATTCCTACATTCATATATACACTTGCTTTATGTGTACATTTTAAAATTTCTTCTATCATTAGGCTTATAGTTGATATATCTGTTAATACTTGTTGTTATTAACCTGTTTTTATTCACTCATTTGGATCGTTTTTGGTCAAGACATTGTGCTTGTTTTGTTGGGAAAAAGTGGGTTCTATGTATTTCAATTTTTTAATGTTGGTTGACCAGGTATAATTTGTTTTCTTTTCTTTTTTTCCCTCCCAGAAAAATGAACTTGGAAACTTCAGTATTCATCTAGCACTAAAAAACTTGAGGCCACCTGGTGAGTGTTTATCAGTGTATTATAAAGCCTGTTACTGTGGAGTGATGTAAAATTTCTAATCAAACTTTAACTTTTAATTGTGTGTGATAAAAAGTATAACTGTAACTATTACTTGAAACTGTTGGTACTTGGGTAAACTACATAAGTACAGAATTAAGAAAAAAATTCTATATTTCCCAAATACATTGCACCTTTACTGGTGAAACTATGATTGTGAATAAATGACGTATTTGTGAAATGTAGAATTGTTTCTTTTCTTCAATTATGTACTTAATATCATATTCCTGCCCTATTTAAATAGTGAGGGATTCATTTATCATGACCCTGTATTAACACAGTGCCATTTGTTGATAGTGTGTAGTAAAATGAATGACGAGTTATATTTCTTCCTACTCAGAGTTACAAGTTTCAATTCTATCCTGTATTATCAGAAAACTTGAGTCACTCACACCCCTTATCACTTACAGATGGTGAATGTTGCATTAAATTTTAAACAAGATATATCCCATAGGCTATCATTTCAATGTAGATAGTATTTTCCACACCCTTATAATGCACTTGTAACAGTCAGTTTATTCTCTAAATTTATTATTGTTGGTTAACTGTTAACAAAGTATTCTTTTCAGTATCTTCTGAGGTAAGTTCCAACTGTTTTCTAAACTTTTGTAATAAAAAGTACATATTATGGTGGAGAAAGGTATTTGTTTCTCAATTTTTGTGTGTGTTAAAAGTTCATTACAGTTTGGTTTTATTTATAGTGTGGACAGTTCTTAATGATTTGTTACTGATAATAGAAAATGTACATTAAAATATATATATAAATGTCGAACCATAGATTGCTTGAAAAATTACATTGTAAACAACTACTTACAATGTGGACATGTATGGCATTTGAATGTGAAGTGAGAGAACATTACTGTTTATTAAGCCTATTTTATCTGTTTTTCTACTTTATATCCAATGAATTAGTTTTAAAGGCCCAAGTTACAGCAATTAACTTTACTTTTCTCCAAATACCTTGTAACTCATCCTTCTCAGTTAACTTAGTAAATATTTTACACAAGCAACATAAAATCAAGAGACTATTATCTCTTTTATAAAATTACTTTATCGTGTAAGCTGCTCAGTTTCAATTCTGTCTTGGTAGAGGTGTTATGAAATTTGTCCTGTCACTTATATTGTAAGTTGTTGTTTGTAATAATAGTAACCAACATGTGTGTTAAACTGTGTTGGTGACATGTTTTCCACATTATTCAGGCACCAAGGTTAGGAAGGTTCCTGTTCCCACATCAAACCCCTTCACTCATCTGTTTTATTTTGTTTCCTGCCCCAACTACACATATGAGGTGATGTCTTGGGTGTGTTTTACAATCATGACCCAGTGCTTACCAGGTATGTAGGAACATTTGGGGCTGTATATACGTGAACATTATAATTGTAATTTGAAAAGAGTAAACTTGTCAATGAAGAGCTAATTTCTCAACCTTGATTAAAGTAGTAGAATAGAAATGGTTATTTTAACTGTATGAGACTAAGCCTACCAGTGTACTGTGATACATACAAAAGACTAAGCCTACCAGTGTACTGTGATACATACAAAAGACTAAGCCTACCAGTGTACTGTGATACATAAAAGACTAGGCCTACCAGTGTACTGTGATACATACAAAAGACTAGGCCTACCAGTGTACTGTGATACATATAAAAGAGTAGGCCTACCAGTGTACTGTGATACATACAAAAGACTAGGCCTACCAGTATACTTTGATACATACAAAAGACTAAGCCTACCAGAGTACTGTGATGTATATTTCTTGACTGAAATGAAAAGGTTGCTCTGAAACAAGAACTCTGAACCTCTGGTGCATGTTTCACGTTTAGTTTGACACTAGTGAGTCCTTATTATATTTCAGGAATTTAAGAGACCATATTTTACTTTGAGTATGTTTTTCATAATGTAAATAAATGTAAGTATGATTACTGGGAAGCTCTAAATTATCCTGGTTTTACTTTTAGCATTTCTGTAATATGAAATCTGTTAAATATTTGGAAACTGATTTTTTTAAGTCATTTTTTGTCACAGGTATTTGAAGAAAGTATTTGAGGACAAAATTGTCCTTTGCCTTTTGACGAATGACACATTTTATATTGATCACACAGTGATGTGATCAGTATCTTGTTGATAATAAAATCTGTAATAATTACTATTTGGCTGAAAAACACTAATATAAAAACTGATTTTTAGAATGAATCAACTAGTGTATATGTGTAGATATATTCTCAACATTTGTAAGCCTTTTTAAGTATGTTTAACATTACGTGAACTTTTAAACAGCAGTTTTGTTTGAATTTTCTTTCAGTTGGAATCTTCACTCTTGCTGGTTTTTACCAGATGTCTGTCTGGGCTCTACAGAAACATCGTAATTACATGAAAGAATTTAAAGACTATCCTCAGAGAAGAAAGGCTATCATTCCCTTTCTTCTGTAACCCCCCTAAATATAGAATGGCACTGTATTTGTTTACTCAAAAAAAAAATTCAAAATACAACATTCCATTCTACTTACTCATACACAGGAATTGACTCATTTTGGACTTTTTGAACTAGTTGATTTTAGTTTGAAAACAAGTAGGGTGTACTAAACTACACAAGTTAAAAACAAGTTTTTGATGTGAATGACGCAGAAATGTTAATTAGTTTCAAGGATACTTGTTGATTTATTAATGACCGTTGCATTGTAAGCAAAAATAATTTGGGAAAATAAGCTTTACTTGTCAAGGGTATGTAAGGTTAAATGTTAAGTTTCATTAATTTGTTTTCGTTATAATATTGGATCACTGGAACTTTTTAATTTGAGGAATACAAAGCCTTACGCTAAGGTAGAAGAACGAATACTCGTGTTTTGTTAACTGTAACTTAAAGCTGCATTGAACTGACTGATCTGTGCAGACCATCAATATTAGTTATAATAAAAAAAATAATAGGTGAAGGTCTTTCTACCTGTGTACTTTTGTTTATTAAATACCCAACATGAAATGTCTTGTGTGATTATTTGTGTATTTCGTGGCAACTGCTTCTATCTGCGTAATAATTTTCAAAATTTGAAACCAGAGTCAAAAAAACTTTGACCAGTTTGTGTTAAAATTATTTGCATAAAAAATACCCGACTCTTTTGAAGATATATTACACAGAATTATAAATTAATATAAACAGGTCTTTATGCAACTATAGAAAGTAGTTATTTTGTAGAAGTAAACCTGTTACAAGATACAACTGCCAATTTAATATTTGTTGGTAATACCTCGCAGTACTTTTATTGTATTATGTTGCATAAAAAGCAATTTGAGTAAATGTGTTTGCCAGCAACGTAGAATGGCTAAATGTTTGTAAACATCCTTATAGCTTCATACAAACAAATTATGATGCATTGTTGTTTGTGTTTGGTTAAAATGAATGAGCAGAAACTGTTAAAGTTCATGATAAAACTTTATTATATGTTTCTCACAACGGTGATAAAACCTCTCCATGTCTTACCAGTTTTATTTTTTCCTAGTAATAGGAACATGACAGCGATTATATGAAGTGGATAGATAATGATGAAAATAGTCAAATAAAAACTCTTCTAAGTTTTTGGGAAATTTACACTTAAATAAGTGATGTAATTAGTTTGGAAGAATAGTTATTACAGTAACAAAAAGACTTCTAATACATAGGCGTGAAAGAACTTCAAAAATTTAATCTTCATTTTGTAAATATATGAAAACCGTTCATGCTGACGAACCTACGACTAACTTTAGCAAACCAAACATTAAAGATAAAATACAACAATCACATAGGAAAATAACTACACAACTTTTTTTTTAAATCACAAAGGCCAACGTCGATATATATGTACAGAACAATTTTAATGTGGTAACAACGCTGCTTTAGAAACCTTTATCTGCAAGAAACCCATCAAACCACGGTTCTTGGTTATCTCAGAATATTAATTCAGGTTTTCCTTTAGCTGTACAGGTTATTATTATTTTAGGTTATAAATCAGGTTTTCCTTTTGATCTTGATTTAATACAAAATAGAACAAATACTTTATGGTATGGCAAGTGTTTGTAGAAACATTGGTGCAAATTTCTATATTTTTAAAATCTGTAGTAACTACATCTTTTGTTACTCAGTATTCGTTCACCTTCTTTAAACATGTAAAGAGACCACTTAAATGAACAATATAAAAACAAACATTTGTGGAGTTTCTGACTGCTGTTTATTTTTGCGTTGAGAGGCACTGAAGCCAACCTACTAGCTTTCACTTTCAGAGGAACCCAAATTCCGTGTTAAGCCATTACAGTGCTATGGTTTTACTATTTTTAATTTCATACAGACAGCGGTTCTTCTCAGATTTTCTTGCATATCTTTCTACAACAAATTCTATCTTCTGTCACAAAAGGTTACTAGTTACTTCCTCCAGGTGGCATGATGGGCTTCTCTTGACTTGAAAGCAAAAAAATAAAAATCAAACATCTTTTTGTGGAGGCAGAAACAAAGTGCATTATTATGAAAATATATTACCTTTTAGAATTAGATCATTATTAATATTTTAACACATTTACTGCTATCTGACCTTCGTAGTGAATCAATTAAGTTAGTAGGCCTATAACGCTAAAAACCGGATTTCGATATTCGTAATATACATAGCACGGAAAGCTCATTGTAGAGCTTTGTGCTCAACAAGAAACAAAACAGACGCCATTGCTACGAAATAATGTTTTCTCTTAAGATATAATAATGTTACACTTAATGTTCAAACTTAGTATTATCTGCATGTTATTCTGATATCTATTTAAAATATTCCTATACTTTATTTGTAATAAATCTGGAATTGTACTTCAGTTACAAAAGTGGCATTTTTTACCCTTTCAATATGGACATTGACCAACTCAAAGGCTGTTTAAAATAAGAATAAAAACTATCAAATAATATAATATTGCCTATCATCCGACAGAGGGCAGTGTATAAATCCTCCATTTAATGTATCGTTAAAACTGAATAAAGTAATATTTTGACATTTAAAGTAGAAAACCACTACATCTATGAACGTATGATAAACATATTTTAGAACTTCACCAATACAACCATTTCTGATACTGAAAGTTGATACTAGCTGTATCTTTGTTATAAAGAAAAATTTAGAATAGGTGTACTTCTGTGCAGGCTTAGATATTTATAGACGGTTATTTTCAGTGGTGTAAGAGATTGGAGCTGCCCGCACTCCTGAATATGTCGTCACGTGATCTCCCTCCGAACTGAAGCGCGTTCCCAGCTATATATGGTGTTATAAATCAGTTTTAATGGTCTCCTTGAAAACAAATGTTGTACTGGAGTCTGAGAGAGACTACAGAACCAACGGTTCATCACTGACTACCACCAATGTTTATAATCAAAATGCTATTAACAATACGTATTAAGTGGACCAGTGAAGCAGGATATGATCAACATTACGTAAGCCTAAAGGAAATAAGTAGTAATAAAAAAATAACACCAAAGACTGAAACGAGTTTATATTTCAAGTAGGTAAAACTTTAACAAAACGATATCGCTTGCTTGTATTTTGGGGATACGTAGCAGGTTGAACTAATTTGAGGAATCCAATTTTTTGTTTCTGGTTAAGCACAAAGCTGCACGGTGAGATATTTGTGCTGTGCTCATCGCAGACGTACATACTTGATTTTTATGTTATAGTCCCTCAGACTTCTGAACCATTAAACTATACAATGACGGTATTGGCCCTCTGTTTAATCGATTGTAAAAATCGGCTACCGATTAGAAGTTGCGTTTTACGTCTCAAAAAAAAAAAGTCTTAACCGTCGAATTCAGTATCGAGACAAAACTAATAATAAAACAAAGTAAATAAGATTGAACTTTGAAACAAGTACACCAGGAATGCAGCCAGAGCAGAGATATAAATGTGGTCACCATGAGTTTGTAGTTTCACAAGTACATTGGAAATGGTTTTAGTATAGAGTAGAATTATAATTTTGGTCATGTATCATTTGCTTTCGTTTTTTGCTTTGTTTTTGATTAAGCTGACAATAATACAGCTTATGTACTTATTTATATGCTAGTTTGTTTAATTGAGTTAAAATAAAATAAGTAATTTTTATGGCATGTATAAGTTGTTTAATAATTTATGCTTTATTATAATAATTACCAAACTGTTGAATATAAAGAGCAAGCGTTTGTAATAATTTCAAACGGTAAAATTTGATTGCTTACACACATGTGTTGCTTTATTTCACTTTGAGTACATGGTAAGTAATTATCTGTTTAAAAACAAACCTGTAAATTAAACTGTGCAGATGTTCGAAAATGGCACCGCATGAGTGAAATCTCTGATTAAAGTTTTAATGCATCGTAAACGCAACTACAGAGATATAATTCACAATTATAATTAACAAGTCTTATGTAGAGTCCATTAATACGTGCATAATGGACAATACTACTCACTACGATGAAGATCCGTAGTGTATTAATTCCAAATCCAAGGCGAAAAAATACCAGCGTAAATTTACTAGAGTATGTGCGTTTTAACTTGTACTCGAGCAAATTCATAATTAGGCATTCTTCTCTTTCTAATATGAAGTTATAAAAATGGCTCGTCCCGAAAGTATATTTTTAAATAATACGCCTGTGAATGTTTTTCCTTATTAACAACACTGCAGTTATCTGCCAATGTATGCCCAATTTGTGCCTGAAAAACTTTCTCTTTCAGAAAGTGTGGGCGCTAAGAATCCAACCTCTCTACGTACTTTAGGTTTCAGCCTTAAGCCTACATAAGGTTAATGTAGGCTTAGTGAATGTATTAGGTTATCATATTTCATTTTCGGAAAAGCAAGGAGTTTAGTATCAGTGTTCGCGTTCATAGGTCTATATATCTGTTACAAAAATATGAAATATCATGTATAATTAATTTTGGAATACTTTTTATTACTCCATCTTTATTATTTCTTTCAAATATTTCTCACAAATGTGATGTCACAAACAAGTTTTTCTGTTTTTGAGCCATGACTACCATCCAGACGTACACGTTTGTATATTGTTGTGGTGTCTGGATAAAGCCAAGTTCAGAAGTATTTAATCCGGTTCAGTTGTCAATGAGGTTGGTTCTATGACTATTTAGAACTAAAGAAATGGACACCAAGTGGTGAAAGGCTTAAAACAGATTTTCTGAAGAAGTAACTAAACACATATATAACCTTACCGATACAGGTGTAACATTTAATCGTGTAAAACCAAATAACGGAAATAGATTCATTAACTTCTCGAGAGAACAAATCAGATTTTTGTAATTTAATAAAACTGGGGCGTTATTTTGTTTGTATGACGTTTTCCTACTTCTTACACTACACTTCAATTACGACCACAGATTTTAAACTTCATAGTTGTATTACGATTAAAGAACTTATGAAGTAAAAAGATACACACGAATAGCTATTTTTATTGTTTTTTTGGACTGGGCTCGTGACAAAAAGAGCCCCTGTGACAGTAAATATATCTAAAAATGCTAATGCACGTCGAAATTGTTTACAAAAAGAAAAGAGAGACTATGTGTCTCGGTCATTCAAAAAACCGAAAACGTGTTTGAATGTATTTAAAAAAACTAGCTTGGGTCTCGATGTATCTGTTCTATGTTTTTTTTGTTGTTTTTTGTTTTTCTGTTTTAATGACGTACATTTAAATCTGCATGATGCCTAGACGTAACCGGTATTTCAACCCAACCGTCGGAAAAACGCTATGGAATTCAAAGCTTGTTCTAACAGCTTGCGAACCAAGACGAGCCAGAATTAGACAGATAATCGACAACTTGGCTTCATATCAACATCTTATGCTTGAATAGAACGTTGTGCGTGACTCGTTAGAGAAAACAGAAGTGGATTTTCTTACACAAGGGCTAACTGGCCATTATCTGTTCCAATGTTCTTTTTTCTTCAGAAAATCACACGACGATGTTTAAGATAACATATAGCTATTTTAATATGTACTTTTCAAACAAGCACGTGATGATATGTAAAGTAATATATTAATATCTCAGGTGTGTACCTTCAGACAGACACACGATGGTGTACAAGGTAATATATTAACTTCTCAGGTATGCACTTTCAGACAAGCACAACACTGTATGGAAGATATGTCATTGTATCCAAAACGTTTGAGTTTCTCAAACATGTAAGATTTTCTTTCACATTAATATAAGCCTAACTATATCTTACAACAGTGAGTACATTTAGTGGGTTCTATTAAATATTGTAAGAAAAAAACTGGTTTATACTAAGAATGATAAGAGAGAGAAACTGATTTATACCACGGACGAAAAGAGAGAAACTGGTTTATACCACTGATGATAAGAGAGAAACTGGTTTATACTGAGGATGATAAGAGAGAAACTGGTTTGTACTGTGGATGCTAAGAGAGAAAGTGGTTTGTATTAAGGATTATAAGAGAAATTTGTTTACTCTAAGGATGATAAAAGAGAAAGTGGTTCACACTACGGATGATAAAAGAGAAACTAATTTTTCTAAGGATGAATTTTGAAAGTGGTTTATACTAAGTGTGGTACAAGAGAAACTAGTTTGTATCACAAATGATAATAAAGAAAGTGGTTTATACTAAGGACGATAACAGAAAAACTGGTTTATATTAAGAATGAAAAAAGAAGAAGCAAGTTTATACTAAGGACGATAACAGAAAAACTGGTTTATATTAAGAATGAAAAGAGAAGCTAGTTTATGCTAAGGATGATAACAGATAAACTGGTATATACTAAGGACGATGAGAGAAAAATAAAAGGTTTATACCAAGGATGATAAGAGAAGAAAAATGTTTATACTAAAGACGATAAGAGATAAACTGGTTTAAACTGAAGATGATAAGACATAAAGTTGAGTTGAACAAATTGAAATATAAGAAAATACGAGTAAGATGAGAAACTGCAAGAAAAAAGTCGAGTTAAACAGAGGAAGGTATAAAAAGATTGATGGTAGAAATGGTCCAATCAAGAAATGGTTAGTGGCTGAGACAAAGGTGAGAGAAGACGTGAGATAGAAAAGATGTGGAAGAAGAAAAGAGGGTTAGTGCGTGTTAAACTTTAACTTTTCCCTAATTATTTTTTTTGCGCTTGAAGTTTTGGATTTCTCATCATTTCATCTAGATACAAAAACAGGTCAGACGTGATTTCAATAAAATATTAAATATTTAAAAAAAATGGCAAAGTAAAATGATTTACACAGTGCAGTTTAATTGTAACAATGTTTCTATAACTACAGAAATAATTCTGAGTGAGGAAAAAAAATGTGTAAAAGACTTTTTTGAACACTAAAACAATTGAAAAAAGTGTGCCGGTTAAACTACAATATCGGTTAGAAAAACGTTCAGAGAATCTAAACTAATAAACATCTCAACAAAATTCGATAACATTATTAATATATATATAAAAATATTTAATATAGCGTTAAAAAGAAATAAAGAAGGAAACTGTTAAATAACTGTTTACAATTCTTGGATTGCAACTTTACCATTGTAAATATCGGTCTTGTTTATTATCAATAACTTGAATATTCACTCTCACCTGAAGAGGTTCTAATATCTTGGTCTTCTTACATCTAGAAAGAGGGAAAAACAATAGATTAAATGCAAACGACCTTGTTGTCTTAAATTATTATTCAATATAAATATTGGGTGTAATTTAATTAATATATGACGTAACAAAAACTTAATG
The DNA here is from genome assembly GCA_011833715.1 of Carcinoscorpius rotundicauda. Lineage (NCBI taxonomy): Eukaryota > Metazoa > Arthropoda > Merostomata > Xiphosura > Limulidae > Carcinoscorpius > Carcinoscorpius rotundicauda. The sequence continues at coordinate 145,574,424 of CM022393.1, forward strand.
TAACACGACGTTCTTTGAACCAAGTCAAAGCTGTAGCAACATATCTCCGAGATGTATTTATTTACAGTCTACGTTGTAACAGAATATCTCCGAGATGTATGTTTATTGAAACTGTACGTTGTAGTAGCGTATTTGTAAAATGTATTTAAAATCTACTTGTGTCAACAAATACTGAAATACAATCTTTTTAAAACGTACATTACAGCAGCCAATCTATTAAACGTATGTTTAAAATTTATGTTGCAGAAGCATATCTGTAAGATGTATATTTATTTAAAGTCTACAGTGTAGCACTATATGTTGGCCTGGCATGGCGAGGTAGTTAAGGTATTCGACTCCTAATCTGAAATTTGAGGGTCGCTGGTTCAAATCCTCTTCACCACTCCACCAAAGATGCTCGCTCTTTTACCTGTGGGGGCACTATAATGCTACAGTGAATTCCACTATTTGTTCATAAAAGAGTTGGCAGTGAGGGTGATGACTAGCTGCCTTCACTCTAGTTTTACACTGCTAAATTAGGGACACCTAGAGCATTTAGCCCTCGCGTAACTTTTGACGAAGTTTTAAAAAAACAAACTTTTTATTCAAAGCAACGCGAAAAGATTGTTAACGTTTCTAACAATTTGTTTGGCAGTATGTAAAGACTTATTCATGTTTTAAAGTTTTTTAAATTTTTATTAATTGCTATCTAAAGATCAGGGGTTATTAGAGGCCCTGTATCCAGCAAATTCATGAATTATTAGGAAACTTTTAACCGACAAAGTCATGAACCTACAAGCACTATTGTACATCTCTTGTACAGGAAAAAGTGTAATTATAGTCAACATGATGTAGATGACACCGGGGATTGTGGGATTGAGATAGTACATCTCGTAAAGCTGTATTTCTTACGTAACACCCATGCTAAGGTCATAAGCTCTTCGTTAGGTGTGGGTTATATATGAATTGAGGAGGGTATGACGTTTGTTAATGCACCTCAGAAACAGTAAACAAAGAAGGAAGACCAAAGTGCAATACATGGCGTGTAATGAAACAATAAATTTACACAGTTAAAGAGTATAAAATAGGAATGGGCCCAAAGAAAGATGGCCGTCACATATTAGGTATTGCTCATCATAGTTTCAAATATCTCTTATAACAATGTTATAAACTGTTATAAAAGCCTAACTTTGGTTTTCGAGGTTTCCAGAAACTGCTAAAACCTTCAGTTTAGCAAAAAAAAATTAAGTAGAGAACCAGAGTTATATCTAAAATGTTATTTTGAATGTTCTGATTCTGACGTCACAAGGGCTAGCTCACCAATACTTGAAGAAGTTGTGATGATGTACATACAAACAAAATGTTGCATTTAAACTTGGGGGGTACAAAAGTAGTGCAGTGTTTTATTGACTTCAACACATAATGATAACACTTATCACATCAGGATATGACTGTTGTCACCACAGCGATTATCATTTAGTGATGTTGTTTGAAAGAAAAGATGAACAAGTAATAAAAAACATGAAAAAATGAGTATAATGTAGGAATGAGAATACCAAGAAATATAAAAACATACTAGAGATGAATACATAAAACCATACATAAATCACCACATAAATAACCACTCAGTCAATGTTACAACATTATGGGAATTAGTCAGTGAGACTTATAGCATTATTCAGATTAAATGCTTTTATTTAACCTGGATTTATGCAAATAAAAGAAATTCAACACTTAGGTGTAGTTTAATGTTATTCTTTGAAATATTTGGCTACTTATGTGGTAAGTTTTGTGTATTAATCCCTACCTTGTTTCTTTAATTTTTGTTATTGCTATTCCTGCATCATCCTTTTCTTTCAAAATGTTTTGTTACTTGTATGTGGTAAAATAGCTTATATGGGTGTTAAAAACTTTTAGTTCAAATGCAAAACAAGTAACAACGATTCGACCTCCTTAGATCATCGCATTTTTGTACGTCTCTTTCTGCATGGACCTTAAACTCCAAGTTGATCTGCATTTCTTCTTTTTTTATATCATTAATTCTGTGTTTACGTGCTCAGTCAAATCGACCGACACTGTATTTGTGAAGCTATAAATACTGACGTATAGTGATAACCTGAGGAGATCGAAACGTTGTTACCTGTTTTGTGTTTTAAGTACAACAGTAGTTAACACTGAGAGTTGTAAGTAAAACTAAACAGTAAAAATCACTAATTAAAATGTAGTGAAATAACATACAGTATGAAAAAGCAATAGCTAGTAAATAAAATTGAGTGTAATAAGAAACACAACTGAACAAAACACAAATTAAATTGAAAAAAGTTAAAACTAAACACTGATAGTCAGTAATGAAAAAGAGAAACAATAAGAAATAATAGTACACAATGAAAATACAATTAAACATTAATAATCACTAGTTACATGAAAATAATAAGTGTTAAAACGAGAAGTTAAAACAGTTGTTTTCCTTATCAAACTGTTTTACTTAATTAAGTTATGTTTAGAATATGCAGTCTATTTTCTAACGTTAGATACTTTTTTAATTGCGAGCTTTAAGACCACTTATAAGAGCCATTATCGGGCAACAGTGTACTCAATAATACAAACTTGTTGTAACACTTTTTAAAGGCAGGTATCTAAGCAACAATACCAGTACTGAACAATGCAAACCTGTTGAAACTATTTTTAAAGGCAGATATTCAAGCAACAGTTCCAAAATACCTATATTGAATGATAAGAAATTGTTGCAACACTTTTTAAAGGTAGGTATCTGAGCAACAATCTTAACAACACCCGTAAATACAAACTCGTTAAACTCTATTTAAAAGCAGCTATCTAAATAACAATCGTAACAATACCTGACATCTAGTATCAAAGTTGTAAGTAGAAAATACTGAAAACGTATGTGTACACTGCTGGCCAAAATCTTGAGGCCAATGAACATAAAGCAAGAAATATGCATTTTGCGTTGTTAGTCTCAACCATTTATTTGAGTAGAACTTCGAAAGATAAAATAAGAAAAGGGAAAATAAAAATAAAAAAGCGTTTTTAGCTTTTAATATGAAAAATGCGAACATTATGAAATTAGCCTAAATACTAGCTGGTCAAAAGTTTAAGATCATACCAAAAAGGAGTTCTAAATAGGGTTGGAAATGCCCAACAAGAGGTCTCAGTAGTGAGTTGCACGGTCATCATTGCGAATAACTTCAAACATTCGCTTTGGCATGGTCGGTATAAGCGTTCGCAGAAGGCTGGCTGGAATGTTATTCCAAGTGGTGAAGATGGCTTCACGAAGATCGTGCACTTTTTACAATTGACATTCATTTCTATAAACTTTCATCCACCTTGCCATCCACCACCAAACATTTTCAATGGGGTTCAGTTCGGGCGAACACGCTGGATGGTTCAAAAGAATCACTAATTCGCCGTGAAAAAGTCCTTTGTCCTGCGGGCATTGTGGATTGCAGCGTCGTTTTGCTGAAAGATCCAGTCATTTCCCACTAGCGGGGGCCTTCAGTCAATAAGGATGCTCTCTCTAACATGCCAATGTAGCCAGCTGCTGTTTGACGCCTCTGTATAACATGAAGCTCCATTGTTCCATGAAAGAAAAAAGCACCCCAGATCATGATGGAACCTCCTCCACTGTGTCATGTAGAAAATGTCTCCGGTAGGATATCCTTATCGTGCCAGTAACGTTGAAATCCATCTGGATTATCCAGGTTAAATTATTTCTCATCAGAGAACAAAACCTTTGCCCACTTTTTTACGTCCCATGTTTGGTGCTTCTCAGCAGAGTTTAACCGAGCTGTTTCGTTGTGTGGAAGGAGGCGTGTCCTTTGAAGACGTTTACGGTTTTTAAACTCTTTTTTTCGTAGATGCCGTCTTATTGTTCTTGAGTTGCATTCTGCGTCCGTAAGGGCTTTAACCTGGTTCGACTATCGGCTGGTGTCTTGCTGGACAACCCGTCGAATCCTCGTTCTCAACGCCTGCGAAATTTTATTGGGTCGATCACTTTAAATTCTCGTTCCTTATCTCTCAGGGTTTTTAAGAAATTTGCAACAGCAGTTTTACTACGCCCAATCTCACCAGCAATGGCACATTGAGAGAGACCTTGCTTTTGCAGCTCGACAATTCTGCCACGTTCAAACTCTATCAACTTTTTATCCTTTGCCATGTCTTTACCCAATGTAACACAGGAGATGTAAGCGGGAGATGTTGACAACGCTAATACTTGAACACAAATCACTCAATTTTGTTACGTGTTTACCGATTGTTTTAAGCTAATTTCATAGTGTTTACATTATCACTATTAAATGCTAAAAAATTTTTTTTCATGTTTTGAAGCTCTACTCAAATAAGTGGTTGAGTGTAACAACGCAAAATGCATATTTTTTTCTTTATGTTCATTGGCCTTAAGATTTTGGCCAACAGTGTATGTATGTTTATTTTCCTGTAGCAAAGCCACATTGTACCATTTTCTGTGTTCAACAACGAGAATCGAAGCGCTGTCACACTGGGGGACACGAATTATATTTTATGACACGTACAGAATTATGAGACAGAGGTTTGATCTTTTACACAAAGGGAGGAACCAAAACGTTGCTACTTGTAGCTGTTTTAAGATACAAATGTCTGATACATTCTGCTGTTAAAATATGACCAAAATTAAATAGGTCCTTGAAGAAAAATATTATTTTAGATATGTTATAGAAAAATAAAATGGTCTGACTTTAAATAATAGCTTACAGAATTATTGATCTTAAGTAAAGCACAATATAAAACCAGAGGTTTAACTTCAGCGTTTATTTCACAACAATTGATATCTTTAAGTGGTGTTCACACATTACTGGGTAATTTTTGTTTCTATTAATACCTACTGGTGGTCTTGTGTACGGATGAAAATAACTTCTTTGATTTGCCTTTATTTAGTATCGTTTTGTGTTTTTCCTATTATTTTTACACATTTTAATTTTTTACATGGTTATTTTAGTGAACGTGAAATGTTACTGCCTACGTGTTTGTTGTTACAGTTTTTAATGTGATGCTAATGTTAGTTTGATTCTAAAATACAACAAGCATTGTGTCTTTCTAGTGTTTAACTCCCTACGCTGTCTTATAAAACGAGTTCTTTCTGAGAGGGCTGGGAACTGGATTTTACTTCGCAAGGTTACACGCAGCGTTGTAGGATTTGTGTAATGTAAAGTTCCTTCATTATTTGTCAGTTTTACCCGAGACCTGACGTTTAAGGAAAACGTGTTGTTTTTTCACCGTTTTATGGTTATTTGTAACGTTTTCTTCGGATAACCAATATTATTGAAAATCTCCTCAAAATTTTAAATTATTCATCTAGGTAAAAAAACGGGACACAAACTTGTAGCTCAAAGTTTTACTACATAATATGGCTAATCTGGTCGTAGTTTTACTATATGCTATGGCTAATCTGGTCAAAGTTTTACTACATAATATGGCTGATCTGGTCGTAGTTTTACTACATAATATGGCTAATCTGGTCATAGTTTTGCTCCATAATATGGCTAATCTGGTCGTAGTTTTACTATATACTATGGCTAATCTGGTCATAGTTTTGCTACATAATATGGCTAATCTGGTCATAGTTTTACTACATACTATGGCTAATCTGGTCATAGTTTTACTACAGAATATGGCTAATCTGGTCGTAGTTTTACTATATACTATGGCTAATCTGGTCGTAGTTTTACTATATACTATGGCTAATCTGGTCATAGTTTTGCTACATAATATGGCTAATCTGGTCGTAGTTTTACTAAATAATATGGCTAATCTTGTCGTAGTTTTACTACATAATATGGCTAATCTGGTCATAGTTTTACTACATACTATGGCTAATTTGGTCAAAGTTTTACTACATAATATGGCTGATCTGGTCGTAGTTTTACTACATAATGTGGCTAATCTGGTCATAGTTTTGCTACATAATATGGCTAATCTGGTCGTAGTTTTACTATATACTATGGCTAATCTGGTCATAGTTTTGCTACATAATATGGCTAATCTGGTCATAGTTTTACTACATACTATGGCTAATCTGGTCATAGTTTTACTACAGAATATGGCTAATCTGGTCGTAGTTTTACTATATACTATGGCTAATCTGGTCATAGTTTTGCTACATAATATGGCTAATCTGGTCATAGTTTTACTACATACTATGGCTAATCTGGTCATAGTTTTACTACAGAATATGGCTAATCTTGTCGTAGTTTTACTTATCACGACACTTGCCAAGAATACCATGAAAATAAAAATACTATCCAAAGGTCGAGTGACAACATTTCACTTCCAACAGGACCATCCGTGAACGGTAGCACTTTGAGCACACCATTTTAACCCTATATCTTCATCAACAACGAACAGGGTAAAATAAGTTTGTTTTCTTGATACATGAAGAACTTCAAACTCACGTGAACAGTAACTTTGACAGCATGATAATTTCCTGAGATCTTAAAGTCCATAATACTCTTCCACTTCTACGAGTTTAGAAACATTGACCACGAGATTATCAAAAGAAAGTCAAACAAATAAATGTGCAAACTTGCGTTCATGTTATATAAAACATGTTATATGTTGTGTAAAACGTTATATGTTACATGAAACGATATGTTATATAAAATGCGTTATATGTTGTATAAAGCATGTTATATATTGTATAAAACGCGATGTGTTGTATGAAACATGTTATTTACGTTTTGTCAAAATTGGTATTATTGAAAACTAAAATCTATGGTTTAGATCTCTTTTATAGCTGGATGAACAACTTAGGATTTTAACAATATCTTTAGGAGCCGAAGAAAACGATACATTGTAAGTTATATGTCAACATATATTCACTACTAGAAAACAATATATTGTAAGTTATTTATCAACTTATCGTAACGACTAAAAATTATACACCGTATGTTATACAGTCAACTCACCTTAATTACAAGAACACGATACCCTATAAGTTATACAGTCAGCTTGTCTTAACTACTAATGAACCACAACATGGCAATAACGAGAGAAATAAAAAGTATTTTTTCTTTATCTATCAGGCCTCAAGTAAAACCCTCGTGCTTTCTTTACAAAACTTCCACACTATGTGATAACATGACGAAATCCTCTCAGAAAGAACTTGGTTTATAAGACTCAGGGTAAAGAACAAGCAGTTCAGTGTGTCTCACACCAGTTGTACGTAAGATTCAAAATAACATTAGCAAAATCTGTGCTACAAAATATAGCCGTTCACGTGCAGGAACATGACCACGTGGTAAAATTAAAATGTGTGACACATATAAGTTAAAGAAGCTACTGGTCAAATGTAAATCTGATGTGACCTTGAACTGGAAGATCACGCATGTTCTTTGTTGGTTTTGTATTATCAAACTACGCACAACCAAACAAATAATGGCTGGTTCCCATGGTAACTACCCGATTGCAAGCGTAATTGTACAGACATAAAAGGTCACATCTCAGTAATTACAAATGATAGAATGTTGAATAACTTATCCGTTTCTATAATTTTAGGCATGTATATTTACCAAGACTAAGACACATTAAACGTGTGCACAATTTCATTCGTAGGAACGAAGACGTTTCAACTTAAACATATAGCTATAAAAAATCTCTTTAAATAACCCATAATGTACTGTATTATTTAATAGAATAGTTATATTGTTTGCTTTATTTTATCTACGCAGTGTTCCGTCCACTGCGGGGAAACGAATTCTGTATTTTAAGGATTTAAGTAAATAAGCTTCTCGCTAACCCACCAGTGCACCAGCAGCAATAATGGACATATTAAAAACACAACTAAACAGTAAATATAAGTAGTTAAGACGGAAACGATAAAAAACACAACTAGATAGAAAATAAGTAGTTAAGACGGTAATGCTAGAAAACACAACTAAACAGTAAATATAAGTAGTTAAGACGGAAACGATAAAAAACACAACTAGACAGAAAATAAGTAGTTAAGACGGAAATGATAAAAAACACAACTAAACAGTAAATATAAGTAGTTAAGACGGAAACGATAAAAAACACAATTAGACAGAAAATAAGTAGTTAAGACGGAAATGGTAAAAAACACAACTAAACAGTAAATATAAGTAGTTAAGACGAAAATGATAAAAAACAACTAGACAGTAAATATAAGTAGTTAAGACGGAAACGATAAAAAACACAACTAGGCAGTAAAATAAGTAGTTAAGACGGAAATGGTAAAAAACACAACTAAACAGTAAATATAAGTAGTTAAGACGGAAATGATAAAAACACAACTAGACAGTAAATATAAGTAGTTAAGACGGAAATGATAAAAAACACAACTAGACAGTAAATATAAGTAGTTAAGAGGAAATGCTAAAAACACAACTAGACAGTAAAAATAAGTAGTTAAGATGGAAATGCTAAAAACACAACTAAACAGTAAATATAAGTAGTTAAGATGGAAACGATAAAAAACACAACTAGACAGTAAAATAAATAGTTAAGACGGAAATGATAAAAACACAACTAGATAGTAAAAATAAGTAGTTAAGACGGAAATGATAAAAAACACAACTAGACAGTAAAAATAAGTAGTTAAGATGGAAATGCTAAAAACACAACTAAACAGTAAATATAAGTAGTTAGATGGAAACGATAAAAACACAACTAGACAGTAAAATAAATAGTTAAGACGGAAATGATAAAAACACAACTAGATAGTAAAAATAAGTAGTTAAGACGGAAATGATAAAAAACACAACTAGACAGTAAATATAAGTAGTTAAGAGGAAATGCTAAAAACACAACTAGACAGTAAAAATAAGTAGTTAAGATGGAAATGCTAAAAACACAACTAAACAGTAAATATAAGTAGTTAAGACGGAAATGATAAAAAACACAACTAGACAGTAAATATAAGTAGTTAAGACGGAAATGATAAAAAACACAACTAGACAGTAAATATAAGTAGTTAAGAGGAAATGCTAAAAACACAACTAGACAGTAAAAATAAGTAGTTAAGATGGAAATGCTAAAAACACAACTAAACAGTAAATATAAGTAGTTAAGATGGAAACGATAAAAAACACAACTAGACAGTAAAATAAATAGTTAAGACGGAAATGATAAAAACACAACTAGATAGTAAAAATAAGTAGTTAAGACGGAAATGATAAAAAACACAACTAGACAGTAAAATAAGTAGTTAAGACGGAAACGGAAAAACACAACTAGACAGTAAAAAGAAGTAGTTAAGAGAGAAATGATAAAAACACAACTAGACAGAAAATAAGTAGTTAAGAAGGAAATGGTTTAAAGCACAACTAGACAGTAAAATAAGTAGTTAAGACGGAAATGATAAAAAACACAACTAGACAGTAAAAATAAGTAGTTAAGACGGAAATGATAAAAACACAACTAGACAGTAAAAATAAGTAGTTAAGACGGAAATGATAAAAACACAACTAGACAGTAAAATAAGTAGTTAAGACGGAAATGATAAAAAACACAACTATACAGTAAAAATAAGTAGTTAAGACGGAAATGATAAAACACAACTAGAGAGTAAAATAAGTAGTTAAGACGGAAATGATAAAAACACAACTAGACAGTAAAATAAGTAGTTAAGACGGAAATGCTAAAAAACACAACTAAACAGTAAATATAAGTAGTTAAGACGGAAATGATAAAAAACACAACTAGACAGTAAAATAAGTAGTTAAGACGGAAATGATAAAAACACAACTATACAGTAAAAATAAGTAGTTAAGACGGAAATGATAAAACACAACTAGAGAGTAAAATAAGTAGTTAAGACGGAAATGCTAAAAACACAACTAGACAGTAAAATAAGTAGTTAAGACGGAAATGCTAAAAAACACAACTAAACAGTAAATATAAATAGTTAAGACGGAAACGATAAAAACACTAGACAGTAAAAATAAGTACTAAGACGGAAATGATAAAACACAACTAGAGAGTAAAATAAGTAGTTAAGACGGAAATGATAAAAACACAACTATACAGTAAAAATAAGTAGTTAAGACGGAAATGATTTTAAAACACAACTAGAGAGTAAATAAGTAGTTAAGACGGAAATGATTTAAAAAACACAACTAGACAGGTAAAATAAGTAGTTAAGACGGAAATGCTAAAAAACACAACTAAACAGTAAATATAAATAGTTAAGACGGAAACGATAAAAACACAACTATACAGTAAAAATAAGTAGTTAAGACGGAAATGGTAAAAAACACAACTAAACAGTAAATATAAGTAGTTAAGACGAAAATGATAAAAAACAACTAGACAGTAAATATAAGTAGTTAAGACGGAAACGATAAAAAACACAACTATACAGTAAAATAAGTAGTTAAGACGGAAATGGTAAAAAACACAACTAAACAGTAAATATAAGTAGTTAAGACGGAAATGATAAAAAACACAACTAGACAGTAAATATAAGTAGTTAAGACGGAAATGATAAAAAACACAACTAGACAGTAAATATAAGTAGTTAAGAGGAAATGCTAAAAACACAACTAGACAGTAAAAATAAGTAGTTAAGATGGAAATGCTAAAAACACAACTAAACAGTAAATATAAGTAGTTAAGATGGAAACGATAAAAAACACAACTAGACAGTAAAATAAATAGTTAAGACGGAAATGATAAAAACACAACTAGATAGTAAAAATAAGTAGTTAAGACGGAAATGATAAAAAACACAACTAGACAGTAAAATAAGTAGTTAAGACGGAAACGGAAAAACACAACTAGACAGTAAAAAGAAGTAGTTAAGAGAGAAATGATAAAAACACAACTAGACAGAAAATAAGTAGTTAAGACGGAAATGATAAAAAGCACAACTAGACAGTAAAATAAGTAGTTAAGACGGAAATGATAAAAAACACAACTAGACAGTAAATATAAGTAGTTAAGACGGAAATGATAAAAACACAACTAGACAGTAAAAATAAGTAGTTAAGTAAGAGGAAATGATAAAAACACAACTAGGACAGTAAAATAAGTAGTTAAGACGGAACTGATAAAAACACAACTAGACAGTTAAAATAAGTAGTTAAGACGGAAACGGAAAAAAACACAACTAGACAGTTAAAAAGAAGAAGTAGTTGAGAGAGAAATGATAAAACCACAACTAGACAGAAAATAAGTAGTTAAGACGGAAATGATTAAAAAGCACAACTAGACAGTAAAATAAGTAGTTAAGACGGAGGAAACGATTAAAAAACACAACTATACAGTAAAAATAAGTAGTTAAGACGGAAGATATTATAAAACACAACTAGAGAGTAAAATAAGTAGTTAAGACGGAAATGATATAAATAAACACAACTAGGACAGTAAATAAGTAGTTAAGACGGAAATGCTAAAAAACACAACTAAACAGTAAATATAAATAGTTAAGACGGAAACGATAAAAACACTAGACAGTAAAAATAAGTACTAAGACGGAAATGATAAAAACACAACTAGACAGTAAAATAAGTAGTTAAGACGGAAATGATAAAAAACACAACTAGACAGTAAAATAAGTAGTTAAGACGGAAACGGAAAAACACAACTAGACAGTAAAAAGAAGTAGTTGAGAGAGAAATGATAAAAACACAACTAGACAGAAAATAAGTAGTTAAGACGGAAATGATAAAAAGCACAACTAGACAGTAAAATAAGTAGTTAAGACGGAAACGATAAAAAACACAACTATACAGTAAAAATAAGTAGTTAAGACGGAAATGATAAAACACAACTAGAGAGTAAAATAAGTAGTTAAGACGGAAATGATAAAAACACAACTAGACAGTAAAATAAGTAGTTAAGACGGAAATGCTAAAAACACAACTAAACAGTAAATATAAATAGTTAAGACGGAAACGATAAAAACACTAGACAGTAAAAATAAGTACTAAGACGGAAATGATAAAACACAACTAGAGAGTAAAATAAGTAGTTAAGACGGAAATGATAAAAACACAACTATACAGTAAAAATAAGTAGTTAAGACGGAAATGATAAAACACAACTAGAGAGTAAAATAAGTAGTTAAGACGGAAATGCTAAAAACACAACTAGACAGTAAAAATAAGTAGTTAAGACGGAAATGATAAAAACACAACTAGACAGTAAAATAAGTAGTTAAGACGGAAATGCTAAAAAACACAACTAAACAGTAAATATAAGTAGTTAAGACGGAAACGATAAAAACACTAGACAGAAAATTAAGTAGTTAAGACGGAAATGATAAAACACAACTAGAGAGTAAAATAAGTAGTTAAGACGGAAATGATAAAAAACACAACTAGACAGTAAAAATAAGTAGTTAAGACGGAAATGATAAGAAACACAACTAATCACTAAAATAAAGAGTTTAAATTGTGTAGTAAAAAACACACAAAATTATAAAAATAGCCATTTCGAAAAGAAACAAGAGAAAACAGTCAAGGACCGTTAGAAACCGGATTTTGCTCCTCATGTTGATTAAAATGCAGATAACCAATTTTGTAGCTTCATTCTAACTTTAAACAAACAAATCACAGCAAGCTAATCGTAATCCGTTGTAAGGATTTGCTGTTTGTTTTGAATTTCGCGCAAAGCTACAGGAGGGATATCTATGTTAGCCGTCCCTAGTTTAGCAGTGATAGACTCCAGGGAAGGTATGAATTTCTGCAAAGCTACAGGAGAGATATCAGTGCTAGCCGTCCCTAGTTTAGCAGTGATAGACTCGAGGGAAGGTATGAATTTCTGCAAAGCTACAGGAGGGATATCAGTGCTAGCCGTCCCTAGTTTAGCAGTGATAGACTCGAGGGAAGGTATGAATTTCTGCAAAGCTACAGGAGGGATATCTATGTTAGCCGTCCCTAGTTTAGCAGTGATAGACTCCAGGGAAGGTAGCTAGTCTTTACCACCCATCACCAACTCTTGGGCTACTCTTTTACCAACGAACAGTGGGATCGACAGTCACATTATAACGCCCCCACGGCTGAAAGGGCGAGCATGTTTGAATTCGAACCAGTGCCCCTCAGATTACGAGTCAAACGCCTTAACCCACTTGGCCATGCCGGGCCATAAGCACAAATTTATATTTTTATTACTAGAAATAGGTTAGTGGGAATTTCGTAAAGTAAACCGCTCTGACAAAAAAAGATTTTCAAACTTCCGATTCACAGATGGGTGTAGGTTTGGTTACAAAACTTTGTTCCAGACTGACTCGTGATATAAATAACCTTAATGTTCATATGTTTGGCGCACGCACGTGCTCATAAATAAAAGTTTAAACGAACTAGCGACATCTTTTTTCTATATTAAAGCACGTGGCAGATTTTTGTTTTCCGACGAATATCACGAGTATTTATGTGATTGACGTCAGTCACATGCCGTTCACGGACCGGTTAGAAAATAACTTTAATTAAAATGTTTGACACAATTGGTTTTGAATATAAATAGATTTCCCCCTTGCAGACATCAACTGCCGCAGATGAACAGACAGTAGAAAGGTTACCAGCGATTTTCGCTAACAGATACGTTATTGGTCGTCATAGAATAGAACAGCCAATAGAAATGTTAATAATAATGTTAGAAAAGAACAGCCAAAAGAAATGTTAATAATAATGTTAGAAAAGAACAGCCAATAGAAATGTTATTTATGATGCTAGAAAAGAACAGCCAATAGGAGTTATTTGTGATGTTAGAAAAGAAAAGCCAATAGAAATGTTAATAATAATGTTAGAAAAGAACAGCCAATAGAAATGTTATTTATGATGCTAGAAAAGAACAGTCAATAGGAATGTTATTTATGATGTTATGAATGAACAGCCAATACAAATGTTAATAATAATGTTATAAAAGAACAGCCAATACAAATGTTAATAACAATGTTATAAAAGAACAGCCAATAGAAATGTTAATAATAACGTTATAAAAGAACAACCAATAGAAATGTTAATAATAATGTTATAAAAACAGCCAATACAAATGTTAATAATGTTATAAAAGAACAGCCAATACAAATGTTAATAATAATGTTAGAAAAGAACAGCCAATACAAATGTAAACGGAGGTGTTATCAATCTTACATTAGAGTTATTATTATGGAATTTTGTCTTGTAACGATTTTATTTTTTATGCAGGAAAAATAAAGTTACCAAGTTACGCGTGACTTATTCTCAGTCTCTTTCAAATATTCCCGAAAAAATATACAATTACCAATAATGTGGCAAAACTAAACTATGAATTATTTATATTTTCTTATCACATATGTACAAACTAACTACGTATGTTGCATGTATGAATTGTCTAACAAAGCACACGTTTAACACGCGTAGATTTTTGTTTTACATACCACAAGCAGTTTTGTGTTCAGTTAAAGAAAAATAACAAATTTAATGTTATAACTACATATGTTACATGTTTGAACTAACAAAACACACGTTTAACACGCGTAAAATTTTAAGAAGTGTTGTTATATAACACAAAGTTTTGTGTTATTAAAGAAAAATAACACATTTGGTGTTTGTTTTGAATTTCGCGTAAAACTACACGAGGGCTATCTGTGCTAGCCGTCCCTAATTTAGCAGTGTAAGACTAGGGGAAGGTAGTAATCATCACCACCCACTGCCAACTCTTGGGCTACTCTTTTACTAACGAATAATGGGATTGACCGTCACATTATAACGTCCCCACGACTGAAAGAAGAAGCATGTTTGATGTGACCGGGATTCGAACCCGCGACTCTCGGATTAGGAGTCGAATGCCTTAACACGCTTGGCCATGCCGGGCCTGAATTTGGTGTTATAAGATTGTTCGTTACTAGTATTATAACTCGTATTATAAGGTTATTCGTTACTGGTATTATAACTCGTGTTATAAGGTTGTTCGTTACTAGTATTAAACTCGTGTTATAAGGTTGTTCGTTACTAGTATTAAACTCGTGTTATAAGGTTGTTCGTTATTAGTATTAAACTCGTGTTATAAGGTTGTTCGTTACTAGTATTAAACTCGTGTTATAAGGTTGTTCGTTACTAATATTGTAACTCATGTTATAAAGTTGTTCGTCACTAGTATTATAACTCGTGTTATAAGGTTGTTTGTTACCAGTATTAAACTCGTGTTATAAGGTTGCTCGTTATTAATATTATAACTCGTGTTATAAGGTTGTTCGTTATTAGTATTATAACTCGTGTTAAAAGGTTGTTCGTTATTAGTATTATAACTCGTGTTATAAGGTTGTTTGTCACTAGTATTATAACTCGTTATGTCGGTAGCAACATTCAAGAATAGTGATAGAAACTCAGAATAACTCAGAAATATTTAGCTGTTCTGTTGAATTTCATGTAAACCTATTCAAGGACTATCTGCGCTCGCCATCCCTAATTCTGAAGCGAGGGGTTAAAGGGAAGGTAACCAGAAAACAGCACTCACCGCCTGTTCAAGGGCTACTCATTACCAACGAATAGTGGGATTGATTTTCACAATGTAACGACAGTATAACCGAAAGTTCGAACGTGGTCGGTGACGGGACTCGAACCTGTGACACACGAGAGAGACTGATTAAAACCGCCAATAAAAACACCTGCGTTGAAGAGGTAGGACGCAATGCATTTCTCCTGATGCCAATTATTGTTAATAGTTGCATTACTTGATAGTAGAAAGATTCCTTCACATAATAACTTAAATATGTAAGTTATATAAGATACAGTACTGGTTAAAAGATCAACAGACAGGATTGATTGTCCAATAAAAACAACAACGTTATAACAGTAGGCACCCTATTATATTGCAAACAATAGAAGTTGTTTTGATAGACTTCTTCGTTGGGCGCGAGTTCGAACCCTGTCACCAAACATCCTCGCCCTTTCAGCCGTGAAGGACTGAAATTTGACCTTAATTATATTTTTCAATGGTAAAGAGTAGCCCAAAAGTTGGCAGAGGGTAGTTTTGATTAGCTGTTTTCCCGCTAGTCCGTCACTTCTAAATTAGGAACAGCTAGAACACAAAACCCTGTACTATTTCTGTGCAAAACTCAAGAAAACAAGTAAAAATCCCTGAACAACAATGACTGTGTATTCATTATTTCCACCATTCTTAGGAACATCTCTCCAGGATGAAGATAATTACAGTGTAGCAGTAATAAACATTTTCTACAAGAAATAACTTAACATATTTTGGAATCGTCAGTTGTATGCCCTATGACACAGACGTCTATACAATTGTATAATTTTGCCATTATTTATTTGTCTTTGTTTCAAAGATCTCTCCATTTCGACAGTGTTAGAAAAGGGTTATTAGTCCTAACAGACTACATACAGTGGTGGCCAAGTTACTCAGTAGGTATAATACAAATAGTTACGACAAAAACAAACAAACAGCAGTAACAGAGAGTTTGGCTTTAAAATATGATAGTCACTCAGGTTCATATATTTCTCCACCCAACAAGCCTCAAAATAAGGCAAGAAACCATCGCTGAGAAAGTGACCAATCCACCATCTTGTTCATCTCTCTTTTCATCATTTTACAGCTACCATGTTACTAAACCCATTCTGTGTGTTTCTGGGCAGTTCACGTTTTGAAAACTAATAGTTCCAGAACGAACGTTGCTATGATTACGCCTAGCAGTTATTTAAAAGAAATCTGTTGTTACACCTTAAATACAAAATGAAATAGAAAACTACCAGCCAATAATAGATAAGCATTAAATGACCACAACGTGTAGAATACTGAATACTTTTTACGCTAAACAATCGCTGTCTTTATGAATCTAATAATTAAATTACGTAGGAAGTGGGGTAAAAATATATCAATATGTACATTATTTATCGCACGTGCTCATAGAATACAATAACTTTAAGACAGAGGGAAAAGCATCACAAAACAAATAATGAAAAATATGTCATAAATGTGAGCTGATGTAGGTATGGTAGTAACAAAAATAATGAAAACAAAATGAGATTGCTACACATAGATCGTCCCTACATTACTAATATTACTGTAATTGGAAGTTACATATTCCTTACTGCTGGTATGCAGCTCGTTTATCGTAATTCCGCAGTCATGCCAAGTTAAGCATCAATGCATTATAACTAAGAGCCTAATAGCCTACAATGAAAACCAAGTGAGTCAAACATGTATTGACTATTACAGACTCTCGCTACGAGATCGGTCGAATTAACCACTTTTGACTCGTGCTTTTTACAATATAACATTAAATTTTAATGTTGAACTTAATTTAAGGTTCATCTATGTATATATATAGCTGTATCATCCTTATATTATTCTTTAGATTATTTCTGGCACCATCATCCTTACATCATTTTCTATTTACTGCACACAAAGTTTGTTCTCGGAAAAAAACATACTGGAAGAATAAGATTTGCAATACACAGTTTAGTCTCACTACGTTCATACTGGTAGCATAAGTTCTACAACACACAGTTCAATCTCATAGGTAACTTCTGGTAGAGTGAGGTTCACAACAAAGTGATTAGCCTCAGTGTATTTACAATGGTAAAATAATTGTCACAGATCTGTGAGATTCTTACTGAGATGACGACTTGTAAAATAAAACTCATATTAAGTCATTATATTGGCATATGGAAATCGATTCTTGTAGGTTTGCTAGGTATTTAAAAGAATGTTGTTTGTGTAATTGCTTTGCTGGATATTTAATAAGGAATGCTTTCTGTTTGGTTGTTTGTTTGTTTGTTTTTAAATTCGCACAAAGCTACTCGAGGGCTATCTGTGCTAGCCGTCCCAAATTTAGCAGTGTAAGACAAGAGGGAAGGCAGCTTGTCATCACCACCCACCGCCGACTCTTGGGCTACTGTTTTTACCAACGAAAAGTGGGATTGACCGTCAAATTATGATGCCCCCACGGCTGGGATGGCGAGCATGTTTGGCGCGACTCGGGCGCGAACCTGCGACCCTCAAATTACGAAGCACACGCCTTAACGCGCTAGGCCATGTCCGGCCGTTTGGTTGTTTTATTGGATATTTAAAGAGGAATGTTTTATATATATATATATTTGCTTTGCTGGATCTTTCAGGATAAATATTTTCTGTGGTTGCTTTGCTGCACTTTTAAGGAGAAATGTTTTCGGCTGTCTTGTTGGATGCTAAAGGAGGAATGTTTTCTGTTCGGCTGTCTTGTTGGATGCTAAAGGAGGAATGTTTTCTGTTTGACTGTCCTGTTGGATATTTAAGGAGGAATGTTTTCTGTTTCGCTGTCTTGTTGGATACTAAAGAAAGAATGTTTCCTGTTTGGCTATCTTGTTGGATATTTAAGGAGGAATGTTTTCTGTTTCGATGTCTTGTTGGATACTTAAAGAGGAATGTTTTCTGTTTGGCGGTCTTGTTGGATACGTAAGAAGGAATGTTTTTTATATTTTTGCTTTGTTGAATTTTTTAAAAGAGGAATGTTTTCTGTTTGGCGGTCTTATTGGATAGTTAAGAAGGAATGTTTCTACGTCCTTGCTTTTTTACTTTTTTAAAAAGAGGAATGTTGTATGTGTGGATGTCTTGTTGGATATTTAAAGAGGAATGTTGTATGTGTGGATGTCTTGTTGGATATTTAAAGAGGAATGATTTACGTGTGGCTTATGTATGTATGTGTATATATATAAAAGTATATTACGGAAGGAACTACTTGCAAATAAAAGATTTTCTTATATATATGCCCCCCTCCCCGGTAACACAGCGGCATGTCTGCAAACTTGCAACGCTAGAAACCGAGTTTCAGTACCCGTGGATAACATACCACAGATAGCCCATTGTTTAGCTTTGTAGCTCCAAACAAAAAAATGATAACCATGGAGCAAAGTTAGAATTACATGAAATAGGTAAGTAACATCATAGCATCCCTTACCCCGTTGTATAAAATCCACAAGATGAGCAATAGAAGGATAAGAATGATGTAATTCACAAACAAACTCTGAGTTTCCTTGTCTCCCACCATCTTGGAGTATTCCTTATTTAATATGTACTGTCCGCCCTTCGTTCACCAGAGTACCAGATATTTTACTTATCTATATTCTCGTCTCAGTAGTAAAATTACTCCGTGTCCAAACTCCGACAAAATAACAGTTTTTTAAAGAATGTCAGCCACTTTCTTCTAACAGTTCATTAGGTGTACGCTAATGAGGAATCCGCCAATAGGGACAGACAAAACACACTGAACTTGGTAAATGCATCTCTAGAATGAAACCTGATTAGCTGTTGGTGAAAGGGCAACACCGCCCATAATCCTCGAATATTTTTTTTATTTGTTTATTGACTCAAATGTTAAACTTGAGAGAAGTTTCTCACAAATCCTAAACGCCCTCACACTTCAGAAAGAAAAAGTAACCTTTAATAGAAACAGAATTTTTTTTCAATCCTCCTTCAGGAGCGTCACCCTGTACATGCACCCAAGAGTTAAGATCTCCTAATTTATCACTTTACTGTTTAAAATACTCCATTCTAAACTAAGGTTTTGAATGTTTTTCTGAAGTTCGAAAACTTTAATTAATTTGTATGAACATAAACGCTTGTATCTGCTGGTTGATTTAGACATTTGTTTAAATTGTGATGTACTGTAAATGTGTAAACTATTATCCAAACACGTTTATATACTGATATTATAAATGCATCAGGACGGAAAAAGCGATATTTCGGTTTGTTTCTTTGAAATTTGCGCAAAGCTACACGAGTGCTTATCTGTGCTGACCGTCCTTAATTTAACAGTGTAAGACTAGAGGGAAGGCAGCTAGTCATCACCACTCACCGCCAACTTTTAGGCTACTCTTTCACCAACGAATAGTGGGGTTAGCCGCCACATTATAACGCGCCAATGGCTGAAAGAGCGATCATGTATGGTATGACGGGGATTCGAACTCGCGAACCTCGCAGTATGAGTCGAGAGCCTTAACCATGGGGGAATGGCGGGCCACTGACATTTAGGTAAAACAGTTTTTATCGGGACAAAAAATTTTATAAGAATCGATGTTTAATTATTACAGCTTCATCAGGGAATAAGTTTTCTGTAAACCGATGTTTCTAAATTTCCGCTTCATCAGAACAGCTCACGAGTCAGTATAAGTGTGTGCTGAAACATGTGGTCTGTATTTTCCTAACTACAATAGCACTGGTTTTGTAGAGCAAAGTGAAACCTAGGGTTATTTAGTGTGGAAATCAATTGAATAACACTTCATCTCTAAAGCGAGAACATAGATGAACTGTCGCTGCTTATCTTCTTATTTCCCAAGAGATGTAAAAATCATAAATCAAAAGGGGTCATATCAATATGTGCCACTAGGTAGAGCTATGAACTAAAAAGTTTCAAACGAGAAACCTGGAATGGCACGAAAAACAATTTTTAAAGCGAATTTTATACATCGGAATTTGATTAGATATTACTATTTACAAAATTTCGAGTAACGTCCATATATTAAAATAACAAGATCATTATTTAAAGGAAAATTGGAAGAACAAGATAAGTATGAACGAAAATTTTGTTTTCACAGTGTAACAGAATCAACATGAACTAACGGTTATATAACATAATTTCTCAGATTAAACATATATTTTAGTTCTATAGGTTTAATTGAGCTCTGCATTACTTATACACTAAGAGCAAATATGTGAAAAAATAAAACAAACTTCGTTTTATCGGCCAGGAGATACAGTTTGAAAAAAAAAATATATATATATACAATAAGAAAAGACTTGAACTTGAAGATATTAACCTGAAGAGAATTAGCCATGTTGATATTATTTTGAAATGTTTAAACTACAGAAGACATTTAAGTTTAATCTCGAGTTAACAGCCACAACTACGTCTAAGGATGAGGAAGAAATAAACGTTTGAAACTTACACCGAGGTATAACAACCACAAGATTAGTAACAGGATAATGAGAATGACGTAGTTCATTATCAAACTGTGGGTCTCCTTTTCCGCTAGCATGGTTTACTAAGCAGAAAGACAGGTTTCAGCAGGGTTACAAAGTAGCACAGTAAGTTCTGATGAAGATTGCCTGACCGACTCGAACAAAGGTCCTCGTTATCAGAAATGTGTTACCCCCTCCCCGTTGTTTACATCATATCTAAAAAGGTGTAAGTAGTTTGACTCTCATCCAAATATCTATTAACCAGAATGGTCGGTTTAGCGGAACCTGTAATCACTTCAAAGTTATTATGGCCTCTTGTGGAGTACTTACTCGAAATGAACGATCATGCGATGCTGTAGAGTGTAAAAATGGACAACCCAAACCCTGTCTTTCACTATGAGAGCCAACAAGCACGCGATATTGTAAGCCACTGATTCACTGCTTTGATAATAATTGGACGTGCTTATGTTCTACACGTCATATCGTGAATCGACGTTCAACTTGAATTCGGGACTTGATCCCCGCAGTCAGCATAGAATGGATAGGCTATTTTTTTTTTAGAACAGCCACCAAAAACAGTGCTTATACAGCCATCTTAGGTTTAATTTGAAACGACAAGCCCTAAGGGAGATTTGTTTATAGCCATGAAAATATAGTAATTATTCGGGTTTTCTTTTATTTTGAAATAAAGGTGGCTACAAGCAGTGTTTGAATGCATAATATTTTCGTGATTCTATTTGTCTGTAACAACATACGAATTGCTAGATTAAAATAATGTAACACAACTGTTCCTTTGAATAACTGGCAACAATTCAGTCAAACTATTTACTAGCACGCAACTACAAACATATCATGTAAATAAATTAGTTGGAAAGACGTAAATTAATCAATATGATCAAACTCACGAGCTTTCGTAGTCTGTTACAAAAAGGACAATTGTGTTATGGGATTGTTGTAGTTTCATGTTAAGAGGACAGTTGTGTTATGGGATTGTTGTAGTTTCATGTTAAGAGGACAGTTGTGTTATGGATTGTTGTAGTTTCATGTCAAGAGGACAGCTGTTTTATGGGATTGTTGTAGTTTCATGTTAAGAGGACAGTTTTGTTATGGGATTGTTGTAGTTTCATGTTAAGAGGACAGTTTTGTTATGGGATTGTTGTAGTTTCATGTTAAGAGGACAGTTTTGTTATGGGATTGTTGTAGTTTCATGTTAAGAGGACAGTTGTTTTATGGGACGCCGCTGCTGCTTGTTTGGGACGCAATTGTTTCTTCAGCTGTCATGGCATGTTATTAATAGGAAAATGCTTTCGTGGATTACCGTAATTTGTTGCTAAGGGGACAAATGTTCCGTTGGTTATCAAAGATTCTTCTTGAAAAGATAATTGTCGATTGCTCCCAGTTGTTCATAATTTTTAAAGGCGTTTGTTTCACATAAATATAATCAAAAGGTATTTCTCTTACACGTCAGGGCCTCAGCAGGGCCAGGTGGTTAAGGCACTTGACTCGTAATCTGAGGATGGCGGTTTCGAATCCCTATCACACCAAACATGCTCGCCCTTTCAGCCGTGGGGACGTTGTAATGTGACTGTCAATTCCACTATTCGTTGATAAAAGAGTAGCCCAAGAGTTGGCGGTGGGTGGTGATGACTAGCTGCCTCTCCTCTAGTCTTAGACTGCTAAATTATGGATGGCTAGCGCGGATAGCCCTCGTATAGCTTTGCGCGAAATTCAAAACAAATTCAAATATCTCTCAGCCATGACTGTTTCATTTGGATCCAACATTTTGTGATAGACTACACCTCTCAGATCCAACCAAACACAAAGTAAAACTTTTTTCGGGTGTAAGCCACTCTTTGGCGTTGGAGCAGGTGCCTAACAGGAATTCAACTACTTTCTTTTACGTTAATGATGCTCATCAAGAACCCACTTTTCATCGTATGGTTCATTAGCATATCTCAAAGACGAACAAGTGGTGACCTTCTGAGAACGTAGATTATCCATCAATTCATGTGGAACCATTTGTCGAAGTTTCGAAACTTTTCCTCGAGGATGTGGGCAATGATCGTTATATGGAGCTGTTCAGTCATTTTTTTTGTACGATCAACTTTGGATTTGCTTCACTTATGGCTTGTAGGGCGTCTTTATCGATTGATTTTGGCTGTCCAGAACGTGTTGAATCAATGAGATCAAATTCTCCCGATCGGAGTCTCGTGAACCACCGTTAACACTTCCTGATGTTCAACACACTTTACCCCATAAACTGTACATATGTTTCTTGTAGCCTCTGAAGCTTTTAAACCTATTAAAACACCCATAAACTGTACATATGTTTCTTGTAGCCTCTGAAGCTTTTAAACCTATTAAAACACCCATAAACTGTACATATGTTTCTTGTAGCCTCTGAAGCTTTTAGACCTATTAAAACACCCATAAACTGTACATATGTTTCTTGTAGCCTCTGAAGCTTTTAAACCTATTAAAATCCCCATAAACTGTACATATGTTTCTTGTAGCCTCTGAAGCTTTTAAACCTATTAAAATCCCCATAAACTGTACATATGTTTCTTGTAGCCTCTGAAGCTTTTAAACCTATTAAACTTTATATATCTTGCAATGTCGTATGTGTGTCTCGTTTGTAATCGTTTCTTATATCATTATAGGTTAAAGTTTTGTTCCAAATGTCTATCAATTATTCATTAAATAAGAGGTAAGGTTAATTACTATATTGACATCGAAAAGATGCATAAATTTGCAAGTTATTTTCCTCAAAACCCGTAACAACGTTTTTGAAAAAAAAACACGATGTTATTGTCTTTCCAACCTAATACAGCACTGCCACGATGACTGTCTTAGATTCTGTACTCGTCCTCACTACCAAAAGCTTGAGATCCTTAGATTCTAAGTTTTTCATAATGCATACAAGGGGTGATTCTTTTTCCATAAACATCTTTGAGTACAGCTTCTACAGTGAGGTGTTGCCAATAAAATGTCTAAACAGAGAAATTTTATACCCTTAAATTCAAACATTTATACCATACTCGTTGGTGTTTAGGGAAAACTTAAAAAGATCTCGACTATTCACCAAGTACTGCGTTTTACACATTGGGCAGGTAGAAGAGAACCCACATGCATAACATCAGACAAGACAGTGGATAGAGATGGAGGTACAAGTTGGACAGGTACAAGGAAACCCACATCTGTAACATGAGACAAGGCAATAGATGAAGATAAAGATACACTATGAATAAGTACAAAATCCACATCTATAGCATCAAACAAGACAGTGGATGGAGACAGAGGTACACATTGAACAGGTATAAGAAAGCCCACATCTATAATACCAGATAAAACAGTAGATGAAGATAAAGATACACATTGAATAAGTACAAAATCCACATCTATAGCATCAAACAAGACAGTAGATGGAGATAGAGATACACATTGGACACGTACAAAAAACACACATCTATAAGATAAAAAAAAGCCAAGGGGCGGCGATAATGGTACATTAAAACAGATGTTAATTATCTAAAAATCAACTCGCAGACAAATTTTAAATCCTTTCTAATGACTTTAACAAGTCATCTAGAAACAGGTTTAAGAACGCTGCAAAAATACGGTCTTTGGAAAAGAGTAACAGCAAGGAAAAATATTACAGCTTAAAGTCAATAAAGCAAGGAGACTAGCTTTGGTTGAACAGCACTTTTGTAATTCCAAGGTATTAAAAGGAAAAATGTGATGTTTATAAACTGATAAGTCTGATGCTGATGTCTTATGACAAGTGTAATTAAAATCGTGCTTCATATCCTGGGATATGAAACTGTGATGCAATGGATTTTGGACAGAGAAGCCTATAATCCAAGTTGGTTCCAAGTTGAAGTTCAAAGAGATGTCGTAGAAGGAGTACCTTGTGCCATCGGTCAAACATACAAAAAAGTTCGTGTAGTTTGGGGTACAATATATACAAATGATGTTTAACATCTTCATAAATTAAATAAAAACATATAATGGTATAATTACCACTGTATATTAGTTCAGCATGCTGTATCATTTGTAAAGAAGTCAACTGAATAAAGTTTTATGTGCCACGACAATAATGACCACAAACACACTGTCACGATTTAACGAAATTAATTCAGCAAATCACGATATGTCCAGCAAAAGGAATAGTCACCCACCCTTATTAACCTTGTGCATCAAATACGAGATTCAGTTATTAAGCACAAAGTTGCACAAAAACTCTGCCTACTTGGAGGTATCGAAACTCGGTTTAAAGTGATATAAGTCTGCATACATACCGCTGTTGGTGGGGGAAGGGGCAATATGGGGTTTACTGGACTTCACGCTTGACAAAAACTTATCTTTATGTGTTTCCTCATAGTCTCTGATATAACTTCATTCTGTTTTTCTCGAGTTTTTATTAACAAGTAAATACAATACCACAATGTTCTTAAGATGTTATTGATGTTGGCCCCTATTGACAAAGTGTTTTCGGACTTATGCCTCTAGAGACCGAATTTCAACACTCGTGATGGCTAGAACACAGATAGCTCTTTGTGTAGCTTTGCGTTTAATAATAAACAGCGACAGCTGTTAATGCTAAAGGTCGCCTAACTAAACATCAGCTTAAAAAACAACTAATGATTACAAGTTAGTTCATGTATATATATTTACGCCCCCAGTGGCTAAAGTTAAGTCAGAAGGCTTATAACGTTGTGGTTACAACAAGATAGCCCCGTTGTCGAGTTATGCGCTTAACAACACACATTTATACAGGTAATACATCCATACAAAGATCAGTTTTAAGTACAAAGAAATGATTACAATCGCTGAAAATGGAAAACAGCTCCGTATTAAATACTTCGGCCAAACCACTCTCAAGAGGGATATGACAGTTACTCGGCCGCGATTCATTGTCCTAACATGCTAACCTCTGAATAACACCAGGACCTGTTAGAAAACGAATATCTCAAAACACATCGTGGAATACAACAGTTAAACTTGTTTCCAAGTAAGTAATAATTTTGTCTAGTTTCATTTTGAGCAAATCGATGGATTTGTGAGTGCAAAAAATTGGTCACAGTGTAAACGTGAATTTCAATTGAGTGTTGAGCAATGAAATAATTTCCTTCACGGTTCTTCTGTTTATATCTGATAATGTTACTTATTTGTAGCACATATTCAAAGCAACCTTCTTGGAATACAGAACCTCTGATACAGAGTTAGTTTTGTTTTATTTTAAAATTTCGATTAAAGCTACACGACGGCTATCTGCTCTGGCTGCTAGCAGTGTAAGACTAGAGGGAAGACAGCTAGTCATTATATCCCACCACAAACTCTTGGGCTTTTCTTTTACCAATGAGTAGTGGGATTGACCGTAAATTATAACACCCCCATGGCTGAAAGGGCGAGCATGTTTGGTGTGACAGGGATTCGAGCCCGCGACTCTCAGATTTGCGAGTCGAGCGCCATGCCCACCTAACCATGCCGAGGCTCACAGAGTTATTACATGATGAAACAGTTTCTGATAATCAAACAGGACCCTGGTAAGCAGCACGTGATTCCGTTGTAATTCATTGCTCGTGGAGTTTGTTCCGTCCTTTTCCTGACAGTGTGAGGGTTGTCTCTAGTTTTTTATAACTCTCAAAATGAAATGTTTCGGAAACGTTATATGTCCCTGACAATGTAAGATTCCCTTTGTATTCCCACTATCACATACACGCTTTTAGAATTTTTACGTGTTCCTAACAGTGTTGGATTTCCTTCGTTTCTATTCTACTCTCCTTGTCAGAAGCTTTAATTTCTCCGGAAAACGTGTTACGTACCGACGAAGTAATAAATAGAGCTCACACAATACACTGTAAGCCGGTCTTGATCACTTTAAACGACACTACTGCCACCTTCTGGATGCATATAAGGTATCATTTATTTTGATATTCTTAAATTTTCTATTCCTTTAAAGACATAGACAAAATTAATAAATAAAATAATTATACATTTAAGTATGTAAATGATATAATATAGCCAGCCTGATTTATTTGTGAAGAATGCACCAGTATCGTTACTGAGTGTTTTTAAACCTTTAACTTATAAACAATTTATTAAAAGTTTACTTTAGATAAAGCGCCATCTGCTACACTGTACCAAGAAATCCATAAGAACAATATAAATTATCGTACAAACAATATTTTATTGAATGCGCTAATAATAATAATCCACACACATACGTACACACGCAAATCTATTAATAGCAACGCACGTCTGGTCTGTACACTCAAGTTTCTATGAGCTGATTATGAGGACACAAGTAATCACAAGCACGTATAATTTGTTTATTTTGGTTTCCTGTAAATTTCTGTTGCCAAAAAACAAAAAAACTATAAAATAAAATAAAAGGTCAGTATGTTATGCAGCCCAAGATGCTGAAACAAAAGTGGAAGATATGACCACGGGGGAATAAAAAGAATTTAGATTGAAGGGAGAGAATTGTTTTTTGTTTTTGGATTTCGCGCAAAGTTACACGAGGGCTATCTGCGCTAGCCGCCCCTAATTTTACACCATAAGACTCGAGGGAAGGCAGCTAGTCATCACCATCCACCGCCAACTCTTGGGCTACTCTTTTGCACTGAATAGTGGGATTGACTGTAACATTATAACGTTGCCACGGCTGAAAAGGCGAGCATAATTGGTGTGACGGGGATTCGAACCCGCGACCTTAGGATTACAAGTCGAATGCCTTAACCCACCTGATTATGCCGGGCCCAAAAGGGCGAGAAAAGAAACACATTTAAGAGCCACTTTTGAAAAGTTAAATTTAGATATAAGAGTAGAGAAACTAAATCGAGCTTTGTTGAGTTTGCGCTTCAAGACTTAAGTCTCTTGGTATATAATGATACTGTAGTCTGGAACATCGGAGTTGTATGATCTTTAAGTATTTTATTTAAAAACAACAACAACAACATCAAACAAAGAGACTATGCTATAAATAGGTTATTATATTAACAACACATTAACAATTAACATGATTATGAGAACAAAAGTTTATCTCCAAGCGATTTAACACTACAATAAAAATGATTTAAAGAATAAAACCTCTTATTTCTAAATTGCTTAAATATTGATTGCCTATGATTAAAAGTAACTATTTTTGCTTCTAAAACGGTTACAAGTTATTACAACAAAATATTTGGATCTACAATCTACTTAAACGCAACAATAAACGTCACGAAAAGACAAATTATCGATATCTGTAAGAAAAACAACAATAGACACGATTAGGGCCAGATATTTGTATTTGTAAGTTGCATAAACTGAGAAGCAAAGTAGTTATATCTGTAAGTTAGTTAAACAGTACAATAAACATGATTAATGGTCTAATTACTAACCTATAAGTTGCTTATCGACTATAATAAACATTATTAGAACACTAATTACTCGTACGTATAAACTGCTTATATAATACAATAAACGTGACTCTGGGACTAAATAATTGAATGTGTAAGCTGCTTAAATACTACAATAAACGTCATTAGAAGTCTAATTACTCACCAGCTAACCGTCGTTTTTCGTGTTTTCTCTGTCGAATTATAAATTTATGATTTTTTTTTAAGATTTAGTAAATTCCCAAGAGCAAACTATTTGCAAGCTGTTTTAAAACTACAATAAACATCAGTAAAAAAGTTTACTCTGTAATATCTAATGTGTGAAATGTTCACACCAAAACACTTAGTGACCGTTGACATCTCAACGGAAATCTGACGAACACTAGAATTTAAAAGACTAAACAACGTATTAAAACATTCACCAGTCAACAATGTAATAATTGTAAAACATGCAAAAGAACATAAGTAAGGCTTTATTCCAAACAAAAATAACCTCTCAGTGATGTTGAGAAACCAACTTGTTGAGAATTTTATATGCAAAAACGGCTCGTTTGGGTTGAGAAAATATTTTACATAGAAGAGCGAACAACGTTTCGACCTTCTTCGATCATCGTCAGGTTGACAAAGAAAGAGGTAACTGACCGGAAGCTGACCACATGTTTGGAAGGGGTTGTGTAACTGAGTGTCGCAATGTAGAGGGCGGGGTTAGCCTTTTTGCATATAAAAAATAACCTCTAAGTTGTTTGAAGTTCGCAGAACGTGTACACTCACTACTCAGCGTTAATCTCAAATCGCTGAATGTCAAGGTTCGATCGTCGCATTCAGCACCGTGCAGATAGCTTAATGCGTACTTTACAACAAACACACAGAAATAATAAATTTTAGTTAAGAGATAAATAACTGAAAAAAACAAAACATGCAATAAGTTTTAAAACAGTTTTCGTTGTTCTAATTATTACAATGAATTTTATAATAACCAAATAGAGCCAATGATTAGTGACGTAGAGTGGTTTAGTCTGCATTGCGAACAACTGAAAGGAAAGGCAATTATACGACATGTCAAACACACTCTTATCTATTACATATCTGATGCTGACTAGACATTCGCTTTATACCAGGGATTTTCGAGCCTTCTGGTATACAACACACACGTGGTGTGGTTGACACGATATTTCTATTAGGAAATTGCTTAAACATACACGTCACAGTGCAAGCTGTATCTTTATGTTTCGAATATTCTTAAAAGCTAAACAACTGATAGTTTCAGAGAAACGGCTGGTTTACAGCATCTATTGTTCTAAACAACGCAAAACATTTTGAAATCTATTAAATATTTTTATCATGTAAAGCCAAATATTGACTATGAACTGAGAACGTCACTTAGCGTTTTTCAAGTTTAAACAAAAACTGAGACTTTGTTTTGCATTTCGATTCTTGTTCTCAACGAACATAAAAATTATTCTGGGGGGGGGGGGAACACATGTTTAATATGTTACGATCTTAGGTTAATATTTTCAAACTCCTTTGGGAGATTTTGTGTGGGTGTATTTGCTTTGGCTTTCGCGAAATTTGACGTGAGGTCACTCTGTCATTAATTAAAGAAAATATATTCATAAACAAAAGAATTAGCTCACCCCTGTGTAAAGAAGCCACAGAATCAATAGTAAAATGATGAGTATTACGTAATTCATCACTAAGCTCTGAGCTTCTTTGTCTATCATGATGACTGTTAGGCCTAATGTGGATAGTAATCAAAACGTTCTTCTCAGGTCCACCTTGTGCAACAGACACCAACAATGAGCAGCCGCGTTCAGGTTTTAATTGTAAACCTCGCGGCAAAACTTTATGCCGCCAAAAGCAGAGAAAAAAACAACAAAAAACAAACGACAGTACATTTCAGCTTCTTCCATTCCACAGCCTAATATTATCCCCTCCACCGAATGAAAAACATTTTTGCTAATGTGCGCTCTCATTAGTCAGTTTCTAGTGAACTTATCCAATGGAGACAAAAGGCGAACACCTCCGTATGTAACGCACATAAGATATTTAAGACGGAAATTTTACTTCGATGTTTTAGTAACAAAATAATAAACGTAGTTTCGAACTGAACTTCACACACACAGTTAAATAATTACTTTATCACTTTCTTCTTATATCTTAGCCAGCATGTACAACTTTATTATATAAGGATGGCCCCTTTAGAGAAAAGTTTTGATGATTTACTAATTCCAGTGAAGAGCAAACATCAGGTCAAAAGCTATCAGTTTATATATAGCTCAGTTGGAAGAAGATGCAATACTCATGGCTATATTTATGTGTAATTTATATGTTTGTATTACACAGTTCCGAACAACAGGACCACATCAGTGGATATGACGTTCTTATTGCTACTGTGAACAGTTATGTGTTACGTTTTTAAAGATATGATAAAACTACTTCCAATTCTCTTAATTTTAGGGTTTTTTTTAGTAGAAATGAAATTTTGCACCTCAACGACATCTAATGCGCACATGAATTAAGTCAGAGACTGATTTCAACTGCTGACCAAAGGGAAATTAGCCAATCAACAGCACTCGCAGAAGTGAGACTTTTATCCGGCTCATTTTACAACTTAACTGATTTGACTGTCACTTTTATAACGTGTTCAGCGTCATTTCGTTTTGAAGAATGGACTCTTGTCAAGTACAGACCCTTCTTTAATTTTCCAGTTTTTTTTTTTACTGTTTTTGTCTTCGTAACAAAAATGATTCAACACTTTCTCTGAAAACTAGTTATAACGTCCATAAGCTAAAGGAGAAGTTTCTGTTATAACATCTCGTTAGTCAACTCAACCATAATACAGCTTGAAAAGTCCTAAACTATTAATAATATAAAATGTAACGATATTATGTAGCAAAATAAATATAGTTTTAGGATGAGTGTACTTGATAAGTTACATACGTAATGGTGTTCTTATAACAGACAAGAATTATTGTCCAATAACTGCAGAAGATCAGAATGGCCTGATGATTAAAATTTCGAGCTGGCAGCGAATTGAGGGTCAGAGTTCAAGTAATGGTACTGATAAATAAGCTTCCATTTTCAGTATTGTTGTTGTATAAAAGTAATAGTTAATCACAAAGTCTGTCAAACGTAATGTTCACCAATTGTCAATAATTTTTACTCATACTTCTTAATAGTATAAATTGTTGTTGGGCTTAAAATTGTTGTACAGTAGATGTCTGTGACTTGCTGGTGATAAATTCGAAAAAAAAATAGACGAACGGTACTTATTTTCAAGATAATATTTATATTTGGAAATGGGTAAACGTGCACAAGTTCTTTACACTACAGATGATCACAGGGGTATCATAAATACTATACAGTTCTCTTCTTGTTGTCAAAGCCCACTTAGGCATATTCAATTTCTTTAGAGTTTCAGTTGACAAACCAAACTATTTTTCTCTGTTAATACCATCAAACTATCCGAGCACAGCTCACTTAAGTTTATTCGAGTAATCACTGTTGTATCTACACTTCTAACATCGTCTGTCCCTATTTTTGTATTTAGGCCTACTTGATATAAACGTCTGCTTTTCATATTTAGGCCTATTCTACCAAATAATCGTTTACCTTTTGTAAAAGTCCAGAGAGACAGGCTGAATTAGTTTACAACTAACTCTCTTTGGTGAAATAAACTATTCTTACTATCTCGTGATGACGAGAAACCCACTCGAAGTAAAAATGTATCTCGGGACGGCTGGTATTAACATTTTTACTAATAAACCAGAGA
Organism: Carcinoscorpius rotundicauda; assembly: GCA_011833715.1. NCBI lineage: Eukaryota > Metazoa > Arthropoda > Merostomata > Xiphosura > Limulidae > Carcinoscorpius > Carcinoscorpius rotundicauda. The sequence goes on from CM022393.1 coordinate 145,606,443, forward strand.
ACAACGTTTCAACCTTCTTTCGTCTTCTTCAGTTTAAAAAAAGAGAGAATTTGCAGCTGACTATTGCCTAGAACGTCTTAGGTACAAGAATGTAAATGGGTACGGAACTGTAGATGGCGTTGCCGTCAGATATTATGTTATTAATTAGTATAGGTGTAAAAGTGATCCTTTATAATGGTTTAATTTTGGTTTTAGTTGCTGTACAGGCAGGGTTTCTTTGATTTTGCGTTTGTTTTAAAATTTGTTTCCCTACATAGTACCTAAGTGTTTTCTGTAGTTATGCTGTGTTTATTTGATTTGCAGTGTTCAAAAACGTGTGAAAGTGTTTTTTTTTTTTGTTCCTTGAATCTGGTTTTCATTTTTCTGCTTGTTTTTCCAATATAGAAGTTGTTGCATTTTATTTTATAACATTATTTATAACATTATAAATAATGTTGGAGTTGTATTTGTCAGTGTGATTTTTACATAGTATGGACTTATTTTTTTACCTGGTTTTTGAATGCGTTTGGTGTTTACTGGAATGTTGTGTTTTGTTATAAGTTTTTCTCCAAATATTGGCGGCCCGGCATGGCCAGGTGGTTAAGGCACTCGACTCGTAGCCCGAGAGTTGCGGGTTCGAATCCCAATCGCATCAAACATGCTCATCCTTTCAGCAGTGGGGCGTTATAATGTGACAGTCAACCCCAATATTTGTTGGTAATAAAGTAGCCCAGGAGTCGGCGGTAGGTGGCGATGACTAGCTGGTTTCTCTCTAGTCTTACACTGCTAAATTAGGGACGACTAGCGCAGATGGCCATGGTATAGCTTTGCGTAATATTCAAAACAAACAAAACTTCTGCACCCGCGTTCAAAGAGAAAAGAAACTAAACATTAAATTATTTTCTTATTTTTATAATATGTCAGTCTCAATTACTGTCGAATTTAATTCATTCAGTGACTCATCTGCCCTACTAGTAAAGTAAAACTGTTCCAACGGGTACGTACCCTGTCTTTTTCAAATGTTACACTTGTATTTTTCTTCTGCTATTATTTTCATTCCAACATACAAAGAAATCAAAAACCTTTATCTTTACAATGTTCAGTATGATCACCTCTTGCCTTCCTTTCATCATGAGAAAATGAGTAAAAGAGATCTTATTCCATCCTTGTAAGGAAACTCTTTCGTCTCTCGGGTGATCTTAGTGGTCCTTCTTTGACTTTCAAGTCTTTTCAATACGTCAGCCTTCTTTCTGAGATAAGAAGACCAAAACTGTACACAGTGTTTCAAATAAAGCTTGACTAGTGATGTGCATAGAGACAGGTTTCGCTTTTGACTTGTCGTCGTTTGTTTTTAAATTTTGCACGAAGCTAATCAACAGCTATCCCCACTGACCTAAGCTAATTTTGAAGTGATAGGCTAAATGAAAACAAAATAGTCAACACTGTTTATTGCCAAATCTTGGGTTATCCTTTTACCAACTAAGAATGCGATTCATCGTTGCGTTATAACGCCATCTCAGTAGGAAAAACGAAACGTTCAGTGACAAGATTCGAACCCGCTACTTGCACACTGAAAGTCGATCAAACTAACCTCTAACCTTCGTAATTAATGTAAAAATATCCCAAAGTTCTATTAGCTTTACTGTGAATAACGGAGCCTTGATGGTGTTAATGATTTATTTACCAGTAAGAAAATATCCTTTTTTGTTCTAAGCAAACGATTGAGTGTTTTCTCTTCCATATTAAAGAAACGAAAGAAAATATTTTAACCCAACTACATTACCAGCACTTAGTCTAATTAAAGGTCACCTGATAACTTATGCAACAGATCCTGTTGTTGTTGTTTTGAATTAAGCACAAAGCTACACAATGGGCTATCTGTGCTCTACCCACCACGGGTATCGAAATCCGGATTTTAGCGTGTAAGTCCGCAGACATACCGCTGAGCCACTGGGGGGCAGCAACAGATCCATTGATTCAACTCATCGTTTTGTGTGTCAACGTCATTGATAGAAATACCCACGGGTTTCAAGTCATCATCAAACTTTAATAATGTAGTAATTATTATCCAATGAATGTAATCAATGTAAATAAGTGACATAAATTCCCAAACAAGGACCCTAGAAAGAAATAACTTGTAACAAAAATCCCATTCATTTAATTCCCTGACGAACAACTTTCCTATTGTTTTGATTGGTGTTACATGGGTATCCTTCTTTCTTATTGTTTTGATCGGTGTTACATGGATATCCTTCTTTCTTATTGTTTTGGTCAATGTCACATGGCTATCCTTCTTTATTATTGTTTTGATTGGTGTCACATGGCTATCCTTCTTTCTTATTGTTTTGGTCAATGTCACATAACTATCCTTCTTTATTATTGTTTTGATCGGTGTTACATGGCTATCCTTCTTTATTATTGTTTTGATTGGTGTCACATGGCTATCCTTCTTTCTTATTGTTTTGGTCAATGTCACATGACTATCCTTCTTTATTATTGTTTTGATCGGTGTTACATGGCTATCCTTCTTTATTATTGTTTTGATCTGGTGTTACATGGCTATCCTTCTTTATTATTGTTTTGATCGGTGTTACATGGCTATCCTTCTTTATTATTGTTTTGATCGGTGTTACATGGCTATCCTTCTTTATTATTGTTTTGATTGGTGTTACATGGCTATCCTTCTTTATTATTGTTTTGATTGGTGTTACATGGCTATCCTTCTTTATTATTGTTTTGATCGGTGTTACATGGCTATCCTTCTTTATTATTGTTTTGATTGGTGTTACATGGCTATCCTTCTTTATTATTGTTTTGATTGGTGTTACATGGCTATCCTTCTTTATTATTGTTTTGATTGGTGTTACATGGCTATCCTTCTTTATTATTGTTTTGATTGGTGTTACATGGCTATCCTTCAAGCCGTTCAACTTCTGCCAACTCACATCACTGTTAATATATTAGTTATCTATTCCTGTGGCATCTTACAGATAAGCTTTTCAACACTTATGTACAACAATCCATTACCTTTCCACTGTCCAAATCACAGAAATACATCCTCAAAAAGTTAACTTACTAGTAAGGCAGAAATTATGTATCCATGTTGACTTCCTTTTACAACATCAGATTTTAGTAAATTACTATATAAGACTGTTGTTGTTTTTTCTTCATTATTCTTTATTTTTTTCTTGTGCAGAAATACTGATTTTACTGTGTGACGTTTTGCGCCACCTTTATTTTGAGCCTTGTGGTTTTACCGACCCATATCCAATTGAACATCTGAAGTTTCAGGTAAATCTTAGTTTTCCAAGCTGTGACTTATGCTGTCGTTTTCATTTTGCTTTACTGTTCTAAGCCGAGCGACTCGTAATCCGAGGGTCGCGGGTTCGCATCCCAGTCGCACTAAGCAAGCTCGCCCTTTCAGCTGTGGGGGCGTTATAATGTTACGATCAATCCCACTATTCGTTGGTACAAGAGTAGCCCAAGAGTTGGCGCTGGGTGGTGATGACTAGCTGCCTTCCCTCTAGTCTCACACTGCAAAATTAGGGAGGGCTAAGGTTTCTCCTCCTGGTTGGGGGTTGTGTAGTAGGCTAACAATCTACTCATTTAAATAACCAGCCTGTTAAAGAATCCGCAAGCGATTGCGGCCCTATGTTCCTTCACGGAATAGAGTGGCTTAATGAATGAATGATGAATTCTAAGCCTTCAGGAAAAAACTTAAACTAATATATATATCTTGTCTGCAAAAATGAATAAACTTACGACAAGAAACTGAGAAGCTGAAAACCTGCTACAATAGATGTTTTAAAATTGATTCCATGATCTTACAAGAACAGACATTTTAAAATTGTGATTCCATAGATTCCGTGTAACAACCGCATCAAAATTGATTCCATGATCTTACAACAACAAACATTTTAAAATTGTGATTCCATAGATTCCGTGTAACAACCGCATCAAAATTGATTCCATAATCTTACAACAACAGACATTTTAAAATTGTGATTCCATAGATTCCGTGTAACAACCGTTATCAAATTGATTCCATGATCTTACAACAACCGAACATTTTAAAATTGGTGATTCCATAGATTCCGTGTAACAAACCGCATCAAAATTGATTCCATAATCTTACAACAAAACAAAGCGAGACATTTTAAAATTGTGATTCCATAGATTCCGTGTAACAACCGCATCAAAATTGATTCCATAATCTTACAACAACAGACATTTTAAAATTGTGATTCCATAGATTCCGTGTAACAACCGTATCAAAATTGATTCCATGATCTTACAACAACAGACATTTTAAAATTGTGATTCCATAATTCCGTCAAAATTGATTCCATAATCTTACAACAACAGACATTTTAAAATTGTGATTCCATAGATTCCGTGTAACAACCGCATCAAAATTGATTCCATAATCTTACAACAACAGACATTTTAAAATTGTGATTCCATAGATTCCGTGTAACAACCGTATCAAAACTGATTCTATGGATCTCCTATAACAGACGTTTTAGAATTTATTCCATAGACTTTATTCCACAGATGCTATAACATTATGATTCTATGGATTTCCTACAACAGATGTTTTGAAATTACGATTCTATGGATTTCCTACAACAGATGTTTTAAAATTGATTCCATAGACCTCTTGCGAGAAACATTTTAAAATTGAGTATATGGATCTTCTACGGCATAGGTTGTAAAATTAATTTCATGGAAACTCCTATAATTGACGTTTTAAAACTTAATTCCATGGACTAACAACAACAGACGCTTTAAAATTATTTATTCTATAATATCGTACAACAAATGTTTAAAAATTATGATCAGATATATCTCCTACAACAGACGTTTTAAAATAATGATTTAATAGATATCTCAAAAATATGATTCTATATATCTCGTACAACAAATGTTTTAAAATTATAACCCCAAAGACCTCGCACGACAGATGTTGTAAAGTTATCATCCCATTATTGTTAAAAAGATGATTTTTACAATCTACAAACACAAAGGCTTTTTATGAAATGTCAACTTACCGATGTATATAAAATCCACAAAATAATCAACAAAACAATTAGGATGATGTAATTCATCACCAAACTCTGAACTTCTGGATCAATCATAGTTTACCTTGCTGAATCCGGACTGCCTAAAATTGTGCTACTGTCTCTATTAAAGCCACAAGCTGATGTAAGTTCTCTTTTAAAGCTTGTATATATCTAAAAGAATATCTCACTGTTTTTCCACTCTGCTATCGTTTGCCATTAAAAGAAAACGAAAAAAAGTACCACCAGGAGAAAACTTATTCCTGGATATAATCTTATGTGTTATCTTATCACTCCTGGTGCTCCGTGTATAACCTAACTGTCTTCTATTGTAACAAAAAACAAAACTACAATAGGACCCTTGACTTCAGTCCAAATATCTTGAACAATGCATTCTTCAACATTCTGACATCTTTTCGTTTCATTCCTAGTTTTGTCGGGTTTTAATTTTAAAAGAAATACGTTTTGAACCGTAAACGTGAAGAAATCTCATACCTTTATTAGCTGTTTCACTTGTGATAGCATAGCTTGCCTCTGTCGAAATTCCCATGGGTTTGTGTTTGTCTTTTTTTTTTTTTAATATAACTTACTAAACCTTTTGAGTTCTTTTGAACTCCTTGGATAAATATTTTTAATTTTAATTGTTTTCAGAACTTTTCACAGAGTTACAAAAGAGCTCTGTGCACAGAGACGCCTTTAATTACGAACTGTCAAGTGTGTTAAGACCTTCGACTCGTAATCCCAGGGTCGCAGGTTCGAATCCCCGTCACACCAAACATGTTCACCCTTTCAGTCGTGGGGGCGTTATAATGTGTCGGCCAATCCCACTATTCGTTGGCAAAAGAATTGCCCAAAAATTTGCAATGAGTGGTGATGACTAGCTGCCTTCCCCCTTGTCTTACACTGCTAAATTAGGGACGGCTAGCACAGATAGCCGTCGAGTAGCTTTTGCGAAATTTAAAACAAACAAACAAAACCAAACGATATAAAAAGCTAACACCAATATAATGTAGGTAACAATAGGATGTAATTACTTTAACAGTCAGTGGTGTATAAATATATATATATATATATATATGCAAATATTTTTCAAGAAAGGATTTAGTCCCATAGTAACAATATATTAATACTGCATGCCGTACGCGAGTTATTAAATTGCACAGTTTATGGTAATGGAGTTCTATCCACCTTAAACACGTGCACAAATGCGTAACAGTGTATTCAGTGACTACTGGAATTATACAGACCATAGTTTCTGGGTAAATACTGACGAAGTTTGCAAGATTCAAAGGGGGTTAAGCATATTTAAAAATAATTGTATGTAATTAATTAGAATGAGGGCTAGTTTTAATTTTTTTTAAAGTCTGTATTTTAGTATTTGAATCAATATATTACAAAGGAAACTATTCAATTTTGATGAGATAACATTAGCATCAATAAGTTATAACACTTAAATTAATAATTTAATTAACATTGACGTCCAAGTAAAAGATAAACCAATAGTTTTATTATCACCTTTTTCAAATTAGTGAAAAATATGTCAATAAACACCATTCAGCAGCTTTAGATACTAGTGGTCACGTGTTCAATTTCACTTCACGTTGACATTGTTAACTAACTCGTTCCGTTCTTTTTTAAGTGTACATGGGTGTAGTTATCAGATTTAGGTCCCAGATTGTTGGTACGGCGTGACTTGGACTGACTCCAAAACTGCCTTATGTGCGTACCATAATAGCTTTCATGTTTCACTGCTTGTCTCTCTGGCGAGGCATAGAAAAAAAAAGTGAATGCCTAGAAGTGAATGAAATATTTATACGGCCCCTTAGGTCCTATATTTAAAACTACTTCGGACTCCAACCTACCAAGTGAGTAAGTTTGACACGTGATGCGAGTTAAAAGACAATTAATAAACTACTATTTCTTTTCATGAAGTCAGTATCATAGTTTTAGTCATAACTGTATCACACCAAAAACACCTTTGGTGTGATGAATACACGTGATCAAGAAATGATTGAACGTTCAACATCAATGAATGAAATAACAACTGGTAGCTACAGTTATATATCAACTGTTAATGATTTTACAACAAATATCCATTCATCAGTTAGACGGGACACGTTTTTCGTTCAACAAACTACAAGTAAGAAAGTGACACCATATCGTAATCTAATTTAACTTTTATCATTGCAACCCTATGATTTGAAACAGACCTATGATTTATAGAACCAGCCTGATCCTTCGAAATATATGGTGGTAGTTTTTGCCTCTGTAAAATAATGTTAATAACTTCCTTTATAATAGGCCTGGCAGGGTCAGATGGTTAAGGTACTCGACTCGTAATTTGAGGGTCGCGGGTTCGAATTCATATCATACCAAACATGCTTGCCTTTCAGTCGTGGGGGCTTTATAACCTACGATCAATCCTACTAATAGTTGGTAAAAGAGTAGCCCAAGAGTTGGCGGTGGGTGGTGATGACTAGTTGCCTTCCCTCTAGTCTTACACTGCTAAATTAGGGATAGGTAGCGCAGATAGTCCTAGCGTAGCTTCAGCGAAATTAAAACAAAACCATCCTTTGTTATAACGCATAGAATCAGTTTAACAGTTTCTTGTTATCACCCACACTGACTCGGTACAGCCGGATCAAATATTTTTCAATATTTACAACCTAAAACTAATATTACCTGAAGCTAAATACTCTTTGGTTAGGATAATTTCATAAAATTTAGCAAATCTGTGGTTAAAAGCTGGCAATGAATAATAATTGTCCATCTGTGTGTTTCTTGTGAATCTACTAATATAGTTGACTTGGCCTAACCGATATTTACGTATTTCCGCTTCCTTTAACCGTATAGTTTTGCTGCTCCAAATCAGTCATCTTTAACCCTAATGATAAAAACTAAAAATGGTCAAATTTTACCCTGCGGTGGAACTTTTTTAAAAATTTTATACCAATTACTCATGTTACTTTTACGTAGGTGCATTCAAACATTTTGTTCATATTAGAGCGGTTTTGTTGGATCACCTTGTTTTTGTTTGTTTGTTTTGAATTTCGCGCAAAGGCACACGAGGGCTATCTCCACTAGCGTTCAATCATTTAGTAGTGTAAGACTAAAGGGAAGGCAGCTAGTCATCACTAACCACCACTAACTCTTGGGCTACTCTTAATAACGAATAGTGGAATTGACCACACATTATAACGTCCCTACGGCTGAAAGGACGGGCATGTTTAGTGTGACGGGGATTCGAACCCGTGGCCCTCGGATTACAATATGAGTGCCTAAACCACCTGGCCATGCCAGGCCCAAAAGGCTATAGGTGCTCTGCCCACCACGGGTATCGATACCTGGTTGCTACCAGCATAAGTCTGCAGACATACGACTATGCCACTGGTGGGAAACAATTTCGAACATGTGGTTTATATTCAGAACAAATTTGACACCTCACTGTACGTTGTAAACACCTATTAATGCACAAAATTTGAAAAAAAAAAAAACTTTCTAGGCGCAGATAGCCTAGTTGCTTTGCGGCATAAAACGCCAAACCAACCAATCAAAAATAAAAAAAAAATTCTGTCAAATAAAGTGTCGATACTTTTAATGCAAAGAAAAACTAAAAAAAATAAGAAATTCAATCAAAATTGGAGGTTTTTTATCTCATATTTTTAATGGATTGCCTTGAAATTTGGTATAAGAAGCAAGGACACATCCACTGAAAACGTGTGATGGCTTAGATCAACACGGCTCAAACTCTATTAAATAGATTATCACTACAGTATCTCCCCTGTTAATACCATAATATGTGTCCTGCAGGTTGTTTTGGCCCCATGACACATTACCATGTGCCTTGATTATATGCTGTAGATTATCATATGTAACGCTCTTTCACTGTCTACGTTGTTATATAACCTCTTAGATTCGTATTAGCCAAATTGATGTAGTTTTGAAAGGTGTTTCTTTCATTTCTTCCCCCTTTTACTCTATGGGTGACTCTAATTTCAAGAAGCCTCAAATTTAAAATAAACTTCTACATATTAATAATCGATTTATTTTTCGGTAAAGGTAATCCAAAGATAAAGAAAAACACAAATTTATTTACTGCACGCATTTATTGGACGTTGCGCCATCTTCAGTAATTACTTTCGTGTTTTTCTTTAGTAATAAGCTTCAGGATTTTGTCTTGGATAACTCGTAAGTATATAAGAGAGTTTACGTGAGTTACTTCAGTATTTAAAAGTTTTTATTTTATCGTAAATTAATTTATGACGATCAGTAGTTTTATTGACTTCGTCACATAGGATTGATTAGTTTGTGTAAAATCAGTTATTAATAATTTCTCAGTTGCTTCAGTTAATGTCGGGTTGTACCATATAAAATATACAACAAAAATGTAACTTAATAATTTATCAGTTCGTTTCGTTTCGTTATAGATTAACGTTGTGTTGTACCTTATATAATCTACAATAACAATGTAACTTAATAATTTCGCTTGTTTTAATCACTTTCGAACACACACGAATACGGTATTTTTTCCGAACGTTTGGGAACGTACTCAAAATGTCTTCATACATACTAATAACTACAGCATTAATTTTATATGTCACCACTAGATAGCAGCACCATGCAAACATACGGTGAAGACATGAAAAGATCGAAACAGGTTTGGAAACTTTTAGAATTATGCGAGCATCATAAGTATATTTATTACACGTATGAGACACAATAATCTACTTTTCTATTCAGAAAAATGTGACGGTAAATAAATCATTTGAACAATCAGGTAAAATTCCGTGTTTGTTCGTTTTCATGAATTCCACATTTTTAGTGTCTACAAAGATATATATAATGTACATATAACCTAGACTTATGGTTCGTTTTGTATATTCTTCTGTATTTGTCTAAATTTAAAATCTCCAACTTTCTTCAGTTCATTTTCTGTATTTGTTTTGGAAGGAGAGGGTTAAAGATTTCCGAAAGTCCAATTTACAATACAAATTTTTAACGTATCTACGTTTACCTTTTGTGTTATATTTACAATATTTCTTCATAAAACTCTCAGAAACAGCTTTCCTTGTACAGTTTCTAGCTTTATCAAAGAATTCATTAATTGTAAAATATGATACTAGATGGCAGGGTTTCAGTCAGCAGCTTATGTAAGTAACGCATTGATTAACATAAAATAAATATTTAAGTATATTCTTATTACTTGATGCGTATGCACGTACCTAATTATGAACATAAATCTAATGTTTTTTTTAATAAAATCACTGTGGAAATAGTTTCCTTATTGTACTATGACCAGTTCGTAAAACAATAAATTAACTATTAAAGTCATTTTAATTTTAAACAGTTTGTATCTCATTGTACGAATTAAAGTTGTTTACGATAACAAACAAGCAGAAACACAAAAAATTAGTTATTTTCATGTCCTAAATAAACTGCTTATTACATGTTAACCAGCACATCCAGCTGGGTAACAAGAATCACTGCATACAGACATTAAGACATCTCATGTTGAGCAGTACTTTTGGCTTTTAACTGGAATCACCACATACAAACATAAAGAAATCTCGTGTTAATCAGTATCCGTGGTTTTTAACTGGACCACATACAAACATAAAGATATCTCATGTTAATCTGTATCTTTCTTTAAATAATTAGTCATTATATAAAACAATCAACAAGTTCACTTTCTGTTGACAGATGTTTCTCTGAATTTACCCAGTTGACCATTCTCTCACCAACATATCTCCAAAGATGATCACGTCAGATGACTAATAGATTGGATCGTCTCCACGTATTCCGTGAACCACATCATTTTTTAAAACAACATACAAGCCTTCGAAACACGTGCTTAAATTTGTATGACCTATGTTGTGTTCTTTAGAACCATTGCATATTTTACGTAAGACTCTGATGAAAACTCTCCCATTGAATTAGAGCACAGGATGTCCAAAGACACGATTCTATCCCAAACATAAAAATACATGTAACATACCATCATCACTGAGGCACACTTACCTCAGATATCCGTTTACATTTATGTCAGAAAAGCATTGGAAAACACAGAATCAAAATCGTTCGCTGTATCTCTCAACCCCGCCGTCAGAGTGCTCTCGTTATAGTATTTTTGATTACAAGAATCTGATATATTTTCACAAAGTAGGAACTTTGACGTTCCATTTCTTTAGTGTACATATTCCTCTGTTACTCTGTGACGAAAAACCAAGAATGTCCACAGCAACTCCCTCAAGTGGTGCTCCAACAAAATACGACCGTAGTTATTAATGTTATTTTGTTCATGAATCTTTTCGCACACGATACAATTGACACATATTAAACCAGTTGTTGACACATATTGAATCAGCTGTTGACACATATTAAACCAGTTGTTGACAGATATTGAATCAGCTGTTGACACATATTAAACCAGTTTTTGACACATATTAAACCAGTTGTTGACACATATTGAATCAGTTGTTGACACATATTAAACCAGTTGTCTCCACTCGTGGAAAACTGCAAATATGGTGTAATACTTGTACTTCAAAACGTTAACACTTGGAAAGTGGAAAATGTAGTCATAGTGTCTGACAGGGGCGTACATCCTGGGGGATACATCCCCCCTTCATTTTAGGTGGGAGGTATGGGGCATACAGTCATCCCCCCTACAGTTTGGTCTGTTGAATTGTTTTATTGTATCACAGGCCTACAAATTGTGTGTTTTTTTCTTGTGATTCTCGTGTTCTTACCAATCGAATTACATAATTAGACCTAGATGTAGACTTTTTCAGTAGCCAAAATGTACATTTTAATATAGGCGTGCTTCTTAGCTTTTCGATCTAAGCGATAGTTCGTAAGTATCAGTCAGTAGGCCTAAGTATACATGCAAGTATCGTGGCAACAAGATTACTCTGTGACTGCATGTTTACAGCTTTCAGGTTCACGTAATCAGATGTTACCAATTTACAAATTGAACAGTCCACATAAGTGGTTGCAAAAAATCATCTCTCCTATCAGTGTAAAAAATCTACGCCCCTGGTGTCTGTCCACTGGTATCTCCCAATTTCTGACATAAGAAGCCCTTTTGTAAGCACAATGTATCATGCTATACCCAATACATCTGTATTTTAGGCTATATGGAACGACTCTTTACCTTAAAGATTATTTTGCTCTATTCTTGATTCAACGAATAACTGACTTCAAACTTGTGTAAACAACGATTTATAAACATAATGAAGTGGTTTATTTCTGAGGGAACATTCAATATGCTTTAATAGGCCAATGTTCTGAAAATTTACTTAATGTCATTAAAGTTGGTACTTTTAAATGGATAGCAAAATCAATAACTCGATGTTCACTATCCCGTTTGTTTACTCTGAAAATGATTCTGATTCAAGCCGGGTAAGCCTCGAATGACACCATTTCATCATTGTCCGTTGGTGACGTTAATTATGAGTTACATTTTGAAATTTGACTTCCTAATGAATTGTTCGGTATTGTTGTAATCCTTCTGTATGTACCCAATAACTACGAGGAACTTATCTCCAGACGTGTTGTTGTAATCCTTCTGTATGTACCCAATAACTACGAGGAACTTATCTCCAGACGTGTTGTTGTAATCCTTCTGTATGTACCCAATAACTACGAGGAACTTGTCTCCAGACGTGTTGTAGTGATCCTTCTTTATGTACCCAATAACTACGAGGAACTTGTCTAAGTTGTCTTCACTCAGTATCTTTTTTTAATTTGTTATTAAATATTATGAATCATTCTTATTTTCTCTCTAGTTCTTCTTAAAATCCTTTTTGTTTAAATACTTTTTCCCCATGAATAAACATTAGCCTTCAAATTCATTTCGCAATAGAAAGTACGAAACTAACGCCTAATTTATCTACTTGGCGCTCCGAGCGATAAACAAATACGTAACTAACTCACTGATAACGCTGCAGCTGAACACGTGTAAGCGAATCTCCCTACTGACACCGATCTGAATGATTTACTGAACTCAATAGCTTCTCATTAAACACCTGTCTCACTGCTTACTCATATTTATAACTAATTTACCAGTACTAATCGAACTTATTAGATCTTAATTTCATGCGCTTTTCCATCTCTAAATATTAAAAACATTTAAAATTTAAGTTATAATATCAGTAATCACATATTGTACATTTACAATAACGTAAGTTATCTAAAAGCTAGAAATGGCAGCGTCGTTAGGGCACAATCTGTTGAGTACGAGTGCGAATCCTTTCACTGAATATTATCTCTTCTCAAGAAGCCTTGCATCAAATCATACAAACGTATTAATATTAAACACCAATAAGTTTCCTCTGTCATATCCACATGGTTACTAGGATACGTAGTTTCCTTAGGTATTATAATTTCCATGTAGCTGTGTTACGTATTGCGAGGCCCGTCATGGCCAAGCGTGTTAAGGCGTGCGACTCGTTATATGAGAGACGCGGGTTCGCATCCCCGCCGCGCCAAACATTCTCGCCCTTTCAGCCGTGCGGGCGCTATAATGTTACGGTCAACCTCACTATTCGTTGGTAAAAGAGTAACCCATGAGTTCTCGGTGGGTGGTGATGGCTAGCTGCCTTCCCTCTAGTCTTACACTGTTAAATTAGGGACGGCTAGTATAGATAGCCCTCGAGTAGCTTTGTGCGAAATTCAAAAACAAACGTATTGCGAATTTATCCCAGACGAGCTCCCAATTTATTGTAACGTTTCCAAACAGCCGGAAATTTTAATTTGAATTTGAAAGTTAATTGAATCCAATGTGTATCAAACTTATAACACTTGCCAACAAATTGATACACACGTTTTTCCTTCTTAACACAAATATATTTCAACATACGAACAGTAATATAATTTATAATAACGGTTACTAAAAGATAATGATTTGTATACTAAAGTTTTACAATCTTATAAACAATACTGAGTCTTCTGTCTGGTCTGCAACTGAATATTTTATCGACGGTTCACGATGAGCGAATAAATTCTATGGTGATTCACAAGTATACTTGATAGAAAACTAATTAGCTTGTACTCAAATGTGCTTTTTTTTTACCAACGAAAATAGTGTCCCCGTAGAAATACTGTCTCCCGTAGTTAATTCACTGAAGTTAAACGGTTCGTAATGTTCGAAATCTACAAACATTCTTGGTCAAATATCTGTTGTTTTACGGACAATAACTCTTTATCAGAGTTAAAGCTTTCGAGGTTGATAGTGTACTATCTGTACCTAAACCAATATTAAAACTGTCTCTTCCACGTTGCGTTGGTTAGCATTTATAAGCCTTAAAGTAGGGTTATCGAAAGTTTAATTAGCAACAACATCTGAAGACACGCTCGTGCTTTCGTGAATATATGTTGTTGATTCTTACACTCAAAAACTTTCTACAAGTTTAAAGAATAGGCAGGACTTTTGTAATACATATTTAACGTTATAAGTTAGGCCGGTAGATTTCTAAATATTAAACTGAAACAGACATAGATATTAAAACAAATATACGATTGTAGTAAATCCGTTACAATTGAAGTACATCGAAAGGAAGTTTATCAATAAACATTTTTTTTCATTGTATTACTTTGTTTTGCTAAAAGTTTTAACTGAAGCTACACGATAATAAAGTAAATTGTTACTGACAAAAGTCTTTAGGTAGTTTTAGTTTGGCCTGGCATGGCCGAGCGCGTTAAGGCAGTGCGCTCGTAATCCGAGGGTCGCGGGTTCGCGCCCGCGTCACGCTAAACATGCTCGCCCTCCCAGCCGTGAGGGTGTATAATGTGACGGTCAATCCCACTATTCGTTGGTAAAAGAGTAGCCCAAGAGGTGGCGGTGAGTGGTGATGACTAGCTGCCTTCCCTCTAGTCTTACACTGCCAAATTAGGGACGGCTAGCACAGATAGCCCTCGAGTAGCTTTGTGCGAAATTCCAAAACAAACAAACAAACAAGTTTTAGTTTAAGTAAAAAAATGCATTAGATTTTATTTCGGATTGAATGTTTATGAATGGTCTTGCAACTACAATCGTGTCAGTGACATTAACTTACTGGTCTTCACATCGTTGTCGCTAATTCTTACGACATTAAAAAATGGGTTTCGATATCCGTGATTGGCACAGCACAAATGACACATATTGTAGCTATGTATTTAATAACAGACATTTCTTAAGATACCCATGACTAACTGACAAAACATTGCAGAAAGTATTGTGAATTTCATTAACCTACGATTTTCCGTGTCGTAATGCTTTTAGCGTCACGATTCACAATGGAAGCTTTCAATAGTTGCTCTATTGATACAAGTCTGCAACCTGTCTCAACTTCCCCGTCATGTGTGCCTACCAGCTTTAAGATGTTATGTATATATATATATTTATTTATTTAAATGTACAGCCCAGTTAGACCTTGCCCAATCAGCTCGAGTATTCCAACAACTATAAGAAAACTATAATCTTTAGTCTCGTATTGGGGGAAGAGAGACTATTTAATTTTTGAACACCTTTGGTGACTCATTATTTCTTCCGAATTAATTAATTTTACGTCAAAACAACTGCCAGAGAAAGACGTGAACCTGCACGTGTACCGCAATGTAGAACCTCAACTATTACGTAACGAAACGACGCGATGAATCATGCGCCAATACACGTTTCTTCTAAAAGAGGTCTCTTATTTTTTTCTAATTGTGTTGAACTATTACATATAGTTGTAACTTGAACATTGAAATCGAAAAGAAAATATGAGATTAGAGTAAAATAACCAGCCCCATGACCAGAAGGTTTGTTAGGCTAATTGAGCCAAAATTCAGCACCTTGTCCTATGTGTCATCGCGGAATAAGAAAGGTTTGGACAGGTTTGACCTTACGTTCCATGAAGGAATTTTTATATATTTTTTTTTCACTCTTATGACGTCAGCTGACGAATACTTCTAAAATTATGTTATTAGATTACACGCGCCGAACGTTTTCTACTAAATATACGCTGTCAGAGGACTGAATTTTTCCGTTCATTTCCAAAACTTTTAATAAACTTTTTGCCTTCAGAGTCACCTTCTATTTCAAGACTTCAAAATGTGTCCCTCTTCAGTGTAAAGTTGGAAAGATAGCGTCCCTCAAGCACGTGCTGTTTACATTCTTTATTTCATAATAAACATACCTCAAATCACCCTAACAAACTCGTGGATTTTCCGTGACTTTATGGTTCTCACTTCGCTTCTAAGGAAAATAAGTTACAAATGTACCAAATAGACATCACGGCCTTTGTCTTATCCCTTAAATAAGATAATTTATGACTACGAATTAGACAGTAGGGTTCTTATGTCTTATCGGTTAAATAAGAATATTTGATGGGTATATGATCCTTTTATTCGAATGTCTCAGTTCTAAAAAAGAATAAACTATGACAGTGCCAGCTAGACAGTATTTCCTCTATGTCTTAGCCCTACAAAAAAACACAAGTTATAACAGTAACAGTAATGTATTAGGAACGTTTTCGCCATCTGTTATGCTCCGTTAATTTGCCTGTTTATTTGAAAGGTGTGATAACTGGCCACTAGCGACGCCTACATATATATATATATATATATACACACACACATATCGATTGTTTATACGTCTCTGAAAATAGCGTGAAACCAACGGCAGCCTTAAATGTGAGCTAAAATAACGTTAACTACAGACCTATTTTCTTCCACGATCTCACGAGTCAAGGACCAAGAAGACATTTAAAACTTGACTAAACATTACAAACCAGTAAGCTTAAAATTTGTGGAAAAAATATCTCTGTAACCGCATATTTATTTATAGATTTCACGGCCTAATAAACGAGTTCTGGAATTAATAACAAAAGGCTTCTCGATCAGACTTGTGAAAAAACAATTTAAATGTATACTCCTCTGATTTTGAATCTGCAATGGAAATATGTGGGTTAATATGTTTCCGCCAGGTTTCGACGTTTAAACTGTAACTTTTAAAAAGTAGCTTATGTTTGGCTGTATTTTCAAATAATAGCCCTTGTCGTATATGTGTGTATGTAACTTTACTTTTTTTTTCCATAACACCTACCATAAGCTTAAGTATTAGGCCTACACAAAAAGAAACATTGATAAGAAAACAAACTTGTTAAGGCACTGTTTCTGATATGGTCCCGAATATGACTCCTGTTTAAACAGTTGCTGAACAATACTAAAATTTAAGTCTACTTTAAACAGGATGTATCGATTGAAAACAGTATTAATTACAAGTTATCGCGTTACTATGGTAAAACGTAAACAAATTAATCAAACGGAAATGTCATACCCTCTCAACAAGTAATGTTAAAATAATGACCAAGAGAGCAGCGCCACTCGAAACAAGCGTAGGGAATCATATTGCTGTAAGTTTTGATAGTACAACACGGTATTTTGTGTATTTCTTTTCTTGGAGAATGAAAACATAATTTTGATAGAAAAAATCCTACATAAGTCCAGACTGTTGCTTATTTTCGGTATTTCATTGTTACAGTGTTATAAATAGCTCAATAAATTACTCCTTCCAAAGAAACAAAAAAAAAACAAACTAAATATCTTTCTTTTGTTTAAAAATGTCTTTAACAAAAATGATACAATAATAATTACAAAATGTTTTCTAGTTTCCGTACAGTAGAAAATATTCATATTTTCTCGGAATGAAATATTAAAGAAATAAGACACTTTTCTTCTCAGGGTAAGGATGTTCGTCTCTGCTGCATACATATGAAATATGTTTAGAACAGAGGAATCGAAATATGCATTATGTAAACTAGAGATTCAACACAATCAAAAAAGAAAACATTTAAATTCTGTCTTTCAAACCTGAGGTCCAGCTTTATCTTGGCATCATGACGCCATATACAAGAACCCTTTAAATTTCACATTTTTTAATATTAAATAAAACTCTCGGTGATTTTTTAACTTATAAAACCTGTAGCTACTATAATCTTATATTCCAACACCGTTCAACACTAATGAATGTATGTCGTTAAGAGCTAAACATTTATTTTAATCCAATCCGATAAAAAACATTTTATTGTAGTACGTGATCCATTGGCAATTAAGATTTTTCTTCCCCAATATCAAACATGTGTTAATGTGAAACCCGACATGGCAAGGTGATTAAAGTACTCGACTCGTAATCTGAGGGTCCCGGGTTCGAATCCCCTTCACACTAAATATGCTCACCCTTTCAGTTGTGGGTGCATTATAATGTGATGGTCAATCCCACTATTCATTGGTAAAAGAGTAGCCCAAGAGTTGGCGGTGGGTGATGATGACTAGCTGTCTTCCCTCTAGTCTTACATTGCTAAATTAGGGACGAGTAACACAGATAGCCCTCGTATAACTTTGCGCGAAATTCGAAAGAAACCAAACCATTTTTATTTTGTTCTTCAACTTCGAACGTCAACGTTTACCTACTTCGTTCTTAAGATATGTATATATACGTCATATTTTTGTCTATTTAGCGAATGCTTGAAGGATGAATATAACATAAGTTTGACATTTATTTGTTTCTCAAACGTATACACTTCCGTCTGGAGATACAAGTGAGGAGAGGTAACCGATTGTCAAGAAAGAACCCGTCTTTTTCACTGATACTTTACGAGATTGGTTGATTGAGTAAAAGAGATGTTGGTAAAAATCATTCGAGTGATGCCTGCAGATGCGTGACAGCTGCGCAGACCATGGTCGTATTTTCATTGCTGAGCTCAGGGTCACATTCTTGTAGTTCTGGAATGAGTGAGACTCTGATTTCTCAAACAAGTTTCTCCTAAAACGAAATACGTCTCAGCGTGATTGGTTTGTTTGTTTTTTTTAAATTTCGCGAAAAGCTACACGATGGCTATCTGCGCTAGCCGTCCCTAATTTAGCAATGTAATACTAGAGGGAAGGCAGATAGTCATCACCACTCACCGAGAACTCTTGGGCTACTCTTTTAACAACGAATAGTGGGATTGACGGTAACTTATAACGCCCCCACGGTGAAAGGGCGAGCATTCTTGGTGTGAGAGCGTGATTCAAAACGGTCGTCATGAAAGGTCTTTATGTTTGTATTTGTTTGTCTTGGATATTTGAGCAAAACTACCCGTGCTATCTGCCTATAAGGATACACTAAAAGAAAAGCTGAAATAGCATCTAGCGCCATCTTTTTTGGGCTGCAATAATTAATTAAAGAGATTGAACTGACACTATTATATCGTGGAAACGGTCCCAAAGTACGAAACGCGATTTTGCGGTAACAAGACATAAGCCTCTGACTCTCGGATCATATTAGTTACTGACGTCAGGAATGTTTGCTGTAGCAGTTTGTGTAAATAATAATATATTCTATTTAACAAATAAACTCTTACCCAATTGTCTGTTGGCACACACGTAAAAAGTTACATACAAAGTGAAATGTATTTATTGACAAGAAACAACAAACGAAGAAGTTGGTAAAATGCATCAAAAATAACTTTTGTGTTAGACTACGTAACAAATTCGAAATGTTTAAACATCACGTGCGTTCTCGGTGTATGAAAAGTGAAGTCCGAATTACAAAGAAAGGTTTTTGGATAGAACACTCAGCTAAAAATTAGTGTGTGTTTTTTGAAACTATACGTAACTAACACGTTATTATATAAAGACGTTATCGTGAAATACTGTTCTGTTCAGTCCTCGCTGATCATCGTGAAATATTGTTCCTTTCAGTCCTCGTTGATCATCATAAAATACCATTCCTTACAATAATCTGTGATGACGAGAAAACTCACTTGTAGAGAAATATATATATGTATAAACAGTTGGTATGGGTAGAAAAAGCTCTATGTAGAGGAGCGAACAAAGTCAGTTACCTCTTACTTTCTTTGTGAACCTTATGATGACCCGAAGAAGGTCGAAACGTTGTTTACTTCTCTACATAGAGCTTTCTCTATCTATATCAGCCGTTTTTCCGTTTTTACATGAATACCATTCCTTACAGTCCTCGTTCATCATCGTGTAATACTGTTTCTTACAGTCCTCGTCTATCATCGTGAAATATTGTTCTTTAGAGTTCTCGTTGATCATCGTGAAATATTGTTCTTTAGAGTTCTCGTTGATCATCGTGTAATACTGTTTCTTACAGTCCTCGTTTATCATCGTGAACTACTGTTCTCTACAGTCCTCGTTTATCATCGTGAACAACTGTTCTCTACAGTCTTCGTTGTTATTGTGTAAAACTTTTTCTTACAGTACTCGCTGGTCATCATAAAATACTATTCCTTTGAGTCCTCGTTGATCATCGTGAAAAATTGTTCTTTTCCAGTCCTTACTGATCATCGAGAAATATTCTTCAACCTTTTTACTTTGTTTTTCAGCGATTCGACATTAGTCTGTGACATACACTCTGGTCAATAACAGCATTTCCTTTATCTTTCTTTTCTCAGAATTAAATCCACTTATCTTGAAAACAAAATCAGAATGCATATACATATACATATATATACATATCACACGCCATTCCATTGTTCATTGTTATGTTTTTTTGTTCTATCCAACAGAGTGTTAATAATGTACGTTTGTTAGAAGTGGGGGTGTAGTTTCATCAAACTCATTTACGTCATCACAAAACCTCTACTGATCCACTAACATTTTATTTCTAAATCTATCATACTAAGAGAATTGTTACTTATAATGCCTTGAGTGACCACTAATAAAATCGATATCCGAAAAGGATTTGTGTCAAAATCGAGAGAAGCAACGTGGCCTAAGTGACTACTGTTTCGGACAGTTGATCCACGGTTTCATGGCCCATTATAGCAAAAACAAAACAACAAAAGAAACATCATGCACTAATCACAACACTTTGGGGCCATTGGCGCGTTATAATAGTAACGGTTAAGTTCCTCTATGCAGTTAGAATATCCCAAGAGCTGACAGTGGGTCCTCTTGTTTGTTAATTTAAAATTAGGAAAGGCCCTGGTATAAATAATTTACATCAATATCTGTATCAAACAAAGCCGTAACAAAGAAAGTTGTGGATTTTGTTTATAGAGTTATCGATAAACACATAACTACTTACCCCGAAGTATAACACCCACAGAATAGCCAGTAGGACAATCAAAATAAAATAATTTATCAGAAGACTCTGTGTTTCTCTGTCCAGCGCCATTGTGGTGATGATATCGGTTTTCGTTAAGGAGAGGCCGAATAACACGAGTTTGTCTAGATAATTGCTCTTGTCAGATGTAGCGCTGGATAAAGGTGGGTAAAAACACGCGCCACTTGATCGACTATTGAGTTATCAGCGACTCTGATACTGCTAGTCTGACGTATGGAGCGCACTTGGCAGACCGAGACAGCTCTTTCCTCGTGTAGGTGTTGCTACATGTGTGAACTCTCCACTTCATCCCCTATTGAAGAATATATTTTTAACATTTAAGTACTGTGATAGTGGACTTCCTGAAGAAGAAATGGATTGAAGACAACCACTCAACTTGTTCTCAGCAGTGAGTTGATCTGACTTTGTCCTGCGTCTAATTTATCTAACACCTTTCTTTGATCAAAAAGCTTCCTCCCCCCCAAACAACAACAAAAACTAGCTGTCTTCGTGCACAACGTAGTAAAAATAAAACGAAATGTTTGAGAGTAATCTTATGTGGTGCTCTGTTCTGTTGCATATAAAAGAACACAGAGAAAACGTGGTATATGAAACCAATATATGCCTTTCATATGAATCCCTGTCTGAAACACTGATGTATTAATACAGTACATAAAAGATTATCAAAGAAACACTGGCGTGTTTGTACTTTACATCGGGGTGTACATTGAAATGCTGGCGTGTTTGTACTTTACATAGGGGTCCACAACGAAATACTGTCGGGTTTGTATTTGATATTTTCTCTGTGGTACAGAAAGGCATGTTTTATTTTTAGAATGTACAGTAGGATACCAAAACAGTTTGTAATGTTTATAAAATCGGCACGTGACAAGTGTTAATGATCTAGGTCATTACTTAAGCAAATAGTACACCTGTTTGTTACATGTTAACGGGTAAAACGGAACACGCATCACATTGAGCTGGTTTATGATTTTATAAATGTAATATATTTTAAATAGTTTGTTTTCTCCTCTACCTATCGTTCAAATGACAGCTGTACTGAGTTTTGATTATACTACCCGTCTGTATATGTAAATGTGTGTGTGTACAGGTTTTTGAGCCGCGTTCTGGACTGCGAATGGGTAAGTTTAAGGTTTGATACACTCTTGTCACTCAATACATTCCTCTCTGTTTTAACTATAGCCACATAATGGATTATCTGGAATATCATTCTTCTCTCTGATCCAAATATGTTGATCAGTGTCGTAAACTAGGCAACTCTGTACTGGTTTAGTGTTTACTAAGCACGAAACTGCACAATGGGCGTGGACCAATTGGGAAAAAAAAATGTGTTATTGGCTACACAATCACAATGATACTGTTATTTCTTAATATCATTGTATATGTTGACTCTATTCTTCATATTATTATACATATTATTCTTGTTTCACAATTCTACAGAAAAAAATGACCATACATATTTTATTTAAACCTGGACAAACCTATTAAATCAGTTCCTATGTAAGTAATAGGAGAGTTGTTTAAGTTTTATCAGTTATTCATCGCTTTTTTTTTCTTGGAAGACATCCAAGCACCGAAGCCTATAACAATAACGACTGGTAGTACTGCACCAAAATCTGTGCACATCTACTAAATAACCTCCTACAAAGGTTGTAGGGCTGTTTTTGAGTTAATACTTGAAAGCTGAAGATTTTCGCTTCCTAAAAATTTTAGGTTCTTCTTCACTAGCGCCACAAGCTCTTCATTTTACAAAAGTAAACAATGCATATATTTCTAACATTGTCTCCAGCCTTATCATTATTGGTTATAGTTTTACAAACCACTACGGAAGAAAAGGCTACAAATATTTTAATGAAACGTAAGTAATAAATACATTATTGAGTATGTCATAAGACATTTTAAAATCAATTCAAGAGCTTCATTTATACACTATAAAGAATTTCTATAAATTAATAGTTTTGGACCATTAAAAAAATTCGGCATTTTACTAATGTTCATAAAGTGGAAAAATAATTTATGAAACGTATAGTACGTTAATTGGAAACTGCAACGCACACCATTCATCATTTGTCGAGTTCGTTGTTGTACATTGTGTCCACGTGGTTTTCTGCAACTAATTCAGTGAGTTTTTAATAGCACAAAAGTACCATAGTAGATTTCTCTACTCTTGTGCATGGTGATTTATTCTACTGATTTTCATATTTTGCTGAAATTGTCAATGGACATTTTGTTATTATTATTCATATAATTTTGTTCCACAATAAAATTCATTGTGATTTTCGCACCAAAATCTAGACAGATATTTTATCAAACATCGTAAACCTCCATGACTTGTTTAAAACGTTGATTATATTTCACTTAAAGGTGATTTACGTGGTTATAAATATACAATACAGGCGGCGTTGTTGTGAGAGTTGTTTTCTTTGAACTCGACGTTTGTCAAACACGCGTTTGCAGAAGACTTCAGACACAAAACCATCTAGCTCGATAGATAATCTTTCGGTATATAGAGAAAAGTTAATGCAGCAGTAAACTCTTGAAAAACATAAACCTTCATCTGAATACATATACACATATATAGTTTAAAATTTATTCGCCATAAATGGACATAAAACTTAAGAAACAACATAATTAAAAACTGTTAATATAAAAAATAGGACTAGTTAACGTCTAAAAAGAACAAAAGCAAGATGAATCAAAGTGCAAAGATTATTATATATTCGAGCCTACAGCTAGGGACTTTAAAACAAGTAAACAAACTAGACTGAAAATAGAATCTACGTTATTTTATTAAGCTAAAATCTCTATTTTAACTCCAATAAAATTGATGATAATACTGTAGACAGAGTTAAAATAGCTGTTTATAGCTTAAGAAAAAAACATAGGCGCTGTTTTCAGCCCAGTTTGTTTACTTTTAAAATTTCTTTTTTTAAATTAACAGTTTTTAATTATCTTGTTTTTATTACATTACTCTATGAACTATACCTATCTTGTATGATTTATTCTTCGTGTTAGAAATATAAAAAAACATTTCGTATGTGTACATTAGGAGTATTATAAAGTTTAAACTAATCGCTCGTCACTTCTGTGTTTTCCTTTTTGGTGCCAAAGTTTATAAATTTCCACATCCAGTGATGTATAAGTTCTTGCTACACCAGATTCAGTGTTAAAATTTCCACATCCAGTGATGTATAAGTTCATGCTACGCCAGATTCAGTGTTAAAATTTCCATATCCAGTGATGTATAAGTTCATGCTACGCCAGATTCAGTGTTAAAATTTCCACATCCAGTGATGTATAAGTTCATGCTACGCCAGATTCAGTGTTATAAGCTTGAATTCTTCTGGTTTGTTTTGAATTTTGCGCAAGTTTACTCAAGGACTATCTGCAATAGTCGTCCCTAATTTAGCAGCGTAAGACTAGAGGGAAGGCAACCAGTCATCACCACCCATCGCCAATTCTTGGGATACTCTTTTATCAACAAACAGTGGAATTGACAGTCACTTTATAACGCCCCCACAGCTGAAAGGATGAGCATGTTTGGCGTGACAAGAATTCAAAATGGCGACCCTCGGTTTACGAGTTGAACGCCTTAACCCACCTGGCCATACCGGACCAAGATTCTTCGAGATCCAATATTATAAAATCGGTTTTCGCCAGATAGGAAGTTAGAAGCTCAAAATTATTCGTTAAATCCAATGTGTTATATATCATCCAAATATAGAATTATTTTTCAGTATCAGAATTAAAAGTATGTAACTAACTTAAAATAATCCAACAAACTTAAAAGTGCCACATAGTGGTGGAAAAGACAACTTCATCAAAGCTTAGAGGATGTGCGAGAAATACAAACCGCTGGCCCCTACAACATCTGTAAAAATCTATTTTACGTACTATAACTCTAACAGTCTAACTAGTCTTCTCTAACAGTCATTATAGTAATACTTTATAACTGCAAAGCTTATAAGCATGAAATTAACGTGATAATGATTAGCATGCTGAGCTGCGTACGAAAGTCCAAGGTTTGAGCTATGATAGGCCGCTAGACATGTTCTAAATTTTCAAGCAATCGATTTAGTGTAGATGTGTATGCATCGAGTACTATTGACTGATAGCCCGCTTTCTCTCGTCAAAATTTCAAACTTAGGGCTGATATGGTGAAAAAATGGAGTGTTTGATTTCGTCATTTAACCTGTGTATCGCAGAAGAGATTACATATAAGATTAAACCGGGATTAAATACAAGGCAAGTCAGTATATCTCACAGAAGCGATGGTCAGTGGTCAGTCTGCTTAACGTGCAGGTTCTGCAACCTGTTGCATTAAAGTGATAAATAACGTTTCTAAATTTATGGTCTGGGTTGGTGACGAGGTTAATTGTTAAATCTCACTATTTGATCAGACAATAGAAATCCACGAGTTTGTGACGGACGCCATTAATCAGTTTCTGCCATTCCTTCAGTCTATCAATTTAAAATTATGTACTGCTGGTGCAGGAAGCCTTCTGGTAATGCGTGAACATTCAAAAACAAAACTGAAAATCATTCTAACTATTCAGCCAAATTTTGTGGTTAGACGAATCTCTGTCCCAGCTTTTTCAGGAAGCCATTTTTTTTACCGAAAGTTTCGTTTGTTTGTTTTTATTTCTCAGTAAAAGCCTTACTCCACTCATACCAATAAAAGTTTACTAACATCATACCAGAACACATCTCACATTTGCCTCACAGAACAAAAAAAAAGGCTTTACAAACTATTACGTCGTTTAAGAAGACAGAAGATTCATAAAACAAATATTTTTATTGTTTCAAAGTAAACACTAAACTACAATTTAATAAGAGCCTTTAAATAATCAGACCATTCTAACACATGTTCCACACAAATAGATGATTCAAAAGATTGGTTTCTTCATTAAAGATGTGGGATTTACTTATGCATATTTAGGTGACTTAGTCCCAACCGTAGCCACCTTTTCCGAATCCACTGCCTCCCAAACCACCTTTTCTCAATCCTCCTATTCCTAAACCACCTCCTCCCAATCCTCCTATTCCTAAACCACCTCCTCCCAATCCTCCAATTCCTAAACCACCTCCTCCCAATCCTCCAATTCCTAAACCACCTCCTCCAATGCTTCCACCACTGACTCCTGTAACTGGTAAAGAAATAGGTACAGCGAGAAGAGCAAGAACCGTCACACCACCACCTCTAAATCTACCAAGTCCTCCTCTTCCGAAACCGCCAATTGCTCCTCCACCAGCACCACCGAGTCCTCCTCCAAGGCCACCATAACCACTGTAGAAGCTTCCACCCAAGCCAGTGCCGCTAAACCCACCAGCACCACCAAATCCTCCTCCACCAGCACCACCGAGTCCTCCTCCAAGGCCACCATAACCACTGTAGAAGCTTCCACCCAAGCCAGTGCCACTAAGACCACCACCTCCACCCAAACCGCTTCCTCCAGGTATTACACTCACTTGTACTGGTTGTGCCTGTATATGTTCATAAGAATAGATTATTTTTTCAACAGTATATTCATAATTAATTTGTTACACATTGCAGTTAATATTTAGCAGCACTAACACAAGTGTTGCAAAAATAAATATACTTCTTATTGGTTTCATACAATCATTTCAAATTCAAAATTAACAAAGCTGAAAAATAATTGTTAATCTTCGCAAATACAAAATACCTAACACATATTTAACACAAAACATCTGACACATATTCAATACAAAATACCTAACACATATTCAATACAAAACATCTAACACATATTCAATACAAAATACCTAACACATATTCAATACAAAACATCTAACACATATTCAATACAAAATATCTAACACATATTCAATACAAAACATCTAACACATATTCAATACAACACATCTAACACATATTGAGTCCTCTTTCTTCTTTTTGTCTTACTCAAACTGATTACAAACGATTCTCAAATTTTTGGTGTACGGAAAGCTTAAATTTAAAAAAGTGGGCACAGAGAAAAGTTATTCTACAAGTGAAAGTCTTTAACAGATGAAACACATCAAACATATAAATTTCCTCACATCGTATTTAACGGAGGTTTCTGAAGCAAATTCACACTGAGTTATCTGCTGTTTCCACCGTGGGAAATGGAACCTCGGATCTGTGCGTTGTAAGTCTGTAGACATAGCGCTGTCCCATCGAATAATTCCTGTTTTACAGCACATAAACTGTTCCTAATAAGATGTTATAAAAATCGTTGGACACTTACCTGAACAGGAACAGCAATGAGACTTCCGGGTCCACCACCACCACCACCACCACCAAAGACACCTCCACCGTAACCAGTAGCTTCTGCTTGCAGGTGATCCTCTTCGGGAGTTGAGGAGGTGGAGTCATCAGTGGCGCCAATCACCGCGCCAGTGCCAAACAACAACAACACGAACGTGAGCTGAAACATTTGTGGGTATGTATCATAAACGACCAACAGAATGTAACAAAGAGACAAATATAATATTCATTTTGTATCTCACAACGGCTGGTATGGGTATTAACACTTTTATTGATAAGCAGAGAACAACGTTTCGACCTGAAGATGGCCTAGGAAGGTCAAAACGTTGTTCTCTGCTTATTAATAAAAGTGTTAATACCCATAACAGCCATTCGGAGACATGTTTTTTTTTCAAGTGAGTTCCTCGTCATCAAGAGTAACATTCCTTTTCAACATTCAGTCTTACTTAATCTCTTTATAACACATAGAAGAAATAACACAGTTTTACTTTGACATAAATATTCTATCCTGTTATAGAAGAAGTAGAGTAAATACTAGCAAAAATACACATTTGAAGATAATGATATGTATTTGTAACTTACAGAAAACGGAATGTTCTATTTACAGCCTTGAAGTTGTTGTTTTGAATTAAGCACAAAGCTACACAATGGGCTACCTGTGCTCTGCCCACCACGGGTATCGAAACCCGGATTTTAGCGTGTAAGTCCGCAGACATACCGCTGAGCCACTGGGGGGCTACAGTTTTGAAATAAACCCAATAAGAAGACTGGTGTCTTTTATACAGAATCTATAATGCTGTTATTTAATTGTTCTGCTAGTGTTATGATGTCTAGAATGTTATTATAACATTTTGAAGGGGAATGAAACACCGAAGATAAATCTTCAGTCATTGAAAGAAATGTGTCTGATGAACAGTATCACCAACATTTTGTAACAAAGCTTGTAAGGTAAGATCGTTTTACTGACGTGTAAAAGGCATTGACGTTAAAAATATTTAACTACTGGAATTATGAAAAAAAGGTTAACATATGAGTTTCTTACCATAATGTCGCCCGGCATGGCCAAATGGTTAAGACACTCAACTCGTAATCCGAGGATCGCATATTCGAATCCCCATTACACCAAACACTATCGCTCTTTCAGCCGCGAGGGTGTTATATTGTGATGGTCAATCCCACTGTTCGTTGGCAAAAGAGTAGCTCAAGAGTTGACGGTGGGTAATGATGACTAGCTGGCTTCCCTCTAGGCATACACTACTAAATTAGGGATGGCTAGCACAGATAGTCCTCGAGTAGCTCTGCACGAAATTTAAAACAAAATATTCTGCCGTAATATTTGACTAACAGCCCTATTAAGATAAAAGGACACCGAACTACACCTTCTCCAGACAAATTATCCGATTCTTAGCTATCAAATTACAAAATAACTTTCATAACCAAATGTAGGGTGAATGTTTCTTTCTGCACTACGAAACCTGAACGACTTCACACTTTAACAATACAGAATCTATCCACCCAGATACTAAGAAAGAAGGTTATAAGAGTTTTGTTTGGCCGATAATTTATCGCCTACGTAAAAAAGAGATAAGTCAGTTGTATCAAATTAGTAACTCATATTACAACAATAAGAGTCAGTGTTTCGATTTCGACGTCATCTCGTGTTAGACGTCACACCGACAAACCCTCTGCTTAGCTCCCGGAAACGTTCGGCACACACCTTTACTCACACTCGCAGCGATGTCTACCGACCGTGGACGACCACCATATAATATACGGGAAACTAAATTTACTGTCGTCATGAGGTCTTATACAATTGTGTATAAACCCTACACCGAACCCTGGTGATTATTTTCATGCTCTTTAACTATGCCTCTAAAAAGCTCAAATAGAGTGTATCTCTTAATATTGAATGTTTAATAGCAAAAGATAAGAGGGAAAAGGCGAAGTGTTTAGAAACTGTAGAAAAACCCTGCAAAATACATTAAAACACCAAAGTAAGGGTAACCGCAAAGGAAACGTTAAAATGTAGCTTAGAAATAAGCAGAATAGATTCAAATGTTTAAATAAGAAACAAATATAGAACATGTGACAAAAATTTAATAAACATACCGTTTTAGTCATCTTTCCAGGCTCTGTTCGAATAGTTTCTCCCTAAACTCGCCTTGTTGTTACCTGGATTTACTAGCCGTTTATATACTCTCTGGAATTGTTTCAGTTAAATGCCAACGAGCGAATATAAAGTAAATAATGAAGCCTGTCTTGGAAGTGTTTTTTTCCAAATGATCTATTTTTAATGATCATTTAAATCTGCACGTGTCCATGGCAAAAATAAATAAATAAAATATTGTTTCTGAGTGCCATACATCTTCTAGTTCTTAAATCAGCATTCTATTCGTAAGGAATCCGCTGATAGTGGAACTACTCTGGTTAGTTTTACAATTACGTGTTTCAACGTAAGTGTTATTTTATTCATTTATTTATTTGTTAAACCAGTGTAATTCCAGCCAAGCGAAATTAAACTAAACTTATAACAAAATGATTTCATCATAGTATATTTGTACATTAATTGCCCGTCATTATTTCAAATGTTTTTGTTGTAAAAGTTATACAATGCAAGAATTCAGCTCTGATAATAGGCCTACTTTCAAAATAACGCGAGTATCTTTAATGTCCACATAGGCCTATAATATCTTTGATATTATCTGATAACAGAAAGAAATTGCTTTCAATTGTTCTTCACTTCAGGAATTAGGTTTGTTTAGAAAATTACGATTTTTTGGTGTTTTGTTGTTGTTGTTTTACCAATGTGCTTTTTCAGAGAAAGTGTTTTTGTATATACGTGATCATCTTAATCGTCAGCAAAAGTTGATGTTTATCACTATACATCGCTCTTTGTTCCAAAATAAAATATCTTTAAATGACGATAAATGTTAAGAAAGACTAGTTTTGAAATGAAATATCTTTTGAAGGTGTTTATAAAAGTAGCACAGAGCATTATAAATTAATATAACGAACTTAAGTCTAAGAACGTGGACAAAGAGACAAAAAACGAGTGTCTTATTTTGATCTATACAAAACTTTAGTCATTAAAATATACATTAGTATACATCACAGAAAAATAAAAATTATTTTTATTTTATTTTTCGTTCGAATAAAAAACCCGTTCTATTAGACAACAGAAGTACAAGAAAATCCACAACAATTATAGTTATCTTCAAAATTCATAACTAGATTATATTGAAAATGTTGGCTGTTTTATTTATAGTGTTCTCTCTCTGTATATGTATATGTATAGACACACAAACACATGACCATCTTCACATATATATCAGGTCATCCCTTAAGTAATGTCCGATTTTAGGTTCAGAAAAAGGAGAAAGAACTGCAAACAATTCTGATGTCATGTAATCAATAATGTATACTCCATTATTATAAATTACTTCCTGCCAACGATTCACAAGCTTTGTTCATCTTTTTATTTTTTAAATATGGATTACTTGTTGACTTTCGAGGATAAAAATAACACATAATCAACACAAAACATTAAGTAGAAATTGTGATCCCTTTCTAGCACAAAATAAATAAGTGAAACTATCAAGTCATCCCTTAAGTAATGTCCGATTTTAGGATCAGAAAAAGAGAAAGGATTTCAAACGCTTTTAATGTTATTTAATCAGTAATGTATGTTCCATTATTATTAATTACTTCCTGTCAATGATTCACAAGCTTCTGAATGTCACTTCTTTAAAAAATTTGGGGTTTGGAGGAAAAGAATGCAGAGAGTGTAGTTTTGACATATTCATGTGTTCCAAGATCTTCTCCATCAAAATAGTTCTGCAAACTTTGGTATAGATGACAATCAGATGCGACAAGGTTTGGAGAATAAGGAGGTTCTGGAAGTTTTTCCCAATCTTGCTCTTCAATCTTTGCAGATGTGATCTTTGCTGTTTGGGGCTGCACATTATCCTGCTGTAACACAACACCTTTACGATTGATTAAAGCAGGCCTCTTTTATTCAGTGTAACATTCAAGCGCTCTAACTGTTGACAATAGAAGTCTGATGTAATCGTTACATTGAGTGGCAGCAACTCAAAGTGGATCACAACAATAATATCCCACCAAACGCTTAAGAAAACTTTCCTCAGGTTGAGGTCCATTTTTGGCTGTGCTTTAGCCAGTTTACCTGCAGGCAAACCGCAGTTTTCCATCTCCTGTCACTAATCTGTCCGAAAAAGGTGAGTTATGTTCACGAAAGTGTTTTGTGTAGTTTCTGCCGCACTATTACCTTGTTTAAAACTCTTAAAGCATTATATGCCGTATGTGCTCCTCAGACACATCCATCTTTATAAGGGTTTATTTGATTAATGATCTAAAAAAGTAGAGCTGGGTTAGTTTGTTTTATTTGTCTGAACATTTTTATACACATCCTACTTCATATTTTAGTTATTAAAACCTACAAAGACAGAAATTACGATGCACTTTCTACATTAAATTTTCGGACATTACTTTTGGGATGATCTGATATTTATATCGTTAATTATAATTTATACTTGCCAAGCTGCATGTACAAATAAAAGACAAAAAAAAAAGAACCGACAACGTGTATACTTTTTACATTAAAAATTACTTTCAGTTTACTGTTGTTATTAAACTACACAACTAGTTATCTGTGTTGTGCCCACTTTAATATCAAAACTCTTCTTTTCCTTTATAAGCCCTCAGATTCATTGCTGAGCCACCAGAAGGCTCTCAGTCATTAATTTATTTTTTTTTAATTTATCAGCACATTCTGTTCATTAGATCAACGGTTCTCAATCTGTGGTCAGTAGGTTCCATTCAAGTAGTCCATGAAAATGTTGCATAATTACCAGACGGATTGTTTGTCCTATCTGCTGTGTCCACCGCTGGAACTTGAACTCAAACATTTTTTTTTCGAACCAGTAAACTAGATAATACCTTTAACCTGTATTTTTTCTGTGATTAATTTGAAGATACTTACTCCAAAAAACAACAGCAAGAGCAAAAGTTTCTACTTGAACCATGTTCCTAATAAAAGAATTTCAGAAATATTTGGGATTCACCTGAAACATATTGATTACCAAAAACAAAATACCAAATTTCAAGTGTTCGTATTTTATGATTTTGCTGGAACAGCGTTTCCCAAGGTGTGATCTGTGGTGCCCCTTGAGGCCGTGAAGCATTTTCTAGTGGACCGCTAAAACAAGTCTGAATTAATTTTAATTCTAAACAAATAACAAGCCGATAAAAATTATGTTGCATTGGTGAAATGATACAGTATGTCGAAAGATGTTATTATTTTTACTACAGTGATGTTTTTCAATCACTACCCTGGGGGCCTCAAACGTTTTTGACATCAAGGGATCCTCATTCTAAAATATTTTAAAAACATGTGACCTGAAACTTATTTTTATTTAACTTTTTTAATTCATTTATATCGTTTTCTAAATTAGCTACAGGGAGCGTGTGTGTGTTTCTTATAGCAAAACCACTATCGGACCACCTTCTGAGTCTACCCAGTGGAATTGAACCCCTGATTTTAGCATTGTAAATCAGCAGAAGACTTACCGCTGTCCCAGCAGAGAATATTTTCAAGGAGATTAGAGGCCCTGCATAGTCAAGTGGGTTAAGGCGTTCGACTCGTTATCTTAGGGTCGCACCACACATGTACGCCTTTTCAGCCATTGGGGCGTTATAATTTCACAGTCAATTTCACTATTCTTTGGTAAAAGAGTAACTCAAGAGTTGGCGGTGGGTGGTGATGACTAGCTGCCTTCCCTCTAGTCTTACACTGCTAAACTAGAGACGACTAGCGCAGATAGCCCTCGAGTAGCTTTGAGCGAAATCCAGAAATAAACAAACAAACTAGGAGATTGGAGCTTACAAAGTTGTGTTTCATATTTCCGCTTAAATTGTTTCTTATCATTAGAAAAAAGTGTTTGAATGTATTACATGAGAAAACGTTAGTAATAAAACAACAACAAACAAACAAGAAATTCCAGTGATAATGTTCTTGTTGTATGAATCCACGAAACTCTCTTCCTCTGTAAAAACATTCCTCTTGTAAAGTTTTTATATTGTATTAAGGCCTAGCACAGCCAACCTGGTGGTTTCGGAGCATTCGACTCACAATCCATGGATCATGGGATCGAATCTCCGTTACCGAATATCAAGTGTTATAATGTAACAGTCAATGCCACTATTCGTTGGTAAAAATAACAGCCCAAGAGTTGGAGGTGGGTAATGTTGATTAGTTAGTTGCCTTACTTTAAGTCTATAACTGCAGAATTAGTTAAAGCTAGCGCAGATCGCTCTCGAGTAGCTTTTCGAGAAATTCAACAAAAAATTTATTTGTTCCCTGTAATACAAGTTCGTGACAAAATTAATGTTACCCCGAATGAAAGATTCCTTTAGCAACAGCGCAAAACAGTTTTAAAGTGTAATTGTGTTTTTATTACCATTCTTTTTAACGGCAAAGACTAAATAAACACGATAATGTTGTCTTTTTCTTTCGCAGTATTAGAGAAAAAAGAAAGGTGTTTTAAGCTTGGTTCTTGTTTATTGTGTAAATCACAGGTATTGTATAATTTTATGTGAATCACTTGGACGTGTAATGCATTATCTCACTAAACTGTACCATCGTACAAAATCCACATCACATACATTCTCGGAGCATTTTTTTCTAATCATTTCTGTAGTCCCCAAATAATCTTTTTGGGAGGAGTCCCAGGTCCCCCATGGATGTGTATTTGACACATGCTACCGGCTGTCCACGTTAATAATCGTTCTGTCCCCCCCATACTTGAATCGTTAAATATATATATATTTATTTTTCATCCTATGAGTTAACGGAAACTCGTTTTTGGCTAGTGAATAATTATTTAGTGATTTTACTTGTTTGTTACAAACTAAAAGCTGCATTATTGACCATATGCGCTGTGGCTACCTAGGGTATTGAACCCTAATTTTTAGAGTCATAACGCTGAAACACCAAGTGACAGGTGTAATTTAAAAAGGTTATCATTACGTAATGAGCTTCTGCAAGTGTCCCACCCCAGTGGTACAGCGGTATTCCTGCAGACTTACAACGTGAGAATCCGAGTTTCGACACCCGAAGTGGACAGAGTACAGTAAACCTGTAGTATAGCTGTGTGCTCATGTACAATGAAACAAACTTATGCAATTGATCATGAAAGAATGTGGAAAGGACAAAGGCTTCATAAGTCAAATTCAACTGGACCTTATTGCTAGAATAACACAGAGGAAATTATTGGAGGGAGAGGCGAATAACCTTTGCCAAAGCTCGTTTCAAACTACTTAAATATGCAACAGTAGTACAAGGAACACAATTAAAATAGTCTTACTTGTATTAGAAATTTTATGTTAAAAATAATTTAAAACATCACACAGTACTTAAAAACAACAGAATAAATTTGGTTGGTACCATTAATTGCCTTCCTGTGGTCGTTAGTTTGAATTTACGGACAACGTAACCTTTTCTGAATCGCGTACTGACAAACGTGTACAACATAATTGTAGGACAAGTCTGACTTGACTAGCTTTGTCAAATAAACAAATATATAATTCACCATGTAACTGAATAGCAGAATAGACGCTTTAACTCTTACCAAATACTTAGTAACTTCTCATTAAATACCTCACTTTGACTGGCACTCTGACTTTGACTATTCACTTGTATAATTTTTTTGGAAGAGGTCCACTGCTCTTGCCAGTGTGAAATTTCTCTAATGCATGAATAAATTAATATTATTGTGATGTAATATTACACTTACTATTCATCAAACGGATCACACATCACTGACTCTTGCGTGAAATATAAGACTTGAACGCGAGTACTTTGATCATTAGATCGAACACATTTATTTAAATTATATCTTAGTTTAATTAAATGCAAACAATCATTATAAAATTACTTTGTGTGTAAGTAACTGTTCACCGAGCAACAACTCTAGAGCTGACAGCTGTGATAAGAAATAAATTGTAAACCCTGTAAGTTCATCCCAGCTAACGAGTTCTGGTAGTGACTTGTGAGAGACAAAAAGATATATCTCAAATATTATTTTTACACATTTCTTATTTGAAATCCGAAACGAACATATTAAGACCAATAGGGAAAAAATAGCAATTTACATAATTCTGTAACAATACGGCGGTCTGTAGGTTTTCAGTACTTCGTCAGTTTTCGGCTTTTGAACCTTCATTCCAGGCCTACGTTATTTGTAGACATAAATTCGAAGCTACAACTCTATCTCTATATTATTTATAGATATATCTTGATAACCAATGTCAGATTTAAAAGCGGACGGATATCTTCCAACCTATGTTTTGAGAAATTACTATTTTATTTTATGAACTATATTTTCCATGTGTCATTTTATCTATTAGACAGAGGGCGCTACCGATAATGGTGATGTAATTATTGAGAGACTTTCCGAAACTCTGAGAAACAATGATATTGTAACAGATTTACTGTTTCACACTTATGTTTCTCAGAACGGCTGGTATGGGTATTAAAACTTTTACTGATAAGGGGAGAACAATGTTTCGACTTTTTTAGGTATCTTCAGGTTAAGAAGTGTTGTACACTTACTTTAGTATCTGTGCTTGTTTCTGTATATATATATTTTTTTGCATGTGACGTATATTCTTGACTGTGTATTATGCAAGTCACTTACAATCAGTGTGCTGTAGGCCTAGGAAGTTATAATTGTGATTAACGCCGATTAACTAGATTAAGACACAGTGTTGTCTGTAAGTTTTTAATTTTCCTGTATATAAACATCGTTCGTAATAACCGTTATTACAAATTGTACCGTTTTTTTGTTTGTATATTAAAATATATTTGTATTAAAAAGAAAATAGTGTGTATCAATCTTGTTCACAAATATCATAAATTAGATGCATATTAACATTTAATTAACTTCGAAATTCAAATTTCCGGTTACTTTAAGAGTAGATAAACAACAGTACAGAAAAGTTAGTGAATAATTACGTAAATTATGAAGTCAAGCCTACGACTGTGTACAAGTGCTAGTAGCCAGTAGGAAACTGATAAGAAACTAATTTGTTGTCATAATCTGGACTCGACCGTATTTGTACCAACCAGTCTTTAAAAAACTCGCTCATAAGTATAATATGTTTTGCAGCAATGTTCCTAACTGCATCATTATCTGTTTTAAATAGTAGTTCCCCCGAGTATTACCCAGTTTAATGTTTCACGAGCAAATTTCTTTAAGTTTGCCTCTAAATGCATATGCCAAATTACGTTACAGAGTTCTCTGGCTAGAAATTTACGGCCTGGCATGGCCGAGCGCGTTAAGGCGTGCACTCGTAATCCGAGGGTCGCGGGTTCGCGCCCGCGTCGCGCTAAACATGCTCACCCTCCCAGCCGTGGGGGTGTATAATGTGACGGTCAATCCCACTTTTCCTTGGTAAAAGAGTAGCCCAATAGTTGGCGGTGGGTGGTGATGACTAGCTGCCTTCCCTCTAGTCTTACACTGCTAAATTAGGGACGGCTAGCACAGATAGCCCTCGAGTAGCTTTGTGCGAAATTCCAAAAAACAAACAAACAAACTAGAAATTTACTGACACATGTGGTAGGAATAAGTGCACAGTGTTTCAATACAAGTCCACAACTAATATAGGCCTAACCTCAGACACAACGTTTCAATGTAAATTGTAGGACAAGCCTAATTTGATTGGCTTAGTCAGATAAACAAATGTATAATTCACCAAGTAACTGAATAGCAGAATAGACGTGACAACTCTTACTAAATACTTAATAACTCCTCACTAAATACTTTACTTTGACTGGCACTCTAACCATTTACTCATAATTAACGTACCTATCTAGTTCTTAACCTCATAAGCTTTCTAGTTAACACCTAAATTAAAACGCTGAAAATAGCACTTATAACGTTATTATTAGGTATAATTACTCTACTGATTATTGGTGTTACAGTTGTCATTAGCCTGACACACAGTGCAAGTTTTGTGCACTAAATTATTATTGAAATTAAAATAAGGCCACATTTACACATGTAATTAATGGTACATGATTCTCCAGAGACTACCCAGCTAATATCTGATTGTGTATACACTCATTTATTCATATTTGAAGCAATAATAAAATTCACTGCATAAGGGCTGATACTTTAAAGTTTTTTTTCTGGAACCTAAGGGTGATGGATTGTACCTGTGAGCTCCACATGATCCATAGGTTTCTCACACATGCTCAAATCTTGTATGGTTCGCTTTGATTTGGGAAGTCTCTACAGAATGAAGTAAATATAGTTAACTGCATAGGCGAAAAAGTTACAAAAATTGTTTTAAAAAATGGTTACAAAATCGTGAAGTTATGTGGAAGATGGCGCTTCGTCAGATCGTAAAGCTTTAAGGAATTGTCTCAGACTATAATTTTTACTGTATCCAGTGAAGTCACTGCTTACAATAGCAGTCTAACATTGTCAAACAACAATCCTGGGCCTATATTACGCATAGATATAACTTAATTATCACCAAGTGTTAACTTTAGACTTACTGCATCTATAGATGTATCTAATTACTGTGCTTGTATATATAAGTTATAATAAAATCAAGCAACAATTCTAGGCTTGTGTTGTTGATAAATACGTCGTAATAATTGCCGACCAACAAAGTTTTGACAAACATTAAATTAAACTACATTTTAAAAAGTAACATATGTTGCAAAAGGACTTTTTTTGCCAATTAATCAAATCTATCCACCTAGTTGTCAGGAGTACGTATGCGAAGAAATTTGGGGCACACTCAAATTAGAATGGCTTCATAATATAATTATGTGCTTTTGTTACAGAATATGAACACAGCCACGTGCTCCAGTGTTACTTAAGACACGATTATTATGAGTTTACTTCGAAGTTCTTTGGCCTACATACAAGAACAATGGCTAAGTACTTATTTCAAAGACAGGGAAATATGATAAATATGATAAAACCATATAAACTACTACATTTCAAACACACTGAAGGTAAGCTATTTTGTTGACAAGTCTCTAGAACGTGTCTTATTTACCATATAAATATCGAATTTTCTTTCCGCGAGTTTGTTGTTCGAGCTGGTACAATCCTAAAATATTAACTCCAGCACGCTTGTGTTAATCATCTTGCGTTCTCAAACATTTGCTTGGTGTTTTTCAGCACAAAGTTACATGATCTACGTTCTACCAACCTGATTTTTCAACAAAATGATACCCCAGAATTAACCCTGAGCCAACGGGGAGAGGTTTGACTTCTTAATCAATTAGTCGCAGTGGAAATATAAGTTTCGAGTTTGCTATTAAACTGTATTTTTTTATATTTTTATGCTCTCAAGATACCTACAAAGTTTGACTGAGAGCTAAGACTTCAAAGTATGTTTCGAAAGTGAGATACTAAGTGACCTACGTTTAAACTTATATTATACATAACAAATATATGATTACTCCTCTTTGCTTTAATATAGTTGTCATAGTGGTATTTGTCAGCCCTTAGTGGGCAACTGTAAATTGCTCAGGAAAAATAATTGTACGAAGTGAAAATTGTTTAAGCTTGCATCATCTACCTGTCTTTATTCTGAGGTGAAAAAAAAATACAGGACTTTATTTCATTTAACTTTTATTCAAACCCTAATTTCATGTTTATATGTCTACCTTCAAGCTTTTCTTTCTATCTAATAGATCAGTGAAAAATATTTTATAAAAGCGACATAAAATACACGGTAATAATATTGTTAAATACATTATTGACACAATAATCTATTTAATATAAAATAATGGTAATAAATTAATATTTTTTAATAAAAGTAAGCTACTTTAAACAAAACGAAAACTAATATGTATTGAAGCTAATTCTGTTAACTAGATTAGATATACACAATGAATCAGTGGTTTCCAGACTGTGGGCCGCCTCAGGATTTTTCAAATTCTTGAAGAAAGCACAGCGATAGCGACAACCAGCTGTGTAGGCAAAATTCTTAAAAGAATAATCAGTAACAGACTCTCCACATTCTTGGAGATAACATCAAAATTACCAAAAGAACAAAATGGATTCAGGAAATTTAGACAAATGACAGACCACCTAATCAGATTAACAGAAACTATAATAAATAGCTTCAATAGAAAAGAATGTACTGTCGCTTCCTTGATATCCAGAAACTATTCGACACAGTTTGGCACGATGGTCTAAGGTTCCGAATGAATGAAATGGAACTACCGCGAGGAATTATTCGCTGGTTATCTAACTTTTTGGAAAACAGAAAATGTAGAGTAAATGTTGAAGGAACTTTTTCCAAATACTTTACTCCACAAGCTGGTGTCCCTCAGGGAGGGGTGGTTAGCCCTATACTCTTCATCATGTATGTAAACAACATGCCACTGAGGGATCCAAATCATGGATTCTCTTCACAGTTTGCAGATGATGTGGCAGTCTGGAAAAGTGCCGCAACACCCACGACAGCAGCCACGAACATACAACCACAACTAAATAGAATAAGTGAATACTGTCAAAAATATAGAATCAAAATAAACACAGCAAAAACACAACTCGTAGTCTTTACGAAATTGACAAAACACAAAAAACCACAGCCAGAACTATATATGAATAGCACACTACTCCAGACTGCCCCATCGGCAAAATTTTTAGGTCTGACCTATGATAAAAACTAACTTGGATTAACCATGTCAACAAAATTAAAAATAAAGTCTGGCGAAAACTAACTATGTTAGAAGTCTAACTGGTAAAAACAATGGAGCCAACTATGCTAGGAGTCTAACTGGTAAAAACAGTGGAACCAACTATGCTAGGAGTCTAACTGGTAAAAACAATGGAGCCAACTATCCTCGGAGTCTAACTGGTAAAACAGTGGGGCCAACTATCCTCGGAGTCTAACTGGTAAAAGCAGTGCAGCCAACTATGCTAGTAGTCTAACTGGTAAAACAGTGGAGCCAACTATGCCAGGAGTCTAACTGGTAAAAACAATGGAGCCAACTATCCTCGGAGTCTAACTGGTAAAAACAATGGAGCCAACTATGCTAGGAGTCTAACTGGTAAAAACAGTGGAGCCAACTATGCTAGGAGACTAACTGGTAAAACAGTGGAGCCAACTATCCTCGGAGTCTAACTGGTAAAAGCAGTGCAGCCAACTATGCTAGTAGTCTAACTGGTAAAAACAGTGGAGCCAACTATGCTAGTAGTCTAACTGGTAAAAGCAGTGCAGCCAACTATGCTAGTAGTCTAACTGGTAAAAACAGTGGAGCCAACTATGCTAGTAGTCTAACTGGTAAAAACAGTGGATCATCCACAGATAACATACCAAAGATCTATAAAACGTACATTAGATCAGTAACAGACTACGCAGCACCAGCATGGATAACTGTAAGTGACAAAACCAAACCAAACTACAAACAATCCAAAACACACTTCTGACAACTGCATACAGAGTTCCAAGAACAATATCATCTCAATTCATTCACAAATACTCCAACATACCAACCATACCAGATAGACTCCTACATATTACAATAATGTACTTTAATAAGAATTGGATGAAAAACGAATTAATGTGCGAACTAGACCGGTACCTCATACATGATGAAGCTAGTCCTAAATATCTCTTTCCAGTTAACTTATATTTTAAATATAAAAATAAATAAATAAAAAGAAAAAAATATCTATATAAATTTTAAATAATAACAATAAAATAAAAATGATAATAATAATAATAATAAACATATCTTTCTTATATATATATATATGTGTGTGTGTGTGTGTTTTAAACAAAAAATGCCACCAACAAACTTGACATTTGTGTTGATAGAATAAAATATTGACAGTATACGAGCCACAATACATGGATATTGCCCTGAAAAGGACCAAAATAATATTTAGTTTCACAGTTATAAAATTCTTAAGAACATAAGTACGGGGAGGAGGAAGAGGTCATAAAGAACTTGACCCTACAGGGTATGAACTTTTATTACCCAAACACCGACGACATTCTTTCTTCGATAGCGACAACTGTCAGGCATCGCGCAAACTACCACCTCTAAGTAGTTCACAGTTTTAACACTAGATCACGCTACATTCCATGACGTTCTCGAATGTTTGCAATATGTTTTTGTACACTTCTACTTTCGACTACGCCAGTAACTTCTCGAACTTTCTCGTTTCTTAGATTTTTGTGCATAAATACTAATTGACTATTGGGGTTCGTCAGTAATCGAAATTACTGAAGGGTGATCAAATGTCTGTGAGGTCTAGCGAAGTTCAATGAATTATTTTGTTGGTTTTTAGTCCTTGTGCATAAAAATGGAAGATTTTCGAACATTAATAAGATTGTTTATTTGTTTGCTTTTTGAATTTCGCACAAAGCTACTCGAGGGCTATCTGTGTTAGCCGTCCCTAATTTAGCAGTGTAGGACTAGAGGGAAGGCAGCTAGTCATCACCACCCACCGCCAACTCTTGGGCTACTCTTTTACCAACGAATAGTGGGATTGACTGTCACATATAACGTCCCTCACGGCTGAAAAGGCGAGCATGTCTGGTACAACTGGAATAGTGAACCCGCGACCCTCAGATTACGAGTCGCACGCCTTAATTTACCTAGCCATGCCGGGCTCATTAATAAGAAGTGTGGGAGTGAAGAGAAGGATGGCGAACCAGAAACCAGTGATAAAGTTGTGAAGGAATGGAAATATGACGATAGTTATCTAGATTTTGGTTTTACTTCAGTTGATGTCAATCATAAAGAGTGTTCACAGTGTATATTGTGTCTAAAGGTTTTGACTCTCAGAGTGCATGCTTCCAAGTATACTAAAACGCCACTTGGAGACCAGTCATCCTAACATGGCTAGTAAATCCCATGATTACTTTACCAGAAAGTTAAATGAAGTGAAAGAACAAAAAGGTACATTTTTGAAACAAGCATCAATAGTAAGCAATGCTTTGCTAGCATCCTACAAGGTGACATATAGAGTCGTGAAATGTAAAAAGTTTCACAATGTCACAGAAGAACTGATTGTTCTGGCTGCAGTGAATATGGTGGACATTATGGTTGGTGAGGCTGTTGGAAGACTGCTTTCAAAGGTGCCTTTATTCGACAATAGTTTCAGTCAAAGAATCCAACACATGGCTGAAGACCTCAATGAACAATTAAATGTAAAAATGAAAGGAAAGGAATTCGGGTTCCAGCAAGGTAAAGTGACAGATAGTAACAAGGATGCTAATTTGATTTGTTTGTGGATGGTGACAAAACTGTGGAAGATCTCTTTTGTAAAAGTATCACTCCAGGTACAGAGGCTCAAGACTTGTTTGAGATCCTTGACAGTTATGTGTGAAAACAACTTAGACTGGACCAAGTGCATTGGTGTCTGTTCCAATGGTGCTCGGCTCTGTGTCCAGCTGTTATGGAGGATTGCATGCACTCATACAAAGCAAAGCTCTTGATGCCCTGTGACCCACTGCATAATCCACAGGGAAGTCCTTATGTCAAAGTACCAAAGTCTTCCACTGAACCTGGGCCTAGAAAATGTGTTGAAAGTGGTGAACTTTATAGAAACTCAGCCACAGAAAGCGAGGTTTTTAAAAACATTGTGTGAGGATATGGGATCTGAACACACATTTTTGTTGTACTACTGCAGCTCGCCCGTGGGAGTGTACTGTCCCGTGAGTTCGATTTATCAAGAATAGGAACGCGAATGTGCTAAAAATTTCTTGGATACTGATTTTTCTCACAATAAGCAAACCCGTGCGATCTCTTCGGAAAACTAAGTGCGTTGAATCTCTTTCTGCAGGGAAGGTTTTAGCCTTCAGAGAAAGTTACTACTATAGAGAAGAAATTTGAAAGAAGATGGTGGCAAAGACCGTTTTCCTCTGATGCAGCAGTTTGTTAATCAAATGAAGTTGATTTTAGAAGTTTTTTATTGTTAAAATTTAGTTTCTTTACGAGTTTTTTTGTAAGTTAGCACAGAGCTACACCATGGTATCGAAACCCTTATTCTAGCGTT
Organism: Carcinoscorpius rotundicauda; assembly: GCA_011833715.1. NCBI lineage: Eukaryota > Metazoa > Arthropoda > Merostomata > Xiphosura > Limulidae > Carcinoscorpius > Carcinoscorpius rotundicauda. The sequence continues at coordinate 145,649,907 of CM022393.1, forward strand.
GTAAGTCCGCTGGTGGAGAGCATTTTGTAGTGAGGAAACCGAAAGTAAAGTACACCGGTAAATTATCCATACCTCAATCTATCGTTCAAATTAGTGAACTTTGTTTGTTAGTTATCCTTAGGCAAGTAACACAAATTTCTGGGTATCTTTTCCCTGTATTTCCGTTTTTTAATTCAGCACCATATATTTTTTTCAAAACCAGTCTGAATGTATAAATTGTGTTTGTTGAGCGTGCGAAGCGTAGCGGTAACATCACCAGTACCTTGATAGGATTTGAATTTTATTTGTACAAATCGTTGTCGACCATTGCACAACCAACTTCAAACTTATTTATTATTTGTTTCTAATGTGACATAACTAAAACTCACGCATGCTGTTTGGGAAATTCATCTTGGAATGCAGAAAGTGATACCAGAGTAAAATATAATTCATTCATTCATTCATCTACCACTCGATTCCATCAAGGAACAAAGGGCCTCAAACACTTGCGGTTTCTGTAACAGGTATTTAAGTGAGTAGGTTGTTAACCCACTGCACCGAGCCGTCCCTAATTTAGCAGTGTAAAACTAGAGGGAAGGCAGCTAGTCATCACCACCCACCGCCAACTCTTGGGCTACTCTTTTACCAACGAAAAGTGAGATTGACCGTGACTTAATAACGCCCCCACGGCTGGGAGGGCGAGCATGTTTGGCGCAACTCGGGCGCAAATTCGCAACCCTCAGATTACGAAGCGCACGCCTTAACGCGTTAGGCCATGCCAGGCCTATAATTCTAACAGAACTAAACCAACTATCATTTCATCAAGAAGGAGAAACGAAACAAAATGGCCTCCCAAGCCATAACTCTAATAGAAAAGTTGAAATACCAACGTCTACAAAGAGGAGGTTTGTTTTTTGAATTTTGCACAAAGTTACTCGAGGGCTATCTGTGCTAGCCGTTCCTAATTTAGTAGTGTAAGACTAGAGGGAAGGCAGCTAGTCGTCACCACCCACCGCTAACTCTTGGTGATTAAGACTCTTCAGATTACGAGTCGAATGCCTTAATCCACTTGGCCATGCCGGACCGTAATGCTTTTGGACCTGTATTATAAATACGAAACTTCAGGAAGCGTCTTTAGGTTCATTACAGAGTCAATGTTGAATCCAGACTTCTCCACACGGGAGGTAGGGCTTGTGAAGCCTTAGGGAGATTGAATTGAAATTCGATAAAATGGAGACTAATATGCTTTAATTAAATTACTTGACCCCGCATGTTTACAATGATGTATCTCATTGTTATTGGTTATGATATTTGAGTGTAATTTTACACATTTAATGGCCCAGAATGGCCAAGCGCGTAAAGGCGTGCGACTCGTAATCCGAGGGTCGTGGGTTCGAACCCCGTCACATCAAACGTGCTCGCCATTTCAGCTATGGAAGCGTTATAATGTGACGGTCAATCTATTCGTTGACAAAAGAGTAGCCCAAGAGTTGGCGGTGGGTGGTGATGACTTCCCTCTAATCTTACACTACTAAATTAGGGACAGCTCGGTGCAGTGAGCTAACAACTTACTCACTTAAAAACTTGTTGAAGAATCCACAAGTGATTGCGGGCCTATGTTCCTTGATGGAATCGAGTGGTGAATGAGTGAATTACACATTTACCAAAAAGAAAAAATACTGAGAATATTTCCACAACAAGTAATACAAAACATTTTTTATTTTGATCTTTTTGCATCATTGCAAGTTTCTGTTGGAGCCAAAGTCAGTCCATCTGCCACCAGCATCTAGCTAATCAAAAACTACATCCTCTCTTCATATCATCCTTTATGAAACTGCACATGGACTGGACCTTTTGGAAGGAAACACATTGGTTGTTTCGGAGATCACTTGATCATCAAACCGGTGCTTCATTTGTTGTATCATAGTGTAAATAAATTTTTAATGTTTTCAAATATTTGAATTTATAGCTTATTTTCAAGGATCGACTGCATGCCCAAAACCTTTGTTTTGAGATCTAGACTAACATAGCAATAGAGTTTTCTTTACTTCAGTTGGCACAATGAGCCCCAATGTGTGTCATACGTGCTATCGTGCACGCTACAAACTGAGGTCAATCCCACTATTAGTTGGTAAAAGAGTGGCCCAAGAGTTGGTGATGGGTGGTAATGACTAGCTGCCTTCCCTCTAGTCTGCTAAATTAGGGATGGCTCGCGCAGATATGCCTCGTGTAGCTTTGCGCAAAATAAAAAAACAAACTTAACTGATGAATCAACGTATTATAATAATTAGGTTTCAAAGGAGCAACAGGAATTTTCTGGTTAGGTTTTCCGACCAATTTACAGTATGGTGAGTTTTGCTAAACAGAGAAACATCTTGCCTGATATTTGGTCAAAAGAAATGTCTCACAAATTTGTCACAAGCCTTATTGACACATAAACTAAATGAGAAGTTCGTGAGCAACTTTCATTATCTCAGAATGATATGATTTTGGAGCAACGATATGATAAACAACATTTTTGTAGAAGTTACCATCTAGAATTTTCTTCAGTTCATTCTTTGGGACTCCATATTTAAACAGTGAAGTTATATTTGAATCCATCCCCCGCTGGTGCAGTGGTAACTCTACGGATTTACAACGTTAAGATCAGGGGTTTGATTCCTCTTGGTGGATTCGGTAGATATCCCAATGTGATTTCGCTTTAAGAAAAACATAGACACAAACATTTTTGGATCATTTTATTGCTCAGTGGTTAGTTTATTTCTAGCAAACGGAACTTTACCAGGTGAACCGGATCCCTCACGTTCACCATTACCACAAATCAAAGCCTTGCCAGTTGGATAATCATTCAGAAGATTCATAATGGATCCAAAATGTGTCTGAGACAAATCCATAATATCGACCTCTCGGCATGTCTCTATCATTTGCTTTCAGCTTAATTTCTCAGCCTGAGCTCCAGTGACAGCACAAGAGGGAACCAGTTCTGGATTCCCCTTAACAACAACATCATTTTCTGTTGAAACAGTGATCAGTTTGCTAACCATATTTGGCTCATCAACAATGCTTCCACAAACCAAATCGTTTTCCAACACTAACGATACACCTTTAATTAGCAGAGTAGGTATTATTCCAACCACAACTAATCCGGAAACTAGGTTTGTCACCAATTGAATATTATAAAGAATAATCTTAACAAAGCTGCCTTCAATACCATGAGCAAATGTGGACATTGGTTGTTACTTCCTTTTCTTTTTCTAACTCCATCAATCGGACACAACATGAGCAGGTTGTTCTTACAAATTTCTTTTCATCCAAGTAAGTTTTGAGGTCCTCATTTCTCCAGCATTTAAATTCCTCAATTAGATGTAATTGTATTATTTTGTCAAATCTCTTCCCAATACACAAATAATTACATAATCAATCAAAATAAACCTCTTTTTTGCGAGCCAATTCTATGTAAGTTTGACCATCTCGCTTGCAATAACCTCGAAATGTTTGGCGATAAGCCTCCAGGACTAACCCATATGCTTTTAGAATGGCTGCTTTAACTAAAAAGAGAGAGTAGCATAAGCTTTTTGTGCTTTACCAGTGAAAACATTCTATAATAATAATAATAACCATTTTTGATGGGTCATTGCATATTTGGGAAACTTTCTCAAAGTGTGGGAAATACTTATCAACTTCATTTTCGATAAATTGTGGCACTTTAATATATTGATTGAATTCAAAGTTTTCATACTCCCTTGGTCGATCTGAGTTGAGTCTAAGTTCCATCTGTTTCAATATAATTTCTACCTCGGCTTCGAGACCAGCTTGTTCAGTCTGAAGACGTTTACTCTCAGCTTTTATACGGATTTGTTCTTTCTCTGCTTTGTTCCGAAATTGTTCGGCCTCGAGACCTTTATTTTCTCTTTCAGCTTCGATTCGAACTTGTTCGAGCTCGACTTGTTTGAGTTTTAATTGGATTTCTAGCTTATCTTTATTACTTGACTCTGGTTGGCTAGTGGAGGCAATAGAGTATTCCCCTAATGTTTCTTCAGACACAAGTCATCATCGACTGGTATTTCAACAATACGCGTTTTTAGTTAATTTTTTTATTGTTTTCTTTTACCACTAATTCTAAGATTTTGGCAATTTCAAGCAATTCACTTTCTATATATGTTTGTAATTGTTAAAGGGAGGTTTATTCAAGGAAACCATAATAATTAGACACGATCAAACCTTATTGACACTGCTAAATATAAATTGAAGTAGAATTTGAAAATAGAACGAATTATATATCTGATTAAGATGCAAGATACGAACGTCCAATTTGTTTTGTTAGGCATTGTAAGTTATCTTGGATGAGTCTTCAATTTATTACGTTACGTATTACGATTTCAAGCAGCCGGAAATTTTAATTTTAACTTAGAAATTTGTTAGATGTCGATATGTATCAGATATATGATACAACAAGATCGAGACATGCAATTTTGTTTCTTTTGCCCCCCAGTGGCTCAGCGGTATGTCTGCGGACTTACACGCTAAAATCCGGGTTTCGATACCCGTGGTGGGCAGAGCACAGATAGCCCATTGTGTAGCTTTGTGCTTAATTCAAAACAAACAAACAAATTCTTAACACAAATATATTTTGAGATTTAAAAAAAAGTTTATAATGGCTTTTACTGACAGTTATAACAAATAATTACTTATGTACAAAAATTTTACAAACACTCAAAAAATATTCGGATTTATATCTGATCTGTAACACGATATTTTATCAAGGACGACCATGTTAATTTTGTGTTGGAAGACTGATACACAATGCTAGCAAGCTCTACTTTTACGCGTGTTTCTCTCGACGATAATATCAAATGTCCTCGTAGAAATACTATTGTCCGAGTTAATTCACTGAAGTTTGTAATGTTAAAAGTCTACAAACGTTCCTGGTCAGATATGTGTAGTTTTCCGATTAGTTTGCGTAAATCACAATTATCGCTACTGAGGTTTATGTAATGTACTGCGCACAGTAAACTAACTGTAGACAGGTGGAACGATACCAGTTCAGAATTCATTCACTTGTCGTGGACCGCCGGTAAAATATTCAGTTCCAGACCAGATAGGAGATTCAGTATAGTTTGTAAAACTCTTGTATATAAACCAATATGGAGGCCTGGCATGGCCGAGCGCGTTAAGGCGTGCGCTCGTAATCCGAGGGGCGCGGGTTCGCGCCCGGGTCGCGCTAAAAATGCTCGCCCTCCCAGCCGTGGGGGTGTATAATGTGACGGTTAATCCCACTTTTCGTTGGTAAAAGAGTAGCCCAAGAGTTGGCGGTGGGTGGTGATGACTAGCTGCCTTCCCTCTAGTCTTACACTGCAAAATTAGGGACGGCTAGCACAGATAGCCCTCGAGTAGCTTTGTGCGAAATTCCAAAAACAAACAAACAAATAAACCAATATTTGTAATCACCGTTGTTATAAGTTCTGTTATTGTTTTTATATTAAAATATATTTGTATTAAGAAAGTAAGTTTGTATATCAAACTTGTTGAGAAATGTTAGAAGTTTGATACATATCAACATTTCATATACTTCTAAGTTCAAAATGAAGTCGCGGGTTCGAATCCCATCACACCAAACATGCTTGCCCTTTCAGCCGTGGAGCGTTATAATGTTACGGTCAATACCACTATTCGTTGGCAAAAGAGTTGGTGGTGGGTGATGATGACCAGCTGCCTTCCTTCAAGTCTTACAATGCAAAATTAGGGACGGCTAGCCCAAATAGCCTTCGTGTAGCTTTGCGCGAAATTCAAAACAAACCAAACCAAACAAAATAAATTTTCAGGTATTTAAAATTGTAATACGTAACAAAATAAATTCGATACCCGCACGAGATAAATTCTAATACTTAACAAGCTAGATAAGCTCTCTCGAATTTTACACTTTACTTGCAATTATAATAAGACACACCACTACAGCTAAAGTTTTTGTAGGTTATATATCAAGTTGGGTGTAATATCTTTTATATTAACTGAATTTCTTTCATGTATTGATAGATGGTGTTCTATTACGAATTTGTTGGTAAAAATTGTTTGCTTACTTACACTGTGTAAGTTTTAACAAACAAAAACTTGTTAGTTATTCAAATGTGTTTTAGTATATTAGTTGTTAAATAGTGGTTATATTTATCAGTTATTAAAATCAATTTAAATGTGTTAGTTATCAAAATCTGTTACTTATTGAAATCCGTTTAAATGTGTTAGGTATTAAATTATATTTATATTTGTAAGTTATTAAAACTTCTTCAGACCTATTATTTATCATTCTTTAGATTTGAGATTTATATACTTACATTTTGTAGGTTGTTCATGTTATTTTGCATGAATTCAATGTGTTTATACTTTGCACTTTCCGTGAACGGTTTACAGCTGGTATTTCTTAACGAGGCAGGCTTTCATTGAGAAAATAAATTCAAAAACTTATGAACATTAATTATAAATGCAAGAAATTTAGAACCAGAAAAATATCTAACTTTGAAAAGCAGAGTAAAATGAAATTATGGTTGTGGGCTTTTATTAAAAAACTGTTATTGAAGTTTTTGTGGATTTAATGTAATTGCTCTGTTTCTATATAATATTTTGAGAAAGCTTAGTTGACAAGTATTATGTAAAATCAGTTTGTTTCTATGTGTAGGAATCTGTTTGTATGATCTGTACTGATAAAAATTTAGCCTTTTTTGTAGATGCACAAATAAATGTGTTTACTAATTATAGTTCGAGATACTTGGCAAACTATCAGTGAAGACATATTTTAGCTTCTAATACTTTTTTAAATCTGACTATTTTGAAAATATCAAATTGCAGATCATCGCAAGAGTTTAATTATTTTAATAGTTTGTCATTTAAAATTACATGGAAGAGATTGTAACAATTTTAACATCCACTTGAGCACGAATATTATATAAAGAAACATTTTTATTCTATATTTTTGTGCAAGTGAAAGAGGAAAAAAAAGCATTTCGAGTGATATTTAGTTTTATATTTAAGTTTTACAGTTTAGAAACTATCCTCTTCTTCACTGTAATAATGCATTTTGTTTTGTGATGGTGTAGCTTATGTAATATAACCAATACATTAATCTAGAATAGCATATTTCACTTTCAATTATTATAAACTTTGTCTGTAAAAAATCATAACATCTATAAAAACTTCAAATAATTTGTTGAATAAAATTTTTATTTTATATAACGGAAATAATGATTAAAATGCTGGGACTGTAACAATCTTTAAAACAAATGTTCACTTCACAGCTTGCTATAATACTGCATAATATTTTCTCTCATGTAAAATTACTCAGAATAATTAAGGTTATTCCAATGTATTGGAGAAGCTAAAACAAACATTTATCAAAATTCTATCTAAATTTCAGGTGACATTGGAATCCTTTTTAAATTATTATTGCAGAGTAAGTTCTGTTATGTTGATTGTGATACTTACTTTGACCTGATAATGAGACTGTAGGCACCCCTCATTCAGTCTCAATATTTCATAGTTTAAGTACCTGTAACTCCACCTTATGTATTTATTTTCTAATATCTAAGTTACATTTGCAAAAGTTTTGAGTATTTTCTGTTTGTGATTTTGAGAAATAGGTTTAACACTTAGCAATAAAAATTACGTCTCAATATATTTATAATTCATTCTTTATCAGAGGTTGTGTTCATAGTATACAAGTGTCAAAAGGAAAACGTCTTTCAGAAATTTAAAACTGTGTATTTTGTTAAGTAATTACTTTTAGTTTCAACTCAAAAATTCACTGTAGAAACTTTGTTTTCCTGCTTCATAGTTTTCATTCTTTGCTAGTTGAGAAAAATTTGGAGATTTGATTGTTTTCAAAAATAAAACATAAACATATTGTTTGAAAACACATTGTGACAGGGAATATATCTTAAGAATCTAACACAATCTACATTTCTATAAAAGAAATATATAATTTAAAAACAGACCAATATGTGTTTCTATTATTATCATTTTTATATTCAAAACATACATGCAGCTTATTAAGTTAAAAAATTGTATTTATGATTTGTTTTTACTCGATTTTCTTTATATACCCTAGTGATTTCATTTGTTTAATTCTTTGTTATTGTTGGATTTAGCCACATTTGTTGAGTATAATGCTGTTTCAAATTGTTCAGTTAATTGTTTAAATATTGTAGGTATTGAAATATTTAGGTCTGTATTGTCTTCAAAGGATACTTCTGAACAAACTCTTTCATTTTGTTTTTGTTTTCCTTAAAGTTATATTTATATTCCTGAACTTATTATGTAGTCATGGAAGTTAATGAAATAAACTGAAATTGCATATATAACTGATTGTATTGTCAACAAAAACCACACAGTTAAAGCTGTTTTTTTTGTAATGTTTATACACTAATAGCTATGTAATTTAAGAAATAGGTCACTATATTGTTGTTTATGTATTGTTTGATACACTAAAATATGTGTGTTGTTAAACAAATAGACAATTAATTATGTTATTTCATTACAAGTTGCACCGTTTACAATAAGGAAGAATACTTCAAAACAGATACAATGCTTCAATCACTGGTGCACCTATTCTCAATTATACAAGTTTTAACTAAGAACTGAATGAAGATTTTTTGAGCACTGAAAGATTACAGGTATAATACTACCTGTGGACCAATAACTATTTTAAAACGATGTGCTAAATTAGGTGGAAAAAAGCGGGTGATACACATATAACAAGTGAATCTTCATCGAACAAACATTTTGGTACAGTATGCTACATGAGTAGTACTGTCTGTTCCTCAGACAATATGATCAAACAAATAAACAATTATGTACAAAGGGACATCTGTGAAAAGAAAGGTTAACTACAGAATAATTATAATTAATTCAAAAAAGCATAGAAAGATCCGAGTCAGTTAGAAAAATGTAACACAAGATTGAAGAAGCCACAGGAAATGTACAGTAGGACAAGACACCAGGATAAAACATCTATAAACTGAACTGAAAACTGAAAGAGTCACACCAGCCACACCAGGATAAAACATCTACAGACTGAACTGAGGAGTGAAGGGTCAAACCAGCTACACCAGGATAAAACATCTGCAGACTGAACTGACAAGTGCAAGAGTCACACAAGTGTAAAACATCTGTAGACTGAACTGAAAAGTAAAGGGTCAAATCAGCCACACCAAGATAAAACATCTATAGACTGAACTGACAGGTACAAGGGTCATACCAGCCACACCAGGATAAAACATCTATAGACTGAACTGAAAAGAGAAGGGTCACATAAGCCAGACCAGGATAAAACATCTATAAACTAAAATGAGAAGTGCATGGGTCACACCAGCCACACCAAGATAAATCATCTATAGACTGAACTGAAAAGTAAAGGGTCAAATCAGCCACACCAAGATAAAACATCTATAGACTGAACTGACAAGTGCAAAGTTCAAACCAGTCACACCAGGATAAAACATCTATAGACTGAACTGAAAAGAGAAGGGTCACACCAGCCACACCAAGATAAAATATCCATAAACTGAACTGAAACGTGAAGGGTCAAACCAGCTACACCAGGATAAAACATCTGTAGACTGAGCTGAAAAGTGCAAGAGTCACACAAGGGTAAAACATCTATAGACTGAACTGAAAAGAGAAGGGTCACACCAGCCACACCAAGATAAAACATCCATACACTGAACTGAGGAGTGAAGGGTCAAACCAGCTACACCAGGATAAAACATCTGTAGACTGAGCTGAAAAGTGCAAGAGTCACACAAGGGTAAAACATCTGTAGACTGAACTGAAAAGTAAAGGGTCAAATCAGCCACACCAAGATAAAACATCTATAGTATGAACTGAAAAGTCAAGGGTCACACCAGCCACACCAGGATAAAATATCTATTCACTGAACTAAAAAGTGAAGGGTCAAACCAGCCACACCAAGATAAAACATCTATAGTATGAACTGAAAAGTCAAGGGTCACACCATCCACACCAGGATAAAATATCTATTCACTGAACTAAAAAGTGAAGGGTCAAACCAGCCACACCAAGATAAAACATCTATAGACTGAACTGAAAATACAAAATTCACACCAGCCACACCAATATAAAACATCTAAAGGCTGAACTGACAAGTGCAAGGGTCAAACCAGGAACACCAATATAAAACATTTAGAGGCTGAACTGACAAGTACAATGGTCACACCAGCCACACCAAGATAAAACATCTATAGACTAAACTGACAAGTGCAAGGGTCACACCAGCCACACCAAGATAAAACATCTACAGACTGAACTGAACAGTGAAAGGTCACACCAGGATAAAACATCTATAAACTAAACTGAATAGTTCAAGAGTAACCCCAGCCACACCAAGATAAAACATCCATACACTGAACTGAGGAGTGAAGGGTCAAACTAGCAACACCAGGATAAAACATCTGTAGACTGAGCTGACGAGTGCAAGGGTCACACAAGGGTAAAACATCTGTAGACTGAACTGAAAAGTAAAGGGTCAAACCAGCCACACCAAGATAAAACATCTATAGACTGAACTGACAAGTGGAAGGGTCAAATCAGCCACACTAAGATAAAACATCTATAGACTGAACTGAACAGTGAAGGGTCACACCAGCCACACCAGGATAAAACATCTATAAACTGTACTGAAAAGTGCAAGAGTCACACCAGCCATACCAAAAAAAAAACATTTATAAACTGAACTGAAAAGTGCAAGGGTCAAACCAACCACACCAAGATAAAACATAGATAAACTGAACTGACAATTGCAACGGTCACACAAGCCAACCAGGGTAAAACATATAAAAACAACTGAAAGGTGCAAGGGTCACACTGGCCACACCAAGATAAAACATCTATAGACTAAACCGAAAAGTTAAAAGTCAAACAAGCGGCACCTAGATAAAACATCCACAGACTGAACTGGAGTGCAAAGGTCACACCAGGTTAAAACATCTATAGACGGAACTTACAAATGCAAGAATCACACCAGCCACACCAAGATAAAACATCTATAGACTGAACCGACAAGTGCAAGGGTTAAACCAGCCACATCAAGATAAAAAATCTATAGACTGAACTGACAAGTACAAGGGTCACACCAAGATAAAATATCTACCGACAGAACTGAACAGTGAAGGGTCACACCAGGATAAAACATCTCTGAACTAAAATAACAAAAGCATGGGTCACACCAGCCACACCAGGATAAAACATTTATAAACTGAACTGAAAAGTGCAAGGGTAACACCAGCCACACCAAGATAAAATATCTACCGACTGAACTGAACAGTGAAGGGTCACACCAGGATAAAACATCTATAAACTGAACTAAAAAGTACAAAAATCACACTAACCACACCAAGATAAAACATATTTAGGCTGAACTGAGAAGTGCAAGGGTCAAACTAGGAACACCAATATAAAACATTTATAGACTAAACTAACAAGTGCAAGGGTCACACTGGGTACACAAAGATAAAACATCTATAGACTAAACTGAAAAGTTAAAAGTCAAGCCAGCCACACCAAGATAAAATGTCTTTTGACATAACTGAGAAGTGAAAAGTAACACTAGCCACACCATGATAAAATATCTGTAGACTGAACTGAAAAGTGAAGGGTCACACCAGGATAAAACATCTATAGACTGAAGTGAAAAGTTCAAGGATCACACCAGCCACACCAAGATAAAACATCTATAGACTGAACTGACAAGTAGAAGGGTCAAAAAGGCCACAACATGATAAAACATCTTTAGACTGAACTGAAAATGAAGGGTCAAACCAGCCACACCAGGATAAAACATCTATAGACTGAACTGAAACGTGAAGGGTCACACCAGCCACACCAAGATAAAATATCTATAGAGAACTGAAAACTCACACCAACCACGCCAAAATAAAACATTTATGAACTGAACTGAAAAGTGAAAGAGTCACACCAGCCACACCAAGATAAAACATCCATAGACTGAACTGCCAAGTGAAGGCTCAAACAAGCCACACCAGGACAAAACATCTATAGACTGAACTGATGAGTGCAAGAGTCACACCAGGATAAAACATCTATATACTGAACTGAAAAGTGCAAGAATCACACCAGCCACACCTGGATAAAACATTTATAAACTGAACTGAAAAGTAGAAGACTCACACCAGCCACACCAAGATAAAACATCTATAGACTGAATTGACAAGTGCAAGGGTCACACCAGGATAAAACATCTATAGACTGAACTGACAAGTTCGAGTGTCAAACCAGCCACACCAAGATGAAATATTTATAGACTGAAATGACAAGTGTAAGGGTCACACCAGGTTAAAACATCTATGGACTGAACTGACAAGTGCAAGGGTCACACCAGCCACACCAAGATAAAACATCCACACACTGAACTGGGGTGCAAAGGTCACACCAGGTTAAAACATCTATAGACTGAACTGAAAAGTGCAAGAATCACACCAGCCACACCAAGATAAAACATCTATAGACTGAACTGAAAAGTGCAAGGGTCAAACCAACCACGCCAAGATAAAAATCTATACACTGTAGTGACAAGTGCAATGGTCAAACAAGCCACACCAAAATAAAACTTCTATACACTGAACTAACAAGTGCAAGGGTCACACCAGCCACACCAAGATAAAACATCTATAGACTGAACTGACAAGTTCGAGTGTCAAACCAGCCACACCAAGATGAAATATTTATAGACTGAAATGACAAGTGTAAGGGTCACACCAGGTTAAAACATCTATGGACTGAACTGACAAGTGCAAGGGTCACACCCATTATACCAGGATAAAATATTTATATACTGTACAGACAAGTGCATGGGTTAAACCAGCCACACCAAGATAAAATATGTACACACTGAACTAAAAAATGAAGGGTCACACCACCCACACGAGATAAAATATTTATAGACTGAACTGAAAAGTGAAGGGTCACACCAGGAACACCAAAATAAAATATCAATAGACTGAGCTGGAAAGTGCAATGGTGACACCAGCCACACCAGGATAAAACATCTATAGACTGAAGTGACAAGTTCAAGGGTTAAAGCAGCCACACCAAGATAAAACATCTATAGACTGAACTGACAAGTTCTCGGGTCACACCAGCCACACTAACATGTTACGTCTATAGACTGTACTGACTAGCGTAAGGGTCAAACCAGCCGTACCAGGATAAAACATTTATAGACTGAACTGACGAGTGCGAAAGTCACTCCAGGATAAAACATCTATAGAATGAACTGACAAGTTCAAGGATCACACCAGCCACACCAAGATAAAACATCTATAGAATGAACTGACAAGTTCAAGGATCACACCAGCCACACCAAGATAAAACATCTATAGAATGAACTGACAAGTTTAAGAGTCACACTGGCCACACCAAGATTAAACTTCTATAGACTGAATTGAAAAGTGAAGGGTCAAACCAGCCACACCAGGATAAAACATCTGTAGACTGAACTGAAAAGTGCAAGGGTCGCACCAGCCTCACTAGGATTAAACATCTATAGACCTAATTGTCAAGTGCAAGGGTCAAACCAGGCACATCTCTCTCTACACAAATTCAACAATTATATAAAGAGTAAGTTGATCAGCCTGACACAGCCAGTTTGGTTAAAGCTTTCGACTCGTAATTTGAAGGTAGCAGGTTCAAATCCCTGTCGCACCAAACATGCTCGTCATTTTAGCGTTAGGTGTGTTATAATGCAACGGTCAATCCCACTGTTTATTGGTAAAAGAGAAGTCCAAGAGTTGGCAGTGGATGGTGATGACTAGCTGCCTTCCCTCTCGTCTTACACTGCTAAATTAGGGACGGCTAGCGCAGTTAGCCTTCGAGTAGCTTTGAGCGAAATTCAAAAAACAAAAACCAAACAATACATTCTTGCCTGTAATCAGTCAGTTGTTGATGACAAATGTAAGTTATAATATTCCGAGAATGAAGAAACTCCAGATGAAAGTATACGTTATTTAAAATAAACCAAGTTATGTAGTCAATAGATTAATTAATGATAATTTGTAATTTGTTGATTGTCAATGTTTCTATGGTATTGGTTGTTTTGCTTCATCATCTAGTAATTAAAAATTTAAAATTACCCCCACAGGGAAGAAAAATCCGCAATAAACTAACGTTTATGCTGGTTTTGGAGTTTCTATTGGAACATTGTGATGTTAGGACTATCAATGAAAGTACACGAGTTAAGAACTGATTAATTCATTGTCCTTACGTTGGTTGAAGTTAGCATTATTTTTATCAAGCAATCTAAACGAACTCGCTCAAAATTAGAACACTTACAATAGCTGCTTGTAAAAAAAATAAAAAATCATGTTTGTTGAATTTTGCGCAGAGCTACAAGAGGGATATCTGCACTAGCTGTCCCTAATTTAGAAGTGTAAAATTCGAGGAAAGGTAGCTAGTCGTCACCATCCACCACCAACTCTCGGATGGTCTTTTACCAATAAATAGTGATATTGACCGTTACGTTATAACACCTCCACGGCTGAAAGGACGAGCATGTTTTAGTGTGAAATGGATTCAAACTTGTGATGCTCAGAATGCCGGGCCAAGTGGTCAAGTATTCTGTTCTGAGAATTAATGTTGTTGTATAATTGCTGCAGTTCGTTCAACACAAGAAAATTTGGACTTCTAAAATTTTTATCCTGGAAGCCACGTGCATTTAAAATTTATAAAATGTGCAGCAGGATAACTTGAAGAAAAAACACAGACAGTGATTTATTTTTAACACTAATATTTATAAAATGACAACTAAATAAACAGATTAACAATATGCACTTTTCTTACAACTACAAAAAACTTAAATATATTTCTTTAAAAAAAAATAACTTTCACTTGACTTTGATCTGCAAACCCATTATTGCTAAATTATTAAATTTAACTATGTCGTCTATATTTATATATAATTAGATTTCACTGATTTTAAATTGGTAATAAAACTAACTGATTCAATGCTTGTTATTATCTACTCGTTTCGAGGCTTCTTTGGTTCGTACTTCTCAAGTTTCGGTATTACACCACATTCAATTAAACTGTGCGCCGTTTCCAAAACACTTTCTTCCATGCATTTTGGTGTGATTCCCAAAACGTTTTTCATTCGCTCATTGCTGAACTTGTATTCGTTTCCTATTCGTGGTAGGATGAGGCTGACAGATTTATCTACAAAACTGACCACCCATAAAACGAAGTATGGTGCCAATGAAGTAAAAATCCAATACCCTTGAGGCGAGAATTCTTTCCATAACGTGTAGGCTATATCTCTCATCCACATGTTTCCACTTCCCACAATGTGTCGTTGTCCTGCAGCTTCTGGTATCGTCATGGCTCTGACGTGTGCAAGAGCAACGTCTCGAACATCAGATATGAAGAAATTTAGTCTTGGAACTAAAGGAGAAGACTTATTCATTAAACGAACAATTAAATTGACGCTGGTGCCTATATTACTACTGAGTACTGGCCCAATGACCAGTCCAGGGTTTATTACTGTTAATTCGAACTTATTCTCTTCTGGCAGATCCTCCACAAACTTCCAAGCCACCATCTCTGCAACTGTTTTGCTCCTAGCATAAGCGTCTAAATCTGATGAATCTAAATTACTCCAATCTCGTTCGTCATAGATATTTCCACTTTCCACTGAATTCTCACCGTGCACTGCACTCATAGAGCTGGTGAGAATAACTCGCTTTACTGTACCTGTTTCGGCACATGCTTTCAGGACTCTTTTAGTGCCTTCCACAGCTGGTACCATTAAATCAGTGATCTGTTTTGGGGATGTGTTTGGAAAAGGCGAAGCCGTGTGTATTACGAATTCACAATCCTGAACAGCTTTTATCCAGCCATCATCCGCACAAAGATCAGCTTCCACTAGCTCAAGAGGATATGTCGAATTAGGGTAAACTTCTTTCACAGGTTTTACCTTTGTTTCGTTGTTTATCTTCCTCACTGTGCCTCGGACGTGATATCCTTCTTTTAACAGTAAACGAATGATATGCAAAGCAATATAGCCTGATGCTCCGGTAACTAAAACTCTCGGTTTTACTTGAGACATTATAACATAAGGAAAAACGACCCTTAATGCATTCGATATTGAACACCTGACAACTTCCCTTAATATTGTCTTTAAACAAATTAGAACAGATGACGTCTATTGTCTGTTAACTCTCTGGTATGACACTAGTGGTCAGCAGTAAATTGCGTCTGTATAGCGTACTCCTGTTAAAAGTTAAAAGCTTGGAAAGATATCAACTGGAAGGAACCAATGTACACGTTTGTACTGCTGTATTTTCACAACGTTTCGAAGCTATAGGCAGTTATCCTTGAACTCAAAGGTAAAATACAAACCGGTCTATCTGGTTTTTGACACGACCACAGATAATTACATTATCAGAAGGAACAACGTTTCTGGGATTCACTCCTTTTCAGACCAATATGTGGTTAGCCTTGAACAATTAAGAAGGGAAACATGATTTGTAGAACACAAAATGCCGTAAAAACTACATCAGTTATTTGGTTGTCATTAAGCATGTGCATTGTGCAGAAAGACAACATTTTAGTCATTTTTCTCTAGGTATTCGTGAAAAAAACCTTTAAAAGTGCCAAAATAAACCGATCAAAAACTAAGGTAGAGTTAACTGCTTTGAAACTATACGTGTGAACTTTGACCGCAATAATTTTTAAGAAAACGTCACTGTGGACAGTTTATTTTCAATCTTTTGATTATTAAACGTAAGCTGGGTTATTCATTCTACCAGTGTGAATTAAATTACTGGATTCTAACCTTTAATTTTTAATGTGGCTTATATAAGCGATTTAATGATTAGAGTATAATTTATCATATTATAGATCAATTTATACTAGAACACTGTCGTTAAAGGTTGATAATTAATCAAATTCATGATAACTCCATGTTGTTGTTTTTAATTTTGAGGCATATTTTCACGTTCCTTTTAATTTCTTCAAAGAGAAAATATCTGCAGTGAATGTGATTTTTATCACCAAATTTAGGCCTTCTGGTTTGTGATACTACGCCACCTTTCGACATGAAGTTAACTAACTTTATTCATTTAACGACGTGTGTCAATACGACGCATTAAGAACGATTTTGTTGCAGTGATAAAGTGTTACGTTGAGAACAAAAATTCCACGAACTGACATAACCGGTATCCTTCAGTAACAGAGTATATTATTTAGTGTGTATAATAACATTCTGTCAGTGTGTAGCAGGGGTAACATGGCTGATACCTTATATAAAGGTTGTAGCTTCAGCAAGTTGATGAGGGAAGTGTGAATGTGTGTGTTCTTACAGCAAAGCCACATCGGGCTATCTGCTGAGCCTACCGAAGGGAATCGAACCCCTTATTTTAGCGTTGTAAATCCGTAGACTTACCGTTGTACCAGCGAGTGGCATGTAGAGAAATACCTTCATAAAGACACCGAGGCGTAATCAGGAGAAGTTATTTTAAACATTATAAATATTCTAACGCATACACACACTCACATATCAGTATTTGATTTTTGTAACCTTTGAACAGTTATATTTCATAAGTTACAACTTACACCATTTTTTAGCACTTTCGGGGCTTATATTTTATTTTTGCACCGAAATTTTGTGGAGAAAGCTACCCTCTTTTCCTATGGAAGCTAGGCCACGCACAATGTGTGTGTGTGTATGGAAATATATATGTATACATACATAGTGTTGTTTTGATGTAATTATTTAAGGTGTAATGACAAAACATTTCACATTTATTTGGCCACATACTAACTCAGGTTTTCACACATTCATACAAAATAACTCGAATAAAGTAATTTTTTTCAAAGCGAGCATATCCTAGTGGTGAACGGGCAAATTTAAAGTTTGTCTACGATGTGTTTCTTCATTTATTTAAAAATGCATAGTTTTCAAAAATATTTTTATTAATTGATGTCAATTACTTTAAATATAACTTAATCAAACATTTTGCGCAATTTTGAGATTATTTCAAATATAAAAATTCAACGTTTTCTCAGTTAACATTCTGCTGGAAATTGCAGCCAAAAATGTTCTGAACAGTTGTAACCCAACCTAATAAACAGTGTTTTACATTCTTCTTTTGCATCTTCTGGCCATTTTACATTGCAAGTTGTTTCGTCATCAAAATTAGTCCTAATTTAAACTCAACTACCAAATATTGTATAATAAGCCTTGTTATGCTTTGATATACGAGCCTTGATATCTACTATTATAAGTTTGTCTATAAATAATATTTTAATTGTTAATATCAGGCCTCAGTTCCAGACACTGCTAAACTTACCTTTCATAGAATATTAATAAGTTATCATTGATAATGTTTGTGTTTGTTTTTTGAATTTCGCGAAAAGCTACAGGATGGATAGCTGCGCTAGCCGTCCTTAATTTAGCAACGTAAGACTACTTGGGCTACTATTTTACCAACGAATAGTGGAATTGACCGTGACATTATAACGCCCCCACGGCTGAAAGGGCGAGCATGTTTGGTGCGACGGGGATGCGAACCCGCAAACCTCAGATTACGAGTCGCACGCCTTAACGCGTTTAGCCATGCCAAGTCCACTGTGAATTCATCTGGTCCACGTGTCAGCTATTGAGATGTCAGAAAAGAGTTTCGTTCACGTGCAGCATACATACCATCCGTCGTAGAGGCTATCCCATGTGGATTTCTAGGGTTCTAAGTACACCACTTCTGAATCCAGTATTTGTCACTGTACCATCAGCAATAAGAGTGTCTGTATTAATGCCATTTCTTCTAGAAATTAGACCACTAAATCAAATATGTCATTATTGTTACATGCTGAAATGCATTGTCTAGCAGTTGTATCAAACAATGCCATTGTTTTTTTGAGAAAGTTCTGTCATTTAGAATCAGGGGTTAGCGTTCCAGTTCTCTTCAGTGATTTAATTAAAGCCTGATGTTTGTCATAACATTTACTTATTTTTCTCTAAACTATTAAGAGTAATGATTGTAATTGGATCTGTTGTTGTTGTTTTTCAAAAGTTTTCTTAATCGGAAGCAACTTTCCAGAAATTTCAGAAATCCGTGGTTCAATATCTGACTCTAATCATGTAGCTTCAAGTATAATCTTGTGTTGGTTGAAGTAACATCTCCAGTTGTTGGTAGAACATTGAATATTAATAACATTTTACACATGTATTATAAATATACATATACAACTATTACACCCATGAATAATTTGGCATGAAACACAAATAATTGCTACGTCCTAACGAATTGAGTAAACAAATATTTTAAGACAGTTATCACTTGTTAGAAAACAAAAACGGCATTTATTCGTTTGTTTGTTTTTGAATTTCGCACAAAGTTACTCGAGGGTTATCTGTCGCTAATTTAGGGATGTAAGACTAGAGGGAAGACTCTTGGGCTACTTCTTTTACCGACAAATAGTGGAATTGATCGTAAAATTATAACGCCCCCATGGCTAAAAGGGCGAGTATGTTTAGTGTAACCGGGATGCGAACCCGCGACCCTCAGATTACAAGTCGCACGCTTAGCCATGTCGAGCCCGGCATTTATTTTCCAGTTAGTAATAAATATTTTTGTTTCATCTCATTAAAGAATTGTTTGCTTTTAATTATTACTGGCAATGGTGAAACGTTGACGGGAGTAAAAAGTTACTTGTTAATATCTGAAAATAAAGGTCGTCTTTTTTGTTTACTGAAAGAGAGTAAAACACAAATTGCAACGTTTCTACAAGTTATACCTTATAATGATAAATTTTTCAAAACGTCACAATGCGTCTTTTTCTCTTTCAGTCTGTTTTTATAATTATTTAACAAGTTTATTTTCCATTACGTTTTACAGGTGAAAATAGTTCATTACATTTATCATATATATATATTTACAGATACAAATTCTCATTGAAAATAAATTTTTGAAACATTCCCTGTAAACACAAAGCCAAAGGCTTTCATTCGAGTTTTCAGGGTATGACTTAAAATCGTAAGATAAGACAAAGGTTCAAAACAGAAGCTGAGAAAATGAATAGAATTTGGGAGGCGTGACATTGTTTTTGTCGGTATGAAGATACGTTTTGAACACTTTTTAGAATTATTAGCAGTCAAAAATAGCTGATGAATTTAAGAAGTAACAAGTTTAAGCTATAATTTATGGAAGAAATATGTTTTATATATTTCCTTAGTTATAAGCAGTAATGTTTGTTGAGTTGTTTAAACAAAAGTACAAATATGTAACTTGAGATGGAGCAGACATTTCTACAGCCTAATCAAGTTTCATGTTGTTAGTGTCAATTCACTCAGAAAAAAAAATCCAATTTTGGGATAAAAGAAAGTTCAAATATTAAACTATATGTGTATTAAGTGTATGTAGCTTTGGCCATCAAACTTTTAAAATCATTTCTGATTGTAACATTGAAAAAACTTGCATCTCTATAAAAGTTTGATATTAATGTGCTGGTGTCTGTGCTAAAGTAGAAAGAAGAACGAATATGAGGTTCATATTCGTAATGCACTTACTTTTAGATTTATAAATTCAGATGTGTTATATGATAGGTTACAGACTTTCCCTGTAGTAGAGCTATGGATCATAAAAACAACTAATATTGCATGTTAAATATAATTGTACCACTGAAATAGATTAAATTTTGTGGTATGTCTTAGGTAAAGAAGATTCAGCTTTGCACTTTTTCCTGATAAACCTTTGCACAAGAATGACTATGTTTTGGATATTTAATATTTTTCTCAAAGGCAATTAATAGTCTAAATTCCTCTGGTAAAAAAATCATGATTTTTATGTAGCTTTGAAGATAAGCTGAATTTCAGGATAATTAAAAGTTAATTTTGGAAAGCTCACTTAAGTTTGTCTGTGGATTCCTGATTTGGTGTTTGAGTAGTTAAGCATTCAAAAACAGAATGCAAAAAAGTGGGACTGTTATTACATAAGCACAATATAAAACAAATTGGATTGTTACTACATAAACAGTATGCCAGAAACTTCTGTTGTTACCACACAGATGGTATGCAAAAAACTTCATTTGTTATCACATGAACAATGTGTAACAAATATGGACCGTTACTACTTGAATAGTATGCAAGAGACATAGACTGTTACCAAACTGTGCATTTGGAAAAACATCACAAAATTAAAACTCTAAAAGCAACAGAAATCCATAAAGATCACCATTGAATATCTTAAGTAAGCTATCTATAATAAATCTGATTTTATCATGAATGTTTGCATTTTCTACACCTTTTTGTTCCATAGTATGATTTTGTACACTTAAAGTAATGTAAGTTTATCAAAACTGCTGTTAATTGTATTTAAGGTGATAAAGCAGCTATGACAGTTAGGAAAAAGGAATTTAAGCCATTGTTCATAGTAGTTAATAGAGAAATGTCTACAGATAATTATTTTGAGTTGAGGTTCTTGGCAGAAGTTCTAATTAAAGTAGGTTTTGTTTTGTTTTAACATTGATGTCTATATCATTCTAAAAGCTGATAACAATTACCAGTTTTCTTACACGTAAAGTGGAATTTATACATTTTGTGGTTTCTCATTTATTATCATTATCAAAGTATTAGTTATTGAACTGAATCTGTTTTTATTGTAAATATTTAGTTTTGGCTATGTGTACATATTTTATTAAGCTATTAAATTTTTCAACATTGAAATTTATCTTCATTGTTTTTAAGATTAAAAGTGCCATGAAGGGTAATGAAACTGGAGATTTAGGAAGTGTTACTTCCAGAAAAATGGAAGTATCAGTCAATGGTAAATCTAGCAACAACTCAAGGTATGATGGAAGTAAGAATGAACAAAACAAAGCTTCTTTGATACATGGTAGGTCCAAACCTTTATTGTAAAGAAATTTTCATTACACTGTTATAATAAAGCTCCTAAGTAGTTTGAAGTGTGTAATTTGTTTTTATTTATTTATCTTTGAGTGATGGAGAATTTATAAAACTATTATGTACTGAACTTATCAGTCACTTAAATTTGATAGACGATTTGGTAAATAGTTTTCTTTTGTTATTAGTAGCTCTCACCATTAAGTTAGAACTGACAAATAACTCGGTGACTACAACATTAGGAAGATATGAAAATTGTACACTCGCGTGCTACAAGTTAAATTAACGTAAAAATTGACTGACATTTTACTTCACTTTAGTACTTTAAAAAAATTATGTCAAAGTAATTATGATTCTAGACTCATCCTATTTCAGTTATAGAAAAATATAAATGTGGTGAGCTAAACTTACCGTGTATGGTAAATCATTGAAAATTTATTGAAAACTTTACAAAAATGTGTAATAACATTTTGAAGTCTCAACTGTTAATTATATTAACATTAAATTACAGTTGGATCTATGAAGTAAGTTATGTATAGTTTGTTTCTTATAATGTGTTTCTGCAGTACATTTTCAGCTAGAAAACTTCATGTCTTACTGGTAGTACCAAAGTTTAATCAAAACTGCTAACACACAAGTTGAAAAATAATTAATGAATACTTGCATTGTCAAGTAGTATAAGTTGTATTGAAAATTTGAGCAAAATAATCTGAAAGTAAACACATTGTGACGGATATTTTCTGTTTTAAACACATGTGACGGATATTTTCTGTTTTAAACACATTGTGATGGATATTTTCTGTTTTAAACACATGTGACGGATATTTTCTGTTTTAAACACATTGTGACGGATATTTTCTGTTTTAAACACATTGTGACGGATATTTTCTGTTTTAAACACATTGTGACGGATATTTTCTGTTTTAAACACATGTGACGGATATTTTCTGTTTTAAACGCATTGTGACGGATATTTTCTGTTTTAAACGCATTGTGACGGATATTTTCTGTTTTAAACGCATTGTGACGGATATTTTCTGTTTTAAACACATTGTGACGGATATTTTCTGTTTTAAACACATCGTGACGGATATTTTCTGTTTAAGTTAATCGTACCACGTCACTGTCTTTTCTAAAACTTTTGAGTAAGCTGTAACTGTTATAACATTTAGTTCTTAATTTCTTCAGTCATCAAATTTGTTATAAAGTGATTTTATTTGTTTATGGTAATGTGGAAGAACAGTTTTTGTTTCAGAAAATTCTCTTCTGCACTAATAGTTTTAATCTGCTCTATTTTTTAAAGTTAAACCAGAGTAGGATTTGCTTTGATTCTGTATTAGAGGTCACATAGATGGTCAGATCAGTTTTGCTTTAAGAATTCTTGCTGGACGGATAATACTGAAGCTAGGTTACATTAAAATATAATTACAGTGGATTGCAATGAATGTTTTTTAAACATTTTTATACACTTGTTCTTTGTAATTTGTAGCACATTACAATACTTTTGTATAGCACATTAATGAAGAAAACTATATTAAAAGTTAACATAGTAAGAGATGCACAATGTTTTAACAAAGTTTTTGTATCACCATGTTTGCTGAAACATATATTATTCTATTAAAGTTGTAATAGTTTTCTTTGTTGTCCATTCAAGCTATCTTCAAACTATTGCTTCAGAATGGGCTTATTTTCATCAAACTTGTACTGTGCATTGTTTTGAAATATTTTCCACGTTTTCTTTAAATTCTCAAATTCATCATTTTTACTTGTATAGTAAGAGAAACCATGGTTGGCTTATATAACATAAGACCTGACAAGCAACTGGATTTTTGACTACCAGTGTCATTGTCCAATACTTATTGATGTTTCTCTTTAGTTTCTGTTAAACAGGCTTGTTAATAATTATTAACACTATCACATGGATCATTCTCTTGAAACTAAGCTTAAAAACTCAAAAGTTTGTGTTGCATGTAGTAGTTCCCACAAGTTTGTAATATTTAATATTAAATGGGGGGTTGTCTATCACATTTAACTTTTCTCTTGCCATATATTTGTGTGTTTTATGTAATCAAATTAAAGCATATAGTGTGTGTTGTTAATATTGGTAATTTGTTACAGAAAATCTATACCTTTCTGTAAGTTGTTATAACTTTTGTTTCATGTACTGAGTTTTTAATGTATTTTACACATGCAAACAAATACAAGTCACACTAAGTGATAATTCTCTCTGCATATTTGTTTTTCCTATTTTAATTTCTGAACTATCGTCAGAGTTTATCGCAATAAAATATTAAGTTGTCTAATATCAGAAACAAATGTTATGTTTTTAACAGGTAACAAAACTCATTAATGTTTTATTTAACTTTTTACATTATGCAAGTAAGTTAAGGATATGAAAGTCATTAGTTTATCTCATTATTTACCTTGATAATAATTTGATGGTTGATTGTAAGGAAAATTATTGTGAAGTCATGTGTATATATTACCATGTTTTTATACCATATAGAGTTCCTCTATTCTGTTTTGTATTACGTTGAGAAATATATTCAGAGATCTTTCAGTAAAGGTATTATAAGGAATGTATATTTACAATCATCGTTACAGAAAACAGTAGGTTTGAAGGTGCAGGAGTGAGGTTCAAAGCCAAGCTGATTGGTGTAGAACATATAAATGAAGCTAGAGGGAAGGTTATATGTCAGAGATCTCTTCAAAAACTTAAGGTTTGTGATTAATATTTAACCTATCAAAGAAATAAAGATAACATTTTTGAGAATAACAATTTATTGAAGCTTAAATGTGTTTGTTTGTTTTTTGTGTTAAAGCACAAGTTTATCAAGGAGAGAAATATTCCTGGATAAATTGTGTTGTGATGAACACAGCAGGTTGTACTGAGAGAAACAACCAGTGTTGGAAAAAGATAAATACAAATTAGTTTCAGTCACATATAAAATTGTGATTTGCTTTACTGATTTATAAAAACAAATTTACTGATATGCAATCAATTTAAAAATATTTTCCTAAATGGTTATTAAGAAAATTAACAATACAATAATATTCTTAAGTATAAATCACTTATAATTTCACAAAGCAAGATATTTAAGTTTTCCAGTAATTGTTGTTTTAATTCCTTTAATATTCTCCTGTCCTATATTACACTGAAAAAAAAATTTTTTTTTGAAATTATTTCTGTGTTCAATTCTATTCTGGACTGTTTTATTTAGATTCACCAATAACAAGACATGTTGAATAACTGATGAACATTGTTGTGAGTACCAGCTCCACTAGGATCTTAACGATACTCCTGTACCAGCAGGTTTAGTCTTCTTTTAAAGAAAGTTTTAGGCATCATGTCTTAACATGTTTAATAGTTTTCTCAATGGACAGATCCTGCCATCTGTCTTGTTTTGGAGATAATATTTTGGACTTGTGCTGATTGAGTTCCTCATCAGATCTGTTGTTGTCATTTTTATCATAGGTGCGATTCTTTTAAGACTTACATAGTCCAAAAATTTACTTCAGTGTCATCTGTGTGAACTGGTAATTTAGAGGTAAAAGTTGGATTCACACATTTCACTTAAAAGTTATGATTTATTCGTTTCTTATCTGTATAATAAATTGCAATATTTTTTTCATTTCAACTTTTTCCACTTTCTTATTTTAGAAACAAACCACATAGTTAAATGTTTAGTTTCAGTTATCTGTTTTTAAAGGGAATATTTTGTTTCATAACATCTGTTTCTTCACACTATCATTATTAGTTTATGGTAGTAATATTAATACTTTACGCAAAAGGGTTAAGGACGAATTGATTATATGGCTCTAAATTATTTGTTTTTATTGGGCCTATTCTTCAGGCAGATATAGCTTCAAATAAATAAATTTCAAATTTGAAACCCTGAGATTTGTCATAATGCATGTGTCATCACCAAATGTTTAAAGTTTATTACATCTGAACCATCAGCAAGGCTTGTTTTATTCATCTGTAAAAACTGTAACCTTATTATACTAAAATATGGCTCTGTTGAATAGAGAAACAAGAGTTTTACATCAAGATTTCCAACTTTCTACAAGTTTTAAATCTAATTACAGTTAGATTTCTTTCGTGTACGAACGTGAGAGGTTCAAACCTTGTTTATCTCGAAATGACTGTACATAATGTTTTATTTTCAGGACGCTTTAAAACGAACAAAGGGGCATAAAAAAAGAATTACCTTGAATATATCATTTGATGGAATGAAAATACATGAAGAAAGGTCAGAGGTGAGGCTTTTTGTTTTCAACAAATTCTTGTCATTCAGACTGATGTCAGAAGACGTGTCATCAAGTTTTGTATATTTACACTCAACATCTTATAAACGTATATCAGTATAAATATTAGCATCATCAACTGCAAAAGGCTTATTCTTTTTGTCATTCTGTGCTTTTACTTTCCTTTTTTCTGGTGGCCCAACGTGGCCAGGTGGTTAAGGCACTTGACTCATAGTCCGAAGGTTGCAGGTTTGAATCCCCTTCACACCAAACATGCTCGCCATTTCAGCCATGGGGGCAGTATAATGCGACAGTCAATCCCACTATTTGTTGATAAAAGAGTAGCCCAAGAGTTGGCAGTGGGTGGTGATGACTAGCTGCCTTCCCTCCAGTCTTACACTGCTAAATTAGGGATGGCTAGTGCAGATAGCCCTCAAGTAACTTTGTGCAAAATTCAAAACAAACAGCATCAAACTTGCTTTTGGTAATTCTGAGCAATATATATCATCATGTGTCAATAAAACCATTACCTGATTGTTTTTAGCCCAACATTGGTGTTTTTGTTGAATGCTCAATACTCGTGTTGAATTGTTAAAAACGTTTGTTTTTTTATATCTTTGGTGATATAACAGCAAAATAGTTTAATTTGGAATAAAAAAATAACAGATATTAGAGACATTATTTAATCTCACAACTGTCTGCCTTCGTGAAAATCGTGATCTGTTGAAACATTTGAAATTGAGCCCTTTCACTGAAAGAATCATTAAGTGTTCTCTGTGCTCTGTAGTCTGACATCTTTGCAAGTTGTGAATTCAATTATCAAACTTTTTGATCAACATTTTAAAATGTGAAAGTTTCATAAATATTTCCTTTCTCACAAGAACATTTTGAAAATTTCACACTCCAAAAAATAATAGAAAACCAAAGTAAAATCCTAAGTTGAAACTAGACACTAGTTAAGTATTTATATAGCTGGTTCTACGTTATATGTAGTTTTACACATCTTAATGTTTATTAAGATAATAATGAGCAGAATACTTACTTAGTTTATAAGCTTAAAATGTGTTCAGTATGGTTTTTAATTTTTCTATTAACAATAATGACCTTATGATCTATTGAAGTGGATGCTGGCTTCAACAGGGTTCAAACTAATGTTTTGGTTGAAGTTTCTCTCATAAGGTTAGATCTTTCATGGGATTTTTTTATGCTCCTTTGTAAATCCCAAATGATATTGTTTGTTTTTTAATTCAGCAACTGATGTATCATCACCTTGTCCATGAAATTTCCTTCATCTCTCAAGATCCGGTGGACAACAGATCTTTTGGTTACATTTTTGGTTCACCAGACAGAGGTCATCAGTTTGTTGCTATAAAAACTGAAAAACCGGTGCGTATCAGTCACAAACTGGTTGTTTATAGATTCTTTGTATGTGTACGTAATGTGAATACAGAGACAGAAGTGTGTGATAGTACTTACTTGTGGAATGGATTAAAATAATTGCTTAAGTTCTAAAAACTTAGAATATAAGCCATAAAAAATGTAACTATAATTGTTAACTATCAAAATTGTTAGTTTAATTTTTTTAGTTCAAGATTCAAAGTTTGTTTTAAAACAGTGAAGGTGGTAAGATGGTAAGAGCATCGGTAAACTGGTAAGATGGTTAGCACCTCTGAACTGTTAAGGGGATAAGTGTATCTTCAAAGTATTTATTAAATTTACATTAAGTTGTAAGTATGACTCCTAGTGCACTTCTAACTTTAAATAAACTAAAAATGCTGTTTCTAAGTACATAATAATTAAATTATTAAGTTGTTAAATTTTATAATTTAATAATTATTAAATTATTAAATTATTATAAGTTTAACTTATAATAGTTTCTAGCTGGATTTTTCTAAGCAAATGGTTTATGTAGGCTTCAGAGGTTACACTCGTACTAAGAGACTTGTTTCAAACTGTTCTTGAGAAGAAAAAGAAAGAATCTACTCAGGCTGACAAGGATGATTTGAAGAGAGCTGTTGACAAATCAGAATCTGACATTGTGATATCCACTGGTGGAATTGTCACATCAGAAGCCATAGTAACAGACTTACCTAATACAGAAAGTGAATCAAACAATAAACCTCAAAAAGTATGAAAACAATTATTTATTTAAAAGATAGTTTTTGGATCTATCTGGCATCAAGAACTATCAACTAACTTTCATTAACAGTTTAAATGTGTGTTGTTTTAACAAACTTATCTTATGTGTACACTTTACAGATGATACTGTTATTTATAACACCATCCCATAAACCACATTAGTGATATTGTCAATGGTTCTAGAAACTCCCAAACTAGCAAGTGTTTGATTTTATATTATGTGAGTAATATATCAGGTGATATTCCCATTAACATATGACTGTAAGAATAACTTTTGATCTTTTTAGTTGTAACGTAATGGTGGACTGTGAACATCACAAGCTTTCATGTTTAACATGTATGGTGGACTGTGAACATCACAAGCTTTCATGTTTAACATATAACAGTGGACTGTAAACATCACAAGCTTTCATGTTTAACATGTACGGTGGGCTGTGAACATCACAAGCTTTAATGTTTAACATGTATGGTGGGCTGTGAACATCACAAGCTTTAATGTGTTACATATAACAGTGGACTGTAAACATCACAAGCTTTCATGTTTAACATGTATGGTGGACTGTAAACATCACAAGCTTTCATGTTTAACATGTACGGTGGGCTGTGAACATCACAAGCTTTAATGTTTAACATGTATGGTGGGCTGTGAACATCACAAGCTTTAATGTGTTACATATAACAGTGGACTGTAAACATCACAAGCTTTCATGTTTAACATGTACGGTGGGCTGTGAACATCACAAGCTTTAATGTTTAACATGTATGGTGGGCTGTGAACATCACAAGCTTTAATGTGTTACATATAACAGTGGGCTGTGAACATCACAAGCTTTAATGTGTAACATATAACAGTGGGCTGTGAATATCACAAGATTTAATGCATGTAACATGTATCATGGACTGAATATCACAAGCTTTAATGTGTGTAACATGTATCATGGACTGTGAACATCACAAGCTCTAATGTGTGTAACATGTATCATGGACTGTGAGCTCCACAAGTCTTAATGTGTGCAACATCTGTCATGGACTGTGAGCTCCACAAGTCTTAATGTGTGTAACATGTATCATGGACTGTGTACATCACAAGCTCTAATGTGTGTAACATGTATCATGGACTGTGAGCTCCACAAGTCTTAATGTGTGCAACATCTGTCATGGACTGTGAGCTCCACAAGTCTTAATGTGTGTAACATGTATCATGGACTGTGTACATCACTAGCCACTCTGTTTGTCAGTAAAAAGACCAGATTGAGAAAAGTTGCATTTTTCGTCCAACTAATTAAAATGTTCGCTTAAGGCAACTCATTAAAAATCAACTGAAATTTTGCCAAATAATTGTACCTGTATGTTTTTTGAAATAATAACACTTCAGAAATAAATGTTTTAATTGAGCTATGGAAAGTATTACATAAACTCTGTCTTTTCCTTTTATTGTCGGTTTACTTGTGCTTTAACAGTATTCTTTGAAGAGTTCAGAATTAAAACAGCCAGTAGTTGTTTAGAACTTTAGTTAGGGTTTTAAATGATTAAAATATCAAACTCATTGTTTTTTAATCAACTATCAACAGCAAGAAGAAAACCCACCCCAAACGTTTGACCAGCCACCTTCTTCGAAGCAAGAAGTCATCAGTCAGTTGAAAGAAAACTCAGTGATGTTTGACAGTGGAGGTTTGACTGAAAAAGAGGGTGCTGATTTTACTAATTTCGTACGAGTTGATTCTTCAACTCAACAGCTAGGGAAGTCTCCTAATGGAATGGAGAAAATTAGTCATGCTACATCGGATCAAAATTTAACTTCTTCTAGACAATCTCGGTCCATATTCTACACTCTAACTGAGCTAGATCCTCTTTACAGAGATCAGTCGGGTCATGATAAGGTAGCCTCAGCTGCTAATCACGTGGACATGCTAGAAACAGCACAGAAAGACAGAGCAAAGAAGGAGAGTAGAATAGAAACTGTTTCTCCTCTTGAAGTGAGTAAACCAAGTAATGGTAAAAAGTCTTCCAAGTCTCTTTGTGTTAATATGTTTGTTCCATCATCACCATCCATGTTATCCCATTCTTCAGAATCCAGTAAAGAGTCATCGTCATCACTGTCTTGGGTACAGTTTGTAGATGAACCCACGTGTCACATGAAAGTTGTAGGTCAGGTCTCTAGTTATTCTTACCCTTCGGCATCATGCAAGTCTAATGCTATGTCATTTTCTAGTAACCAAATTCATGATGTAGGTGAAAGAAGTGAAACAAAGCATCAGGTGGAAAGTAGTTTGTCTTTAGAAAGACAAATTTCTTCTTCATCCTCACCGTGTATTGACAAATCAGACATTTTTGCAAATCACTATATTTTGAAAAAATCAGAGTTTTTTAGACATACTGATAGTATGAGTGATCTGGTTGTTCTTCCAGAATGTGATGTGAGTGAAGAATCAACTGATTATCCACTTTCTTTACACATTAATGAACCAACAACTACTAAAAATGTTCTGATTTCTGACATTACAAACACATCATCTAAACACATTACAGATAAATCTGGAATTTCAGTAAATGCAGATAATTCATTTCTTCCTCTAGTTCTAGATGAACTTGAAATTTCTTCAATCTCCAAAACTACAAATTTATCAACAACCTCGCATCTTCCAGCTTTTACAATGAAACCTACATTTCTTGAACAAGTATCCCATCCACTGCTTGCAGATGATCACGTCCTTGGAGAAATGTCAACAGTGAAACATAAAAAAACAAGTTTAATTTTGGATAATCAACCAGTGGAAATACTTAGAACAACAGCTCCAGTTGCTGTAGATAGGGATAGGACAACAGTTCCAGTAGCTGTAGATAGGGATAGAACGACAGTTCCAGTAGCTGTAGACAGGGATAGAACGACAGTTCCAGTAGCTGTAGACAGGGATAGAACGACAGTTCCAGTAGCTGTAGACAGGGATAGAACGACAGTTCCAGTAGCTGTAGACAGGGATAGAACGACAGTTCCAGTAGCTGTAGACAGGGATAGAACGACAGTTCCAGTAGCTGTAGACAGGGATAGAACGACAGTTCCAGTAGCTGTAGACAGGGATAGAACGACAGTTCCAGTAGCTGTAGACAGGGATAGAACGACAGTTCCAGTAGCTGTAGACAGGGATAGAACAACAGTTCCAGTGGCTGTAGACAGGGATAGAACAACAGTTCCAGTGGCTGTCGACAGGGATAGAACAGTTCCAGTGGCTGTCGACAGGGATAGAACAACAGTTCCAGTGGCTGTAGACAGGGATAGAACAACAGTTCCAGTGGCTGTTGACAGGGATAGAACAACAGTTCCAGTGGCTGTAGACAGGGATAGAACAACAGTTCCAGTGGCTGTAGACAGGGATAGAACAACAGTTCCAGTGGCTGTAGACAGGGATAGAACAACAGTTCCAGTGGCTGTAGACAGGGATAGAACAACAGTTCCAGTGGCTGTAGACAGGGATAGAACAACAGTTCCAGTGGCTGTAGACAGGGATAGAACAACAGTTCCAGTGGCTGTAGACAGGGATAGAACAACAGTTCCAGTGGCTGTAGACAGGGATAGAACAACAGTTCCAGTGGCTGTCGACAGGGATAGAACAACAGTTCCAGTGGCTGTCGACAGGGATAGAACAACAGTTCCAGTGGCTGTCGACAGGGATAGAACAACAGTTCCAGTGGCTGTAGACAGGGATAGAACAACAGTTCCAGTGGCTGCAGACAGGGATAGAACAACAGTTCCAGTGGCTGCAGACAGGGATAGAACAACAGTTCCAGTGGCTGCAGACAGTGATAGAACAACAGTTCCAGTGGCTGCAGACAGGGATAGAACAACAGTTCCAGTGGCTGCAGACAGGGATAGAACAACAGTTCCAGTGGCTGCAGACAGGGATAGAACAACAGTTCCAGTGGCTGTAGACAGGGATAGAACAACAGTTTTAACAGATGTAAATAGAGAGACCACAACAATTCCAGTGGTTCTAAATAGGAATAGAACAATAGTTCCAGTAGTTCCAGATAGAACAATAGTTCCAATATCTGTATACAAAGATAGCACATCAGTTTTAATGGTTTCAGATAAAGATATTGCAACAGTTCCAATAGTTCCACAAAGAAGTTGGACAACAGTTTCAGATAGAGATAGAAGAACAGTTCCCTCAGTTTCAAATGGAAAAAGTAGAACAGTTTGCTTAGCTCTTGATAGAGATTGGACAACAGTTCCACCACTAATTCCAAACAGAGATAGGACAACAGTTACATTAGTTTCAGGTGAAGAAATAGTTCCAGTAGTTAAAGATAGCACTATAGTTTCTTTAGCTCCAGATAGAGAAATCATTAAAGTTCCTATAGTTTTGGATAAGACAAATTCCACATTTTATGACAGAAAATCAAGTGCATTGGTTCCAAATAGAACATCACTTCCTTTAGTTCCTGAGAGGACATCAGTCCCAGTAATCCCAGAAAGGATATCTGTTCCAGCATTTTCACAAAGACTTGCAGCTGTTGGGGATTCTGATAAAACATCACTATCTTCAGAGGAACAAAATCTTCCAGAAGTTTCTTTTCAAAATAAAAATTTGAAAAGTAAAGGATTAGAACCCAATTCCATCAGTGACTCAGAAATGTCAAAAGAAACATTTGCTTTTGACTTAGAACTTAATGCTTCTCAATTTGAAGATGGTAAATATCCTAATGTAACAACAACAACCCCACCGCCTTTACCCCCCAGGCCTCAGCCTCTAAATAAATCTTCTAGTCTAAGTGCCATAAATGGAGCAGAGTCTTCTGGCAAGATGACGAACGTGGTGAATCTATCTGAAGCTAATACTCCTAATTTGCACCATAGTTCTGATTTTAAAAATGTGTGTGAAAATGCTCCAGGTATCAAACCTCATTATGCAAGAACTAATAGCTCTCTGTCACCCTTTGAAGGCCACATGGACTCTTTGTCGTCCTTTGTGAACATCGGTAGTTCATCAGGAGTTGAAGTTGACAAACGTTTTTCATCTGCGTCGGACCCTTTACACCGTTCATCACTTTGTTTGGCAACCAATCCTTCTTCTTACTCGTTTGAAAGTGATAAAAAGCTATATTATTCCAATGATGTAAATGAGTCGTTGGTCTTAGATACTCCAAACATCTTTGAAAGAAGAACCAATCCTTTTGATGATGACTTCTTCATAGAGACTGCTACAAAAGAAACAAGTTGTTCATTACCAGCTACTACAAAGTGGAATAGTAAAAGGATGGAATTGTAAAAGCAAGTCTGTTAACTTTGTTACATGGATTCAGTTGGACATGTTGTAAGAAACAAGATGCTACATGGATTCAGTTGGACATGTTGTAAGAAACAAGATGCTACATGGATTCAGTTAGACATGGTGTAAGAAACAAGACTGCTTCCTTACTTCCACCATAACTTCTCCTTATTCTCTACCACAGCCTTAAAGGAAAAATAAACAAACCAGAGTGAACCAGATTCATGAGACTTGTATAAATTGATAATAATATTAAAATCTGTGTGTTTAGTGCTTATGTGGATGTTCTTTCTTGTGCTGATAACCTTTGTTTGTTTTACTACATTTGAAGCCCTTTTGTTTAAAGTTACATCCATGTTACAAGTTTCTTTCATGTTTCCTTCTGTTCAATTCCATTTCACTTTACTAGTGCTTTTATTAGGTTTTATAAAGAGAGCTGTGTTACCACATGGCTATGTTATTATATCACTGAGATGTTGAGTACTTTATATTAAAGTGATAAAGGGTTCTCGTAGTGCCACCACATTCAGTTATGCTCTATTTGATGACTATGAACATTTTAAATAGCTCTTCAGAGCAGTTTCCACTGCAGAATGCTTGATTATGAAAGTTTCATGTCCAAAGCACATCCCTCTTTCCAGCTTGCTTTCCATAAGCCATTTAAGGTATGAAAATGACATTTCCCAGTCCCTGTTTAGTAGTTTGATCATTGCCTGGGTACTGGATCCAGTAACTGAACCACTTTGTCTTTATGAGAAATAGCATGGATACCTATTTTATCTCTAGCTGATTTGATGCATTTAAACAAATATGTCATGGACGTAACTTGTGTAAACATGGATTTTTTCATTAATTAATGGAGCATGTGGACAGCTTCTGTCATTTTTCTGCTTGTGAATTCTCACATGTTATACTTCGTTTGCTAGTGTTCATGATCAGGCCTCTTTCTGGATGGTTTTCATGCCTCAAGTTGTTCCTTATCCATTTGTTTTCCAGTGGAATTTAGACAAGGGATATCCTCATCTTGGAAATTCTCAATTCTAGATCTGAAAAGGTTTGTGATTTGGGGGTGTAAATATCTTTTATTGAAAAGAAATCAGTTTCAGTTGCATCTTAGAAAACTAAACAATGTAAAAATGTAGTTCTTATAAATGCTGTCCACTTCAACGTTATATCAGTTGTCATTTGACTTGCTAATTTAGATACACAAATTCGTTTTAATATAATGTACTCAATCTTCTGTATAACTGCCTAGTGTACTGTGTGTAGCTAATGTGTTGATAAATTGCTACAGTAAAGAGCTATGAATGATCTAGTTATTAAGTAACATATTAAGCCACAAATTAAACTGTTTTGGAGAAGAAATCTCTAGTTTTAACCTATAGTTGTTTCATTTGGGTGTATGAAAGAATTAATGTTGACAACTTTCAGCCACTTTAAGCTGTTTAAATTTCTAACTTGTTAATTTAATACTCATTTTTTCAAATGTAATTTAATTTGAATCTTTACAAATGTTTTTGAATGTTTTATAGCCATTACTTTATGTTAGCTTTTAAACAAAATGTAAAAATGAACTGTGGGTGAGGTTTGTCTCAAAAGGTACAAAAATTGTGAATTTAAAACATTCGTAAGTAATATGATAAAACATGTTTTCCTTTTGTTATGAGCACATCATTTTATAGTGTGGATCAGATGTTGCTTAATGGTGTATTATTATTAATGCATGTGTACATTTATTTATTTATTTAGGATAAAGCAGTAGAGTGAAATGAGAAGGAAAGTATTCCTACCAATCTCCACTTAATGGTTCAGTGGAGTTTGGATGTTTAAGTTGCCAGTGCAACTTTACAAGGAAATTAGGGGCACAGAATTATTCTCCAAGGAAAAAACCTTTGCTTGATTAGAGACACACTCAATCTTGGTAAGAAAACCTTTGCTTGATTAGGGACACACTCAATCTTGGTAAGAAAACCTTTGTTTGATTAGGAAAACTTAATCTTGGCAAGAAAACCTTTGTTTGATTAGGGACACACTCAATCTTGGTAAGAAAACCTTTGCTTGATTAGGAAAACTTAATCTTGGTAAGAAGACCTTTGTTTCGTTAGGGACACAATCTTAGTAATGAAACATTTGTTTGATTGGGGACACACTCAATCTTGGTAAGAAAATCTTTGCTTGATTAGGGACACAATCTTAGTAATGAAACATTTGTTTGATTAGGAACACAGTCAATCTTGGTAAGAAAACCTTTGCTTAATGAGGGACACACTCAATCTTGGTAAGAAAACCTTTGCTTGATTAGGAAAACTTAATCTTGGTAAGAAGACCTTTGTTTCGTTAAGGACACAATCTTAGTAATGAAACATTTGTTTGATTGGGGACACACTCAATCTTGGTAAGAAAATCTTTGCTTGATTAGGGACACAATCTTAGTAATGAAACATTTGTTTGATTAGGAACACAGTCAATCTTGGTAAGAAAACCTTTGCTTAATGAGGGACACACTCAATCTTGGTAAGAAAACCTTTGCTTAATGAGGGACACACTCAATCTTGGTAAGAAAACCTTTGTTTGATTAGGCATACAAAGTCAGTCTCCAAGAATACTTTTTGTTTAAGTGAGTTGTGATATTGTATCATGTATTCAATATGTTGGCCATTGTACATTTAATTGTTGTTGAACCTGTGAATTTTTAAATAATTTGAGAGCTTTGGTGTTATGCAGTGCTTTTTTACTGTAGTTGTAATTATTTTAAAGTGACACAAAATTTCTATGTATAGTACTTGTAAAGAGCAAGGCTCTTGTGTCTTGGAAGTGGTACAAACCTGAACCTAATGGTGACCTGGCCTAAGATTCACTTTCTTTTTTAATCTCAATGTAGCTTCTGAAAAAAATTCTACAAATTTATAGTTTTTATCCATACATCAAGAAGAAGAATGTATGTAATAAAGAAGAAAAAAAATTATTTATTTTTTCCATGTAATCATTCATCATTCCTAAGTAGTGCATATCCATTTGTAGTTTTGTTATTTTTTGAAACTTTAAGTATTTTGAGATTTATTTTAGTTGCAGAATGTAACACCTTACTTGCCTGTCAGTGCTACAAGATGTGTTGTGCGTGTTGTAACACAATACGTATCTGCTTGTGCTACAAGGTGCAATGTACACAGTGTGACACTTTGTGTCTGATAGGACTATAAGGTACAGTTAACACATTGTGATGTTAAATGTTTTATATTATCGCAAGGAGTCCCTCGGTTAGACAGCAATAAGTCTTCAGATTTACACTGCTAAAATTGGGGGGTTGATTCTCTTCAGTGGGCACAGCAGACAGCCTGATGTGGCTTTGCTATAAGAAATAAACACATCCAGTATTTCAGGAGGCAGTGGGTACCTTGCTACAAATGCCTTTTTGTGCCTTAAGAGACTGTTTGTTTGTTTGGTTTTCAAATTGCTATATTTCACTTGGGGGTTACTGTACTTGTGATAGGATGTGTTTATTGTTTTCCAATATATCAGTTCTTGTCAATGGTATGTGCTATACACTTTCTACAGTGCATCACTTACTGTCATTTGCTATCACTGATACAGGGTTATGTTTAGTGTTTCTGCCATACTTAACTGTCAGTTCCATTCCATCTTGTTACTGACTCTCATAGCTTCAAAATGTTTCCAATACGTCTTATTCTTCATAGTTAATAGTTATGTTACTGCTACAGAATGTTCTTAAAGTTTTCTGTTTTACTGACTGGCTGTCAGTTATGTTGTCACTTCAGAATGTTCTCTGTGTTTCCTTTTTACTGACTCTCAGTTATGTTACTACTACAGGTTGTAACACATATTTTGTTCTCTGGAAACTAACTACTAATATATGTTCCAAAATCATTAAAAACTTTCCAAGCTGTGTAGAGTTGAATTTTGTCTGTTTTTAGGCTTGAGCAGAAAATATAAATTAAACTTTCCCTTATTTTTTTGCAACAGGAATTTTCTACTTTTTTACATTATTGTGCCTACCTGAAATACTCAGAAAGGATTTTACAGAAAGGCTTTGGATAATATATGGTTTAGATTCTAATTATTAAAGTATAATTCTAGGAAATAAATAGATTGTTATTCAGAAAATGATTGAAAATTTATGGTGGTTTGAAGGTTTGCTACTTCGTCTCAAGAGTAGCTACATTAGTTTTCAATAAAGTGTTTCATTCACAGTGTAAAGTTTTGTTTTTTTTAATGTAGATTTGATATACAACCTCAAGTTTGAATCTTTCTTTTCCTGTTCTGGCTTTTGATGTAATTGTGTATCGATAGGATCTTTTAAGCTTTTGTTTGTATCTTATCGCAGAATAAAGGATAAAATGAAAATTTACATCCTTTAACATAAGTTTTTCTTGTTTAGTGCTGCCCTCTGTATGCACATTTTTGATACTCCCACCTACCTAACATGCTTGACTTGACACTGCTACTCTGTAGCATGTAAATAAACATGCACTGATATGAGTGTGACACACCCTCCTTGCTCAGCTGGCTCCCTCTATACTGCAGAACCTAATCAACAATTCTCAGTTTGGCACTGTAGAATGAAAACATGTTTGATTTAGAATTTTGGATTTTCAACTTATCAAACAACTTCATTGTTTTTTTGTTTTATTTTACAGTTAATTTCAAGTTACTGTAATTGGTTAGTTTTGTTTTCACTTTCAACTGAACTACGAATTTCAAATTTCAACACATCTCTTCTGTTGTACCTCAACCTACAGTTCCTCGGGCTTGTCTTCCCTGGCCATTTACCTTCAAACTTGACTTTTGTTGTTGAAATATCGTGGGTAGGGACATGCTGTTAACTATAATGGACCTACCAATGTCTTATTTACTGGTCCTAAGTGTGGTCTTATTTTCACATGAAATGGTTTTTCCTGATTCTTTAAAGTCCAGGATGTCTCACCTTTCCCAACCTTCACCCACTCCCATTCCTGTTTCTTACCCTTCTCCTTTTTCCATGTCTTAGTGGCTAACTGTTAAATTTTTGATGCCAGACTACCTGCCACCAATGGTACCAGTAACTATTCTATAAATTCTGGCAAGGTCAAAGCACATTTATATAAGTCTGCACACTTTGGGAACAATTTGGATACTTGGATTCTTCATGTGTTGTCAGATGGTTTCTATACCCTCCTTCATCTCAGGGTCCTATTTGTTGCTATCTTCTCTCTAAAGTGGTTCACACTTTTCCTCTCAAGATCAATATAAAACTTGTCAGTCATCTTTCTTCAGGGTTTTAT
Source organism: Carcinoscorpius rotundicauda (assembly GCA_011833715.1). Classification (NCBI taxonomy): domain Eukaryota; kingdom Metazoa; phylum Arthropoda; class Merostomata; order Xiphosura; family Limulidae; genus Carcinoscorpius; species Carcinoscorpius rotundicauda. Next base: position 145,688,732 of record CM022393.1, read on the forward strand.
TCCAGGTTGTTCATAGTTCTCAAAAGGACCAGGGACTGGCATCCTGTTGTATATCTTTAACATCTCGACTGTTTTTTTGAAACTTCCTTGTTTCACCATAGAGTCCTTCCTCACATTTTAGTGAGGATTTACTCTGGGTCTTTAGAGTAAATGCCCACTGTAGGTTCTCTTATTCACATCTGCATTTCCCCAACATCCAAATGTTATCTTTCTTTTATTAAGAAAGGTCATGTTTATCTATTCCATGCTTTGCTGTGTGGTCTAGCATCTGCACCTTATGTTTTTTTATCAGTTGTTCCAGGTCTTCATTTGAATTATTCATTCTCAGTCTACATTTATAATATATAGTGAGTTGGCTGCTGTTACTTCTATCCCATCAAACATCTCAACTCCTGTCTTGAGCCCATCCCACTTCATTTCAGTTGTGATCCAAAAGCTCTTAGGACTCAATCCTATCTACACACATGGTCCTTTCTCTTTTGGGGACTTGGACTTTCATGGCCCCTTATTATGGTTCTCCTTTCCTCACTACACATCATTTTAGGCTGTTGAATCAACAGGTACAACACCAAGACAGGTAGAAGCCCTTGTCCTACCTCAGACCGGAAGATAAATTCCCAGTGCTACCTACAAGTGACTTGGTGTTGGTTGTGTACGGGGTCTGTGTCCTCACTGCAGTGACAAAATGGAAGTAATTTTCCTTTTTACTTCTTTATGTTGAGGTGAAAACAGTAGGGATCCTGTTCCTACTGTAGATCAGATAATTAATACCCTTTGCCATCAGTTGTTTCAGTGGAGTTGGCCCACCAGTTATGGTCTGATGCACCCCAGACCACTTTACATCATTTGGCATGCCAATCAAAAATTGTACATACTCATTTCTGCTTGATTTAGTGACGTGTATTTTCACAATGTCTATCAAGAGGCATCATTTTCCTTGAATGTTTTTTGCTTTATCTTCAAGAGAAGATTGGATTATACAGTGTAAAGCTGTCCAAGGAAGATGTGTCACAATCCTGTTGGTGAAGGATTCTCCTTTATTTGCATGCTATAGCACAACTGCATCTGTATCACACTCATTATGTGGGGTAGACTAGAGTATCAAGGCTAGTGAGAAGCCAAAATGTGTGCATATAGAGGGCAGCACTAAATGAGAAAAGCTATTATGCGACTAGAGGCAAATATCTATCAGAAATACATTTTCAATTTAGGAAAAAATACAACATATGAATCAACACATTGCTGTTGAGAAAACTGATATGTTAAATGAAGTATTCAATGTTATTTACATCTAAGTAAATTTAAGAAGGTGAGAGATTTTTGCTTGTTGTTTTGAGTTTACCTTCAATAAATGCACATTTTAGAAGAAAATATCTTAATGAACTCAGAAGATGTTACTTGCCTTTTTGTGTTTATGAGTTAGATCTTTTTATGTAGGCTATGATTTTGCACAAAATCATTGCTCTTGGTAGTGTTTTATGTTGTTTGCAAGAAACTGTTCACATTTATGCTGTTGCAGATGAATATTTGAGTGACTGACTTCAAGAGAAATAATTAGTTCTGCAGAATCCTGTATAAAGGATGAATTGTTGGTTCTTTACTTTGAAAATTACTGATTGTTGTCACTGAAATTATGCTTTAAATAGTTTATTTCTGAATAAAATATGATTATAATATCTGGCTTTATAGTGTTGTCATTACCAGATGCTCTAAAGAAAGATTAAAATAGCATCTGGTCATACTCTGTTCCCTCCCCCAAAGATCAAATACATTAAAATAGCATCTGGTCATACTCTGTTCCCCTCCCTCCAAGATCAAATATATTAAAATTGCATATCATCAAACTCTGTTTCTTCCCAGAACAAATAAAAATTAATATATTTTTCCCCCTAGAATAAAAAAGATTGAAATGAAACTTATCAAACTATATCTTCCCAGAATTAAATAATAATTAAAGTAACATCTAGTCAAATTTTGTATTTCCCCAGAACAAATTATCATTCAAATAACATAAAACTCTGTCTGCCCAGAACAAATTATCATTCAAATAACATAGAACTCTCTGTCTGCCCAGAACAAATTATCATTCAAATAACATAGAACTCTGTCTGCCCAGAACAAAGATTTAAGTAATGCCATATATACTGTAATATCTCATCTTTAATCTATTAAACTAGATTAAGATAAAAAAACACAACTTGTGAAAACCTGAGTAAAATAAAAATATGGAAAACATTATAAAATAGTTAATGTTGTGTTATTTAAATTGTTACCTAAAAACGCGATTCATATACTAAAGTGTACGTGAAAATTGATAACGTATATAGCGCCTTATTCATTACTATGTCTGTTGTATTTTGACTGGTAAGAACGTATTGAATCCATGAGGGGTTTTTTTTCGACCCAGGATCAGTTTCAAGTAGCATCATTTCTACTGGAATGTCAGAAACAAGATGTGATGAATAAATTGAGTACATTCAAGGAAATGGAAACATAATTCAACATGTTTTTTTATATACCAGTATAACAACATTAACTCTGATTGAAATGGACAGCAGTGTCCAAGAAATTATACCTTTTAAAATATTTTAAATGTGTCCATAAAAGCTTGGTTGAAAATTTAAATGTAATAATCAGTTAACTTCCTCTCGCTGAATAATTTATTATACAAACTTAGTTATAACTGTCCACTTTGCATCTCGAAACATGTGACAGTAAGAACTGAAATCAGTTTGTCAACATTAACGGTCTGTTGGCCATTAAAACTCTTCTGTTTCCAGACATACTTCATGCATGTGTGGTGATATTTCATGTGCATCTTGGTCAAGGATCTTTCTGTGTTTGTGCACGTTCACTGTTTTTATCACAATATTCGTTATGGGAACTACTTTTTTTTGCGTGCATTCAAGGGTTTCATTAGTCGGATAAAAAGCGGTGTTATTGTCCCACGACTGGTTTCTGTACTCCGGTTTGTAACTTTTGTTTGGATAAATAAAGTATGACAGTGATTCTCTCATGTGATTTTCAAATTAATGAACAAAAGGATATAGAAAGAACAAGGGTCGTTATTGATAACGAACGCCTTTAAGCATTCTCTTTAGTATGTTTAAATGTGGGCTTACCGTACGTCCCGGTTTAAGGGGTCTGTCCGGATGCCCCGTGCGGTTTACTAATTTGTCCCGATTGACACTGAACTGTCTCGGAACGTCCCGACTTTTGATGAAAAGGCACAATTCCCAAAAGGTTAAAATCTGCATAGAGTCCTGACTTGGTGTTGCCAAAAAATAATGTTTAAGTTTTTATTTTATTAGTTAATGGACAGAGGGAGCCACAGTACTGTAACATGCAAATTTTTAAAGGTATTGCATCTGAAGAAATTCACAGAGAGCTGATACGGTACCTGTACAAGTATGATGATTCAGCAGTGGGCTGCTATTGGTCAGCTGCACAAGCAAAGCTTTCTTTGAGCAAGTTTTTGTGTTTTGCGATTGTTTTTATTTTATTAGTTAATGGACAGAGGGAGCCACAGTACTGTAACATGCAAATTTTTAAAGGTATTGCATCTGAAAAAATTCACAGAATTTGTTATATTAGTCATACGGTACATGATGAATTATTTTCGTTCTTTTATTATAGAAATTATTCCTAGTCATAATGTCCGAAGCTGGTAAAAGAAGGTTCACATTCAACAATGAATTGTAAAATGAATATCCATTCTTGAAAAAAAAATTGTGGCAAGGAGGACAGAGTGAAATGTTTGAAGTGTTCATCTGAGTTCTTTGTTTCACATGGTGGCCACTCAGACATAAGACTGTTTAAAAAGTGCTAAACATGCAGCTAGTCTTTCACAAGCTGCTCAAAGTTCAAGAGATGATGTGTTCTTAAAAAAATACTGTGCTTGAAGAGAATGACTTGTTAATTCCTGCCAAAGAAGCAGCCTTTGGTTATCACTGATATCCATAACATAAGCATTAAAACAGCTGATTGATTTTCAAAAACTGTTAGCAAAGTTATTTGAACCAAAGTTCAGTTCTGCCAGAACGAAGAATGAGGCTATTATTTTGAATGTAATTGTTCCTTTAACAGCAGAGGAATTGAAGAGAGACTCAATGGAGGTCCAGTTTGTTTCACTTACCAACAGATGCTTCAAACCGAAAAGATGCCAAAATTATATCCGTCATGGTGCGATATTTTTTTTTTGCCAGAGGAAGGAGTGAAAGTGAAACTTTTAGTCTCTCAGTCGGTTCCTGGAGTGACATCAGAAATTTTGACGAATTGCTTGGTGTCCACTTTTAAAAATCATTATGATTTATCAAAAAGTGTTGATTATTGTGATGACAACTGCAATACAAATTTTGGAGGTGTAAATAGGATGAAAAAAAAAACTGTTTATAGATTGAAGAAGGGACTTGGCAGAAATATTGTGGGTGTTGGTTGTGGTGCTCATTATTGTACGTAACTGTGTCCAGGCTACGGTTGACGTCCTTCCTGTTGAAGTGGAAAGCTTGGTGGTCAAAATTTACAAGTATTTCCATATTAACACTGTGCATATTATATACCTGAAAGAATATTGTGAGTTTGTAGAAATTGAGTACAAGAAGGCTCTCCAGTATAGAAATACACGATTTCTGTCTTTGTTATCAGATATTTAAATAATTCTCCAGATTTATGAAGGTCTGAGGTCATATTTTTGTTCACAAGAACAGTGCCCATTGTTGATAAAATATATCTATTGTTTGTTCATGGAGAACTAGGCTTGTTAAACAAAGTGATTTTAGCCATGGAGAAAACAAAAGCAACTGCAGATGAATAATATTATTAAATAAGTTGAAAACCAACTTGAAAGAAAGACGAGATAATAACTTTATTCCCCTTGGTGTAAAAAATAGTGTGTTAGAGGAAGAGGGAAGATACAAGGTAGACTTGATTAGGAATTTACCAGTTTTTATGATTGCTGCCTGACTTTCAACTGACCTGTGGAAAAACAGTTGGTGGTGGGGAATACTTTGTTTAGATAAAAAATAAGTTTTCGTGTGGGCTGACACAGAAGCAGCTGCTGAATAAAATAACGAAACGCTTGGAAATGTTGCAATCAGTGTTGATGAAGTTGTTCTTGTTAAATCATCAAAATGTGACGAGTGGAAAGATGGGTGAAGAGAAATAAATCGAACTTTTCAACCACTTCAAGGATCAAAGTGTTTCGGTACCTAATCTCGGACAAGTTATGGAGTACATTTTTTTGGTTACCAAACACTTTTGCCCCTGTTGAAAGAGTATTTTCAGTGATGAATAACATTTGGTCCCAAAAAAGAGGCCTAATGAATGAATCAACAGTAAAATGTCTGTTGTATTGTAAATTCAATATTGACTTGAATTGCAGTGAGTTTTTGAAAAATAAAAATAAATATTTTTTTTTAAAGAAAGTTCATTGAAGTGAAAAATATGAATGGCTATAAAGTCATCAGTTAAAAAATTAATGAAATGTTGATGTTACTTGTCTTAATGAATTTAAATTAGTGTTAGAGATATAAACTTATTTTTGGCAGCATTAAAGCTTAACAGGAGTTAGGTTACGAAAGCACTATAATAAAAATTGAAAACTGTCCTGGTTTGAGGCTTAGAAATTATGGTTAGCCTATTAAAATGTATCTATCACCTTGAGGCTCCATTACTCTCGTCATCGGTGTACAAATATAGGATGTACGTAACGTTATTTACCCTCGCCTACAGTGTAAAACTCAGATTATTTAAAACGGTTATTTTCTTTAGGCAACTCTTCATAGGCGAGTAAATGAAAGCAGCTTTTAAAATTTTCGGTATGTCAACAACAACAAAGCATTTCTTTCATTATAAGTAAATTAAAAAATCAAATTAAAGAACACGAAGTTTTTTTATTATAACACGAGTATGTATGTGATACGTAAATATAGTGATATTACATAGAAAATATTGGAAACATGTCTTCAGAGTAATGTGTAGAAACTGTTGAGTGTTTAAATTACAGTCTGTCAATAATTTGTGATTATATACACGGACACAATTTTTCAATAATTATTACTTGTTATATTTGTTAATATGTTTTATTTCATACATTAATAGGCGTGTATAACAATAGTGACGTGTTGCCAGAGACCAATCACAAGACATTAGGGACTGTTAACTTCGAAGGCTGAAACCAACAGTTAGATGATGGAGAGTACAGTTTCAGAAATAACAAAACGTATCAAGATACGAAATGCAGTAATTCGTAGACTGATTGCTTATTGTGTTGATTAATTTTTTCCAAAACAATGGTATCTATATTGTTGAATATCTTCATCAGGATGAGGGCAGAACGTGCCATTTTGGAAACCATATTTCCCATCTGTTACCGACCTTCCCCCCCCTTAAAAAATACTGCGCTCCAATTATATAATTGCAGTTGCAACAGCTTAGCTGCCTTTCAATGAAAGTTATCTGAATCTGAAAATTAGGGATGGCTTACGCAGATAACCTTCGAGTACTTTGGGGTAGAATACGGTAAATATAAAGATACATATTAATCCAGCAAAACTTTGTATTTTGATAGTTTTTTTTTAAACGGGTTGTCCCTAATAACCTCAGGATTTTCTCTTTGTCTAAACGCCCTCTAGTGTACAGCAGTTTACATTATAGGAATTATTATGATTTATTTAGGAAACGTTATATAAAATTCACCCATGATGAATTTATTTTCATTTAATCATTTTATTAGTGATTATATAAAATAAGGATGGTGAAGTAAAAAAACAAACAAACAACTCTGCCAGTACTTGAAAATTATTTCAAATAATATACTGCAGGATAAAGCTTAAACTTGTAGTATATAGCGAGATTGGTTTGAAAACAGGTGGAGTACGTCTTGTTTGTGACGTTTAGCCACGTGCGCGTGGTTCAGTGACGTGCTTGAACTCAGAAAATTAGACAATGGAGAAGTGCACTTGCCTAATAACACTACGGTAGAGTGCTGTAGAACCACTTGTGATAGAACGTACATAAGAGACTTATAGTAATGTAAGATAAAAAATATATATACACGGTCGACAAGTTCGCAGAACGAATATGTATCTTTACTTCCCAAGTCATAACTGACAGTCTAGTCTGAATGAATGAAGAGAGTGACAGTCATCCACCCCTTCATTCGTTAGTTCATCGGCATGTCTGCGGAGTTATAACACTGAAAATCAGGTTTCTGTATTCGTGGTGGGCGCAGCACAGCTACCCCACTATGTAGCTTTCTGTGGTTAAATACAAACAAAAAAACTGCCAAAGATAATACAAAGCTACGTTTATCAACTAAAATAGATTGAGAAAATGAGAGGTGTAACTCAACATTATCGTATTACCTTCACGGTACTGTAAGCCTGAGACTGTTGTACATGTCATTACATACGTGATTTATGTTGCTGGGAAAGGAACCAGCCAGCTGACAATGAAGGTGGTTAGGTTTAAGGTGGATGACCTTCGCTCAAGTAACACTGACACGTCATCTTGGTTGGGTGATTTTCACCCTACCTTTGTTCTGAGGCAGTGAGGTAACATTGTACTGTGGTGCTAACAACTAAGTTAGGCCAGAAGAATATCTTATCTTCATAGGATGAGTAGTTGTTGTTGTTGTTTTGAATTAAGCACAAAGCTACACAATGGGCTATCTGTGCTCTGCCCACCACGGTTATCGAAACCCGTATTTTAGCGTGTAAGTCCGCAGACATACCGCTGAGCCACTGGGGGGCCATAGGATGAGTAAGTGAGGGTCTTGAACGTTTGAAGTTTCGCATGATTAAGTGATATCGATTAGATTATTTCTACATCGGTTGCCCGGCATGGCTAGATTTTTAAAGCGTTCGACTCGTAATCTGAGGATCACGGGTTCGAATCCCCCTCTCACCAAACATGCTTGCCCTTTCAGCCATGGGGGCGCTATAATGTTACTATCAATCTCACTATTCGTTAGTAAACGAGTAGCCGCAATGTTGGCGGTTGGTAGCCACACAGTTGAATTAAGGACGGCTAGCGCAGATAACCCTCGAGGAGCTTCGCGAGACATTCAAAACAATAAGCATTAATTTGTGGCTTACATATAATGCTGAATTACAGACACTTGAGGCTTTGGGCATTACGGGGATTTTGCCTCTCCTTTCTTTACCTAAACAGAGTATACGATACTTGTAAATAAAATTATCGATAGAACTATTTTGTATTCTTACTCTAGTAGTTTAATTTAAAACATAATTAATTACAAAGTTTTAATGCCCTATTCCGTTGAACTAGTAAATATACTGAGAAAGCATTGTGGTCATTATTTTTGTTCCTGAGAAAATATTTCCCTGTTAAATTATACCTGCTTTAAAGCTAAGGAAATTTTCTCCTCTGTCAAAACATCAGGTAGGATTATTTTAATTTTACAGAATACAAAGGGTGACGACAGTATTTTGCTGATGACTCAATTCTTCAGCATTTATTAAAATAAAACAAAAAACTGTCTCAACTTTGGCTATATTTATTAGATAAAAGTTTGTCTCGACCAAGAATATTGTTATAAAAATATTGTTACCAAGCGTAACAAAAATAACAGTGACGTCATTTTGAAAAAAGTTAAAGATAAATCTTTGTTAGTTTTTCTATTTTACTAGTTATTTTACAGATTGCAGTAATCATTCTGAGTGTGTGACAGTCAGTGGTGGAAAAATGATGTTTGTTTGTTTTTGAATTTCGCACAAAGCTACTCGAGGGCTATCTATGCTAGTGGTCCCTAATTTAGCAGTGTGAGATCTAGTCAGCTAGTCATCACCACCCGCTACCAACTCTTGGGCGACTATTTTACCAACGAATAGTGTGATTGACTGTAACTTTATAACGCCCCCACGGCTGAAAGAGCGAGCATGTTTGGCGCGACGGGGATGCGAACCCGCGACTCTCAGATTACGTGTCGCACGCCTTAACACTCTTGACCATGCCAGGCCTCTGGAAAATTGAAATACAATTCTGAGACAAAAACGTATGAATTTATTTTACAAAACTCTTTTTCGTAACAACATTTCGGAAATTTCAAAACATAAAAATAATCGAAAACTAAATTGAATAATAAGAGTTTTCTAAAATTCAAAACTATCAACATGCTACTTAGTAATTCTGTTACAAGTTCCATGGAGTTTGATCAAGTATTTCCACTGAAAAATTAAAAAATAAATAAGTAATAGAATATCAATAATACCCCTCTATCCTGAAAGGATTTTAATATAATCAAAGTATTCTGTGTGAATTCAAGTAGAGAACCTCGAACTCGCAAATTATGAATTCTCAGATTGATTTTGGTTAACATTTTAAAAGGTATTTACTTAAAGCCCCCCAGTGGCTCAGCGGTATGTCTGCGGAGTTACACGCTAAAATCCGCGTTTCGATACCCGTGGTGGGCAGAGCACAGATAGCCCATTGTGTAGCTTTGTGCTTAATTCAAAACAACAACAATTTACTTAAAAATTACAGGGGCACTTGACGTTGAAAATAAAACTTCTTAGGCCTAACTTTACAAAAAAGATGGACGAAAGTACTGAGTACAAATTGTTTGCGAAAGGTGACATTTTAGAAGTTTTGTTTTTGATCATCACAAAGAAATGTTTACGGTTATACACCGCAGTTTTGTAAAATTTCAAATATTTATGATTTACAACTTATGGGAATAGTACAATGAATTTACATTCAATCTAATTTCCCATTAAAGTAACGCTAAAGGAACGTTATTGTTTCCTACACATTTCTTGGCAGAATGATAAGGACGACCATCTTTCCCAATACTTTTGAATTTATAAAGTTAACTAAATCAAACAAGAGATCGTCATATTTGTCTAATGGAATCAATAACATTTTAACTCCCTCTTCCAAAAAAAAAAAGTTAGCAGAAAACTGGCAAAATCTGGTTATGTGTAGACTTTTACATTTTTTTCGAGAAGTTTGAAATGTTCCCCGACTGGAAAGTGGTAAGTCTTCGGATTTGCAACGCTAAAATCAGCGGGTCGATTCCCCTCGGTAGCAGACAGCCCGATGTGGATTTGCTCTAAGAAAACACACACAGGTTTGAACTAACGAACACTCTGTAATTTTATCTATTTCTGTTCATTGTTTTTTTTTTGCTGTTTAACAATCATTTCCATAGAATATAAGTTTAACAAATTCGACGAGAGTGGTCTTTAAAGTTTGTTATAAAGTTGTTTGCTGTAGTGGTTCGTACTTGAGATCACTAAAATATTTATAGACCATAAAAAAACACCTTAAATAGTAAATATTCAGTTCAAACAACGCTTTAAAACTTTTACCATTGACTGCTAAGACTATAAACATTTTAAAAATATACAAGAACGAAAATCTGCTTAAAACAGTCAGTTTGTAATTATTATTATTTTCTTGCCAACCTAAAACGAAAACAGATTAATATATTGCACCTTGACCTTTTATGGAACACTAAATAAGGTACTGTTAAGGTCATGAAAGTATTGAAAAGTCTGTTTGTTTTTCTGTATTTACATAAAGTAGCAAACATTATAGTTCTACTTTAAATGACATTGTTCCACCTTAAAGTTATCTTTGTTACAGATATCTAGCGTTTCTTTAAAAAAAACTTAAATAGTAATTACTAACCAATATGAGATAAACATTAGATGACTATAACATGTAGATACCCAATGATTTGTACACTATACAATCGATGTCTTTAGGAGCTAACCCCTATATAACGTATGAAGTAAACAAGTAGACATAATATTAAATTTTATTAGAACCATTTGTAGAATAATTACCTTAAAAAACACCAAGGTGTATTTCAAGTGATGTTTTGGGTCTGTATGTTTTATTTGAAAAAGCTGTTTTTCTATTGATACAGTTTTATAGACGCCACGTGGGGGTTGTGTCTTAGTTTAGACAAATATTTTTCCATTGCTATACATTGTATAAAGAGAATTTAGTTGTACAAAAAGTATAAATGCTCATTATGCTCTCAAATAAAAACTCAGTGACAAATTTTACCTGCATCTTAACGTTTTACATATGATGATCAAATAGTCAACAGATACAGTAAATCATCGTGAGCCATATCAACTAGCTAGTACCTATGTTTAGTATTATTATTATTATGTACAAAGTTAATTACTATATCAAGAAATCCGTTGCTCATTGATCGATATACAAAACTGTAAGGTGTACAAGGTGTTATTAGTTCAGTCACTACTCTAATATTTAATAATTAATTAGATTTAATAACAAGTGTTAAATGTAATTACTTTAAATGTGATGACAAATTTCTTTACATAACTCAGTAAGAGCCTTACTTTGTACGTGTAATTCAGTTGTTATAACTTAACGACGCGTTACCTGAACCTTCTGTATTTTATTACTTTGTCTTAAGTGAATATTGTTACACCAGCTTTGTAAGAGTTTGTAGAAATTTCTAGGCCTCAGTTGGGAATATATATATAGTTTGGTTTGTTTTGAATTTCGCGCAAAGCCACACGAGGGCTATTTGCGCTAGATGTCCCTAATTTAGCACTGTAAGACTAGAGGAAGGGTAGCTACTCATTACCACACACCGCGAACTCTTGGTCTACTCTTTTACCAAAGAACAGTGGAATTGATCGACACATTATAACGAGAGAGAGAGAGAGATGATCAAGCGAGTGCAAGTAAAGTTCTTTCGGAAGGAAAGTTATTTAGTGAAAGTTTTGTTTTGTTTTTTTTGGAAATTCGCACAAAGCTACTCGAGGGCTATCTGTGCTAGCCGTCCCTAATTTTGCAGTCTAAGACTAGAGGGAAGGCAGCTAGTTATCACCACCCACCGCCAACTCTTGGGCTACTCTTTTACCAACGAATAGTGGGATTGACCGTCACATTATACACCCCCACGGCTGGGAGGGCGAGCATGTTTAGCGCGACCCTCGGATTACGAGTGCACGCCTTAACGCGCTCGGCCATGCCAGGCCGCCATAGTGAAAGTAAACGTGAAGTTACCCAGCGTGTGAGTGACTAGCCTTTAGCTCTAATGGGCGATTTCTATAGTGTGTTTCACAGCTATGTTGTAGTAACAGAGATAATAAATATTTTTATTGTCATTTGGATTCTAAAGTAGCTGGAGTAATCTGTTTAAACTTATGACGAACAAAGAACAGAGAGAGAGAGAGAGAATTATTTCACAGTTACACCCAGAACTGTAATAACAAATTAAATGAAGTGAAGCTGGACTTCATTATTGTTAGTTTAACTGTAACGAGTGATATTTTAAAAGCAGTTTAACAGGAACAAGGATGATAATTTATCTTGTCAAAGAGTGTTTAAAGTAAGTGAAGCTGTTTGTGTGGACTTTGGATAATTATTTAATGTTCCAAATACATTTGTGGTAACCCACGAAGCAATGTAAGTGTATTTATTATAGATTATGTAATTTTGTTGTTGTTGTTGTTTTGAATTAAGCACAAAGCTACACAAAGGACTATCTGTGCTCTGCCCACCACGGGTATCGAAACCCGGATTTTAGCGTGTAAGTCCGCAGACATACCGCTGAGCCACTGGGGGGCAGATTATGTAATAAGAAATTGCTTTTTTGTTTGTTTGTTTTGAATTTCGTGCAAAACTACTCGAGGGCTATCTGTTCTAGCCGTCCCTAATTTAGCAGTGTAAGACTAGAGAAAAGGCAGCTGGTCATCACCATCCACCGCCAACTCTTGGGCTACTCTTTTATCAACGAATAGTGGGATTGACTGTAACATTATAACGCCCCAACGGCTGAAAGGGCAAGCATGTTTGGTGCGAAAGGGATTCGAACCCGCGCTCTTCGAATTACGAGCCGAACGCCTTAAAACGCTTGGCCATGCCGGGCCCGTAATAAGAAATAGAGAAAAAGAAAATAATTCGTCTTATCAATTGGGTTTTAAACTAACTTAACCAGCACTTGTGGACTGTCGATAATAAAAAGAGAGTAATCTAAAGTTTTAGATACGACTGTGACATCCTATAGTGTAAATAATTTTTGTACTCACGTTTGACTGTTTTGAATATATTATTTTAAACAAGTGTATTGTGTGCTGTCCGTTTATTGTTCGAATTTATTGCCGTAAAATCACAAACATCTACTGCAGAAGAATCCCAACACCTACATATATATTAACCTGAGACCAATAGGAGTGTATCAATTGTCAATTTTAATTTACCTTGTTTTCGTTAAGATAAGAACATTACATCTGTTATCACTGTCGCTAGCCTGACATTGTTAGAGAGCCTGACTCGTAATCTGAGTGTCGCGGGTTCGAATACCTATCACACCAAACATGCTCGCCTTTTTAGCCCTGGAGACGCTAGAATGTGATGGTCAATCTCACTATTCATTGCTTCAAGAGTAGCCCAAGAGTTGTCGGTGGATGGTAATGACTAGTTCCCTTCCCTCTAGTCTTACACTGCTAAATTAGGGTCGGTTAGCGCAGATAGCCCTCGTGTAGCTTTACGCGAAATTAAAAAAAAACAAAGCAAACACACACTGTGGCAAAAATTGTGCGCATGCGTACTTGCGGTATTATTGTTGTTTTGAATTAAACACAGAGCTACACAATGAGCTATCTGTGCTCTGCCCACCACAGGTATCGAAACCCGGATTTTATCGTGTAAGTCCGCAGACATACCGCTGAGCCGCCTTGCAGTATTAAGTTTGGTAAAATACAAATTTAAACAAATTCTTTAATTGGTCATCATGAAAGTTTTTTTGTGCTAAAATATATATTCTGCCTTCATATCTTCAAAACAACTAGAAATAAACCGACGTTGGGAACTTACAATGAAACAAAATATTTATTTTTATTATCAATTACAAGCGACAGTAAATGTCTAGATGAGAAATAGTCTTAATAATTCGCAGTAAGTTTAACCATTCTGTTCTGTTTACAGGTCACTACGCAGTTGTTACTGTCGCAGTCCTGGCGGTGGTTAGTGCATTCAACATATTTGAAAATAATTTGTCGGTTTTTTTTTTTAAATGCCATAACATTTAAATTCTTATCCATCGTTAAAACCATAGCTTAAGCCTATACGTGTTTATTCTAAAATGCGTTATATGAAAGTTGAGTTTGAGTTTTTTATAATTTAACTAGATACTACTAAACTCTGTACACAACACAAACAAGGACGATCTGTAGAAATTTAATAAAATGCCACATATCTCTAAACAAGTGAACGGCAGTTACTTCCGTCTTCAGGTGGTAACAGAAACAGGCGCAGATATGATGCGCAAGATCACTGTTTTCCACAGCAAGACTCTGAAGGTGTTTTACTGTCTTCAAGACGAACCAATGGGAATGGAGAAGATGTATGTTAAGGCTAAACCGATGGAAAAACTCTGTGAGTATGGCGGAAAGAAGCTACTCGAGTATCATCACGTTTCTGACTGTTACACTAATATCTACGAAACAGACTATGCATGCGCGTAGGATAATGGTAAGTTCCAGATTTTTGGGTAAAGTGTTGATACTGTAGAAATTTCAAGTACATAAGGAAACTGATACAGTTGTGGTTGAAATCATTGATATACCAAAGAAGTAAAATGCTTTCAAAATAAAATATATGTATGTAGATTAACACTGAAATTACTTGTTATCAATGTAGAGTAACTGAATATTATGATCTGTTACAAACGTGATAGCAGAATAGATAATCTAGAAGGTCATTAAACTTTAACAAAAATGTAAGAAAAAAGTGCCATCATTATTGGTCTAATTATTAACAGTAGATAGCGCTTTCGTTCGGTATTACTAGTGTCTGAACTTTGATTAGCCACAGATATACTTTGGATCAATTGCAAATACAATTACTAAAATTATAAAAAAAATGACTTGTGTGTGATAAAGTTAGGGATGTACTTATGCAGGTAAACCTGATTTATAACTTGTTTTTATAAGGAACAGTAAAAATTAGACAAATTTAATGTTTAGCGTAAAGTGATTTTGTTTTACTGTTTGGAGCTTTTTGAAATTTTTAAAAGTTTAATATAAGTTTTAATTATATAATAAACAGTAACAATAATTTACTGACTTTCGATAGTTTTCGAGAAAAATAAAACTTTACATTTCAAACGTTGTGTATTTTCCAGAAGTGGATAAAAACCTTCGAACGAGTCAGATTTTCTCGTTTTGGACGACGACTTCTCTATCTAGTGAACAAGTTAAAAACCAATAATATATATGTGGGAGAAATAAAAGCGTGTATTTTCTTTCCGTTCATGAAGTTTACATATTCTGGGTAAACATTTACATTAACAGGAAACTGAGTGAAGTGGTGTTTATATTTGTGGTTAGATTTATTTATTTCCAGTTTGGGACTGGCGATGCACCAGTGTATTATAAATAATTAAACAGTGTCAGTAGGTTAAGGTGGAACGGTGAAGTGTTATTGCTACGTTACAAAACTAATTATCTTATGTCCGTTTTGGAAAAATGCCATTAAAATACATTTCTACACGTTGTGGTGACGGTGAGTTACAAGTTTGTTTTATCACACATAAGGTGGTTTGATCAGCCCTTGTGGAATTATTAGGTACCTGTTTTTAGTTGCATGGGTGAATATATTTGTTGTTTTCACATACAATTGTAGGAGCGCCATCTGTACATAATTCTAACTAATAAAACAGATTAAACATTTTACAAATAAATCATTACCGCTGTAATACAAAAAATTTTATAAAATGTGACACAAAGTTATCTCACGTAAATGTTTTATTTTATTCTATTTTAATCGTTTTATGTTATTATATTTTTTTTAAAAATGAATTGCTACCTAAATCAAATACATTTACATTAATTATTGTGTCTTTATTATGTTATATAACGTAACGTAATTTGCTTTTGTAACATTAAAAGAAGGTGAGATTGATGAAGTATTTAGCAAACGATTTTTACTCGTCACATAAAACAAAATAATTAGCATTTTAAGGAATAAAATATGTTAACAGATGGCGCTATTTTCGTAAAGAACATTTATAAATTGTAATCGCTTGTCTTCAATGGTTTCCACATCGTACTGGAATATGAAAATTTACAATGGTGTCCACATACTGTGTTGAGATTTTGAACAGTATTAAAAATAAATTCGTGGCATTGTTTATATTTCTAGATTGTTATTTTTCGTAACTTTAGTGTTATTTATTTTTATATTTTGTGAAAATAATGAGTAATAAATAATTGGTAGTTAGAGGCTTATTTGATGTTATTGGTCACTCGCCAAGAAAGCTATACATATTTTAATTTATTAAATCTTCACAGTTAATACGGGCTTATCTTTATAGTAATATAAACAAGTTTTAAAATGAAGCATACTTCAAAGAAACACGTAGAAGAATATGTTCATGTGTATTAAAAATTCCGCAAATGATGCTTTGAAAAATATAACTCGGTACATTTATAATGAAAGTTAGACATGGCTTGAAGACCAGTTAGCTGCGTTTTTCATTTTGAAAAATGACTTATGTAAACTTTTCGCTAGTCTTAGCTTTCGGTTTGTTTGAAAATCACGCAAAGTTACTCGAAGACTATTTGCGCTAGCCATCCCTAATTTAGCAGTTTTAAACTAAAGGAAAGGCAGGTAGTCATCGCCACCCAACGCCAACTCTTGGGTTACTCTTTTACCAACAAATAGTGGGAGTGACCAACACGTTATTATGACTCCACGGCTGAAAGGGCGAGCATTTTGGTTTGATAAAGATTCGAACCTGCGACCCTCAGATTACGAGTCGAGCTCCTTAACCACCTGGCCATGCCGAGTCCCAATCTAAGGATCGTTTATGCCTTGATCTGAGCATATAGTGCCAATAAAATGATAGAGTGTTTGTTAATTTGAGTCATATTTCATGAATATGATTTAATTAAAAACGTTTTGCGATTCGATCGAGGTTCTGAGAATAGCTCCTTTTATATTAAAATGAAAACATTTAAACATATATGTACCAAATTCACAACATATACCAAATTACAATCAGATTGTACAGTGAATGTTTTGTTTTTAATTCTTCGCACAGGTGGCGCTTGCATGTAGTTTAATTTTCTAGTACTTCTAATACTCACTGATTTGTGGCCCTCCAGTGGCTCAGCGGTATGTCTGCGGACTTACACGTTAAAATCCGGGTTTCGATACCCGTGGTGGGCAGAGCAATAAGGCACTGTAAGTCGATAAAAAAGCATTTAACGGAATTCTAAGCCACGTAAAACAATTGTCAGTAGTTATTGGTTATAGCTAGTAACCCTCGATGTCAAACAGAATATTGCATACACACCGTATTTCACCGAGTTTGTCTTTATGACAAAGCTGTCCACTTTTACCATGCAACGTCTGTTACAAAAAAAATATCCATATTTAGTAAGACAATATGTACATTTCTGTACAGTTAACAAGGTTTCTAGCATAGATTTATTTGCAATTAATTTAACAGCGTAATTAATTTCTTCAGAAAACGAACTAATTGCTAAACCTAACTATTTCTATCTAGTGTAAGTCTTACAATTATATTGTTGTGTGCGTAACGTATTATTTTTTTTCATGCTACAGTGTGCTACAATACATAAAAAGCGCCCGTTTTGAGTATTAATAACTACACTCGACCGAATATTGTTTTCTGCGTTTTTCTAAGTTATTTTAATAGGCTTTCAAAGTAGACACATTTCTGTAACAACGCCGTAACACACTCTCCCTCTCACATTTGCTGTGCTACAACACATACGAAACTTTTTGTGTGTTTTTTACCGACTTTAAGCCTTATATTTGCGGATGTTGTGTAACAATATGTGAGAACTCTCTTCTTTTTTTTAATCTCATTTTTAACCGTTTGAGTGACATAACAACCATTAGAAATTATCAGGTTTCCGGAATCGACTTCGAGACAAACATTATAGAATACCACTACTGGAATATTTGTGGTTAAACTTCCGTAATTACGCAGGCGTCTTGGATATCGTTGTTTTCGGAGCAAAGTTAACTCTCTGAGTCATTATTCCGATGACTGTTGTCGTGAAGAGTGTTAGTTTGAGACGTAGGAGTTTTGTGGTTGGACGATTCTTTGAAGATAGGCGTCGTGGTGCTGTATTAATTTAACGCACGAGGACAAATCTGACGTTAATTTAATCCAAATTTTTAAGTGATTTTTTTTTCACTTCGAAAATAATTATGATTAATTAGCATCAGAAAATAATGTAAGACGAGATCGGCAGTGTAACTGGAAAGGATGTTTGCGTGTATTCTTAAGTAAAATATTCTACGTTTAAAATGCTTGTATATACATATTTCTTTTAAAACTAAAACAGATAGCACTGTCACTAATTTAGCAGTGTAAGACCAGAGGGAAGGCAACTAATCATCACCACCCACCGCCAACTCTTGGGCTACTCTTTTTGCCAACGAATAGTAGGATTAACTGTCACGGTGTAATGCTCTCACGGCTGAAGGGGCGACCATGTTTGGTGTGAAAAGGATTCGAACCCGGAACCTAATATTAATGTGATAGATGTAACTGTTCTCTTGGGGAAAAGAAGTAAAGAAATACATATAATTTTTAATTATAAATTATATTGAAAGGTAGAATTGACAGAATATTTATGTAAGAGAAAGAAACAGAAAACTAAACGCCTGTCTACTAGAACTGAAATGAACTCAAAACCAGATCATAAATGAGGTGTGAATGAATGTTAAAATTATGAACAACATTTGTGTGTGTAGAATGAAATAAACTTTTTTAAAATTAGATCGAATTAATTTTTCATTAATAAAACGTTACCTTTTAAAAAATGAATTTGTTCTAACGCAATATAGGCTTAAACCTTATTAGTTCGTGTACTTGACGTCTTTCCATGACCTATTTAACGTGAAACGTGTCGTATAATTACCGTCTAATAACGGTAGTTAATTTATCGAAACTTACTTTTATAAAGCTACTTTATAACGATGTTTTTTTTACTGTATTTCTCATAAGTCAAAATAACTTGTTTCATCATTTACATTATATTTAATAACAATCTATTTACATTTACTTTAAGGGATATTTTGTTCATTCTATTTCTCAACACTTACTAAAAATATTTTTGGAGCTTAATATTTTAATTTTGCATCATCTAGTAACTAAATCTCTAGTCTAATGCGGCACTTATCTTTATACCCCTTCCAATTCCAATGTTTAAGAAGAAATCGACATCTTGTAATTAATTCACATTTACTCGAACTTAGTTGAAATTTCCTTTGTAATTTTTGTTGAATATCTACATGGGGGGTGAAAGAGTGATTTAGGCCTAACTCTGGTGCAAAAAGTGTGCTCTGTTGTTTTTTGGATGATATATAAAACGCCTCAGTGTCCAAAAATAAAAATATTAGTGCTTACAAGACACTAAGTAACAGCAAACACTTATTCATCCTCCAGACCCTGGGCCAAGAAATTAAAGTTTTGAATCCTTTTTTGTGTTTGTCAAGTCAGCGTAACGGGGTCGCCGTGTTTCATTAAATTTGTTAAGGAAACTTTTTGTACGTATATTTATTTCTCCATAGCAACATAAACATAGTTAAATAGTGTTATGTCTATTTGCGACCTAAGCAGACTTGACAGCTTGCCAACAGCTGACTGTTTATCTTGACATCTTGTTGTTTATGTTCGCGCTTTTCTAAAGAAGACCTTATCTTTGACAAAAAATGATAATTTTCTTCGAGTCAAAAAGTATCTTTAATGTCGGTTATGAAATCTTTCTGAATAAAACAAACAACAGATGTCGTTTAAAATTAACTAATTAAAGTTCGTTGTTTTAAATTTAATTTTCACTGTAGGAAAAAATTTCAGTTTACGAATATATATTAAAATGTTTTAATTGTCACCTTAAGAATGTAGACTAAATTTCTCTAGTAAACAATTGAATCTGCTTGAGATTACACATAACGTTACAAAGCATGGGTTTAGGCTATTCAGTGTGAATAGATATAATCTACATGACAGTTACATAATGTTCTGTTTGTGACGTCTCTCTTTATTTCAAGCTAGAATATAAAATATGAACGTCATATCTTTTATATTTTGCTGAGATATGGCTTAAGTGGTGAATCAAACACGGTGGCCCCGTTTACTCCTTTTCTCTTCAGTATACAACATACGAATAACCATCTGAGAGCTTAAAATGTGTCCTGGTGGTTTTCTCGGTTAATTTTCTGTATAAAAAGGCAACCATGTTCTTTCTAACTAATATTCCAAGGAAGTAGATTGTGGTTTTAGTCTGCTCGAAGTTTCATATTTTTTAGACTTAAATACATCTTAGTTACTAAGCTTAATAACTTATCATGGAATTCTATGGTATCGGTATGGTTGTCGATTTTTTTAGTTATTCAACTGTACATAAAAAAACTTAAAAATTTGGTTTGATAGCGTTCACATGCGAAATTTCAAAAGGCAAAGTCGTAGCTAGAAGAGATATTGTTTGCTTTACTTCTTTATTTATTGTTTTATATTTTAAGAAATATAAGTTTCATAACTTATTCCTAAATAGTAACAATCTATATACATATATAATGTATAGTAATTTAAATGTGACTGTATATGACAAAATAGTGGTCCACTAACTCATAGCCAAGACAGGCCTGGCATGGCCAAGGGTGTTAAGGCGTGCGACTCGTAATCTGAGGGTCGCAGGTTCGCATCCCCGTCGCTCCAAACATGCTCGCCCTTTCAGCCGTGAGAATGTTATAATGTAACGGCCAATCCCACTATTCGTTGGTAAAAGAGTAGCCCAAGAGTTGGCGGTGGGTGGTGATGACTAGCTGCCTTCCCTCTAGTCTTACACTGCTAAATTAGGGACGGCTAGCATAGATAGCCCTCGAGTAGCTTTGTGCGAAATTTAAAAACAAACAAACAAACAATCATAGCCAAGACAAAATCAGTTTATAAAGACTAAATGTCTGTTTTGGATACGGTAATACGAATGAACGCGCATTGCGTTAAGACAAGTTATGTAATGTTAGCTGGGCATGACCTGAAGTTCAATATAATATATATATATATATATAATGCTATATGGCTTAATCTACTTAGACTAAACATTTGTGTTATTGTGTTATAATATGGAGCCATTTTAGCATGAGCAACAACATAATTTATGCTTATTTCCTAATATTTTATAATGGTTACGTGGTCGGTGAATTGACAGACCCCACATATGGTACAGAAAATAACATAAAATATGAAGACTTACCGCTAGCAAACGTTCCAACTTTATTTAGGATGTTTCAGGTATTACACAAATATTATTTGAGATTTTTTGGATAAATATTAGTTTTTAATCACAACACGAAATCACTTTGCACTCAGACCGGTAACAAAATAGGCTTGATATTTTCACAAACTTAGTAAAAATATTTCTTTAAAAATCTGATTTTTTGATACAAAACGCTTGTAATATTTACTAAACGTCTACCAAATTTTGTGAAGGTGCACCTGTTGTATCAAAATTTATACTTCAAATACTTGACGTGTGCAAATGTGTATTTGGTTTGATTGGAATTTCATGCAAAGCTACAAGAGGGCTATCTGCACTAGCCATTCCTAAGTTAGCAGTGTAAGACTAGAGAGAAGGCAGCTAGTCATCACCACCCACCATCAGCTCTTGGGCTACTCTTTTACCAACAAATAGTGGGATTAACCGTAACATTATAATGCCCCCACGGCTGAAAGGGCGAGTATGTTTGGTGTGACGGGGAGTTGAACCCGCGACCCTCATATTACGAATAACGCCTTAACCCACTTGGCCATGCAGGGCCTTTGTGGGGAGAAGAAAAAAATCAAACATTACAATATACAGCAATTTGAAATATTTTAAATACCTTAAGTGACCTTATAATGTTTTAAAAGCATCACTGGTGAATTAAGAAAGCCAGTTAATTAATACAAAATTTTTTTATTTTTTTTCAGTTCATGAACGTAAACCTCCTTTGCAAGGATATTTGTTATAAACGTATTTGGCACACTTTATTCAGCCCTGAATAATTTGTAAACACGAGTGTTATTTAGTTACTGTCACAAGAAATAGTAAAACTGGACCTCGCCTCTTTATTTCGCAATTATTATTATTGCTTTCCGTGCGCCCCCCAGTGGCTCAGCGGTATGTCTGCGGACTTACACGCTAAAATCCGGGTTTCGATACCCGTGGTGGGCAGAGCACAGATAGCCCAGTGTGTAGCTTTGTGCTTAATTCAAAACAACAACAGCTTTCCGTGTATATATTGTTGGCACTCAAAACGTATATTTAGAATTAAAATGTATATAACAACAGAAAGATTGTTTGACATTACTTTTGGCTGTAACGGATTCACTTGTCTATATTTATTGTAATATCGACGTTTGTTTTAGTTAAATATATATTTAGAAACGCATGCAATTTACAGTGTAAAAAGTCTCTTGCGAAATTCCCTAAATTTGTAGAAGATTCATGAGTGTAAGAATCAAAAAACAGTGTTTTACACTGTTGCCAACTAACATTTCTTGAACCTGGCCTTGACGTTTGTGAACCGACACACGGAGAGACAGTTTAATATTGTTGTTGATTTGCTACAGTTAGTACACTATAAAACTCGGAAGCCTATCAGTTGCAAAACTACAGATTTTTTTTTTCATTTCCAACACCTCTCAACTTCAGTAACTTAAACAACGGACATTAGTATTTCTACGAGAGCATTAAATTTTTTCGTTCGTTAGAAACTCACATGGGAACAAGCTAGCTAGCTTTCCATCAGTTGAAGTGTTTGTGTTTTTCTCACAGCAAAGCCACATCGAGGTATCTGCTGATTCCATTGAGGGGAATCGAAGGGGTGATTTTAGGGTTGTAAATCCGTAGACTTACCGCTGTACTGGCGAGGGACCCAAGTGAAGTGTACCTGTGTATCAAAATGGAATTGATTCGCTCATTGTGAATCGTCGATAAAATATTCAGTTCCAAATCAGAATTAAGACCGAATATTGTTTGTTTGTAAAACGTTTGTATATAAATCATTATTTGTAATAATCGTTATTACAAATTGTATTGTTATTTGTGTATTAAAATATATTTGTGTTGAGAAAGAAAACTGTGTTTATCAGTGTTGTTGGCAGATATTATAAATGTGAAACATATCGATATCTATTAACATCTAAATTTAACTTAAAATTTCCGACTGTTTGAAATTGTAATACCTAACATAATAAATCGGAGATTTGTCCAAAATAGCTTAAAATGTAGAGGAAGAAATCGAATTTTTCATATGAATAGTTCGATACGCATTTTAACAAGATCATGAAAACACCATATTATGCTCATTTTACGAAATTATTGTACAGGGTGGCCCGTAAGTCTCTATTCATCCATATATCTTATGTATCCAGTGTACCTGTGTGCTGTCACCAGTATTCTTTCGCTCATGCACTCACGCACTTGTTACAATACGCTCTTCAAGTGTAAATGGGCCTACATCGGCCATATTTATCTGAAAAAAAAAAGAAAAAATATAATACATGCGTAATTGAATATAACATAATAACGTATGGATGGGTAGAAACTTACGAGCCACCCTATATATTTTCCGTTATTGGTGTATTTGTATTTGATTATCTTCGTAGATGGTCATTCAGTAGAAACATTTTAGCGAAAGCCAAACGTTTGTTTGTTTGTTTCGGAATTTCGCACAAAGCTACTCCAGGGCTATCTTTGCTAGCCGTCCCTAATTTAGCAGTGTAAGACTAGAGGGAAGGCAGCTAGTCATCACCACCCACCGCCAACTCTTGGGCTACTCTTTTACCAACGAATAGTGGGATTGACCGTCACATTATACACCCCCACGGCTGGGAGGGCGAGCATGTTTAGCGGACGCGGGCGCGAACCCGCGACCCTCGGATTTCAAGCGCACGCCTTAACGCGCTCGGCCATGCCAGGCCGCAAACACAAAACAAACGTAAACAAACATAATAGTTAGTACAAAGAACGGTGTCTTCCAACAAAACACATTTCACTACATATTTAGTTAAAGCAGAAGCGGCGTGTTTATAGAACCTCTGTCACATGGCAGGAAATAGACACCCCTCAAAATCAATGCTATAGAAGAATCACCTGTCGCGAGTTCCTCAAGTTGCCTTAGTGTCTGCCAAAGCTGGTCACGTTGTCGCCACTGTCATTATTCGCCAGTCTGACCCAATGTACTGAACCAGGTTCAACGCCTTTCAGAGACATACTTAAGTCCTGCTGACTGTTTATAAGGCGCCAACTAAAATATGTTATTGAGCAAAGGGTATATAACACTAAAGAACTTTAACCTGGACCTGACATGAAATAAGTCATGCACTGTTATACCCAGACTATATATAATTTATAAACAAATAGGAAAACTGAAAATTTTCTATTCACTGAGCTAGAAATAATTTATAGTTAAAACGCTTAATAGAGAATAAAATTGATACACGCAGTTACTTAGAACATTCAAACAAAACTTCTATACAGATTCAAAAAGCAGGATACCCTACACAACATATAACCCCCAACTTTTCCTTTTTCTTCAAATATATAAAAATAGAAAATTTCATTTATCTACAATAGAACTTCCAACTTCAAGCTCGTTGACAAACTTCAGTACATGACGTCAGTCATCAACCATACTGGAGAAAAAAAAAGTTTACATAAACTCTTCAAAAACTGAAGAGTTTGTCATAAATAAACACCTGAACATTGTTGTGTTAGTTAACACAGAAAAAACATTTTTAATTTTTTGAATAATATTCTTTTCTTTCACAGTACGGAAAGAACATAAAGTGAACTGAACAGTTTATATTACACGTGACATCTCACTGAATGGGTCAACTCCTGTTCTAATATAAAATGACCTGAACAGTTAATATCACACGTGATATCAAACTGACTGGGTCATCTTCTGCTCTAATATAAAGTGAACTGAACAGTTTATATTACACGTGACATCTCACTGACTGGGTCATCTCCTGTTCTAATATAAAGTGAACTGAACAGTTTATATTAAAAGTGAAAATTTACTAACTGGGTCATCTCCTGTTCTTTTAAAGTGAACTGAACAATTTATATTACACGTGACATCTCACTGACTCCGTCATCTCCTGTTCTAATACAGAGTGAACTGAACAGTTTATATTACACATGACATCTCACTGACTCCGTCATCTCCTGTTCTAATACAGAGTGAACTGAACAGTTTATTAATATTACACATGACATCTCACTGACTGGGTCATCTCCTGTTCTAATACAAAGTGAACTGAACAGTTTATATTAAAAGTGAAAATTTACTAACTGGGTCATCTCCTGTTCTTTTAAAGTGAACTGAACAATTTATATTACACATGACATCTCACTGACTCCGTCATCTCCTGTTCTAATACAGAGTGAACTGAACAGTTTATATTACACGTGACATCTCACTGACTCCGTCATCTCCTGTTCTAATACAGAGTGAACTGAACAGTTTATTAATATTACACATGACATCTGTTCTAATACAGAGTGAACTGAACAGTTTATATTACACATGACATCTCACTGACTGGGTCATCTCCTGTTCTTATAAAGTGAACTGAACAGTTTATATGACACGTGACATCTCACTGACTCCGTCATCTCCTGTTCTAATACAGAGTGAACTGAACAGTTTATATTACACGTGACATCTCACTGACTCCGTCATCTCCTGTTCTAATACAGAGTGAACTGAACAGTTTATTAATATTACACATGACATCTGTTCTAATACAGAGTGAACTGAACAGTTTATATTACACATGACATCTCACTGACTGGGTCATCTCCTGTTCTTTTAAAGTGAACTGAACAATTTATATTACACATGACATCTCACTGACTCCGTCATCTCCTGTTCTAATACAGAGTGAACTGAACAGTTTATATTACACGTGACATCTCACTGACTCCGTCATCTCCTGTTCTAATACAGAGTGAACTGAACAGTTTATTAATATTACACATGACATCTGTTCTAATACAGAGTGAACTGAACAGTTTATATTACACATGACATCTCACTGACTGGGTCATCTCCTGTTCTTATAAAGTGAACTGAACAGTTTATATGACACGTGACATCTCACTGACTGGGTCATCTCCTGTTCTTATAAAGTAAACTGAACAGTTTATATGACACGTGACATCTCACTGACTGGGTCATCTCCTGTTCTTATAAAGTGAACTGACCAGTTTATATGACACGTGACATCTCACTGACTGGGTCATCTCCTGTTCTTATAAAGTGAACTGAACAGTTTATATGACACGTGACATCTCACTGACTGGGTCATCTTCTGCTCTAATATAAAGTGAACTGACAGTTTATATTACACGTGATATCTCACTGAATGTATCATCTCCTGTTCTTATAAAGTGAACTGACAGTTTATATGACACGTGACATCTCACTGACTGGGTCATCTTCTGCTCTAATATAAAGTGAACTGACAGTTTATATTACACGTGATATCTCACTAAATGTATCATCTCCTGTTCTTATAAAGTGAACTGACAGTTTATATTACACGTGACATCTCACTGACCGGGTCATCTTCTGATCTAATATAAAGTGAACTGAACAGTTTATATTAAAAGTGAAAATTTACTAACTGGGTCATCTCCTGTTCTTTTAAAGTGAACTGAACAATTTATATTACACATGACATCTCACTGACTCCGTCATCTCCTGTTCTAATACAGAGTGAACTGAACAGTTTATATTACGCATGACATCTCACTGACTCCGTCATCTCCTGTTCTAATACAGAGTGAACTGAACAGTTTATTAATATTACACATGACATCTCACTGACTGGGTCATCTCCTGTTCTAATACAAAGTGAAATAAACAGTTTATATTAAAAGTGATAACTCACTAACTGCGTCATTTCCTGTTCTTATAAAGTGAACTGACAGTTTATATTACACGTGACATCTCACTGACCGGGTCATCTTCTGATCTAATATAAAGTGAACTGAACAGTTTATATTAAAAGTGAAAATTTACTAACTGGGTCATCTCCTGTTCTTTTAAAGTGAACTGAACAATTTATATTACACATGACATCTCACTGACTCCGTCATCTCCTGTTCTAATACAGAGTGAACTGAACAGTTTATATTACGCATGACATCTCACTGACTCCGTCATCTCCTGTTCTAATACAGAGTGAACTGAACAGTTTATTAATATTACACATGACATCTCACTGACTGGGTCATCTCCTGTTCTAATACAAAGTGAAATAAACAGTTTATATTAAAAGTGATAACTCACTAACTGCGTCATTTCCTGTTCTTATAAAGTGAACTGACAGTTTATATTACACGTGACATCTCACTGACCGGGTCATCTTCTGATCTAATATAAAGTGAACTGAACAGTTTATATTAAAAGTGAAAATTTACTAACTGGGTCATCTCCTGTTCTTTTAAAGTGAACTGAACAATTTATATTACACATGACATCTCACTGACTCCGTCATCTCCTGTTCTAATACAGAGTGAACTGAACAGTTTATATTACACATGACATCTCACTGACTCCGTCATCTCCTGTTCTAATACAGAGTGAACTGAACAGTTTATTAATATTACACATGACATCTCACTGACTGGGTCATCTCCTGTTCTAATACAAAGTGAAATAAACAGTTTATATTAAAAGTGATAACTCACTAACTGCGTCATTTCCTGTTCTTATAAAGTGAATTGAACAGTTTATATTAAACGTGACTTCTCACTGACTGGTCCTGGTCTTATAAAGTGAACTGAACAGTTTATATTACACGTGACATTTCACTAACTGGGTCATCTCCTATTCTTATAAAGTGAACTGAACAGTTTATATTAAATTTGATATCTCTCTGACTGGGTCATCTCCAACTCCAACATAAAGTGAACAGAACAGTTTGTATTACACGTGACAACTCACTGACTGGGTCATCTTCTGATCTAACAGTTTTTATGAAATACGTTTCACTGATAAGATAATCTTATATTTTAATGTAATAAGCACTGAGCAGTTTCAGGAAACACTTGCTCTTTTGCTCTAACATTTAGACAGAATAGCAAATATAAACATTTCCTAAACTGGTTATGTTTTTCTTGATTACTCGGAGAATGTGAGAAAATATTTTAATTTATTTTACTTAAAGTGACTTACTTCCAGTTTTCGTTTGTTTGTTGTTTGTCTTTTTCTGAGTAATAAAAGTATCTGATCTCTGCTACTACAACATTAAGAAGAATGTGATGTAAAGTTAGGTTTGTGTCTTTAGGCAACTTTGTTTGTCACTGGATGTGTGTTAAGTGGCAGTACCTTGACGTTGTATCCTGATACTTCGTCTATTATTGTCCTCGTGCAACTCGAACGTAATCGCCTTGAACAAACTAATAACAGATTCAACTGAGTTACAGATCAAGGCAAGCACGCACGGGATGGTGCACGAGCTGCTTCGCACTGACGACAGTCATGTGACAACTGGGTAACAATGAAATAGATACTAGGACTTGGCACATGCTGCTAATTCTAAAAATGATAAAGGGAATAAAAGTTGCGGTAGGCTGCTATTTGTCACCCCTTGTTGTTCACCAAGTCCTTCCCATCACGTATGTTACATGAGGCCCAAGTCTTCATTATAAGAGCAGTGTCAACTGTTAACGAGAGGCCCCGCCCGGATTTATAGATCAAAGCAAGGTCTTTCTTTGTGTGTATGTGTGTTTCCTTGTATACTCAATTTGCGATGTACGAGATTTAATGCTGTAAATGTGATAACACGGTTGAGTCGGTGACTGGAATAGATACAGCTGTTGAAAATTCTTGAAAATTTTATCTCCCCGTAAATATTTGTATTCTTTCGCCGTTAAGAAATAGGACAGAAAAGTTAGTTGTTTCGCTGAAGAACGAAGTCGCATTTGTTTACAAGTGGTATTCGTTTCTCGCACATCAACAAGTTGGTTGTTCATATCCAAATTTCTTCGTCCTAGTTTTATCTATTTCATTTCTTCCTCTTCCCTTACTTCCCTTTCATATCTCAGTTTAGTATCAATACCACATTTACTTTTATATATATATCACTTTTGGTAAATTGCTTAGTGGTTGGCTTACACAGACGTTCAGATCGAAGGTTCAAGGTCGACCGCGTTGTTGAAAGTACATACGAAACTTTGCAGAGGTGGCGCTCTATGCGGCGAGTGCTTCGCTCCAATCCGACAGCTGTAATTTCAAAATTAGGGACGTACATGCGTGAAAAGTCAGAAACAAATAACTTGTTTTCATTAGTCGGTTTTCGTTTTATTACTTGTAGTATTATCCACGTCGAGAGAGCATTTTGATTCTGTTGGCTTCAGGAATACGGTGAGTGTGTTATTCGCTAGAATCAGTTTACAAGTAGGGAAGAAAAATACAGTGTGTTGTGAAACCAAAATAAACGAACAAACGAATAAAATAATCCCATCAGTGAAACGTTGTATTTCATAAAAAAAACTGTTAGAACAGGAGATCACCCATTCAGTGAGTTGCCACGTTTAATATAAATTGTTCAGTTCAGTTTATATTAGAACAAGAGATGAGCCGTAACAAATCATTTCTGTAAGTTTCATGGTGACGAGAGGTTAGAAAACTGAAAAAAAAAATCGTCACGGACAAACAAACAGACAAATAAACTAAGCAGTATTGTGCAATCGGTACAATCCACTGTATTGTTTGCACATAGATATATTGCTAAACATTATTAATGTGTGTTTAGAGTACTGTAACTGTGTCGTTAGAACAGTATCGCTGTATTGTTGCAAAACAGATAGGTGTAGTGATCGTGTTCTAATCACATGAAATATGTGTAGAGAAACAATGACCGACAAAGTTCAAATTCTTACAACAACCTACATCAAAACGGTTTCAGAATCTTAAAATATACAGTTTGTTTGTTTTGAATTTCACGCAAAGCTACTCGAGGGCTATCTGCGCTAGCCGTCCCTAGTTTAGCAGTGTAAGACTAGAGGGAAGGCAGCTAGTCATCACCACCCACTGCCAACTCTTGGGCTACTCTTTTACAAATGAATAGTGGGATTGACCGTCACATTATAACGCCCCCACGGCTGAAAGGGCGAGTATGTTTGATGCGACGGGGAATCAAACCCGCGATTCTCGGATTACGAGTCGAACGGCCTTAATCCACCTGGCCATGCCGGGCCAAAAGATACAGTAGATATGTTACAATTAAATATTTAAATATGGGAGACATGACCTATCATTTCTCTTAAGCACATGATGAACTCGTATGTGAATCAACATGAATATGTTTGTGTGTCTGTGTTCTGGAAATTAATGCTGTTCCAGGTCCGGATTAGATCGTTTTAAACCAGCAGATGTACCTCTGTCCCAATGGGGAACAATCCACTAGGTAAACTGAAATAGAAACATGACATTTAATTCGCCATTTCTTATTGAATTATACAAGTTTTAGTAACTTCCACCTCTCATCATTAAAGAAATCCTGAATCATAAAACACCTAAACTTTTCTTATACAGTGTTTATAATATACATGGTGATGGTTTTTACGCAGCATCACGGTTGAACTTTGGGTGGGACCCACAGGTGGTCAGGGGTTAAAGAATCTCTTTTTCACCCGCTCTAGAAAAACATGGGACTAACGTGGGGTTGGGGTTTTGTTGTTTTTGAATTAAACACAAAAAGCTACTCAATGGACTATCTGTGCTCTGCCCACCACTGGTATCGAAACCCGATTTTTAGCGTTTTAAGTCCGCTGAGCCACTGGGTAGGCACGTTGGGTTAGAAAACATATAACAAACTTATATTGTTGTAATTTAATTAGCTAGTTCTTAACATAACTTGGAATTAATTAGTTATCCGTACGCATAATAAAAGAAGTTCTCGTGGACGTGAACATACACGAGACAATATTTTGAAATACGAAATTTTTTTACTGGCTTTGTTTATCGTACTTTATGCACCAAACTCTAACTGGTTCGTGGAAACGTTTAATCCTTCAAGAATATTTTGTATTCATCACTTTTATGTTTGTCACTAAACAAAGTAATCTGAAAGTAGTCCGGCATGACCAGGTGGTTAACGGGCGTGACTCGTCAATATTATGATCTCTGGTTCGAATCTCCGTCACACCAAACATGCTCGCTCTTTCAGTCATGGGGGCGTTATAATGTCACAGCCAATCCCATTATTCGTTGGTAAGAGTAGCCCAAGAGCTACTGGTCTTACACTGCTCAGTTAGGGACGGCTAGCGCAGATAGCTCTTGTGTAGCTTTGCGCAAAATTCAAAACAAGAAACTAGTTCGTAGAAATTTAGAAGAAATCCTGACTCGAGTTTTGAGATAAGCAGAATGCAAAAGTTACGAAACAGCAAGTCGTCTGATCGTTGTTGTTTTTTAAACATTATTATGGAACTTTTGAAATTTGGAGTAGTATAATGAGGTAAAACGGTTATTTATCTAATAATGTAATGTCTCCAACTGAATATCAGTAAACTTTAGCTTTTGTGTTTTGGGTGATAACACAATGTCACCCAAAATTCAGTTTTGAAAAACACATATAAACAGGCTTTGTTATGAGCGCTTTACAGAAAGATAAAGAGTGTAGAACAGACGAAGACGATAACAGAACTTTACCGTCACTAAAATCTAATCTTCTGAAGTGATTAATCCAAGGTTGAACACAACGAATCCAGAGTGAGAAATAAAATACAGCTGACGCTGGTAGCGAGAAGTGGGGCTGAAATATTATTCGCTTCCCCAACATAATGTCTTTCATTGATCAAATTTTAGACAAATGTCAAATGTGATCCTCATTATTCGGCTCATATTCACCCGCCCCCTCGTAGCTCGAACTGGAACTAAGTAAAAGAAAACAAATTATTTATTAAATAGAGCTTAACACTTACAATTCCTTGCTCGGGTGCAAGGAAAAGCATCCACGATACCATTGATTTGTACTTGTTTCAGTCGACAAGTTGTTTTATTTAGGGAAAGGGTGAGTTTTTTTATATCAAAACCACATCGAGCTATCTGCTGAACCCACCGAGGGGAATCGAACCCATGATTTTAGCGTTGTAAATCCGAAGACTTTGTTTTCGATAACTTAATATTTGTTGCTAAACTTTCTCTCCTAACGTAACTACTTGTCCTCAAACAGATGTAGTCAACGAAACGTTTCGCTTTTGGACGCGAAACGTACGGTCAATAACTCCTACCACACAATGAGTGGTGTTGTAAACAAAGTCAGTAAAATCGAACGTTTCACATTTCTAACAATCCCTAAAAAACACAACAGTTTGTATACGGAGTAAAAAAAAATTCATTCACAAAACTTTTTTGTCTTTCTATGTGAAGCTAAACTGACATCTATACAAAAGTACCATACAAAACAATAGCAGTTTATGTACACCTTATGTATTCCATACGAGAGTAACACCTGATGCAAAAATGATGTCACGTATAGAAAACTAACATCTGATGTAAGTTAACGTTTGACATAGAACAGTGACACTTGATGTATAACTAAAGTATCGTATAGCATAGTGACACTTGATGTATAACTAAAGTATCGTATAGCATAGTGACACTTGATGTATAACTAAAGTATCGTATAGCATAGTGACACTTGATGTATAACTAAAGTATCGTATAGCATAGTGACACTTGATGTATAACTAAAGTATCGTACAGCATAGTGACACTTTATGTATAACTAAAGTATCGTATAGCATAGTAACACTTGAGGTATAACTAAAGTATCGTATAGCATAGTGACACTTGAGGAATAACTAAAGTATCGTATAGAACAGCAACACTTGATGTATAACTAAAGTATCGTATAGCATAGTGACACTTGATGTATAACTAAAGTATCGTACAGCATAGTGACACTTTATGTATAACTAAAGTATCTTATAGCATAGTAACACTTGAGGTATAACTAAAGTATCGTATAGCATAGTGACACTTGAGGTATAACTAAAGTATCGTATAGCATAGTGACACTTGATGTATAACTAAAGTATCGTATAGCATAGTGACACTTGATATATAACTAAAGTATCGTACAGCATAGTGACACTTTATGTATAACTAAAGTATCGTATAGCATAGTAACACTTGAGGTATAACTAAAGTATCGTATAGCATAGTGACACTTGAGGAATAACTAAAGTATCGTATAGAACAGTAACACTTGATGTATAACTAAAGTATCGTATAGCATAGTGACACTTGATGTATAACTAAAGTATCGTACAGCATAGTGACACTTTATGTATAACTAAAGTATCTTATAGCATAGTAACACTTGAGGTATAACTAAAGTATCGTATAGCATAGTGACACTTGAGGTATAACTAAAGTATCGTATAGCATAGTGACACTTGATGTATAACTAAAGTATCGTATAGCATAGTGACACTTGATGTATAACTAAAGTATCGTACAGCATAGTGACACTTTATGTATAACTAAAGTATCGTATAGCATAGTGACACTTGAGGTATAACTAAAGTATCGTATAGAACAGTAACACTTGATGTATAACTAAAGTATCGTATAGCATAGTGACACTTGAGGTATAACTAAAGTATTGTATAGCACAGTGTCACTTGATGTATAACTAAAGTATCGTATAGAATAGTAACACTTGATGTATAACTAAAGTATCGTATAGCATAGTGACACTTGATGTATAACTAAAGTATCGTATAGAATAGTAACACTTGATGTATAACTAAAGTATCGTATAGCATAGTGACACTTGATGTATAACTAAAGTATCGTATAGAATAGTAACACTTGATGTATAACTAAAGTATCGTATAGCATAGTGACACTTGATGTATAACTAAAGTATCGTATAGAACAGTAACACTTGATGTATAACTAAAGTATGGTGTAGCATAGTGACACTTTATATATAACTAAAGTATCGTATAGCATAGTGACCTTTGATGTATAACTAAAGTATGGTGAAGCATAGTGACACTTGATGTATAACTAAAGTATTGTACAGCATAGTGTCACTTGATGTATAACTAAAGTATCGTATAGAATAGTAACACTTGATGTATAACTAAAGTATCGTATAGCATAGTGACACTTCATGTATAACTAAAGTATCGTATAGAATAGTAACACTTGATGTATAACTAAAGTATCGTATAGCATAGTGACACTTGATGTATAATTAAAGTATCGTATAGAATAGTAACACTTGGTGTATAACTAAAGTATCGTATAGCATAGTGACACTTGATGTATAACTAAAGTATCGTATAGAACAGTAACACTTGATGTATAACTAAAGTATGGTGTAGCATAGTGACACTTTATATATAACTAAAGTATCGTATAGCATAGTGATCTTTGATGTATAACTAAAGTATCGTGTAGCATAGTGACACTTGATATATAACTAAAGTATCGTACAGCATAGTGACACTTGATGTATAACTAAAGTATTGTACAGCATAGTGTCACTTGATGTATAACTAAAGTATCGTATAGCATAGTGACACTTGATGTATAACTAAAGTATCGTATAGAATAGTAACACTTGATGTATAACTAAAGTATCGTATAGCATAGTGACACTTGATGTATAACTAAAGTATTGTATAGCATAGTGACACTTGATATATAACTAAAGTATCGTACAGCATAGTGACACTTGATGTATAACTAAAGTATGGTGTAGCATAGTGACACTTTATGTATAACTAAAGTATGGTGTAGCATAGTGACACTTTATATATAACTAAAGTATCGTACAGCATAGTGACACTTGATGTATAACTAAAGTATTGTACAGCATAGTGTCAGTTGATGTATAACTAAAGTATCGTATAGAATAGTAACACTTGATGTATAACTAAAGTATCGTATAGCATAGTGACACTTGATGTATAACTAAAGTATCGTATAGAATAGTAACACTTGATGTATAACTAAAGTATCGTATAGCATAGTGACACTTGATGTATAACTAAAGTATCGTATAGAATAGTAACACTTGATGTATAACTAAAGTATCGTATAGCATAGTGACACTTGATGTATAACTAAAGTATCGTATAGAACAGTAACACTTGATGTATAACTAAAGTATGGTGTAGCATAGTGACACTTTATATATAACTAAAGTATCGTATAGCATAGTGACCTTTGATGTATAACTAAAGTATGGTGTAGCATAGTGACACTTGATATATAACTAAAGTATCGTACAGCATAGTGACACTTGATGTATAACTAAAGTATTGTACAGCATAGTGTCACTTGATGTATAACTAAAGTATCGTATAGCATAGTGACACTTGATGTATAACTAAAGTATCGTATAGAATAGTAACACTTGATGTATAACTAAAGTATCGTATAGCATAGTGACATTTGATGTATAACTAAAGTATTGTATAGCATAGTGACACTTGATATATAACTAAAGTATCGTACAGCATAGTGACACTTGATGTATAACTAAAGTATGGTGTAGCATAGTGACACTTTATGTATAACTAAAGTATGGTGTAGCATAGTGACACTTTATATATAACTAAAGTATCGTACAGCATAGTGACACTTGATGTATAACTAAAGTATTGTACAGCATAGTGTCAGTTCATGTATAACTAAAGTATCGTATAGAATAGTAACACTTGATGTATAACTAAAGTATCGTATAGCATAGTGACACTTGATGTATAACTAAAGTATCGTATAGAATAGTAACACTTGATGTATAACTAAAGTATCGTATAGCATAGTGACACTTGATGTATAACTAAAGTATCGTATAGAATAGTAACACTTGATGTATAACTAAAGTATCGTATAGCATAGTGACACTTGATGTATAACTAAAGTATCGTATAGAACAGTAACACTTGATGTATAACTAAAGTATGGTGTAGCATAGTGACACTTTATATATAACTAAAGTATCGTATAGCATAGTGACCTTTGATGTATAACTAAAGTATGGTGTAGCATAGTGACACTTGATGTATAACTAAAGTACATAGTGACACTTGATGTATAACTAAAGTATCGTACAGAATAGTGACACTTGATGTATAACTAAAGTATCGTATAGCATAGTGACACTTGATGTATAACTAAAGTATGGTGTAGCATAGTGACACTTTATGTATAACCAAAGTATCGTATAGCATAGTGACACTTGATGTATAACTAAAGTATCGTATAGCATAGTGACACTTGATGTATAACTAAAGTATTGTATAGCATAGTGACACTTGATATATAACTAAAGTATCGTACAGCATAGTGACACTTGATGTATAACTAAAGTATGGTGTAGCATAGTGACACTTTATGTATAACTAAAGTATGGTGTAGCATAGTGACACTTTATATATAACTAAAGTATCGTACAGCATAGTGACACTTGATGTATAACTAAAGTATCGTATAGAACAGTAACACTTGATGTATAACTAAAGTATGGTGTAGCATAGTGACACTTTATATATAACTAAAGTATCGTATAGCATAGTGACCTTTGATGTATAACTAAAGTATGGTGTAGCATAGTGACACTTGATATATAACTAAAGTATCGTACAGCATAGTGACACTTGATGTATAACTAAAGTATTGTACAGCATAGTGTCACTTGATGTATAACTAAAGTATCGTATAGCATAGTGACACTTGATGTATAACTAAAGTATCGTATAGAATAGTAACACTTGATGTATAACTAAAGTATCGTATAGCATAGTGACATTTGATGTATAACTAAAGTATTGTATAGCATAGTGACACTTGATATATAACTAAAGTATCGTACAGCATAGTGACACTTGATGTATAACTAAAGTATGGTGTAGCATAGTGACACTTTATGTATAACTAAAGTATGGTGTAGCATAGTGACACTTTATATATAACTAAAGTATCGTACAGCATAGTGACACTTGATGTATAACTAAAGTATTGTACAGCATAGTGTCAGTTCATGTATAACTAAAGTATCGTATAGAATAGTAACACTTGATGTATAACTAAAGTATCGTATAGCATAGTGACACTTGATGTATAACTAAAGTATCGTATAGAATAGTAACACTTGATGTATAACTAAAGTATCGTATAGCATAGTGACACTTGATGTATAACTAAAGTATCGTATAGAATAGTAACACTTGATGTATAACTAAAGTATCGTATAGCATAGTGACACTTGATGTATAACTAAAGTATCGTATAGAACAGTAACACTTGATGTATAACTAAAGTATGGTGTAGCATAGTGACACTTTATATATAACTAAAGTATCGTATAGCATAGTGACCTTTGATGTATAACTAAAGTATGGTGTAGCATAGTGACACTTGATGTATAACTAAAGTACATAGTGACACTTGATGTATAACTAAAGTATCGTACAGAATAGTGACACTTGATGTATAACTAAAGTATCGTATAGCATAGTGACACTTGATGTATAACTAAAGTATGGTGTAGCATAGTGACACTTTATGTATAACCAAAGTATCGTATAGCATAGTGACACTTGATGTATAACTAAAGTATCGTATAGCATAGTGACACTTGATGTATAACTAAAGTATTGTATAGCATAGTGACACTTGATATATAACTAAAGTATCGTACAGCATAGTGACACTTGATGTATAACTAAAGTATGGTGTAGCATAGTGACACTTTATGTATAACTAAAGTATGGTGTAGCATAGTGACACTTTATATATAACTAAAGTATCGTACAGCATAGTGACACTTGATGTATAACTAAAGTATCGTATAGAATAGTAACACTTGATGTATAACTAAAGTATCGTATAGCATAGTGACACTTGATGTATAACTAAAGTATCGTATAGAATAGTAACACTTGATGTATAACTAAAGTATCGTATAGCATAGTGACACTTGATGTATAACTAAAGTATCGTATAGAATAGTAACACTTGATGTATAACTAAAGTATCGTATAGCATAGTGACACTTGATGCATAACTAAAGTATCGTATAGAACAGTAACACTTGATGTATAACTAAAGTATGGTGTAGCATAGTGACACTTTATATATAACTAAAGTATCGTATAGCATAGTGACCTTTGATGTATAACTAAAGTATGGTGTAGCATAGTGACACTTGATATATAACTAAAGTATCGTACAGCATAGTGACACTTTATGTATAACTAAAGTATCGTATAGCATAGTGACACTTGATGTATAACTAAAGTATCGTATAGCATAGTGACACTTGATGTATAACTAAAGTATCGTATAGAATAGTAACACTTGATGTATAACTAAAGTATGGTGTAGCATAGTGACACTTTATGTATAACCAAAGTATCGTATAGCATAGTGACACTTGATGTATAACTAAAGTATCGTATAGCATAGTGACACTTGATGTATAACTAAAGTATGGTGTAGCATAGTGACACTTGATGTATAACTAAACTATCGTATAGCATAGTGACACTTGATGTATAACTAAAGTATCGTATAGAACAGTAACACTTGATGTATAACTAAAGTATGGTGTAGCATAGTGACACTTTATATATAACTAAAGTATCGTATAGCATAGTGACCTTTGATGTATAACTAAAGTATGGTGTAGCATAGTGACACTTGATGTATAACTAAAGTACATAGTGACACTTGATGTATAACTAAAGTATCGTACAGAATAGTGACACTTGATGTATAACTAAAGTATCGTATAGCATAGTGACACTTGATGTATAACTAAAGTATGGTGTAGCATAGTGACACTTTATGTATAACCAAAGTATCGTATAGCATAGTGACACTTGATGTATAACTAAAGTATCGTATAGCATAGTGACACTTGATGTATAACTAAAGTATCGTATAGCATAGTGACACTTGATGTATAACTAAAGTATTGTATAGCATAGTGACACTTGATATATAACTAAAGTATCGTACAGCATAGTGACACTTGATGTATAACTAAAGTATGGTGTAGCATAGTGACACTTTATGTATAACTAAAGTATGGTGTAGCATAGTGACACTTTATATATAACTAAAGTATCGTACAGCATAGTGACACTTGATGTATAACTAAAGTATTGTACAGCATAGTGTCACTTGATGTATAACTAAAGTATCATATAGAATAGTAACACTTGATGTATAACTAAAGTATCGTATAGCATAGTGACACTTGATGTATAACTAAAGTATCGTATAGAATAGTAACACTTGATGTATAACTAAAGTATCGTATAGCATAGTGACACTTGATGTATAACTAAAGTATCGTATAGAATAGTAACACTTGATGTATAACTAAAGTATCGTATAGCATAGTGACACTTGATGCATAACTAAAGTATCGTATAGAACAGTAACACTTGATGTATAACTAAAGTATGGTGTAGCATAGTGACACTTTATATATAACTAAAGTATCGTATAGCATAGTGACCTTTGATGTATAACTAAAGTATGGTGTAGCATAGTGACACTTGATATATAACTAAAGTATCGTACAGCATAGTGACACTTTATGTATAACTAAAGTATCGTATAGCATAGTGACACTTGATGTATAACTAAAGTACATAGTGACACTTGATGTATAACTAAAGTATCGTATAGCATAGTGACACTTGATGTATAACTAAAGTATCGTACAGAATAGTGACACTTGATGTATAACTAAAGTATCGTATAGCATAGTGACACTTGATGTATAACTAAAGTATGGTGTAGCATAGTGACACTTTATGTATAACCAAAGTATCGTATAGCATAGTGACACTTTATGTATAACTAAAGTATCGTATAGCATAGTGATACTTGATGTATAACTAAACTATCGTATAGCATAATGACACTTGATGTATAACTAAAGTATCGTATAGCATAGTGACACTTGATGTATAACTAAAGTATGGTGAAGCATAGTGACACTTGATATATAACTAAAGTATCGTACAGCATAGTGACACTTGATGTATAACTAAAGTATTGTATAGCACAGTGTCACTTTATGTATAACTAAAGTATCATACAGCATAGTGACACGTGATGTATGACTGAAGTATGATATGGAACAGTGACACCTGATGTATGACTGAAGTATGATATAGAACAGTGACACCTGACGTATGACTGAAGTATGGTGTAGCATAGTGACACTTGATGTATAACTAAAGTATCGTACAGCATAGTGACACCTGATGTATGACTGAAGTATCGTATAGCATAGTGACACTTGATGTATAACTAAAGTATCGTACAGCATAGTGACACTTGATGTATAACTAAAGTATGGTGTAGCATAGTGACACTTGATGTATAACTAAAGTATCGTACAGCATAGTGACACTTGATGTATAACTAAAGTATCGTATAGCATAGTGACACTTGATGTATAACTAAAGTATCGTATAGCATAGTGACACTTGATGTATAACTAAAGTATGGTGAAGCATAGTGACACTTGATGTATGACTGAAGTATCGTATAGCATAGTGACACTTGATGTATAACTAAAGTATCGTACAGCATAGTGACACTTGATGTATAACTAAAGTATGGTGTAGCATAGTGACACTTGATTTATAACTAAAGTATCGTATAGCATAGTGACACTTGATGTATAACTAAAGTATGGTGTAGCATAGTGACACTTGATGTATAACTAAAGTATCATACAGCATAGTGACACGTGATGTATGACTGAAGTATGATATGGAACAGTGACACCTGATGTATGACTGAAGTATGATATAGAACAGTGACACCTGACGTATGACTGAAGTATGGTGTAGCATAGTGACACTTGATGTATAACTAAAGTATCGTACAGCATAGTGACACCTTATGTATGACTGAAGTATCGTATAGCATAGTGATACTTGATGTATAACTAAAGTATCGTACAGCATAGTGACACTTGATGTATAACTAAAGTATGGTGTAGCATAGCATAGTGACACTTGATGTATAACTAAAGTATCGTACAGCATAGTGACACTTGATGTACAACTAAAGTATTGTATAGCATAGTGTCACTTTATGTATAACTAAAGTATTGTATAGCATAGTGACACTTGATGTATGACTAAAGTATGGTGTAGCATAGTGACACTTGATGTATAGCTAAAGTATCGTATAGCATAGTGACACTTGATGTATAACTAAAGTATCGTACAGCATAGTGACACCTGATGTATGACTGAAGTATGATATAGAACAGTGACACCTGATGTATGACTGAAGTATGATATAGAACAGTGACACCTGATGTTTGACTGAAGTATGATATGGAACAGTGACACCTGATGTATGACTGAAGTATGATATAGAACAGTGACACCTGACGTATGACTGAAGTATGGTGTAGCATAGTGACACTTGATGTATAACTAAAGCATCGTACAGCATAGTGACACTTGATGTATGACTAAAGTATGGTGTAGCATAGTGACACTTGATGTATAGGTAAAGTATCGTATAGCATAGTGACACTTGATGTATAACTAAAGTATCGTACAGCATAGTAACACCTGATGTATGACTGAAGTATGATATAGAACAGTGACACCTGATGTATGACTGAAGTATGATATAGAACAGTGACACCTGATGTATGACTGAAGTATGATATGGAACAGTGACACCTGATGTATGACTGAAGTATGATATAGAACAGTGACACCTGATGTATGACTGAAGTATGGTGTAGCATAGTGACACTTGATGTATAACTGAAGTATGATATAGAACAGTGACACCTGATGTATGAGTGAAGTATGATATGGAACAGTGACACCTGATGTATGACTGAAGTGTCGAATAGTTTTCTTTCTTTGTTTTTGAATATCACAAAAAGTTATTCGAGAGCTATCTGCACTAGCTGGTTTTAATTAAGCAGTGTAAGACTAATAAGAAGGCAACTAATCATCACCACTCACCGCCAACTCTTGGGCTACTCTTTCACTAACGAATAGTGGGACTGAACATACCATTATAACGCCCCCACGGCTGAAAGGGCGAGCATGTTTGGTGCGACGGTTCTAGTATCGTGTAGAATAGTATCAAATGTATAACTGAAATATAGTATCGAATAGTGACATACAGTGTTACATGTGAAATATCATACAGAACAATGGCGTCTGATATATAACTAAAGTATCGTATGGAACAGTAACTAACACCTAATGTATCCTACAAAACAGCGACTGATTTTTTCATTATTTTAGTTTATAAGTTCTGGTCTATTCTTTTCAGAAGTTACTTATGATAGATGTGGAATTCTTTGTATAATTCTACGTAATCGTTAACAATTGTGAATGTTTTGTTTATTTGCGAACATTAAAACATCATTTTTCACACCTGGTATACAGATATAAGAATGCAGTGACGAAAGTTCTCTT
Organism: Carcinoscorpius rotundicauda; assembly: GCA_011833715.1. Classification (NCBI taxonomy): domain Eukaryota; kingdom Metazoa; phylum Arthropoda; class Merostomata; order Xiphosura; family Limulidae; genus Carcinoscorpius; species Carcinoscorpius rotundicauda. The sequence continues at coordinate 145,731,247 of CM022393.1, forward strand.
TATCGAAAGTTGTATTAGCTAAATTTCTTCGTGTCTTGACCCCGCGCTCCCAACCCAACGTCATGTCTTCTTTTATTCTGATTGGTTGCCACGAGTGAAAGTCACGCCTTAACACATACTCAATTCTCGGTAGTCTCGACTCCACGAAGTGAGATGACGTTACGCTGAAGTGATGTCAGCTTTCACCAATCAGCAACGTTTACAATGACATCATCATACTAAAATAGCAGCTTGAGTCAGCGTTATAAGGCGCGGAAAAGCTTGTGACTAGAACTATTGTGTATCGATCGACCGTCTGTGTCGTAAATACTGCCTTCAGTGCTTGTGTAAGTCTAGTTAGTAACACTTCCGTCGAGTGAATAAGACTTGCTTCGTCTGGTGTTAATCACACGTGAGACCAGCACCACGATGGAAACCACGTTCTATGACAACAGTCTCGCCCGCTCTCGGGATGATTATGGTACTCTGAAGCGGCCGGCAACCCTAGACTTGACTCAGACAAGGTACAGTAAAAAACAGAAGAGCAACGCGTTACTCACTTCACCAGACCTCAACATGTTAAAGTTAGGATCACCAGAGTTAGAGCGATTAATCATAACCCATAACGGACTGGTGACGACTACCCCGACCCCGACCCAATACCTTTTTTCCCGGGGCGTTACCGAAGAACAAGAACAGTACGCCCGTGGGTTTGTGGACGCCCTCAATCAGCTGCACCAAGCGACGGCACCCATCGCCGGCAGTGTCGTCCCTCAGCCCGTCGTAGCTACAGAAGAAAACTTGGCAGTGTCCAGCAGTAGTACGTGCACGATATTACCCGTCACGAATGGCTACTTGAAAGAAGAGCCCCAGACGGTGCCAAGCCTCTGCCAGTCCCCACCAATGTCTCCCATTAACATGGAAAAACAGGAGAAGATTAAACTTGAGAGGAAACGGCTCCGGAACAGAATAGCGGCCAGCAAGTGTCGTCGCCGAAAGTTGGAGCGAATCAGTAGGTTGGAAGAGAAGGTTGCTCAGCTGAAAACCGAGAATAACGACCTAGGGTCTGTCGTAAACAAGCTACGAGATCAAGTGTGCACCTTGAAACAGCACGTGATGGAACACGTTAAGAACGGTTGTCAGATTATGGTGTCTAATCACGCTTTCTGATCTTGTTAACAGTTTTAAAATATGAATAACAACCTAGGGTCTGTTGTGGACAAACTACGACACCACGTGTTCACCCTGAAACAGCACGTGACTTAACATGTTCTAATAACTGTTGTCAGATTACGACGCCTGGCCACATATTTCTGCTCTCATGGACAGCCGTGTTAGTTGTTTAGTGCTGCCATCTGTTGATAGAGTGAGTAATTACCGAATCCAATGTTCCGCTGTGCTAAGCCGCTTGTATGAAGTATTTACGTATGTAAATGTACAGAAGCTGTAAAATAAGATCCATTTTGAGGCTGTTTGACTCTTTGTTTCTCATGCCACGTGGTCTTCCATTTCAATTTGTTTTACTGCTTTTGTGTGAAAAACAACATCCTTGCCAAGCTAGTTGTTAATTTACTGTACTGGTAATGTTTGAAACCAATCTGATATATTAAAAAAAAACACGACTGTGAAGCCTAACCAATCATTTAACTTACCACTTGTGCTGAGTTTCACAGGGCTCGAGAAATTCCATCTCTCACCAGGAACCTTTGATAAGAACAAATAGAAAGAATAAGGCTTTGTTTTTTTTTCTGTGTGGTGGCAGTGTATATTATAATTATATATAAGATGTTTTGAGATATATTTTACTCACACATTGATTCTATGTTTACGTAAGAACATCCAGAACATTGCTTCGACTAATTATTGTGATGCATGTCGATAGCAACCCTTGTAAGGGATATGTGTTGTATATATTGTTATGACTAGTCTTCACTTTCATCATATGTTTTAAAGCTTATTTTTTACTTTTCATGAAATTTAAATATTTTGAAGCTTATTCTTCTATCTCTAACTAGAATTAAATAAGCTCAAATTTTATAAAGAGTTGTCTGTTTGTTTGAAAATGTGATTTTATGATTTTAAATAAGTCTCATGTCGTATGCTTATTTTTAATACCAATGAAGGATATTTTCAACCTGTATTATTTAAAGAAAGAAAAAAAGTTTAAGTCAAATTATTTTTCTTTTATCTATTGAACTTTTGTGAAAAAAAAAATTAAACGTTCTGTTTTTCAAAATAAAAAGTTTCCTGGTTGTTCTGTTAATGAAAGATCGCCATCTGATGATTGTAATTGACAACTGGCTGGTGAAACGCGTTTTACTAACCCTAATGACTCGGAAGTCACAGTGGTGTCAATTGTTTAACAGTTTAAATAGCTAACACAGTGATTTATCAGTTTGTTACGACAAATAATGACTTACACTTTTCTCTTTTATTTTTTTTTAAACTTTAAAATTATTTTTACTGAAAAATACCAAACATATTTATGGTAAGTGTTGGGAATACGTTTCAGCAAATCACCGTCAGATGACGGTAAAATAATGAACAGGATATCGATTTATCTATTAAAAAGTTTTCAGAAAAAAGAAACTTAAAAATTCTGAATACATTACCAAAACAGAAAAAAATGCGTGTTATAAGTAGATGTATTTGACAACCAGATATAGGATAAAAGGGAAAATTACGTAAAAGGAAAAACTATCTCCAGTACAGAATAAGTCAGTGCATTATTTTGTACATTCTCAAAATTATTGTTGTTGAACAATATTCCCGTTAGGGTGTTAATGTTTTTTGTTTGTTTGTTTTAATTTCGCGCAAAGCTACACGAAAACTGTCTGCACTAGGCATCCCTAATTTAGTAGCGTAAGGCAAAAGGGAAGGCAGCTGGTCATCACCACCCACGGTCAGCTCTTGGGTCACTCTTTTACTAGCGAATAGTTGGATCAACCGTCACATTATAAGGGTGAAAGGGCGATCATATTTGGCGTGACGGTCACTCGAACCCGTGACACTCAAATTAATAATCGAGCGCCTTAACCACCTGGTTAACAGCTGCAGTTATTCAAAGATCCACTCATTAGCTATTGTCATAGATGTTAATTTTATAACACTTTAAGAAATGGAGTATTCAATGAGAAGCACTTTTAGATTCAAGTATAGTTGTTTCTAATGTTTGTCCTTGTAAAGAAGCCAGGGAGCAGCATCTCTTGCCACGAAGATTTGTCACAACTCTTTTTAACGAAATAATGAGATTTACATTCATTTTAATAACGCAGTGCTAGTGCACAACGAGTTCACTTCTGGCTCATCCCGGTCAGGATGCTAGCCAAACCCTTCTTACTGGCTCATCCCGGTCAGAATGCTAGCCAAACCCTTCTTACTGGCTCATCCCGGTCAGGATGCTAGCCAAACCTTTCTTACTGGCTCATCCCAGTCAGAATGTTAGCCAAACCCTTCTTACTGGCTCATCCCCGTCAGGATGCTAGCCAAACCTTTCTTACTGGCTCATCCCAGTCAGGATGCTAGCCAAACCTTTCTTACTGGCTCATCCCAGTCAGAATGTTAGCCAAACCCTTCTTACTGGCTCATCCCGGTCAGGATGCTAGCCAAACCTTTCTTACTGGCTCATCCCAGTCAGAATGTTAGCCAAAACCTTCTTACTGGCTCATCCCCGTCAGGATGCTAGCCAAACCTTTCTTACTGGCTCATCCCAGTCAGGATGCTAGCCAAACCTTTCTTACTGGCTCATCCCAGTCAGAATGCTAGCCAAACCCTTCTTACTGGCTCATCCCAGTCAGGATGCTAGCCAAACCTTTCTTACTGGCTCATCCCAGTCAGGATGCTAGCCAAACCTTTCTTACTGGCTCATCCCGGTCAGGATACTAGCCAAACTTTTCTTATTAGCTCATCTCAATCAGGGTACCAGACAAACGTTTTTTACTGGCTCATTCTAGTCAGAATGACAGCCAAACCTTTCTTACCAGTTCATCCTGGTCATGGTACTAGTCAAACTTTTCTTACTGGCTAGGCCGAACAAGATAAAAAGCAAACCGTTTCTATTGGCTTGTCCCAATCAGGGTACTAGCTAAACCTTTCTTACTGGCTTGTCAGGACAAGACAAACCTTTCCAATTGGCTTATCCCAATCAGGGTACTATCTAAACCTTTTTTACTGACTCATCAGGACGAGACAAACTGTTCCTATTGTCTCATTCTGATAAGGCTGCTGACTGATCTTTACAAACTCTCAACAAATAATGTACTCCTGAGTAGATTCAATAAACAGAACAAAACTTCCAAAATGTTTATAACCACCAAGTAAGCTAAACTTGTAAATAACTATAACTCAGTTATAATATCGTATTTTTGAAAATCGCTTATTTTCTTAAAGATGTATGACAATTATGACTTCACAGACAAACAATTTCTACTGTAAGAAAAGCGCGAGAGCTTTCACACACACAAAATTAGAAAAGTAGCTAATGAATTCACAGATTTCTTTTGACAGACACTAACAGTTAAAGGATTTTTATATCTTTAGCCAATAAAAATAATGTATCACTACAGATGCTTAGAGCTAACAAAAATACGGTAACGTATTACTATTGACACCTAGGAGCTAATCAAAATACAATAATATATTACTACGACGCTCAGGGCTAATAAAAATACAGTGATATTTTCGTCCATAAACCCAGCAATATCTAACGAAGAGCAGCTAATTTAAAAGATTTTAGTTAGGTTTAAATACAGACTCTACGCTTCCAATGCAAATCAATCTTTAGTACAACGATGCAACTTTAATAACTAAAGCTAAATAAAAATTAATACAGTTATATTCAATATAATAAGCGATATGTCAATATTATTAATGAAGTAATAACAAACACACGAAATGGTATACCTCAGTTAGAGAACTCACAGACACCAAATCCCTGCCTTATGAGTATTTATTGATGTATATTTCTTTGGGTGTATTAATAAAAACGTTTAGAGATAAGGAAAATATAATAAGGCGTTACCACACATATTTAGGGTTAATGAAAATAGAGTAATGCATTACTACAAAAGTTTAAGCCAATAAAAACACAGAACTCATTTGTGGCGAATAAAATATTTTAGATCCATAAAATGACTCAAATGTTTTATTTCATGTCTGGAAAATGAGGAAAGTTGATGAGTAGTGAAATGTTGGTGTTTATTTTGTTATGTAATGTAGGAACCAGGCCATTCGTCAGGAGGTAGAAGTTAAGGACAAAGAGGACAAGCCATTATTATAAGGACCAAAAACTTAACACCAAACCACTGTAAAAATGTCCCAACTACGTATTGGTTATCAATAAATCAGAAGGAAATCTGGGTATTAATTTGAAACAATTTAATAATAACAAATGTCCCAGACACGTGTAGTTTATTAACAAATCAGAAAGAAATCTGGGTATTAATTTAAAACAATTTAATAATAACAAATGTCCCAGACACGTGTAGTTTATCAATAAATCAGAAGAAAATCTGGGTGTGATCAGAGGTAAATAGCACTGAATTGCATTACTAGCAGCGAGTCTTTATTTGGACTTGTTGCTTATGATAGCACGTGAGTGGCACGTAAGTTATAAAACAGGTACAGCGGAAATTACCCACTGTCACTTAGCAACCACGTTAACAATTCCAAGAAGTGAAACTTCACGAGCACAAAGAGCGAAAGAGTCACGTGACATTGATTTGTAAACAAATGTGGGATTGATTATTCTTGGAGATTTATTAAAGTGATTTCACTGGATATTTGTAGTGACGCTTGTTAATGTACCTGGAATAGACCTATATCAAGGTGTATGTGTTAGACACGTACAAAAAGCAGACAAACACGGTTATGATTTTATAAATACAGCGCTAACTGTGTTTGTTTGTTTTGTTTTGGAATTTCGCACAAAGCTACTCGAGGGCTATCTGTGCTAGCCGTCCCTAATTTAGCAGTGTAAGACTAGAGGAAATGTAGCTAGTCATCACCACCCACTGCCAACTCTTGGGCTACTCTTTTACCAACGTATAGTGTGATTGACCGTAACATTATAACGCTCCCATGGCTACGAGGGCGAGCATGTTTAGCGCGACGCGGGTGCGAATCCGCGATCCTCGGATTACGAGTCACACGCCTTACGCGCTTGGCCATGCTGGGCCCACGCTAACTGTGAAAATAAAGTTTCACGTGGGATAATATAGTGTTAAACTATTCATTAATGAATATTAATTTACTGGAAACAAATATTCTACCAACTATGTACAACGTTTTATTCCAAAAGCAAATTGTAACATTTAAAAAATAATACACACACATTACGTTGTGACAACGTAAATTAATACAGAATAACATGTATCAGGTAATAATATGATTGTGTTGAAACAGTTGAAGAACTAGTACAGAAGCTTAATTCAACCCGTTCAACAGTTCACCGTCATCTGCAACAGCTTGGAAAAGTGTCAAAAATAAGAAAATGAATCCCCCATGATTTAACAGAAGCCAACCTCAGAAAAAGAGTGACATTTGCAGTTCTCTGCACTCTCGTGAACGTAACTCACTTTTTTTGGACAGGTTAGTGACTGGAGATGAAAAATAGACAGATTATAAAAATGTTAAGCACCGTATACAATAGCTTAGTACAGGTAAGCTGGCCTAAGCACAACCTAAAATGGACCTCCACCCTAGGAAAGTCTTGTTAGTCATCACTACCCGCCGCCAACTCTTGGGCTACTCTTTTACCAACGTATAGTGGGATTGACCGTCACATTATAACGCCTCCATGGCTGGGAGGGCGAGCATGTTTAGCGCGACGCGGGTGCGAATCCGCGACCCTCGGATAACGAGTCACACGCCTTACGCGCTTGAGTTGCTGCCACTCAATGTAACGATTACATCAGATTTCTATTGTCAACAGTTGGAGCGCATGAATGTTGCACTGAAAGAAAGGAGGCCTGCTTTGATCAGTCGTAAAGGTGTTGTGTTACAGCAGGATAATGTGCAGCCCCATACAACAAGGATCACATCTGTAAAGATTGAAGAGCTAGACTGGGAAAAACTTCCACATCCTCCTTATTCTCAAGACCTTGCACCATCTGATTATCATCTAATCCGAAGTTTGCAGAACTATCTTGATGGAGAAGAGCTTGGAACACATAAAGATGTCAAAACTACCCTCTCTACATTCTTTTCCTTCAAACCCCAATAATTTAATCAAAGTGACATTCAGAAGCTTGTAAATCGTTGGCAGGAAGTAATTAATAATAATGGAACATACATTATTGATTAAATAACATTAAAAGTGTTTGAAATCCTTTCTTTTTTTCTGATCAAAAAATCAGACATTGCTTATGGAATGACCTGATATATTAACCTAAATAATGTATAAGTCTCATAATATGCCAATAACTTATAAGCCTCTTTGTTAGCACATCAAGGTGGTTATAAGTTTCTCTGTTACCACAGTGGACTAAAGCCCAAAGGTAGTCCCCGTAGCACCAAATATGTTCGCCCTTTCAGCCGTGGGGTTGTTATAATGTGACGGTCAATCCCACTGTTCGTTGGTAAAAGAGTAGCCCAAGAGCTGACGGTGGATAGTGATGACTAGCTGCCTTCCCTCTAGTCTTACATTGCTAAATTAGGGACGGCTAACACAGATTGCTCTCGGGTATCTTTGCGCGATATTAAAACCAAACCAAACTCAACTGGACAATAGTTCGAATGAAAGCCTTCATTAGAATCATTGGAGATGCAAAATGTTTAACATTACTTCTGAACTCTGACTTATAATCTATACACGTGTATCTTTTTTCTCACTTAAACATTAAAAGTTCAACGACTTACACCGCAAGGTTAATTTACAACTTCCGTTATACATTCTACTCAGTAGGTGGCGTATGTTTAAATAAAGACTAATGTCACAGATAAAATGATTGCAGTAACAAACAGGTTACCATGCAGTAATGTCTCACAAGTGGTTAAATTAACCAATTGTATTTAAGAGAACATCGACACCAATCATTCTGCTTCATTTAGCTTCGTATCATGTTTGATTTAGTTGTACTTAGGACTAATTTAGATTTAAATTATAAAACACTTTTTTCACTCAATATTTTTTTTTAAATTTCGTAACTAAGAAATAAAGAACAGCGACATAGCATGCTTTTATTATAATTAAAAAATGAAGTAAGTCGAACGATTTTTCAAGAATATAAGGTAAAAACTGAAACAATGGAGTTCAGGTCCTTATGTCTTGATTGTCAGCATCAAGTACAAGTTACATCTTGTATTTCTTGTCCATATTTAGTATAGAACGTTATGTTTTTATTTTATTGTCAGCATTAAATACAGCTTTGTTTGTTTTTTAACTTCGCGCTACACGTGGGCTATCTGCGCTAGTTGTCCTTAATTTAGTAGAGTAAAACTAGAGGGAAAACAGCTAGTCATCACCACCCACTGTTAAATCTTGAACTACTCTTTTACCAACGAATAGTAGGATTGAGCGTAACTTTACGACGCCCTCACGGCTGAAAGGGCGAGCATGTTTGGTGTGACGGGGATTCAAACCTGCGACACTCGGATGACGACTCAAGTTTTCTAGCTCCCTGGTCATGCCGGGCCAACACTAAGTCTAGCAAGCTACATTTTGTTTTGTTGACAACACTAAGTATAGCAAGTTACATTTTGTTTTGTTGACAACACTAAGTGTAGCAAGTTACATTTTGTTTTGTTGACAACACTAAGTGTAGCAAGTTACATTTTGTTTTTCATATTGTCTTCATTAAGTATAGTACGTTACATTTTGTTTTTCATATTGTCTTCATTAAGTATAGTACGTTACATTTTGTTTTTGATATTGTCTTCATTAAGTATAGTACGTTACATTTTGTTTTTCATATTGTCTTCATTAAGTATGGTACTTTTCACTGCAAGAAGCTCCATGATTTATTAACTCTAAATTTATAATTTTTAATTGTCTAAAAACTCAACTTTCTAGAAGTGGAATATTCTGAGGAGTTTTTAATATATCCCCCGATCTTTATTGAGTTTCTGCCCTCGTAGAAAATAAAATGTCCTCTCTGTGGATCTTTTAAAGATTTATTTGTTTGTTTATTTATTTAGATGAAGGAAAAAAACTACACACTGGGACATTTGTGCTCTGTCCATCACGGGAGGTATTGAAATCCATATCTAGGGGTGGGAGTCCATAGACATATCTCTGTGCCCCATGGGGCCAAGCAGTAATGAAACAAAAGGCCTTGCGTTTCCGAACGTATGTCGAACATATGTTAATAACACAACGCGTTAAGCTGCACGTTTTGGAGCGTCATGTGTCAAGTTAGTTTTCGTGTGGAATAAAAATGAAAACTAATATCAGATTGTCAGGCTGGATACATCTCCCACCTTCACAGTCCAGTGTCTGTGATTACAAGAAAGGACCCTGGGGTATGTGTGATTCAGTAATGAATGGAAGTTCATATTATTGAAGCTGTAACAATGTTATTGTTTTAGTATCACTACAACCATGTTATATATATACATTATATGTAGAGTCACTATAATCATGTTATATATATATTATATGTATAGTGTCACTATAATCATGTTATATATATATTATATGTATAGTGTCACTATAATCATGTTATATATATATTATATGTATAGAGCCACTATAATCATGTTATATATATATTATATGTATAGTGTCACTATAATCATGTTATATATATATTATATGTATAGTGTCACTATAATCATGTTATATATATATTATATGTATAGTGTCACTATAATCATGTTATATATATATTATATGTATAGTGTCACCATAATCATGCTATATATATATTATATGTATAGTGTCACTATAATCATGTTATATATATATTATATGTATAGTGTCACTATAATCATGTTATATATATATTATATGTATAGTGTCACTATAATCGTTATATATATATTATATGTATAGTGTCACTATAATCGTTATATATATATTATATGTATAGTGTCACTATAATCGTTATATATATATTATATGTATAGTGTCACTATAATCATGTTATATATATATTATATGTATAGTGTCACTATAATCGTTATATATATATTATATGTATAGTGTCACTATAATCGTTATATATATATTATATGTATAGTGTCACCATAATCATGTTATATATATATTATATGTATAGTGTCACTATAACATGTTATATATATATTATGTGTATAGTGTCACCATAATCATGTTATATATATATTATATGTATAGTGTCACTATAATCGTTATATATATATTATATGTATAGTGTCACTATAATCATGTTATATATATATTATATGTATAGTGTCACCATAATCATGTTATATATATATTATATGTATAGTGTCACTATAACCATGTTATATATATATTATGTGTATAGTGTCACCATAATCATGTTATATATATATTATATGTATAGTGTCACTATAATCGTTATATATATATTATATGTATAGTGTCACTATAATCATGTTATATATATATTATATGTATAGTGTCACTATAATCATGTTATATATATATTATATGTATAGTGTCACTATAATCATGTTATATATATATTATGTGTATAGTGTCACTATAATCGTTATATATATATTATATGTATAGTGTCACTATAATCATGTTATATATATATATTATATGTATAGTGTCACTATAATCATGTTATATATATATTATATGTATAGTGTCACTATAATCGTTATATATATATTATATGTATAGTGTCACTATAATCATGTTATATATATATTATATGTATAGTGTCACTATAATCGTTATATATATATTATATGTATAGTGTCACTATAATCATGTTATATATATATTATATGTATAGTGTCACTATAATCGTTATATATATATTATATGTATAGTGTCACTATAATCATGTTATATATATATTATATGTATAGTGTCACTATAATCGTTATATATATATTATATGTATAGTGTCACCATAATCATGTTATATATATATATTATATATATAGTGTCACTATAATCATGTTATATTTGTTAAGAATGTTCTAAATGTAACATTTTTAACTTTTTTATTTTTTTGTTTGAAGACTTTGGTTTGGTACTGGACTTACTCCACGTAACTAGAAAGTCATAACAAGATGACACTACATCATATACAAATGTAAGAAAGGAAACAAACTATTGATATGTTTTTGTAATGCTATATGGCTATCCCCCCTCACATTTCTGGATTTGTAAGTAGGTGTCCTCCAAATTCGGTTTTCTTATTATGTTTTCAGAAATGTTATTTATATCGCTTGAAATAATTTGATAAAGCAGTATTTTATTGGCCCATGTGAGGTCAAACGTGTTCTGGTGGTTAACGTTTCAGGTTGTATATTGTATAGTAGTCCACGGTTTGAGCCGTGATTTTTTGTGAACACTCTTTACAGTCTCTTTCGTGAGCACTTAATAAAAATTACAGACAAAGTGCTATTCGGTCAACCTGTAGATCGCGTGAGATGGGGGCGCTGTTGATCGAATGCCCTCCCGTTTGTTAGCAGTTCAAATTAGGGGCCCGAACCTTAGGTTCTCTGATATGGCTATTAACTAATGTTTCGCAGAAATATGACTTTCAGGTATTTGGTATGTCTATATTCATATAATGACAAATAAAAAGACACAATTGTTATACATTAAAGTTATATCCTAATTATGATTTTAACATAATCAGACGTACATATATAACCAAATATGAAGAGATATTCAACCTGTATTATTTAAGCAAGCACCTTCGCCCGTCTTAACAAACATCAACTCTATTTTGGAGCAGTGTTCTGTATTCGTATTTGTGTGTGACATGATCCCGGAAAAATATGGTATTTCCTTTTCTAAACGTTTCAGGTTAAAAGGATATTGCGCAACACCGTCTTGTAACATGCCACATTTGTGATTTGCCATAGTTGTGTTCCTTAACGTGATAACTTAAACAGTTTTACGTAGAGGTTTGGTATATAAGTTTGACAGTAAGCAAGCACACTTGTGCTAAGGTTGATTAATTAGCAACAGTGTGCTTCTGTAATATTGAAAGGATGTGGCAAGCCTCCAGGAATATTCTAGAAATAAACCTCAATGGTGGATTTCTGAATACTGTAAAACATAATGCACCTGACAGAAAAAAACAAAACAAAGACGTTATATCGGTATACCTAGAGAAACGTTAAAAAAATCTACATTCACTACACACTGAAGCGCTTTTATTCGCTAGGAAACTAACATATAACTGTAACGTTCCAAATCAGTTCTCGTGATCACAACACTATATGAAGCAAAATGATATATGTTAAGACTGGCTGGATTCAGAGTGCACGAGGTTGTTACTCTGAGCCGTGTAGGCGTGTTGAGAGATCAAGTTTCGTTAGACTCACTGTCAGTGCACGAGAACTTGGTTACAACTTATGTGGTGAGCATACTGCTTACGTCATTTTGTGCACGTAAGAATGTTACCACATCATTTTGTGGACAGAGAAACGGTGCCGAATCATCGCTGGTGAATGAAGAGATTACCACATCCTCTGATGATCAGGAAGATAAAAACAACATCTGCCTCCAGGCGGAGCAACCTCGCCGACTTTTTAAATTGTTAGTTTATTACAGAAAACAATAATTACACTGCAGAACAAAGTTGTTACTTCTTGAACACTGTTTGGTGTTCCTTATAGATTTTTGGCTGCTTATCACGAAAATCACATCCAAATTTGCCCATCATGTACCGTTTCATCGAAATCTTCCGTTTCACTAGGACATTGCTACAATGGAGAAACGATATCAGGACAACTGGAATCCGTCAATGCTTGCTGACTACTGTTGGACACTGCAACGTGATGCACCGGACATTGAATACAAACAAAAGTCAGGAGCAAAACATTTTTAATTATGTTGAACTTAATAGCGTATTAGAAACATAAACGCAACTAAATATGTTATTGCCGGTAAACAGTTAAATGGCTATTTCTCAGAGTTCCTACGTGATGAAGCAAAACCAAAACTATATTTGTACATAACCACCATGTACCTGTCACAATCAGCGAAAACATTTCAGGAAGCAAAACTTTTCCAAAAATATTCTTTTGCAGTTTAATGCAATAAGATCCAATATGAGCTATAAGGACAAACCATTTAGTACATACTTTGTTGTCATTTCGTAAAAAGCAGTACGTTATTTGATAGAGAAAAAACTAATACGAAACTTTATTATGCAAAACTCTCTAGCGCTAAACATGCTCGCCCTCCCAGCCGTGGGGGTGTATAATGTTACGGTCAATCCCACTATTCGTTGGTAGAAGAGTAGCCCAAGAGTTGGCGGTGGGTGGTGATGACTAGCTGCCTTCCCTCTAGTCTTACACTGCTAAATTAGGAACGACTAGCGCATATAGCCCTGGTGTAGCTTTGTGAGAGATAACAAACAAAGTATATAAAGTAGAAATCAATATTTTCTTAGTTGACATAACAACTGTTGTAGGTGATGTAACTTTGTGGTAATTTTAATATTTATAAATTGAGCGGACTGTGGATATTAAAAAAGAGGTAAATTCTACTCTGTGCGAAATATAAAACAAGACGCACAGACTCACGGAAAATAAGTTACAATTTCGTTTTAACATATCCGTATCATCTCACCTTTTTAATTATTTTATTACCTTGAGCTCCTTCGAAACACGGTTTGCGTAACTACGTGCTTAAAAGCTGAGAACTTACAAAATCATCATAGTAAGAGAGTATCCTTGGAAACCTGCCACATAATCAGCTTTCTAAGATAATGTGACGTTATATTGTCTTTAATACATTACACAGTACCAGTTTTAAGGTTAGATAATGTGACGTTATATTGTCTTTAATACATTACACAGTACCAGTTTTAAGGTTAGATAATGTGACGTTATATTGTCTTTAATACATTACACAGTACCAGTTTTAAGGTTAGATAATGTGATGTTATATTGTCTTTAATACATTACACAGTACCAGTTTTAAGGTTAGATAATGTGACGTTATATTGTCTTTAATACATTACACAGTACCAGTTTTAAGGTTAGATAATGTGATGTTATATTGTCTTTAATACATTACACAGTACCAGTTTTAAGGTTAGATAATGTGACGTTATATTGTCTTTAATACATCACACAGTACCAGTTTTAAGGTTAGATAAAGTGACGTTATATTGTCTTTAATACATTACACAGTACCAGTTTTAAGGTTAGATAATGTGACGTTATATTGTCTTTAATACATTACACAGTACCAGTTTTAAGGTTAGATAATGTGACGTTATATTGTCTTTAATACATTACACAGTACCAGTTTTAAGGTTAGATAATGTGATGTTATATTGTCTTTAATACATTACACAGTACCAGTTTTAAGGTTAGATAATGTGACGTTATATTGTCTTTAATACATTACACAGTACCAGTTTGAAGGTTAGATAATGTGACGTTATATTGTCTTTAATACATTACACAGTACCAGTTTTAAGGTTAGATAATGTGACGTTATATTGTCTTTAATACATTACACAGTACCAGTTTTAAGGTTAGATAATGTGACGTTATATTGTCTTTAATACATTACACAGTACCAGTTTTAAGGTTAGATAATGTGACGTTATGTTGTCTTTAATACATTACACAGTACCAGTTTTAAGGTTAGATAATGTGACGTTATGTTGTCTTTAATACATTACACAGTACCAGTTTTAAGGTTAGATAATGTGACGTTATGTTGTCTTTAATACATTACACAGTACCAGTTTTAAGGTTAGATAATGTGACGTTATATTGTCTTTAATACATTACACAGTACCAGTTTTAAGGTTAGATAATGTGACGTTATATTGTCTTTAATACATTACACAGTACCAGTTTTAAGGTTATATAATGTGATGTTATATTGTTTTTAATACATTACACAGTACCAGTTTTAAGGTTATATAATGTGATGTTATATTGTCTTTAATACATTACACAGTACCAGTTTTAAGGTTAGATAATGTGACGTTATATTGTCTTTAATACATTACACAGTACCAGTTTTAAGGTTAGAAAAGTGTTTCTTGCTGTAAATAATAGTTCTTGTAGATAAAAAAAAAACTGCTAAGGCCAAAAACCATAAAGCTTGTCCCAATAATGAGGTTACGAGGTTCAGTTGTAGAATTTCCTCCATGAAAATTGATTCCATCCATGGATAAGCTTGTTTCAAGATGTATAGACATTTCTATTTATTTTTAATGATCTGTGGCGATGGTCATCTATTGTTATTTCTTTCATTGGCGAGTTGTTTTTAACTCTTGATGACGAGAAACCCACTTGAAATAAAAATGTATCTCAGAACGACTGGCATGGGTATTAACATGTCCAAGACATGTGTCCGACAACGGTCACATTCAAACTCTCTTTCTTAACCTCAAGATGACCTAGGAAGTTCGAAACGTTGTTCTCTCCTTATCAATAAAAGTGTTAATTCCCATACCAGCAGTTTCAAGAGTTCTTTTAAATTATTTGTTGAAAATAATTTAATGTCCAGTACACGTAACGATGACAAAATACTTTATTTCTTTCTTAACATTTTGTTGAGTTTGGACACTTGTACATTGCCGTAAGTTATTGTACGCCTACGTTACAAATGACGTTTACTAAGGTGAAACAAATCAAGTTACGTGTACAAAGTAAATTAATAAACATTATATGAAGCAGATCTAGAATTAAATATTTGATATATTTTATTTAAATATAGTTTTGATAGAGCGAGAAAAAAGAACATTGCTTACAATTTTCTAAGCGTTCCGAGACTATCTTAAGATCGTGTGTCCTCCAGCTAACAAACAAATTACAAAAATAAAAATATAAATAATATCTATTTTATTTCATGTTCGTCTTCTCTTGACCTTCAGAAGAAAATTCAATTGAAATGTATGTGAAAAGGAAACAGGATCCCCTGTTTTTACTGTCGAGAGTCAAAATTCTAGAATTGAAAAACTTTGCTAGCGTTATGTATGTCTACTTAGGTTCTCTACTGACTAAAACATACGTTGTCTTTGAAGGTTGATGTCACAAATGTCAAAGAATCTGTAAATGTACACATAACTTTGTTACCAGTTCACGATCAAATGAAATGTCAAAGCCAACTTTCATTTCAATATTAATACATATTGCAACAACACAATTAAAACAGAGTTATTGCATGTACACCACAGAAGTAAAATGAGGAACTAATTTCACTTACAGAGACAAGACGAAAGAATTACATTAACAAATTGAAGATGACGGTTCAATACGCCTATAGAATTAGTAGGAATAACAACTGTACAACAGACTCAGTATGAACAATTGTTGCACTAATAGGAAAAAAGTGTTGTATCTACACTCTAGTGTTTGACATGCCAAGATATATCATATTCCTAGGTTGGTTCTATTCAGAGTTATTACAGCCTGTTGTTTGATCTGTTCAGAGTTACTACATCCTGTTGTTTCACCTGTTCAGAGTTACTACAGCCTGTTGTTTGATCTGTTCAGAGTTACTACAGCCTGTTGTTTGATCTGTTCAGAGTTACTACATCCTGTTGTTTCACCTGTTCAGAGTTACTACAGCCTGTTGTTTGATCTGTTCAGAGTTACTACAGCCTGTTGTTTCACCTGTTCAGAGTTACTACAGCCTGTTGTTTGATCTGTTCAGAGTTACTACAGCCTGTTGTTTGATCTGTTCAGAGTTACTACATCCTGTTGTTTCACCTGTTCAGAGTTACTACAGCCTGTTGTTTGATCTGTTCAGAGTTACTACAGCCTGTTGTTTCACCTGTTCAGAGTTACTACATCCTGTTGTTTCACCTGTTCAGAGTTACTACAGTCTGTTGTTTCATCTCTTCAGAGTTACTGCAGCCTGTTGTTTGATCTGATCAGTGTTGATACAGCCTGACGTTTGATCTGATCAGTGTTGATACAGCCCGACGTTTGATCTGTTCAGAGTAACTACAGTTTAGCTTTTGTTCTGTTCAAACTAACTACACTCTCATGTTTGGCCTGTTTAAAATAATTATATTATTGTAATAGTTATTTTAAGAGTAACTTCAGCCTACGTTTTAGAATAACTGCACTCTTATGTTTTTTGTAGTTAAAGTTATTTTGACAAAATTAGTTAGCTTCACAGTTACATTATTTCTGATTAAGTTGGTATAGTTAAAACTTTCTGAAGTAGGAACCTGACTCCATCGTCCATGGTCTTAACTTATCGTAGCTTATTCATCGTAGTTTATTCATCCAGCAGCATTTTATATTTCTTCTTAGCTGTGGTCATCGAAACGAAGAAAGATGAAAATTTGTAAATATAAATATTTTAGAAAAAAAAATGTCTTTGAAGGTTTAATACTTCGCTTTTAAAATCGACATTTAAAAGCCGTGTTGCTTGATATTTGGTTCGTATTATATACGTAATATTCCAATTATCTTATTTATCACATACACATCCTTTGACAAAATACGATACTTTACTACAACGACCCCTCGGTGTGGATTTCTGAAATTAGATCATTGGTAAACGACCACGTCTTGAAGGTTCCGAACAACAATATTAAACACCTATACCCCATTTTCTGATATTACATTCTTCATCAGACAAATCTTTGTTGGCATATGTCTCCTGAGAAACTAGAGTGCTTGCTGGCTCTCATAAGTTCAGTCAAAAGGCAATACGTTCTGGGGACTTGTCGGTGGAAACAACCCCTCCTAAATCCACATTTGCATTCCAAGGCCATTGGGAATATATCTGTTGAAGTTACTCCTCATGCTACTTTGAATTCGTCACAAGGAGATATTGTTCAGAGGGGTGTGAGGAATATCCCAGAGTCAGAGATCCTCGCTGGTTTCTCCACCCCAGGAGTTTCTGCAATGAATCGTATCTCCACTCGCAAAGATGGAATTATGATGCTGACCAATGTCCTCGTTCTAACATTTACATCACCACGTCCACCTACCACCATCAAGGAAGGTTATCTAAATTGCAAAGTATAGCCATACATTCTGAACTCTCTCAGATGTTTCCAATATCGTGGTTCCTTGATGTGTACTCCTTGCGATAATAAAAGTCATGATGTCTATGAGTGTGAAATAGACCCTCTTCATGTCAGTTCTAGTGGCTCTTACCCACCTTACTCTCGTTCATGTCCTAGATGGGTGAAAGAAAAAGAGGTACAGCAACTGAAATTGGCTCACAACATTTCTTACCTCGAGGATCGAAAGTTACTGTCAACCACTCCATCTTAGAAGTATGCTGCTATACTCCATTCCACTGCTACAGGGGGAGTGCAGACAGATCTCTTCGTGCCTCCAAAAGAATCGTTTTCAAACTCCGTGAAAAGTCTTTTGCCTTCCATGGTTAATAAAGTTGACGAGTCAATGTCAACGCCCATCTCTGTCCCCACCATATCTTCCAGTAGATCCACTTCCTCTGGTTCTGGTTTCGGGCCTTTCTTCGGGTCCATTGTCTTCTCCAGCTCCAAAATTCAGAACGATTATTCGTTTATTCTCTCAGTCGCTGAAATTTTCTTCTGATGACAGAGACCAGCCCAATAGATCAATCGACCAAAGGCAAAATCCATGGAGGTAGATAGACGTCCTTCTAGTAAAGAGAATACAGAGAAGAGACGTGACCATAAACATTGATACAATGGATCTGTTGAGGTTCCCATTTTAATTTAGATGATGTCAAGGCACTGATTGATTCCTATCATCCTATGTATCTTTCTTTACAGGGAACATTTCTGAAGCCTGTCGATACAGACACCCTCCGGTAGATTTTGTACAGAAACGCAGGTTTTGTGATTGACTGATGCATGAAGGGATTGCACTGCTAGTTGATCAGCATGCGCCCGCCCTGTTTTTGTCACTCGACACATCCTTAAAGCCATAGCCTTCTATGTTTCATTTGGTCGTATCATCACTGTTTGTTCTCTCCACCTGTCTCCTGGAGAGACCTATGATAAATCAGAGCTTGATACTCTCTTCAACAGTTGTCGTATTTCTTTTTGATAATGGGATATTTTAGCGGACATAATCCTCTCTGAGGAGGTTCTGATATTGATGTGAGGGATCACAACCTTTCTAACTTCAATACTAGTGTTTATACTTACTTTCACGCACCTAGTCAGTCTCTTATTACTACTGGTCTCTAAGTTTGCTCCGATTCACTCTTCTCTCACTTTTCATGGAGGGTTGATAGTGACCCACGGTGCAGTGATCATTTTGAGAGAGACTCTCCGTGGTCTATGCCACCCGACCTGCGTGTCCCAATGAAAGTTAGGACAGGCCAACCGGCCCTCTTTTACTGCTCTCTCAGAACTTGATTTTGTTATAGTCTGTAAACTATTAATAAACAACTACAAGGCAGCTGCTCAATGTATTCCTAAAACCTCTACATGGAAGGTTCAAAAGAGGCCTGGGATACCTTTTATAGGTATCCCACATCACTTTTCAGCAAGCCCGTGCACATGCTCGACAGGTAAGAAGTCAAAGCCAGATGGAACCTTGGATTAAATTCACAGCTAGCATCTCTTCTACCACCAGTTCCAAAGTAATATGGAACAAGATTCGGAAGGTCAGTGGGCAGTATACTTCTGTTCCCCTTTCAGGTTTGCTTTATGATGGCCAGGAAGCTGCTAATGCCCTGAGCATGGCCGATACTCCCGGTGAAAGCTTTTACCGGGTATCTGACACTTCTGCTTCATCCCTCCCCTTATTAGTCATCAATACTTGGGCAGAACGATCACCTCATTCCTTTCAGGCTGATAATGACTATAAATACCTCTTTACACTGGTGAAACTCAAGCTTACTCTTCATTGGTCTGGCATTACATCGATTAGACCTGATGATATACATTACGAGACGCTGCGCCACCTCTCTCCTACTTCTCCTGTTATTATCCTGGTCGTTTTTTAATCGGATCTGACAAAAGAATACTTTTCCTGATGTGAGGCACCATCATGATCGACCTTTCTCTAAGCGTGGGAAGGATCCCAAAATTATTTCAAACTACAGTCCAATTGCTTTGACGAGCTGTATCTGTAAGACCTCAGAGAGGATGGTTAGTGCTCGTCTTGTTTGGTTCCTCGAATC
Organism: Carcinoscorpius rotundicauda; assembly: GCA_011833715.1. NCBI lineage: Eukaryota > Metazoa > Arthropoda > Merostomata > Xiphosura > Limulidae > Carcinoscorpius > Carcinoscorpius rotundicauda. The sequence continues at coordinate 145,751,426 of CM022393.1, forward strand.
AAACAACCTCCTCTTACCTATCCAATGTGGATTCTGACGACAGCACTCCACCGTGGACCACCCGATTCGACTTAAAACGTCGATAAGAGAAGTCTTTCTCAAACAACAACATTTTGGGTCAATATTCTTTGAATTTGAGAAAGCTTACGACACAATGTGGAGGCATGACATTTTGCTAGATCTCCATTCCTGAACTGTGAAGTTGTGCTTTCCGGTGTCCCTGAGGCAAAGTTCTTTGGCTTATCTTTGACCATAAGCTGGTCTTTAAACCATATATCAAGCAGCTATGAGTCACGTGTACAAGAACACTGAACATGTTTTGGATCCTCTCTTACACCTCTCGATGGTCTATGCTAAATATCTATCGTGGTCTCATTGAATAAAAACTGGACTATGGGTATCTGTGTCTCTGCCAGGACCTCGGCCTTGAAGATGATGGACCCCATTCACTAGCAGGGGTTTTGGCTCTGCACTTCCTCAGTCCAAAGTCTGTACACACAGTCTCATGAACCTCCTTTACCCCTTCGTCATTTACAACTGTCTTTACTGTATGTTTCAAAACTTCAACCCTTACAAAGCATCTTACTTGGGATTATGTCTTCCTTCCTGAGAGGGCCATGCTTTTTCAGAATAGACGGCCTGCCACTGTTCCTTATGGCCATCGTATTCAGGCACAATTGGATAAACTAGATCTGCCCTTGGATGACACTGCTGTATCCAAATAACTTATTAACATCCCTAAGTGTGACCTTTCTCTGAGTCATCTGAGGAAGTACCATCTTATATTTGTGACACATCTTTCGAACCATCCTTTCATTTCTATTTATACAGATGGTTCGAAATCAGGTGACTCTATGGACTCTGCCATGCTTTGTTGTGATTCGGTGGTTGCACACGGAATACCCTCTACAGTTTCTGTGTTCTGTTTACTGCCGAACTGTACGCCATTTTTCTTGTCCTGAATCACATAGAGGCTGAGCAATGCACGAATTGTTCGATTTATACCAACTCGCTTAGGTCTCTACTGGCCCTGGAATCGCTTCACGTTAGTTTTCGCGGATATTCAAAACCAACTGGCCTATTTCTCTTTAACAGCCACCTCTATTCAGTTCTTCTGGATACCAGGCCACGTTGATGTTCGCGGAAACAAGCTCGCTGACACCGATTAAGTGAATGAGACATTAAAAAAAAAAGCGAACTGTTCTGATTAACCAAGTATAAGCAGACAAAACTGGTTGGAAAAATCCATTTGTCGAATTTTAACCTTGTAAATCAATGAGACAATCAATAAGGTCCAACAGACCAGTGTGAAACCCGAAAGAGTCCAGGCTGACCACGTGTTACTATTATACGACACCCCAGCTAAGTTTGTCTGCTTTGACGCTATCACTATAGATGGACTATGGTTCTACCATCCAGGCTCGGCTTCTCGCCAGTTGGCAGTCGACTTGGAGTGAAAGACGTGTTGACAAGCTTTTCAGACAAAACTCTCTATTGGACCTTGGCCATAGTCCTAACTGGACTATGGATTGACCACAGCTTTCTGTGTCATCGCTTTCTTCTACCTAAGACTGATGAACCAAAGGCACTCAAGCCACAATAGTTCACTTTGAACGGTCAAGCAGTCGTTACGACTGAGCGCAAAGGCACCAGATTAAATACGTTCTGTCCATAGTTTCTTTTAAAGAGTCATTGGCCTTTTTAATACTGTTTAAGTTTTTCAATAAGAACTAGACTTTGTTTAGTTTTAACATCATTCATTTTTACGAATTTTAATACTTTTACTTCATTCTTAATTTTTTACCAGTTGCTTTGCGCCATCAAACGCCTACTAACCAAACAACTTTTCAAACGAGGGGATCGAACAACCTTAGTATTACACTATTATTAGTGAGCGATTTATCATGGTACTACACCATCACGTGTCGTATAAAACTCTTACAGCTGCATTGTTATAAAAAAAACGAGTCATGGTACTACAGTATCACTTGTCGGACGAAAAGTTTTAGTATTTCATCTGTATAAGATAATGACGGTAATGGTACTACAGTATCACTTGTCGGACAAAAAGTTTTAGTATTTCATCTGTATAAGATAATGACGATAATGGTACTACAGTATCACTTGTCGGACAAAAAGTTTTAGTATCTCATCTGTATAAGATAATGACGATAATGGTACTACAGTATCACTTGTCGGACGAAAAGTTTTAGTATTTCATCTGTATAAGATAATGACGGTAATGGTACTACAGTATCACTTGTCGGACAAAAAGTTTTAGTATCTCATCTGTATAAGATAATGACGATAATGGTACTACAGTATCACTTGTCGGACGAAAAGTTTTAGTATTTCATCTGTATAAGATAATGACGATAATGGTACTACAGTATCACTTGTCGGACGAAAAGTTTTAGTATTTCATCTGTATAAGATAATGACGGTAATGGTACTACAGTATCACTTGTCGGACAAAAAGTTTTAGTATCTCATCTGTATAAGATAATGACGATAATGGTACTACAGTATCACTTGTCGGACGAAAAGTTTTAGTATTTCATCTGTATAAGATAATGACGATAATGGTACTACAGTATCACTTGTCGGACGAAAAGTTTTAGTATTTCATCTGTATAAGATAATGACGGTAATGGTACTACAGTATCACTTGTCGGACGAAAAGTTTTAGTAGTACACTGTAACAAATGGTCAACTGGTCATTTTTATGGAATGATGTTCTTCTTATAAGTTAATTTAAAATATTTAAGTATCCAAGTTATTCTACGAAATTTAGATTAATAATGCTGTGATAACTCCCCACAAGTATTTGTTTAGTAACGAAAGTAACAGAAATAACCGTATTTAATGTCGTTTCTTGATTCGGTAACAATCATCCCACCAGTACTTTTCCAAGAACACTTACACAGTGTTTATTTATTTCAGTTTCAGTAAACTAGCTTCCTCAGTCATTGTTCTAAGCTTTGCGAGTTGAGAAACAGGTTTTCTTTACAGCTACCGACTTCATGTCTCCTCCTCTCACAACACACCTGCCTTAGTCTTTCCACTGTTCAAGCTAAGGAAATGTGACGTCATTTTCCTTTCGGTGTATTGGGGAGGCATATTGCGTCAACCCTAAGTTGAATTTATTATATCTATACTCTCGAGTATATAAAAAGAATGTTAGTGAGGGGTTAGTATCCAAGAGTAGGTGTTTCTGTTTCACTGTGTAATCACATCACATTTGCAGAGCGACATCTTTGGACTCTTTTTTTTACTTATCATGATAGAATAATTGATTTTAGAATTCCAAGGGAAACAGTGTAAAGTATAAACATTAAGGCTTCAAAACGAACTAATAATTCTTTTTCTATTACAAAACGGTATTTGAAAAAGTTTGTTTGTTTTGAATTTCGCGCAAAGCTACTCGAGGACTATCTGCGCTAGCCGTCCCTAATTTAGCAGTTTAAGACTGCCAACTCTTGGGTTACTCTTTCACTAACGAATAGTGAGATTGATCGTCACATTATAACACTCCCACGGCTGAAAGGGTGTATGGTGTGACGGGGATTCGAACCCGCAACCCTCGGAATACAAGTCAAGCGCCTTAACAACTTGGCCATGTCGAACCTTCTTAAAATACAAATTTAAAAAATCGCGGGCGTGGCTTAATCGTCAGTTTTTTAAAAAAAGTGTCTGTTTTATAAGATGAAACAGATACTTATTTCTCTAATCTTTACCTTGTCAGACAGAACTGAAAACAGCCTGTCATGGCCTAGAGCGTTAAGGCATGCGTTCGTCATCTGAGGGTCGCGGTTTCGAATCCAGGTCGGGCTAAACATGCTCGCCCTCCCAGCCGTGGGGGCGTTATAATGTGACGGTCAATCCCACTTTTCGTTGGTAAAAGAGTAGCCCAAGAGTTGGCGGTGGCTTGTGATGATTAGCTGCCTTCCCTCTAGTCTTACACTACTAAATTAGGGACGGCTAGCGCAGATAGCCCTCGAGTAGCTTTGTGCGAATTTCAAAAACAAACAAACAGAACTGAAAACTATCATTTCTGTCCTATATTTTGTTAGATATAACTGGTAAAAACCATCCATAATTTTTAATTTGATAAATGTAACTGATAGTTTAAGAGGGGTAACTGTTGGTAACTATTCATTAGAAGTAAGATTATCTCCATTCTGTAACATATGGCTGATAATTTCAACCTCCGATCTAAATACTTTCAAATGTAACTGACTGTCACAAACACCACGTGATAACTGTTTCTTCTTTGAATATGTTGTAATTTACTACTGTTTAATAGTGTTATAATTAGTTATTGTTTAATTATACTATAGCTAATTATTATTTAATTATGTGACGATTGATTGTTATTTAACTATGTTACAACTAATTATTCTCCAACAGTGTTATAACTGGTTATTTTGTAAATATATTATACCAAATATTTTACAATAGTGCTAAAGCTGGTTATTCTTTAATTATGTTATAATTTATTATCGTTTAATTACGTTATAGTTAGTTACTATTTAATTATGTTGTAACTGGTTATTGTTTAAACATACTACAGCTAACTGGTTTATTGCTATAATTGTGAAGTGATAACCTCGAACGTCATACTACGAAATGTGAAAGGTGTAATTTTTACATTAATTTTTAATAACTTTATTCGTCTGCAAATACCTAATAATTATCATATCACTAAAGCAAATAAAATATCTCCATAAATCAGAAACTTTTGTTTATTCAAAAGAAATATTGCTAAACAAATGAGACTTCAAATTTCTCGATCAATTTGCTACTTTCTTTACTACAGAAGTACAGAGAGTAGTCAAGCCTAAGAAAAACAGATATATCACTAACGTATTGTTTTATCTATTACTGAATGTCATCATATGAAAGTGTACTGATCTCTGATGGACGATGACCAACAGATCCCAGCTTTTGCAACAGTACTTATTCACCACAGAGTTAATGTAAAGTTAGGTTTACGCTGAATCAGTAGCTACGTCATGAGTCACCGGAGCAGACTGTGAGTCAGGTGGATTTTGTACTAATTGTGACACACACGTTCCACTGGTTTACGTAATATTATCTTTCGTATAAAGAGGTAAAAATAAGGAAAACTTGCAAGGAATGGTTGAATCGTTATCAAACTTATAAAATATATTCGTTTCGAGGTGTTCACTTTCGTTGTGAGCTCTTAAAGTTAAATCCTTGAGGGGAACCGGCATGGCCAGGTGGTTAGAGTGCACGACTCCTAATCTGAGGACCTTGGGGTTGAATCTCCGTCACATCAAACATTTTTGCCATTTCAGTCGTGGGGGCGTTATAAGTGACGGTCAATCTCATTAATCGTTGGTTAAACAGTAGCCCAAGAGTTGGCGGTGGGTGGTGATACTAACTTCCTTCCCTTTAGTCTTACACTGCTAAATTAGGAACTGCCAGTACAGATAACTCTCGTGTAGTCTTGCGAGAAATTTAATAAACAAAACAAAGAAAAACAAGATCCTCGAGTCTATCTTCATCACCTCTAGAAAAACAGTAAACAGTACACGAGCCGAACATTTTAAAAGTTCGCATGCACAGACATTGTTATAATTCTTCGTAAATATTAAGAAACTTAATTTTAAACTAGATAATAAACGTATCAAGTAATTTAAAATATATTTTATATGCAAAAACGGCTCGTTTGGTGTGAGAAAATATCTTACATAGAAGAGCGAACAACGTTTCGACCTTCTTCGGTCGTCGTCAGGTTCACAAAGAAAGAGGTAACTGACCGGAAGCTGACCACATGTTTGGAAGAGGTTGTGTAACTGAGTGTCGTAATGTAGAGGGCGGGGTTAGATGTTTGAATATATAATTTCATCTATAATATTAATATAGGTATAATGGCGTTCCTTTATATTGGCTTATTTTGGGTTTAAGTTGTTGTATAAGTAAGGCTTCTTTAATTTTGCGTTTGTTTATGTTTGTTTCTTTATTTTGTATTTTAGTGTTCTCTATGGTTATGTTGTGTCCATTTGACTTGCAGTGTTCGAAAACGTGTGAAGGTGACTTTTTATGTTCTTTGAATCTGGTTTCCATTTTTCTACTTGTTTCTCCAATATAGAAGTCGTGGCAGTTATCACATTGTATTTTATAAATAATGTTGGTGTGGTGTTTGTCAGTGTAGTTCTTACATAGTATAGACCTCAGTTTTGTGCCTGGTTTTTGAATAAATTTAGTATTAACCTGAATGTCATATTTTGTTACTAGTTTTTGCCAAATGTTGGTTATTTGTTTGCTGATGTCATGAATATATGGTATACAGCAGTATATGGTTTCGTGATTTTTTGATTCGTGAGATATATTTACTTTAGTTGGTTGATTTTGCTTTCTGTCTAGGTGTGTGTGTATAATGTTTTCTACGGTTTGTTGAGGAAACTTATTGATGTTGATGAAGTATTGTTTTATTTTATCTAATTCATCGTTAATTTTATCTGGTGAGCATAGTTTTATGGCTGTGTTTATCTGGTTTCTTAGTATGTTGAGTTTTTGTTTTGTTTCATGTGCTGAGTCCCAAGGAATGTATAGTCCAGTATGGGTGATTTTTCGGTGGATTTCTGTTTTGAATTGTGTGTCGGTTCTTATAATTTTGAGGTTAAGAAATGATATTTGATTGCTTTCTTCCTGTTTACATGTAAAGTTAATGTTGGGATGTATAGAGTTAATGTGATTGAAAAAATTAAGTATGTGTTCTGTAGATTTGAATTCCGCAACCGTGTCATCTACATATCTGTACCAGTATAGTGGTGGATGTAATGCTGTATTAATTGCTTGTGTTTCAATTTGTGTCATGAAAATATTGACTAGAACTGGTGATACTGGGTTGTCCATGTTAGGCCATTTGTTTGTATATAGTTTTGGTTGTTGAACATGAAGTTTGTCTTTATTGTGGTGAATTCTATGAGGGTTGCTAACTGGTTACTGGGAATGTCTATAGTTGGGTTAGGGTCTCGGATATAGAGTTCTAAGGCTATCTTGCAGGCTTCAATTTTTGGAACTTCTGTTAAGAGGGATATAACATCGAAACTGGCCATTAAGGCTTTATGATTAAGTTAATTTAGATTAGACTTGAAATTAAAAGAGTCTTTGATGAATGAGCTGGCTGATGTTACATATTTGGAGAATGCCCATGCTATGTATTTACCAAGATTGTAATTAAACGATTCATATGTTAACATTATTGGTCGTAATGGACAATCTGGTTTATGAGGTTTGGGGATGCCGTGTATTTGCAGTGTGCGTGAGTCGGTTTTACGTAGGTAGGAATAAAGTGTTTGTGAAATTGTGTTGGCTTTTTTCATTTGTAGTAGTAATTTGTTCAGTTGCGTCTCGTGCGTCTTTGTTGGATTTGTGTATATTGGTTTAAATTTTTTCGTGTCTGATGGGATGTTATTCATTTTTTGTATGTATTCATTCGTGTTCATTATTACTATAGCGTTACCTTTATCTGCTTTTAAAATTTTTATGTTTCTGTCTTGTTTTAGGTTTTTCATGGAATTAATGTCTCTTTTTTTGTAAGGTTGTTTTTTAGTTTTCTGTTTTGTGAAATTATGTTGATGGTTTTGTAAGAAAATTCTTTGACAAAATCGTTTAAGGTGTTGTTTTTAGGCGTTTTTGGAAAATATAAATTTGTAATTTTACTTGGGAAGTTTGGCTGTTGGATGTCAATAAAATTATCTAAGTTGTCTTATTTCTGTTTGTTGTTTTTGTTTTCTGTAGAAAGTATCACAAGTCTCCTGGCTAGGTCTTCTAGACATGTTTTGATTTCTATGGTTGGAATGTACCTTGGTGCTATTGTGAAGTTGAGTCCTTTGTTAAGTAGATGTATCTCGTCTGTGTTTAATTGTCGGTCGGATCTGTTAATTATGAGGTTAGTCAACGGTTTGTCGTTTTGGTGTCTTTTCTGTTGCTTATGTCTCAGTTTTTCTAGTTTTTTGTTGTGGCAGATCTTTTTGTCTCTGTCGTTCTTAGTATTGATTTGGTTTATGTTTCGTTGTATTAGTCCGTAAATCTCTGGTTTAATGCAGCACGCCAGTTGATGGTCTCGGTTCATTTTTTGTTTTTGTAAGTCATGTAGTTCTTTGAATTTTGTGTTCAACATGGCTTTAAGTAGTTTTTTCTGTAAATTTTGGATAATTTTTGTGTACTTATTCAAAATTTTTGAAAGTTTTACCTTTACAAAATTAAGGGTTAGTTGTTCCTTTCTACATTGTTCAATAAAATTGATGTCATTTCTTCTATTAATAATTCGTTGGTTTAAATATCTTAGTTTCTTAACGATCGTACTTAACGAGCGTGTACTGTTAATAGTGGTGTACTGTATGCTTGTTCAGACATAATGGTAACAGGTAAGTACAAATACACTGAGAAAAATACAAAAACTTACACTTCTCGAACAATCGCCGTGATAAAATAACAATCAGTAATGTCGAGAAACCCACTTCTTGAAAATTTTATATGCAAAAACGGCTCGTTTGGGTTGAGAAAATATTTTACATAGAAGAGCGAACAACGTTTCGACCTTCTTCAGTCATCGTCAGGTTCACAAAGAAAAAGGTAACTGACCGGAAGCTGACCACATCAAAAATTCACAAAACCATATACTGCTGTATACCATATATTCCTGATATCAACAAACAAATAATCAACATTTGGCAAAAACTAGTAACAAAATATGACATTCCAGTTAATACTAAATTTATTCAAAAACCAGGCACAAAACTGAGGTCTATACTATGTAAGAACTACACTGACAAACACCACACCAACATTATTTATAAAATACAATGTGATAACTGCCACGACTTCTATATTGGAGAAACAAGTAGAAAAATGGAAACCAGATTCAAAGAACATAAAAAGTCACCTTCACACGTTTTCGAACACTGTAAGTCAAATAAATACAACATAACCATAGAGAACACTCAAATACTAAATAAAGAAACAAACATAAACAAACGCAAAATTAAAGAAGCCTTACTTATACAACAACTTAAACCGAAAATAAACCAATATAAAGGAACACCATTATACCTATATTAATATTATAGATTATTATATATTCAAACATCTAACCGCGCCCTCTACATTACGACACTCAGTTACACAACCCCTTCCAAACATGTGGTCAGCTTCCGGTCAGTTACCTCTTTCTTTGTGAACCTGACGACGACCGAAGAAGGTCGAAACGTTGTTCGCTCTTCTATGTAAGATATTTTCTCAACCCAAACGAGCCGTTTTTGCATATACAATTCTCAAGAAGTGGGTTTCTCGACATCATTGAAAATATTATATTACTAATTTGTCAATATTTTTATATTTACACTTTCAAATTTTAAACTAGGTAATAAACATATCGAATAATTAAAATTATTAATCTATTAATTTGTCAACGTTCTTATATTTAGTAGTTCAAATTTTAAACTAGGTAATAAACATATCGAATAATTAAAATTATTACACTATTAATTTGTCAAATTTCTATATATTCACCCATTCAAATTTTAAACTAGGTAATAAACATCGAATAATTAAAATTATTTATCTATTAATTTGTCAATGTTCTTATATTTAGTAGTTCAAATTTTAAACTAGGTAATAAACATATCGAATAATTAAAATTATTACACTTTTAATTTGTCAATATTCTTATATTTAGTCTTTAAAATTTTAAACTAGGTAATAAACAAATCAAATAATTAAAATTATTACACTATTAATTTGTCAATGTTCTATATATTCACCCATTCAAATTTTAAACTAGGTTATAAACATCTCGAATAATTAAAATTATTACACTCTTTACCTGTCAATATTCTTATATTTATCATATTGTTTTAATCTCAGCGTAACGGTTTGTCTTGTTTGTTTTTGAATTTTACACAAAGCCTCTGAGTTAGCCGTCACTAATTTTGAAGGAATAGAAGAAAAACAATTCTCCAACATCCCTCACTGCCGCCATACTGTAATACAATGTTACTTTTTATTTGTTCTCTGACAAACCTAACGTTACTTGAGAAATTTTAAGACTTAGAAAGTGTCAAGTGACTTTTTTCTTAACTCCAAATACGAGTGATGTTTTTTCGTGTTTTTTAAATATATGTACAAACATTTGAATAAAGGATTGATCACCATTATTAATAAGAGGATTTAAATCCACATCAAAACATTTGTGCTCTAAATCTGTATTATGGTCTGTTATCAGTGAAAGGAACATGCACGAGTTGTCACGATTACATTATAAATGTTTCAAATCCATCAGCAATACGTGAGTCATTCTCCTGTGACAATCACTTGCCACGTCACAAAGAATATCACGAGGACAAAATCACGCTAATCGACATAAGGCACTCAAAGACAAAAATAAGACGACATGAAGTCAGATAAAAGAAATATATGTATACATATATATATAACCTAAAAACAGAAGAAGGAATATACATATAAAAGAATAAGAAATCATTGAAGGATACAATAATTATAACATTAAAAAGGTAAAGGTTTAGTTTGAATATCGCGCAAAGCTACACGAGGTCTATCTGCGCTAGCCGTCCCTAATTTAGCAGTGTAAGACAAGAGGGAAGGCAGCTAGTCATCATCATCCATCGCCAACTCTTGGGCTACACTTTTACCAACAAACAGTGGGATTGAGAGTCACATTACAACGCTCCCATGGCTGAAAAGGCGAGCATGTTTGGTGGGACGTGGATTCGAACCCTCGACCATCGGATTACGAGTCGAGTGCCACAATTCCCTGGCCATGTCGGGTCGAAAGTAAAGGAAAATGTGATATAATAATACTGGTAACACAAACTAACATTAAGACAAATGTTTCTCTATCAAAGAAGTAAACTACAGAAATAAAGTTTTTCTGATAAATCTAAGAAATTACAAAAAACTACAATTCTAAAACGTTGGGTAGATCTCAAGGACGAACACGAACATGAGCATTCCAGGCCCAAAATAAATATAATGTTATGTCATACCATTATGAAATTCTTGCTTATGTGATACTGTAAAAATAATTTTATTATACAATATGCAACCGCCAGCTTCGTGAATTTTTTATTCTGTTTGCATGCAGACTTACATTAGGGATCGTGATTTTACTGTTTCGCCTCCGTTTCCCATGACTGAAAACTTTATTTTTTCCATTCTCAGGGTGCATATATTACGTCATAAACACATCACACGTGAACCTACGCACTGACACTACGGGTATTTTGCTAGTTACATATAATGTTGGTTCACTTACCTTTCATTGAAAGTTGATTCTCACTGTTCCTAGATAAAATAAAAATAATAAATTGTTTTTCAATATACTGTATATGTTTTAATACGATATATATACGACTCTTATGTTTCTATAAAACTAGATCGTTCTAAGAAACAGCCCTGTATAAAAAGGCTCTTTATCCATATTTGCTAATCACTCCCAGATAACGACCACAAACATTCCTGTCTGTTCCTGACTGTCTCTTCAAAAAATAAATTCGATCATTTTTGCCCATCACGACATGTGTACAGTCAAGTCAGTGTTATAAAGAGATATATGCAATTAAGTCAATGCTGTCAAGTATATCGTTAAGTCGGTGTATATAGTCAAGTCAGTATTATCAAACGGTATATACAGTCAAATAAGTTTTCTCAAGACGTTAAAACAGTCAAATACGTTTTCTCAAAAGATTTATACAGTTAGGTTAGTGCTGTTAAAAAGGTGTATACTGTTTTTTTATTTTAATTTCGCGCAAAGCTGTTCAAGGGCTATCTGTGCTAGCCGTCCCTAATTTAGCAGTGTAAGACTAGAGGTATAGTAGCTAGTCATCACCACCCACCGCCAACTCTTGGGCTACTCTTTTACCGACGAATAGTCAAATTGACCGTAACATTACAACGCCTCCACGACTGAAAGGGCGAGCATGTTTGGTGCGACGGGATTCGAACCCACGACCCTCAGATTACGAGTCTAACGCCTTAACCCACCTGGTTATGCCGGGCATGTATACAGTTACACCAGTGTTGTCTGTCAAGCGGTGTTTACAGTTAGCTCAGTGTTGTCAAGAGGTGTTTACAGCTGGGTCAGTGTTGTCAAGATATGAAATAACAACTCAAAACAAAATTTAGGAATCTCGTATTTAAATTCACTGTCTTCAGTTTTTGACGGTACATTGCTATTACAGGGCCTAACTTATTGAAGATACATTTTTATTACAGGGCCTAACTTATTGAAGGTACATTTCTATTACAGGGCCTATCTTATCGAAGGTGCATTTCTATTACAAGACCTAACTTATTGAAGGTGCATTTCTATTACAAGGCCTAACGTTTCCTGTAAGAAATGTCTCGTTATCTGAAGTGAAATAGATAACGAAAATAGTGTGTGCGAAACATGAAATTATGTCATACTTATGTTCTAAGTGGAGTGAAGTATGTTAGTAAGTGGAGTGATTTTAATAATCTCACATACCCGAAAATTCAACTTTAAAATATTTTGTATTCGTCTTTTCCATATATTAGTCTTGGATCTTTGGCTGAGGCCAATGCCGAGGCCTCTTGAGGTAGAAAGATTCTATATGTAGCAAGCACCCACGGGTCTTTTTTGTGGGCAAGTGCCAGATTTAAAAAGTGTGTCAAGGCGTCACTTCTTAAGCGTCGGTGACGTAATTTTCACTAGATCTTAAGAAACCTTGGCAATGGATATATATTTTCCTCCCCATTCTCCAGGGTTGTTAGAGAAAGCAGTAACTCCTCAAGGTTGTCAGGTGGCGCTCCTAGCACCAGGGAATCAAATAACCCTTCTTAATATAGAATGGTAAAACCGTAATAGTCGGTTTCTCTGTAGTTAATATTTATTCTTGGAGTAAATTAAGTATTTTACTTAATTATCATTGGCGTGCCCACTGTGATTCAACGGTAAGTTTGCAAGCTTACAACTTTAGAAACTGGATCTCGATACCTGCAGTGGCCAGAGCACAAATAGACCATTGTGTAGTTTCGTGTTTGGCCCCCCAGTGGCTCAGCGGTATGTCTGCGGACTTACACGCTAAAATCCGGGTTTCGATACCCGTGGTGGGCAGAGCACAGATAGCCCATTGTGTAGCTTTGTGTTTACAACGAACAAACCATCAGGGTTTAGTGATATGTAATTGCTCCTCATTAGTACAGTGGTAATTCTAAGGATTTACAACGTTAAAATCAGCGGTTCGATTCCCCTCGGTGGGCTTAGCAGATTGCCTGATGTCACTTTGCAATAAGAAAACACACACGATATAATTACTTTAAAAAAACGATACATAAAGAATATCACAGAAACAGTATTCGTAGAATATTAAACTAACATCCGCCAACCTTTCAAACTCTCGAGAAATCATGATAATTTCACCAAGTACGTGCTAAAACACATGGTAAAAAATACGCACGCCATTGGCTGCCATTAAAATAAAACTGTTTTGTCATAGAATCAATTTCATCACCGTCAATACTGTTAGGGACCTGATGGGAAAGAACATTATATCGTAGTTATTTTAAGCACGCATTCTTGGACGAGTACTCTTATTGACACGCCAACCGAATACGTAAAGTACAACATTAAAAAAAAAGAGGCCGGGCATGGCCAGGTGGTCTAAGGCGTTCGACGTGTAGTCTGAGGGTCGCAGGTTCGAATCCAAGTCGCACCAAACATGCTCGCCCTTTCAGCTGTTGGGGCGTTATAATGAAACAACCAATTCCACTATTCCTTGGTAAAAGAGTAACTCAAAAGTTGGCAATGGGTTCTGATGACTAGCTGCCTTCCTTCTAGTTTTACACTGCTAAATTAGGGACGGCTAGCGCAGGATAGCCTTCGTGTAGCTTTGCGCGAAATTAAAAAAATAAACAAGAAAAAAAGAAGCAAAGTAGAAAAAAATTCAAAAATTTATTTTCTAAATAGATTTAATTTGATCGAAATAGATAATGTGATCAGCAGTACGCTTATTCTGGCTACTTTAAACATCTGTGTTTAGTCTGTTTTTTTATTTAATTAGCCTAACGGCGACTTCAGGATTCTCAAAATGGGGGAAGAGGTGGCAGATGGTTTTGATGAATGAAGCCACCGATGGAAAATAAACGAGCGGGCCTTAAAGACACGTCATTATTTTTGCTACAGAATGTTTTTATTCGTGTTTGTTTGTATTAAAATCAAAATTTATATTCTGACCCACTCTGCGCGAAGAAAAACAACAGTTATCAGTGTTTATATCTGCACACTTTCTCGTGCATAAATTCACAAATATAAAGACACACATAATGTTGCCTGAAAGGGACATACAGGAGAAAAATATGTCATTTGCACGACATTTCTTGGTGTTCCTTTCGTGGCTCCGTAAAATATTGCGCACAAAATGCATGGTTTTTTTTTTTAGAACCACGCATGTTTGCTCCTTTTAATTTTATTTGTCGGTTCGGATCTTTTTTTATTATTATTTTCCGATAGGTACGGATGGTTTTACAGATCAATTACTTTATGAATTCCGTGTTAATTCAGTTAAATCAACCCGGTAAACATTTTGATATTTTAATACAGCTTATACAAGGAAATACATTATTGCGTTATAAAAAACAAATTCGTTTAATATTATAGACACTTCCCCTTGCGGTTACTGTGATCCACAGTTCCAAGCAAATACTTTCCTTGAACTCAGGTGCTCACACGTGAGTACTTGACATTTTTTAAATTCTTACTATGAGTGGCTGAAGAGACAATAGAGATATTCAGTGATTGAATAATAATTTTGGGTGTATTTCCGTAATGCACAGTTTTCGAGTATTTGTTTTGTTTTGTTTTTTATTTCGCGCAAAGGTACACGTGGGCTATCTGCGCTAGCCGTCCGTACTTTAGGAGTGTAAGACTAGAAGGAAGACACAACTAGTCATCACCACCCTGACAAACACCACACCAACATTATTTATAAAATACAATGTGATAACTGCCACGACGTGTAGATTGGAGAAACAAGTAGAAAAATGGAAACCAGATTCAAAGAACACAAAAAGTCACCACACAGGTGACTAAGACGTTCGACGTGTAGTCTGAGGTCCCGGATGCACCAAACATGCTCGCCCTTTCAGCTGTGGGGGCGTTATAATGTTCAAAGAACACAAAAAGCCACTACACACGTTCTCGAACACTGCAAATCGAATAAACACAACATAACCATACAAAACACTTAAATACTAAATAAAGAAACAAACATAAACAAACGCAAAATTAAAGAAGCCTTACTCATACAACAACTCAAGCCTAAAATAAACCAATACAAAGGAACACCTTTATACCTATATTAATAAATATAATCAATCATCTAAGCACGCCCTCTACATTCCTACACTCAGTTACACAACCGCCTTGAAACATGTGGTCAGCTATCGGTCAGTTACGTCTTTCTTTCGTTGCGAACCTGACGATCATCGACAAAAGTTGAAACTTTGTTCGCTCCTCTAAGTAGTGCTTTCTCTACCCAACTAGCCGTTTTTACATGTATATTTTTCTCTACAAGTGGGTCTTCTCATCATCACAAACCTATGTATGATGAAACAACAATACAAATGTCTATATTGTGAAAAGAAAAAACAAAAACAAAAATACCATCATATGTATGAAACTTATGACTTTTGAATCGCTTATCTGTTTTTGAATATCATTTCATTTTCTTCTTTTATTACATTCTTTGATAAGACAAAAACAAACCTTAGGCCTGAAGATAAGTAGCTGGTCTTGTCTACAGCAAAACTGAGTCTAGTAGTTAATATGCCAGGCTGCTGATCGAAGGGTTTAGAGTTTGAGACGTGATGCCACTGAAGACACTCCGCAACTTCAGTTCTGAACATGCTATAAAGGCTTTATGTATAATTTTCAAGAATCAAAATTATATAAATAGATATTTTAATAGAACTAATACCCTAAACAACAGAATGGGTCAATGAAAAGACGCCATTAAAAACTACACTTACACTTATTACACTTTAATTCAGCGAATGTATTTTTGTTTTTTTGCCTTCACGGATTATTTAGATACCGCCAGAGAATATTGATAGTTTTCTGTTGATTATATGCATAGATGTAAACGCGTTATTATAAACATTACATAAACTGCAATTCATTTACAAAAGGCCCGGCCTGGCCAGGTGGGTTAAGGCGTGCGACTCGTAATCTGAGGGTCGCGGGTTCACATCCCCGTCGCACCAAACATGCTCGCCTTTTCAGCCGTGGGGGCGTTATAAAGTTACAGTCAATCACACTATTCGTTGGTAAAAGAGTAGCCCAAGAGATGGTGGTGGGTGGTGATGACTAGCTGCCTTCAATCTAGTCTCACACTGCTAAATTAGGGACGGCTAGCACAGATAGCCCTCGAGTTGCTTTTCATTTACAAAAATGTTTGTTTAAAAAAGAATATAAATGAATACACTTGAAAAGTACTGCTTAACGTTGTGGCAATAATGCAACATGATAAAATGGTGCTGTAAAAAAACACGAGGTGTCTGCGGACTTACAACGCTAGAAACATGGTTTCGATATCCATGGTGGACAGAGCACAGAAAGCCCATTGTGTTGTTTTTGTGCTTAACTTCAAACAAACTATACAAGAGAACGAACCTTTCCCTCCACTGTGCGTGAACATTAGATTTGCCCCTGTTAAAAAACATCTTTCCCTACACTGTACACGAAAGTTAAATCACTCACTCTGTTAACAAACATTTCCTTATATTGTTTCACCCACTCTGTTAACAAACATTTCCTTATATTGTTTCACCCACTCTGTTAACAAACATTTCCTTATATTGTTGATGCTAAGTAAGTCACCGAAGCTTGTGTCTTCATTATATTGGAACTCATAAGCCGTTTTTGTAAAGTCCAATCAATCCAGACTTTGAGGGTACTGAAGAACTTTATTCCATCACAGGAACAAATGAACTTTCTTGCAACAAACCCACTGCTGTCAGTGTCTGTGGTTTGTAAATTACCTGAAAATTTATTCCTTTTTATACCAATAATGGATAAATTAGATTCAAATAATGTTAGAAAAAAGGTAAATTAATTCGAATATGAGAACTCGCCTTGAAAATATTCGGATATGCAAAGAAAAAATATCATAATGTCTTGCCACACGCACGCTGTAATTTGTTTGTCTGTTTTTTGAATTTCGAGGGCTACCTGCGCTAGCCGTCCCTAATTTAGCAGTGTAAGACTAGAGGGAAGGCATCTAGTCATCACCACCCACCGCCAATCCTTGGACTAATCTTTTACCAACGAATAGTGGGATTGACCGTCACATTATAACGCTCCACGGCTGAAAGGGCGAGCATGTTTGGTATGACGAGGATTCGAACCCTTGATCCTCAGATTATGAGTCAAGTGCCTTCACCACCTGGCCATTCAGGGCTTGCACATAAAAAGTTGCTCTAATTGTGAATACCATTTCTTTATACAATGCCATCAAGCGGTAAATATGAAAAACTTTGTGTTTTTACACAAAAACGAATCTTCATTTGTCAGTTACAAACATTTTGGAATGTTTCTTTAGGGTTTTAAGTTCTCAGACTATTTATAAACTTGACTTTACTTAGTGTTATTTATGTGAAATAAATTAAGGCCTCTTGACTTGTAAATAAAGTTTAATAGTTTATTAAAAGAAAGATGAAATGTTCACTTTATTATTATAATAAACAGGTTTCAACAATGAATTGTTTTTCTAGAGAAATCTGCCGAA
The DNA here is from genome assembly GCA_011833715.1 of Carcinoscorpius rotundicauda. Classification (NCBI taxonomy): domain Eukaryota; kingdom Metazoa; phylum Arthropoda; class Merostomata; order Xiphosura; family Limulidae; genus Carcinoscorpius; species Carcinoscorpius rotundicauda. Next base: position 145,769,224 of record CM022393.1, read on the forward strand.
ACTAAGAGTGGTGAAATAGAGACAAAAACGCGATTGGTTCAGAGAAGTCAATGTACGTGATACTTCTGTGAAGTATTCTGCAGTTAATACACCAATCGCGAGAACACCAACCATTCGGCAATTCGTGATACAAACAATGACAATAATTCGTTTCTTCTTAGCCAGAATTTCTGGGAACAAAGCTGAATTATTAATTGTACACGAAATTCGTAACGGAAGCTTGCTGTAGGTTTTCACAAGAAAGACAGGTGAGCAAATATCAACACAGAGTTGCGTTATAAATAGAATGAAACAAGGACGCATGGTTTATTACAAAAACAAAAGCCCCAGATTTGTTTATAAGTTTCTTCAGTGAAACAAAACGAAGAATTACAACAGCCTTTGTTTGTTTGTTTCTCGAATTTCGCGCAAAGCTGCACGAGGGCTATCTGCGTTAGCCGTCAATAATTTAGCAGTGTAAGAATAGAGGGAAGGCAAATAGTCATCACAACCCACCGCCAACTTTTGGGCTTCTCTTTTACCAACGAATAGTGGGATTGACAGTCACATTATAACACCCCCACATAGTTGAAAGGGCGAGCATGTTTAGTGTGACGGTTTTGTTCTAGTAAAGTATTGTACTATCAACATATAGAGTAGTTATTAATTGTCAAATTATGCCACTAATTTAAACAATTCTGTGCAACAATAGTACATTATCCATTTCAATCATTGGCTATCATATACGTACATGTATTCACTATTAAAACAGTATGTTAACACGTTTCATTCTTCTGAGGTCTATTTTCATAAATAATTTACATATAGTTTGAGTGTTGATAGCAGTGTCACAATGCCTATGTAATAAAGCTAGAACTGTCCGTCTTTCTTCAGTTTGCGCATCCTTCAGGTGATTATTCAAATGGGGAGAGCAGCTGCCCAACATTCACACGTTCTATATGAACATCACATCTGGAGGAAAGACAACTGATAATGTGGTCCACAAAGGGAATGGTTACTTTCTGCTTGCAGTAATCCTACACTGACTGTATTCTGTATTTGGATTCGTCGTTGTCTAACTCGTGGCATGATTTCTTTACAACATTACTACTGTGGTTGAAGTTGTTACGTGAATAACCGTTTAGGTTCACTCCAAGTGAAATCAAATTCTTTATGGCACTTTTCTCTTAAGGAAACACCAGTAACAATGTTTTTGTTTGGACCTTACACACTTATAGAAGTTTCATTTAACAGGTGTGTGTGTGTGTGTGTGTTGTGTTTTCTTATAGCAATGCCACATCGGACTATCTGTTGAGTCCACCATGTGAAATCGAACCCCTGATTTTGGCGTTGCAAATCCGTAGACTTACCTCTATGCCAGCGGGGGTGGGGAACTTTTTAAATAGTAAACAGAACGTTATGAATAAGTTAAATAAAAAGATTAATTCTAAAAGTTATTGTGTTTTCAAACAAGCCATAGCATTTTTCTTGTCTTCAGAAGCTCAACTGTGATTAAACAAATCAAAATTATCATCTAAATAAACAATAACCTTACATATGCCAAGCAAAACAGATAACATAAATCATTCCCAATATTTAGCACTCTCAATCCAGGGTGTGGTGGAAGACATCAATCCAGGGTGTAATGCACACATTGAGTAGTGGAAGACACGATGAAGTTGTTTCGTGCTGCACGCGTTAATTGATCGTCTTTAATAGTTCCACACGTTTAGGTGAGGATCTAAACCCAATGGCTCTCAATAGCACACTGGTATGTCTGTGGAATTACAACGCCAAAAACCGGGCTTGATACCCATGGTAGGCAGAGCACAGATAGCCCTTTGAGTAGCTTCGTGCTTAATTACAAACAACTAACCCAAATAGTTATTCATTTAACTATCAATACAATTTCGTATTGGTGGTAGTGAAGGTGGATTTAGACCAGCAAGGTTACGTGAGTGTACAGGCCTTACTTTGAATTTTCCATCTGTTCTTTTGGACACCAGATCGTAAGCTAGCCATGAAGGACACTCCATCATATTTTGGACCAAGCAATTCATTTCAAAATAATTCAATATCAGTGAATATCTTTGTAATTAATCACACATACAAAATATGTTTCTCTGACTTTCTGCAGCTCAATAAAGCCAGTACATTCTTCCTTATTTTCACAGTTTTTAACTGCAAATCGGAAACATATTGGTAAATATATCACATCGTGAGAAGACACTTCATCATTAAGAATAGCTATCACAAGCGTCAGAGAAAGACTGAGACAATGACCAGGTTATGTCTTACCAGCGCGTGAAAACAAAAATATAGAGCAATTAATAAAATAGGTGACAAGTATATGGCTTAAACGTAAGTTAATATAATGAATGAAATTTACAACAAAGATTGTTGTTGTACTCATCTATACATGAATTCATTTGATATGAAATGGTCCATTGTACAGGTAAAACTTAACATGCCATGTTTGTAACAAACACCGATTTTATTAATCAAAATGTGCTCCATTTACTGCAATGGTTTATCATGAAAATATCCTGTCTCTATAAAACTCCATTTTGGAGTTTGGAGACAATAAATTCTTCAAAGGCTTCGACGATAGTTTCCTGATTCCTAAATGTTTTGCTCCGGAAAAAAAACAACAGCTCCAAGTGTTGGAAAAGGTGATAATCAGTTGGAGATATGTTAGGTGAATATGGTGGATGCTCCAGAATTTCGTACTTCAATTTTTAAATGGGGATTTTTGAGGTGTGCAGTCTGGCGTTATTTTGCAATAGAACCGGTCCATGTCTGTTCACCAGTGGTGGCTGTTTGGTGGTTAATTTTAAATGTATTTTATCAATTTGTTAGCAGTAAGATCGTACTAGAGTTGTTTCACCTGGTTGCCGAAACAAGTAATGGATTATTTCTTTTACAGACAACCCTTCTGTCACCATAACATTTCTTTGGGTGCAAAGGCGGTTTTGACGCACGTCTTTGGGGTTGAACGGCGTCTAACCATTGTCCGGATACATTCCAGTTTTCGTATAGGAGCTACGTAGCTCTTTCATATTTCTAACCGGTTTCGTGCGGAACTCATTTCTCCAAATATTTATCCTTTCGGACTGCAGTCAAGTTACTAGAAACACTTGCATTAGAAACTTTAAAGATACAATCTTGTATTGGGTTCCAAAGAAACACATAAACAATGACAATACAACTTGTCCTGACAAACAAGGGAAAAGCTCAGCACAATCTTTAACACTGAATAGCATACAGTCAACTTACTGTATCCAACTTATCCTTAACACTGAATAGCATACAGTCAACTTACTGTATCCAACTTATCCTAATCAGGTGGCCCAGCATGGTCAGGTGAGATAAATCGTTCGACTCGTAATCGGGGGTTGCAATTCCCGTCGCATCAAACATGCTCGCCCTTTCAGCCGTGGGGGTGTTATATTGTTACGATCAATCCCACTATTCGTTGGTAAAAGAGTGGTTTAATAGTTGGCAGCTGGTGGTGATGACCAGCTGCTTTCCCTCTAGTCTTACGCTGCTTACGGTTAGCACGGTTCTTAGCTCTTTTCTTCCATGCATTATTTAGGGACAATGTATAACAATTCAACGAGTTAAAACGTGGGTGAGGATAAATTTGCAGCAAGAGTTATTTCACTTGAGTTAATTTATGACAAGTTTGTTTATTTTGTTTTCGAATTTCACGCAAAGCTGCACGAGAGGTATCTGCTAGTTGTCCCTAATTTAGTAGTGTAAGAATAGAGGGAAGGCAGCTGGTCTTTACCACCCACCGCCAACTCTTGGGCTACTCTTTTACTAACGAATAGTGAGATTGACCGTCACTTATAACGCCCCCTCGATTGAAAGGGCGAGCCTGTTTGGTGCGATCGGGATTCGAACCCACAACCCTCGGATTACGAGTCGAACGCCTTAACATATTTGGTCATGCCGAGCTCTATTGATAAGTCCTATTAAATGTATCGGTATTTGATCTATGATGGAAAACTGTATATTTTAGAAATCTTTTTCATACGAATACTTTGTTAGCATAATTACACCTTTTAGTGCACTTTTTTCCTTTCTATTTTTGCAGTATTTGAATGCTTTAAAATATTTTAGGTTCATATCATGTTAGGAGCTCAATTTATTAGGAAAAACGATCAGATTCTAAGAGTTGTGTCCCACAGAGGCTTAGCGGTATGTCTGCGGACTTACACGCTAAAATCCGGGTTTCAATACCCGTGGTGGGCAGAGCACAGGTAGCCCATTGTGTAGCTTTGTGCTTAATTCAAAACAACAACAGCAACTAAGAGTTGTATTTAGCGCCATCTCTTGCCATACAACAGATGTGGTGGTTTACAATTTCCCTCACAAAGTTTTATTCGTGAATATATATTTATCGCCACCTTCTGAGAAAAATAATAACTACTATCCCTTCATAACAGCTTTTGAAAAGAAAAATGTTTTGTTTTAATTTTTTTGTTCGTTTAAAACACATTTATTTTGACTGTGTTCATGGTTTGGTTTATTTTCAATTTCGCGCAAAGCTACACGAGGAATGTCTGCAGTAGCCAACTCTTTGGATACTCTTTTTATTAACAAATAGTATGATTAATTGAATATTATAATAACCCCACGGCTGAAAGGGCAAGTATGTTTGGTGCGACTCTCAAATTACGATCCGACTGCCTTATCCACCTGGCCATGCCAAAACTGTGCCACTAAAAGTTAGATATTGTTTTTGTATTAAATACAACAGCCAGGTGGATAAAGAACACGACTTAAGGCGTTCAACTTATAATCTGAGGTTCACGGGTTCAATTTTCCGTCGCACCAAACATACTTGTCCTTTCAGCCGTAGGGGCATTATGATGTGAAGGGCAATCCCATATTCGTTGGTAAAAGTAGCCCAAGAGATGGCGGTGAGTGGTGATGACTAGCTGCCATCTCTCTAGTCTTACACTGCTAAATTAGGGACGGCTAGTGCAGATAGCCTTCGAGTAGCTTTGAGCGAAATTAAAAAACAAACCTAACCATCCTGCAAGTTAGCGCAAAATTAAAAACAAACAAACAAATAATTAAATACGTCCTTCAAAATTTTTAAAACATCGTTGTTGTTTTTTTGTCATAAAATTACCTAAAAGTTTTTTGGTATTTTGGAAAAGAATTTTCAATAAAAATTTTGAAAAATGCTCAGAGTTAAGCCTTGGTAGTTTTGATGTTTTTTTTGTTTTTTCAAATACGTAAACAAGCGCATTTTAGTGTGGAATTAAATGCAAAATCTCTGATTGTAGATGTTTTTAAAGAAAGCTCGAAAGATTAGAATTTAAAAAAGAAAAAATCTTATAAAGATAAAAAGTGAGTTTAGGTATCTAAACATTCACTGAAGTGGACAGTCTGATGTTTTGTCGAAACATGTAGTACGCTCCTTTATAAATAAATAATTTTATTATGTATCAGCACTGTGCTCACCACGGATATCGAAAGTTTTTTTAGCCTTTTAAACCATAGAGGTGTCCCTGAATCACTGGGGATGGACTTCTCAAATCCATAAAACCAAGTAAAATAGTAATGTTTCGTTTTATCACTAGGTAGCGCTACGTAAAGTGAAGTTCTTCGGTTTGAAAATGATTATAGAGGTTTACTATTTTTTTATATTAAGATAATCTAAACTGAATAACACACGAAAATGTAGAGGGCGTGTGGAACGCATTCAAAACAAATCAAGTCGGTACGCGTGACCAGTTTCTTTAAAGTTTCCATTATCAGGGTTACTCATGCGCAAGTATGAATAACAAACGGTGCACTTAAAATGCGGATATTCGATTTAAAGTAAGGCCTGGCATGGCCGAGCGCGTTAAGGCGTGCACTCGTAATCCGAGGGTCGCGGGTTCGCGCCCGAGTCGCGCTAAACATGCTCGCCCTCCCAGCCGTGGGGGTGTATAATGTGACGGTCAATCCCACTATTCGTTGGTAAAAGAGTAGCCCAAGAGTTGGCGGTGGGTGGTGATGACTAGCTGCCTTCCCTCTAGTCTTACACTGCTAAATTAGGGACGGCTAGCACAGATAGCCCTCGAGTAGCTTTGTGCGAAATTCCAAAAAAACAAACAAAACAAACAACGATTTAAAGTTTATGGACGAACTTTCTGCTTTCCGATGATATTAGAAACGTGAGTAGAATGTTTGAGAGATCGGTTCTAAGATGCAAGATGAAAAACCAACACACGTTCTGCAGAGCTCAATCAGTAGGCCAAAAAGGTACCTGGGGTCATGCAACTATTTCATACTACAAAAATTAAAAATGCTAATGTTTCATTAGAATAACATAGACTGTATAGAAATCGTTAAATACCATAAGCAGCTGCGCTATAATTATATAGGATTTTTTTTTGTTTTACATTACAAAAATATGCTCATCCCTTCAGGCATGGGGCGTTATAATGTGACGGTCAATCCCATTATTCGTTGGTAAAAGAGTAGCCCAAGAGTTCGCGGTGGGTGGTAATGACTAGCTGTATTCCCTCTAGTCTTACACTGCAAAATTAGGGACGGCTAGCGCAGTTAGCCCTCGTGTAGCTTTGCGCGAAATTCAAGCCAAACCAAATCTATAAGTATTGAGGCTCCGCAAAGAGATCGCAAAAAAAAAAGTTTGACGTCATCACACGAGCTTCACTGAATCCGCAGAAAAACAATCACGTGACAGGGTACTGCAGATCCGTCATTTGAAACCATAAAAATTAGTTATAAATATATTAATCTACCTTATTGGCGATTTTATAATTCTATTTTTGCAACAGTAAAAGTATTTTATCGGAAACGTAAAGGAACAAAATCTATGAAAATTTCGTGAGTTGAAAACTATACAAGCATCGGTGAGCTCAAGATGTGTCACTCGTGTGGAGAACGTCGTACTGGAACTAAATATATAACTGTCTCAGAAGAGCCTCAGCACATTCGAACACAACTATTCCCTGGTGAGTGAGGGTCACGGACAAACAACACTAAAAGTCAGGAAATCGGTTACCCGTCGAATGTAGCGCAACTAGACCGCTATTTACTTTCCTGACATTGAAAGGAGAAATATTTTCGGTAAGAAATTATTGGAATGAACATGGCTACACAGAGAACCATAGTTTAATAGGAAAAGGAAGTGCTCGAGGCCCCCACTTTTAAAATTAATGTTGACATTTTAGGCATTTCTGTTTATTCAAAATGGGAACAAATGCCCATTTTGCTGCCCCGAGACACCATCTTACCCAAATCCATCCCTGAATACACAATGTTGTTTGTATATACAATCACGTGTTTTAGTTATTTAACAAAAAACAAACAAACAAATAAACGTGGTGTAGATTAAAAACAAACCACAAAATTAATAACATTTGATTGATTATAGTAGAAGGGTATGCGAGGGCTGTCCGAAAAGTTCGGAGTTCGACCTAAAATAAATGGGAATGTTTGATTTCTTTGAGCTAAATATTAAGTGTGAACAATTTTATGAATGAACAACACGTAGCACCTAACGAAGCTAGTTTTCTTTGTGTGGTGTGGATTTTTGAAGTAAAGGCTTGGTTTGGTTTTTGAATTTCGAGCAAAGCTACACGAGGACTGTCTATCTGTGCTAACTACCCCTAATTTAGCAGTGTAAGACTAGGGGAAAGGTGGCTAATCATTACCACCCACCTCAATTCTTAATTTTTCTCTTTTATCAACGAATGGTGGGACTGGCCGTTACATTATAACGCACCCACGGCTGAACGGGCGAGCATGTTTGGTGTTACCGGGACTCAAACCCGAGACCTACGGATTGCGAGTCAGGCGTACTGACCACCTGGCTATACCGAGGCGTTTAAAAGGAAAGAAGTGAACGATATCGAACGCTATAAAAATTATTTGACTTCGTGCCGTGATCAAATATTTTTAATACAAAAATGACACTGCAAAAAATACACCAGGACATGGAAGAAACATTAGTAGAGGGTGATACAGCATATTCAACAGTGGAGAAAATGGCTGTGTAAGTTTAACCGTGGTAGAAAATCATGGCGCGAGGTCAGGTTGGCCCTCGACATCGACCACAACAGAAATTGTAGATAAACGTCGTGTTCTGGTTATAAATGATGGAATAATTGTATAGTAATTTAAATGTGACTGTATATGACAAAATAGTAGTCCACTAACTCATAGCCAAGACAGGCCTGGCATGGCCAAGGGTGTTAAGACGTGCGACTCGTAATCTGAGGGTCGCAGGTTCGCATCCCCGTCGCTCCAAACATGCTCGCCCTTTCAGCCGTGGGAATGTTATAATGTTAGGTCAATCTTACTATTCGTTGGTAAAAGAGTAGTCCAAGAGTTGGCGGTGGGTGGTGATGACTAGCTGCCTTCCCTCTAGTCTTACATTACTAAATTAGGGACGAATAGCACAGATAGCCCTTGGTATGCTTTGCGCGAAATTCAAAACAAACAAACCATTCAAACTGTTACAAGAAATTACTGTACTCTGGATAACCATCACTTCACTACAGAAATCAACAAATAGAGAAAAAAAAATGTTCCATCAGAATATTACCCCAGCTTTCGTGTTACTCTGAACGCTACACAAGATGTTGGTTTCGAATTACTTACTCAACCCCCTCTACTCATCGGATTTAGCTCCAAGTGTTTTTTATTCTTCCCTGCCCTAAACAACTTACTGTGTGGTCAAAGATTTCAGAGTGATGATGACCTAGGGCAAACTGTCCAGTTGAAGAATGAAGACGAAGAAAAAATAGTTCTTTTAGGAAGGGCCTCAAGGTGTCGCTAGTGTATAGATCTAGGAGGAGATTATGTTGAAAAATAAATCACAGTTGAACTAACGTGTCTTTTCTTTATAGGCCAGGCCACGAACTTTCAGATAATCTTCGTATTAAATGCTTACTGCAGATCAGAAATATGACAAAGAAAATGGCAATGTGTTTTTGTTGTTTCACAAAAATACGCAAGAATTACGTTCTTCTCAGTTTTGTTGATGCTATTTCTTTGTTTTGAATTTCGTGCAAATTTACACGAGGGTTATATACGTTAGCTGTCATTAATTTAGCAGTGTAAGGCTAGAGCAAAGGCAGCCAGTCATAACCACCCATCGCGAGCTTTTGGGCTACTCCTTCACCAATGAATAACGGGATTGGCTGTGACATTATAACGTCCCCATGACTAAAAAGGCGAGCATGCTTGGAGTGACGGAATTAGAACCCAAGACCCCAGATTACGAGTTCATTAGCAATATACCATGCACAAAAACCTTTTATACAAACACAGGCTGCATTAACAAACGCCATTTTTATAATTATTTTCACGTATTCATAAGAATTACTCATGCACTACAATTGTTGTTATAGAATCTGTTACTTACCCGGATGATGAAATATTTATTGTCGACTGTACTAACTGTTGCAATTTAGGTTTGATGATGAAAAAGCGAAATACGTAACCATAAAAAAGAATGGTTCTATTAAAAAGTTAGAGGCCTGGCGTGGCCGAGCGCGTTAAGGCGTGCACTCGTAATCCGAGGGTCGCGGGTTCGCGCCCGCGTCATGCTAAAACGTGCTCGCCTTCCCAGCCGTGGGGGCGTACAATGTGACAGTCAATCCCACTATTCGTTGGTAAAAGAGTAGCCCAAGAGTTGGCGGTGGGTGGTGATGACTAGCTGCCTTCCCTCTAGTCTTACACTGCAAAATTAGGGACGGCTAGCACAGATAGCCCTCGAGTAGCTTTGTGCGAATTTCCAAAACAAACAAACAAATTAAAAAGTTAAATATTTCTGTGACCGGTGTAACAATGCACTGATACGAGAAAACATCCATTCAAATTACAAATGAGTTTTCTATATCTTATTATAATGGAGGTTGCGATGTACGCGTCCAATAATCGGATCTCAGAAATTACTGCACACACTGTTCACAATCAAAATTGGGAGGCCTGACATGGCCAAGCGTGTAAAGGCGTGCGACTCCCCGTCGTGCCAAACATGCTCGTCCTTTCACCCGTGGGGGCGTTGTAATGTGACAGTCAATCCCACTGTTCGTTGGTAAAAGAGTAGCCCAAGAATTGGCGGTGGGTGGTGATTACTAGCTGCCTTCCCTCTAGTCTTACACTGCTAAATTAGGGACGACCAGCACAGATAGCCCTCGAGTAGCTTTGCGCGAACTTCAAAACAAACAAACAAAATTGGGTAATATTTTTATAACTAGGCAGTATTTTTTATAGATTTTTTTTATTTTTATAGATGAGCAATAAATAAAACAATTGAAATTTCCACATGTTTCAGATTTAACCAATAAAAAACACAAAAAGGAGTAAATTTCAAATATGAAACAATCAACAAACTCATTCAAAAATTGTTTGTTTTTTGTTTAATGAATATCTCATAAGTGTAGCAACAGAAAACAAGGTACTTTCGTTGATGACTGGGTCTATAACTAAACACTTTAATAAAATCTACTCTCTGATGTAATGCTGTGTCATGAAAGCTCCTTTTTATACTAAAATATCAATAAAATCATTTTTCTCTTAAATGATGAATATTATTGAATGTCACGAATGAGTAAATATTTGTAGAACTGTTAGACAATTCTTGTTTGTTTGTTTGTTTTCCCGAGTCGCGCTAAAACATGCTCGCCCTCCCAGCCGTGGGGGCGTATAATGTTACGGTCAATCCCACTATTCGTTGGTAAAAGAGTAGCCCAAGAGTTGGCGGTGGGTGGTGATGACTAGCTGCCTTCCCTCTAGTCTTACACTGCTAAATTAGGGACGGCTAGCACATATAGCCCTCGAGTAGCTTTGTGCGAAATTCCAAAACAAACAAACAAACAAATTGTTTGTTTTTTGAATTTCGCACAAAGCTGCTCAAGGGCTATCTGCGCTGGCCATCCCTAATTTAGCAGTGAAAGACCAGAGGGAAGGCAGCTAATCATCACCACCCACTGCCAACTCTTGGGCTACTCTTTTATTAACAAATAGTGGGATTGACTGTTACATTATAACGCCCCCACGGCTGAAAGGACGAGCATGTTTGACGTGATCAGGATTCGAACCCTCGACTCTAAGATTGCAAGTCGAACGCTTTAACCCACCTGGCAATGCCGGGCCCAGACACTTTTTGAATAGATCGCCGCAGGTCCTATAGCCATCTGCAGAAACTGTTCTATATAACCTACCGGGGGACGGATATTTCTACTAGTCATCACAAAAACCAACTACATTACAATACCACCATAAATACCCGTACAAATAACCTTGAGTGTGGATTATAATGCTTTTAGTTATTGAAATTACACGCAATTACCAATTTTATCATGTAAAGGGTGATCATTGTTAGAAAAATGGATACATGTATCTTACATTAAATACAGTTTGAAACAGACCAGATTCGAAGTTGTGCTTTTTTTTGTTAAACGTATATTACAGACAGTGCTCGTTCTTTGTTCGTTAAAATCGATAAAATTCATTTGGATGATACGTAATAGATCTTAAATAAGTACACGTAAACGGTCTTTTGGTTGATGAATTGCTGTGTTCAAAGATAAAGAGTAATTCATCCCAATCAAACTACTGCTGAACAAAGATCATATAACAACAAAATAAAGTAACAGAAATATTCAGTGTCTCAACAGAACGTCTCCCGCTAGTACAGCGGTATGTTTACGGACTCACAGCACTAAAATCAAGAGTTCGATTTCCCGCGCTGGGCTCAGCAGATAGCCCGATGTGACTTTAGAATAAGAAAAACACAAATTTATCAACAGGAATTATTTTTATAATTAATAACAGATTTTTTTAACACCAAAACTTAATTGCAGTGGGTAATAAAGTAAATTATAAATGCCACCAGAATCGATGATAAATGATACGTGCCTTAACAACTGCACTGTTTGTTTGCTTGTTGTTTGGTGCAAAGTTTCACAAAGGTCTATCTGCGCTCCCGACCACAACTGGTATCAAAACCCGGTTTCTAGCTCCCTGTATTCTCTATCAATTTAATTTTTTTATCAGTCTATGGACAGAAATGAAAAGGTTATTCATTAATGTTATGTTACCATAAAAACGTTCTTATATGTCATATCGTGCTAATGAATTTAGTTTTGGTTTGGTTTGTTTGGAATTTCGCGCAAAGCTACTAGAGGGCTATCTGCGCTAGCCATCCCTAACTTTGCAGTGTAAAACTCGAGAGAAGGCAAATAGTCATCACTACCCACCGTTAACTCTTGGGCTACTCTTTTACCAACGAATAGTGGGATTGATCGTTACATTTTGACGCCTCCACGGCTGAAAGGGCGAGCATGTTTGGAGCGACGGGGATGCGAACCCGCTACTCTCAGATTACGAATCGAGCGCCTGGTCATGTAACACAGAGGACGAGTGGCATTATGGGTATATTCTGATCAGTAGGTGATATTCACTCTTTGTTTTAAATATTAAACAGGCATATAGTACATTTCAAAAGATGCTATCGTATCAAACACTTTAAAATTACGTTTAAACAATTCAATTATTCTTCGGAGATTCTTCTGACGATTGAATCAAATTACAGTTGCCAAGGTAAAGTCTGTTAAACCATGCGTTTGTACATGGATTTGCTTGTTGTGAATTGCAAAGGTAAATAATAGACTACCTGGTGTTCTGCTCACAGCGGGTATCGGAAAGAGAGATATTTTTCTGTTTAGGCCACATACTGGCCGCTGAGCCACAGTAAGGGCACTTTCATTTGTATATTTATTTATATTATGACTGGTAAGGTTGAGTGTCTCGCTCAACTGCTGTATTTTCAATTTATAATGTTATTATGCACGAACATACTGATATCACAAAAAATCAAGTGCATGTTACAGGTAAAAAATGATTACAAAGTAACAACATAAAAAAAATTTTGTGGATTGACTGTTAGATTCATAAATGAAAAATATTAAAACTATAAGACCGGCGACTTTAATTATTAGACTAACAAATCGAGGAGCCAGATACTGAGTAAAACTATCTTACCAATGTGGCGAAATTATTATACCTTGTATTTATGACGAAGCTACTTCGGTTATGAAGCTGTCTGTCTTGTTCCTAAATTTGAACCAATGACAAGAGTTGTTTGTTTTTTGGAGCTGTTTTAAATTAAGTACAATGCTGCACATTGGGATGTCTGTATTCTACCCGTCACGGAAATCGAAACCCAATTTTTATCGTTGTAAGTTCTCAGAGATACCGCTATGGATGACTAGGGGGTAAAAAAGTACAAATACTTCAGCATAAAAACCTACAGAAACAGCCTTGAGTACAGGTAATAGGGTTTTGAATCAATACAATTACACGCAGCTACCAATAAAATTATATATTATTTCAAATTTATTAAGTAAACAGTGATCATCCTTAGAAAAGTAGATGTATACATATTACATTAAATACACATTTCCAGTAGATTCTTTTCTAGTTTAGCTGTTGTTGTTTTGAATTAAGCACAAAGCTACACAATGGGCTATCTGTGCTCTGCCCACCACGGGTATCGAAACCTGGATTTTGGTGTGTAAGTTCGCAGACATCCCGCTGAGCCACTGGGGGGGCTCTAACTTAGCTAAAATTACTTTTGTTATCAAGTTATTTGTGTTATTAACATAATGTCGCTACATTACTATTACTTCAATGAGCAGTGCATAAAAATTATTGTCACGAAATGTTTGAAAAGTGATTGGTCTTTATTTAGCTACAATCAAAATGAATGATTGTATCAGTCCAGCTGAAACTATCAAGTTGTTTCCATGGTGATGAACTCAAGATTAATAATGCATTGAGTACATTTAATTTCTAGTTAAGCGTAATGGGTTCAAAATAAACATAGCTTTCCTGTGAAGGGCACGTTTTTTTGTTTCTGCCAGTAGACGCAAACTTTTTTTTTTTGCATATGATCACGCAAAAATGGACAGCGTTGAGGAATAACACTGGTGTTAATTAATATAGTTGAACGAAGACTGACAACTAGGCCTATTTGTTATAATTGGCGGTTCTTAACTTTATTATTGTTCACGATACCAGTTTTGTTCAAAACTTGACAGACAAGTGTTATCGAGTCAAATTTCGTGTAACCTGATTTCGTTAATAGTTTAATGAAACTTTGATTAGCATATGAGTAACAGAATATATTTTTTCATTAAGTCTGTAATTTATATTTAAGAAATTACGATTGAAAAGCTTAATGCGAAGACCCGGAAGGAAACTTTGTGTCATTTAGACGTCACTATTAGCAATACCCCATGATTTTTTTAGGACATATCATTGGCTTATTCTCGAACCAGACATCGGCGAGGCACGTGGTTAGAGCAAGTGCGAGTAAGAAGGGCGTATGTGACATACGTCATGAGTGCGGCTTCGTGAAATGGCGTTGGTTTTCTACACTCTTTTCGGTATTGCAATATTTTTCTTTGGAGGTTGGTGTTTTGTATGGTTAATGCACCTAATAGCTATATTCAATGCGTAAGTATTTATCACTGTTCTATGAAATATTTTTCTTATTGAAGAGCATTTACTTATTTCTCTACAATATAAATATACCGGCATAAAAATTGTTCCATTCACATCCTGCATTCAACTTCGAGGCAAAAGTAGTGGTAGAGATACAAGAAATTAGTAGCAGTGCCGGTTTAGAAATGTATCTATGCTGTTGTTTTGTGCTTCAGGCAGTTGGTTACTAGAGCGGATTGTATACCTGTTACAAAATACGCTGTTAAGCCTATTCTACAGTAATACTAATAGTTTTCAGTGAGCCTTTGGTAATCTATTTAGAGTCGTAGTACTAAAACTAGAAAAAGTTGTTAATTTCGCAGTAAAAATGTTATAGTTAAGCATAAGTAATAATAAATAACAAGCTTTTTATTTAAAAATTCATTTGATTATGAGCTGGTCCAACATTTCAATAATTTGCAATTAGTTTTATTGACTGAATTGCTTCATTACTTATGAATTAATTTCAACTGAGTTTAATTTGTTGTTTCGTTTCATTGTTTGAACTGCAAGTTACATTTGGTTATGTAAGTTGAAGTAAACACAATATTTTTCTATGAAAAAAATGTAAATATTGACTGTTTCCTGTTAGTTTCGTGGATTACCAAGTGTTAGGTTCATACATTCTATGCTTCAGAGTTGAATCATGTACAACTACCAGTGATATTTAAAGTTTTTACTTTTACACTTTTTACACTGAACAGTGTTTTGTTCACATTGTATAATATGTTCATTATAGTATTTTTGGATATTTTCACTAAGAAAATAACTAGTATAAGTAGCACTTTTAAGGGAGCATAACCAGGTCGAGAGTAGAAATTCATAAATTATTAACTGATAAGTTATTAGTAGATAGTTTAATGTCATAGCAAATTCATCTCATTATAAATTTTAAAAGCTGAAAAAGTTGCTTCTTCATAGGTAAAACTATGCTCTATAGTTTCTCTTATTTCTTGATGTAATAGCAGAGAGAAACCTAGATTTTTTCATATCTGAGGTTTCACCCTCTTCCTGTGATAGAAGAATTGATGACAGAAGGTTTAATTAATTTTTTGAATAACTGAATAATTATTTTGTATTTATGGTAAATATTGTGCAAACTGTAGCGTGGGTATCTATATTTGAAAAATAACTGATAGATAATTTGTAAGAAATATGCTAGGGGGCAAATTTACTCAGTGTATCTTAGCAACTAACCATAAATCAAACTGTCATTTCGAGACACATGATAATTTAAAGAAACATTATAAACAAGTGACATTAATATTGTTTTGCTTGTGTTTTCTTTTGTTAAATCTTTCACATATTTTATATGGGCATATAAACAAATTATTAAGATTATATGAATCTAAGCAAGACTTTTTAAGGAATGTAATAGTTAGCAAATAAATTGGAAATCTTTGTTGTTCTGGATTTTCAAAACTAGCATCAAGTTTGTAAACTGTGCTATAACCAAGTTACTTTTTGGGTTTAATAATTGTTTATTGATTTTGTTTTAAATCCACAAAAGCACATGAATTATGTATTAACACTGTGCATAGCTTGAACTTCCAGTTTTCACAGGAGTGTAAATATTTGTTTTGTTTATCATTGACTTTTGTCAAGAAATGTTGACTTGAGTGCAGCTTCCAATATATGTGAACTTTGTGTAGATTTAGCACTATTAATTAACAAAATAAATATCTTAATATATTTTAAGGAAAATTTCCTTTGTGTGTGTGTGTCACAAGAATGTTAAAATTAATGTTGACATATGGCTTAACAATGACACGTGTCATATTATGATTATCACCTTGAAGAGTTTGAAAAAAAAAGGTTTTATTGAAAATCAATGTTCCATCTAAAACTTTGCAGCATGTGTGCTTGTTGGAAACTAAGTGTTCTATAGATTATAAGTTTCAAATAATAACCCTCTTTATTCACAAGTGAGACAAGATCAGTTATTAAATCTGGGGTCGAGCATAAGATTTACTTTTGGTAGTTCTTAGGTCTTTCTCAGAAGGTTCTTTAGTATCTAGTACCACATCTTAAAATAAGCTGTACCATTTTAAGTACGGTATTGTGTGGTACTTTGCTGATTGTTTATATCACACAAGTTATGCTAGATTACTGTAATAAAGTTCCAGTGATATTTACAGGAGCGTGTACGTGTAGAGCTGGATGGTCAGTGGATAAATCATTGGGTTAATTAATCAATTATATACATTCACATAATCAGTTACTCTCACATGGGAGTTGGATAGTTAAAATGATCAAATAAAAAAAATTAATTAATCCAACTAGTTTTGATTAGTTCATTATTTACGTGAATTCTGATACAAACCAGTTAGGTTGTAAAATATTGAATCAATTAAAAATAAAAAAAATTGTAATGATTGTATTTATATTATACTGGTAACAGTTGAAACACTGGTTTTTGATTAATTTATACATAAAACATCTTCAGATATTTGTATATTTTTATGTCATATCTAGTGACCTGATTTTTCATCCAGTGGCTCTCTGTTTAGTATAATAAAACCCGGATTAGTTACACATGGTTTGAGGTTGCTTTGTTTTCACAAACTGTGTTAGTAAAATTTACATACGCTGTAATAATCATGTTGTATGGTTTAATATAAAATGTTATGTTGAACAACAAAAAAAATCTAATATATTTGTATTTTCAACAATGGCTACAACAAATCCTTTTGTAAGTGTGCTTTCTTTCAGTAATTTCTATAAATTATACTGAAAGGAAAAACATAGACCTCATAAATTTATAGCTAAATCATTTGATACAAACATTTATATGTGTGCAGCTGTGCTTAGAACAAAAATTCACACTGGTGCCTTCAAGAATAATGATAAAAGTACTGCTGGTAGAGATTAGGAAAATATTGATTTTCGTTAGGTGTACATGTGTTTGTTGTTTATTGTTATAGAATATCTGCTTTAGTAACAACACACAACAGCTTATTGTGTTACATAGTACCAGTCTGCATAGTGTTGTTACTTGCATATATACTCCTTATTAAGAAAAACTAGATTTTACCTACAAAAGAGCACATTTATCTGATATCGTCAACAAATTGGTTTGAATAAATTTACATAGACCTAACACTAATCAAAGTTCATTTATAATACTTGTCAAGTTTTATAGCTTATATATAGTTTTCTCAAAAATCTGTTTTTCCAGAAATACTAAAGCAACAGAAAATCTACAATTTTGCTGGAGTTTCAGTAAGGCAATGCTAGTACTTTACCTATGGAAGCTTTGAAGTTGAGAAATTATTTGCTTACGAGTTTTTCCTATCAAAATGTTTTATCCAGTTTTGGAAAACTAATTATTCAATTCATGTATGTTTCAAATGTTCTTGAATTATGCTTTTCTCCAATGTATTTTACATCAGTTTCAAATAATTATAACAAATGCTGTCTTTTTCTCTCAATGCTTTATACATTTAAATTATTGATTTATAAAAATACTGTACCTAAATAATAGTTAAAAAATATGTTTTGTTCTTTAAAATCTTGTGTAAATTATTCAACAACCATTGAAATGTAAAAATGAGTTTTATAAAAGTTTTTTTAAAAAACAAGCTACATTTGTTGAATATAATTACACTATACACATTTAATCCGAAAATAAGTTTAGTTCTTTCATATCGTTTTCACTTCAGCTTATCTATTGATGTGTGCTTGTTCTTTGAAATAGTGTAATGGATTATCAGGAGATAAGGATATTGGACAATATAGATATAATCGTTAGAGGTATAAACGTATTATTCTTGAAATTGATCCAAAACAAACCTTGTCAGAAGTAGGCTTAACAGTCCAGCTAAATTAAAGATTGTCAACTCTGTGTATCACAGTAAGAAACAATGCCAACTTTATATAGGGGTGTATCAACTGATCTGTGACAACAGTATTATTTTGTATGTTTATATTTCTCTTTAGATATTCGTGTCATATGTATGTGAATATAGTGTAGCTGTATTACATTAACAGAGTTTATCTTTACTCGGAAAATTATACAGATAAGTGAACATTTATTGACAATTAATCAACTATATGGTCTGTCACTAATACTCTGGATATTTATATACCGAATAATAAATTTCTTTGTTTGCTACTGTTATTTACAGTATTGGTTAGAATATTTTTAATCTGTCAGATTTTGTTATTTCTTATCTTTTATTATAATGATTGTTTGGTATTGTTGTCTTAATATATGTACTAAGATCTAATCTAAACCTCCTAAATTATCCAAACTTTGTGAGATGTTATAGAGTTTATGGACAAGTATATCATTAGTGATGGAGATAATGAAACAATATATTTTAATCTTTGCAAATAGTAACGTCAGAAAAGTATATTTAGATTGCTATGATTATTACAAATACCACGTTAAGTTTCAGTTCAACTCTAAGTCAATAGTTGCTTTTATTGGAAGTTCATATTTATAATGAATTCACTGTACTTCATGCAGGTGTATAACTGCTTGTTTTGCAATATTCAGAAATTAATGGTGAAACAACCAGTGAAGATGTGGATAACTGAAAACAAAGTTTAAATCCAAATGTGCATTGTGACTGATGGTGTTGACACACTTAACATTAATTTACTGATAAAACATCACACATGTATGAATGGTTGCATGCTTTCATTTAAACTATCTCGGAGAACATTAAATAGAAAGCACTTGTCATTTGTCTACATTGTATAGTTTGTTTCTGTGTTAGTTTTATGATACACTAATTATTTCCACACAAGTGACTCAGCTGTGGTTTACTTGAGGCTTGTTTTGATTTTTGATAGTTTTACAGTAGAAAACTGTCCTTACTGATATGCCTATACAAACAGAATCAAATGTTTTAGCTCATGCTTAAGTATCATTAATATAACTACTTAGCAGTAACCAAATTATATTTTTAAGTCTGTTTGACTACACGCTACCGAGCTCTGCACTTGATATGTAGGCCACAGCAATTACGAAGTTTATAGATGTATATGATGGGAAAATATATGAGTTTGTTCCAGAATTGGTGGCAGGTGATGACAGAAAGCATGATCTGTAAAATATTAGATGTATATTAAAAAAAATAAGTACCTTGATGTTACTTCATTAAAAGACAGGTTATTATCAGCAGTTATGACATTTTTAGTTTGTCTGGTTATATAATGGAGAACATATTTAATATTCCATACCCTTGAAGTTGCAGTGGTGACAATAACTGATACAGTTTAAAATGTCATTACTGAGTTGCCCTCGGGTGGTTCAGCAATATATCTGAAGGCGTATAATACTAAAAACTGAGCTACAATTATTGGATTTATTTGCAATACATACAAATGATCCTGAGATAAGTAAGTTTTCCTGTCATGTGTATTTTTTTAATATAGTTTATCTTTTAACATGTGCTTTTTCTTTGAAATTGTGCAATGGATTATAAGCAGGTAAGGATATTCAGTGATTTCGAGAAAACCCACTTGTTGAGAAATATACATGCAAAAACGACTTGTTTGGGTTGAGAAATTATTTTTCATTTCTTTCTTTGTGAACCTGACAATGACCAAAGACGGTCAAAATGTTGTTTGCTCTTCTATGTAAAATATTTTTCATTTCTTTCTTTGTGAACCTGACAATGACCAAAGAAGGTCAAAATGTTGTTCACTCTTCTATGTAAAATATTTTTCATTTCTTTCTTTGTGAACCTGATAATGACCAAAGAAGGTCGAAATGTTTGCTCTTCTATGTAAAATATTTTTCATTTCTTTCTTTGTGAACCTGACAATGACCAAAGAAGGTCGAAATGTTGTTCACTCTTCTATGTAAAATATTTTTCATTTCTTTCTTTGTGAACCTGACAATGACCAAAGAAGGTCGAAATGTTGTTCACTCTTCTATGTAAAATATTTTTCATTTCTTTCTTTGTGAACCTGACAATGACCAAAGAAGGTCGAAATGTTGTTCGCTCTTCTATGGAAAATATTTTTCATTTCTTTCTTTGTGAACCTGACAATGACCAAAGAAGGTCGAAACGTTGTTCGCTCTTCTATGGAAAATATTTTCTCAAGCCATTTTTGCAGGTAAGGATATTGTACAATCTGGAGTAATTGTTGGAGGTATAAACATATTATTCATGGAACTGATCCAGAACAAACCTTATCAGTGATACCAGTACAGTTATATACATGTACCTTAATGATCAAAAGTAGGCTGAACAGTACAACTAGGTTCAGGATTGCTGGTTGCTTGGTAATAAGTCTGAAGGCGTATAATACTAAGAACTGTGTTTCTGTGTTTTAACACTCATGCTGGGTAGAGCACATAGCCCATATTGTGGGTTTATACTTACCAACAAACAAAACGTACTCAGCATATTTTTATATATTTTTTTTATATCACTGATTGTACTCAGCGTATGTTTTATTTTAATATTTGGTGTTATAATGTTTTCAGCCACGAACCCATACCATTATTCTTAAGTCTTTAACACGAAATATTTACAAACTTTTTCTTTTAGGCTATTTACAAACATCTCTATAAATTGTGGTATTTGGATTTTCTGATAAGTGTATCTTTGACAATTGTTTATCATTTTTGTACGAGTGAACATTTAGGTAGGCATGGCTGGAGTGTTGAGTTTTTTTACTGGTGAACCTTTAGGTCGTTGTAATTTAGATATATTTTTGAAGCTCTCAACAAATGAACTATTTGATGTATGTTAAAGTATACTTCATTGTTCATGTTTTACAAAATGTGCTGTTTAATTTTTAGGGCTACTAAATATCAATGTTTCAATTTTGGATGTTTCAGAGTTTTCTATGTCGTTCAATCACGAGTACCAAGCTGTCCTTACAATATTTTATTAGTGTTAGAATTAGTTATATGTCCAGGGTGAAAATGTTTCTCTTGTATTTTCTTAGTTAGTATAAAATTGATTCTTTGCACTTCGTCAGTTAAAGTGATTTTTAAAAGTGCTTATTTGGATATTTATTTCAATATATAGGGAGTGAATATGAAAATCAACTTCCTTGTTGTCAGTCACATTTAAGGTTTTTCATCATTGTGTAGTATAGTACTGGCAGTAGAACAAAATTCTTCAAAGAATATTGACTAGTATTTCCGTCTGTTTAAAAACAGTTCTGTAATCAGGTAGTTTTTCTTTGTCGATTTAAGCTCCGTTGCCATGGAACCACCAATTGTTTACTCGTTTTTCTGACACGAAGCGTCGCACAGTGAACCGAAACGGGTGTTTGTTTAATTGTAAGTTATGTACCAGATAAATTTTCATTTCCTGCAACGCGAAGGATAACATAACGTAAATATCTGATAAAACTAAAAAAAAATTGTAGTAATAAGCATGATGTTTTCCCTGTGAAACTGTGTAGGCTTTTTCATATATTGGGAAAGCAAATATACGACAGAATACCAATTTGTTACTATGGGAACCGAGAGGTTTATTCTGTGTGTGTGTGTATAGAACAAGGTATCAATAACCCCCTATCAAAAGATAATAAAAAGGCCTAAGAGTGAACAGTGTTGGAGATTATTTGCTGATATTGAAGGTGGTCGGTCAGATTGGTGGGGTTTATTTTTGTGCTTGTAATGGTTGAAAAGTTTCACATATCTAGCAAAAAGTAAAAGTTAAGCCTAAAACTGAGTGGTTGAAATTGCCCAATTTCTGAACAGTAACAGAATGTTTGTGAATGAGAAAAATGCCTAAAAACACGTTTTGTTCTATTTTCCATATACTACTTTATATATATGCTATAAAAATAATTGTTTAATGTGCGGTTCATGTTACACTAAATTGGTTTTTGTCTGTACTTTGTCTGTTCTAGTTGATGAAGTTATTTGTTAAAAAACATAAACGAGCAGTATGAGACTTGACAATTTGGGAATAGTTCTGTTTTAAAGATATCCGAGTCGGTTGTGGTGTGTGAACACTTATAAAAATAGATTTACAGTCCGAAAGGGTTTGAGTTGTACGATTTTTTATTTTATATCAAAATATATATAAACTCGCGCATGTACGTGTGCGCGCGCGCCTACGCATATAATTAAACAGTATACCTACATTACGTGCAGCAAAGCGTACTAATGTTTTATCATTTGTACTTCAACAATATAGCTATGAAACCATTTATATGGTGAATGATTTAAAATTGTGTTCGACCGCTAGATTAAGTTTGTGTTATCAGAAATGCTCATATACTGAGCCTCGTCAGTTACGATTTTAGACTCTGAGCTGAAATAGCATATAGTACTTACGCAATTTTTATTATTCCATATTAATAACGTTCTGTATACGTTTGGAAGCGGTAAATGTATGTTCATTGAATATATAAATAAATGGATTTGAGGACAATAGTTGTTCGCAAATAAAATGTTTCTACTTTGCCCACTTTTTGTGGAAGATGCCTTTAAAAGTATTCGTGACACACACACACACACACAAGTGGGAGGTCGTTGGATCTACCTTGGCTTAGTGTAGGTTTTGACAAAAGATATAATTAACTATTTTGTATAGATCTTAGGTAGATCTTTTATTGTTGTAGAAAAACTATATTTAGAAAGTCATGAATAGTCTTTTAAGTATTGTACATTTTGTGATAACTCGCTGGGTTGGAAGTACATTTGGTGGTGACGCGATTAAGATAACATTTCGATGAATAATACAGAACTCATCGCTATCATCACTAAGCCTTTAATTCCCGAGTTGGGAATACGTTTATGAAAGCAAGAATCCACGTGGACTAACGTAGTCTCTGGCACAATTGCCATCTAAATTAACTTTAAAGTGTGTTTGTACAGTTTAACAGTAATACAGGCTTTATTCGTTGGATAAGATATGTTGCATAAATGCTCATAAAAATTCATCTTTTTCTTTTTGGCAGTTAACTGTTTTAAATTTTTATAGGGAGTGGTATCTTTACACTATATGCAACCTTGGCCTAACTTTTACGTTTTAACACGTGCGCGCTCGCTGGTTTCACGCGTTTTATTTGCCATATTTTGCCTCTGAAGTGAGTTGCCATTAAACGTTTCATTAAGAATATTGACGTCATATACGCATTAACGTAAATTATATTCGGTAAAAGTTATAATTGCAAGTTGTCAACAGATTTGCTGCCTCCGGGTGTCCCAAAAATTGCAGTGTAGTCTACATTAATGTTTCTCAAATTGTGGTCTTCGAATCTTTAGTGGTGTACGCGAGCTCAAAGCTAATATAAAATGTAGTCTCGTCAAAGGCAGCGCTGTTTTTATCATTAATTCGGAAGTTCTGTTTTTGAAACGGGCTGGGTAGGTGGTACACGTTGTATAAAAAAAAGTTTAAAAATATTAAGCAGTCTAATAGAGGCGCACATATCAATATTGCTTAACTTTGAGTTGAATATCTGTTAGTATTCTAAACAGTTTGTATATGTTTGATCACTGTTGTACATATTGTCTCAAGGGTGACAAAATATTTAAGTAATTGATAAGGTAGGAAAATAACATTCTCATGAATATTCATAAGCTTAGAAGCTGGAGGTTTTTGTATTTCTGTATTATATAAAGAGTTGTTAATAAGATTATGGTATAAAGAATCTTGGTGGATACAGTGAAAAAATTCTAACTATTAGAATTTATCAAATTGTAGAATAAAATCCAGTATTAATAACTTCTCAACTGGTTTTGATTATAAATTGTTTCAGTTAAAATAAAAATGTATAGTCAATAGTGAGTGACTTATTTTATGTGAACCTGTTCTGGTAGTAACATAAAAATAAAATAAACGTTGAATAATAATAACTGGATATGGATGGCTATTTAGTGCAAAAGAAACTTGTCAGTGTTAAGTACCTTATATTTAACTAAAATTATC
Organism: Carcinoscorpius rotundicauda; assembly: GCA_011833715.1. Lineage (NCBI taxonomy): Eukaryota > Metazoa > Arthropoda > Merostomata > Xiphosura > Limulidae > Carcinoscorpius > Carcinoscorpius rotundicauda. Next base: position 145,793,586 of record CM022393.1, read on the forward strand.
CAAGTTCCAAAAACAATTTCAACCTAAAGAGCAGGCTTTTTCAGTTGCTACAGTGCACGTTTTGAGACTGTTACCATAGTAACTTCACAGTTGGAACTGTGACATTTTTAGCTGCTGGGTCCATCTCTACATGGTGTTTCAAGGCCCTGGGTTGAACCTGTTTTGATATCTGGTTAGTGCATAGTGTAGGGCTTTGGGACAAATCAAGGCCATCCAGAAAATTTAGGCTTTTATGGTATAAGATTGTTACAGCTTAGGTGCAGTAAAAAAAAACACACAAAAACCAAATTCATTAGTGTGTTGTTTTGTCTGCTTGTTTGTTTTTACTTTTTTGTTTCCAGATGTTTTGGATTAATTATAATGTTTAACTTGAACTGTAGCATTGAAAATATGAAAAATTATCTAGTGTGTACTTGCTTTAGGATGAAAAATAATTGTGTTTATTCGAATGTATGATAAAACTGTAGTTTAAATGTGAATTTAAGAAAAATGAAGAAAAAAGTGACTGTGAATTATATTAATATCTTAATTGAAAGTTGCACTATGTAAATATTCTGTATTTGATGCAATCTCTAAACGTTGTACTTTGGCTTCAGTAAGCCTATAAATATATCAATTTTATTGTTCATATTGTGAACTTTTACGACTTAATAAATCATACATGGATCAAATTGTTACCAGTTTAAAACTTGTTTGTTTGTGCGTGTGTATGTGTGAAGATTGGTGTGAACCAGGTATTCAGAATTTTATGTTAAAATAATAATTTGTTGGTATTAATATTTCTTAAATATATAATGAATGAAAATAATAATAAAGCTTAGAAATATTTTTAGATGTTAAAAAATAACTTACTCCCCACTCACAAAAACTTCCAAATTTAGTTAATGTTTAGTTAATGCTCTTGTGAACTATATCACCCTGACATCCTTAATGACTTCCCCGAATACGAGAGTAAAGGTCGTGAGTAGCTAGTTGGTGATTAGTGTAGACAGTTGATTGGGTTTGTATATTCAACTTATACAGGCTTTCAACATTAGACCCAATGAATGGCTTCTATTTGTTTATTCATTTTTATATGTGTGTCTGTGGAGGGGGCTACACTATATAGTATAAATGTTTCGTGTTATGAAGGCAGATGTATATCAACCAGATAAACCCGGTACAGAGTTTGATAATTTTAATTATACTTCAGGCAGTAAGAGATTCATTAAGAAAACTACCACAACAGTTGTGCTACCAAAATCATCTTTGAAAGACATTTTTGTGTAAATACCTTCCCAGAAGTTGATTGAAAGTTTTCCCAATGATACTATCACTAACGACAACAGTTATATGTGAATTATCTTCAGGTTTAAAAGACGTTCCTCTGTCTGTTACAACTTGTTTTTCAGGCTTTATTCCATTCACTAGAACTGAAGCTTTAGTGATAGTTGTAATTAAGCCTAAATTTCCAATTATGCTTAAATTTGAGTTTTAATTTTGGTGTGGCCTGGCATGGCTGAGCGCGTTAAGGCGTGCACTCGTAATCCGAGGGTCGCAGGTTCGCGCCCACGTCGCGCTAAACATGCTCGCCCTCCCAGCCGTGAGGGTGTATAATGTGACGGTTAATCCCACTATTTGTTGGTGAAAGAGTAGCACAAGAGTTGGCGGTGGGTGGTGATGACTAGCTGCCTTCCCTCTAGTCTTACACTGCTAAATTAGGCACGGCTAGCACAGATAGCCCTCGAGTAGCTTTGTGCGAAATTCCAAAAAACAAAACAAAGAAACAATTTTGGTGTCTTGTTTTTTGTCTGCTGGGATCTTGAAACAGTTGAGCAAGGAATATTTGTAAATTTTCCTAGATTGTTGAAAAGTTGATTTTTGTAATCACTCAACAAGGAGTTGTGTACTATACATGAAATTCAGATTATACCATGAAATTAAATAAACTTGTGAAACGCTGGATGTAAACAGTATTGATTAAAGAACAAGCAGTTCAGGTTTCATCCGTTGTGCAAAGTCGTTGTGATAGTGGCCTCTGTGGTGGGCAGAGCATGCATAGCTTTTTGTACATAATCACAAAGGAAACACTGTTGACATTGTGTACACCATTTTATGTTTAGTGATCATGCTGAATTGGTACCAAGTTATTTTTCATGTCATTATTTTCTTTTGTTCAAGCGTATTATCTGTAATATTTGACTGGTGCTTTATAGGTTAACCTACCTCTAATGACAAACTCTTAATTATGTGTATTATTTATATCCAGTGGGGTCACACATTTGATCATGTTGAATATTTTTTTTCCTTTTGTTGCACTTGGTGAAAAACAACTTGTAAAAAATAGGATGAGATTACTTATTTTTGCATAAAAAGACTATTGAGGCCTAAAATAATTTATGAAAATAATTGCACTATTAATGGGTTTTGTGTGCATGTGTAACTCATAGGTTATGAGGGCCCTGCAACTTAGAGTCATAGACTCACAGTTTGGTTCCTAAATAGGTTAGTCTGTACAATCCATATAATTAATTTTAGGGTTAAACATAAGACTATAAAAATAATATTGTAGCACAGTGTATTGGGCTACTCGCTTGATTGTGCTAAAATTACCATTTAAGATTCTTCTAGGGATGTAGATTCATGAAAAATATCTTTATGTAACACAATGTAATTATTGATATTTGTTAGTCACTGATCTTTACACAAAGTAATTATTGATATTTGTTAGTCACTGATCTTTACACAAAGTAATTATTGATATTTGTTAGTCACTGATCTTTACACAAAGTAATTATTGATATTTGTTAGTCACTGATCTTTACACAAAGCAATTATTGATATTTGTTAGTCACTGATCTTTACACAAAGCAATTATTGATATTTGTTAGTCACTGATCTTTACACAAAGTAATTATTGATATTTGTTAGTCACTGATCTTTACACAAAGTAACTATTGATATTTGTTAGTCACTGATCTTTACACAAAGTAATTATTGATATTTGTTAGTCACTGATCTTTACACAAAGTAATTATTGATATTTGTTAGTCACTGATCTTTACACAAAGTAATTATTGATATTTGTTAGTCACTGATCTTTACACAAAGTAATTATTGATATTTGTTAGTCACTGATCTTTACACAAAGTAATTATTGATATTTGTTACTCACTGATCTTTACACAAAGTAATTATTGATATTTGTTAGCCACTGATCTTTACACAAAGCAATTATTGATATTTGTTAGTCACTGATCTTTACACAAAGTAATTATTGATATTTGTTAGTCACTGATCTTTACACAAAGCAATTATTGATATTTGTTAGTCACTGATCTTTACACAAAGCAATTATTGATATTTGTTAGTCACTGATCTTTACACAAAGTAATTATTGATATTTGTTAGTCACTGATCTTTACACAAAGTAATTATTGATATTTGTTAGTCACTGATCTTTACACAAAGTAATTATTGATATTTGTTAGTCACTGATCTTTACACAATGTAATTATTGATATTTGTTAGTCACTGATCTTTACACAAAGCAATTATTGATATTTGTTAGTCACTGATCTTTACACAAAGCAATTATTGATATTTGTTAGTCACTGATCTTTACACAAAGCAATTATTGATATTTGTTAGTCACTGATCTTTACACAAAGCAATTATTGATATTTGTTAGTCACTGATCTTTACACAAAGTAATTATTGATATTTGTTAGTCACTGATCTTTACACAAAGTAACTATTGATATTTGTTAGTCACTGATCTTTACACAAGGTAATTATTGATATTTGTTAGCCACTGATCTTTACACAAAGCAATTATTGATATTTGTTAGTCACTGATCTTTACACAAAGTAATTATTGATATTTGTTAGTCACTGATCTTTACACAAAGTAATTATTGATATTTGTTAGTCACTGATCTTTACACAAAGCAATTATTGATATTTGTTAGTCACTGATCTTTACACAAAGCAATTATTGATATTTGTTAGTCACTGATCTTTACACAAAGTAATTATTGATATTTGTTAGTCACTGATCTTTACACAAAGTAACTATTGATATTTGTTAGTCACTGATCTTTACACAAGGTAATTATTGATATTTGTTAGTCACTGATCTTTACACAATGTAATTATTGATATTTGTTAGTCACTGATCTTTACACAAAGTAACTATTGATATTTGTTAGTCACTGATCTTTACACAAAGTAATTATTGATATTTGTTAGTCACTGATCTTCACACAAAGCAATTATTGATATTTGTTCGTCACTGATCTTTACACAAAGTAATTATTGATATTTGTTAGTCACTGATCTTTACACAAAGTAACTATTGATATTTGTTAGTCACTGATCTTTACACAAAGTAATTATTGATATTTGTTAGTCACTGATCTTTACACAAGGTAATTATTGATATTTGTTAGTCACTGATCTTTACACAAGGTAATTATTGATATTTGTTAGTCACTGATCTTTACACAAAGTAACTATTGATATTTGTTAGTCACTGATCTTTACACAAAGTAACTATTGATATTTGTTAGTCACTGATCTTTACACAAAGTAATTATTGATATTTGTTAGTCACTGATCTTTACACAAGGTAATTATTGATATTTGTTAGTCACTGATCTTTACACAGAGTAATTATTGATATTTGTTAGTCACTGATCTTTACACAAAGCAATTATTGATATTTGTTAGTCACTGATCTTTACACAAAGCAATTATTGATATTTGTTAGTCACTGATCTTTACACAAAGTAATTATTGATATTTGTTAGTCACTGATCTTTACACAAAGTAACTATTGATATTTGTTAGTCACTGATCTTTACACAAAGTAACTATTGATATTTGTTAGTCACTGATCTTTACACAAAGTAATTATTGATATTTGTTAGTCACTGATCTTTACACAATGTAATTATTGATATTTGTTAGTCACTGATCTTTCAGTTGAATTACTTTGAGATTAAGTTACTTTTGCACATGAGAAATAACTTTATTATGTGCTAAGGAAAACAAACAAACTTAACTGTTTGAAATTTGTCGATTCTGGTGCACATAATTTTCTGAAGTTTTACATCTTGTATCTTGTTAGGATTGAAAATTCGATAAGATAAACCAGAACTTGCTACAAAGAAAGAACTTGAATGTTAAAATAATTACTGTAAATTAGCATATACTAGCTTTATCACAATTATTCAAAACTTTTCACAATAGTTATTGTTATGGTTATATAATTTTTTGTTTTTTCCAGTCATTATCATCTTCTTGATGACAAGAAACCCACTTGAAATAATGTATTTCAGAACGGCTGGTATGAGTATATATTTAAATTTTTCCTCACAATATCCCAGCTGATCTGAAATTAGCAATTTTTTTGTGTTGCAATAAATCCAGACTTTACAAAAATCTCCATATTTTAATCCACGTGACCATGATTGTTTTATCAAAATTTTGACATAACTAGTAGTAATCACTGAATATTGATGGTATAAAAAAAATTCACTCCAGTAACACAAGGTGTCATTGTAGTAATAATTACTGTTTGTAATACTGATGAATTCACTCTGGTAACACGAGGTGTCATTGTAGTAATAATTACTGTTTGTAATACTGATGAATTCACTCTGGTAACACGAGGTGTCATTGTAGTAATAATTACTGTTTGTAATACTGATGAATTCACTCTGGTAACACAAGGTGTCATTGTAGTAATAATTACTGTTTGTAATACTGATGAATTCACTCTGGTAACACAAGGTGTCATTGTAGTAATAATTACTGTTTGTAATACTGATGAATTCACTCTGGTAACACAAGGTGTCATTGTAGTAATAATTACTGTTTGTAATACTGATGAATTCACTCTAGTAACACAAGGTGTCATTGTAGTAATAATTACTGTATGTAAGACCAATACTTGTTGTTAATCTTTATACACACGTACGTGTGTGGGTGTTAAATGATCAATGCATGTATTATTCGTTATGTTTTTCTCTCATGATATGATTTTGTATATTGAAATTGCTGACTTGTTTAGTGAGTGTTATTATTAATTTTATATAGGAAACTGAAACTACATAAGAAAATTCAGTTAATTTCACCAGAAGAACCACTTCCTGGAGTTTCCATAATCAAGCCACTGGTGGGAGTTGATCCAAACCTGTTCACTAACCTTGAGACTTTCTTTACCATCAACTATCCTCAGGTAAACAGTTCCTTTTTTTCTCTTTTTAGTTATTTGCTGTTGATGGTTCATTTTTGCATAAAAACAAATTCTGGAAGTTTTAATGCTAACATTCGTAGCTGCAGGCTTTAATGCAACCATTATGGTATATGAAATAAGCTCTTTTACAAGATATCATGAAAGTAAGTTTTAAAAAGTTTTCCTTTACAGTATTTAAAAAACAGGCACTTACACACACACAAACACATGCTTTTTTTTCCTTCAGTTTACTGTTCATGATCTCTGGTGCACACATTTTCTCCATAACCAATAATTTTTATGTAATTGAATGAAAAAAACTCCATTTCTTGATTTTTACTATTGGCCGTAAGCCCAAGGTGATACTTCTTTAGTGAAAACAGGTCCGTCGTTTTCGAACTAGATGAATATTGGCATACATTGTTACTTATCTCATTTCAGTACGAACTTTTGTTCTGTATCCACGATGAGAGTGATCCTTCCATTATGTTAGTGAAACGTTTGATGGAGAAGTATCCAAGTATTGATGCCAAAATATTTATAGGTGAGGAGTTTATAATTACTCTGTTAACCTCCCCGTACTTCCAGACACAGAACTGTACTAAGTATCGTTTGTGTGACACGTATTTTAACTACAGTTTTGTTTGTTAGGTCTCGTTTGTTGCCTGATATTTAAAAACTTGTAAGTTTTATAAATCAATTGAAAAATAAACTTTGTTTTATATGTTTGCTCCTAAAGTTATTTGATGTACCGGACTGTCATTACATATCAAATTCCAACTTTTGTTAGATTAGCATTATGTAGTCTGTTAAGTATTTTCTTAATTAACAGTAATAGTTGAAATGTTTATCTTTATAATTCTTAGTTTCTCATTATTTTGGACTTGTAATAAAATCGTAATTTGCTGTGTTGCTTAAAGAGTTGTGTTTACAACTTCTACCCTGGTTACAGCCCTTATTTTATAGTATGTTAAAATGTCATTTTACAACTTTATTTTGATACTTTGGTTGAATTACACAACTGCAGTATGGTAGGAATTGCTTTCTGTGGCATGAGATAAAGTAGGCTTAGTTAGATGGTTTTGTATCATGTGTACACTTATTGATAAATACACTGTTTGTATTAAGCCTAAATCACCTAATTAACTGCTTGTATAGGAAAATAAGATTACTGAAAGAGAAATACGTGTTGAACACAAAATGGGTTTAAAATTTAGTAAACACACTAAATTAAACCTGCTTATTAATAATTAAAATAATTGACTGGTATTAAGTTTGTTGTGGGAAAAATGGCTTTTATTGTGTCTGATTATTGTGGACATGCTGAAACTACATTTTTGTTCTTTCAAATAAAAAAATATAAAAGTATAAAATTATAAAATAAAAACTTAAATGGAAAATGTTGAAGTTATAAGAATGTAATAGACATTAAAAAGCAGTTATTGAAATATTCAACTAAAGTAAGCATTTTTAATGCTCAACTTGTAAGATCTCACAATTAAATAATTTCCATCATTTTAAAACTACAAATTTATATCGATCTATAACATATAAAACTAATGTTTTATTTTTGCAGAAACTACCTAATCTATAGAAAATTCATCTCATGTTTCAGACAGTTGAACATAGTAATGTTTTTTATTCATCATGAAATGCATTAAAACAATTCATCTTAATGTAGCGAGATGCTTAAGAGGTAAGAACAGGGTGCAGCAGTAATGCACCCATCAGCATAAAGCTAACACTGTTTGTAAAACAGAAGTTCTTCCTCACTGCTGGGTAAATATAGTGTGGTGCTCTGCATAAAGTTCTTTTATTTAGAACATAATACTGTTTCATACTGAGCTTGGTATAAGATACGTAAAGTAGAAAACATATTTGTGTTTTGCATTTTCAGTATTTGGGTTAATTCTAAAACCAACTATTTAAAGCATTAGAAAAACTTGAAATTTTAAAATTGTTAGTTTTAAAACAGTGTACAATCCAATTGCAAGCTAACTGGATATCTAATGTGATGTTTTTCAATGAGGCCCAGTGTGACAAGGTGGTCAAGAAGCTCAACTTGTAATCTGAGGGTTACAGGTTCAAATTCTGGTCACACCAAACATGTTTGCCATATTAGCTATGGACAATCAATCCCACTATTTGTTGGTATAAAAGAATAGCCCATGTGTTGGTAGTGTGTGGTGTTTTTATCTGAAAATGTATGCTAATGGTTTTTGTTTGTTTTTTTCTAATTTTGCACAAAGCTACACGAGGGCTCTCTGCGCTAGCCGTTTCTAATTAGGCAGTGTAAGACTAGAGGGAAGGCGGCTAGTCATCACCACCCACTGCCAAGTCTTGGGCTACTCTTTTACCAACGAATAGTGGGATTGACCGTAACATAATGTCCCCACGGCTGAAAGGGCAAACATGTTTGGTGCGACAGAGATTCGAACCAGTTACCCTCAGATTATGAGTCTAATGCCTTAACCCACCTGGCCATTCCGGGCCATGCTAATGTTAAATTAATATTATAAAAAGTGTATATTTCAAATATCGTAAAACTCGTCTGTCTAGAAGTAAAAAGCCTTAGTGTTTTATTTTTCATGTGCGCTCCAGAATGCATTTGTGTCACTTTTGTGTTCCCACAAGGAACTAAATGTACTTTTGTTTGAATTTACAAAATGTTTGAATAGGTTTTCTTGTTCATGATTTGAGAAAACATAATGGTTTAAAGTCAAAATGTAAAAATCTTGTCTGCTTTATTACTTTCGCCAAGCATAAACCTAACTTTAAGACTTGCACTTATGTGTACACTTTGTATTTACAAATCAGTCTTTGAACTTTCAAATTATTTCACATTTATAATTTACCTTGTAGTTATTCTTTATTCCAGGTGGAATGAAGGTTGGGGCTAATCCAAAAATTAACAATATGCAACTTGGCTACGAAGCTGCCAAATATGATTTGTTTCTAGTCTCTGACAGTGGTATTAGAAGTAAGGGTTTTTTTTTATTCTTAGTATCTTGGTATTTAACTGTATTATTATTACTACCACTATTTTGTTTCACAGACAACTATGTTGGGACCTTTCTTTACTAGATTGTGACTACTTTTACTTTTCATAAAGAACTTCCATCGTTTTTTAAGCCTTTTTTATTTCATGAATTTCTGAGCCTAGTATGTTTTGTGTTAATGGCTATGTTTTCTTATGTTGTGAATTTCTCAGTCTAGTTTGATGTTAATGGCTAGATTTAGTTATATTGTAAATTTCTAAACCTAATATGTTTTGTGTTAATGGCTACATTTTGTTATATTGCAAATTTCTAAGCCTAATATGTTTTGTGTTAATGGCTACATTTTGTTATATTGCAAATTTCTAAGCCTAATATGTTTTGTGTTAATGGCTACATTTTGTTATATTGCAAATTTCTAAGCCTAATATGTTTTGTGTTAATGGCTACATTTTGTTATATTGCAAATTTCTAAGCCTAATATGTTTTGTGTTAATGGCTTTGTGGACTGTTTTTTCTGGACATGCACTTGTTATTATTTTCTGAATTCTAATCCTTTCAGCCATTTATAAGAATAAAACGTTTATGAGGATAGTTCCAGAAAAAATTGTGTTTGCGATGTACTACGAGGTTGATTATGTATTATGACAAAGTGACACAGTCTAGTGTACTGTAATATTGGCAGGTAGAGAATGTAAAGATGTCAAATAAATCTGACATTGATAAGTTAGAGATTACTATACTCTTAAAAAATTGTATTTTCTACACATGGCAATGAACTAAGTTTTTGAACATAAGTTAGTTTTTTTAATAGTATTTATTATGCTTCATTAAAACTTTGAATAACAGTTTCTTGTTCATCAGTATGTGTTTTATAAGTTTTGAGTATTACTATTATTAGGTATAATTATGGAATATACAATTACTGATGTGTACCACATGGCTTAAGTGGTACATCAGTGTGTAGCATCTTGTTGGGTGTAGATTTGTTTTAAGAATTGTCATTAATTTATGGTTGTTTCTGCCACCAGGTTGTTACAGCTATTCTAATAATCCTTTGCATTGTTGGGTAATTAACAAAGTTAATTGACATAGTTAAACCTTTTTCCAGTGAAAGAAGACACTCTCTTGGACATGGTTCTGTCCATGAAGGATGACACTGGACTAGTCCATCAAATGCCTTTTACATGTGACAGAAAAGGTTTTCCAGCAACTTTAGAGAAGGTTTGAATGTGTTAATTAGAGTGGTAGCTGAAAAAATGAAGACATTTTAATGTCATGACTCTAAGACAATGTATATGTTTCACTTTTCTTTGTAATTAGTTCTAAAAAAATTGTATTAAAAAAAAGTAAGAAATTACGTTTTAAAGGAAAGAAAAGGGTTAAAATTTATCGTTTTGAGCACAAATCACTTTTCCAAGAACATTTAGTTCCAAAAATAATTGCACACTTTAAAGTTTTTTAATCATATGCCCAACTTGAAAATTGTGTTATCACAAGTGTCTCATATTTTCTGTCTCAAGTTCTAGCCACAAAAAAATGTTATGTTTAAAAATTGAATTGCAGAACTTAAATAAACTGAAATATAAACTTACAAACGTGTGAATTCATGTTTGTACATTTCAGACTCTAAATCAATAAAATGTCATTAAATAGTTAATATTAATTCAGAGAAAATATATTAAAGTTAATAAAAACATATCCAACATTTAATTGAAGCAGTGTAATAGATACAAATGTATTTGTTAGTGGAGCTTGCTAGTTCTGTGAATTGTTGAGTTCATCATAACCACTGATATTTAAAATGTCTTTATTTCCTCGTGTGTTATAAGAGTTAAAGGAAAACTTATCAAAACTTTCTTATTCAGTACTTCTGGAATTCTTAAATCATCCAGATTATCAGGCAAACCTACCAGGTTAGTGATTTAGCATGTGATCTGTTTTTAGGTTTTCTTTGGTACATCTCATGCACGTATCTACCTGTCAGCTGACTTCTTTAGAATCAATTGCCCTACGGGAATGTCAGCATTAATGCGGAAAAAGCCTCTTGATGAAGTAGGGGGAATCAAAGCCTTCGCTCAGTATCTAGCAGAGGATTTCTTCTTTGCTAAGTCATTTACTGATAGGTCAGTAATAGTAGGTATGGTAGAAAGTTTGATTTACTGACTGATTGTTGACAGATGATTAGTTATAGTGAGGGAAAACAAAAGTGTACATTACTGATACTGTCTACTGACAGGTGAGTGTAGTAGTAGTAGAGGAAATGTGTACTTTGTTATATACTGTCTACTGACAGGTGAGTGTAGTAGTAGAGGAAATGTGTACTTTGTTATATACTGTCTACTGACAGGTGAGTGTAGTAGTAGAGGAAATGTGTACTTTGTTATATACTGTCTACTGGCAGGTGAGTGTAGTTGTAGAGGAAATGTGTACTTTGTTATATACTGTCTACTGGCAGGTGAGTGTAGTTGTAGAGGAAATGTGTACTTTGTTATATACTGTCTACTGGCAGGTGAGTGTAGTTGTAGAGGAAATGTGTACTTTGTTATATACTGTCTACTGGCAGGTGAGTGTAGTAGTAGTAGTAGTAGCAATAGAGGAAATGTGTACTTCATTATATACTGTACTGGCAGGTGAGTGTAGTAGTAGTGGAAATGCTTACTTCATTATCTACTGTCTACTGGCAGGTGAGTGTAGTATCAGGGATAGTAAATTCAGTTTGTTTATACTGTTTACTGACAAGTGAGTAGAAGTATGAATAAAAACAATATGGGTAGTTTTAGTTGTTCTGTGTAAAGACATTGTTGTCTGTGATATTTAATTTAAACAATGTAGCAGAACATGTGGGTCTGATCAGTCTAGAAGAGAAGCTAACTTCTACAGTAGAAGTAACTAATTGTGTCCATGAAGAAAGTTTGTACAATGTGTTTGGTATTTAGTAAAGTTTTTAACATCGTAATCAATATATTTCTTTTTAAAACTCAATTTGTTGGACATTCACTACTATTTCATAAAAAAAACGTTTTTTGGATCTACTTTTATTAAGGGGACTTGTAACATTGTTGTAATATTTATTCAGTTTTACCTGAATGTACCACATGTTCTGGCAAAGATAACGAACAATGCCAAGTTTAAAAAGTATTGCTATCAATAGGTTGTGGGCCAACCCTTTTTATTATTTTGAGCCATATTACTTAATATTTGTCTAATGCAAGGATACCCACACTGCATGTAACATTAAAAATCAATTTCACTCTACACCTACTTTCCATGTATTTGGCTACCAATGTCTTCATCCTGTTAAGCTCCCGTTTGCAGCTTGATGTACGTCCACTGGATTGACACAATATTTCCGAAGGTCTGCATGGTATTTTACTTCAATTCTGAATTTTCTGCATGTTTCTTCCACTTGTGTCTTGTACCATGTTTAATCAAAAATGCTTTCGCCTGGTTCTCATAACTGCTTGTGAAAAGATACAGACATCATTACTTCAATGAGATTGAAAGGGAGGCAGGAAAGTGTCGAAACTGCAAACTAGAAGTATATTTTGACATTAGTGTAAGAGCAGTTTACGTGTGTTCAGTGGAGAAGTGTATAGAAACAATTAAGAAAAATTACTGTTCAGGATTGTTTACGTCACTTCTGTAAATATTTACTTTATTTCTTGTAGAGGGTGGAAGTTAAGAATCAGTTCTCAGCCAGCTTGGCAAAACTCGGGACACTGTGACATCAGTAGCTTTAGAAATCGAATTACAAGGTAAGTGCCTTTTTTCTTTTGTAATGAAAACTGAGTTCATAATACTTATCGATTGGTCAGGAACTTTTCTATTCTTTCTTGTTTTGGTAATTTAATTTTTGCCAGTAGTTACTCAGTTGTAAACATTTCTGTGGAATAGTGTGATGAGTTAATTCTGAGATGGAAACTCACCTCTTTACACAAATTAGTCATCTTTATTATCATATGTATAAATGGGATTTGCATACCACTAGCCTTAGGGCAACTCCCACCTACATATATGTGTATTGTGCGAAAGCCAGTAAAAGGCTGACATATCTTCATGTACACTAATTACCTTTGATGCATTTACACTCATGAATCTTCATTTTTTACCTTGGTATTGTATTTAAATTTTGTTTCTATTCAGTTTACTAAAATTTGCTTGATTGATAAAACTCTTTTCCTTTAGCTCTTGTCTCAGAAAAGCTTCAAATTTTTATCATTAGGTTTGAACTGACAGTGATTTATATTTAGTCCTGTGTATGGGACATTGCTCACATTTAGGCCTTATTTCTGATGTGGTTTCTCACTGATAGGATTTATTTCAGTTGTTCAATGTATTTTGGATTATCACATGCCTGGTGGGATTTCTACTCCTGTCTCATCAAAACAGTTTTATTTTCTTCAATAAAAGTAATCTAGAAGACTGTGATCTTTATGTGATTTGTTTTGGGTAATTCTTTAACATTCATGAAATGAATTTAATTGTTCAGTTTCACAGTTTATTCTGTGTGTGTGTGTCTTTCCAGCTTTCTTGTCTGTTTTTTTACATTCTGACCCACAACCATTGTGTTTATCTTGTCTTTTTTCCCTTGGTAGTTATTGGGTTTTATATCATTTCCTTTACATGCTAACTCCTTTCCCATGCACAAATGCTTCATTCCCTTTCTTTCCTTTTGTTCAGATTTATAGAATTTTTCCTATGTTTTTTCTCAATTCCTTGTCATTGGTACCTATCAGGCCATCTTTGGATTGAGCCCTTTACTTTCAGAAATATTTCACTTTCTAGTTTCCTCATTTTTACTCTTTCATCTTTTTTCTGTATTTAATCTCCACTATTTTTCTGAGCTACTTCTTAAAGCTTCTGATGGCTTTTATTAACATTCATTCATTCCTCCTTCTCTACACCTTCACTGTTTACAACTGTTTTTACTATACACTTCAAAACTTTGATCCTCCTCCTCTACACCTTCACTGTTTAAAACTGTCTTTACTGCACACTTCAAAACTTTGATCCTCCTTCTCTACACCTTCTCTGTTTACAACTGTCATTACTGTACACTTCAAAACTTTGATCCTCCTTCTCTTCACCTCCACTTTTTACAACTGTCTTTACTGTACACTTCAAAACTTTGATCCTCCTTCTCTTCACCTCCACTTTTTACAACTGTCTTTACTGTACACTTCAAAACTTTGATCCTCCTCCTCTGCACCTTCACTGTTTACAACTGTCTTTATTGTACACTTCAAAACTTTGATCCTCCTCCTCTATGCCTCCACTTTTTACAACTGTCTTTACTGTACACTTCAAAACTTTGAATTTTATTACAGCATTCCACCTGGAGTTGTGTTTTCTTTCCTCAGTGGGCCATGATTTTTTAGAATAGACCGTCTGCCATTGCTCCTTTGGGCTTTTGTATCTAAGCACAGTTAGTTGAATTGGGTGTGTCCTTGGATGACATTGCTGTTTGCATCAGTCAGCTCCTTCTACTATGGCTTATTACCACCCTTAAGTGTGACCTTTCTTTGAGTCATCTGAAGAAGACAGATGCCCTCAATTGGAAGTGCTGTCATCTGTTTTGGACAATCCTTCTCATTTATACAGATGGTTCAAAATCAGGTGACTCTGTGGGCTCTGCAGTAGCTTGTTGTGGCTGCACACAGAATCCCCTCTATAGTTTGTGTTCACTAACAAACTGTATGCCGTTTATGTTGCCATGGATCATGTAGAACGTATGCAGTACACGAACACACTATTTATACTGATTCATTTAGCTCTAATGGCCCACGAATCTCTTAACTTTAGTTTTCGCTCTCTTCTCATTGATATTTAAAACTAACTAGCCCATTTCTCTTGATCATTCATTTCTATTCAGTTTTTCTGGATACTATGCCATGTTGGTATTTGTGGGAAGGAGCTCACTGATATTGCAGCTCAGTCTATCTGCTCTGGTACTATCACTGCTGTGCCTGTCCTATACTTGGACTGTGGTCTGGTATTCAAGATTTGGCTCCATGGCAGTTGACAATCAGCTTAGAGCAAGCAATGTGATAAATTTTTCCAGATCAAACCTTCTGTTGCTCTTTGGCTGCCTTACTTCTGTAAGGATTAAAAGGAGGAGGTTGTCATGGGGAGATTATACAAGTTTTTTAACTCGTTGCTTTCTTTTATCTGGTACTGATGCACCAGTGTGTGGTCTCTGCAACACTCAAGTGACAATATCCCACATTTTACTGTCATGCCATCATTACGACCATGAGTTACGGCACCTTCTTAGACATATTTTTACCGTTGGCTCGCCCCTGATGTTGATCATTGGTGATGGTGATGTTTTAAAATTTTAATGGCCATTAGCCTTAGTAATTTGTTTAAGTTTAAATTTGAAAAATTGGACTTTTTTCTAGTTTAACATGGTTTCTTATTACATATTTTAATAATTTAACTTTTAATTTGTTTATCAGTTATTTGGTGCAGATAGCCTAGTTTTTTTCCACCAATAAATGCTAACCAACCATTCGTTTTCTCTATTTGGTATTTTTCACTTCTACTTAATTCCTTCATACTTTGTTCCCCTGGTTTTGGGAGTAGTTGGGTCAGGTTGTCTTTACTGTATCCTTTCCTTCTTGTGTACTTATTTATCTGACTTCCTTTTACTACACAGACGTCTTTAGTGTATTCCTTACCCCTAGTCCTTTTTGTTTTGGACATTAACCATACATTTCTGAGCCTGTTCACATCTTTTGTCAGGAGCTTTGATCTTGGTGGCAGATGGCCTCTCTTAACCAGTCTATATTCTATCAATAGAATAAACTCAAACCCCCATATCTTCCATAGGGTTTATCCTTAGTTAGACAAGTCCACCTTGAAAAATTTTGCCACCCTTCTAACCACTGGGTTTTACCTCTTATGATTCTTTCTTCTTCATTCTTAAGCTCTGATTGTCAATTTCTCAGTCAGACCTGGTCTTGTCACTTTTTCTGTTCCTACTCCCTTATTTGTCACCTTTGTCTGGACTTCAAATTTACACACTAGTGACACCGCTCTTCATCTTCTGTCCTATTATTAGCACCTCTTTGACTGCCTTATCTTTTGATATTTGTTTTATCTTACTCTAGCTTTTTACATTTTTTGTAGAGGAATATTTTTCTTCCACTCTCACTCATAGAATTTGACTGGTCTTTCACCTATTTGGCCAATCAGACTTTTCTCTTAGGTGATATTATTGTTATCACAATTGTGTCAGGCCTCTATATTCGTCTGTCACTATCTGTGACAGATTTTTCTTGGTTCTTCTGCTACCTCTTCTTCCTGGTAGTAATTCTGTGCACCACTTTTCTGCCTTTTTTACCTGGTTATTTGTCAATGAATTTCCAATCTTGGCATTTTCTGGTTGTCCTGTCTGTGGCCTCTCTTCTTTCTATGTACCAAGTGGTGTTTTGTCCCTTGTTCTATATATTTTACTTGTTTATTTTCTGGTTGTCCTATCTGTGGCTTCTCTTCTTTCTATGTAACAAGTGGTGTTTCGTCCCTTGTTCTATCCATTTTACTTGTTTATTTTCTGGTTATCTTGTCTGTGGCCTCTCTTTTTTTCTCTGTACCAAGTGGTGTTTTGTCCTCTGTTCTATACATTCTATTTGTTTATTTTCTAGTTGTCCTATCTGTGGCCTCTCTTCTTTCTATGTACCAAGTGGTTTTTCTTTCTCTGTTCTTTTCATTTTACTTGTTTATTCTATTCATACAGTTCTGTGGCTTTAGTGAAGTTTTGCATGTTTTCATGCTTGCCCTATTAAAACTGTTGGCTTTTGCACTTTCTCTTGTGACTTGTTTCTTCTTACTTTTGTCACATGGCTGTTCTTTTAGATGCTTTTCTCTTCGTTTTCTCTTCAGTGGAGTTGAGATGATCACACTCAGTACTGCTCCTTACAACATAGCAAAGGTGTCTTCCTTCTGGAGCTGGCTTAAGTCCCGTAGAATCTGATAGCAGAGCTTAAATGAGCACTCCACATGCTCGTATCTCACGTACTCTTCCTTTTCAGCTGGCACTGGACACGTGAAGACTGACGGTTAAGTTCAGGGATATAAGTATCCCTGCTACATATAACAAATTACCCTTCTCTTGCAGCTCAAGTTAATCCCACGTAGTTCAAGTGAGTACGGATATTTATCACGAGTGCTATACTCCCATGTCTAGTTTTGACTCATTGAGTCTGATGGTAGAGGAGATGAGCACACAAAGCATGGCCTGAATGAGACCCAACCACACTACACATTGGTTATCTGACAATTTGTGTGAAAGTACATAAACAGCTATGTACCAGTTCTACACACACAAAAGTTTGGGTATTATACCTCATCCCTTTTCTTATGTACACTGGATGAGAAGTGATAAGGTCTCCCATGGATGTATCTGTATGAAGTCTCTACCAGTGAGTGTCACACCTTGTGGGCTTCATTCTGATGCTTTCTGAAAGGTGCTAATCTTGGTTGATTTTGCATGGATCTCTTTGCCATATCAACTTGGAATTCTAACTAATCTGTTTTTAGAGATGAGTTATTGTTTTGTAGTTAACATTTTCCTTATCTGAAATGTATTTTTGATAGATACCCAGATCTGCACACATTCTCACCTATCCTCTTTACGTAGAGTACACAACTTCTTACCTACCTCTTTAAAGACTATAGAATGACTAGTGCTGAATCTCAGGGGTGTTAGTGTAGGTGGAGAGCTTTTGTTACGTGATGATGTCTTACAGTGTCATTATTTACATGACGTGAGATGGAAGTTGCCTTGTGGCGAGTGTTGCATATGGTGAGGAAGATGACTAATCTGCATATAGCAGTGAGTATCTGTCAGTTGTTAATATTTAGGAAAGGAAAATGTTAACTTGTGATATTATAAATAAAGAATTATCAAATATGGTGTGGTCGTTTGCTTTGTTATGCTATGCAAATTTAGATGCTCCTGAGTTTTTGTTAATCATTGCTGTAAAAAATACATCCCAGGAAAAACGTTAACAGTTTTTAAGAGCATAATTTTATTATTTTTAGTGAAGAGCTCTCTAATTTAAGAGTTAATGTCTAACCTTAAAACTAAAAGTTCTGTTTTTGTTTCTTCTGTTTGTATTAAATTGCCAGATGAGCGTAATAAAAACTAAAGTGGTTGTTTTCCAGATGGGGAAAGCTCCGGTTTGCCATGGTGCCTCACACAATATTTTTCGAACCACTTTCCGAATGTCTTTTCTTGGGAATTTTTGTTGCATGGTCAGCTAACTTCCTTTTCAACTGGGATTGTTTTGTATTATATTTAGTACATGTTTTAGTTTGGTTTTTACTTGATTGGATTCTTCTGTGTATTATTCAGGTAAGCTTTTGATCTGTAATGTGTTTATTTAACATATAATATTCACATTGCAAATAACTTAACAGGTTTAAATGAAAATATTTTTTTTTTATCATATTTCTCTCTTGACCCTATGCCCAGTGCATGTCATGAGTATTTAGTGACTTCAAAATGTATTTAAGCTGCTTTTTGTTTATGTACAGCATAAGACCTTAGTTAATAATTTATATTTTAATAGTGTATATACATTTTAAGTTCTTAATTTTATGAGGCAATATTTAGAAATATCCCCTGGTGTGGATGATGTGAAATATTTTCCTAGGCATCCCCTCTTTATTTTATTCACCACTCTTTCAGTAAGTACACATTTTAATATAAATTACTTCCTATAAAACTTTTATTACTCAGACAAACCATAATTTTTAAAGCCTTCAATCTTGTTTGGTTACAGAGCCCCTTTGTGTCACACCCACCTGTCACATTTGCTCTTTCAAGATTTGTCAACAATTTTCTATTAATAATACACTTTGTATGACCAATAGAAAGCTAAGGTTTACGTGTATAAAATGATGTACTGTTTTCTGAACATGTCCATTGATTTTCAATGCAAACCTTGACTGATTTTGTTAGTAGGAAGTTCTTATGTCTTGTAATGTGCATGGGAACAGCTTTATTGTGTTGCTTATCTCCTTCTTGGTAGTTTCTTATGGTTGACCAGTAGACCTGGCAACTTGTTGGACACTTCATGATGGAATTGGTTATTGAGTTAAACCTTAATGAGCAAAGCCTTCAGACAAGTTGAGCCTTGGTGGCAAAAGCTGTTTTAAACCACCCTGTATTTATTTATTGCTATAGAAAAACTTCTCACAGGCTTTAAAATGTTGTAGAAAAGCGAAACACAAGCAGTCTGAAATCTTATGTTCAGAGGAATAATATGTATTACATCACCTAAGTGACACTGCAGGTGACAAAATCTCCTCACTGGAAATGTTCCTTATGATTCCATATGTACGAGCACTTAATTTTGTTAACGAGTTACGTTACTTTATGCATTTCATTGCTTATAACATCAAAATGTTAACTTTATAATCATTTTGTACATAAGCAGTGAGTTTTAGTTGTTGTTTTTCATGTAAATATAGTTATTGGTGTAAGTGTTTATAATAAAGTGTTATGATGAATATTAAATTTAGTTTTCATATTAGAAGCAATTATTTGTTGGATGTACCCTTATGAAACAGTAGAGATGAATTGCTAACAATTTCATAAAGTGATTTTACATTAAATAATATATTTTGATTGTTACCACGTTTTGTTTTTTAGTGTTTTTAAGTGCACGACCTTTCTGGTATGTGTGAGTTGTTTACTAAACAACAGTATCTAACATTATTCGCATACCACAGTACCAAGAAGTGGAACGTGTTAGTGACATTTAACTTAAGTTTGGTTTGAAAAATGCCCTATATGACAAAATTATTATTTTACTAACATTTCTTCAATGTTTTACAGTACAAGAAATTTTTCCAGATTTGTACTTGGATGAGAAATTCTCTTTACAACTAAAATGATTTGAGACATTTTAGTGGTACTAGTTTTGGAATACTGTGAACTTAAGTTTTCTGAAACTTGTGATATTAGACCCTAAAACACACGTATAACAAAACTGAATGTCAGCTTTAATATGCTGGATTGTACATTGTGGTTCTTTAAGAAAGTTGTAGATTGACTGATTAATTATAATTTAAATTTAGAATAATTTAATAATTTTTTCTGAGAAAGTTGGTTTGAATCCAGTATTTTTTCTTTTTCTCAATAATAGCAGTAGTTGAAAAGAATTTTATGGTTAGAATTTAGAAATATTAGAAAAATGGCTTTCCAAAGTTTTTATATTTTCATGTTTTCATTAATACAATTTTAATACAGTAATATTGTATTAAAAAAAGCACGGTAATTTTATCGTTATTATTTCACAGAACGGATCGCTCCCTTTTAGTAAAGGAGACTTTGTAGTGGCTTGGATATTTCGTGAGAGCTCGGCTCTTTATCTCTATTTGAAAGCTTTGTTTGACCCAACAATTCGGTGGCGAACTGGAACCTACAGGCTCCGATGGGGAGGTATAGCGGAAGAAATCAAGTCCAAATTATAGCCTCTGTTATTGTTGGTTTGGTTCACTAAAAAAAAAGTAAACCAATGTGTGTGTGTGTATATTGTATATCCAAAAGTCAACTTTTCTTTTTGTTGTTGTTTTTTTACTTCTGAAAATGTATATACTCAGTTCAATGGATACTTGTCATCATGGTTCTGCATAGAATTGAAATCATTGACCTTGAAACTGAAACATTAGTAGGTTTAATCTAATAATTTACTTTGCGTTTGTTTATATACTAAAAAAAAATTAATTGTGTAATGATAATAAGAAATATTCGTACATGAATTGTTTTAATTACATAGTTCTAATATTTCTTCATGTGTAATCAACCATTAAAGTAACAAACATAACTACAGTAAATATGCTGTTACAGCTACACATCTTGTAGATATCTTTCATAGCATTGTTCACAGTGATAAAGGTAACAGTCAGTAAGTTTGTTTTGAATCCAGAGGTAAACATAAGTGTTTTGCCACAACATTAGACTTTCAGTGTTTTTTAGTTTTGTATTTCAAAGTGTTTCGATGCCTAACATTCAGATAATAAAATCAAGGAAGTAACGTATTAAACATATTTTATTATTATGTTTTGTTAAGTTACTCATTTTGCTTAGGACCAATTTATTTTTAGGATTAAACAGAATCCCATGCAAACAAAATGGAACCTTCAAAGTCTAGGACAGTCAATTTACCAGTGTTTTTCTAGATCACTATTTTTGTTTACCCTACTGGTAGGAATGAACACATCCTTACCTGGGCATGAACATTTGATGTTCTTAACTTTAAGTTGTTGGTGTTAAACATTATCTGTAAAAACAGATAATTTACATTGTTATTTAAAACTAATACTCTTCCAAAAAACATCAGATATTTGTGTAGACTGATTGACAAATGAATTCAAGTATTAATTCATCACTTCACAGTTTTTGAGTAATTTTCAGTTGCTTGTTTTAATCAATGTGAAATACTGTACTGGTATTTGTAAAGTGGAAAATCAGTGCTTTAGTTGTTATTCACAACTCAAGTGGAATTTTATTTTAACTATATTAATGATTTTAACAACGTTCACCAAACCAGTTTTATTTTTCTATGTGACTTAGTTGAACAGTGCAAAGAGTTAGAAAATTGTTTGTGTTTGTAAACTTAACAAACTTAGTTTGTTATTAGGAAAAATTAATAATATTTTATTGAAAGCATGTTACTGAGTGTACATTGAATACAGCCAAGGAAAGTCACTTGGAAGATATAAGAATTTTTTTATATTATTATTTCAGGTTGTTTATGTGACATTTTTTATTTGTGTGTGTTTAAGTCATTGAATAGCAAAATTAGGTACTGTTTGCTCTGACACGAAGTTCCAGAGGTTATTATCATTTATGAAACACCTAAATAGTTCATTTGAGGTAGTAAAATGTGTGTATTTATAAACAGTACTGCTATCCATTATAAAAGTAGTCCTTGTAGTGGGACTTGAGTGATGTAATAGTTTTGTAAATCACAACAGAGGACCAGTGTTTGTTACTGGAACATCTTAGCCTGCAACTGTGAATAGAATTGGCATGTTAAAATGAAACATTAATATGTAGTGTACAAGACTGTTAATTCATCCTGCTGGTTTTAGATGATACTGTGTTGACAGACAGTGACAGTCTATAGAACCTGTTATTTAACAACTCAGATATACTTCATGTAAAACCGATAAGGTTTATTCCACGTTTATTATGAGGTTTCATACTCATCACTGGATGAATCTCTGATAAATTTTGAGAGAAATTGGTCTGTCCACGAAGATCACTAAATCTATGATTTATATCCATTCTATTTATGAAGATTTCATCCGTCTCATAACCACATGATCCTTTTGATTTACCCAGAGTTTTAAAACAAACAAGATCATATCCGGCACTACTTTGAGTAAGATACAGATGAAACGTATACTTAACTTTTGTAGAAGAACTTAAATAGACTTCAACATTCTGGTGACGTGTTTAATTTTCTTTTGCAATTGGTACTTTTCTTTTCCACTAGCCCCCCCAGTGGCTCAGCGGTATGTCTGCGGACTTACACGCTAAAATCCGGGTTTCGATACCCGTGGTGGGCAGAGCACAGATAGCCCATTGTGTAGCTTTGTGCTTAATTCAAAACAACAACAACTTTTCCACTAAATCCCATGTACATTAGTTTTCATTATAAATTAATATATAACTGGGGAAGCTGTTTAGAATAAACATACCAAGCATTAGCATTATAGATATAAAAAAAACAGTGGTACCAGTGAACAAAAATTTGCTCACAGTTAAAAGAAGTGCAACTCTAAAATGATCACAAACTAAATAATTTATTAAAATTCGGGACCACCTCTAAAAAGACCACGTTTTAGTGTTCTTATGCCACCATCTTGAAATACTAAAACGTGCTCTTTTATATTTTAAGGGTGGTCCCTGATTTTAATATTTATTGTGTGATCATTTTAGAGTTCTAAGCCTTTTAATTTTATGTATGTCCATGTTGCACAAGCGCAGTTTTAAGTTATTTAAACAGAGACTTTTCTTTGACAGTGTAATAATACTGCCATTTTTTCCCCACATATTTTGGTATTAATAATTATGAGTGTTGTTGTGACAAAGTAACCACTTTGATCTTGACTGCGAATGGCAGAAGCAGTAACTAGAAATTCTTGCAGTTTTAAGTAAATGTTGTACTCGAAGTGACGTTTCTGTTTGCATTCCATAACTTTATGTACAAGACACCAAGAGCTGTGATAATTATTAAACAAGACATAAAGTTGTGATAATTATTAATTTCCATTAATTATGAGTCTCTAAGTTTCGGTTTTATTTAATATTGAAGTTCACGGTGGTCTTTTTATGGTGCACTATAGTTCCAAGTCATTGTATTAATTATAATTATCAACGTTTGTTTCAAAGACGATTGTGCCCAATGTCTGAGACAAGGAAGAGGGAGTCACCAGTCAGTCCTCCATGTGTTTACACTGCTTGTATTGTGTCATATATTAATGAATGCTTCAATCTATATTTAACCATTCAATTAAATGTTAGATGATTTTACTTGTTTTTCATATGGTAATTATCTTCATTTGTTAATACAAAAGTGGTTTTTCAATGTGGTCTTGTATAATGACACAGGCTTCTGTGTTTGTGTATTTCTGCCTTTGTGATTATTGGATGTGAAGTTCTTCGGAATTTTCTGTTTATTTTTTTTTAAGGGTTACCAGTTACTTGGTTTATAAACGAATCGTAAGATATGCGATCATTCAGCAGATTGTCTCAGTATCGACGTATTAAACTTTCATGACATTACTTTCAAAATTTTTTCGTGATATAAGTATTCCTCTGGTAATTGGCGCTGACATTTCAATTTTTACTGTGGTTATTTGACTACCATATGAAATGGCCAGTGAGCCGTCACTGGATCACTAAGGAATCTCATTAATTATGATTACTGAGGGGAGGGGGTAATTCTGATGATGTCAGCTTCATTTCTGAAACAGTACAAATTGATGGCAGTATTAGTTTGAAAATTTTTTGTAGTGAAAAAATTTGGTAGCTTCAGCTGTTTTGTTTTTTGTGTGCAAACGTGTTTTCGGAGTTGTAGTCGATGGTGCATTTGTAATATGAAGAAAAGCATGTAACACTTTATCTTTTTATGTCCGTTAATCTGTTGTGATTTGTTTAAGTTTGAACTACAGCTATTAATATTTATGAAGACCTCAGTTCTATGAGGCAGTTTTGTTCAGTGTTTCTTGTGATTGTCAAGCATAAAAACTGTTCGGTTTACGTTAAATAACTTACTGACATGAACGTAGTCATTCTGGTAAATAAAAAAAAAATATTTTAATTGTGAACTTTTTGTCGTCTCTCACGTAATCAGTCGTAAAGATACGTTTCACGAGTTGAATCGCAACATCACATGATTTGTAGGATCTGAAATCACGAGTAAATGCCATTAAAAATACTATCACAAATACACACAGTAAAAATCTTATTTCCCTTACTGATATCTAGTTCAGTTAATGCTTTATAAATTTATTAAAATTACAAAACAGCTAATATGTATAAACCGAAGTGTAGTTTCTTTTTAGGATACCAATATCAATGTAGTATGGTACGAGCTATCTTTTACTTTTCTAAGGTGGTTGGTCTTTGGAATGGACTGCCTTTCCAATATTGTAAAGGCAGTAAATTTGCGTTTTAAACCAAGCTGAATAGGTAGATATAAGGTTGGCTCCAATATATACATATTAATTTATTTATGAATAGTTTTAGCTTAGAGGATGGGACAGTCGAGATGAACTAATATGCTCCATGTTTTCCCAAACATGTTAAATCTTTTCCCACTATCGTTCTGAAATCAGCTGCTATTGTGAATTATAATATTTTGATCGTATATCGTATAAAGACGTCTGAGTATTTCATAAAGGGCTCGGAAGATAAACGAAATGTTGTAAAATATGTTCTTTCAAACAATTTTTAACAGCTGATTTTGTAATCGTTGTTAGTTGGTAAGATTCCCTACGTTAACAATAAAACCTTTCGTCGTCTATTTTTATTTCTGTAGTTTTAATATTGAATTAACACCAATTAGATTTAACGTAATGGATGTTGTGTATGTAATATGAGCATACAAATAGCAATTAAAGCGACCAGCATACCCACACCAGGTTTGAGAGCCGTGGTATTGAACGATAGAGGCCAGCATCCATCTTGACTTCCACTCGTTCTTGCAAAAAATATAAATTCTGTTGGAATTACGTTTATAACACTAATTCATAAAAATCATAGCATGAATTTGTTAATCAGGTTTTGTTTGGGAAATTATTGTAATTCAAATGCAATATACATACGTGTAGTTTTTAAAAACAAACTAAAAATACATTAAAGATAATTCCTAAATTGTAAACTATTTGAACACATTTATTAAGGAGTTGCCCCCCAGCGACATGTCTGCGGACTTAACACTAAAAAGCGGGGTTCGAAACCCGTGGTGGGCAGATCATATATAGCCTATTGTATATATTTGTGCTTATTTCAAAGCAACAAGTATTAAGTAATTAGCAATAGACAATTATATTCTATAAAAGTAATTGTTAGAACAAGACAAGTTTATTTCTGGAGTTATATTACTGTATACAATATCGTTTTTTTGAAGTATACAAAAAATAATTTATTAGGCAAGACGTTTCTTTTACTAATTTAGGATAAAGTAAGGGCATTTCACGTTAAAAAACAAATTATTTTATAAAAGTACATGATTACAGTAGTCTTATTAAAATTGGCCTTCTGTTAGTGCAGGTCGCGAATTCAAATCTCATTGTCAAACGTACTCGTCCTTATAACAGAGGGCGTCAAAATGTATCGCTTAATTCCACTATTTAATTAGATAGCTCAAGATGTGTGGTTAACTAGTTGCTTTCCCTCTAGTCTATCCCTTATAAATTAAGAACGGCTACTGCAGATAACTCGAACAACTTGGAGGAAAGCTTAAAAGAACTGAAATGTAAAAATAGGAAACTTAAGTTGAGGTTAGGGCAAGTAAAATATATAATTATGACAATACAATAATACTCATGAGGAATGCACGCAAACGACTCAAAGTAGCTGATGTGTGATGTAATTCAACAGAGCCCCTTAGATTGGGAGTCGAGCGTCTTAACCACCTGATCATGCTGGACCCCCAAAGGGCAATAAAACAGTGAAATTTAAGTATCAGTAGATATATATTGTAACGAATTTAAAGATTCTTGGGATAAACAAGTGTAGTTTCGTGTTACAATGTTAAGCCATTACAGAAAGAAAAGGGTAAAAAATATTTCGATTTTCCTTTGGTGGTTACAAGGTCGTTCAAATTGATCAACCCTGTATAGAATTACAACAAAGATAATAAAACAAAATTTTATTGAAAAAGGTGTAAAGTGAATTTAGGAAATTTTCGAGATGAAGAAAAGTTAACATAAAACTCACTTCAAACTCACACTGGTAAGAAAACTGATTTTTTTTTTGTGTATAATAGACTTGAAAAGTTTACCGAAAGTCTGTCATATGTTTTGACGGAACACATACTATATTAAAAATAATAATATCGAAACTATAACAAGTACAAAGTGGCCACGTGATCGCTCAGTCTGAGCGGGCCCAGCATGTCAACTTGGTTTTGGCTCTTGAATTGTTTGTACAAAATTCCATTCTCACCAAACATGCTGCCTTCCATCTTCTTCGTGTAGTTTTGCGCAAGATGCAAACCAAATCAATCAAACCCGACTAAAATCGTGTTGAAAGAGTTGGCTGAGAGCGTTGACACGCCACACAAACTGACGAATCAGCGACGTCGATTCTTATGACCTTTCACAATGTAGTATCAGGTTTGTGTTATAATTTGTTGAAGATATAAAAATAATTTAATGGAGGTTTTCATTTGGGTCAGTCGGGATACTTTTTTGGAAGCAGTGAAAACCTTTAGGGTCAAATATTGTTACATCGGTTCGATCAAGTAACAGTAAGAAAATTTTTGTTTTCACCACTAGGCCTTAGCAACAGTGTATTTTCAGTTCATTCTTTTAAATAACTGACCGTATCGAATGTTTCAGATTTTTTAAGACAATCATCTATGTAACGGATTTACTAATATATATCTTAACATCGACGTTCGTTTTAGTTAAATATATGCTTACAAATCCATGCAACTTACACTATTAAACGTGTTTTGCGAAATTATATCGCCATGTTATTAAATTTCTCGAGTGTAAAAATCAAAAATGTGTTTTCCGAAAGCACTAACGCATTGTCAAATATTGCTGGCCTACTGAAATTTCTAGAACCTTGCCAAGAAACTGTATATATTGTTGGTTTGCTGCACTTATTATACTATAAACAAAGGAGGCTATAACTGCTATTAACACTTATTAATCGAGAAACTACAGATATTTGATTGAGAATAGATTTTGAACTTTACAAATCGATTAACTTCAGCTGTGAAAATTTTGCATGTGAAGGACTAGCTAGCTACCCACAAAGTGAACTATACCAATATTAACTCGAAATTAATTCGCTCATCGTGAACCGTCGATAAAATATTCAGTTCCAGACAAGATAGGAGACTCAATATTGTAAAGTCTCTCCCTCTCAGATCCCTACAATTGCATCATCTACCCACTTGTACTTTTTACCATCTTCTAAGCATAACAGCACTCTCCCTGATATTAAACACTAGAAGTCTTGGTAGTGGTATTAGTCAGAATACGAATATTAATTACGTAGTTTAAGTAAATATCATGGGCCACTTGTTGTGTGGTGACTGGTCTACGCTGAACCTAACCCTCCCTGGTGCAAAACATGGACCGAATTCCGATGAAGATAAAGTGACCTACAACGTGACAACCCTGGGATAGTTTGGGGTTACAGATCCTCTGTATGGAAGAAGTGCGTGTGTTAATATACTACTAATGATGCAGTGATTTAGTTCATTCTGTATTTATTATTAATTGTGTGTACAAATCCAATTTATTTTTCGTTTATTTTAATCGCTGTAAAAACTAAGAAAATAAGTTCGGAAATATTGGGTATTGTTTATTTGTGTTTATTTTTTAATTTCGCGCAAAGCTACACGAGGGCTATCTGTGCTAGCTATCCCTAATTTAACAGTGTGAGACTAGAGGGAAGGCAGCTAGTCATCACCAACTTTTGGGCTACTCTTTCACTAACGAATAGTGGGATTGACTGTAACTTTATAACGCCCACACGACTGAAAGGGCGAGCATGTTTGGCGTGACGGGTATTCGAACGCCTTATCCCAATTGACCATGCCGGGCCTATTGGGTATTAAAAATGAAATAACTAAAAGAAGTCACTACCTGAGGCATTATTTATTATTACTTCATCCAATACATACATTTTTATAACATGGCGCTTTTTAGTGCCTAAAAAAAGAACAAAAGCACAAGTGTGGGCCTTGAATATTCTTATTTTGACCGAGATATAAAAGAAAAATTAAATGTTTCAAATGTCTAAAAAACTACAATTTCAGTAAATACTGCGTATCAAGTATTCAAGTTTGTTTCGATTATGCTCAGTTTTAAAATCACACTTTCAAAATACAAATTATTTATTTTCATCTTTGAAAACATTTTACTTAAAAGTTTAATAACGCATTATAGTTGCAGAAAAAAAAAGGTATAAATCACTACAACCACAAAAAACAGGTAAAATATGATTTATAAACACAGTGAAGAACTAAATCTCCGAAAATAAAGCGACTGGCAATGTATTAGTGGGAGACATAACCAACGACTCAGTAAAACGTACTTATGTTAAATACAAAAGTAATACAACAGCATAGAAAAATACCGCGTACTTAGATTAGGTACGAATTGGACAATATTGATAATATGGTTGATATAAAGGATCTAAGATTAGAACTGGTTTGGTTTCTTTTTTAAAAAGTAGTGTTCCTCAAACGTTTTTCACGGTAGGCCTATCTTTTCCATGAAATAGAGACCGAAAAGGAATGTGTTCGCGATCTCATTAATTTGGTCGAGTTTTCCTTGAGAAATAATATTTTTTAACATGACGTAATGATGTCTTGACATGATGAGAGTAAATACAAGTTGCTACATCTGCGAACTTGATTTATGGAATATAGATATGCCTTCAAACAAATACATATGAAGATGAATGTATTTCTAAAACCGGACGAAAACGATCAAGTGTCTATTCATGACCTGGTATGTACATACATCTCTACGAAGTGAGAAGAGATGGCTTCCTGGACCAAGGAAGGTACACACACTATAACTTAACACAAAATATCTGTTTCACGTATTTATCAAGATGGATTTCTTTATGATATGATTATGAATGATCAGTAACTTTATTATAAATTTGATTTGTTTCTGATATAACAATGCGAAACATATTTTTATGCATTTATAAGAAACATAGTCTTTAATGAGATTTTCTTGACACAAAATCGTTTAAAAGTAACAAGAGACAATTTTATCTGTACGATACTAGCATTGACATGTCTATTTTTTAATGATCTTTTAAGATATATCACTCGTTTGTATGGCTTTGAAATTATCTTACAAAGAACATAAATTATATAAAATTAAAAATTAAACTATGACAATTTCAACACGTGAACCAAACTTTTAAGTACAAAACCTGACGTGGTTAAACCAATTCAAAGATATGTACTTACAAAGGTTATTACTATAGATACAGAAAAAATATTCATGTTACCAAAAACACAACGTAAACCACTAACAAAATGCATATAGAAGTCACTTTACACCATACACTGTTTTATACTCTTATATCAAAAGCACAAAGTAATAAAAATAATACTAGTATAGGTCTTTATAATATAAACTAAAACACTGTATAATGTATACAAACAATAGCGTACTTTCAACTTATTTTTTTAATATTAAATTACTAACAGTATCTAACAATTCTGTACAACTATGATATTACAGAACATATAGAATCACTAGAATGTATGATATGCTCTCTCTGTCTTTCTCTTGAAAGTGACTGAAGCTTTAAAAGAGTCATTTCAGTTTAGTTTCTTTGAATTTTAGCAAGTTTATTTTGCTTAAGTATACCTGACTTGTATATAAAAAATATGCGTTACGTATTTTGACTGTCCAGGTTTCAATAATTCTGACTAAGGATACTAATATATTTGACTATTTGTTTTCTAGAATCCAAGTGTCAATTTCACCCATATTACAAATGCAAAGTATATTAACAAAACGAGTTATGTAAGTGTTTATCAAGGTTTATTTTCACCAAATGTAAACATAAAATGTCGTGAGCTTATTTTGAATTTAATATCAGTATGAAAAAAACACACAAAAACTTCCAGTAAGAATCACTTAGCATTTCAGTAAGTTATGTACATGCATATGGTCATTTATCCTGAATACCCATCGTTTACTAGCTGAATAAAAACTTCTATAAAACAGCGAGTATGCTATATAGACAGTTATTTAATACTTTTAACATGAAAGATTCAAACTATTAAATTCAATAAACATTTATTTATAGACAATGTGAACTATATGTCACCCAGACATCTAATATTTGCAATAGGACAGAATTCACAGTACATTATACACTTAGTTACAAGAACCTCAGTCTAAATGGGCTTTTTTTTTGTGACCTAACTAGATTTTATTGGTCAGCTTCACATAAATATTTAAAAGTTCCAATGGACCATGAGTATGCCATACAGCCACTCAAATATTTCTACTTGTACACTGGTTCAAAATAAATTTCACATCCAATCAGATGTAAAGAATAGTTCTTTGTTTATATATTTTGAATTAAAATTTAAAAAAAAGTTAAGAAATTTGTTTGTGGAGAAAGTGATGTTTAATATACATTTACAAAAAATGTGTTAGGTAGGAATAAAAAGAGTGGTATTGTTTTTCTGAATCTTACTGTAAACATTGGCAAAGTTTGGTAGGTTAACCCTAACCAGGTTTTGTATCCTAACCCAAGATAATTAGCCACTAGCGTACTAAAACACAACTGCTATGTAAATGTCCTATAAGTAACTTGTTAGGCTTAGTTATAACAAGTTTCATAAAGACAGCTTAAAAAATACAAAAAATAAATTTAGTGGAAAGTCACTTTTTTTTTTTTTGTGTGTGTGAATGAAAGGTTCCCAGTCACTTACTTAAACTTATCACCATAATAATGTCAAAATGTTTCTCTGTTAAATAAATATTACAAGAATATAAGTTGAAGTTCTAATGGCTTTGTTATTGGATCCATTAAAGTTGCCAAAATATTTAAAGAAATCATTGACTAACACCACTTACGATAATTCTTCACTTGTGGAAATATCCACTGCTCATTAATCTAAGGAGATTTATAAATACAAGGCTCAACATTAGGAGAGTAGGCTAACATAACTATAGATAACAATGATCTAAGTGCTTTCTAGAAGACAATTTAGACCAAGAGGATCTTTTTATAGAATGTAATAAAACATATGTACAAGTTACCAACATCTTTATTGGACTGAAAATTACCTGTTTAACCTCTATGTAAGCTATAAGGCCAGGAGGTAGACTTATCACAAGATACTTTGACATAAAGTAGATTGTCGGGCAAAGATTTTCTAGTGATGATCGATTTCTATGCGGGCAACACAGATCAATAAAAAGAGTCCAAGGTGAAAAATCTGTTGACGAAAACACGCGTGACATTAAAAGAATATGTCGGTTATAATCCTTGAAACGACTAAGGTTCTTCCCTAAGCCTTTCTTATTCAAATTCTTGAAAATAGAGGAATTCGTAGTAATTTCTTTCCCTGAAAACAACAACAAACCATGGAGTTGTACACTCATAAATCAGTTCAACTATACTACGGTTACATTTGTAATATAGGGAACCAAATATATTATTTCATTTTGTACTGAACAGTTTTACAATAACTACCTTAACATATGTATACGTGGATGCAGAATAACAACATTAGTTGTGCTACATTTTCTGTGATTTTCATAAATACTGATCATACATATAACTGAATGTTACACATACAAAACTATTTATCTACTCTTCAACTGAACAGAAAAGCCACAAAAAACAAGAGCTAAGAAAGGCTTAACATAAATTTCAGGAATCTGATGGATGGAAAAAGGAATAAAGAATTACAAGTTGGTCATGGTTTGGTAAACAGATGTCGAGGTAAGGTGTTGGTGGTTTGGTAAACAGATGTCGAGGGAAGGTGTCGGTGGTTTGGTAAACAGATGTCGAGGGAAGGTGTAGTAAGTAAATTAAAGTAACATTAAACGAACCACATGTTAATGTATCTCAGAATAGCTGGTTCGGGTATTACTTTTACTGATAAACGTAGAACAAAGTTTTGACCTTCCTAGGTCATCTTTATGTTAACAGTCATCAAGAATCAAAAACTATATGTTACATTGGAATAACCATAAATTAATAAAGCTAAAAATAAGGGAGAATATATGTATAATACAAGTTACTCTCAGGAACATTAAAAACTGGATACAAAATTAAAATCATAAGCTGATATAGAAGTTAAAATAAAGAAAATAAAAGCGGTGAAATATAACCGTCCTGGCAGGAAAGACTACATGATGTACAGAAACAAGTATAATGTGAGGCAAAATACATACTGTAAACTATCTTAGATAAGCAGGGTATAAATAGTAATTATTTCGTATTGATGTGAAAATAATTTCTAAACAGATACATTATTACCAAATAAAAGCACAAGATCAACTCAGCCATAACAGATCAGTTATGTTACACTTCATTATAGAAGTACAACAAAGACAAATGATATTAAACTGTGATGCTCTGCTAATTCACACAAAAAAAAGGATTAAATCATTCATTGTTCTCACCTGTCAGCAACTGCCTATTCCACAAGAACTATACTGTTATTTATTACCATTACAGTTCATTTTTGTATTTTCATTAGCAGTACATATACTCTCCACGAGCAGAGTGAAACCCAATCATTTCAAAATAATATTCAGGTTTTCAACTTACTCTCCTATCAGTATTCTACGATGTCTCATCTGACGCTGGGAGTAACGTTTTACTGCCATCACCACAGTTACATTGATGATTAGAAAACCCACAATTCCACAAATGGCTCCTAATATCACACTGGAAGACTGGACATCCCGGAGACTCTCTCCGTCGTGATAAGGGTTCTCTCGGGAAACAGAGTCATAGTTACTTCTGTACAAATCTGATGAGACTATGTAACTTTTGGGCTTTTTCTTGATACCTTAAAATGTAAAGCAACTGAAAACATTTAGTGTTACTGTATTCTTGCAACTACTATAAAAGTTTTGTTACATCGTATATAGAGACACAAGTTCATATATTGTCTACAAGATAAGTTGTATTTCGTTAACACTCGTTATCAGAAATGACTATTAGCTTCATCAAAACTTTTTATAAAGACTCCTACCCATTTTCAATGATCATTTAAACAATAATAATGTCTTATTTAGAATGCTAATGGGTTAAATGAATAATAACCTGATTTTTATGTCTCAGAACAACTGGTAGGGGCATTAACACTTTTATTGATAAGCAGAGAACAATGTTACGACTTTCCTAGGCCATCTTCAGGTTAACTTTTATATCAAGTGGGTTTCTCTTGATCTAGAAACTGATTTTTATGAAAAAGTGTAAAACTGTACAAGTATAAAAATAGATTTTAGTCAAACTAATGTATCACCAGCAAAATTACACTAATTAATTTAATACAGTGAAGAATTCTCTTTGCCATTTTTTAAAAGTTACCACCTTGAAATTCATATATATATAATTTTCTCAGACACTGTTTTATAGCAACAGCAAGTGTTACATTAAGAAAGTTTAATAATAATAATGTACAAAACATGCTTTAAACTCTCACTTATGTTTTCTACATTCTGTAAATGAACTCACGATATAAAAGCACAATCTTAAAAAAAAAATTTTTTATTTTCCTTAGGGTTAATGAATTTATCTTTACACTTCTGCAGCTCAGTATAATGGTAAATTCTCAATAAGTAATCATGAAAGAAATCTTTCCAGAAATAAGATAAGACCGGTCTCTTACAGTCAAGCTTCCAAAAAGAAAAAATTCCACAAATGTTTTATGAACACCAAAATATATTTGTTAGTCCATATCTTAAGTCTTACTTAACATATAACTGTGCCAAAAATAAAAAATTGTCCAGTTTTTTTACACACCGGAGAGATAGTCACAAACATCACATGAAATATTTAGTGATCAATGCATCATGAAACAAGTTTTGCATACATTCTATACATCAAAGAAGCATGTGGACTTCAGAACTAATTCACTGATCTAATTCAATTTTCTGCAATGTAGATTATACTTGGGATAAAGCTACCAACGAAACTAATGAGATCCCAATAAAAAGAAAAATTTAAAAACAATCGCCACAAGGAACTATTTAGTGGTATCTTGATGCAATAGTTCTGTGTACTACAACAAATACGTAATACTAAACCACTCAAAAGGTATAGTTTTTTCAATTTAAAGTTCCCATACGAATTATAAGGACACGTTAATCAACATAATACAGTTACCAAGTATACATATAATTTTAGTATTCCTAAACTAATTTGTGTTGACATAATTTTGGAAACCACAAAACAAGGTTTTAACAATTGTGCTTCTTTATATTAAAAAATAAAATAAAATATTTTTCAAACGTACCCACAGCCAAAGCACTTATGTCTTCCTAATGTTATTAGTGGTGTTTTGTATCAAAGGCTACTTATTTTAACCTCAAAAAGTTAAATCAATCATTAACAGGAAACATGTTCACAAGAAAAACAAAATGTTTATAAACAAACGACTGTACATTTCACTATCTTTATAAAAATAACTGTTTATTGTTCTGTGTTTGTCAACATCACCTTTCTAACCTGTACATTTATAAGTTTGTGA
Organism: Carcinoscorpius rotundicauda; assembly: GCA_011833715.1. Taxonomy (NCBI): domain Eukaryota; kingdom Metazoa; phylum Arthropoda; class Merostomata; order Xiphosura; family Limulidae; genus Carcinoscorpius; species Carcinoscorpius rotundicauda. The sequence goes on from CM022393.1 coordinate 145,828,772, forward strand.
GTAAACTGAAGAATTACACTTAACGGTATACAAAACAACAACAACACACGAAAATTATAGTCTTCACACCATGTTCACAAACAAGTACACGTACACTCACAACCACTCTTGTATATTCAAACTTACTGAAGTAGTAAAGATGTCATGGAGTCATCAAGCACCCAGCCTTCATTCTATAAACTAAAGTTAAAATTAAGATTACAAGTGGCCCTACTTACATTAAGAGGAATGTAAAACGTAACCCAAGTAACAGCATGACGGTACATGTAAAAACACATCACATGCCTCACAAAATAAACGTACACATGGTAACAGCTCATGCATTTCCTACAAGATAAGAGGTACTTCACTGAAACTCATCTTATCTGAAACACTGATGAGCCCTCTTCAAAGTTTTGATGAAGGTTCCGGTGCATTTTTCAATCAATACTTCTGGTAACAGGTTAGAGACATTCAAGGAGACTGCTGTGTCATCGGAAAGCAAGTAGTCTGTTGGTCGTGCTCACACGACAGAGAAAATCAATACAAGCTATTGCAGTTCACTTCAACAACTACCAAATGCAAATACTGTTATACACGGGGTGGTACCCACTACCAGATAATGTCATATTACTAACTACCTTCCACTTGTGCTATACCTCAGTATTAAAACAAAGTAAGAACATTCATTAGAATATAAGCAAAGAGCTTAACAGGAGTGTAACATTTAGTAATTTTTAACATTTTAGCATTACATATGACACGTATAATTAATACTGTTTTGAACTATTTCTTTAACAGTAGGCACGTAGTTTACACAAGTATTCAAACATTAATGAAACAGCACCAATTTTTATATAAACAGATCCAATTAGTACAAGTTCGACTTTGGAACATACAGGATAATACAAACTAAACATTAGATTACTTCAGATGTATATTTATAAACAAAACAACAATTTTTTGTAGAGAATTTTGGTTCAAGGTTTATGTTGTTTTTTCACAAAAAATCTTGTACAAATCCTTTATCATGGCTTCTTAAAAACTTTTAGTTCTAAGAACCCACGAGTGAAAGGTAGTGTTTTATCAACCACACTATACACCTGCTATATCCTTTTACCAAACACATCAGTATGGCTGGAATGCAAGACAAGTCATATTATAGGTACTCTCACCATTAACTTTAAACCCACAGTTCATTGTAAATTCTGGATAATAGTTGAAAAATAAAACAGAGAATAATGACTTGTTTGGGTTTTGTATATTACATATATACACCAAGCATAACCAAATATGGTTATTCTGTTTTCTTTGTTCATTTTGAAGTACTAAGACTGCTGTGGAAAGAAAACCAAAACAGTTAAGTGTAATAAATAAAACAATTATAATATACACAAACATCAATAAACACAGAATAAAAGTAGATATTAATTTGCCAACCTTGGCAGGCTGTCAGCTATTACACATTTTTAACCATATCTGGAGGAATGTCATTCACAGATTTCTCTTGAAACATCCACTCTAGGAAAATGTACACTTTCTCATATAATTATAATTTTTTTATGTTCTTTGGAGATTTTAAAATATACTTAGGACAATCAAGTGTCTTAGATTAAGAATTTTCGTTGCTCTTTTCACAAATTTATTTAAAATGAGGAAAAATAATGAATGAACTTTGCATGAACAAGACTTAAGAGGGTTAACATTTATAAACAAATGATTTTTAGTAGGTGTCTCGCTTTACCTAATTGACACCTCAAAGCATTTTCTAACATATATATATATATATTTCATACAAATGATGTTTAGTAAGTGTCTTGTTTTACACAACTGACATTGTAAAGCACTTTTTGTTATATATACACATAAACGACGTTTATTAGGTCTTGGTTTACCCAACTAACATCTTAAAGAACTTTCTAATACGTGAATAAAATATTTCACACGAATGGTATTTAGTAGGTGTCTTGTTTCACTCAACTGACATTTTAAAGAACTTTCTAGTATATATTTAAAATATTTCATACAAATGATATTCAGGCATCTTGTTTTACCCAACTGACACCTCAAAGAAATTTCTAATATATATACAAAATATTTTATAGTAATGATGTTTCATAGGTGTCTTGTTTTATTCAACTGACATTGTCATGCACTTTCTGATACACATACATATATATTTCATACAAATTATATTTAGTAGGTGTCTTGTTTTGCCCAATTGACATCTTGTTTGATATTAATATAACATATCAGCTTTTAGTCTTCAACATCACATCAAGCCTACAGCTGAAGTGCTGGAGATTACGATTTCACCTAGTTTCATAGCTTATCTCATTTGTACTAAAGCTCAAAGAACAAATGAAGGATTTAATTTTGAGGTCATGACACTTCATAAAATGATGTATAGTACAGGATAAAAAAAATTACTTAATATGAAATATATTTCAGTGTTAAAAGTCCCTAAAAAGGTTTTTAATATGCTTAAGATTATGACATTATTTAACATCTTGTATTTGGAGGTTTTTCAGATATTAAATAATTCACTTTTAATTTATCAAACCAAAAATAAATTTCAAAATTGCAAATTTACTAGTGTAGTTATTGGACTATTAAACTATGTAGTATTTGAAAGCATCAACTTTCATGTTTTATATATATTATTTGTCACCTTGGAGTTGGGTTAGACTGTATGTGTTATACACGATGGAATGATGCCAAGTTTATCAACAGACAAATTCACCAATCCTTTGGATTATGATAAAGACACATCAGAACACTGTCTCAAAGCTAACAGCAATATTTGCATTTGTTGAATCATTGCTTAACCAATGACATACAAACGAATATTGTACTAGGACCAAAACACTGACTGATTTGAAATTATAAAAAAACTGTAAAATAGAGTACGAGAATATTTGGTTATTTATATTAACCTGTTCATTGCAGTAGACGAGATAACTCGTCCAAGCCGATCGGTAACACAGTACCACGGACGAGTTATTGTTTCATGTTTTGTACGTTTCATTTTGTGTACTACTACAAGTTTAGAGAAAATATGGTATTTGTTGCTTATTTCCCTTGTTTTAAAAATTACTCAATTTTGCTGTAAAACCAGCATGGGAGCTGCTGTAGAAGCTGAAATACTTTGCAGTCAACAGGCTAAAAAACTGTTACACAGATTAAGAGACCATTTGGTTATTCATATTAAAAAAAACTGGTACACAGATGAAGAGACCATTTGGTTATTCATATTAAAAAAACTGGTACACAGATTAAGAGACCATTTGGTTATTCATATTAAAAAAACTGGTACACAGATTAAGAGACCATTTGGTTATTCATATTAAAAAAACTGGTACACAGATTAAGAGACCATTTGGTTATTCATATTAAAAAAACTGGTACACAGATTAAGAGACCATTTGGTTATTCATATTAAAAAAAACTGGTACACAGATTAAGAGACCATTTGGTTATTCATATTAAAAAAAACTGGTACACAGATTAAGAGACCATTTGGTTATTCATATTAAAAAAAACTGGTACACAGATTAAGAGACCATTTGGTGATTCATATTAAAAAAACTGGTACACAGATTAAGAGACCATTTGGTTATTCATATTAAAAAAACTGGAACACAGATTAAGAGACCATTTGGTTATTCATATTAAAAAACTGGTACACAGATTAAGAGACTATTTGGTTATTCATATTAAAAAAACTGGTACACAGATTAAGAGACCATTTGGTTATTCATATTAAAAAAAACTGGTACACAGATTAAGAGACCATTTGGTTATTCATATTAAAAAAAACTGGTACACAGATTAAGAGACTATTTGGTTATTCATATTAAAAAAAACTGGTACACAGATGAAGAGACTATTTGGTTATTCATATTAAAAAAACTGGTACACAGATGAAGAGACTATTTGGTTATTCATATTAAAAAAACTGGTACACAGATTAAGAGACCATTTGGTTATTCATATTAAAAAAAACTGGTACACAGATGAAGAGACCATTTGGTTATTCATATTAAAAAAAACTGGTACACAGATAAAGAGACTATTTGGTTATTCATATTAAAACTGATATACAGAGTACGAGACTATTTATTTATATAAAAACTGGTACATAGAGTATGAGACTTATTTGGTTATTTATGTTCAGGGTAAAATAATTTATTTTTTTAAAAATAAGCCTTATACTTTTTAGTTTGTTTGCATACAATTTTGCAACATAAGTCACAGTCATAAACTGTATGAAAGTCAATTGAACAAACCGTCAAATATTCTTTCAATAAAAAATAAAACTGGTCTAAGTGTTTGTTAGAAAACTACAAAATAAACATGATTAATGAACTTTATGGCATTTTATATATCATTACAAAAACACTGAGAGTAACTTGCGACTCAAAGCGAGATAGTTTTGTTGTTGTAACTTCAACCAGTTTTATTACAATGTACAAACACAGAAAATCATATTGCACTGAAGCGTTCTTGTTTTCCCGATCTAATCTTAGTTAAGATTACCAACCTAAAATGTAATGTTGAAAATATATTAAAGAAACTGAACACATGAAGTCTGATACACAACCAAAGAAATGGCACTGAATAAAGAAGTCACTTCATAGAACAGTTGAAAAAACAAAACTCTGCACATCGTAAATCCAGTTTAATAAATAACTAGTACATTTCTCCATACCTACAAATATTTTCATCTGCTCTCCTAATAATTACAAATGGGGTATTTGATAAACCTACAAACATAACAGTTTTAAATATTTCTGTCATGTTTGTACAAACACTTTTCACTTAAGCTCCAAACATCTAAGAACATCACTGATGAAAAAACAAACAAGCTATCAAAAGAAATAAATAGTGGCAACTGAAGACAAGCACCTGAGCACATCTGAGCACCACGTTACTTGTCTGTTTAAAGTGAACTTAAAGTTACATTCAATGAAGATGATAAACTAAACATCACCTGTCGTGAATTGAAGAGAGTTTGATTTCAATTTTCTACTACTTGTGTCATAGCAGATCATTTGGAAGTGATACGTTACATTGTTCTTCAGTCCTACAAGTGGGAAAACGTGGCCAGTTGGTATAAAGTTGGACCAAACCTCGACCTGCTCTGGACTGTCAAGTTGTCTGTATACCAATTCACAGTCTGAGAGATTCTGTTGGTGAAGTACTCTTGAGTGCCAGTCTATTTCTACAGTTGTTGGATGAATGTTATAAACAGAAACTTCAATGGCTTCTTTTGATTTTGTTGAATTATCTGGTGAAAAGGAAGTGAAATAAGAAAGTTATTGTTGTGTAGCAGAAGTTATGGATAAATATGCATGGTTATTCCAGAGCTAACAAACCAATTCTACTGTAATTACAGTTCTGTCTTTACTAAAGTGGCAAAAGTTAACATTTTTAACATTTGTCTGTAAAATGTATACAAAAATTCAATTATAACACTAATGTTTTAAGTTTTCCCAATTATAACACACACACACACACACACACACACCACAATTCAACTATGGCTTTCCTTTAGATCACGGTTTTAAACTGCCACAAATAACAATGCGTGTACATTACATCATATACCGTGTCTCTATGACAAAACCATATGCTGCTAATGCATATGTAGTAATTAGTTTGTTCCTGAGAAGAAAGGTTACCTTTTAAAAGCAGTAAGGTTATTAGGTTTTATCATTTTATATTAATTTGATAATTTATATTTGAAGAAAAAACACAGCTGATGAGTTGTTTTGAATTAAGCACAAAGCTACACAATGGGCTATCTGTGCTCTGCTCACCATGGGTATTGAAACCTGGTTTTTAGTGTTGTAAGCCCGCAGACATACTGGTGAGCCACTGAAGGGGGGGGTCACAACTGGTGAGAAAGACAAATGAGAAACAGATGTTTCTTTAATATTCCAACATGAAAATGTAAAATATTTTAACATGAAACAAATGTGAAAAAAGTTAATATACGCTTACATTCTAAGGTTACTTTTTATATTATTGAATGTTAACCAAAAAGAAAAAAAAACTTCAATGTTACAAATTTAAATTTTTATTACATAAATAAAGACTTCACTCATACAAGTTTTCTCTTTAACAATGAAATAACAGCCTTATTTATACAACAACCATTTTGGTTTACTTATATAGATGACGAACTTACCTAAAAGCACTGAAAGGCAAAGTCTGTTTGTCATATAGCTCAGTTACACCATGAGATATTTGCACTGCCTTGAGTATCAAAACCAATTTTTAACATTTTAAGCTGATTATTTTACTGTAGAATTACCGAGAGCCAATCTCCCTTCTTTCTCTGAAGTTTATAAACAGCAAGTAATGTAAATAACAGTAGATATTAACTGTTTAAACAGATGGTCTTCATGTATCACATGTTAATAAAACTGTGGATTAACATCTACAAGGCAAGAAGCCGTAAACATGTTATCATGGCAATAGAGCACCACACACACACACGTATATATAATTATTTAAAATAGGAAACAATTGCACTGCTAGTTTAACTTAGTTTCTTCTGTAAACATAAAACAATGCACAAGTAAAATTGGTTTGCTATCTTAGACTAATTAGTAGTGTTCAGAAATCACGGATATCATTTCCAAATTCAATAACTAAACATGTGGACTTAAGGAAACAGACATGCCTGAATAAAGTTAAATATTAGGTACTGACATATAAATTAACTTCACAAAATGAGCAAACAAAACAAATTGTCAAGATTATATTATACTATAGTGGAACTCTTGCCTATATAATACTGTAAAAACTTTAAACACACAATGTGCAACCCCCAACTTCCCAAAATTTTTAACTAGCGTGCATGCAGATTTGTAACAAAAAACATTACAGAACAAACAGTTCCTTCTTTCTTCAAGTGACTAATTAGGTTTAGAGCTAGTCACATAAATGTTTTCTGATAATATATCATTAAGATGGTATATTACTACTTGTATTCAATTTAGTGTTGCACTAAATTTACTATTTATCATACAACTGTTGTAATAATTAATAAAAATAAGTGTGCACACAAGTCAGTCACATAACTATCACTTTCATAGCTCCAACTGAACAAAACAAATAGCTAACTGCTATTCACAAGACGTATATATTCCAATACTTAAAGACAGTTGTTATTAAAGTAATGACGAGAAATACGTGCGTCCATGTTTTTGACTATCAAATGAGAGTTGTGTTGAGTTATTTCGACATTCACTAATATTGCTTCTAGATTTTAGCAAATAACTAACCCCAGTAAACTGTTAGAGTGACGGTCGCATGTCGCTTTATCTTACTGATGGTGGAAAATATAGATGGTTCCAATGGTATCATTTCATTATGGTAAGTAATCTCCTTTCACACATACCATAACGAAATACACGTTTTCGTTTTTACAACACACGTGATGTTATTTGATAACATTACAACTGCGAGCTATTGTATAGCACTGGTACACCGATTGTATTTTGTCAAAATTGAAGACATTATATTAAACGATTAAAGTAAGAAGTACTCTTACATGAGGACTAAATATACTGTAATTCTATTGTAACATGATACAGCCTATTACTAATAGTGATTGAAAACCTTAGAAATTTGTCCTATTTAAAATTAATAACATAATGCAGTGTTGATATTAAAATCCAATAAATATGCGACAATTTTATAGTGTATCCAGCTGTGCAAGGTATAAACCGCAGTGAAATAATTTATTTCAATTACATTCCAAACAATTATACACTGTAGTCTAAGTGTTAAGTTTTATCTTTAGCCAGACTTCAACTTTAAGTTTAAAGACTATAGATGACCAAAATGACTTATTTTTCGGAAAAAAAACTACTTGTGTTTAACTGAAGTTATATGGTGCTAACAGTCCTACTACCGAGCAATTTCCACAGTACTTAAAATCGCCGTCGAAAGTATCATAGACAGGGCATTATTAAATTTCAAATGCAAAGCATCTATTTTTGAAAATAAATATCGGGACTAAATATTAGTCATTTAAACTTCAAAGAACAAATTCTGATTAACTTACTTAATGATTAAACTCTTATCAAAATCTGAAGAGTTAAAATTACCTGCGGCTAGAACGAAATACTGTAGTTGTAATAAAAGAAATATCACAGTTGATATTAACGTAGATTTAAAGTTATCCATATCACCTATCCGCATTCAAAAAGTAGCATTTTCATCTCTGCAACCGATTGCAACCCGAGCCCCAATACACACTGTCAACAACTTGTTATTACCTCTTACGTTACAGCCGAAGTTTTATTAGCACATGCGCAAATAATTTTCTGCCCTCTCATGAGCAACTACAACGCTAATGTTAGCTCTTATTAACTAATCAGTTTAACGAACCCAATGTCATTTGTATCTCTTCACTTAACCGAAAACCCATGAGAAGTAACATTTGGTGTATGTGTATATATATATATATATATATATAGTTTTAATTCTGAAAACTAAAAACTATGAACACCCAATAAAGAAACCATTTAGTTTTGTGACAAATATTCTGTTAGAAAAAAAATGCATTTTTCCAGATGATAAAGTTCAGTCACATTAAGAGGGTGGTAAAAAATATGCGTTCGAAGCAAACTTGTTACTGCTTTCAAATAAAAGATAACATGAGTATCCAGGTGCTAATTAAAGCATAACACTCAAAATCTTTATGAAATTATTAATCTAAGTTGTTACTGCTAACGTGAGCTCAGTACATCTTTTAGAAGATAAACTTGACGATTAGGCTTCAAATATAGTCTTAGCCAAATTTTTTTGCATAGTGTTCCTTATTTATGTTATTGCCTCCGGGGGCGTAGCCAGGGGGGACCCTCCATGGACTCAAACATTTTAGACAAGTTCAGTTGCCACCTGTGAAGTTTCATAAAGATCCGTGATTGCATGGCAGATAATTTTTCACACAACAAATGGCCAAATACAAATTTTTGATGGAACACTCTTTTAATACAGCAAGTTTTGTCAGAACAAGAGAAATACAATCAAATATCTATGAAAGGCTCAAAGGCCTGTTCGTTCTTGTCAGGACATCTACAGCACAGTTTAGTTCAACTTTAACATCACGGTGAATGTATAATGAGGTCATTCAATCGATCCTCAGTGATGGTATTTCTCAAATACGTTTTGAGTCTTCTGAGAGTTGAAAACGAACGCTCCACCGAGCTCGTTGACACAGGCAGTGAGGCAAATACTTTCAACAGTCTAGAAATGACTGGGAACATTTCTGCATTGTACATTGCATATGCATCTATGACATTTTTTGGTCTATTGTTCACAAGTGATTTGTACTAAACCCTAAGTTCACCGACTGCAGCTAGTGAAGTGCTGTCTATGTCAGCCTTGTATATATTGACAAACTCTTTAATTTGGTCACATTGTTGTGCTGTAGGTTTTGACCGTTCCGTGGTAGATCCTAATGGTAGTAGACACATGAAGTTTGTAAGGAGAGTTTTGTGACTGGACAGACGGTCACATGTTTGTGAAAGAAAGTGATCAACAAATGGTACAATACAACAATACGAAAGTACTCCTCAGGGCTTGTGGTTTGTGGGTTGGACGGTACACCTGTCTTTTAGCCTGCCTTAGCATTATGATGCCAATTTGAAGCTCACTACACATAGTTTGAGCCTCACAGAAAATGTTGTTAAATTCATTCACAGTATTATTTCTGAGTGAACGGATTAAATATTCCACTATTTCCACGTGATGCATCGCAGCACCTAAATCAATGTTCTGTTGCTGCAGTAAGTTACACAGATGTAAACTAAAGTAAAACACTTTAACAATGGTAAGTGGAGTGATGATGAATTCTGGCTGTGTTATAGAACACAACAATTGATTGGCTTGCGTGGTAGAATCTCTGTCTTGCCAACCTGATATAGTCTCAAGGGTATCTGCAACTGCATCGATTAATTCTAGAAATACAATGACTGAGTCATGCCTCTCAACCCACCGGGTGGGGCAGAGACCTTTTACACTTTTTTATCGATTCAGGTGCTTTATCCTCCACCGGAAGAGCCAAAACGTGCTTTCGTTTGGGTCTATTGAGAAAACTTTTAATACTAGAAATTACTGCCATGCAATTTCGCACAGGAACTTCTTTACAAGCATCAGAAATTGCCAAGTTTAGGGAATGGGCACTGCAGTGTACATAGGGTGCAAGTGGGAATTTATCAGTTATGTGTCTCTGGACACCATTGAATTTCACACTCATAGAGGCAGCACCGTCGTACCCCTGTCCTCGCAGGTAAGCTATGTCAGTATCATATTTTGTGAGATTGGTTATGATAACATCAGCCAAGTTTCTGTCTGATGGGCTCCTCATCAGTTTCACCAACAAACATTGGACCAGAATCATATTTGTCCCTCAGAGCTAAACTCTGTCTCCCACACAGCAATACCGTATCAATAATGGGCATTAAATATTGCCTGTTCTGTTTAATTTATTACTTGTAATTTGCATCAAGCTGCAAGTGCACAGATGAACTTGTGTTTACGACCTGTAGAAAATTGTTAGCTTTTTCTTTGCTGTCTTGGTGGTACTGTTTCAATTCATGTGCCTTGAAGTCTTCACCAACCTTCTTCCAGTTTGTGAATGGAAATTTCGCTAGTTGTCCCAATTTCTGGCTTCCAACACCAGCACCATCAGGAGCAAAAAGACAGCAGTACTTGTAGAAAGCACCCTTTTCATGTTGACTGTAGAGTAGCCATCTCCACTGTAAAAGCCAATAATGCTGAAAACGCAGCTTTTTTGACCCACACTGGGGGAAAACATTATCACTCTCTGGCTTCCATGCATTCTTAAGGAGGCATTTTTTAGTTTCAGCGTTTATCTAAAAAAGACAAAAAGACATAGTTCTAATTTAGTTATTTTGCACATAGGAAAGTTTGTTAAGAGAGTACAATAACCTTGAAGAGAAAGGCTAAGAGTTGTACTACATAGAGCAGGCCTAACATCTTGTGGCTGTAGGCCTACAATCACTAGCAGCAATGAATATTCTGTATAAAACTCATCAGAGTGTTTGCATGATTTTTAAAACAAAAGTTATATAATGAGGAGTAGACTTATCTGTTTACCAATGCTGACATTATCAGAGGTGTAATTTCCAATGTCCCAGACTGGACCTGAGGTGGTAGTGGCAACACTGGTAGAAGGCCACGGTGATAACTCTGACAACACAGTTGATAATTCTGATTCAAACTGATTGGTTGCAGCAGATTGATGAGGTTCAGCCTCATGAATGGGTTTAAAGAACCCATGCAGTGTCTTTTGCTTTTTCAGGCTTGACTTAGTGAATGATTGTTTATCCTAACTTCTGTTTGTCACCGTCACATTCACAGTACCAATGGTACTAGGTTAGTGCCATGGTGCTGCCAGCCTGCCACGGTGCCACCCACTGTTTATTTGTGAACTTAATTCTAGAAATCCAGGGAATCTGAACACACACTGTCCATGATATTTGAACACAGATCATAAACACTATTCATATATTTTGTATTCTCCTGAGTGACTATATTTTATATGTTTATGACAGGACAGGCCTTCTTTGTTGGGCCTGATACCTTTAAGTTATACATTATATATATAGGCCTATATATTTATTCATGATTAAAAAAATAAGAGAAACACCTCAGTGTGCCATTCTGAAATTTGCCAAATAGGTGGTCTCAGAATGCATAACTCAGGCTTTTATTTTATCTTTTTATTGAAAAGTTTCCCAGGAGGCATTCCCCCGGACCCCCTAGCATGGCTTCACGTCTGCGGCGCTTGCATAAAGCACTCAAACTATATAAAAAAACCCAATGGCCATTTCTGGCTACGCCCTTGATTGTCTACAAATGTGAGTTGTTATTGAGTAAATTGAGTAAATTTTCCGAGTAGTAACAAAGAAAGCATCGTGTGATCATCCATACAACACAGGTGTGTTTTGATAAGTAGATGCTGAGAACAACTCATACAGACAATAATAACACATAGTCTTATTATTACGGTCTGTATAAGTTGTTCTCAGCGTCTGTTTATCAAAACACGCACACACCTGTGCTGTATAAAATAGTGTGCTTTTGGAATAATGTTTTCGAAACAGATCAACGCCTTGTTCACAAAAGTAATCTGTACTTGATGTAGAAATGACCTCACCACATTCTGGCAGTTATAGAAGTCAAATCGTTCAACTGTCCAGAAAAGGTATAAAGCAAACAGCATTGTCAGAACAGTAGTATGTCAACAGTTTACCGTATCCAAAATCCTGAAACTTCATTGGACAAGAGAAAATGTTGTTTCAGAAAAGTCTGCAGACGCCGAAAACCTAATGCCAAAGATGAGCAAGTTAACACATCAAGGTCGAAAGAAGTCTTGCAACTCCTGCAACAGGAATGACATGAACAAATTTAGTTCAGAATATGCAAAAGAGCAGTTGATAGGAGACTAATCAAACAAGGTTATTTTGCAAGAAGAGCTATCAGTAAATCAATATTAAGCAGAATTCACAACCGTCATCGTGTTACCTTGGCAAGACAGCATATCAACTTACAGTTACGATTGTGATGACATATCATATTTTCAGATAGCTGCCGTTTTAAGTTTGTTAAAGCTAATGGTGGGACTCGTGTTTGTTGTTTGCCTGTAGAACAGATGTGGGAAGACTGTCTTTTCCCCAGGGAACATAATATAGGTGGCGCAGTACATGTTTGAGTAGCTGTTCATCATGGTGGAAAAATTGCTCTTCAAAGAAAATGATAATAACACCTTCTACAAGTATCACATGAAGAGGATATTTCTGTCATATGCAGGAACAAAGTTCGGCAGTAACTTTCCACTAGGACGATGCCACTGCTCACATTACACATATTGTACAAGATTATCTCGACCAAGAAAACGTTACAGCTAGCAAATTCTCTAGATTGTACTAATATTGAGAATTATTGGATAGCACTGAACCACTGAATAGTTAACCACTGTTGTAGCTGAGTTGCATCACATTACATTTATAGGTTGAGATGAAATCACACTCGATTACATCAACAGCCTCATCGACAGCATAACATCTTGGGTTGCGAAAGTCATGTGCCCGCTGGCACAGCGGTAAGTCTACGGATTTACAACGCTAAAATTAGGGGTTTCATTCCCCTCGGTGGGCTCAGCAAATAACCCGATATGGCTTTGCTATAATAAAACAAACATGCGAAGTTCATTACAGTACTAAATATTTAATATGAACTGATACAACGTTAGAGATGCTTTTTATAATAACTTGAAGTTATATTTTGTCATTATGTATGTTTGGCAAGATTTTGTTGTGACAGGTGAAATGTTAAGTTACGCATCTTTCTACAGATATCTGACAAAATTGTTTACTGTTCTAATAAATCGTTCATGATATCTGTAAACCTGACTCATTACAAAATTACATGTATAGAAGTTTATTATGACATTCATTTCTCAGATTGACGGTATTACATGTATTTTATTCAAGCTTAATAATAATATTATTATTTGTCACAAAATATATAAATACTTTGGCCCAAACCGTATTCCTACAAAGTTTATTATTACAAATAATTTTTAAGAATTTTCAAAGTTAGTTAAAATCATAATTAATGTGTATATACTTGGATTAAAGTGCTTGCGTTACGTGTTTTTTGAGAGTTATAGCGTTTGTTTGTCTTTTAATTTCACGTAAAACTAACTGTTCCTAATTTGATAGCGAATGACTTGAGTTGTTTTGTTTGTTTTTTGCTAGCCGTCCCTAATTTAGGAGTGTTAGACTGGAGTGAAGGAAGCTAGTCATCACCACCCACCGCCAACTCTTGGGCTACTCTTTTGTCAACGAATAGTGGGATTGACAGACACATTATAGCGCTCCCACAGATGAAAGGACGAGCATGTTTGGTGCCACAGGGATTCGAACCCACAACCGTCGGATTATAAGTCGAACGCCTTAACGCGCTTGGCCATGCCGGGCCTAACTTTGTTTGATATACGCTTTTCTTTATATTATTTCGACTTATTCCTGATTCCCTGGATCCTACTTTATCTACACACACATTATTGTAACTACTAGTATATTTTTTGTTCACAAATGAAGATATCTGTTTTTCGGTGTGTCCAACAAATCTTATTTTTAGACATCATTTGGTGATTTTAATTGAACTATTTTATCCACCACCCCTTCAAAACGTACGAAAATTACTCACTATAAAATCGTCATTGCTCAGACGAACCATCATTTTGTAACCTTCAATTTGGTTTGGTTACAGAGCTAAGAAATACAAAATCAAACCTTTTCTTCCACACACACATGGCACATACTTTCTTTTAAGATTTCTTAATAATTCTCTCTTATGTTTAATTATCTATTATCTATAACAAATAGAAAATCAAGGTTCCCATCCATCAAATGATGCATTGTATTACACTGTGTTCTGAAAATATAAGCATCAATTTCACCTATAATACAATTTCGGTTAATGCATTACAACCATCAGTATAAGCGTCCTCAAGTTTCGATAACAAGACAAAAGAAAACTTTCTAGTACCTTTTAAAACTTTTTATTATTTATTTATTACTATAAAAATAACTTTGATGTAAAAAGGTAATATTTTCAGGCTAGCTAACTTAAGAATAAGTAAAATAAATAATAACACTATGTAACGAAATACAATGGGCTATCTGTGTTCTGCCCACCACAGGTATCAAATCCCGGTTTTTAGCTTTGGAAGTCCGTACACATACCGCTGAGCCACTGGGTTGCAACACTTCTTTTTTCTTCTTCTTGGGCAGAAAGTATTATTTACCAATTGCTTATGCCTCAGGTAAATGGAAAATACATATATTTCTCTTCAAACTTTGCTTTTGTGACCAGGGAGCGTATAACTAAAACATGATGAGAGACGAAACTTGGAGGCTGACGTGAAGTGATTTACATTACAGTCGCAAATCTTGAAAAACTACTCACTTCTAAACATTTTTGTAAAAAGTTAGTATAAATACATGTTAATTTTGATTCATATGTTGTTTGATTCAGACTTTATGTAAATGAAAATGTACAAATTTGCCCATTTTTATATAGAAAGTAGGTTAATTTCTAAAATTCTTTATCCAGGTCACAAAAGTAAAGTTTGAAGGGAATAATGGCCATTTTCTGTACTTTTACAACATCACAAATTAAAAAATAACACATACTATCCAGGAAAAAAAATTGTGTTACATAATGTAATATTACGTTCTGCAGAAATAAATGTTTTTAAACTATGAAGTTTGGGAAAGTATAAACCAGTGTTGTAAAACATGCTTTAATCAAAGCAATCACCATTTACTTCAACATACTTTTGCCAACGTGTAACGATGCTGTTTATGCTCCTGATGTAGAAATCAGAGTTAATGAACTCCCTAAAAGCTTCTTTTACAGCTGCCTGGTTTTGAAAGCGTTTATCCTTCAAAAAGTTGAAAAGTGCTCAAAAAATGAAAATATGTAGGGAAAAGTTCAGGGAATAAGATGGATGAGGCATAAGCTAGATTCAACATTTGTTCTTTTTTTGGATCATCATCCTTAACAGGTATCATAATGCCGACTTTTGTTGATCTTCAGTTAGTTCATGCGGAACATACTTATTTCAACTTTTTCGTCTTTCCAATCGCACTCAGGTGGTTGGCAATGCTTGATTTGCTTGTGCCTAGCTATTTTGTAGACTCATGTACTGTTGTGTGAGGGTCTGTCTCAACTGTTTCCCTTTATTTGTTTTCATCTAAAGATGGCTTCCTTCCACAACCTTCGTAGTCTTCAAGACTTTGAATTCTATGCCAAAATCTTTGGAACCAACATTGAACTGTATGTGCAGTAATAGATCCATGGTCGAATGGCCTGTTGATGTTCTCTGTAGTTTCGGTAGCTTTTCGTCCAAGTTTGAAGTTGTAGAGAAAAATCAGAGGAGAGTTCTTGTTCATGCTGTCTTGGGGGTTGCAAAACATATTCAAGTAGAACTGAAACATCAGACAATTAAGACACCTTGTAAGCAACAAACGTGGGATAAAACCAACCAACGATAAGTTACTCAATTTTAAGCTTCTAAATGTCATTGTGAGAATTCCGACATTTATTTCTGGATGATCTAATATAATGAAAATGTTTCATGAGGCACAAACGCGAGAAGCTCTTGAATAATATAATTCAATAGTGTAAGGCGAGCTGCATTTGCTTCAGGTGATTTAAAACTGATAATGGCCAGGATAGTAGATATACATGGTTGAAAGGCCGATAAAATAATTAAAATGAATTATAAATAAACGTATGCTATTACAAGCTTAAAGCTACTTAGAATAAACGAAAGTAGTTTCACGTTAGAAGTCACTCTGGAAATAAAAAAAGATAATTTAAATTATTTTAATTTTGGTGGTTACGAGGTCAGTGAAATTGACAAATCCCAATTTAAGATAAAGTACAGAAAAAACAGATTAAATGTAGAGTTTTACTGAGAAACACGTTTGAAATGTATTTAGGCGGTCTTAGGGATTAAACAAAGGAAATATGAGACGAAGTAAAGTGTTTTTAATTTTAACATAAAAATTCAAAACAAATACTCAATATATTAATGGATAAACTTTATTTTGGTGTTATTAAAATTATTTCACTAAAATATAATGTTTTTATAAATGAAAGACTTGTAATATTAACTGAAAGACTGCCAAATTTTATAAGATATACACACTGTATTTGAAATTAGAAGCATTAAATCTATTGAGACTTTAAACAAGTACAAAGAAGTCCCGTAAAGATCCAATTGTCGGAGCCCGTGTTGAGAAATAATGTGAGTGGAAGCAAATATAAAATTAGACAAACGTATTTTTATTGCAAATGAAAAAAAGTTTGGTATAATTGCACGAGCAGATACAAATGAAGTTATTTTTCCCACAAAAAAAATTAATTGTTTTTACCCTTACTTTTATTGTAATTTGATATTGTATTTATTCTTTTTAAAGTTTTATGCAATAGCAAAAACCAGGAGTCTAATACTTCGGAACTACATAGAGAGAAAAGCGTTGATTTTAGGCATGTAACTATTGCTAACTATCATAAACCAGTCTTTTTATTATGTAAAGAGTGAGTCGATCAGAACGTACAAGTAGTATTTTAGCTCTTAATTCGCTTAAGGACGATTAAATTCGTTAATAATAATATTGAAGAAATCTTGTAATTTCTTATATCGGATAAACTGAGACAACAAAATCAGGCTTAACTATCTAGTACTACTGTGTGAAGTTAGGCTTAACGTTCACTTGGAAATTACGCATCCTAGTGAAAATAATAATATTCACAATTAATTTAATTAGTTAAGCCTAGCTCCTATCTTATGATAAACACATGAAATAGACTGAAAGCATGTGGCTAAGTCAAATAAATCCCCAAGAGTTAAATCTTTGGTCTCATAAATCTAAAATTCGAGTTTGGATAACCGTGATTAGTGTAGCACAGATAACCTATTGTGTAAACTTTGTGCTTAACAACAACAAAAGAAAATATTATTTCAGGATGGAAGAACTATTTAATCTGTCATTTTTATTATGACTGTAGCGTAAATGCTCTTTCTTTTTCAACAAATATATTTATATATGTGTTTACAAAATTTCACTAACCTTAAACAAGGTAATTGCTGGGCGATTGTACATGAGCCTTGAGCGTTCTTTAAATAAAATAAATATTTTGTTAAAATAATTGTAATTCAGTTGAAATGACCCGATATTTACTGAATGAAACAATTTATTACCATCTATAACCACTATTAAAAATGGTGGCTGAACAGAATGTTTATACCCACGACAGTTACTCCTTCAAATCAATTGAAAAATTATGCTGTTACACTTATAAATCATTAATCAAACACAATTTCCCTCTTTAAATGGATATTTGACTTCATCCACTTAACAAATACGCATACAAATTTCACTAGTCTCTCCAAATATGATTTGTCGTTTTCAAAATAAATTTACCTGAACAAAGGATAAAAATAAATACTGTATTTGAGTTAGAAGATTTTGTTATGGTACATCTGATTCAAATGTTTTTATTCAATTAACGCTTTTAATAGGGGGCGTGTCTCTGAAAAAACGACACACTTCACACAAAAGGTAAGTTACATTCCAATCAATCAGGAAAAGAACATGCAAATATTTTAGATTTGAACAGATATTGGCGCTTTGTAATGAGAAGTACGAAAACTACAAAACTAAATAAAATATATACTACTGCTGGTTTTTCTAACACTGTTTTTTTGGTATTGATTATTTTAAAACTGAACTGTGTCTATCGTTTTTTATATTTAACTGGATCGCTCAAGGTTACACAAACATGAAGATGGGTGCCATCATACTGGAAATTAAATAAACACTTGACTTTGCCCTTTTTGAGATGGAAAAGACGTTTATAAGATAGATCGATTTTAAAAAAATTAATATGGTATGAAATTAATGAGTGCAACAAGTTGTTTTTTGGAATTTCGCACAAAGCTACTCGTGGGCTCTCTGTGCTAGCCGTCCCTAATTTAGCAGTGTAAGACTAGAGGGAAGGCAGCTAGTCATCACCACCCACCGCCAACTCTTGGGCTACTCTTTTACCAAGGAAAAGTGGGATTGACCGTCACATTATAACGCCCCCACGGCTGGGATGGCGAGCATGTTTGGCGCGAACCCGCGACCCTCAGATTACGAAGCGCACGCCTTAACGCGCTAGGCCATCCCAGGCCCAGTGCGACAAGTGAAATATTTGGCTTAGAATTTCGATATTTATTAATTTGTAAGTAATACATGTAATTATTCATTTATTTTTGGTTATTTATTAATTAACTATATCTATAAAAACAGAGAAATTAAACGAGTTACTTAAATTAATATAAAATATTTAAAAAATCAAAATTAACAGTGAGTATGAAACTATTTCTTAACGTGTATACTTCGATTTCATTTCAAATATTTTATTAGTTTTTACGTATGATACACAAAATCCACTTATGTAATAAAAGTGTAGATTTACTGTTAATGTTGATGCGGGATCAAATTCCGGTTACACTAAACATGCTCGCCCTTTCAGTCGTGGGGGCGTTATAATGTGACAGTCAATCCCACTATTGAAAAAACAGTCAATGTTGAACGGTTGTTAGTATAACTGAAATGTTCAAAAATTACTTTTTGCGGTGGTTGGTACAAATTTGTTTGTTTGGTTTTTGAATTATGCGCAAAGCTACTCGAGGGTTATCTCCGCTAGCCGTCCCAAATTTAGGAGTGTAAAACAAGAGTGAAGGAAGTTATTCATCACCACCCACCGCCAACTCGTGGGCTACTCTTTACCAATGAATAGTGAGATTGACAGTAACATTATAACGCCCCTACGGCTGAAAGGGCAAGCATGTTTGGTGTGACGGGGATTCGAACCCGCTACCCTCAGATTAAGAGTCGAGTGCCTTCACCACTTGACCATGCGGGGCCATATATCATGGTAATGACTATCCGAATTTCAAATGTTTACCTACATTTTTGTAGACCAAAAGAGTTTTTTTAAACAAATAGTTCGGTAGTATCGACTGGTCACTTCCCACAAGATTAATGATTACAATCGACACTGTAAAGTAATAATAATAATAATTATTATAATAATAATAATAATTATTATTATTATTTTCTGTGAGGTGAAACGTGGAGATTAGCGTACCTGGGCTTTGAATCCACGTTCGCAACCCACTGCCGCAAAAATGCACCATGCAAGTTGGAGGTGTGGTGCACCACAAGAGTGACTACTAAATCCCACTTTCAGGTGAGATAGAAGTTCTTCAAGGGTAAGCAGTATGTGCTGTGGGTTTCTTGTTTATCAGGCCTGGCATGGCCGAGCGCGTTAAGGCGTGCACTCGGTCAATCCCACTATTCGTTGGTAAAAGAGTAGCCCAAGAGTTGGCGGTGGGTGGTGATGACTAGCTGCCTTCCCTCTAGTCTTACACTGTTAAATTAGGGACGGCTAGCACAGATAGCCCTCGAGTAGCTTTGTGCGAAATTCCAAAAACAAACAAACAAACAAAACAATTCTTGTTTATCATTTCAAAACATTAGGGACTGACATGCGCAGATAGTCCTTTTCTTATGCGAGAAAACAACAATATTGAGTAATTATCTTCACATTCACTGAATCTCGTGGAGAACACAGTAAAAGCCATAACGTGACACGCGACAATGAAAGTTCAAGTAGGCCTCAACCTCATAGTTACGTTACTAAAATATATAATCACTCCTTTTCAATAATTAAAGTTGTTAACGTTCACAGTTTAAATCTTAGCTACTAACTGAGTGAAACTGCTCTGAAACTTAATTGTTTTTGAAATTCCTTTCTGAATAAGTGTAATCTCCAATTTTTGTGATAAGGGAATACAAAAAACAAAACAAAAAAACACTCAAACAAATTGACAATACATTGGTAGCTAAACCACGCCTCTTTCGTTACTTTCGAAGGTGGTTCCTGTTACAACGTCCTCATGCTATCTTCCATCAAATTAAGTAAATTAAAACCACTCTACATGCGCCAGACAGAATATAGATTAGAATTTCCCGTGAGCAGAAACGAAGATAATTATTGTAATAACAGCATGCCATATTATACACAAGTGACGTTACTTCGCGTATGGAATTTCAAACTTAGCTTTAGACTGTCAAAATGTACTCAGTTAAGCGAGTGGGTCAGAATGAAAGAGAAAATTAACCACGCCCTTAAACTAAAAAAACACACACACAAACCGCTTTCCGTAAATCACATGATATACCGTACAGAAAACACTTTGTGTTATAAAATATAATTTGTAATTTTCAGAGGAAGGACCCGTGAAATGAATTTATATCCTCTAAATGTAAGGAGACTAAAGTTTCGTTTTATTTATTGAGGCCTATCATGGCCAGGTGGTTAAGGCACTCGACCCGTAATCCAAGAGTCGCGAGTTCAAATCCCCGTCAAGCCAAACTTGCTCGCCCTTTCAGCCGTGAGGACGTTATAATGTGACGGTCAATCCCACTATTCTTGGGTAAAAGAGTATCCCAAGAGTTGATGGTATGTGATGATGACTAGCTGCCTTCCCTCTAGTCTTACACTGCTAAATTACGGATGGCTAGCGCAGAGAGCCCTCGCGTAGCTTTGCACGAAATTAAAAACAAAGAATAATTTTGTTGTTTTTTTTCATCATAGAGGGCATAATCAATAAAGTAAACGACCCACAAGCTGTTTGTTACAGGAATATATTAGAAAAATATATTTAAATAATAAGGGGAGTCCATTTGGATCCGACACCAATTTCAAGAACAAATATCTGGAATAACCAGACCAGACACTGTATCCTTCATGAGGGCGACGTATCCAGTATTTTCTCAACTGTCTTGCAAATCTTACGATTTTATACCGTCGTATAGGAATGGAATGGTATTTGTTTGTCCAAAATCTGAATAGAACTGGAGTAGATACAACCATTTTACTTCTTGGCAGATGGAGAATTTTTTTAAACTGAATTTCACTTGAAGTCATAGTGTCATTATAATACAATATCAATACAGATCCTTGCGGAGCCAGAAACATGGAATTCATGAGGACACCCAGTGGGTTTTCTGCCTATATTGAGCGTACCAGAAATTTTTAACAGACCTTCTATGAAAAATGGACCATACTGTTATGAATCACAGACAAGGAGTAAGTTGTGAGCACACCTTATTTGAAGTAAATATTACACGAAACTTTCAGTTATACAAGAAGTTTATTTGTTAGGCCCGGCCTGGGCAGGTGTAAAAGCACTCGACTCGTAATCTGAGGATCGTGGGTTCGAATTCCTGTTACACCAAACATGCTTGCCCTTTCACCCGTGGGGGCATTATAATGTACGGTCAATCGCACTATTCGTTGGTAAATAAGTAGCACGAGAATTGGCGGTGGATGGTGATGACTAGCTGCCTTCCCGCTAGTCTTAAACTTGAAAATTAGGGACAGCTAGCGCAGATAGCCCTCGTGTAGCTTTGCGCGAAATTCAAAAACAAAACAAATCGTCTTGATTACGTTGCGTACTATTACTTGAAGCAGGTGAATGACTTCTACCACTGATCTTTTATTTGTGGATTCTTACCTCTCAAAGAAGCTGTACTTTGTTCATCACGACATTGAAGAACTTTATGACCAAAGTGAATGAAAATTTGCTTCGGAAAGGGCTGTAACATATCCTTCCCAAAAGGGATTAGTTTTCAGGTGATATCTTACCACTTAAGGCAATGTCAAAATGAATTTCTGATATCCGTTTCACAACAGCTTTATATCCGCTGTGGTTGTCACGTGACTTGGTGATTTAATGTAGAAATCATTCTAATATAATATATTAACCTTATATGTGTATTTTATTTTTTACTTTATTTAAACATTTTTTTATTTATTTTAATATCTTTCCCCAGTGATACTGCGGTACATGTGTAGACTTACAATGATAGAAACCGGCTTTCGATACTTGTGGTGGGCAAAGCACAAATAGCCCACTGAATAGCTTTTTTTTGCTTAACTACAATGTAGCTCTGAAATCGATTTTAAAGTTTACGAAAAATACATAAATAACACGAAAGCACAATTATTGTATAAGGAAGATCAAATCCTACATTTTTAAAACAGAAAAACAACAACTGAAACCCAAATCAGTTACACCAAAAGTTACATAGAGAGGGTTTCAAAACTTTGCAGAAAGAGTAATTATCAACTCATAAAGGAACTTTATAAGACATCATATCATATCACTTCACCGCATATTATGTATGTAATAAATGTTTCGGTTTATCGAGCTGATAAAGTAGATAGTTTGTTTTTGTTTTCTTTTTAATTTCGCGCAAAGCTACTCGAGGGTTATCTGCGCTAGCCGTCCCTAATTTACCAATGTAAGACTAGAGGGAAGGCAGATGGTCATGGCCACCCACCGCCAACTGTTGGGCTACGCTTTTACCAACGAATAGTGGGATTGATCGTCACATTTTAACGACCCCACGGCTGAAAGGGGGAGCTTGTTTAGTGCGACGGGGATTCGAACCCACAATTCTCAGATTACGAGTCGAACGCCTTAGCCCACCTGGCCATGTCGGGCCTAACTAAATGGAAGACAGTAAATAAACAGCCAACTGTGCTTGTCTGATCAAATAATGAGATTTTCACCTTCACTCTTATGACACATCCACAACTTCGTAGTGAAGAGAGCGATTCTGCGAGCTGCCAACTGTCAATTCTTGATTTCACAGTCCAGATACAGCAATCATCATGATCTCGGTGGCTTAGCACCAAGTATTGGGGCTTATAACGCTAAAAATCGGGCTTTTGATGCCCGCTGTGAGCGCAGCACAGAGAGTTCATTGCGTAACCTTTGTACTTAAAAACAAATAAACCAATCACCAGGGTATGCTCGAACCAAATTACTAATCAATACCCACAATGTCAATGGATACAAATATTGTTGTAAAACATTCGCATACTAATTTTATACGCGGGCAGTTATAAAGTTTGTTTGTTGTGGAATTTTGCACAAAGCTACTCGAGGGCTATCTTTGCTAGCGGTCCCTAATTTAGCAGTGTAAGACTAGAGGGACGGCAGCTAGTCATCACCACTCACCGCCAACTCTTGGGCTACTCTTTTACCAACGAATAGTGGGATTGACCGTAACATTATACACCCCCACGGCTGGGAGGGCGAGCATGTTAAGCGCGACGCGGGCGCGAACCCGCGATTCTCGGATTACGAGTCACACGCCTTACGCGCTTTGCCATGCCGGGCCCAGTTAGAAAGATTAGCAGCTCAACATGCTTTCTGTGGAAGAATTGGTGTTAGCTGTCACATCATCGGATCAGTGTTTTTGTGTAACCTTACAAACTAAAAAGGAGGTTGTATACGTACAACAAACGGAAAGAACAACACAAAATCTATCTTATTGTTCAGAATAACAATCATTTGATGAAATAGACTATATTGCTTTAAAATGTGAAATACGCGTCAGAATAAACGCTATGTGACAACAACAAAATAGTTCCGTGAGACTACGTTCAAGGTTATCCAATGTTCTGACAGTTACGATGAACTGATGTGATGATACATTGGTGTATTCGACAGTCGTGCCCCATATGAAAAAATAACGAAAGTGGCAAAATGTAACCTTTAAAATGCAGTACGTGTTTCCCCATTGATTTTAAGGCACAGCTACATAGATCTATGCTTTTTCCCCCAGGGGCTCAACGGTAAATCTGTTGGCTTAAGACGCTGAAAATCGAGTGCAGTGCAGTTAATACATTGTATAGCTTTGTGCTTAATAACAATGAAGACCTATGTTTTCCTTGTTCTCCAATATGGGGTGTGACTTTTAAACTATTCTGTACATACAGCACTGAAATTACAAAAGCCTTTTGTTAATCTGTAAAAACTCGATCCCCCATAATGTTTTACAGCACAGTGGCTCTCTCCAAACTGCGATTAGCAAGACAATATCAGGAGGCTGCAACATACATAAAAGTATTCTCTTTGAAACGTTTCTGGTCCCAGATAAAGCAATATTTTCAGGGAGAATTTTATTTATTGTAATAAATATGACTATAAAAAGTTATGTATCTGAGCTTATTTTAAAGAAATAAATTGCAATGAAGGCAAGATATTCCAGAGCGGTTATATTTAAAGTGTTTATTAAACCAATATGTAGGGACGGTTGACTGGGGGTGCTTGACTTCTAGACCTGGCATGGCCTAGCGCGTTAAGGCGTGCGCTTCGTAATGTGAGGGTCGCGGGTTCGTGCCCGAGTCGCGCTAAGCATGCTCGCCCTCTCAGCCGTGGGGGAGTTATAATGTGACGGTCAATCCCACTTTTCATTGGTAAAAGAGTACCCCAAGAGTTGGCGATGGGTGGTGATGACTAGCTGCCTTCCCTCTAGTCTTACACTGCAAAATTAGGGACGGTTAGCACAGATAGCTCTCTAGTAGCTTTGTGCGAAATTCAAAAAAAAACAAACAAACAAAACAAGCTTAAATTCTAGAGTGTGATCGAGAAATTTCGAGAACCTCAACGGTGTGTGAAGTTAACAAACACTGCTGACGTTGTTTCTAATTACGGGTTTCAGAAAACAAAGTCAGTGCCTGGATTGTAAACGAACATTTGATGTTTAATCACATTGAATACATGTCGTCAAAATACTTTCGTCTCCTGGTCGTTAAAATGCTCTGTTTAATTTACTAACGCTTTTAATCTCTTTAACATAAGTTCCTGGCCACCTTGCAGCATTACAACGCTAAAATATGGGTTTCGATTCCTCGTAGTTTTCTACTAAAATACAAATAAACTTTTCCAAAAAATGGCTAAACCTTGCAGAAACATGTTGGCCCTGTATGAACAGGCGGATAGGGCGTTGGACTTGTAATTTGAGGGTCTTGGGTTCGAAACCCCGTCACACCAAACATGCTCCCTTTTTTCAGCCTTGGGAGCGTTATAGTGTAACGGTGGGTGGTGATGACTAGCTGCCTTCCCTCTAGTCTTAAACTACTAAATTAAGGGCGGCAAGTTCATAGAGCCCTCGTGTTGCCTTGCTCGAAATTTACAGAGCAAACAAACAAACAGAACTATATTCACCGAAAAAAGAAAGAAAGCAGTACGTGATCAAGGGCTCCCACAAGATATATATATTTTGGGGGTGGGGAGACCAGGATCAGATACTAAAGTGTATGTTAATGACTAAAAGAACGTGAGTTTTATGTGCTTAACATAAACTTACAGTTTTAATAAAAATTCCTGAACAAAGTATTTAGTTTAACTAAGAAGTTAAATTCACATCATAATACACGCAATGTTTTGTGAAATGTATGGGAAACAAACGCCTTCTCTTAACTCCTTCTGCGGGCTCCCACGTCTTTGATAACTTGCAAGTGTCTTTCCCTGATGGGTCAGCAGTATGTTCACAGACTTACAACGCTGAAATCTGCAGTTTGACTCCCCGTCAGTCAGTTGCATCTCATTAACTACAAACAATGCTATTTGATTCACTGTCATGTCTATAGCACATCTACAATTTAAGGTGCGGGGATTCGAATTTGACTCATCAGATTCGAAATCTAGAACTTTAAGTAACATCACAAAATCTTCAACCGAAGAAGAAGACATCAGGTTTCACACACACACAGACACACATAAACAATAAATAAACATCTTTAACGCCGACTCATCTTCTGGTCTGATAATAATGTTCAAGACAATGTTTTTGTTGTTTTAATTACAAATATTTTGTTTAACATTCATGGTTCTTGGAAGTAGTTTTGCATTGATTATATCCACTTTGACAGTTTTTGTTTTTCGATACTTTTTTTTTGCAACGAACCACGTAAAACAGAAAGGTTAAATGAACCACCGGTTTGTTTAACCTCCTTTTTAACCCGTAGATGTCTTCGTAACAAGACTGAGGTTTTTAAAATTCTGCCATCTGGTGAAAATCGTAAAATATTTTAGAAATAAAATAATAATTATCCGATTGCACGTTAAGATGTGTATTAGTTATCATAATCCAGAGTTTTATGTGTACAGGGTGTTCGGTAAGTCACTGTGCACTTGCATATTTATTAACATACATGTTTCAATACAGAATACAGGAGGTAAATATGAATGACAATTATAAACAATGTTGAAAGTGACCCCTATTGGCATCAATACAGGCCTGGATCCTTCTTATTTTGTTTCTAAACACCGCTATCAGTTGCTGGCTTGAAATAGACTAAATGAAATATGATTAGAAAACTGGACAGTGACTTTCCGAACACCCTGTATTACAATTTATAGGTTTAATATCGAGTTAATAAAAATATTCATTCATCCTTACAATACTGAAATATTGTCTTTTTATTTTTGAATTATTGTAACAGTTCAATTGTTGGGCAGGTATTTTCTGATTACTTTTTAAGATTAGAAGTATGTTTGTTGGTAGTTAAGCACAAAGCAGAGGGCTATATGTGTCCTCCCCTCCCCTACGGGTATCTAAACCCGGTTTCTAGGGATATCTAGACATGCCGCTGTGCCACTGTGGGGAGGCAAGTACAAAGTTAAATTGTTTTAATGAAAAATAAAGAGTTGAGCAACTTTCATTGTTTCACGAGTTAACAAATAACGAAGAGATGGGGTTTGGGTATGATATGCACGTACCCTGGATGGTCAGGTGCTCTTTGACCTCTTCCTCCTAAGAGATGGGTCTAACTCACAAGTTTGTTTTTGAATTTTGCGCAAAGCTATACGAGGGCTATAAGCACTTGCCGTCCCTAATTTAGCAGTGTAAGATTAGAGGGAAGGCAGCTAGTCATCAAGTCCCTCGAATAGTCCCAATACGTAAATGAAACTATGATAAATGAATTTTAAATTCACACGATTAGTAATAACGTCAATATTTAATACTAATAGAATTTATATTCATAAATAAACAACATTAAATGTATTAGACGAACTACAAACAACTTTTTGACGATTAAAATATTTTAAGTGAATTACTGCTTCTTGGTTATCCATTTAAAAAGTTATGTTTTACAGTTCTTCATCCGTGGCTTATGGTACGACCGTAGTGTACTTTCGTAACACTTGTTATCTTATTTGTTTTGAATTTCGCGCAAAGCTACACGAGGACTATCTGTGCTAGCCGTCCCTAATTTAGCAATGTAAGACTAGAGGGAAGGCATCTAGTCATCACCACCCACCGCCAACATTTGAGCTACTCTTTTTACCAACGAATAGTGGAATTGACCGTCACATTATAACGCATTCACGGCTGAAAGGGCGAGCATGTTTGGTGTCGTCTTGTCAATGAAGCAGTTTTCTTTAAGAAAATTCACTGATGGCTCAACCCCTGGCAACACAGTCTACACGTGGTCTCGACAGAGTGACGTGTTACTGGTCATTCTCTCTCCAGTATTCTATCAAAAATGATAACAACAGAAGACCTTTGGCTCTGACCATCGACTTTCTAAATTTCGCTTTGTTACATTACAGGTCGGCTGTCTTCATTACTCTGTGCACTCATTGTTGCTGCTATTTAGAATCCTGACCAGAGTGGTGTAATAGTCATAGAGTACACAGTGATTTTATCGCCATAGATTTTAATGCAATTTGAAGCTCTTACTTCCATGCTTCTGTGTGAAGATATTTTCCATATTTAACACTTCTTAATGTCAGCTATAAACACATTCTGTTGTGTAGAGAAGAAGGTTTCCATGGCGACTAACTTCCAACTTGCTATCCTCATCAGTGTACATTCTCTGTTCATCAGGTGATATCACACCGTATCTTAACAGATCAGGTCAAAATATTTTAGCCATAGCAACAGTATCAATTAACATGTAAATCTCCCCGTCAATAAATAAATTAACTTGTGTACTGTTTTCTACAGAATTGAAAACTTCTCACCACAACTGGGTTAAATAATCTGAATTTGGCCTTTTGTGTCCAGAAGACTATTCCTGGTTTTCGATGTCTTATTAACTGTTTGCCATTCATTTGATTAGGTTGCACTGCGGGACTCATCATTAGAGTATTATCTTTTTGGTTTATCCTCACATGTTTCATTTTCCTGTTATTCTTCAGGATAAACTTTTATTCATTTTATCCGTAGACCCTCACAAGATGTACTTTAAAGTTATACCTGTAACAAATACTGTTTTGTGGTTTGCTTCTTCCCTTCAGTTTTTCCAAACTGTCATAAGAGGTTGTTGAAGTGTCCACATCACTTCATTTGGTGATCCCATAAATTCTTGATGACACCTTTATTTGTTTATCTGTGATTTTAATCACTTCAAGTTCAATCATCAACAGAAGAGCTCAAGTTAGGGACGTACGACTACCCTGCTTCAGCATAAGTCACGTATCCTCATCAGTTATGGCATCCATGAATTAGTCATGCGCCAATAAATCTAACACTTCACGTGGAACGTCCGGGAAAGATAACTGGACAAGGTTTTCTATATTTTCCGTAACTTTAACTGATGTTTACTCTTTTCTCTGTACTTTCATGTGTATTTTGTTTTAAAAGCTTTCTTCTCGTATGTCACTTCAAGTATTTTCGATAAGGTTGCCACCAAAGCTTCATAATTGTAATGCCTCTAATCTGGAAGGTTGTTTGACATTTCTAAAGCTGACCAGTTTATATAAGTAACAAGATAATAGTTTATTGTCCAGGAAATTACTTTGAACTGAGCCTTGTGTGTCTCCCATAGTGTGTCCACCATAATCGGTAGTTTCCTCGAATACAAGTTTTGTAACTTGATGACGTAATGATGTAGCTCGAGCAGTCTTGGAAGGTTCTGCAGACATGGATGGCATATAAATTGGAGTGACAGATGTAGACCAAATAAGCTGTCATTTTTCATACTTAAAGCTGTTTCGGGGTGTAATTTTTAGGCAGATGCAGAAAACTCTGTAGTTGCTTTGATTATTACATTTGTCAATTCACTTTCCACATTTTTTTAACTTAATTAACTTTTCTTTCCTGATATTTTTGCACTTAATTGATTACTTCTTTTTGTAATACATCGATGTCTTTTAAAACTGCCCACTTTCACTGTTATAATCTCTCTGTACGTCTATTTTTATTATCAATTCCTCTTTAAATCTTGCCCTCCGCTAGTACAGCTGTGTGTCTCCGGATTTACAACCCTATTAAGATTTTGGGTATAGTTTTCCACTCTCGATTCGATGTAATGCTGCAGGATACGTGGCAGGGTGTTTTACGCAGGGTATCTAGTATCTTGGTGTCGTGGCGATTTCGTTCATCATCGCTAAGGGGTAAACCTCTTGTGGTGAACTCCTTGGTGGCATCGTTGTTGTGGTACCCGTTGCAAATTCTACCGTTGCCAAGACAGTTTGAGGCTCGATTTCGCAAATGTATACTGGATTTTATTTGGCAGGGAAGTGTACAAAAAGAGGCATACGGTATTCTGATACGGCGTTATGATTGGGGCGGTATCAACTTGGTTAATGTTTCTGCTCGTAAACTTGCATTCCGTTTAAAATTGTTGCAGCGTTGTTTGGATGATTCTTGTCCATCCACCTTGCGACAACTTCTTTCTGGATTTTTTCTTGTTATGGGAATCTAGATCTGGGCTTTCGGGTTCTTCAGTGCCGAATTTTGACACGTTTTGTGAAATTGCTGCCTTTGTAAATTCAGGAAATGTTTCGTGCTTGGAAGGTTCTTCTTGGGGATAAAGGACTAATCTCGGCTCCTCTTTCCCCACAAATTTTTGATGACCCTTTGTTTTCCAATCCGGCTGTTGTTGATGTTTGGAACCGACCATTTAATTTTCCTGAATTTATTACCGCAGGTATAGTTCAGGTCCGACATTTATTGTATGAGGTGCTCCCTGGTTTTCTCCCGGTGAGGGCAGTGATTGAATTGTGTACGGATGCTGACCCTTTGGCCAATGTTCGCACAATTGTTTCGCACATTATTATGCTCAAGCAGGCGTTACCTGTGGACTGGTTGGAGTTTTTGTCCACCCAGCCCGCTCTTCTACCATCAACCGTACGTGTCGTTAACTTATACTTTCTGGACCAATCCGATAACCGTGTCCATTTTCAGGGGTTATCCCTGAAGCAGTTGGTATTTTATTTACAGTGTTCACTTGCTGTTCACATTCCTGCTCCATTCTACTGGGGGATATTGTTTCTCCTGGAGATTGGAAACTTATTCGACAAAGCACTTATTCTTCTTTTGTAGGTTTTCATGTTTGTGATGTCGATTATTCACTGTGGTTGCGGGCGATAACCACTAATGTTAAGCTGGTTCATATGGACAGACATCCCACGGGGTTGTGCACTTTGTGTTCAAAGGCGCGGGAAACCATTGACCATCTGTTTTTCCACTGTTCATTGGTACAGCCTTTGTGGTCATATGTATATCAGTTACTGGCGTACTATTTTGGTTGCCCTATATCTAACTGAGTGTGGAGGAGATGCCAATTGATGGGATCTTATCCTTCCTTACCTAGGAGATGCTGCAATATTTTTCGTTTGTTTACCAGCTTGACGCGGGAGGTTATATGTTTTGCTCGCTCAGTTTGTTTGGCACGTAATCGGGACATTCATTTACTTTCCATGTTTAAAGTCCACGTGCGGAAACATATTTACCTCCATTACAATAGATGTTTGTTAAATAACTCGTTAAATGTTTTTATTATACGTATTCTTATGTTGGTACCTTGGTAACCCAAGGTGCCCAAGGTTATTACTTATGTACTTTGTTAAGATAAGTTATTCTTTCTTTATTTGCATTGTCTTTTTTATTTTTGTCGCCAATGGAAGATCCATTGGTTTCTTGTTTTGTCAGTGCAAATTGTATTTTTTGGTAGATTACTTGCTGTTCACAATTACCTCTTTTAATTTTTTACCGAATTTTATGAACTTTGTGGTAATTTTCAGCATGGTAATCTGTCTAATTTTTATTCCATGCTAATACCTTAACTTGTGTTTTATTTGTTGTATTTTTTGTGCATACCCCCTCATTAAGGAGGGATAAATAAAGAGAAAAAAATCCGGATTTACAACGCTAAAATCGGGGGTTCGATTCCCCTCTGTGGGCTGAGCAGATAGCCCTTTGTGGCTTTGCTATGCGAGAAACACAAACACACACACTTTAAATCTTGCATTTCTTTCTCTTAACTTCTCTTCTAAAGTCTTGTTTCTTGCCTCATGAAATCTTATTTTTTAAATCTTTTTACTGGTAATTTTATAATTTTCTCAAAGTTTCTTATTTTTGTTCTTTTAGTTTTTGTTTTCTTCTTGTGGTTTTATTTTAATGTTTCTTTATGTTTGTCTTTCATCATCTTCCACAAATCTTGATCTCAATTCGAGTACAAGTCGCCATCTTGAAGTTTAGCCTAGATGTTATTTTACTGATATTAATATAATCCTTGTGTTGTAACGGTTTCTATTATTGTGTCTTTTGAGGAAGTTATATGTAGTTCAATCCACGTAAAGCATTTTATTTCAACTGAAAGTTTCATAAGTTACTTGGTTTCACAAACCAGTGATGACCAGTGATAAATCCAATTCACAAATAAAGCTTAATGATCACAAACTCAGAACTGTCTGACTCATTTACTGATCAACTAATTCACAATCACTGACTGGCTAATGAATTAACTTATTTTCACATCAGAATGTCTTCACCGAAAGTCTCACGGAAACTCTGGATGTCACGTCAAACACCCAAAAAAATTTCTTTATGTCATGCATTAAAACTTCTCTAATAAAAAACACAAAATATAAACAAAAATCACAGTGTAAAAGAAGTAATGAACGAGAATGATGGAGCTGTAAAATATGTATGAATTGGTCATGATGAAACTTTGATGTCATTGTGTATATGCGAGGAGCAGTTATCAAATAAATGACAAAGTAGTTTCAAAAAAGGTATTGTGTATAATCGCAAACATGTACGAGTTATTCTCCTGGTCTGTATAAATTACTTTAAGCTTATGTTTGTCAAAACACAAATACGCGTGTTTCATACAAAGAAGCGTGGTTTTGATGTGATATTTTTTGGAACAGATCAACGCCTTGTTCACATGGTTTATCTGTACTTGGTGTGGAGTCACGTTTCGTCAGATGCTGGAAGTCATGGGTTGTCAAATTGTTCGACTGCAAAGAAATTTTATGGAGCACACGGACATAGCCAGGACCGTATAGTACCCCCAGTGTCTGAATTCAGAATCATGAAACATCAAAGAATCGCAGAAAACCAGAAAAGTTTTCTGGTAGACACCGAAAAACTATTAATAGAGGTGACCGTGTTTTGATCAGTTTAACACGTCAAGGCCGAAAAACGTCTCGCAACACTTTACTACAGGGATGGCATGAACACATTCATTCTACGAATATCCAGAAGAACAGTGAAGAGGAGACTGACCAAACAATGTACTTGACAAGAATGGCTATCTGCAAACAAATATT
Organism: Carcinoscorpius rotundicauda; assembly: GCA_011833715.1. Classification (NCBI taxonomy): domain Eukaryota; kingdom Metazoa; phylum Arthropoda; class Merostomata; order Xiphosura; family Limulidae; genus Carcinoscorpius; species Carcinoscorpius rotundicauda. The sequence goes on from CM022393.1 coordinate 145,861,803, forward strand.
AACCAGAATTCACTACCATCAGCTTGCCAATTTACTGACAGGACACTCGTGACATGTGATCTCTTCAGATGAATCCTGTTAGATGGTAGGATTTGTGTTCATTGTTTGAATGGATGGCATATGAGGAAAGATTAGTTTTCACACAGGGAACACGAAGGAGGTTGTGCAGTAAATGTCTGGAAAGCTATTCATTATGTTGGAAAAATAGCTCTTCATTTCCGCCCACAGGCATCACATAAAGACGATTTTTTTTTGTAAAACCCCAGAGTGCGTATATTGTACAGCATTATCTCGACATCACAACATTGCCATGGCTAGCAGAGTATCTAGACTTTAAACCAATTGAGAACTGTTAGACAGAACTGAATCGAAAACTTGCTAGCCACGGATTTAAACCAGCTACGGTAGCTGAGTTGCAGCGCCCTCTAGTTATAAGTTGGAATGAAATCGCAATAAATTACAAAGTTAACCACATCAATAACATACCGTTGCTTTGTGGAGATCATTAGTGTACTAAGTGTTTAATATGAACTGATACAAGGTTACGGACGCTATTTATAATAATTTGATGTTATATTTTGTCATTTTGTATGTTTTGGTAAGGTTTTGTTGTGATAGATGAAATTTTGAATCACACATCTTTCTATAGGTGCGTGATAAAATTGTCTGCTGTTCTAATAAATCGTTCATGATGTCTGTAAAAACCTGTCTCATTGCATAAGCTACATATGTGGGTTTTTAATATCATATGTGTTTCTCAGTTTAACAGCGCTCATGTTTTCCATAATAATAATTACAATATTATTTGTCACAAAACATGCAAACATCTTTACTGTCTTGGTACAAGATTGGGATAAACAAACGAGAAACTTGTTTGTTTGATTAGTAGAACTAAGCACATAGCTACACAATGGGCTATCTGTGCTTTGCCCACCACGGCTATCGAAATTCGGTTGTTAGCAGTGTGAGTACGCAGACATGTTGTAGCACTAGGGGGAATGCGAAACTAGGAAACATTTAGTGATCATCACAACTGTTTATTTTGGAATAAGGTGCTTTCCGAGATACGCGAACTGTGGTGTTATGTTTATCAACTGTCCATGTCTTTATCTGTATATGTTTCTGACAATCCAATGATAGCAATGACAGATTCATGAGTAGAGAAATATTTCTTGGTCTGCTCTAAGGAATGAAGTTCGTGTAGCGAAACATTTAAACAATTCAAAAATCACGACATATTGTTAGAGAAGACCTTCAATGTTCTCCATATAAATGTAGAAACTCACACCATAAAGCGTTCAGGTACAACCCATGTTCGTCTGGAGATGTACAATATACAAAATGCAATATTAAAATAGGCCTAATACTAATGCTTTACGACATATGTAGTTAATTATAATCATGTTTTTGAAGCAAATGGGAATAATGTTTCAACTACTAGCACTTTTGTTTGTCCCACCTGGTCTACTGAGCTGTGGATTGAGCACATTTCTAATTGTGGAAAAATCTTAATGGACTAGATAAATAATGCAGTGTTAAAATGGGCCCAATATCAATATATTATGGCTGTTTTTTGTTGTTGTTTTTGAATTAAGCACAAAGCTACACAATGGGCTATCTGTGCTCTGCCCACCACGGGTAGCGAAACCCGAATTTTAGCGTGCAAGTCCGCAGACATACCGCTGAGCCACTGGTGGGCATATCTTATGGCAAGCATAGTTAATTACATTCATGTTTCGTCATCTTTGAAAGGGCGTTCCTGACACAGAAATAAATCTTTATACTTTTTAACACCTTAGTATTAAGTCTAATGTTTCCCATGTTAGAAAAGGGGTTCACACCACAACAGAAACAATAAAATCAACAAAATTCCATCATTCAGTGATGTCGAGAAACCCACTTGTTGAGAACTTTTATATGCAAAAACGGCTCTTCTGGGCCCAGAAAACACTTCAAATAGAAGAGCGAACAACGTTTCGACCTTCTTCGGTCATCGTCAGGTTCACAAAGAAAGGGTTACTGGTCGGAAGCTGACCACATGTTTGGGAGGGGTTGTATAATTGAGTGTTGCAATGTAGAGGGCGCGGTTTGAATATATAATTTTGTCTATAATATTAATATAGGTATAATGGTGTTCCTTTATATTGGTTTATTTTGGGTTTAAGTTGTTGTATAAGTAAGGCTTCTTTAATTTTTCGTTTGTTTATGTTTGTTTCTTTATTTAGTATTTTAGTGTTTTCTATGGTTATGTTGTGTCCATTTGACTTGCAGTGTTCGAAAACGTGTGAAGGTGACTTTTTATGTTCTTTGAATCTGGTTTCCATTTTTCTACTTGTTTCTCCTATATAGAAGTCGTGGCAGTTATCACATTGTATTTTATAAATAATGTTGGTGTGGTGTTTGTCAGTGTAGTTCTTACATAGTATAGACCTTAGTTTTGTGCCTGGTTTTTGAATAAATTTAGTGTTAACTGGAATGTTGTATTTGTTACTAGTTTTTGCCAAATGTTGGTTATTTGTTTGCTGATGTCAGGAATATATGGTATACAGCAGTATATGGTTTCGTGATTTTTTGATTCGTGAGATATATTTACTTTTGTTGGTTGATTTTGCTTTCTATCTAGGTGTGTGCGTATAATGTTTTCTACGGTTTGTGGAGGAAACTTATTAATGTTGATGAAGTGTTGTTTTATTTTATCTAATTCATCGTTAATTTTATCTGGTGAGCATAGTTTTATGGCTGTGTTTATCTGGTTTCTTAGTATGTTGAGTTTTTGTTTTGTTTCATGTGCTGAGTCCCAAGGAATGTATAGTCCAGTATGGGTGATTTTTCGGTGGATTTCTGTTTTGAATTGTGTGTCGGTTCTTATAATTTTGAGGTTAAGAAATGATATTTGATTGCTTTCTTCCTGTTCACATGTGAAGTTAATGTTGGGATGTATAGAGTTAATGTGAGTGAAAAAGTTAAGTATGTGTTCTGTAGATTCGAATCCCGCAACCGTGTCATCTACATATCTGTACCAGTATAGTGGTGGATGTAATGCTGTATTAATTGCTTGTGTTTCAATTTGTGTCATAAAAATATTGGCTAGAACTGGCGATACTGGGTTGCCCATGCTTAGGCCATTTGTTTGTATATAGTTTTGGTTGTTGAACATGAAGTTTGTCTTTATTGTGGTGAATTCTATGAGGGTTGCTAACTGGTTACTGGGAATGTCTATGATCGGGTTCGGGTCTCGAATATAGAGTTCTAAGGCTATCTTGCAGGCTTCTGTTGTTGGAACTTCTGTGAAGAGGGATATAACATCGAAACTGCCCATTAAGGCTTTATGATTAAGTTGATTTAGATTGGACTTGAAATTAAAAGAGTCTTTGATGAATGAGCTGGCTGATGTTGCATATTTGGAGAATGCCCATGCTATGTATTTACCAAGATTGTAGTTAAACGATTCATATGTTGACATTATTGGTCGTAATGGACAATCTGGTTTATGAGGTTTGGGGATGCCGTATATTTGCGGTGTGCGTGAGTCGGTTTTACGTAGGTAGGAATAAAGTGTTTGTGAAATTGTGTTGGCTTTTTTTATTTGTAGTAGTAATTTGTTTAGTTGCGTCTCATGTGTCTTTGTTGGATTTGTGTGTATTGGTTTAAATTTGTTCGTGTCTGATAGGATGTTATTCATTTTTTTGTATGTATTCATTCGTGTTCATTAACGATGAATTAGATAAAATAAAACAACACTTCATCAACATTAATAAGTTTCCTCCACAAACCGTAGAAAACATTATACGCACACACCTAGACAGAAAGCAAAATCAACCAACAAAAGTAAATATATCTCACGAATCAAAAAATCACGAAACCATATACTGCTGTATACCATATATTCCTGACATCAGCAAACAAATAACCAACATTTGGCAAAAACTAGTAACAAAATACAACATTCCAGTTAACACTAAATTTATTCAAAAACCAGGCACAAAACTAAGGTCTATACTATGTAAGAACTACACTGACAAACACCACACCAACATTATTTATAAAATACAATGTGATAACTGCCACGACTTCTATATAGGAGAAACAAGTAGAAAAATGGAAACCAGATTCAAAGAACATAAAAAGTCACCTTCACACGTTTTCGAACACTGCAAGTCAAATGGACACAACATAACCATAGAAAACACTAAAATACTAAATAAAGAAACAAACATAAACAAACGAAAAATTAAAGAAGCCTTACTTATACAACAACTTAAACCCAAAATAAACCAATATAAAGGAACACCATTATACCTATATTAATATTATAGACAAAATTATATATTCAAACCGCGCCCTCTACATTGCAACACTCAATTATACAACCCCTCCCAAACATGTGGTCAGCTTCCGACCAGTAACCCTTTCTTTGTGAACCTGACGATGACCGAAGAAGGTCGAAACGTTGTTCGCTCTTCTATTTGAAGTGTTTTCTGGGCCCAGAAGAGCCGTTTTTGCATATAAAAATTCCATCATGAATACTCTGTCTAAACAATCTTCCAAAGAATAAAATCTTTATTTAGTATTTCTGTAAATACATACTACATTATCATACTAACAGCATATACTTAGATGCTTGAGACTGATTTACTAAAACATCATGATCGTTTTCCTTCATAACACAATTAAAGTTATTCCCATCGAAATTATGTACGTCATGTAAATTTAAATGAAAACCAAAGGCGATTCATTGTTTTATTTATGACCATTTTGTTAATTTTTTACAACAAAGTCGATGTTGTGATTTACTGCAAGTATTTTCAAAGAGCAGTGTTTCTGGGAGAAAGAGATCTTCGTAGCACTTGACTCTTTCGGATCGTAAAAAAACATGATAAAACACCTATTAAATTGATTAAGCAATTGTGATTTACGCTTACATATAAATGATAACAGATGGCGCGAGTAGGACAGTAACACTGATACTAGTAACAGCTGTTGTTTGTTGGAATGGTGTTGCAAACTTTATATGTAGTTTATTCTTGATGAGTTTTGGAGTCTAGTGATTATAAAATATTTACATTTTTAAATGTTTTCAAGCATAATTTGTGGTTGTGACGTATTTAGTTATGTTGATAAATGTACCTAGGCATAAGCAGAACTTTTGATTGAGTCTACTCACTTTTCTCTTGGAGTTTCTGAATTAATTTTTACATTTTCTTTTCTCTATAGTTTACGAACATAATAATTATACAGTATAATCTAAATTTAAATAAAAAATAACAAAATTATAGGAACATAATTTCCACTTAGTTAACCTCCTTTTTCCAAAACTACTATTAGTTTTGAACTTAAGTCTTAAGTTAAAGTAGGTCGTTTTTTTTAATGAAGCAGTAGACCTACTTTTAAAGTTTAACTGAATAAGTTAATTTTTGTAAATTGTAATTTATTTTGTACTTTGATGTTTTATAGCTATAAGTGGTGGACTTTGGACTTAAATTTGTGAAAACTCAGAAAAAGTTAAAGATCATTTATTATGTCACATAATCTTGAAGACTGGGATGATCTGAAAGTTATAAAAGAAAATGCAAACGGTATGACAACTTTAAATAAAAATAACGAAGCCTCAAAATTACTGGAACTTTCTGATCTTGCAAATGAATCTGAAGAAGATATTCCAGATTTTTCAGTACCAAAACGTAGAGTTCGATTCAAAAAGTAAGTACCACTAGTGAACATGAATATACAGATAAAATATACAAGTTTAGAATGTATTTTAATTTTATGTTTTTTAGAATATTTTTGTTATTCTAGATTAACTATGAAACCAAATTTTATTTTTATGAATTTTCCTATTTTTTTTACTGTTTCAAAGAGTGTTGCATCATTCATAAGTTTATGTTTTCCCAATCCTCTGGAAAAGCAATCCATCAACCATTTGAAATAAAATACAACATTTTTTAAAAATATTTCTCACTTTTGTTTTTGTTAAAGTGAAGTACTATTTCAAATAAGAATCAAATATCTGTGTCAAAGATGCCATTTTAAGTAATGGTTTCAAGAGAGCCATGGTTCTGCTTTGTACTGGGTAGTTGCTGTAAGTGTCAAGCTATGTAATACAAAAGCTATCGTTGTAGTTTATGTTTAATATATTCAACAACACAATCAATGAACTCAAAATGGTGTAATTATGTAATGTGATAAGTGTTATTTCTGAAAAAAAATATTACTGATGTAATAAATGTGGGAGACTTTAGACACATTGATTGATTGAAAGGAGTTCAGTTGGAACAGGAACTCATTCCCAGTTAGGATAATTTTCTTTATCAAATGGTCACAGACAACAAGATTTCCTTTCTTTGAAAAGAGAAGACCTAATGCATTCTCTGATTGGCTGTACCCTCTGCTGTGGATTGCAGTTTCATCTATTCAGGGCTCATTAGCACAACTTGGGTCAACAAACCAAAGAAATACATTTAGGCCTATTGTAATGATAATGTGTATATGATATCCATGAGGTTTTGAGTACATTTTACTTCACCTCTGAGAATAAACTTTAACACGTACACAAATATAATTGCTTTGGCCTTCGGTATAATACTGAATAACAAATTCACTGAAATGTCAAAACTAAAGTAATTAAGGTTACTATATAGTGAAATAAAAAGGACTAGAGACCCCATAGAAGAATTTTGTTTTGTCAGTCAGTTATGAGGACTGGTTGGTAGAGTTGAAGTGGGGAAATATTTGTTGAAGGGTGACTATATACTGTTACATGTCAAGATAAATATCAATTCATACTTTTGTTTTTCAGAAAGTCAGTTCTCAGACCATGCAACAAATGTTACCATCAGTGAACTAGTGGATTAAGATAATGTGTTGAAGCCAATAGGGACATATCTTAGAAATACTTAAAAATAAACTGTTCCTAATTTAAAATGAAAATTATATAGAAGATTAAACCTAATTGGGTAGCTAAGAAATAAAGGGGAAAAACTGGAAATAGTGTCCAGTTTTTTTAAAAATTTAAACTGACAAATAATATTAAAAGATTTATAAAACTGCAGAGAATCTAGGGCTAGGAATTATTTGAGAGATTGTAGAAATCAAAAAATGGCTTCTGAGAAATGGCTGGTTGATAATATTCAACTAATGGTAATAATTGTTTTAAAATACGTTGAAAATGAACAAAATGTTAATACAGGAACTTACCTCTCAAGTTAAAGGAAATTCAGGGCACAGTTTTTATGGCTACAAAGTGGCTGAGCTGGTAAATGCTTTCTTCTCGTCTGCCTGTGAAGAGAAGATGTTAGCACTGTTGTTTCTGATTGTAACTACTCTATGGAAAGTATTAATATGAATTATGTCAGTGTTAATACCATGCTGGTAAATAAATGAGAAATTTAATGTGTAAAGCATTGAGATTATACAGGGATTTCCATAGGATTTTGAATGGAAATAAAATTATCTAATCCAGTCAGATATTAATTTAACAATAAATGGATAATCAGATAACTTTTCTGTCAGTGGATTATCCCATGGTATTATGTAAGTTTAATGCTACTTGCACGTGTGTCACACAATTGGTATTGTGTCATCTAGTACATTTGTAAGCTTCCAAGCATAACAGCACTCTCCTTGTTATTAAAGGTGCCCCCCAGTGGCTCAGCGGTATGTCTGCAGACTTACATGCTAAAATCCGGGTTTCGATACTTGTGGTGGGCAGAGCACAGATAGCCCATTGTGTAGCTTTGTGCTTAATTCAAAACAACAACAAGTTATTAAAGGCTTGGGATTCTCGGTAGTGGTATTACTCTCAATGTGAATATTAATTATGTAGGTTAAATAAACATCACGGTCACCTGTCGTGTTGTGACTGTATGTTGCAGATGGTTGTGGTTGTCATAGTAGCAACAGTTATGGTAAAAAAACAATAGTGTAGACAGTAACAGCTTAATATTCCGAAGGGCCAATATTCCAAACATTGAAAATCAAACCAATTTCACACGTAGGCCTAATACCCATTCAGGTTGTTTTATTTTATAAACAATACTGTGTCCAATGCTTTGTTAGGGATGTAAGCTGATAACGTTTGGAGGTATATTTGTGGTCATTACAGAGACCTGTATTACTGTCACCCATATTTAAAGATTTCTAATATTTTGAAAAATTGTTCAAAATTCTTGTAATGATAATAATTATTGTTATAGAAATAGGATGAAAAAGTTGAGAAACAGTAAAAATCCAATAATAGTGTCAAAAAGTGTTCCAAATATTGATGTCTTTAATCCTAACAGTCTGTGGGAGATCAAGGATAGATAGCACCATTTCACACTGCTACACATCACATTCTTTTAAAAAGCCTGCATTGGCTACTTCCTCACACACAGAGTAATTAATTTAATACTATACTGTTAACCAAGTGGTGCCTCGCATCTTTCGTGTAGTTTCAGTACGTATGGCCATATTTACTATTTGGTCATCTATCAACAGATGGATATTAAGGAGGTGACACTGGACCAAAACTATTTTTTTTTTTATCTATAATTAAAATATGAAATATGGAAGTCTCTCATTTGTTGTACATCATTACTTAATGGGTAGATTTTCACAAGGATTTGGTGGTTGATAATGTTAGTTGAGTTTGAAAATGGTGTCATGGTAACAGTTGCTGGCCTGGTTCATTCTTGCAGACTTAATGTGTGTATGGATGTTGGTAGATCTGAATGTCAAATGTTCACTGTGTAGCATGTAAATATTTTGTATAATCTGTTCATTGAGAATTACAACATTTCACATGTTTACATTTTAACCATTTTTTTTGGTCATAAAATATTGTTTTGTGACTTATGATTAGAATTGTGTGTTTGATCTTACTTTATTGAATTCTAAGGTTATTTTTTTTTATATACGCTATTAATTACAAAAGACAAAAGTGTTTGCAGTAATATGATCACTATTCAAGCTTCTGAACAAGTTACTGTAAAGATCCATCTGATTTAGAACAAGGGAATTAGGTAACCGATTAGCTGTTTAGCTTTTTAATCACTGATGTCCAGCCAAATGATTATTTTAACACAATATTCAGATAGTTGGAAGAATTTAAAGTACTGGGTGTTTGGAAAGTCACTGTGCAGCTTTGTAATCAGCGATAACATTCATTTAGTCTGTTTCAAGCCAGCAACTGATAGCAGTGTTTAGAAACAAAATAAGAAGGATCCAGGCCTGTATTGACACAAACGGGGGTCACTTTCAACAGTGTTTATAATTGTCATTCATATTTACCTCCTGTATTCCATATTGAAACATGTCTGTTAATAAATAAAATGCACAGTGACTTTCTGAACACCCTGTAGTAATAATCCATAACACTAATTTTATTTGGTGATTATTTCGTGTTACTGATCAATGTAATCTTAATCATAGGAGTTACTTGAGATGACCGTCTCTCTGTAATAGCTAGAAGTACTTTCTTTACCCAATGTTTCAGTGTGAAATGTTTCTTCTTGTCTTTTCTTTCACTGTTTTTAAATTGAAGTGATAAATGCCAAAGTAACTGTTATTAATAGGTATTTTGTTGAAAAAATATTTTACAGAAGACTCCGTCCTGGATCCAAATCCAAAGTTGTACCTCAACCGAGCGAGGAATGCTGCACCTGTCGCTGTGCACAGGGTGCTAAGCTTCTCTCAATATTGGTGTTGGCCATTGTTGTGGGAGTTCAGGTTTGGTTTATAGTAAACCTAAACTCTCGTGTTCAAGAACTTCAGAACCACTTCAATGATTGTAAGTTGTATTTTATGTCTTCAATGATTGTAAGTAGTATTTTATGTCTTCAATGATTGTAAGTAGTATTTTATGTCTTCAATGATTGTAAGTAGTATTTCATGTCTTCAATGATTGGAAGTTGTATTCCATGTTTTTGCAGACAAAAAGAGGTAGGTATAATTAATATATATATATATATATCTGTGATAAAACATGTTTTAATTTGATATCGAAATTTGAAAATCTACTTGTAAATCTCGTGACTTTACACTTGGTAATCAATGTCTGTTAGTGGACGGGTACTGAAGATACTAGAACTACACTGCATCACATACTGATGTTCTTTATGTACGATTTTAATTTGTTTAATTAATAATGTTTATCACTGTAATATCTTCCACATATTTTGGTTAGCTGGGTACTGTAGGTTTGAAACTTGACTAAACCTGGGTGGTTAGTAAAAGTTTATCACATGTGATTTGAATAGTTGGAATAACCTGATGCTAATGGTTGGATACACTAATTTTGATGTTAATTATTTTTGTTAGTTATATCACTAATTGGTTAAGTTTAAGAGCCGTGAATTAATCATAAATAATATTAAGTTGTACTGGCAATACTTTGATTAATGATCTGTTATAAAACAAAATGTTATAAAAGCATAATGAAGTGACTTTTTTTTTTGGTAGGGTGCATACTACATTTCAACATAACAGTAATCTGTTGTTGTTTTTTTAGGCTAAGAACTTAAATTATTGTTGTGCTTATAAATCATTGCTTGCCAATTTATTACATTAGCATAATATTATTCCATACTTAAATATATATCTAATTACTTGGACTGTTAGAATAATATAGTAACAATCGGGAATTCTAATTTTATTTAAGCAATGAATTTCCTTGACAGTAATCAATCTAATTGCTGCTTATAGGTAATGGATTATAGCAGTTAATCTTGGTAATTACCCAGCTCAGATAATGTAAACTTGGATAAATCTTGACAGGAATGATTTCCTATTGTAACTTGCTGTTTCGGTGAACATGTGAGAATTTTGTTGGGGTTGTGGGTGCTTTTGTTACAGAATTTCACGAGACTCTGTAACAGTGACGTTTACATACTGAGGATGTGCGTGTCTGGAGAGTATAATTTCTACAGTTTGTTTCTTCCCATCTTAACTTGGATGTTTCTTAGTGGGTGAATAATTATTTGTCATACAGACTCCTTCTTTCAATCTGCTTCACCAAAACTTGTAGGAATGAATTTTCATTATTAGTTATTTATGAAAGATGTTATAAGATATTTGAAACGTTTTTACAGCATTTTGCCATTTCAGAAATTATGCTTGATATGCTAGACTGGTGTAATAAGACTCATCAGTAAACCTTAGTGTATGTACCTGTATGTGTAATCAAATGTTTGTGAACGTTAACGATTTCATGGGGGAAAAAATGATCCAAGAATTAATGATGGGTCCATAAGAACCCAATAAGCTTATTAAACTTATTTTTTTCCATGAACTATTTATACATCAAATTTCTCATGGATCCATGACTGTTTGTTACATGGTTCCTGATAAAGAATTCTTATAAACTATTTATATGTAATACTGCTCATGGATCCATGACTGTTTGTTACATAGCTCCTGATAAAGAATTCTTATGAATTATTTATCTATAATACTGCTCATAGATCCATGACTGTTTGTTACATGGTTCCTGATAAAGAATTATCATAAACTATGACTGTTTGTTACATAGCTCCTGATAAAGAATTCTTATAAACTATTTATATGTAATACTGCTCATGGATCCATGACTGTTTGTTACATGGTTCCTGATAAAGAATTATCATAAACTATTTATATGTAATACTGCTCATGGATCCATGACTGTTTGTTACATAGCTCCTGATAAAGAATTCTTATAAACTATTTATATATAATACGGCTCATAGATCCATGACTGTTTTTTACATGGTTCCTGATAAAGAATTCTTATAAACTAATTATATATAATACTGCTCATAGATCCATGACTGTTTGTTACATAGCTCCTGATAAAGAATTCTTATAAACTAATTATATATAATACTGCTCATAGATCCATGACTGTTTGTTACATAGCTCCTGATAAAGAATTCTTATAAACTAATTATATATAATACTGCTCATAGATCCATGACTGTTTGTTACATGGTTCCTGATAAAGAATTCTTATAAACTAATTATATATAATACTGCTCATAGATCCATGACTGTTTGTTACATAGCTCCTGATAAAGAATTCTTATAAACTAATTATATATAATACTGCTCATAGATCCATGACTGTTTGTTACATAGCTCCTGATAAAAATTCTTATAAACTATTTATATATAATACTGCTCATGGATCCATGACTGTTTGTTACATGGTTCCTGATAAAGAATTATCATAAACTATTTATATGTAATACTGCTCATGGATCCATGACTGTTTGTTACATAGCTCCTGATAAAGAATTCTTATAAACTATTTATATATAATACGGCTCATAGATCCATGACTGTTTTTTACATGGTTCCTGATAAAGAATTCTTATAAACTAATTATATATAATACTGCTCATAGATCCATGACTGTTTGTTACATAGCTCCTGATAAAGAATTCTTATAAACTAATTATATATAATACTGCTCATAGATCCATGACTGTTTGTTACATGGTTCCTGATAAAGAATTCTTATAAACTATTTATATATAATACTGCTCATAGATCCATGACTGTTTGTTACATGGTTCCTGATAAAGAATTCTTATAAACTATTTATATATAATACTGCTCATAGATCCATGACTGTTTGTTACATGGTTCCTGATAAAGAATTATCATAAATTATTTATATTTAATACTGCTCATGGATTCCTGATTATTAAGTGGTTAATTTATTTATAATATCCAGTTTAGTTGAACTGGTCCTTGTTATTTGTTGTCACTGAAGGCTGTCATGGGTCACTTGGTTTACTGTAACTGCCTCCCCGATGCACTTTGGTATTATTCTGATCTCTTTCTGTGTATCAACCAATTACAAATAGTCCCCCAGAGTTATCAAAGTATTATTCTACCGAGTTCTGTATATTCAGATGCTAGCCTTCTTGGAGTTGTACGTAATACTTGTTTAATCAAAAAAAAAAAAAAGAGAGATCTGATGGAACTGATTGGAGCAAGTTAGATTGTCATGCGGAAGTTAAAAACAAATTGCTTAAAGGATGAAATTCTATAAAAACCTACATGTTCTTTTCAAACATCTATCTGCATTCCTCACTTTAGAAAAATCTGTATTTCTAATAATACTTTGCAGCTATAGGACTTCTGTTACATGTGTATCTGTACAAAGCTACTGACAGTTTAATTTTATTGGGAATGGCACAGACTACACATTGCATTTGAGCTCTTCGTATGTGTGTGTGTGTATATTCACTTGTATTTCATATCCATTTAATATTTAGTCATCAGAATTTCGTAGCACACCATGTAAAAATACCCCATGCATGAATGAGTGTGAAATCGTGCCTTATATTTATGCTACCATGAACTAGAATGGCATTTCATATACATGGGAACAGTTTTAAACAATTTTGTAGTTTTCATTATATAACAGAACCTTCTTAGATCTGGCCATCGACTCTGTCTGATGTCCAACCATAGACAGAATAACAGTAGTAATATTTCATTAATTTAAGTTCATGTCTTCACTATATATCCAAACAAGAGTTTACAGATTAGTGAGTGTGTATATTTATGTAGTAGTTGTAGTTTTGTGTTTAGGAGGTGTGTGTTTTTAGATGTTTATGTGTATGTTCTAGACTTCTGCAGTTCAGAATATTCAGGAAACCTACTGTGTTTTGACCAATGGTCAATGTGTAATAGTGAAGCTTTTTGTCCTTGGTCTGGGAAGGAATGAATTTCACATGTATGTTTTAAGCTCATTACACTGTCACCAAATATGCTGTGTCTTATACCCCTGTTTAATTAATGGAACTGTACATTGCTAATATTTAAGAATATTTCTATAATTTATGGAAGTTTGGACATGTTTAAATGACTTACTTTGTGTTTTAAAATATCCAATAAAAATACAAATTACGTTTTCCAGTGACTCATTATATAGTTATGGAATTATTTTGACTAATCTTCTAACTAGTTCACCTGCCAGTTCTATTTTAATGACTCCAATATTTAATACAATTGCAATTTTAAAAACATCTGCCTATTTTTGATGCCCTATTTCTTGAAATGGGGTGATAACTTATTACAAGTGCTTTTGAATGAATATTTAGTAAGTTAACTGCTCTGAATTGTTTATTGTTTATTTGTTTTGGAAATTCGCGCAAAGCTACACGAGGGCTATCTGTGCTAGCCATCCCTAATTTAGCAGGGTAATACTAGAGGGAAGGCAGCTAGTCATCACCACCCATTGCCAACTCTTGGGCTACTCTTTTACTAATGAATACTGGGATTTACCGTTACATTATAACGCCCCCACGGCTGAAAGGGCGAGGATGTTTGATACAACGGAGATTCGAACCCGCGGCCCTCGGATTACGAGTCGAACGCCTTAACCCACCTGAATTGTTTATCCTACTTGCATCTGAATGAATGCGTTTTGTAACTATAATCTATTCACTTAGGTAAAATAGAAGGTACAAAGTGTTTTGGACCGCACACGTGAACGTGACGCACATGTTGAATGAGCTGTAACCTTCAGGTATTGGATTGTATGACGCTACAGTAAATGAATGAACAGTGCCAAAAACGTATACAGTACACTTCAGGTTGGTAAAGGTAGAAATTAACGATTCAGTTTACTTCTGTGATACGATTATACGAAAATAATTGTAGTGTGAATTTCAGTGTACTTTGAAATTGCTTTGTTAAAAAAGTATATTTAAAGATTGATTGTAATGCAAGTTTTATTGCGATTGCAACAATTGAAAGCGTCATAACGGATACAAAAATTCGTATTGTTAATACCTTTCTCACTAGATGGCGCGTAAAATGACGTTTAGGAAACCTTTATATAACTTCTGCGCATAATATGCGTGCGTCAAATTTAGTGTGTTCTAATTACAAACATTTATACGGCGTAACTAGATGGAACCTAGTTTGGTACAAAGTCGTTACGGGTTGGTTTCATCTAAAACAGAAAAGGACGTTTGTAACTGAGCATTCAGTCGATAAAACAAGGGAGTCGTATTACAGTTTGGAACATAATCTTCGTGGTCGAACATTACGAGGTACATGAAAATCTAAAAATACATGGTACGGTATATGGTTGAACATGCATTTATGAGAACGAGTTATATTAGACTAGTGGCCGTTATAACAAAATAAAATAAATGTTTCGTCACACATAAACTGTAACAGTGATAAATACTAAATATTCTGATCTCGGTTACGGTCGCCCTGGATACTCCAAATCGCCTCGATGTCCAGGGGAAACTTCCTAATAAAAAAATGAAAAAACGTAAAGAACTGGACGCCTTGGTGGCGAACGGAAAGCTCGGTAAACGGGTAAGAAAAACGACCTTTTGTGGTTCAGCTTCTGCGCAGAAACTTTTGGTGAATTTTTCAGATTCGTCAGACAATGAGGATTTTCCTGCTCTGTACTCGAATAGAGGCCACTTTCGAAAGTAAGTTTCTTTCGTAAAGTACTAGCTTATATAGGTAAAGCAGTACATATGATATAATTTAATCACGTGTTTTGATTTTAAAAATATATATCAAGCACTTGTGATGTTTGGAAGTTATTTCTAGCGAACAGGATCGCTTTATTATTATTATTATTATATGACGTGCTAAATATATATGAAAATACTATTTTGTCAACAACTTTTTTTGGTTCTAAGTATTTGGTACATAACAGTTTGAAAAAAAAATTCAAAGTCAGTAATATTACTGAAGCACAAGATGTGTTATAGCAACGGATTTCGCTGTTTTTTTGTGTTTTTTTTTACCAAATTGACATGAAACTTTTAAGGTCTATGAATAAACTAGGGCTGTTTCTACTTGTAACGCAGAAATCCACTCGTTATTTTGTTTTTAAGTTTTATTTAAAAAAAAGAAAGAAAAGTAAAACGCATTACTGGTTAATTAGCACAGATGTAACTTCTTCCATTTAACAAAATCCTTTCTGAGTCCTAACGGCAGTAGGAATGCATGTAACAACAGTAGGCTTAACGTTTATTGTTTAAATGAAAAATTGTGCGATATCGAGTGTGTTGCAATTTTGTAATTTAACCTGATCTTGTTGGAAAGGAACTTGGACATGATTGAAGAGTGGTAATTGGTGTGTGAAGTCTGGACTCGAATTATACTTGCATATTTCCTCTAAAATTAGTGAGGTCAAATTATGGATAGGAGAAATTGTAGATTATAGAGAATTTTCTCGAAAAGGCAAGTTTTTGCCATATTTTTCCTACTCCATCCTGAGTGAACTCATCCGTGAAACGGCAGTTATTATATTTCTAACAGTTTGTTATATCGCCTGTTTTAGTGTGTATCAGTGACCTCTGACTGTAGTGTACAGTATTTAACATAACAGACACTTATAGAGTCGGGAAGTTCATTTTTATTTGTTATTTGTTCGTATTTTGTGTATTGATAAGTTGGCGTTCCAATTTTGTGTTCGCGTTTTGTTTCGAATTTATTGACAGTTCCCGTTGTTTCCCAAACACCAAGGTGGGAACCAGGAAAACAAACAAACAAAAACTGGCAGCATATTCGTGTGTAACTTGTGTGGTTTCTCGTGCACTTTGATTTTAGTGGCCCTCGACAGTTTGGAGAGGTAGTGAATATATATCCCTGGTATGTAAAATGTTAAAAATATGTTGGGTTACCTTATCCAAAAGAACAAAGGGCTTAGTGTTTCTTGTTATGTAAATCTAATAATGTACAGCATAAAAAACACCTAGGCACTAATAACGTATGTTAAAAAACAACAAAAAACATTTAGGCCTTATTGTACAGTAAAAATCTAGGTTCTAATAGAACACAAAAAACATCTAAGCCGTTATAAAGTTCAGTAAAAAAAATCTAGACACCTTGTAATGTTCCCTTTAATTTATTTAGTCCATGTGCGGAATGAATTTTTTCACGTGCAACACTATCAAGGCAATGTGCACTGTCAGTTTTCTTGTTTTTTTTGTGTTTTTCGTTTTTGGGGTGGTGGTGAAGGTAATTTTAGACCATCAACTCTATTAAGCCATTAGGTCACTTCTGCATCTGATTATTGGGTCTGTCTGCCTATCGATTGCCAGGGCCCCCACCATAACTGACTTGAGTGGTGGTCGTGAGGCCGCACAGCTTAGAGGGAGCATTACCTCACGATCACGTGTTTTCCTGTCCGTGATCAGCATGATTAAATGTCGTTATTTCTTTCAGTTAATTGGACAAATTGCATCATTTCGGGGATGAACAGAACGTCTTTCTTCCGAGTTTACCATAACTGGTCGACCCGGCATGGCCACGTTTTTAAGGCGCTCGACTCGTAATCCGAGGGTCACGGGTTTGAATCCCCGTCGCACCAAACATGCTTGCCCTTTCATCCGTGAGGGCATTATAATGGGACGGTCAATCCCACTGTTCGTTGGTAAAAGAGAAGCCCAAGAGTTGGCGGTGGGTTGTGATGACTAGCCGCCTTCCCTCTAATCTTACACTGATAAATTAGGGACGGCTAGCGTAGATAGCTTTCGGGTAGCTTTGCGCAAAATTCAAAACAAACCAAACTTTATGTTAAATAAAAACTAAACGGATGTGTGTGTTTGTGAATGGTGAAAACAGTTGTGTGGCTTATTGTAACAGATAGCGACATGTCCTCATAGGTCAGAGATGTGGTAATTTTGTATTCCTTTTCGCAGTAACCTTTATTTTGAGTGTTATCTGTGTGCTTGTGCTTCTACGTGTGTGTGTGTAAAATCAGTACAGGTGTTTGTTCAAGGTTATCTGAATGAATGATAGCAGATTCGCACAACTACAGGTGCGAAAGTGAAATACGCCACCTCGAATGTATACGTCAAGACTTGCATTTTATTTTATCACACTGTTGTTTTTTTCGTACAGAATATAAACATTTATTGTAGAAATATACCCAAAAGTTTACGTTTACCAGTGAAGTTTTCAAAATCCATTGGATGTGAGACACGTTAAACTTAATCACCACTTGTTAAAATAATTTAATAGTTTGCCTTCATTATAGATACTTTGTCAAATACGGTATGGCCAAGTGGTTAAGGCTTGTAATGTGAGGATCGCAGGTTCGAATCCCCGTTGCACCAGCCATGGGAGCGTTATAATGTAATGGTCAATCCCATACCAAAAGAGTAGCTCAAGATTTTGAGGTAGTGGTGATCAGCTTGCTTCCCTCTAGTCTTAGCCCCCCGCTAGTACAGCCGTATGTCTTCGGATTTACAACGCTAAAATTAGGGATTCGATTCCACTTGGTGGGCTCAGTAGATAGCCCGACGTGGCTTTGTTATAAGGAAACGCACAAAAACCCTCTAGTCTTACACTGCAAAATTAGAGATGGGTAGCGAAGATAGCTTTCGTGTAGTTTTGCGCGAAATTCAAAAACAAACAAATTCGACCAGGAGGGTAAACAATAGCAGATAGACTCCTACATAGTACAATAAATTATTTTCATAAAAATTGGAGAAAAGATAAACCAGTGAGCAAACTTGACAGGTATACATACTTTCTAAATAAAAATAAATATGTAAAAAATAATAATAAAAGGCCACCTATTAACTAGACTCCACATTAGTTTAGAGATTAATTGCAAAACATTGAAAAGGTAAACGTTTTGTAGTTAATATCTAACTGATGAAAGTGCAAATAATCTATGGAACTACAAAATAAATGTTTTATTTGCACCAATTGTATGTACAGATCGTGCATGGACATTGTTCTGAAAGGTGCCTGGGTAAGTGCGGGTTACTCTGACCCTCATGTATCATGTTTAAATACGCTTGACCGTTGAAGAAAAAAACAACAAAAAGAAACCAAAATCTGAATGAAGGAGGAAGAGGTTAACGAAATCTGACCCTCTTGGGTGGACAAACATCAATACCCAAACACCCATAGAGAAAGAGAGGGTTGGTACCCACTTGGGATTGTGTCTAGCGTGTCGGCTCGGGTATTGGAGGTTCTTGCCACCATATCGCTGAATACGCTCCTTGCGTTTTAAGAGTGGAAGTTAATTGTGGCGACGACATGTCATTGATTGGACGCCTTCCTTCTGGTCAGTAGTTCAACATTAGTGAATCCAAACCTTCGTCGGGTCGCTGACCAGACCGTTTATCCCACGTATTGAATAATGTGCTATTGAGGTCGTAAATATTAGGAACATTTAATGTTGGTTTTATGCTAAAAAAATGAACGGATCTTTTACATAAACGAAGAAAAAAAACTCGTACATTGTATGTCGCTCTCTAGTGGCACAGCGGAATGTTTGGGAGCTCACGTCACTAAAAACCGGGTTTCAATACCCGTGGTAAGCAGAGTACAGATACCCTGGTGTCTCGATGTAGTGTCAATATCTGATGTTTTGTTGCGTGCATTTTACTTCAACATATAGTAGCCTGAATTCATTTCGGTTACGGGATTGTGTTGGAAAACGGACTCGAAACACCATAGATATTATATACACGTTACCATTACAAAAGACCTTACCGTATTTATTTGGACTGCTGACCCAAGCAGTGCTATGAGCCTTGAAGAGACGAAACCACAGCTCACAGCAGAGTCGCTACGTCACAATTTCATCTCAGTGAAATATCGTCCTCGTGTAGCTTTGCGTGAAATTCAGTACAAATCAAGTTTTTAATTTAGCAGTGTAAGACCAGAGGGAAGGCAGCTAGTCATCACCAGCCACCGCCAACTGTTGGGCTACTATTTTACCAAAGAACACTGGGATTGACCATAACACTATAACGCCCCCACGGCTGAAAGGGGCGAGCATATTTGATGCGACGGGGATTCGAACTTGCGACCCTGAGATTACGAGTCGAACGCCTTAACCCACCTGGTTGTGTCAGGCCGATCAAGTTACTTTTTATATAATAATAATTTTTAATTTCAGCCAACGTTTCGTTTTTGCAGCTTTATCAGAGTTAGTAGTACCAAAACGTTAAGTTCTTTTAATCAATATGTGGAGACGAAAGATTTTTTTTCTTTTATAACCTTACTGCCAAAATGTATAAATCCCTTAATTATGCATTACAAATTTTTGAAAAAAGAAACCCAGCAGAATATTTGTTATAGTTTTTCTTAAAATCTGAAGCTGTTTTTTTTTAGCTGAGCGGTGGCGATTTATTTGGTTATATCAGTGACTGTAGCGAGGGTTTCGCATTAAGCTTTGTACTTAATTCAAAACTACACAATGGGCTATCTGTGCTATATCCAGCACGGGTATCGAAACCCGGTTTTTAGCGTTGTAAGTCCGCTGACATGCCGTTGAACCACTGGCGGGCTTACGCCAGTGCTCAGAGCATCTTGTAGAAGCATATGCCACAGTTGTCACTATGTCATAATGTCGGATTGGTTACAGCAACTGTTCAAAATATCCTCCAGTATCCAGACTGCATTGTATCCGGGTGCTTATCTGATCTGGTGTGATAGAAACTTCTGTACGAATGATACTTTTTATTCTGTGTTTTTTCGCCATCTGTGCATACCTTGGCGAGATATGACGCTCTGAATTGTGAAACTTTCTAATAAGTCACTTTGTAACTTGATTTCAGGAATCGCATAGTGTTTGTTACAAATGAGACGTAAAGCTCTTTCCTGCTTATCTGGCTTCAGTGGCTTAACGATAAAGTCTTAAGGCTTACAATGCTAAAAACTGTGTTAGGCAAAGATGGCGCATTTTGTAGTTTTGTGTTTAACAATAAACAAACCTTGTTCAGTGCGTCATAAGTGTGAGAGTCAACTTCCAGTTTTCGGTCAGACAGTAACAGTTTAAGAGGGGGATGCCTCTCTCCTAATCTATTCGTTCAAAATTGGGGCTGTATAGTTTTGCGTGAAAATTCTTTGAAGCAAACAGTCAGTTGGTCGTATGTGTAACGAACTTTGCCCCTTTACTCACTCAGTTCGAATGTGACGAATCGTTGGTCATATCCTGGTGGTAAGCAACGTAACTCCATGGAATCTAATTCTGTATGGTAGGATGACATTTCTCAGTTTATAAAGTCTCTTTATTTTGTCTTAATGGACATAAAAACGAAACGTTCTGAACTGAATAAAGCTATGTAACCACCAGTCTTGTGCATTTGTATGATTATAATAAACCAATCTAAAAAGTTGTGTGTGGGCTATCGCAGGGGGAGAGAGAAACTAAAACGGGATAACATGAATTCTGGAGCTGAACGCGAAATAGTTATGGTTGCTTGGACGTAGCTTAGGAATATAAGACTTAAATTTATATAGACACTTTTCATTCAAGTGGACATCCAAGTATCATCAAAGTTAAGATAGTCAAACAACGTTTAAGATGACTGACCAGGTTTTATTTTGTAGCATCTCTATGTAACTGTTTACCGTATCTCGAGCATAATGTTATGTATGAAACACTTTCTATACGTCTGCCTTTAGTACTTGTACCTTTTTCTTTCTAGAAGGTACTAAATAATACGTAGACTTTATTTAAACGAATGGAAGTGGTCAATTAGGGCGTTGTAAAGAAATGAACGGTGCGAGAGGAAATTTTACAGGCTAGTTTTATGTTATCCACAATCTACGTGTGCATTTATTTCGTGTTGCTCATAGTAAAGGTAATCGTTGTAAATCATTGAGAAGAAAAACTTGTATGCTAATATGTATTTGTTTTTATACATTTAATCCTACAAGCCTGATATTCGTTATGAAAACCATGTCTAACTGCAGGTGCTAACGTACGTCAATGCGTGTGAATTTCAAATTTTTGAATTAGTACTGTAATGGATTTACCGTGATACGTTTGTTTCAGTTTGAAGCATGTGACGTGTTTTGCGCAAGTCCTGCCTGTTCTCTAAATTTGTAGAAGATTCTTGAGAGTAAGAATCAATAACATTTGTTTTTCGAAAACGCTAGCGTGTTTGAACAGTGTTGAATGTTTTAGAAACTCGCCTTAAACTATATGAATTATCTTTCCAAGAAACTATTATTATAAGTCAGCTACAGTCAGTGTGCTATAGGCCTCGTAAGCTATAACTGTGATTCACTCCTATCACTCGGAAAACTACAGATAGAAAGTGCAAGAAAAGTAGGTGTTTTGAAAAGTAAGAAAAATTTCGGACTTTGATAGTTTCTTTGCACTATTCTCTCTCTAGTTATTTGGGTATATACATTTTGTGTACCCGGGAGGGTCAGGTTCACTTGACCTCTTCCTCCTTCCATTTCGGTGTTAGGGTGGACTGCTTGGTATATTTAAAGTTAATACACGTGGACCAGAGTGATGAACATAACTCAGGCCCTTTTCAGGGCAATATCCATGTACATTATACTATCAGATTATCTAAGTCTAGATTTATTATTATTATTATTTAAAATAATACTATATATATATATTGATTGATTGATTTTTAAACTAAGTTTAACTCGATTAGCTAATGTATAAATTAATCGGGGAGAGGTATTTCTTCATCATATATGCAACACTTGTCTAGTTCAATTTTTATCGAAATATTTTTACTCTATATGCTGTTGTAATTAATGTATTTTGTAATGATTGTAGTTTGGTTTACAGTTGATTTTTACTTGCGTTAATCCACACAGGAGCTGCATAGTCTGCTACAGGTCTTGTATATTTTTTATATTTTAAGGATGTTTTCAGGTTCCATAATTTTTTTACAGTTAGACTCGTAGCGTGGTTTATTCGTCGCCAAATTTTAGTTTTTATATTATTCACATGTTTTGTCCAGGTAAGTTTTGACTCGTATGTTAGTCCTAAAAATTTTGCAGATGTAGCAGTCTGGAGAAGCTTTCCGTTAATGTAGATCTGAGGTTGTACTTTTTAATGTTTTGTTGATTTTGAAATGTCACTAATCGTGTTTTAGCCATGTTTATTTCAATTCTATATTTTTAATAATATTCACTTATTCTGTTAAGTTGTGGTTGTAAGTTAGTGGTTGCTATTTCTGGTGTTGGTGCACTTTTCCAAATTGCTACGTCATCAGCGAACTGTGACGAGTATCCATGATTTGGGTCTTTAAGTGGCATATTATTCATATACATGATGAATTGGACTAACCACCCCTCCTTGAGGGACTCCAGCTTCTGGAGTAAAAATCTCCCAGAAAGTTCCTTCTACGTTTACATTTTATATTCTCCTAAAAGTTAGATGACCAGTGAATAATTCCACTCGGTAGTCCCATTTCAAACATATAGAACCGAAGACCATCGTGCCATACAGTGTCAAATACTTTCTCAATATCGAGGAAACAAGCGACAGTACATTCTTTTTTATTATTAAATCTATTTATTATTGTTTTACTTAATCTAATCAAATGATCTGTCGTTTGTCTAAGTTTTCTAAATTTGTTTTGTTCCTCTGGTAATTTTGAAGTAATCTCCAAAAATGTGGTGAGTCTGTTACTCGTTATTCGTTCAAGAATTTTACCTTCACAGCTGGTCAGGCTGATCGGTCGGTAACTGTTTGGTTTACCTTCTTTGTGGAACATTAATATGCTAGGATGCTTCCAAGAAACTGGGATGTATCCAGAGTAGAGAGATATATTAAAGAAAGCAGGTAGATGGTCAAATAATTTTGGAGTGCCTTTTTTGAGGAGAATTGTTTGTATGCCATCATTTCCTGGTGCTTTGTTTTTTGTATTTTTGATTGCTTGTTTGAGTTCATTTAGTGTGATTGCATTTTGGTGAGCTGTAGATAGTGTTATTGTTAATAATACTGACTGTAAAATATGGTTTGTATAATTCTATGTTATTTGTTACGTGGTTGTTAGTAATAGTTGTTCATGTCAAGGTCATTATGTGTTTTGTAGTTGATGTCTGAAGCTTCTCTTTATTCTTTGTTGGTTTGCGCTAAGGTGTTGTTATGTTCCAGGGTTGGATATTTTTTGTTATGGGTTAATTTGTGAATCTTTTTTAGGTGTAACCAGAACTTTCTAGGGTCGGTTTGTTCATTTAGTTCTTTAATTTCTGCTCTAATGTTGTTAATTTGTTTTTATTTCTTGTTCTCTTGTTGCCATGAACCGTCTTTGTTGTTTTATCATTGTTAATGTTTAGTTGGTTTCCATGCGTTCTTTGTGGTTGTATGTTGTTGTTTTAGTACCGTGCTCGTAACTGATTTTAGTAGCCACTCCATAATTATTTGACTGTAACAATCAATTTCTGATTCATTGTTCGTTATATGCTTAATTTTATCTGGTGGTATGTTGTTTAATACTTTTTTAAATTCCCGTCAATTTTTTTTTGTAGTTAAATTTGTTTGGTCTGTAGATTTTAGCTTTATGGGGGTGAGATCGAAGACGCATCATATTGGAAGATGATCGCTCTGCACTATTTTTATTGTTTTTATTTTGGAATTTCGCGCAAAGCTACACGAGTGCTATCTGCGCTAGTCGTCCCTAATTTACTAGTGTAAGACTAGAGGGAAGGTAACTAGTCATCACCACCCACCGCCAACTCTTGGGCTACTCTTTACCAACGAATAGTGGGATTGACCATAAAATTATAATGCCCTTACCAATGAAAGGGCGAGCACGTTTGTTGTGATGCTGATTTGAACCTACAATTTTCGGCCATCACTTTATAACACCCTCACGGCTGAAAGGACGAGCATGTTTGGTGGACGGGGATTCGAACCCGCGACCTTCAGATTACGATTGGAACGTCTTTACCCACCTGGCTATGCCGGACCTCCCTATTTTTATAACTACTGTGCTTCCTGCTTGTTCACAGGATTCATGTTGGGTATTTTATAGCTTTTTCTCAAATTATCGTAACTTATGGGTCTTCCATTTTTATTGTAAAGTTTTCATCATGTAATTAAAATTGCTTTTAGACTTTTGTCATGTTGAAATAAATTACTTGTTGTTTGTTTGTTTGTTTTTGTTACAAAGAAGCCCTAGACAAAGAAAAAAAACTTTGGACTTGTATCACGCCCCAATGTTTATTACTGGTACCTCGTGTAATATATTTTAGTACCATCATTTTTTTTTATGTATAGTTTGTGGAATTTTGACCGTGTAACAGTGCATGTAGCAACATCCGTGATTTGCTGTGCAATTGATTTAGAAAAAACTGATTCAGTTTTTGTGCAGGGTTTTGAGTACAACAGAGCCACCTATGATTTGTACGTCCAATTTTCATTGCTTGCATACGCAATATCCATTCACCTTGTATTCTTTGGCTTGTTAAACGTAATATATATATCTTTATACAACGCGTGAGATGCAATGTTTTGTTTTCTAATTTTGTTTAGCAACTTGTCTATACGCACAAAATTCTTGTTTGTGTATGTGTGTGTTTTGCAGATAGTCTGAAGTTAACTTTTCCACACTTGCATCTTTTGTGTTTGGAAAACATTTGATGTAGCACCAACGTTCGTTTGTTCGTCATCGTTTTGTGTGTCATGTTTTTGATATGTCGTTGACTGGTTTTCAAGAAGGAAAATGGGTAACATTATTTTATTTTTTCATAAGGAGCGACAGTGTAACGACCATAAAACAATTTAAATTATAATTACTCACTTTTATACCATTTATTAAAGAAACTAATGCTTATTTTAAAAACCGTAACAAACAAACAAATCGTCCCCCGCTGAGATAGATGTAACTTTACAGATTTACAACTCTAAAATCAGGGGTTCGACTCCCTTGGTAAACTCAGCAGATAGCCCAATGTCGCTTTACTATAAGAAAACACACACAAAATTTGTTAACTTATAATTCAGTACGGTAGGAGCTTAGCATGACCATGTTGTTAAGGCACTTGATTCGTAATCCTTGTCGCACTAAACATGCTCACCCTTTCAGCCTGGTGGGCATTGTAATGTTATGGTTAATCCCACTATTTATTGGTAAAAGAGTAGCTCAAGAGTTGGCAGTGGGTGGTGATGACTAACTGCCTTCTCTCTGGTCTTACACTGCTAAATTAAGGACTGCTAGCACAGATAGCCCTCGAGTAGGTTTGTGCGAAATTCAAAATAAACAAACCCAAGTACATATTATCGTACAGAGCAGGTACAGAAGAGCCTTCACAAAACTTCAGCCATTGAAGTGAAATGTTAAATTATGTGGGAAATAACAGCTTTTAAATCTTGTGTTCGTTTGGATATCACCGATGGTACAATATAGTTTAAACCTGTTTTTTTTTACCGTATTTTGATGTGTATTACGTTTCAAATGGCCTAAAACTGAATTGAATTGTAATTCAAAATTAGCGGTTGAATAAATGTCGATATGAATCCAATTAATAATATTTACCATCAATATTGATACAGTTTCTTGTTTAATACAGATGTGTATTTTAATACATAAACAATAATACATGTTACAGTGACAGTTATTAATAATTACAAACAATATTGAGACTTTCTGATTCGGAACTTCCTTGATATCGAAGGTTCACGATGAGCGAATTAATTTCCGCTTGATGTACAGTGTTCCCTCGCCAATTCGCGGGCTCGGCCGACCCCCCCCCACATATATAATATATATATAAAATAATAAACATTAAATCTAAAATATAGCATTAAATACCATTAAAATATTAGAAATAAATATAATTAATAGTGTAAAGAAAAAAACAGGTATATTTCGAGATATAAACATATATTTGAGTTTATAACAGCGTAAAAATGGAAACAGAACCAACTGGAAAGGCTATAGATGTACGCATTGTGCGTCTGCGAAGGCTACGCGAGATCAGCTTCATGGCGTAGCGATGTGCAAGACGGGCTATAATTGGTGCAGAAATGAAATATCTTAATTGTTCTTATTATTTCAGCAATAATGAACAGTATTGTAATGGGAGGGTTAAATAGTTGTACAGGGAGGGTTTTAAAAGTCTAAATGCACATAAATATATACGTAAAAATCGGCGATCCCACTTCGCGTAAAATCTCCTTTCGCGGGGGGTTTTGGAACGCATCTACCGCGATACATGAGGGAACACTGTACATACAATTTACTTAAGCTAGCTCTGCATTCTCATTCTTTCGTCGGTCACACGTTGAGTTTTTTCCACTAATGAATTTCTGTAATGCTTTCGTAAAAACAATAATGTCCGATGTGCATCTGTTGAAGTTGCATGGCTTGTGATTTTCAAATTTTATAACCTTTCCAGATTAATAAAGCATTAATTACAGTTGTACCTTCCGAAGTTTACAGTATACCGACTAGCACACCAATAATATATACTGTCTCTTGGTTCGTTGCGTTTATTATATTTATGCGTGTGAGGAGAGTTTTTAAAAATTTTGCCTGCACAATAACATGGATAATACATCAGTGTTTACCTACGCACACGTTGTTGATTCTTACACTCGAGAATCTTCTATAACTTTAGTGAATAGGCGGAAATTTTACACTACGGATCTAACAGTAAATGTTACGTGCATTTTAATATATAAACGTAACCTAAACGAAAATCTATATTAAAATACACGTATAGTAAATATGTCACAGTTCGTGTAATAAAATAGGAATGCTTCACTGCTGTCAATCAAATGGCGACATGCATTATGTAAATGTCAAACGTAATCTTTAAGATTATTTTTGAAGTCAAATTTCCCTGTCACAATCATATTTAATTAATGCGTTCATTTCTGACAGAACAACCCCTGAACGGCGGACATCATCAATTGATGCTGCGACCTGTAACATTCCAGCTGTTTAAGGGTTAATGGTTTGGGCGAGCTCGGGCTGTGAAGCCAAGGTTTTACGAACGCCCTCTGCACTGTGGAGCCTTGGGGGCGCTGTAAGAGCGTTGATGAAATTTCACTTTTTTGGCCAGAGAAGCCAAGTGTTTGGACTAACTCTCTTCCTTCCATTCTGTTGTTCCAAACTTAGGGAGAGTTATGTATCTGTAGAAAGTACTTTTGTAGTTTCTGTCAAACAAAAATACTTCAGCTTAGTATATGCTCCTGATGGTAAGGTGCATAATTTGATATATTTTGTAGATGGCCGAAGATAGAGAAAACAATCTCATGAGATCCCCATATGTTTTTGGAAAATAAGATCTCTCTGTGAATTTTACTGGTAACCTGTTTTACTTGCATGTGAAATATATCCTGCAGTGTTTAACTTCTCGTATCACCAGCAGTAAGTCAAAATTAATTTATCGCACAGTATAGTACTGATACAAATATACAGTAGTTAAAGTTAAGTGAGTGAATATTTCTTTGTTAGCGACCTCGATGTTTCGGTGAAGTCTATTTTAGAACGATCACATTGGATGACTACAAGTTTGGAGTTTGTGTTACTTATTTTTATTTTGTTTTGATGTTTCTTTAAAAACTTGTAAATGGGACTTGTAGTTGTAACATTTTGAGTATTTAATAAAGTAATTTGCATGTTTCGTTTTTAAAAGTATGTGAAGTTAAGAGTTGTTGTACAGTGTGTTCAGAAAGTCACTGTGCACTTTATTTATTAACATACATGTTTCAATGTGGAATACAGGAGGTAAATATGAATGACAATTATAAACAATGTTGAAAGTGACCCCTATTGGCATCAGTACAGGCCTGGATCCTTCTTATTTTGTTTTTAAACACCGCTATCAGGTGCTGGCTTGAAATAAACTGAATAAAATATGATTAGAAAACTGCACAGTGACTTTCCGATGTTGTTGTTTTGAATTAAGCACAAAGCTACACAATGGGCTATCTGTACTCTGCCCACCACGGGTATCGAAACCCGGATTTTAGCGTGTAAGCCCGCAGACATACCGCTGAGCCACTGGGGGCTTTCCGAACACCCTATAGTTGTGGAATTTGGATAGTCTGTCTTTAAGAGTTGTTGTAGTTGTGGTATTTGGGTCGTCTGTTTGCATATTTCGTTATGAATAGTGTATGAAAGTTACGTTTATTTTAATGTTTCATAAGTAAAGCTAGTCTGTTATTAGCTGTTAAAAGTGCGAGTTATATGATCGACTTGGTGTCATGGAAACATCGAT
Source organism: Carcinoscorpius rotundicauda (assembly GCA_011833715.1). Taxonomy (NCBI): domain Eukaryota; kingdom Metazoa; phylum Arthropoda; class Merostomata; order Xiphosura; family Limulidae; genus Carcinoscorpius; species Carcinoscorpius rotundicauda. Next base: position 145,890,705 of record CM022393.1, read on the forward strand.
CACTGATAACGCTGTTCTTATATTGTACTTCCAGACTTTATAAATTGTTTGTTTTTTAATGGTGAATACTGCCGTACGTATTTGTAGTGCTTGGAAACAAATGCCATAGGTCGTATCTTAGAAGAACAATCAGAAAAGTTTTGTTTTTCATACTTAATCAATCGATTTTGAACCGATACTCACACCGGAACTTATCAGATGTGTTTTGTTACAATATCCAAAGGTTCAGTTGGTATCAATTTTGTACAGCGCACAGTGTGGGATTACAGATCAAAGCTGTCAAGGTTGACCTTTATTGGAAACTCGTATCAAACCAGATAACAGTGAAAGGGTTAAAACTGATCCGACCCAATCTTGTATTGACTGAAACAATTTACTGCTACATCATCAGGTACTTGTGTAGCTTTGCGGTGGTTAATGAAGCCGAACTGAAGATCCGATGGTCCTTGGTAGGTGTCTCGCTGCCATAAAAATGCACTTTGCGGCCCTTACTGCACTGTAAGATTTATGGTCAAATTCCATCAATTGGTCAGGCAAGACAAATCCAATAATCGGTAACACTGCACAACAATATTTTGGAAAAGTTTTTGCTGCTTGTGACAGGTGCCTGATGGGTATTTACAAATATAGTCTTGGTTTTGCTTCAGTTCGTAGGAACTGTGAGAAATAGACAGTTAATTGTTCACCGGCAGTAACGTATTTAATTGCGTTTATGTTTCCAGTATGCTGTTATTTTCAACAGAATTAAAAGTGTTTTGCTCCTGATTTTTGTTTGTATTCAATGTCCGGTGCATCACGTTGCAGTGTCCAACAGTAGTCAGAAAACATTGACAGATTCCAGTTGTCCTGATATCGTTTTTCCATTGTAGCAATGTCCTGGTGAAACTGAAGATTTCGATGAAACGGTACGTGATGGGCAAATTTGGATGTGATTTTCGTGATCAGCAGCTAAAAATCTCTAAGGAACACCAAACAGTGTTCAAGAAGTAACAACTTTGTTGTGCAGTGTAATGGGTGTTGCGAAGGCGATTATGCAAAGACAGCCCTTACGTAGGTAAAATTAAAATAAAACAAATATATGTAATTATCGAATCTCTCAATACCTATTGTGTAAATTTGTATAAAATAAAAATGGTTACCTGTCTATAACTTCAAAAATTACATTGTTGCAATATTTGACTGTAGTGTGTGATTGTTTCAGTTTTGGTTTTAAGTTATCCATTAGTTTTGGTATAACTATACTTGTGAGAAAAAAAGAACAAAATTGTAGAACGTACTAAAGATTTCTCAAGTTAAAAACAAGGAAGTATTTTACTCTGAGACAGCACCATTTGAGGACAGTGTGAAGAATGTGTGTGTGAGTGGAGGTCCAGATTTTTATTGTTGTACATCATTTATTAGTGAAGACGAAAATACCATTGTACCTCTTGTGGAATGTATTGTAAATTTATTGTTAATGTGTTTGTTGTGGCCACTGTTGTTGCAATGCATAAATTGCTGAACTCTTTGTGACATCTAAATACACATGTATAACAGGTTAAAGGGCGATCCATCTAAATACACATGTACAACAGGTTAAAGGGCGATCGTTGTGTTTGTTATGACACCCCCCCATTAACTGACTTTTTTTTTTATCTTCACATTTCGTTAATGATTATTGATACCATACTGTAGATAAACTGGAATAGGAAATGTGTCCTTAGGTGTTTATCAGAGTATTCATGGTAAAACTTAGTTTAATGGACAACAACTGCCTGTTGTAGAAGACGACGTTTCGAAACCCTTCCATCTTTCGTCTTCAGGACCGAAAGATAACAGCAAGCTTCAACTAAGTTTCACGAGGAAATGTCAGCTTACGTTTGGCTTGTTTGTTTGTTTGTTTTGAATTTCGCGCAAAGCTACTCGAGTGCTATCTGTGCTATCCGTCCCTAATTTAGTAGTGTAAGACTAGAGGGAAGGCAGCTAGTCATCACCACCCACCTCCAACTCTTGGGCTACTCTTTCACGAACGAATAGTGGGATTGACCGTAATATTATAACGCCCCCACGGCTGGGAGGGCGAGCATGTTTGGCACGACGGGGATTCGAACCCGCGACCCTCGGATTACGATTCGAACGCCTTAACACGCTTGGCCATGCCGGGCCAAACGTTTGGCTAATGATTACTAAAATAATTTAAGTTTTGTATTGTCAGTTACGGTTTGCGTTTTAGTGGAATCTTTCTTAAAAAGAACTGTAAAGCGAAACGTTAAGTGTCCAATGTAAGAAAAGTAAGAAATTTGATAACTGGATGCGATGAAGTGGAAAATAATCACTGTTTGAAGAATGGTATCAAACAATTGTTATTTTTGTTAATTTTTCCAACAACTATTTTTGAAATAAAGTCCTCAACGGTCTCCTGCCACGTGAAGAGACATATGGTATAGATATATGAAAGCAAAATGATGAACACATTGCATAACAAATATAAATAAATATGAACCATGGAACATTTCTTGGAACTTTATTCTGTTGCAGGATGAATCTACGTTTATATTTATCAACCTTTAACTTGAAACGTTATTTCAAACATGCTTCTTGCTGTAAATACAGTTTCCAAATATTTCTTGATCGTCGGGGGCAAAAACTATAGAGATGAGACGTAGATTGTTAGTTCACTCAGATACCTTCCCACAAATAGAAAATACCAGAAGAGGTACTCTGTAAGACCAATAAAACAAAATGGAATTCGGTACTCTGCAAGACCAATAACCCAAAATGGAGTTAGGTACTCTGAAAGACCAATAACACAAAATGGAGTTAGGTACTCTGAAAGACCAATAACACAAAATGGAGTTAGGTACTCTGCAAGACCAATAACACAAAATGGAGTTAGGTACTCTGCAGGACCAATGAAACAAAATGGAGTCAGGTGTTCTGCAAGACCAATAACACAAAATGGAGTTAAGTACTCAGTCAGACCAATAACACAAAAAGGAGTTCAACTGCATCATTACCTCTAGGAAAACAGAAGAAAGCATGATTTTATAAATGTAATAAATGAATTGGTACACTAGAGGGAATCACTTGTGTATCACCAAAGAGTTCACATCGACAAGTTTTTAAACTAACTTTCTGAAGCATCTTGAGGGAAAGGCAATGACTTTCATATGATTTGTACTGTTGATTAGGTCAGCCTGGTACTTAGTAAGATGTAGTGTGTTGTGTTATGGACAGCACATTACAAGGCTATCGTCCATAACTGGAATTGTTCAAGAGCACAATAAACACAATGGTGAAGTAACTGTTGTTAAATTACGACGGATTTGATGTTTCTACTCATTACTTCAAAGTGAGCATTTATTTAGACGATGCCAATAGTCGTATAATTGATTTGTTATCAAAGCATTCATATGGGTAAAAAGTTCTGATCGTGTACATAATTCAGCGCTAGTCGAATAAAAGCAAGATGATTAGGGTGTAATAGTTGCTGGTGTAATTTTCAACCACAGTTGTTTCTATTTGCTTACTTGTAAATTTTAAACTATATTGCAATGCTCCATATATTACACAGCGCCGCCTAGTGGAATATTGATTCTTAGTAACCTCCGACCACATACGTGAATTTAAAACAACACACGTCCTTGCGTTTCGTTCATTTTTGTCGTTTAATGTTTATATTACCGTTTTTTTTTGTCACGCGAAAACCTGCATGCTGTATCTTGGTAGCAACAGAACTCGCAATTTATGTGTCACGATATCATATCCTGTCGTCGAAAATGTCCTTCCAGCCGTGTGAGCGTTATGATGTATCAGTCAGACCCAATGTTTGATTAGAGCCCTTGAAGAGCAGCGTTGACTAGCTGCCTCCTCTTCAGTGTATTACTAATATTAAAAGACGACAAGCGAAGATAGCCTTCAAATAGTTTAGCGTTCATGAACTAACTAACCAAAGACAGGACTCCATCTCATTGTCCGATAGTAATCGAACAAGTATTTAAAAAAAAACACATCTATTTAAAATAATCTCCTCTTTCCAGTGACTCAATGCTACGCTTGAAGACTTGTAACTCTAAAAATCGGGTTTTGATGCCCCTGGTGGGCACATCAATTAGTTTCTGGTGCAGCGTTGTGTTTAACAACGAACAAACAAAAATTCATAACGAAGTTGGTTTAATTTATTTTGGCGAAAAGGGAGGGGAAGTCGCAAAATATAATTACTGTTTTTGTTATTATTTATTCCCGCCATTTTTCTCTAACAACGCCAAGATTTTGTAAGGATTTAATAAATGAAAGGTTAGTGGATTTGGTTAAAGGAAATAGTCTGCGATTGTTTAAAATAAAAGGAGAGCGTTGTGTTATATCATTCAATCGTATTGTATTTCTGTTGGTCTACAAATGTCAGAAGTAGGAAACTTCTGATGTCGAAATTGTTAAACTCAACTGTTTTTAAAACAAACAGTTAATGGAGAAGGAACATTTGAATCTAAAGCTATGCTCTGTACGTGTACCGTAAATAAGTAAAAACTAAACATTCTAGGAAGTTGGTATGACACGTGTATAAAAAAAAGTTGGCCTACACAAAACTGCATCACTTAGAATAATAGCGAGAAATGTGTGTATTATATCTTTTTTTTTGTCTCATATATTTCGTATTGGTAACAGAGGCAGTCCAGTGGCTGCCTGCTTACCGTTATGTCTCTTTGCGTTGGTGTCGACCTCTATTGTGACTGCCGGTACCTTAATATGGCTCCATCTAGGACTGCGTCAAGATTTGGATCTTCTCCGGAACCACCTCCAAAAAGGTAAAGACCTGTTTGTTTTTTTTTCCCCATCAGCATAAAACTAGAACCAATTCTTTTATGTTCAGCTTTCACCACGAAGTTAAAAGGAATTAGTAAATAATAAACGATAAATACAAAGACCCGTCTTCTTACAGTTGGAAATTCATCAGTTTTCCATTCTTTTCTTGAAATATTTATACGGACCATGTCTCCTGTGATTGGACAAATTTGTACTGTAAGTTATTCATCTGAGAAATGCAGTGAATCTACATATGTATATATCAGGATGGCTGGTTAACCCAAAGATGACCTAAGAAGGTCGAAACGTTGTTCTCTGCCCTATTTTGGTAAAAGTGTTAATGTCCATAGCAGTCGTCCTGACGTACATTTTTACTTCATGTGGGTTTCTCGTCATCACGAGTGAAGCCACATAATAATTGCTTTTACACACACACACACACAGAGGAAAAGGCGTTGCATCAAATGTTTTAGTAATTTCAACACCAAAAACTTATTTTTCTTCTGAACAGTTGCAAAAATTAGATCTTTTTAAAGTAATTCTCTGGGGATTTGTTCAGAGAGCCTGAAAAATAAAAATAAATCATTTACATGTTGTATTTCATGTTAGAAGGCATGTCTTGCGAGATTCAGTGTCCTAGCTTTAACCTTAAAGTGTTATCGTGACTGTTATAAAAACTTTATATTTTTGTATACAAGTTTACTTTATAAAGCAGACGTCTCGTATTTCTCTTTCTGTAACGTATGTATAAATATAATAGTACTGTCCGTTACATGTCCATCTAAGCACTTTGTATGGGGTGCATACACATTTTTAGTTTTATAAACTAGTGTTTTAGTGTCCCCTACTTCGCCACCCCCTTCCCCGCCATGTAGGTAGATCTTTACTAAATATTGTGTGATGATGCACTGAGTTCATGGGGAGATACGGTTTAACCTTCTTGTAATTTTTATGGACGCTTTTTTACAAGTACATGTAAAGGAAACAACTTTTCATGTTCTGATATAACCCATCATTAATCATGAATTTACGTAACTTCCGTTTCGCTCAATCTTGAGCGATGAATGGCGGCTGTGCGATGCTGTTATAAGCTATCTGATACACTATCAATTGGTACGGTGTGTATGCCTTTTACAAGTTGGCGAATAGTCGTTATAGTTATATTTGTCATTAATATTAACTCTGTGTTTTTAGCCAAATATATGCATTTAAGACTAACCTGCATTTTTTTAGGAATTGCGAAACCTGTTGAAGTCCTACGATTATGGCCGAAAGTGTCGTTAACAACGAGTGTACTTAACTGATAAAACAATGCATTCCAAACTTCATAAAAATGAAACAAAATAAACTTGTATTTAAGCAGCTATTGTGATTGTCATGTTAATTTTTGGTTTTTATCTGATCGGAAGTTAGTATTGAATTACATTATGTCAGTTTTTATATATATTTTAAATTTTGAACAACCAGAAATTAGTTTTATTGGTTCTTTAACGTTTATATATTACAAATTACTTGATAGTTTATTGGACAAATATATTTTAAGTTCTTGATCTGCGGATATCTCTGACCGATGACCTCTGTAGTATCAGAAATGGTATTTAAAATTTCTATAATTCGAGTTAATTGGCTCCTTAATGGCACAGTGGTATGTCTGCAGACTTATACTGCTATAAACCGGGTTTCGATACCTGTGATGGGCAGATCCCGCGTGGCTTATTGTGTTTAATAACACTGGTTTACAAAAAAATATTTTTGTCTGAGGCAAGAATGTGAATAGGTGTTTTTTACTAATTTGGGTGTGCTGAATTCAAATTTATAAACAGTTTTTCTCTATCACCTCTAGTTTTCTGGCTTTTAAATAGTCTCATTTTAGTATATACAGAGTATATACGTGCTTATTTCAACAGTTGCAGCAACTTATTACAGATAAAACAGGATAGATAAAGAACATTGACGGAATAAATATACTTGGATGACACAATGTACACAATTCATAGTACCGCAGACAGTTAGAAGTGTGTTTTCTTAAATGATCTGGTGTATTTTGCCTCCGGGATGTCACGCAAGAGCATCCAGCAGAAGTCTCACATCATGCTGGGGTTCCACTTGCCTTGGTAGTTGCTCTCCATCTTCGTCATGTCTTGGTGGAATCTTTCTCCGTGCTCATCACTCACTGCTCCAAAGTTTGGAGGGAAGAAGTTGAGGTGGGAATGGAGAAAATTAATTTTGAGTGACATTCGGCATCCCATATCCTCATAAGTCTTTAGCAACTTCTCAATACAGGCTTGGTAATTTGGCACGCGTGTGTTACCAAGGAAGCCACTACAGACTGACTTAAATGGTTCCCATGCTCTCGGTTCCTTTAAGGTGAGAAGCTCCTCAAAATCAGTATTCTTCAGCACTTCTCGGATTCGAGGTCCGACAAACATGCCCTCTTTAAGCTTAGCAGCACTGAGACCTGGGAACACAGTAGACAAGTGTTGGAAGGCAGCACCATTTTTGTCCATGGCCTTCACGAAATTCTTCACCAAACCAAGCTTGATGTGAAGAGGAGGAAGAAGCACCTTTTTAATGTCAACCAGAGGATTTTCCTTGACGCTGTGTTCGCCAGGAACGAAAGTGTTTCTAGACCCCCAGTCTTTCTGCTTGTAATGCTGGGATACAGCTCGACTATCCCAGAGACAGAGAAAGCAACAGTACTTTGTGAAGCCCGCTTGCATACCCATAAGAAAACCAATGACCTTGAGATCCCCACACAGACTCCACTGGTACTGGTTGTACTTAACAGCTTCTTAAAGAAGCTCCATATTGTCATAGGACTCCTTTAGATGGACAGAGTGTGCAGTGGGAATGCTGGGATATTTATTCCCGTTGTGCAGAAGCACAGCCTTGAGACTTCACTTGGAAGAGTCTATGAAAAGACGCCAGTCTGAAGGATTATGTGGCAAACCAAGGAAAGTGAACAAGCCAGGTACATTTGTGCAGTAGCACAACTTGTTTTCCATGTTGAAAAATGAAGCAAGGTCTTTGTTCCGATTCCTGAAATTGGTGATCCTTACATCTTCCTGGACTAGGTTCCACTGTTTAAGCCGAGAAGCCAAGAGCTCTGACTGCTGTTTTGACAGATACAAATCACGAGCAAGGTCATTCAGGTCTTCTTGCGTGATCCAGTGTGGCTCGTTGCCACTTGTTCCTGAATAAGAAGAGTCAATATCTTCGGAAGAGATTGACTTAGCAGAATCTTTCCTTGGAGGCATTTCTTCATCTGATGAGGAAAGAAGATCCTTATTTACTGAAGGTGTTGGGACAGGAAGATCATCTGAATGGGGAAGGGGCCTCATAGCAGATGGAAGGTTGGAATATTTGATCTTTTTTCTAGAAGATGCATTGAGACCAGTTATATTTAATAACAATCATCTGCACGGCTTCGTGGCTCTCTCCAAACCATCGGGACTGCAAAGTTGAAAGCCGCTTTCTTGCCATTAAACTAAGCAGTTAGTCCATTGTAGCAGGGCTTACAACAGATGTTTGGAGCCCAAGATTTGTCCTGATCACCAATTTTACAGTCAAAATAATGAAAGTAGGCAGTTCTGAGGAGGGAAGTGATGGTTTGACGCTGTGCATATACGCCTTTATGTACAGTATGCATATCTAAAAAACTAGAGGTGATGAGTAAAAACGGATTTCACATCTTAATTCAGCACCCCCAAATTAGGTTAAAACAGCTATTTTTGTGCTTGCCTCAACAAAGAGTCAATTGATTTGTTTTTTTCAACGTTGTTAGTGTGCGGATTGCAAATAAAACCGGTTATGTTTTTACGTTTGGATTTTTTTTTTCTGACGATGAAACAACTTATTTATGATTTTTTCTTTTTTGTTATTCACTCTGGAGCTAATCTGTAATAACAGTTTGTGACAGGTTGTTGGTGCGAGAAAATTTGAAATGAATACCTTACATGAAACACGCGAGAAGAACGTGGAACTTTTCCTCCCCACCCCTTCCAGCCCCGGCGTGGCCAAGCGTGCGACTCGTAATCTGAGGGTCGCGGGTTCGAATCCCCGTCGTGCCAAACGTGCTCGCCCTCCCAGCCGTGGGGGCGTTATAATGTGACGGTCAATTTCACTATTTGTCGGTAAAAAAGAGTAGCCCAACAGTTGGCGGTGGGTGGTGATGACTAGCTGCCTTCCCTCTAGTCTTACACTGCTAAATTAGGGACGGCTAGCGCAGATAGCCCTCGAGTAGCTTTATGCGAAATTCAAAAACAACCCCCCTCCTTCCTTCCAGCTGTCTCGTCCGGTTTATTGTGACTCCGCCTATGTGGTGGAAGAAAGAGACTGCACATTCTTCTAAATCAGTTTTAATTCATGATAGCCTAAAAACTGATCAAAATGTGCTATTTCCGGTTCTAATTAGTGAGAGTAAAGAAGAAAACCACCAGCGATTTCAAGGTGGTCCTTTTTTATCATTTTACGCCCTTACGCCCAAAAGTGCACACTCAACAATGTATTTTATTTTCGCTTTTCCTAGTTCCAAGTCAGTATGTTGTAATATTTAAGTTTGGTGTATACTGTGGCTGCATCGGTATAAACGATATGTGCTGAAATTGCATATGGCGTCCATCCAGACAACCGCACCTCCTTTCCGAAATTCTGGTTTCTCTTAAAGTATTTATAGTGTGTTGTTGTAAGATGTCGTAACGATTTGTTTTGTAGACTGAGACCCCACTAAAAGGGTTAAAATTTAATGTGTTTGATACTGTTATGATCTTTCAAAAAAATATAATGGTAGGATACAAATTGGAAGAATGTTTTTATTAATGTGCGTTTAGGGTGAATTAAGGTTAAGATATACATTTTATAATGATTATGTGTGTGTGTGTGTGTGTATATATATATATCTATAACAAATTCGTGTTAGAGCCTTTTTGATGGGATATGTAATTTTAGAATGGTGTTTTTTATTGTTTTTGATGGAAGGTACTTTTCGAATTATTAGACCTCCTAGTGGCTCTGTGGTAAACTTGGGGGGCCTATAACGCTAAAATCCGGGGCTCTGTAGCTGCTGTGGACACAGGGTTGTACGACTTTGCGTTGAAACGGAGAAGAATTATTACAAATAAACATTGTTGACAGGGTTTACTGTTGTAAAATAATGAAACGGTATATGTCACTGTTGGTTATAGAGGATTATTTGGTTTAATAGTTACTAATTTATTCGGTGATTTTAATACAATAATAATTATTTAGTTTTTGTAATAAGATGGTTAAAAGTAATTATTGTAAAGGCGTAAGTTATGACAACTTTGTTTGGTAACTCGGTGGTAGTCGAACGTTGTGTGTGTTGTTGTAGTATTGTTCACGCCGTGTTACTCGAATCTTTGATATTTTTATCATTACTTTTAGTGAGCATTGCTGAGCCATACGTAGCTCTGCTCGCATAGTCAACAGAAAGTTCGAGTGTCTCATTAAACAACATATAAATATAAGCGAGCACGGGTCAAAGTTCAGCCAGAAAGAAGTCAGTAAACGTGAAATTAGCAGGCGTGTGAGTGATTACTCGTACTGAGATATTTTATAGTGTAATATAAGAGAGAGAGTAAACTGCCTTGTCAAAGGGAGATCTAAAGTAATTGAGACCGTCTGTGTGGACTCTGACAAAAAGTGGACAATTATTTAAATTTATTGTATATCATATAGTGAGAAACAGAATGTAGGATGATAATTTATTTTATCATTCAGATTCCAAAGTAATTAAATCAGTCTGTGTGGACGTTTGACAAGAGAAGATTATTTAGTTTTAGATACAACTCTGATATAAAGAATTTTTGTACATAAATTTGGCTTATTTTGAAAAAATTATTCCAAAGCAAGTGGATTGTGTACTCTCTCTTTATTGTTTGAATTTATCGTCAACAAGTCACAGACACGCACTGTGTAAGAGTCTCAGGTCACATATACATAAAATCTGACAGTCTTTTGATGTTTTTCCTCGACGTAAATGACAACTACGCGTTATCTGTATCAGCCTGGTTGTCGTTTAATTTCTGATAACGAAGAAAGAAGCATCTTACGTAACGCTGTCTGTTCAGCCCACCCTTTTTATTTGGTTTGTAATACAGTAAGCAGTTGTGATTTATCACTGTGTAGGTTATCGTACACGTATAAACATAATAGTCCCGTTTGTTGTATGTTCATGTAACCACTTCGCAGGGTGTCGATGGATCATCTTCAAAATGGAGGATCATTAAGTCCATTTCCATGTTCACATTTTGTGTTTGAACAGTTTTGATGATCATTTTTCAGTACTGCTTCACTCCCTGTTGATGGAGTTTCACCAAATTTCTTATGGAATATCACTCGAGCTTGCAGCTTAACGTTTTGTGCCCTAAGGTAACGTTTTATTAATCACGAATTTACATAACTTTCACCAGAGGACGGGTGCCTCAGCTGGTTCCAAAGTGAAAAATGACAATCGTTTCTTATGGTGGTAATATTAATATTATTTACAACACGATCGGTGACGTAGCGACCGTCGTTAAGAAGAACCTCACTCGAGGGTTTTCGTTTTGTTACATACGTGTTACTGTAAATCGTGCATGAAATTAAATACGTTTTAAACAGGAAAGCTGTCAACGATCACGCTTGCTTCTGTTTCTATATAGTTTAAAAATACAGAACATTACACCTGTAAGAATTCTCTAGAACCTGTCCATTTTGTGCTATGTACACGGACATCTTTATTTGCTCTAACTTACCATAGAAGACTGCCACCAAACTGTATTCCTTCTGGCTAATATATAACAACTTTTTACACCATTTGTTGTTTATCTCTTTGAGCTGGGTGTAGACTAGTCTTTAGCATGATGGACTTCATATCGGTAGACCCATGGTTCGAGTAGTGATATGCTGCTGAACTCGTACACTTTCATCTGCAAATCGTTATAATTTTGATAGCCACTTGCGCCATTTGTTTGAGAATAGCCATAAAGATATTGAGTGTTACAAACTGCTTGCCCCCTCTTTCGTCAGCAATTTGAAATTAGAAATCACTTCACTTGAGTCTGGGCGCTAATGCCCCACGAGACGACGTTAAGGATCCATATATCAAATATTGTTTGCTGTTAGTAAGTGAAGCTTATATATAAATAAAATATGATTGCATTAAAATAGATAGTGCTCACCTCTTTTGATTTTACTAGTCTTGTGTTGGTTGAAGCTATTCAAACTGTAACAGTACTGACGTGATCACGTACTTTCTTATGGTCGTGTTTATAGAAAGTGACATCAGATTTTTAAAAGTAAAGTTACTAATCTGTGCTGTAAATCTTCTAAAAGTAGCCTCGTTTTGGACTCCTTTCCGAGGGAACTGGTTTATGGTCGGAATAGTCGACAGGGTACATTGTTTTTCTGTGTTTATCAAATTATTACCAATGATTGAATTGAGATAAAGCCCTTAAAATATATTGTCAGGGCAAATCATATTACACTGTTACCGGATCACTTTGTGTTTTCGACAAGGTTCTGATTGTATGCCATTTTCAATGTTACAACTATATACAGTGGACATGGGTACGTGGTTTGTTATACAATACGTATTTGATTATTATAATTCTTAAAAGTGTTCAGTTTCGAAGTTGAGTTTTGTTGTAAATATTAGAAGAAATAAAACTATTAATGTTTTGTTATTGTGGAAAATGTTGACTATATTTGATTTTATTATTATTTATTGATGCCTCTCTATTCCATGAAGGATGACATGGCCGCAATCTCTTGCGGATTCATTAACAGGCTGGTTTTTAAGTGAGTAGATTGTTAGCCCACCGCACAACCCCCAATCAGGAGGAGAAACTTTAGCCCTCCCTAATTTAGCAGTGTAAGACTAGAGGGAAGGCAGCTAGTCATCACCACCCACCGCCAACTGTTGGGCGACTCTTTTGCCAACTAATAGTGGGATTGACCGTAACATTATAATGTCCCCACGGCTGAAAGGGCGAGCATGTTTCGCGCGACTGGGATGCGAACCCGCGACCCTCGGATTATGAGTCGCACGCCTAACGCGCTTGGCCATGCCGGGCTTTGATTTGTTTATTCTGTGTAAAATGGGAAAGCATTCATACTTAAAAATATTCTGTAGGGGAGGTAGCACCATTCATTCAACAGCTTCAAAACATTGGCTCATCAGAAGTCGCCTTCCTTTCTGTCAGAAATCGCTCACTGTATTTTCCAACCACGTAAAAGAACACATTAAGACGAGTAGGCATAAGGGAAGATGTGTGGACGCTCTGAGCTTCAGTGTCAAAAGATTTTGGGGCCTGAAAGGCAATCCGAAGGAACTGAGGTTTATAAATCTTTCAAGCCTCGAACAAAAGATTTTAAGGCTTGAAGGACAGTATGCAGAAATTGCAATTTAGGAATTTGAAAAACGTATTTTGGGTCCCGAAGGACAATCCGCATAAATTGTACTTTGGAAATATTCAAAGCTTCAAAAAAACAGTTTGGGTGCCTAAAGAACAAACCGCAGGAATTAAGGTTCAGAAATCTTTTAAGCCTCGAACAAAGGATTAGGAGGCTTGAAAGACAACGTGGGGCGGTCAGAAACTTTTCTTCCAAGATCGGTAGGTACTGAGATGAATAAAATATACTTGTTTGAGTGTGTGAGTGACATAGTAATATTTAAATGTTGAGCTCAGCGTGTCGGACTTGAGACGTAACGATGATGTCCGAACCACTCCGCATTTTCTGTTGTAAGTGCGTTATAAACGTGATAGTCAGTTACATTATTCGGTTCAGAAAAATATCTGCCAGAATCTTGGTGGCCACTGGCTAGTTTACTCCTGCTAATCACTATTTCAAAATTAGGAATGGCTATATATGAACCACGATTAGCTCAGGTGCGTGTAAGATGCCATTGGCGTTTAAAAGTTTACATTTGATACCAATTAAAAAAAAAACAACCAAAAAAGAACAAAAACTTACCAAAGAAATAACAAGAAAAACTTGGTGTAGTATGAACTGTGTATCAGTAAAAATGAACGTAGGTTTATAGTTCCCTCTTAAAATGTTAATGCAAGTTAGACATTTTAGTTTGCGTAACATTTGAATAAATGACTACATGAATTAATTCCTGTGTTTCACAATATGTATCGAATACACGTTCTCGGAAATTGTAGGACTTCTGACAAAATTCAAATACATATATATATATTTAGTCTGCGACAATTTCTTTGTTATATAAAACAACAAGTGCATAAAGTTATCTCCTGTCCATTAACCGAACTAAATTTGGAACTGAAAAACAACCAATCCAGAAACACCACATATCCATGCAGGTGTCGCGTGTGATTTGATTACCTGTACATTTAATCTCCCAAAATAGATAGAAGATATTGACTTTTGGAAAATTTTTAGTATCCCCCCTTTTCTGGGGGGGGGGGGAATGAAAACGTATTGAAACATTCACTGTAACGTAGCTGGACTGACCTTATGTTAGTCTGGTTGAAACACTTACTGTAACGTAGCTGGACTGACCTTATGTTAGTCTGGTTGAAACACTTACTGTAACGTAGCTGGACTGACCTTATGTTAATCTGGTTGAAACACTTACTGTAACGTAGCTGGACTGACCTTATGTTAATCTGGTTGAAACACTTACTGTAACGTAGCTGGACTGACCTTATGTTAGTCTGGTTGAAACACTTAGTGTAACGTAGCTGGACTGACCTTATGTTAGTCTGGTTGAACCATTCACTGTAACGTAGCTGGACTGACCTTATGTTAATCTGCTTACTTTGATTTCATAAGAACACCCACAAAAGAGGGCTCATTTCTAAAAATCTATAATTTTGCCCTCTAGGTTGTTTTGAAATGTCTTTTTTTTTTTTTTTTTTTATCCGTTTTTCCTCACAGCAATTGAAACAAAATATTTTTTTCACCGGTATTATCGACCGCTAGGAGGTTTTAACAATCCCGAAGGGACAGTTTATTTCTAGGATGTTCGTAAAAATGTGTGTTTCGTTATAGCATATCCACGTCGGTTCATCCGGTGTTTCCACTGAGGAGAATCGAACCCCTGATTTTAGCATTTTAAATCCAAAGACTTGCCGCTGTCCTAGCGGGAGACTTAATAAGTCCTTCTTTTTCCCTCGTTATATCAAAACTGCCTCACTCATTACCGTTCCAGAGTTGAAAACCACCAACTGGTGGACATGTTCGTCCGTAGACGAACTTTTCTTTGACTGATCAGTTATTCTGACAAAGAACGTAGTTTGTTGATTTACTGTTATCATAATGCGCTTTAATACACAGACAGTTGTTCATCTCACACCGCATTGTATAATGAAAACCTTCGCATAAATTTGCTTTCGTATAACGTTGCAGGATACAGTATACTTCCACATGCAGGATGTGTGTATATGTGTGTTTCTTATAGCAAAACCACATCGGGCTATCTTTTGTGTCCACCGAATGGAATCGAACCCCTGATTTTAGCGTTGTAAATCGGAAGACTTGCAGCTGTCCCAGCAGGGGACCATGCAGAATGTACAGGTTGTTGTAGTAGGCCAGACTGTGGTCGATTCTCTTGATTAGAGTACAATCAGGACACATCTCGGTTGAATACACCAACATCTTGCATAGGGGCGCTTTAGAATTTTCTTTTCTTATGGATTCGTGATTTCAGTTCGTTGTGTTACACATGGGAATTTTTTATGCGAAGTTTCAATTTTGTATAGATTCATTAAAGATTAAATTAATGACTCATTTTTGTATGTAATAAATGACTGACAACAGTTTGAGGTGTTAACACATCCTGCGCATGCAGTGGCGCCGCCAGGGGGGCTCGAGCCCCCAAATGAGCCAAGCCCCCTCAGCCCCCCACAAAATTGTTACCTACATATATTCATAAAATATGGAAAACATGATCGTCGTTGTTGCTTAACAATTAACATCAAAGAGACATAAATCTATAGAACTCAATCCAAACTAATCTTGAATTTCTTTATTATGTATTACCTTGGCTGTAATTCAAGTGAGCTTTCTCTTTTCATATACGCATATTTTCATAAACAGAATATTTCTAATTTGTAACAATAAATTATTAATCAGAGTACGAGTTTTTAATGAAAACTGTATTGAAAACGCAGTTCAAAATTGCACGCCTTTATGTACCTTGGTATTTACATTATTATAATTTACCATCTATACTTCAAATTGATGGCATTTTAAAAGGGAAGCCCCTTCCACAGTTTACTTCAGCCCCCCACAACGAAAGTATCCTGGCGCCGCCACTGTGCGGATGTTTGTGTTAAATATTTTTCGGAGTCGAACTTTTTCCAGCCTTGATATGTTTTTCTACCGAGTCATTGAATAAGCCTTTTCCTGATGCAAAACACAAAATATATTCCACACGAGAGGTTTTAAGCCGAATAACGTGTTCAACAAACGAGCATACTAAACTGGAATGCTAAAGAGAAAATAATATTGATTTTTCAAGTAACAGTTCTCAGTGCAGGTTTGCTTGTTCCCTTTTCTCTTATTTTTAATCACGTGTGGAAGCTTGTATTGGGGAAAGTAGTGCCATCTATCGAGGTACTGCGTAGTTTGATATGGAACTGTAACCAGTTTATTTAACTGGAAATCTTCTGTGTTATGTAATGCCCTGGGTTTTCATGCCAGTTTGTGAAAGCTTAATAATTATGGATAAGGAAGTAAGAGTTAATTATTAGTGAGAAACAGAATAAATAATTAATAATTCTCCAACCTTTTAAATGTACTTGTGACTAAATTTTTCTTCATGTACTAAATATTTCTCTTTATACCTTTTAGAAAGAAAAAAGTAGTGATATTGTATTCTACAGGGTGGCCCGTAAGTCATTATCCATCCGTATATCTTATGTATCCAGTGTATCTGTCCCTCATTCTTGCTGCATAATATTATGCGACGCCATTTTCTGTGAGTCATTTTTCTCAACACGGCAGGGTTATTGTTCCAAGTGCTGAGGTTAGAGCTGCCTTCAACTCACTATTATTGTGTTATATAACATAATAACATATGGATGGGTAGGGACTTACGGGCCACCCTGTACAATAAGGTAGTAACGGCAAAAATTAGGTGATAGAAATGTTTTAATTGTTTTCTGTATGTTTAGCTCCATAATTCTACTCTTGTGACTATCGAAATCTAAATGTTAGTTAAATGTTTTGTTACAAACATTGTTTAAGCAGTTACTAACATTTTAAAGTTACTTCAAAAATCAAGACACTAACAGCATGGTTGAATAACTTGTGTCAAATTTTAATGGAAAATTATTCCTTTTAACTCTAGTTATCCTAGTAATAAACTGACAAACTGAAAAAAAATAACAAAAACTCGTGTAACAGTAAACACATTTTACTGTGTAAACTAAGGACTCAGTTTATTCAAAATGGTGTTTGTTAGTGCAAGACAGTAGTAATCACATGCATTCAAAAGTTTCAAAGAAATTCTTGGTAGATCCTTCAAAGACTGTTGTTAGTAACATAAAGTCATCTCTGTTGTGTACTGCTCTTTGATTTTAAAGTAAGTTTGTTTAACTGAACTGACATGTGTTCTTTTGCAAGTTTTTGTTGCATTCTATGCAGCATTACTACAACCATTTAACTCTAACACTCTTGTAAGAAAGTTTTGAGTGTAAAATGGTTTTATGCCATCATCACTTCTTTCTTGTTAGGTAAAATGTCTTTAAAACTTTGGCATGCATCCCATTCAATGTCATCAGTTCTGTCTCCTTCCAGGGAGAGCTTTATTTGTCAGGTGTTATGTCATGAACTCACTGGACATTTCTTGTCAAGATGTATTCAAGATACAGTGGCTATGTAAAAAACAAACTCTCATGTTTTCCCTGCACAGAGATTGTGATATGTTTTTCTGTAGTCCTTAAGAGGATATGATATCATTTCAATCATATCAGTTTTTTAGCACGGTGGCTCATAAAATGGCTCAGAGCTTTTTCAAGTACATACTTCTAGCTCATGGCTTTGTCATTTCTGGACCAATTTGAGGTCTGTCTACAATTTTGGACTCAAGAGGTCAATCCATTTATTGTTGGTGTATTTCATCATGCCTAAGGCCTTGCAGGTTAATTTACTCTAATACTGCCTAAATAATTTCAGTTTGATGTTAGGCTGATAATGATGCTAACGGGTAATGAAATCGAAGTGTACATTACAGGTACACCCCATGCTTGATATTGCTGGCATACAAAAATATAGCTGATAATAACAAAAAAAAGTCTCATAAATTAATTTTACTCTAATCCTGCCCCCCAAAATTCATATGCTGCAGCTATTGTGGATTCTCTTTGGTTGAATTTTAAAAAGAAATTATTATTTTTTTAACCAGTATAAGCAATTGTCCGTATGCACAGTTCGGGTTCAAGAAATGGATATGACAACCATTTTGGAATGACCTGTAGTAATTATCTGCTGGCATCACTTATTAATTTAATTTGCCTAATTCAAAATGATTTATCTATAGAGATATATTCTATGAAAAATTTTGGGCACAAGGAAAAGAAGGTAAACCATTACAAATTAATATAAGTAATTATTTTCTTAACAAGTGCTCTAGTTTAACTTTAGGCTAGATGTATAGTAATTGGAATACTCATTACTCGATTGAACTGTTGTATTATGAAAAGAGTTAATCTAAGTATGAGGTAGTTAAATAAAAAGCTTGAAAACTAATTTCTGGAAAAGTATTTTTCATTTTAACGAAAATAATTTTTAAGAGACAAGAGAATCTAGACCTGTATTCTGTGTGCTTCTCATGTTTATTACTTCTTAATTGAAACTTGTTTTCCCCTTGTAGTTGAAGCAGGAAACAAAAACACTCCTGAGGCTTTACATTTCATCCATTCTCAACTGAAGAGGATTGAGAAAAATGCATCCATCCTTGGAACTGATTTTAAGAAGATTGTTAGTGACATTCACTCGTTAGAAAAAGAGGTATTTACCCTACACATACACATTGGTTTGCCATACTGCCTGGACAGATACTCATGACAAGATTAACAACACACATTATTGTTTTACACTCTTTATGCAGATAAAGAGTGGTTTTGAAGTACCTTTATGTTGATGTGATTGTAAGGGAGGTGGATCTGGTACTGGTCATGTACATCCAGTGGATCAGGTACTGGTCATGTACATCCAGTGGATTAGGTACTGGTCATGTACATCCACTGGATCTGGTACTGGTCATGTACATCCACTGGATCTGGTACTGGTCATGTACATCCACTGGATCAGGTACTGGTCATGTACATCCAGTGGATTAGGTACTGGTCATGTAC
The DNA here is from genome assembly GCA_011833715.1 of Carcinoscorpius rotundicauda. Taxonomy (NCBI): domain Eukaryota; kingdom Metazoa; phylum Arthropoda; class Merostomata; order Xiphosura; family Limulidae; genus Carcinoscorpius; species Carcinoscorpius rotundicauda. The sequence goes on from CM022393.1 coordinate 145,909,817, forward strand.
ATCCAGTGGATCTGGTACTTGTCATGTACATCCAGTGGATCTGGTACTGGTCATGTACGTCCAGTGGATCTGGTACTGGTCATGTACGTCCAGTGGATCTGGTACTGGTCGTGTACGTCCAATGGATCTGGTACTGGTCGTGTACGTCCAATGGATCTGGTACTGGCCATGTACATGCAGGGGCTTTGAAGTACCTTTTAGAGTACAAATTATTCTCTCTTATATTGTTTTGTAGGTTTGTTAAAGGTGAATGAAAATGGGATTGTTTGTAATGTTTTAAATTTCATTCTTTTCTACAATATTCTATGAAATCTTTACTAAATTCTTTTTATTAGTTTGGTATGTTTTAATAATCTGTTATTTTTATGAAGTTTCAAAGTATCATAAATTTTTATTAGGCATTGAAGAATTACCTGTAAATACACTAGAATTTAGCAATATTTACATACTGTGTAAAATTTACTATTATGTATGTGTTTTGTACCAGTGTTAAGGAAACTACAGATGTGTGTGTGTGTGTAAATACAGGCACGCACACACATGAAACAAAACAGAACTTTGATAAATAATTAATATTTATTTCATCTCTCAGTCTAAATTGAGAAGTTACTGACATGGAATAAAAACAGATTTTTAAATTGTATTGTTCCATTGGTTAAAAAAGTAATTATTTTCTCACCAGTGAAGTTTTCTTGAATATAAGTACAATCACAAAGTGAAACCCTGAAGGGACTCTTTGCGGTTAAATACAAAGTTAAATTTTTTAACATGTTTGAATATAACTTGGTGAAAGATCCCTCTTTTAATGTCAGATATCTTCGTTTCACCTTTATGGTGATATGTGTAGCAGTGCTGGTTTGTTGTGTTTTATTTTTTTTAGGTAGAACAGCTAAGACAAACTACTAACAGTTTGAAAGACAGTGTCGCATCAGCACCAGAGATCAAGGAACTCCCTAAAGATGTTTCGTCACTTTCAGAAGTAAGAACTTGTGTCTTTTGTGCACACTTTTCACCTGCATCAAAAGTAATTATACTCCATTTTAATCACAGCATAGAGACCACAACAAAAGAAAATTATGAATATTTCCCTCTGTCTCTCTCTCTAACTTTCCAGATTTCTGTTGGTGAATATTTGTTGCAGCTGAAATCTGTGTACTTTGTTTACAAATTGGTGGTTTTCTTATGACAAACATTTTGCACAAAACTTTTAATATCTGTTTGAGATGGCATTACATTAGTCTTGTTTTTGTCAGGTAACAAACTTGTAGTGGGTTTTGAACCTTCAACCACTTGTGTTTTGAGAATAAAAAATTTTGCTCAAATTACATATAGAGGATAACATATTAGCTACTGCTGTTACATATGTGCTCTTAAAAATTTACAATTAAAAGTTATCCGTAAAGAATCATAAGCTAGTTTTTACATATAAATAAACAAAATTGCTTCAACATTCACAGAGGAGTTCAAAATTCAACTCATTTTTGTAGCACTAATATTTTAACGTGGTAAAAAAAATGTATTGTTCACTGATATTTTACTTCTATATTTGAAAAGAAACTCGGAAAAAGATGGATTTTCATGCTCACAGTTATTGCTTTTTACATTTTCTTACCATCTTTTTATACTTTTTAAAAGCTTAAAACAAGCAGCTAATTTGTATAAAATATAATAGAATTTTAACTCTTTTTTTTTTGTATGCAATCAAAATTACTTTAGTTTTGGCATTATATTAACAGTATTGTTTTTGTAATGCATAAAATATAAATTGTTTGGGTGGGAATATCCTGCCATTTTTGTTCATATAACAGAAGTTGATTGATTTGAATCAAGGTTAGATCCACTGCAGTCTGCATATCCAATCATCTTATTACTAGCCATCCCTATGGTTAAAAGGTCTGACTCTCACTTTCAAGTGTGGTTGGTGTCTGAGATCGACCCTTTCTGAGACGGTTACATTACAACACTTTCTGACATGATGTATTTCTAGTCTATGATTTTAAAACTGTATAGCATTTAAAAAAAAAAGTCGAATATTTAGTAACGAACTATACTGATGATTAAAGGGAAGATGTGATTCCAGCTGACAAAAGATAAGCTAACTCATGAACAGCTGCAGAGTATGACGATAAAGTAAGCTAAACAGTGAGTCAACAGGAACAAATTGAGAATAAGAAACAGTTTTTTAAGCTAGATAATTCACACAGACTTATGTCTAAAGTGATGCCATGAGCCATTTCCCCCTCGGAGTGGATTCCTGTACGTGGTGAGGGGACCTCCCAGGGAAGGTTCTGTTCTGTCTGGTTACCTTCTCTGGGATCTAAACATCCACCCACGTGTTTGCCGTGCGTGGCGACCCGTGAAGGGGAGGAGAGGATCCTGGTGGTTGAGGGGTCCAACCCTAACACACCACTTTGGCCTCGAATTCCTGTAGACGGGCGGCCCTTGGGTGGCTCCCCTTGGGTCAATCGGCTGGTCCACCTGGGCTAGAGCCAACCAAGTACCAGTGTTGGAAGTTCTCAACGGGTGTTGTGGACATTGTGCCTGATGCTGGTGTTTGGGTATAGTGCTCACAAAACCCTGGCGTTGCTGCATTGTCCTTGCATGACTTTGTAGTGCGTCCCCTTGTAGGGCTCCATGGTGGGTGGGGTCAGTGAGTACCGAAACTTTTCTCTTTCCTATGGATCCTCCAAAAAATATAAGTAAAATTGTAAAAAAACAGTCAATGGGTAAGCGACCACGTCTTGAATACACTGAACAGCAATCTCCAACATCAGTAACACACGTACCTCATTTTCTGATATTGCATTCTCTTTCAGAAAAACCTTTAGGGCAAATGTCCCCTTTTTTTATTCAAAAGGGGCTAGAGGGACTTGCTGGCTCTCCAAAACCAGTAAAGAAGCTTTGATCTGGTGACATACTGGTTGAAACATCCACATCCCAACACAGTGAACTCCTCTTGAAATCAAAGGTAATTGGCGATATACCTATTGAGGTTACACCCCATGCTACTTTGAATACTTCACGAGGAGTTATTGTTGAAAGGGATTTGAAGAATGTTCCTGAATCAGAGATTCTCGCCGGTCTTTCCACCCAAGGAGTTTCTGCAGTGAGGCGCATCTCCACTCGCAAAGATGGAGTTACACTGCCGACAAATACCCTTGTTTTAACGTTCACTTCACCACGAGCACCCGCCACCATCAAAGCAGGTTATCTCATTGCAGGGTTCGGCCATACATTCCAAACCCTCTTCGATGTTTTCAATGTCAGAGATTTGGCCACTCAAAGACATCTTGTCGTGGTTCCCTGACATGTGCTCGTTGTGGAGGCAAGGACCACGATGCCTATGATTGTGACGTAAACCCACATTGTGTCAACTGCAATGGTTCTCACCCCTCTTACTTTCATTCTTGTCCAAAATGGTTGGAGGAAAAAGAGGTGCATCGTTTGAAAACAACACATAACATTAGTTATCCTGAGGCTCGGAAATTGATGTCCACAATCCCATCTCGGACATATGCGGCTGCACTCCATTCCACAACTACAGTGGAAGTGCAGACAGATCTCTCTGTGCCTCCAAAAGAATCGTTTTCAAAACAAATGAAAAGCCTTTTGACCTCCGTGGTTAAAACAGTAGATGAATCGACTTCCACACCTATCTCTGTTCCTCCCACAACTTCCAACAAACCTCAAGATTCATGTCCTTCAGTTTCAAATACAGGCATTTCTTCTGATACATCATTTTCTCCCACCACAATAAACAAAACAATTATTCGTCCGCGTCCTCAGTCACTTGATTCCTCTTCCAATAACAAAAACCTGCCCACTCGACCCAGAGCAGGATCCATGGAGGTTGATAGACCTCCTCCGAAGAAAGACAGTAAAGAAAAAAGACGAGGTCGTAAACCGAAGGGTTCTCCAACCACTTCACCTGCTCGTCCTTAAAAATGGCCACCTTGATACAATGGAACTGTCGAGGTTTACGTTCTAATCTGGATGATATCAAAACACTGATTGCTTCCTACCATCCTGTTTGTCTTTCTCTACAAGAAACATTTCTCAAATCTGCTGATACAGTCTCCATTCGGCAGTTTTCTCTGTACAGAAATGACAAGTTGTGTGATGGTCGAGTACATGGAGGGGTGGCACTTTTGGTTGATCAACATGTGCCCACCCTGTCTTTGTCACTCAATACACCCTTGGAGGCCGTAGCCATCCGTATTTCCTTGGGTCATACCATCACTGTTTGTTCTCTGTACCTGTCCCCTGGAGAGACATATGATCAATCAGACCTGGATGCTCTCGTTGAACAGATACCATCTCCATTTCTAATCCTGGGGGATTTTAATGGACACCATCCCCTCTGGGGAAGTGCTGTTATTGATGGGAGGGGTCGATCTGTAGAGCAGATGCTCTCTGATCACGATCTTTCTCTTTTCAATACTGGTTCTTCCACTTACTTTCATGCACCAAGTCAGTCATTCACTGCCATTGATCTCTCAGTTTGCTCCCCTTCATTATTCTCCCATTTTTCATGGAGGGTTGACAGTAATCCACTAGGCAGTGATCATTTTCCGATCATTTTGAGCGAGACTGGCCGTGGTCGATGCCACCCTACCCGCGTGCCCCGGTGGAAGCTGGATCAGGCAGACTGGTCCACTTTCACTGCTCTCGCAGAACTTGATCCTGTCATCGTAAATCAGCCATCAATAGACAACTGTGTTGCAGCGGTAACTGATTGTATTATACATGCAGCTGCTCAGTGTATTCCTAAAACCTCGACACGTTTCCCACGATATCCTCGTCCATGGTGGAATTCCGCTTGCAACTTAGCACGGAAGGCTCAAAAACGGGCCTGGGATACTTTTCGCAGATATCCCACACTTTCAAATCGGGTTGCTTTCCAGCAGGCCCGAGCACATGCTAGGTGGGTAAGACGTCAAAGCCAGAAGGAATCTTGGATTAAGTTCACAACCAGCATATCTTCTACCACCAGTTCCAAGATCGTATGGGACAAGATTCGAAAGGTTAATGGGCACTACACTTCTGTTCCCCTCTCAATCTTACTCTCTGATGGTCAGGAGGTGACTGATGTCCGAAACATCGCTAACACTCTAGGTGAAAGCTTTTGCCGGGTATCTAGCACTTCTGCTTGTTCCTCCACCTTCCTGGCCATCAAGACTCGGGCAGAGCGATCACCTATTTCCTTTCAAACTGACTGTTTCTTTGACTATAATAGTCCCTTTACCCTGGTGGAACTAAAAATGGCTCTTCATCGGTCTGCCAGTACATCTGTTGGACCTGATGATATTCATTATGACATGCTACACCATCTCTCTCCTGATTCTCTTGATGTCCTTCTGACCATCTTCAACCGGATTTGGCAGGAGAATGTTTTTCCTGATGCCTGGCGCCACGCTATTATTTTACCTTTCTCTAAGCCAGGGAAAGATCCGAAGATTCCTTCAAACTACCGTCCAATTGCTTTGACGAGCTGTCTCTGTAAGACCTTAGAAAGGATGGTTAATGCTCGTCTTGTTTGGTTCCTTGAATCAAACAACCTCCTCTCACCCACCCAGTGTGGGTTCCGTCGACAGCACTCCACCATAGACCACCTAATTCGTCTTGAAACATCTATCAGAGAGGCCTTTCTCAACCGCCAACACCTTGTATCGATATTCTTTGACATAGAGAAGGCTTACGACACAACATGGAGGTATGGCGTTTTGCGAGACCTCCATACATATGGGTTACGTGGCCATCTACCCATGTTTATTAAAATTTTTTAATGGACAGGAGATTCCAAGTTCGTGTAGGTTCGGCACTTTCACGTTCTTTTGTACAGGAACTTGGAGTCCCTCAAGGCTGTATATTGAGTGTCACACTTTTCAGTATAAAGATAATTGCCATCACTGAACAACTCCCTCTCACCGTTACGAATGGGCTATATGTTGACGACTTTCACATCTCATGTCAGTCATCAAACATGAGATATATTGAGCGGCAACTACAAACTGCCCTCAATCGTGTACAGAAGTGGACTCTAGCGAATGGCTTTAATTTCTCTCTTTCCAAAACTGTATGCATGCACTTTTGCCACCGACGAGGTATTCACCCTGATCCTGAACTTCATATCGGTGAAGTTTTGCTGCCAGTGGTCCCAGAGACAAAGTTCTTGGGGCTTATCTTTGATCGTAAATTGACCTTTATACCACACTTAAAGCAGCTTCGGGTCAAATGCACAAGAACACTGAACATCCTTCGTGTCCTCTCTTCTACCAGTTGGGGGGCAGATCGCCGTTCAATGTTGAAGATATATCGTGCTCTTATTAGATCGAAACTTGACTATGGATCAATGGTCTATGGCTCTGCCAGACCCTCGGCCTTAAAGATACTGGACCCCATTCATCACCAAGGTCTTCGACTCTGCACCGGAGCTTTCCGTACCTCTCCAGTTCAAAGCATATACATTGAATCTCATGAACCTCCTCTACACCTTTGCCGTTTGCAACTGTCTTTACAATATACTTCGAAACTACGTTCCTTACCAAAGCATCCCACCTGGGAATGTGTTTTCCTTCCTCGGTGGGCAGTACTTTTTCAGAACAGACGATCTGTCATTGCTCCGTTTGGCCTTCGCATCCGGGCGCAATTGGATGAATTGGGTCTGTCCTTGGATAATATTGCAGATTTCACATGTCGACGCATCCCACCATGGCTTATTACAGCCCCCAAGTGTGACCTTTCTTTCAATCACCTAAAAAAGGCGGATACTCCAGACTGGAAGTACCGTCTTTTATTCAATGAATATCTTTCAAACAATCATTCATTTCCCATTTATACAGATGGTTCCAAATCAGGTAATTCAGTGGGCTCTGCTATGGTTTGCTGTGGGTCAGTAGTTGCACACAGAATCCCCTCTACAGCTTCTGTGTTCACCGCTGAACTGTATGCAATATCTCTTGCCCTTGATCATATTGCAGCTGAGCAGTACTCCAACTGCACTATTTATACTGACTCGCTTAGTTCTATTCTTGCCTTGGAATCACTTCACATTAGCTCACATCCTATTCTAGCAGATATTCGAAACCGACTGGCCCATTTCTCATTAGCAGCTACTTCAATTCAGTTTTTCTGGATACCAGGCCATGTTGGTATTCATGGGAACGAGCTTGCAGACATGGCAGCTAAATATGTATGCCTCAGCTCCATCACCCCTATGCCTATTCCGTACATGGACTATGGTGTTGTCTTCAAAGCTCGGCTCTGTGCCAGTTGGCAGTCCACTTGGAGTGAACAACGCGACAATAAACTTTTTCAAATTAAACCCAAAATTGGAGTTTGGCCATCTAGCTTCCGTAAAGTTCGGAGGGAAGAAGTTGTTCTCACTAGGCTACGCATTGGTCACAGTTTTTTAACTCATCATTTTCTTTTATCTGGAACTGATGCACCAATGTGTAGTTTGTGTAACACTCAAATCACTATCAGCCATGTTTTACTTTCTTGCCATCGTTACAATCCTCAACGACGGCAATACTTTAAACATATTTTTTCCCAGCGTCAATCTGTACCTTTGGACAGAGTTATTGGTGATGGTGACTATGTCCACCTTAATAACGTTTTTAATTTTTTAATGGCCATTAATCTTTTTAATCTTATTTAAGTGTGGTATATTTATTCATTACACCTTTTTAATTGTGGCTCCTTTTTAAAGTTTTATTCTCTCTCATTCAATGCGACATTAAACAATAGCCAGAACATTAAATAACTCGACACCAGGACTGGAAAGGCCAACTTCAGGTGACTAACGCTTCTGTTTGAACTGTCTGTTTGAACTACTCGTTAGTCTTCCTGGCGAGTTACTGTTATACTTTCGCTGCATATCATTTCGTGCTTTTACAACCTTTTTGTACTGGCCATATTGATTCATAACCCGGAACCAGGACGGAAAGACCAACTTCAGGTGGCTGACAGTGGTTTATATACTACCTGTTAGTCTTCCTGGCGGGTTATGATCATTCCCATTCTGCTACAGGTTGGCCTGTACAACTTTGTTGACTGGATGTCGTCATTGGTTTTTGCACCATTTCCTGTTTTAATTGCCATTTTGTTTTTATCTTCAATTACCTTTACACATTTTACTCCATTTACTTGACTTTTATTTTTTTTACTGGACATTTGGCTACTCTTTATTATGATTTTGCTGAGTGTCTTTTTAAACTTATTTTCTATTACATTTTGATAATAGCTACTATGACACATAACCCAGAACCAGGACTGGAAAGGCCAACTTCAGGTGACTGACGGTGGTTCTTGAACTTGTTCGTTAGTCTTCCTGGCGGGTTATGATCATTATTATTATGCTAGAGTAAATAGTTTATAACTTTGAAGACTGGGTGTCACCATTGGTTTTTACACCATTTTCTGTTTTAATTGCTGTTTTGTTTTTACCTTCATTTTCCTTTACCAATTTTACTCCATTTACGTGACTTTTCTCTTTTTACTGAACATTTGGTTACTCATTGTTGCATATTTGCTGTGTGTTTTTTAATACTTCTATTCTTTTACATCTTGATACTAGTTGCTATGACACATAACCCAGAACCAGGACTGGAAAGACCAACTTCAGGTGACTGACGGTAGGTCTTGTACCTGCCTGTTAGTCTTCCTGGCGGGTTATGATTATACCTTTATGATAGAATACCTACCTTACAACTTTTTACACTTTGCCTTCTATCTTAACCTTGTAGACTAGGTGTCAACACTGGTTTTATACTTTTTTTTGTTTTACCTTCATTTCCATTTATGTCTTTTACTACATTTTTACCGGTTGTTTGGCGCAGATAGCCTCGTTGCTTTGTGCCATAAAACACTAAATCAATCAATCAATCGAGCCATTTCCATGAGTTTCTCTGAGACAATGTAACCAAGCAGAAGACTAACTGGTATGTGAAAAATGAAACACATCATCACATTTGGCATTATGTCATCACTATATTCTAAAGAAAAATCACCTTTATGTGAATTTGATATTATTTTGGGTCATCTTCTAACACATTCAAGTTGTGTTAGTTTTGTCACAAGATGTCGGTTCAAACAGAAAAACATGCTATGCCTTTTGTTTTCTCAGACTGACCCAACAGAGATATTCATTGGACTTCTATTTACAGAAGCCAGTGTCAGTGCCTAATTTATGAACAATGAAGGGCATATAAAGAAGAGGGCAAAAATATCAACCTCAGTGTGCTTTCCAAAACCAATGAAATCATGCATAACCAGCACCATCAAACAAACTTCACTGATGTTGGAGGAAGGGTATCTAAGGTGTAGGTAGTGGTCATGTCTCTGTACGTAATTTCTCCTATTTATTGGAGGATTGCTATTTAAGGTGTAGGTAGTGGTCACGTCTCTGTACGTAATTTCTGCTATTTAATTGAGGGAGGTTATCCAAGGTGTAGGTAGTGGTCACATCTCTTACATAATTTCTCCTATTTATTGGAGGAATGGTCTCTAAGGTGTAGGTAGTGGTCACGTCTCTGTACATAATTTCTCGTATTTATTGGAGGAATGGTATCTAAGGTGTAGGTAGTGGTCATGTCTCTGTACATAATGTCTCCTATTTATTGGAGGAAGGGTATCTAAGGTGTAGGTAGTGGTCACATCTCTGTACATAATTTCTCCTATTTATTGGAGGAATGGTCTCTAAGGTGTAGGTAGTGGTCACGTCTGTACATAATTTCTCCTATTTATTGGAGGAATGGTATCTAAGGTATAGGTAGTGGTCACGTCTCTGTACATAATTTCTCCTATTTATTGGAGGAAGGGTCTCTGAGGTGTAGGTAGTGGTCACGTCTCTGTATGTAATTTCTCCTATTTAATTGAGGGAGGTTATCAAAGGTGTAGGTAGTGGTCACGTCTCTGTACATAATTTCTCCTATTTATTGGAGGAAGGGTATCTAAGGTGTAGGTAGTGGTCATGTCTCAGTACATAATTTCTCCTATTTATTGGAGGAAGGGTATTTAAGGTGTAGGTAGTGGTCATGTCTCTGTACGTAATTTCTCGCATTTATTGGAGGAATGGTATCTAAGGTGTAGGTAGTGGTCACGTCTGTGTACATAATTTCTCCTATTTATTGGAGGAAGGGTATCTAAGGTGTAGGTAGTGGTCACGTCTCTGTACATAATTTCTCCTATTTACTGGAGGAATGGTCTCTAAGGTGTAGGTAGTGGTCACGTCTCTGTACATAATTTCTCCTATTTAATTCCGGGAGGTTATCCAAGGTGTAGGTGGTGTCACATCTCTTACATAATTTCTCCTATTTATTGGAGGAATGGTCTCTAAGGTGTAGGTAGTGGTCATGTCTCTGTACATAATTTCTCCTATTTATTGGAGGAAGGGTATCTAAGGTACAGGTAGTGGTCATGTCTCTGTACATAATTTCTCCTATTTATTGGAGGAAGGGTATCTAAGGTGTAGGTAGTGGTCACGTCTCTGTGCATAATTTCTCCTATTTATTGGAGGAAGGGTATTTAAGGTGTAGGTAGTGGTCATGTCTCTGTACGTAATTTCTCGCATTTATTGGAGGAATGGTATCTAAGGTGTAGGTAGTGGTCACGTCTGTGTACATAATTTCTCCTATTTATTGGAGGAAGGGTATCTAAGGTGTAGGTAGTGGTCACGTCTCTGTACATAATTTCTCCTATTTATTGGAGGAAGGGTCTCTAAGGTGTAGGTAGTGGTCACGTCTCTGTACATAATTTCTCCTATTTAATTCCGGGAGGTTATCCAAGGTGTAGGTGGTGTCACATCTCTTACATAATTTCTCCTATTTATTGGAGGAATGGTCTCTAAGGTGTAGGTAGTGGTCATGTCTCTGTACATAATTTCTCCTATTTATTGGAGGAAGGGTATCTAAGGTACAGGTAGTGGTCATGTCTCTGTACATAATTTCTCCTATTTATTGGAGGAAGGGTATCTAAGGTGTAGGTAGTGGTCACGTCTCTGTGCATAATTTCTCCTATTTATTGGAGGAAGGGTATCTAAGGTGTAGGTAGTGGTCACGTCTCTGTACATAATTTCTCCTATTTATTGGAGGAAGGGTATCTAAGGTGTAGGTAGTGGTCACGTCTCTGTACATAATTTCTCCTATTTATTGGAGGAAGGGTATCTAAGGTGTAGGTAGTGGTCACGTCTCTGTACATAATTTCTCCTATTTATTGGAGGAAGGGTATCTAAGGTGTAGGTAGTGGTCATGTCTCTGTACATAATTTCTCCTATTTATTGGAGGAATGGTATATAAGGTGTAGATAGTGGTCACGTCTCTGTACATAATTTCTCCTATTTATTGGAGGAAGGGTATCTAAGGTGTAGGTAGTGGTCACGTCTCTGTACGTAATTTCTCGTATTTATTGGAGGAATGGTATCTAAGGTGTAGGTAGTGGTCACGTCTCTGTACGTAATTTCTCGTATTTATTGGAGGAATGGTATCTAAGGTGTAGGTAGTGGTCACGTCTCTGTACATAATTTCTCCTATTTATTGGAGGAAGGGTATCTAAGGTGTAGGTAGTGGTCACGTCTCTGTGCATAATTTCTCCTATTTATTGGAGGAAGGGTATCTAAGGTGTAGGTAGTGGTCACGTCTCTGTGCATAATTTCTCCTATTTATTGGAGGAAGGGTATCTAAGGTGTAGGTAGTGGTCACGTCTCTGTACATAATTTCTCCTATTTATTGGAGGAAGGGTATCTAAGGTACAGGTAGTGGTCACGTCTCTGTACATAATTTCTCCTATTTATTGGAGGAAGGGTATCTAAGGTGTAGGTAGTGGTCACGTCTCTGTACATAATTTCTCCTATTTATTGGAGGAAGGGTATCTAAGGTGTAGGTAGTGGTCACGTCTCTGTACATAATTTCTCCTATTTATTGGAGGAAGGGTATCTAAGGTGTAGGTAGTGGTCACGTCTCTGTACATAATTTCTCCTATTTATTGGAGGAAGGGTATCTAAGGTGTAGGTAGTGGTCATGTCTCTGTACATAATTTCTCCTATTTATTGGAGGAAGGGTATCTAAGGTACAGGTAGTGGTCATGTCTCTGTACATAATTTCTCCTATTTATTGGAGGAATGGTAACTAAGGTGTAGGTAGTGGTTACATCTCTGTACATAATTTCTCCTATTTATTGGAGGAAGGGTATCTAAGGTGTAGGTAGTGGTCACGTCTCTGTACATAATTTCTCCTATTTATTGGAGTAATGGTAACTAAGGTCTAGGTAGTGGTTACGTCTCTGTACATAATTTCTCCTATTTATTGGAGGAATGGTAACTAAGGTGTAGGTAGTGGTTAGGTCTCTGTACATAATTTCTCCTATTTATTGGAGGAATGGTAACTAAGGTGTAGGTAGTGGTTACGTCTCTGTACATAATTTCTCCTATTTATTGAAGGAATGGTAAGTAAGGTGTAGGTAGTGGTCACGTCTCTGTACATAATTTCTCCTATTTATTGGAGGAAGGGTATCTAAGGTGTAGGTAGTGGTTACGTCTCTGTACATAATTTCTCCTATTTATTGGAGGAATGGTAACTAAGGTGTAGGTAGTGGTTACATCTCTGTACATAATTTCTCCTATTTATTGGAGGAAGGGTATCTAAGGTGTAGGTAGTGGTCACGTCTCTGTACATAATTTCTCCTATTTATTGGAGTAATGGTAACTAAGGTCTAGGTAGTGGTTACGTCTCTGTACATAATTTCTCCTATTTATTGGAGGAATGGTAACTAAGGTGTAGGTAGTGGTTAGGTCTCTGTACATAATTTCTCCTATTTATTGGAGGAATGGTAACTAAGGTGTAGGTAGTGGTTACGTCTCTGTACATAATTTCTCCTATTTATTGAAGGAATGGTAAGTAAGGTGTAGGTAGTGGTCACGTCTCTGTACATAATTTCTCCTATTTATTGGAGGAAGGGTATCTAAGGTGTAGGTAGTGGTTACGTCTCTGTACATAATTTCTCCCATTTATTGGAGGAATGGTCTCTAAGGTGTAGGTAGTGGTTTCATCTCTGTACATAATTTCTTCTATTTACTTCTTTGATAGGATGTTGACCAATGCAGCTACTTTTGGTTTTAATTCTTGCATATAAAAGCTAGGTTAAGTACAAAATATTGTAATGTTAACTTTCATGTGTTCATCAAAACTATTTTCTTGTACATTTTCCTAACAATGTTTTGAAACAGTCTTAATATTGAGGTGAGAAACCTGTTGAATTGAACAGTTAATTTAAAAATACAGTAAGCAAAAATTGCAATGTTGAATGAGACTTTTACCTGACGAATAACTACTGTTGTTTTTTATATTTTTATTACATTTAGCACCTCCCAGGTGTTTATTCCTATGTTCATACACCATTTCTTCGTTATATTGTAATGAATTAATGTGTAAATCTGTCATTCTGTTGTTATTCACTGTGTCTGTTGGTATTCCTAAGTAAGACACAAAATATTGTTATTCACTGTGTTTGTTGCTCCAAAGTAAGACAAAATATTGTTATTCACTGTGTTTGTTGATGCTCCTACATAAGACACAAAATATTGTTATTCACTGTGTCTGTTGCTCCTGAGTAAGACACAAAATACTGTAATTCACTGTGTCTGTTGCTCCTAAGTTAGACACAAAATATTGTTATTCACTGTGTCTGTTGCTCCTAAGTTTGACACAAAATATTGTTATTCACTGTGTCTGTTGCTCCTAAGTTTGACACAAAATATTGTTATTCACTGTGTCTGTTGCTCCTAAGTTAGACACAAAATATTGTTATTCACTGTGTCTGTTGCTCCTAAGTTAGACACAAAATACTGTAATTCATTGTGTCTGTTGCTCCTAAGTTAGACACAAAATATTGTTATTCATTGTGTCTGTTGCTCTTGAGTAAGACACAAAATACTGTTATTCACTGTGTCTGTTGCCCCTAAGTCAGACACACAATACTGTTATTCACTGTGTTTGTTGCCCCTAAGTAACACACAAAACAAAGGTAGTTTTCCTGTGGGATCATCATTTCCATGTGTACTATCCAGTTTGTTCTTTTAAAAACATAACTATAGTTTGAAATGCAACTAAAGAACTTTTATTTTTTCCAAATGAACAGAATGTAGCTAGTTTTGGAAGTCGGATTGCTGCCATAGAGGCCACGGTGAAGGACGTTAAAAGCCAACAGTCTTCTCTCCAGAGTTCTCAGGGAGGGATGACCCAAACATTAACCAATTTTGAGGTACGAATATCTTCTGTTACTGGCGAGGGTTGAATGTTAACCAAGTCTTTTGAGTTGTGTTCTACAATTTCATTAATCCCCTTACCAGTCATAACCAAGTACTTAATCATGTTTTTTTTGTTTTTGTTTTGAGAAAAAATGAGTTATCCTCTTTAATGGTTTAAATCAATTATAGAACGCTAAAAATGTGTTAAAATATTTTAAACACCAACTGTTGTTTTATGTTTTTACATTTAATTACCTTTGAGTAACAGAGTTGATGTTTCCTGATTGCATAAGACAGCTTAGTTTTCTTTTCATTTTTGATGAGTTAAGTAATGTTACAGTACATAGAAATGTATAAAGATATCCTTACTACTGAGTACTCTACCATGCTCTAACAATGTTCCAGCTAAATATTTCTTTCATCTTGAATTTTGTCTGGCTTATTTATGAGTAATGAAATAAAAACCCTTTTATTCAAACACTTTTGAAAGGTGGACCTTTCTCTTTTATTTTTCTGGGTCACTTATTGGTGTCGCTCTGATGACTAGAGTAAAATGAGATGTATTTAATGTTATCAATGATCTATAAATATTAGGGTTAATGTTTCCCAAAACTCCCTTTGTTAGGATGAATGAAACAGAATTAAAGAAATTGCATTTTTAAGATAGTCATTTTAAACAGTTGACCAGTACTGTGTTAGTATGTTGTGATATTTGTCAAGAATCATGTTGGTGATATTTGTTTATCACACAGTTACTTGTTTCTTGCACAGTTAGAGGATATTATATTAAATTAGTTCAATCCATAATTCCAAAAATTTAAAGAACTTATCTCTTTTTTTTTTTCCTTTATATTTAATTGTCAAAAGTATTTGAAAATTCTATTTCTGATGAGAAAGATCTGATGGAATAGGAAAACGGTTTTCTTTGGAGATGTTAACAAATTCTTAAAGTTGAGATGCAAAAGAAGTAATAGTACTTAATGGAACATAAGGCTTGTTATTGAATATTTTTTATCATTTTTACGAATAACACAAATATATTTAGGCTCAACTTCAAGAATTATCAAACAAAACGGAAAAGTTGTCACATCCAGCTGTTGAACTCCAAACTACTAAACTTGTGGAAGGACAACAGATCTTACGTGATGTAAGGTTATTCTACAGTTGTTAATTTCTTTATTTTTAAAAAT
This sequence comes from Carcinoscorpius rotundicauda, assembly GCA_011833715.1. Taxonomy (NCBI): domain Eukaryota; kingdom Metazoa; phylum Arthropoda; class Merostomata; order Xiphosura; family Limulidae; genus Carcinoscorpius; species Carcinoscorpius rotundicauda. Next base: position 145,925,249 of record CM022393.1, read on the forward strand.
ATACACATGTATACATTTTAAAATAAAGATAAGTGTACATGAAGATGGTTAGATTCTCGTAACTTGTGTACATGAAGGTAGTTGGATTCTCATAACTTGTGTACATGAAGGTTGTTGGATTCTCATAACTTGTGTACATGAAGGTGGTTGGATTCTCATAACTTGTGTACATGAAGGTGGTTGGATTCTCATAACTTGTGTACATGAAGGTAGTTGGATTCTCATAACTTGTGTACATGAAGGTGGTTGGATTCTCATAACTTGTGTACATGAAGGTAGTTGGATTCTCATAACTTGTGTACATGAAGGTAGTTGGATTCTCATAACTTGTGTACATGAAGGTAGTTGGATTCTCATAACTTGTGTACATGAAGGTAGTTGGATTCTCATAACTTGTGTACATGAAGGTGGTTGGATTCACATAACTTTCTGTGTGATGAGGATATATTTTTTTCATACTTTGTGTTATAATGGATGTTGTAGAAATGATGTGATACATGCAATTCTGATCAATGTTTTAAAATTCACAATAATTAAGAAACAAAATCACATTAAAAATCTTGATTAATATCATTTAAGGTTTTATTGGTTTTCTTAATGGAATTTATCAAATGTTTTTTCTTCCCCCTTTGTTTTTTGCTGTTTGGAAGAACATTTTTAGAACTTGTCAGTATTCCTCAGATTGTTGTTAACAAAGGAATATTTGTTTTCCAAGTGGAGGATAAATACACATGAAACAAACCTTTTATAAAAAAAACACAAAAAAACAGCATAGATTTAAATGAGTCCATTACTTGTCTAGCGTATTCATTAATAGAAGATAAAGGAAAAAAAAAGAATATAAAAAAACTATTGCAATGCCAAGAATGTAATTCTAGGCAACAGTATGGGGTCAAAGTAGGGGTTATAATTTGAGTGAATAATGTCTCCTATATCTTCAGCCTGGTTACGTTACCCTTTTATGGTCCATTTTTACATATTTTTAAATTCCAAAATTTTTATTTAGCATATACATAGCATAAATGAAATAATAAGATATTGAGTAATTTAATATCTCTCTCAGTCTGTAAAGGATAACATTGTATAACTACTTTGCAATTAAATGTCAGTACACGATTCTCTTTACTGGTGGTGACAGGCAATTGTTTCAATACAGACCCCACTACAGTTTTCCCAAACAAGTACAAGGCCAAATAACTTTAATAAGAACTTCCAATCTATAGTAAGTACATAAATTAATAAAGTAAATTTTATATAATAAGTGGACTTGGAAATACTTATTTTAATAAATATATACACACAGAAGCTATAGTCTGTACTAATTAGAGTGGATTAAATTATCAGTTAGGTATCTTTGAACAATAATATCTCAAAGTTAAGCCATCTTGGTAGAATTAGGTTAGTCTAGATTCATATACTAAGGGAACAGTGAAGCAAAACATTTGTTATTTTAAAAAATAATTCAAAACAACGATTTAAAAATATCATAATCATGATGATTATGTTAGTTTAATTTTGGGAATATGTCTCGGTGTTATCTGAACCAACTAATTTTCCTTAATTTGGAATTGATAGGCTATAGAGAAAAAATTAATTAATGTTACATATTTCAAACTACTGGATTATTCTAAAAAAATGATTAGAGGGATTGACCAATCCATTATAATGTTTCCACAGCTGAAAGGGAAGACGTGTTTGGTGACAGGTTTCAATCATGCAATCTTGGAGCTGAGTGCCCTAATCATTAGGCTTAATATAACTGATACGGCTTGAAGAAAGTGTTCTATTACTTACAAATTGCATAGAAACTCCAGTTGTTGGCTGTTTAGTACCTCGTGATTTATAAATTTAAGATAATTTCACAAATTATAATAAATATTGCAATTTTAACAAAACTATCTATGAATATAAATTGATCAAGTCTTTTCTTAAAAACTATATGAAAACCAGTTGTTTACTTCTGAGACTCGCATAGCTTGTAAAAACAAGAAAACGTGTAAGTGTTTATGTCAGTGCAGTAGTGTACTTTCAGTGTTAAAAATGGAAAGGAGCTTAAGGAAAAAGTTTCATTTGAAAACAACTGAAAAATCTGATAAGTACTTTCCTTATTTTTCAGGAACTGTTGAGGGTTGCAGATGCTGTTGATGTGTTGAATGATACAACAATACCAGCCGTATTAAAAATCAATGAGGCATTACCTCTTCTGCAGAAACTGAGTGGAAACACAAATTTGAACGTACAAGACTTGAGTGAATTTTATGTATGTACCATAATAATGATCGGTTGTAACTGTTACTTAGCTTTGTTATGAATTACATTTTCAAAACATTTGAAAATTGAAAATGAGAAACCCATTGTGGTCCTGACAGTTTGTAATTTCAAACTCAGACAAAAGATACCCTTTTAAGTTCATAATTAAAGTTATAAATAACAAGAATATATTTTTGTGTCAAATTTTTCTGTGTGTGCATTAAAAAGTACATAAAGCTTTGTAGAAAATTTATTTTGAGGAAAGAGGGTCTATAAACTTCATTTTTCTTGTTTATTATTCATAGCTGAATTGTAGAGATATGTGCATACTTTTGTTTTAGCATTTTATGCAAGATTCCAAGGATCAAGATTTCTCTGTGATAAAAAAACAACGTACTATTCTGAAGCAAACAGAAATAATTTGTACTGTGTTCTATAACATACCTTTATGAAACTCATTGTACAAAGAAAGAAAAGTTGTGTGCAGTTCAGTTCTATAACATACCTTTATGAAACCCATTGCACAAAGACAGAAAAGTTGTGTGCAGTTCATGTGTGTGTTTGATTCTCACACTTCTTCTATTCAGAAATTTATTTAAAGCTTTTCTTTGTTAAGGCATGAACAATTGTTTAGATTTTCTTGGTACAGAATCTCATGTAGCATTGTATACCTTATACAGGTTGTGTTAACTGTTGTTTTTTTTATTACTTTTGACCTTTATATTTTTAACCCTCCTCAACAAAAAACTGTCAGAAAGGAGCTTAAAGATGGCTTGAGAGATTACTTAGTGTGATTGGAAACTGAAGGATAAGTGAAAACTTTTTGTCAGAAAGATACTTTCACAAAGATGGCTAGAAAGGTCATTTATATGTATTGTGATTGGAAACTAAAGAGAAAGTGAAGCTTTTCCTTACTGTTTTACCCCTTCCCCATTGGTACCCTCTGAAATGCTTTTCTGTGCAAGTCACTGAGTTACATTCAAAATGTAATTTAAATACCTTTATTTTTAATGTATGTTATTAACATTATAATACATATTGAAAAATCCCTGTTTCCACACTTCCTGCTAGTCCTGTGTATGTAAGTGAAGACAATCATGTTAGCTGGTCCTGTGGATTTTATAGTCCTTTAGTTGAATGGAGCACACAAACAAGTGATACACTTTTGTCAACCCCTAGTGAGTGACCTTCTATGCTGTTGCTTGAGCTTTATTGCAAACATGGAAAAACTCGTTTTTGTGTACACAATTCTTATTGTCTTTTAACAAAATTTTACCAGTAATTTTGTGTGAATACATTGTGAAACCTCAATTATAGTATACATTGTTTTACAAGTAAACTTTATATACAATCTCTGGATACTACAAGTAGCTATTTCAAAAGGGTTGATGGGGGGGGTCAGGAGGGTTTTTAAGGTTATTTAAGAGATCACTTTGACTTAATGTGATTGGAAACTAAATTAAAGTGGTTATTTATTGTGTAGTAACAAATGTTTTTCAATACATGTTGTCTGGTGAGCACACTGTAATATAGTACCTTCATATTTACTGAAAATGTAGAAAAAAAAAACTGTCAGTTATTTATTATAAGCTTAGCAAACACAAATACAGTTACATTTTATGGTAGAACTTTGCACTGGTTATACAAGTTTTGAAGTGATACAATAGATGAAGAAGTGGAAAGCATAGAAATAATCTTTCAATCTATTTCTGTGTATGTTTTGGTGAAGTCAGTTGAAACTCGTATATGTATGTTTCTCAATACACATGTATATAATGTATGTATATAATGGTGTGTTTGTATATATACAATGTGTTCCACAAATATTTCTAGAAATATTGAGGAATTGAGTTTTATGGAAGCAGTTCTGTTAAGGGGTACTTTTGGTGAAGCCAACTCAAGGACTGAGCATGTGAACTGAATGTCTTGTGAACATATATTAATACTTGTAACTTTTTTCTCATTGTGTGATTCCTTCTGGTTCAACCCTACCTAAAGATTTGTAAGTTTGGGGTGATGATTAACCCAGGTATAATTTAGTACTCTACTCATTTGTTGTTTCTCTTGGGTTTCTACACTTTCCTTATAATTAATTAGTGAAATCTGTTAAGTTTCTCATCCTAATAAGGATACTTAATTAAGTCAGATAATATTATACATTAGGTAAGTAACAGTTACTGCTGTAAACGTGTAACAGTGTTTAACTTTCTTCTCAGAGTTATCACTAAGTTCACATAAATTTTTAATGACAAGAAACTCGCTTGAACTAGAAATGTATTCTGAAAATCGCTGGTGTGGATATTGGAACTTTAAATAAAATAAAGTACAGAACAACATTTTAATCTTTTAGGTTCATCTTATTTTGTTGTATCAAATAGCTTATAAAAATTGTTTCAACCATTACTGTGTTTTTTTATCACGGTCATCACAAAAAGCTCTCGAATGAATGAAACATGTCATCGGCAATGGATATGACAGATATATCGTGATTGGAATATTACTGTTATACACTTTAAATTTTTGAAACTCCCAAAAATGGTAGATTACAAATGTTTAAAGTGTAATACTAAGGTCTTGTGACAAGTGTAATTTAATATTTCTTTCCCTTCTAGTCTGAAATAATGAAATTGAAGGACTACATGTACAACAATGTCACTGGTCAGATAATGGTCCTTGCATCTAAACAGAGAACACTAGAAATCACTCAGGAACAGCTGCGACAACATCAAATGGATCAAAATGTTATGCAACACGTGAAGATTTCAGTAAGTATTGTAATAAATGTGGTTTTAATGCTTTATAAAAACAGTTTTTTATTTTTCATTCTGTTGCGTAAATCCACAGCTGTTTTGATAGCACAGAAAGTTATTTGGACTGTTAGCTCAAAAACAACTCAGTCTTGATTAAGTCAAACTAGTTTATTCCTTAAGCCTAATGTTACTGAAAGATATAAACCCTTGATATACATTAACCACACAAGTGCATTCATTCGTGAAGGTCACACAAGCCACATTTTACATGGCCTTCAGTTCTGATGCAAGTTAAGGGATGGTCAAATTTGTGTACTGTATTGGAGGTAAATATGGACACAGTGGATAAAATTGTTATAAAATGCAGATACAGAATGAACCCTTACTTTTAATTTGAAAACGAGATGCATCAGAAGAGAGTCAAGCATTGATAATTTACACTAGTTTTACTGAATAACAGCCAAGAACATTCTCCATAGAAACTAGTGCAGTAGTGTAATGTTTACCATAGAACTAGTGCAATGCAGTGTAATGTATTATAATTGATCTCAGATTAGTCTCCCATTTATTATGCTATGTATTATGATTTCATACAGCTGGAAATTTTAGTTTTAGAAGTTCAATGTTGACATGAATTTTATGATTTTTTTTTAGCAAGATTGATGCAGACAATTTTCTCTCTTAACACAAATATATTTTGATATACAATTTATAATAATGGTTACTACAAATAATGCTTTATATACAAAAGTTTTAAAACAATGCCGAGTCTTATATCTGGTCTGGAACTGAATATTTTATTGAAGGTTCACAATGAGTGAATTAATTCTGAGTTGATATTATTACACTTTGGTTAATAGCTAGCCTCATACCATTTATAAGCTGACTTTTCTCTGATGCAGATATCCTATAATGCATAAAATTAGTTCAGTGAAGATAAATGGTTTGTAATGTTTGAAATCCATAAATGTTCCTGGTAAAATATCTGTAATTTTCCAATTAATAAGCATTCATCAAAGTTATAGCTTCTGACGTTTAAAATATACTAACTGTAGAAAACCAATAATATAAACTGTCTCCCTGCATTGTGTTGGTTACCTTTTCTTCATAAGCTTTAAGATGAGGGTCCAGAAAGTTCAGATGACAACAATATTTGAAGACATGCTGGTGCTTTCATTAAACATATATTGTTGATTCTTGCACTCTGGAATCTTCTACAGGTTTAGAGAACGGGTGGGACTTTAGCAATACACATTTAACAATACAAGTTACATGCTTATCTGAATATATATTTAACGAAAATAAACATTGTAATTAAATACATAATCCATTACAGCATTAACAGTCACCATAAAACTAGAGCAGTGCAGCAACAGTCACCGTAGAACTAGGGCAGTGCAGCAACAGTCACCGTAGAACTAGGGCAGTGCAGCAACAGTCACCGTAGAACTAGGGCAGTGCAGCAACAGTCACCGTAGAACTAGGGCAGTGCAGCAACAGTCACCGTAGAACTAGGGCAGTGCAGCAACAGTCACCGTAGAACTAGGGCAGTGCAGCAACAGTCACCGTAGAACTAGGGCAGTGCAGCAACAGTCACCGTAGAACTATGGCAGTGCAGCAACAGTCACCGTAGAACTAGGGCAGTGCAGCAACAGTGATTGTAGAACTAGAGCAGTGCAGCAACAGTCACCGTAGAACTAGAGCAGTGCAGCAACAGTCACCGTAGAACTAGAGCAGTGCAGCAACAGTTACCGTAGAACTAGAGCAGTCAAGTAAACAGTGACTGTAGAACTAATAATTGAAGAGATTTGTGTAATGATTTCCAGGTGTGTTTGTGTTTGAAGTAAATTTTAATTCTTTTTAATTATTAAAATTATTACAATAGATTCTGCTGCTTTACATGAACATTAGAAATTTATTAATGTTAATGTAGTAATAATTACTTCAGTCAGTCCTTTAAAGGATTGTTCTATAATAAATGTTTATTTTGTTCTTATTTGTGTGTGTTTTAAATATATTAAAATCCATTTATAATTTGAGTTTTCTTGTACTGTTGGCATTATGAAGTGATACATGTGACATCTGTATACAAATGTCTGTGAGTATTGTAAGTAAATAATTAAAAGTGAAAATTATTATTGTGTTTCTGTAGGTTGATGAAGCTATTGGTGACATGTTTAATAACACCCTGTCTTTTGGAGCTCCAAACAATGTCAGTGTTACATTTCCTGAATTGTTGAAGCAAGCCCATGATATGGTTCAAATGTACTTGGAACTGATTAACCAGGTAGTATATTTTACTGCCCTCTATTAAAATTACAAATTTTTAACGTTTGCTTGTAATAATTTTTATTAACTTTGCTTTAATCGAGTCTTCAGTGGATTTATTTTGAAATTTTCATGTAAACGTCCTTCTCTGTTGTACTTTATATGAGTGTCAGTTTTCATCCTGTTGTTTATGACCAAACAGCTGTGTTAATTTTTCCTGTTGTTCTCTGGTGTTAAACTTTCTCTGATCTTTGTCGAAAGCTGTGTTCGATTTCTGGTAAAGCTTGCAAGAAATGCTGTTGACAGTTTGATCAGTGTTCAAATATTTATGTAAAGGTTTCTCAAGTCTTTATTTTTACTCTATGGAAATGATCTGGTATGAATAACACAGATGTTTATGGTAAAGTCACTTAAATTGCTGACAAGGTACATTATTTAGAATGTTGTGTCCTAACCTTAAAAGGTATGAAAAGACACATGGATCCAGAACAGCTCTTTAGATAGTTTTGATACATGGCTTGAAAGTTTTAAAATTCAAATTGTGCCTCAGTTTAGTTTCATTCTCTGTAGCTAATTTTTGTAAAGAATTCGCGTGTTTCAAATACTTTAAATATGTAGTTTACATGGCTAGAAATAAATTGATCTACTTTTAGTAAGTTTTTCTCCCTCAAATTTTCATAATTATGCTTCATAAGTACTGTAACTTTTGTGATTTCGTTATATCTACTTTTCCCAGTTTTACTTTTAATAAAAGCATTTGGATAGGTCTTAAATTTTTGTATAAAGTTTTGTCATAATTGGCTCGAACTTTTCAGTCTATGTCTGAATAGTTCACTTAAATTGAATGGCTGTTTGTTATATTTTTATTTCCATGTAATGTACGGTGGTTGAATGGACGTTTTAATTATTTTAGTTCTATCCTTCACTGAAATTCTTTCAGTATAAGATATACAGCCACGTATGTGCTAAATGTTTCTTATCTGTGACCTTCACTGTATTTTTTCAGTATAAGATAGACAGTCTTGTATTTACTGAATATTGTTGTTTCTTATCTGTGACCTTCACTGTAATTTTTTCAGTATAAGATAGATAGTCTTGTACGTACTGAATGTTGTTGTTTCTTATCTGTGACCTTCATTGTAATCCTTTCAGTATTAGATAGACAGTCACACATGTACTGAATGTTGTTGTTTCTTATCTGTGACCTTCACTGTATTTTTTTCAGTATAAGATAGACAGTCACATATGTACTGAATGTTGTTGTTTCTTATCTGTGACCTTCACTGTATTTTTTTCAGTATAAGATAGACAGTCACATATGTACTGAATGTTGTTGTTTCTTATCTGTGACCTTCACTGTATTTTTTTCAGTATAAGATAGACAGTCTTGTATTTACTGAATATTGTTGTTTCTTATCAGTGACCTTCACTATAATTTTTTCAGTATAAGATAGACAGTCACATATGTACTGAATGTTGTTGTTTCTTATCTGTGACCTTCACTGTAATTTTTTCAGTATAAGATACAGTCACATATGTACTGAATGTTGTTGTTTCTTATCAGTGACCTTCACTATAATTTTTTCAGTATAAGATAGATAGTCACATATGTACTGAATATTGTTGTTTCTTATCTGTGACCTTCACTGTATTTTTTTCAGTATAAGATAGACAGTCACATATGTACTGAATGTTGTTTCTTATCTGTGACCTTCACTGTATTTTTTTCAGTATAAGATAGACAGTCACATATGTACTGAATATTGTTGTTTCTTATCTGTGACCTTCACTATAATTTTTTCAGTATAAGATAGACAGTCACATATGTACTAAATATTGTTGTTTCTTATCTGTGACCTTCACTATAATTTTTTCAGTATAAGATAGATAGTCACATATGTACTGAATATTGTTGTTTCTTATCTGTGACCTTCACTCTTTTTTTCAGTATAAGATAGACAGTCACATATGTACTGAATGTTGTTCTTATCTGTGACCTTCACTGTATTTTTTTCAGTATAAGATAGACAGTCTTGTATTTACTGAATATTGTTGTTTCTTATCAGTGACCTTCACTATAATTTTTTCAGTATAAGATAGACAGTCACATATGTACTGAATGTTGTTGTTTCTTATCAGTGACCTTCACTATATTTTTTTCAGTATAAGATAGACAGTCACATATGTACTGAATGTTGTTGTTTCTTATCTGTGACCTTCACTGTATTTTTTTCAGTATAAGATAGACAGTCACATATGTACTGAATGTTGTTGTTTCTTATGAGTGACCTTCACTATATTTTTTTCAGTATAAGATAGACAGTCACATATGTACTGAATGTTGTTGTTTCTTATCAGTGACCTTCACTATAATTTTTTCAGTATAAGATAGACAGTCACACATGTACTGAATGTTGTTGTTTCTTATCTGTGACCTTCACTGTATTTTTTTCAGTATAAGATAGACAGTCACATATGTACTGAATGTTGTTGTTTCTTATCTGTGACCTTCACTATAATTTTTTCAGTATAAGATAGACAGTCACATATGTACTAAATATTGTTGTTTCTTATCTGTGACCTTCACTATAATTTTTTCAGTATAAGATAGATAGTCACATATGTACTGAATATTGTTGTTTCTTATCTGTGACCTTCACTCTATTTTTTTCAGTATAAGATAGACAGTCACATATGTACTGAATGTTGTTGTTTTTTATCTGTGACCTTCACTGTATTTTTTTCAGTATAAGATAGACAGTCTTGTATTTACTGAATATTGTTGTTTCTTATCAGTGACCTTCACTATAATTTTTTCAGTATAAGATAGACAGTCACATATGTACTGAATGTTGTTGTTTCTTATCAGTGACCTTCACTATATTTTTTTCAGTATAAGATAGACAGTCACATATGTACTGAATGTTGTTGTTTCTTATCTGTGACCTTCACTGTATTTTTTTCAGTATAAGATAGACAGTCACATATGTACTGAATGTTGTTGTTTCTTATGAGTGACCTTCACTATATTTTTTTCAGTATAAGATAGACAGTCACATATGTACTGAATGTTGTTGTTTCTTATCAGTGACCTTCACTATAATTTTTTCAGTATAAGATAGACAGTCACATATGTACTGAATGTTGTTGTTTCTTATCAGTGACCTTCACTATAATTTTTTCAGTATAAGATAGACAGTCACATATGTACTGAATGTTGTTGTTTCTTATCTGTGACCTTCACTGTATTTTTTTCAGTATAAGATAGACAGTCACATATGTACTGAATGTTGTTGTTTCTTATCTGTGACCTTCACTGTATTTTTTTCAGTATAAGATAGACAGTCTTGTATTTACTGAATATTGTTGTTTCTTATCAGTGACCTTCACTATAATTTTTTCAGTATAAGATAGACAGTCACATATGTACTGAATGTTGTTGTTTCTTATCTGTGACCTTCACTGTAATTTTTTCAGTATAAGATACAGTCACATATGTACTGAATGTTGTTGTTTCTTATCAGTGACCTTCACTATAATTTTTTCAGTATAAGATAGATAGTCACATATGTACTGAATATTGTTGTTTCTTATCTGTGACCTTCACTGTATTTTTTTCAGTATAAGATAGACAGTCACATATGTACTGAATGTTGTTTCTTATCTGTGACCTTCACTGTATTTTTTTCAGTATAAGATAGACAGTCACATATGTACTGAATATTGTTGTTTCTTATCTGTGACCTTCACTATAATTTTTTCAGTATAAGATAGACAGTCACATATGTACTAAATATTGTTGTTTCTTATCTGTGACCTTCACTATAATTTTTTCAGTATAAGATAGATAGTCACATATGTACTGAATATTGTTGTTTCTTATCTGTGACCTTCACTCTATTTGTTTCAGTATAAGATAGACAGTCACATATGTACTGAATGTTGTTGTTTCTTATCTGTGACCTTCACTGTATTTTTTTCAGTATAAGATAGACAGTCTTGTATTTACTGAATATTGTTGTTTCTTATCAGTGACCTTCACTATAATTTTTTCAGTATAAGATAGACAGTCACATATGTACTGAATGTTGTTGTTTCTTATCAGTGACCTTCACTATATTTTTTTCAGTATAAGATAGACAGTCACATATGTACTGAATGTTGTTGTTTCTTATCTGTGACCTTCACTGTATTTTTTTCAGTATAAGATAGACAGTCACATATGTACTGAATGTTGTTGTTCTTATGAGTGACCTTCACTATATTTTTTTCAGTATAAGATAGACAGTCACATATGTACTGAATGTTGTTGTTTCTTATCAGTGACCTTCACTATAATTTTTTCAGTATAAGATAGACAGTCACACATGTACTGAATGTTGTTGTTTCTTATGAGTGACCTTCACTATATTTTTTTCAGTATAAGATAGACAGTCACATATGTACTGAATGTTGTTGTTTCTTATCAGTGACCTTCACTATAATTTTTTCAGTATAAGATAGACAGTCACATATGTACTGAATGTTGTTGTTTCTTATCAGTGACCTTCACTATAATTTTTTCAGTATAAGATAGACAGTCACATATGTACTGAATGTTGTTGTTTCTTATCAGTGACCTTCACTGTAATTTTTTCAGTATAAGATAGACAGTCACATATGTACTGAATATTGTTATTTCTTATCAGTGACCTTCACTATAATTTTTTCAGTATAAGATAGACAGTCACATATGTACTGAATGTTGTTGTTTCTTATCAGTGACCTTCACTATAATTTTTTCAGTATAAGATAGACAGTCACATATGTACTGAATGTTGTTTCTTATCAGTGACCTTCACTATAATTTTTTCAGTATAAGATAGACAGTCACATATGTACTGAATGTTGTTGTTTTTATCAGTGACCTACACTGTAATTTTTTCAGTATAAGATAGACAGTCACATATGTACTGAATGTTGTTGTTTCTTATCTGTGACCTACATCAATTAACAGGACATGTAATTCTTTTAAACAAACTTGCTTTTCGGATGTTGTGAGCTTCGGTGTATAAATGGATTGTACAAATGATTCTCTACTTGTATGATTAGTTTTAAATGTAATTCAAGCAATGGATTGATGTGAGAAAGATTTTATTGTGAAATTAGTTATCTTATATGGTAAGCAAATAAATGCTTGAAGTATTTTTTCAGAATTATCAGTTCTCTGATTTTTGTTTTGTATAGTTGAAAGGCCCTATGGACAGCCAGCAGTTGACCCAATACAGCAATGCCACAGATACTGTAGGGCACCTACTTAATTTAACCTTAAGCAGCTCGCTAAGGGATTACAAAGAAGAGCTGAAGGTATTTGCACAAGAAAGTGCATATTAAATTAAACATATTTAGAGACTTGATAGAATGTTTAATTAAACAAACACAAAATTACACTTGCATAACGCACAAAGTCTCTGAAATTGTGTAGGATCATATTTTCATTGTGTCTGCACCCAAGAAATTTGTCGTTGACAGATTTAAGTGATAACAATACTGGTTATGTGAAGAATATTTGTGAATAGTGTAATCTTGTTTTTCTGTCTAGCTTATCTCAGTAGCAACATTATTTGTAATTGTAATGAAAAACGTAAAATCTTTACTAAGTGAGCTCGTAACGTTGTTTAACCTAAAGGAGTTTTACTGTGTATAAATTCAGTTCAGAACTGTATGTGTGCAACTGTGACCTGAATGTGTTTTTTTTTCTAATAGATACTACAAGATAGTTGTAACCATCTGTTAACCCAGTATTCTCAGTTACAAACAGCTCAGGCAGCTACAGATCATAAAGCTGATGTAGCCCTTTTGAAGCTTCACTCTTTAGAGAGCCTGCAACGTAAGTTGATATGTTTTACTTTTGTTGTCCTCTATGCTATCAAGTGTTTATTGGGCTTGAAGAAAATGTATAGTATGGTATGAAAATGTATGTAAGAAAATGTATAAACATGGTATGTTTGACTGTAATTACAAAAAATATTTTTTTGGTTCGACCATTTCCAGTGGGATATGTGTCAAAGGTCACGCCATCGCATTTGTTGGTTATTGAACTTCTGTTTTATGAATTTGTCATGACGTTTATACCAAACATCACAAGTCTGTAGTTCGGTACACATTAGCAACTCAAATTACTTATACTGGCAAACTAGAATATAAAATAAGAACCTCTTGTCTTTTGTATTTTCTGAGCTATCACTGTATTTAGTGAATCAAACACAGTGGCTCTAACTTGTCTCTTTCCATTTTTAATAATGGCCCCTTATATACACTTCCTTCTGCGTGTGACATCTGAGTAACCTATTGAAGGTTTGGAATCCCCTTCCCTCCTTATGGTTTTCTCAGCTACTTTGAAATATAAGTGAAATCTTTTTTCTTTTTTTTTCGAGGCAAACCTTTGCACTGACAAGTTGACCCTTAACCTGTTTACATTTCATATTTTTCAGATTCAAATATACCTTAGGTATTAAATGTGATACATTATTATTGATTGACTATAGTAATTTATGAATTTTTGGTTACTTCAAATGTATATATGAAACTTGAAAAAATGTTTTGTGTGAAATTTAAAAAGGCTTAGCATCCTATGGCAAATGAGTACAAAAGTCCTTGTTACTAGAAGATATAATTGTTTACCATATTTATTTCTTTATTGTTGTATATTTTTAGAATAATAAGTTTAAGAAATTATTTGTAAATAGTAATAATTTATATATAATTTATAGTAATTAAAATGTAAATGTTTTTTACTAAATACTAGTTTACTAAAGCATAACCAAGACAGGTCACTTTGTAAAGGTTAAAGGTCAGTTTTTTCCCTCAGATACAGTAATGTGAGTGCATGTGCCACAATAATGGAAGTTTGTGATGCTGGCCATGCATGGCTGGAAAGATGATATAATAAAAGTGATAAATATTTTATGTTATGATATTTAAGTCATTTTGAGTAATCTGCAATTTTGTGTTATAATCTGTAGTCATTGTAGAACAAAAACAGCATAATTTATATTTATTTCTTAATTTATTATGACTGTTATGAGGTTGCTAAAATTGTCACACTTGTATAGTTAGGCTAGAGAAAATAACATACAAAATATAAAGTTTTAGTAAAAACAAACGTTTGAAATGTATTCAGGAATTTTTAAAAATTACACAAATAATGTTTAAGATTTTTGGGATAGAAAATAGTTTTTAATCTTAACATGAAAAAGCACTTCATACTCAATCTTGTAATGAAACAGACTCGATATTTTCACAAAAATCTTAAGGAAAAATATTTCATTAAAAAATCTAATTTTTTTGTGTACAAAAAGACTTGTAATATTTATTAAATCAGTGATGTCGAGAAACCCACTTATACAACAACTTAAACCCAAAATAAACCAATATAAAGGAACACCATTATACCTATATTAATATTATAGATAAAATTATATATTCAAACATCAAACCGCGCCCTCTACATTGCGACACTCAGTTATACAACCCCTTCCAAACATGTGGTCAGCTTCCGGCCAGTTACCTCTTTCTTTGTGAACCTGACGATGACCGAAGAAGGTCGAAACGTTGTTCGCTCTTCTATTTAAAATATTTTCTGAACCCAAAAGAACCGTTTTTTGCATATAAAATATTTATCAAAACTCTATCAAATTTTGTGAAGGTACACATACCATATGAAAGGTTACATAATAAATACATAACTTGTATGTTATACAAAGCTCACTGTGAAAGGGTTAATATGACATTTTTATTGATCAACTATGAACTTAAGTAACTGAAATTATATAAGTTATATATAATTAAATTGACTCATATAGTTAGATTTGATATTATAGATTAACATTCAATAATATTTTGCTTATACCGTGTGTGTAACATGTTGTGATTCAACTATGTAGTTTTAATGACATTGCAATTTGCTTTTGTCAAAAATTTACTTTTGTTGATCACACCCTTTGCTAGTCTGAACCTTCCATTAGTTCCAGTTATACAATTATTACCTACAAATTACTGAAGGTATAATTTCACATTCTTCTGGTTAAAGAAAACATTTATGTTAAATGTTACAAGTATTAAAATCTCTTTTAAACAGTACAAATAACGTAAAAACAGTAAGCTTTCCAGTACAAATAACGTAAAAATAGTAAGCTTTCCAGT
Organism: Carcinoscorpius rotundicauda; assembly: GCA_011833715.1. Taxonomy (NCBI): domain Eukaryota; kingdom Metazoa; phylum Arthropoda; class Merostomata; order Xiphosura; family Limulidae; genus Carcinoscorpius; species Carcinoscorpius rotundicauda. The sequence continues at coordinate 145,940,701 of CM022393.1, forward strand.
ACAAATAACGTAAAATCATTAAGATTTCCAGTACAAATAACGTAAAATCAGTAAGCTTTCCAGTACAAATAACGTAAAATCAGTAAGCTTTCCATTAATCTGGTTGTGATTGAAGTTACGCAGCATTGTATGATTAATTAAATTCCATTTTTCTTACTGCAGGTAGAAAGTTAAAGAAACTACAACTTACAGTGGAAAAAAAATTTAAAAAGCTCTTTAAAAAATAAAAATTCACAAACCGAAGTCCTAGGTGACTGTTGATAGTAAATTGATTTCATTGTTGCAAAGTGTTGCCATTTGTTGAGAGCAGTTTTGTAATGGACTGTACAAATAAGTATTTTCTTAAAATTAATTATTGTTAGTTGTGAATTCATTTAATATAAAATAGTTTTGTGAACGTTTATTACTGTCAACTGAAGATTTTCTTTTCCTCCTGCTGTGAAGAAGTGACTATAGCGATGCATTAACTGTAGAAAGATGTATCTGGTCAGAAATATTCTCTTGCTGGGTATCACCATAAAGGCTACTCTACTAGGAGTTAGTACAAATCTCATTTTACAAGTGTGATTAGCATCAGGAAAAATCTTAAGAAGAAAATTCATATTTCATCTCTAAAGTATTCGGTAGTCCAGAAATAAATGTCGTTTCTGAACTTCAAAGTTAAGAAAAGTACAAAATAGTGTTGTAAAACTTGCTTTAATCAAAGTAAGCACCATTTGCTTCAATACATTTTTGACAACATGTAACGATCCTGTTTATGCCCCTGGTATAGAAATCAGAGTTTCTGTGGTCAGTGAACTCCCTCAAAGCTTCTTCTGCAGCTGTCTGGTTTTAAAAGAGTTTATTGTTCAAAAAGTTGTCAAAGTGTTTGAAGAAATGAAAATCTGTAAGGGAAAGGTCTGGGGAATAAGGTGGATGATGCAGAACCATGATTCCCAGTTTGTTAAATTTTTGGAGCGTCATCCTTGACAGGTCTCATAACACCAATTTTATTTGTTTTCAGTCAGCTCATGTAGAATCTACTTATCCAACTTTTTTGTCTTTCCAATTATATGTAGGTGGTTGACAATGTTTGATTTGTTTGTGCCTAGCTTTCCTGCAGGCTCACATATTGTGTGAGGATTTGTCTCAACTGTTTCCCTAAATGTGTTTTCATCTAAGAATGCCTTTCTTCAACGACCTTTGTGGTCTTCAAGACTTTCGTCTCCATTTCAAAACCTATTCGTTCATTAACAGATCCATGGCCGAATACCTGATTGATGTTCTGTGTTGTTTTTGTAGCTTTTCATCCAAGTTTAAAAGTTGTAGAGGAAATTCAGATGAAAATCCTTCTTGTTCATGCTGCCTTGAGGATTGCAAAACTTACCCTGAGTAGAGTTGAAATGGCAGACAATTAAGACACTTTGTAAGTGACAAATGTTGGATTAAACCAATCAATGATAAGTTACTAAATATTCAGCTTCTAAATGTCATCATGAGAATTCAGACATTTATTTTTGGACAACCTAATATGAAACAATTAACACAGAGGAGTAGAATAAAAATCACTTGCAGTAAGATATAATTTCCAACATATTTAAAATGGTGGAAAGTAAAATTCATACTTTTTCCTACAAAATAATCAGCTTTACACCTTAAGTTCTGTTACTGTTTGTGCAGACTCTTGTGTGGTGACTTGTGACAACAAAATTTGATCAGAAATGCCCTTGCTGCCTATGAATGATGTCTGTTGTTAAACATTTTTTTGTCAAATTTGTTAGGCCTAATTAGACAACACAGCATATTGCTAAACACAAGTGTGGAATGAAAATGTTTATAAATCTTGAAAATTTGTAGTTTAATGAACTTATTTTATTTTAAAAAGAAATGTTTAGTAATTTTTTATGATTGATTGTGTCTTCATTTACCATAGAATTTTCAAAGCAGGTGTGACTTTGTGTATTAATGACAAAGCTACATTAGTCTAGGTTTTAAAAATAAACTTCTTTTCTCTTGATCTTTTACAGAGAATAATCACGATTTGGTAGGAGTTACAAGTAGTATTATTATGACATCACTAAATCCTGAAGATGTTCAAAGTTCAAGAAAAACAGGTATTAAGATTTATTTTCTACTTTTATTTGCAGTCTTAGACAGACTGAGTTAAGTACTCAGTAAATAGGCTTAGTGAGTGAGTGACTTTCTGGTTTCATTAACTCATTTCTTGCTTTCTAATATTTTAATTTCAGATTCACACAACAATTTTTTACATAATATTTGAATGTTATAAAAAATTAATATTTCAAATAAATCATCTTTATTTGTATTTTTTTTACACAAGACGGTGAGGAACAGTGTTCAAAGTAACAATTAAGCCTAACATGAATATTTTTGGATACAGTAACAACACAGTTCTTTCTAACTAACAGTTGAATTACAGAAGTTACAGTTTATGTTTATATATGAGCTAGAAAAGTTGCAATGTTTACATTTGAAATACAAAAATTATAATGTTTATACTTGAACTATAAACATGTTTCTCAGTGACTTCTAACCTTTTTTGTTTTCATTTAAACAAATGTTAAAGTTAACAAAATGCTAGTTTTGTACAAAGATTTTTTGTAGTAGTCTTTAAGAATTAAATTCCTCATATAGAGTTATAAAATTCTCTGTTTACACAAATTTAAAGAATAACTTTTGCCATAGAGAAAATACTAATTAATATAAAAACAAAAGAACATTTAACAAAAGGTTTGAGCTTCGAATTAAAAATTTCATATTATAATACATAAGCAATTGTTTTCACAATCTTGAAGGTTATTGAGAGAGAATGAAAACAGTTATTGTTTGAATTTTTTTCTTTTGTCTTTAGATGCTCATACCAAACCAACAGAAAAGAGAACAGTCAAATGAGTACGTGCAGCTTTAGAAGGAAGCATCCATCCATCTAAATCATAAACTGTTTAGTTTTTATATCCCCCAAATTGCTTTCATAGATACCTTACGTTTCAATTTTATTATAATCATGTATGCATATTTTTAAACCCCACAGGAATTTATCTAATGTATTTGCTGAGAATTTTTTCCTCTGTCAAATGTAGTTTTAAGTTTATATTAAATACGAGTATTGTGCTCAGCTGTGTCATAAAGCAAGAGTGAATGATGATAAATTGTCAGTAGCAGTTGTGAAGTTTACATGGGTGCTAATTGTTTGTCAGTAGCAGTTGTGAAGTTCACATGGGTGCTAATTGTTTGTCAGTAGCAGTTGTGAAGTTCACATGAGTGCTGTGTATGATAGATGAGGTTTTTTTAATTAAATTTCCAAGTTTTTTTATTTTCCTTTGGTAATGTATGATGTCAGAGCAACCTTGTAAAACGTTAAATGTGATAATTTAGTACGTGTTATTATAGGGATATCTGCATTAAGTACTTGGTGTTGATTCTTACTGTTGAACATTCGTTGTAACTAACATACTGCCGTTGCATCCGGTACGTGAGACTTGGTGTGCCACATGGCACATGTTGGTTCTGTGGAGAGCTCTTGGTTTCAAAGCTGTTAAGATGGGTTCATGCCCATAGAATACCACAAAATAGTCTCAACACTTAAGCTCTGTTGTATTATAAGAGTGACAGTAAATTTCTCTGCATGGGTGGTTGAAGTGTTGCTAATTGGCTTCCTTTACCTCTGGCCTGCAGTTTCAAATGAGGAACAGTGGCAGACAGTCTTAGAAGCTTCATCATAAATACAAATTCAAATACATTGATTTTTGTAAGAAACATCTGCAATACTTCGAGAACAAATATGATTCAGAAACCTTCACCCATTCATTGAAAGACTGATTTTTTTCCTTCGGAAGGTGTTTCGTATCTGTCACGTTATAGTAAGTTTCTTACATGGTGTTCACCATGCATTTCATACTATAACTCGTAATCATATTTGAACACGGCTTCCTAGATTTTAATATTTTCATTCAAGATTCCTTTGGTTTGTCATATTTGAGGGATTTCATGTATTATTCTTTCTGTTTCAGTATTTTTGTTTGATTGATTGTAGTGCACTTGTGTACTACAGGAATTCTTTGTGTTGAGAGCTGGCTTTGAGCTTCTAGATTTCATTGTTTTTTGTTTCAACAAATTTGACTTGTGCAAAGTTGCCTTACATGGACTACTTAAGTGTAAAGGTTGCTTATTAATGCTATAGATTAATGTGACAATTCATAAATATAAATACACACAAACATGGTATTATGGATCCCATAATTTTGTGTTAAAAATATCTGCATAAATTTTTTTATTACAAAAAACCTTGCCCATCAAGCCAGTTTAGTGAAGATTCACCTTGGTCCTATTGTCAGATGTGAACACCAGTACATTGTGCTATCTTTACTTACCTTCACTAATAGTTACTTGATAAACTGACAGGACGCTGACCACATAAAAAATAATACAAATGAATTTTGCTTTTCTTTCATAAAGCTGTGTAATTTTTCTCTCTTGAGTAATTTAGGTTATTTTAAAGACTGCAATTCATTAATTAGACTGTGTTTGTCTTCTTGATGAACTTAAATGTAAGGCGTGATCTTAACGGAAGGGATGCGTTTATGGGAGGGGCATGCTATTTTCCACATGCTGATCTTTAAAACAAGGCTGTCGAGTTAAGAAATTCAGTTATTCTCTTCACACACCTTGTACTTCAGTTCTCGATTTAAATGACAGTCAAATTAAGAAGCCATATTGTTCTTTTATGGTTTTAAGACATTAGGATTCAGGAAGAAGACAGGTTGTGTAAGATGTTTTGTGCATGGTTGATTGACTTAAAAAGAACCGTTTGTCAGTAACTAGGGAAGATTTGTTATAAAGTTGTGGTATGTCCTTTTGAAAGTCTTCTATGTTGAAGATGAGAGAATTAGATCATTGGTATAAAACTTACCTCCACTAACGAAAAAACAGTGCAGGTTAAGAGTCAAGGTGACACCTTGTGTGAAGAAACTAGACGAATAAGAGAAATAATATTTGTGCAAATCACTCTTTAACTACAATGTGGAAAGTCTAGAAGATACCTTTACTCTCTAGTTTGTGTTAAGATTCTTCTGTAAATGAACCTACTTAGAACAAAAACTTGTGATATTTTCTTGAGAAATTAATGTACTTTATGAATGAATGTTAAGATCACCAGATTGAAAGAGTATATTAACTTTTAAATGTTTGTTCTGTGTATTAAAAAAAACGCCAGAGATTTCTGGTGAAGTATATGTACATAAATGGGGTAGAATTTCTGCACTACATGATGCCAATCTTACACTTGTATTAATTACAAACATAGATTAAATATTACAATGCTTCTATGTTAAGCCTAAAATGATGCATCCTCACACCTGTATATAATACAAATATTAAGTATTGCAATGCTTCGATGTTAAGCCTAAAATTATGCATCCTCACACCTGTATATAATACAAATATTAAGTATTGCAACGCTGCTGTGTTAAGCCTAAAATGATGCATCCTCACACCTGTATATAATACAAATATTAAGTATTGCAATGCTTCTGTGTTAAACCTAAAATGATGCAACCTCACAGCTGTATACAATACAAATATTAAGTATTGCAACACTTCTGTGTTAATTCTAAACTGATCTATTCTCACACCTGCATAAAATACAAACAAATATTAAGTATTTTGCCACTTCTGTGTTAAGTCTAAAATGATGTATCCTCACACTTGTGTACAAGTTATTGAAGGTTGAGGTAACGTGAAGTAATTTAATATACATTGTTAGTCCTGTTAAAGGACTTTGAAATGTTTAATGAATTACATTGATTCATGATTAGGACATTGTAATTGATTTGCACTCATAAAATTTATCCAATATTTCAAATTCTCAGATGCTGGTAATATAGTTTTTAAAAAATCCCTTCTTTTAAAACTTCCACGTGATCTTACAGTATGACAACTGTAAATAGCTCATCCGATAGCAGTAAAAATATTATTTTTCCTTTAAATTCACACTTGATGTTTTCAGGTTTTATAGGGGAGTGATGTAACTGTTTTATGTTGCTTATGGAGATGGCAGTAGTTTTCATACAGTAGTTACATTGGTACAAGTTCGCTCCATCATGGAACTCTGGATGTCAAAGTTTGTAAGCCTTGCATTATATCTTGCACTTTAAACTGTTGGTACTCCCAAAGTGCAGGTGATAAGGTGCTGTTGACCAATTGACCTTCCCTCTGGTCAGCAGTTCAAAATTAGTAATGGAAGCAAATAAACTTTTAATAGCTCTGCCATAAATACAATTATCACTCATCTGGAAATGTTACTTGGGAGACTTACCCACTTATAAGATGTTCAAAAACAGGACAAGTTATGTCATGTTGTGTTGCATCTTGCTGGTTTCTGAGTTTCTTTTCCAGAAAGGTTACGTCATGTTGTGTCACATCTTGCTGGTTTCTGAGTTTCTTTTCCAGAAAGGTTACGTCATGGTGTGTCACATCTTGCTGGTTTCTTTTCCAAACAAGTTGTGTTGTGCTACATCTTACTGGTTTCTTTTCCAAACAAGTTGTGTTGTGCTACATCTTACTGGTTTCTTTTCCAAACAAGTTGTGTTGTGCTACATCTTACTGGTTTCTTTTCCAAACAAGTTGTGTTGTGCTACATCTCACTGGTTTCTTTTCCAAACAAGTTGTGTTGTGCTACATCTTACTGGTTTCTTTTCCAAACAAGTTGTGTTGTGCTACATCTTACTGGTTTCTTTTCCAAACAAGTTATGTTGTGTTACATCTTACTGGTTATTTTTCTAAACTAATTATGCCATGTTGTGGCACATCTTACTGGTTTTTAGGCTCTTTTTGGATACAAGTTACATCATGGTGGTTTCTAAATTTCTTTCATTGCAAGTGGCATCATGTTGGTGTCAAAGTTTCTCTCAACAGATGCTAAATTACATTGTACCACTCACTAGGTTCCTTTCAGAAACAAACTACATTGTTATGCTTTCAACACATGATAAGTTACATTGTACCACTCACTAGGTTCCTTTCAGAAACAAACTACATTGTTATGTTTTCAACACATGATAAGTTACATTGTACTGGTTAATAGGTTTCTGAACACTAAAGACAGTACTTAACAACAACTGGAACCAATGTTTTCATTATAGTTTCAAGTGTTTCCATGCACAACGGTAGCCTTAGTCAAGAAACACATTTACAATCACTGTACATATTACTAGAAATATACCAATATTATAATTAATTCTAAACTTTCTGTTTACTGTTACTATTAGCCGAGTGAATATTTCATTTAAATAAAGTACATAATTACTGGCAACGCGTTTAATGTTTTTTTTGAGAGACAGTTACAGTGTACTACTTCAGTTAAATAAAACACGAAGTTTATGTATTGTTGTGTCCGTCTTTTTTTCCTTCGCATATACCCAAGACTAAATATTCCTAAAATGAAATAAATCAAGTGTTAAGTTTTGATAGTGAACAAAGTGAAAACTATACCTGTAGGAAGGCATGGTTTGTCAGTGCTCGGTGTGAAAGATGTATTACAAACACTGGTTAACAGAAGTAAATTGGCATGGGTTTATGTGCTAGGTGTTAAAGATGTATTACAAACACTGGTTAACAGAAGTGAAACGGCGAGGGTTGGCTGTTCTCGGTGTGAAAGATGTATTACAAACATTGGTTAACAGAAGTGAAACGGCGTGGGTTGGTTGTTCTCGGTTTGAAAGATGTATTACAAACATTGGTTAACAGAAGTGAAACGGCGTGGGTTGGCTATGCTTGGTGTGAAAGATGTATTACAAAACACTGGTTAACAGAAGTGAAACGGCGTGGATTGGCTGTGCTCGGTGTGAAAGATGTATTACAAACACTGGTTAACAGAAGTGAAATGGCGTGGGTTGGCTCTTCTCGGTGTGAAAGATTTATTACAAACACTGGTTAACAGAAGTGAAACGGCGTGGATTGGCTGTGCTAGGTGTGAAAGATGTATTACAAACACTGGTTAACAGAAATAAAACGGCGTGGGTTGGCTGTGCTAGGTGTGAAAGATGTATTACAAACACTGGTTAACAGAAATAAAACGGCGTGGGTTGGGTGTGCTAGGTGTGAAAGATGTATTACAAACACTGGTTAACAGAAATAAAACGGCGTGGGTTGGCTGTGCTAGGTGTGAAAGATGTATTACAAACACTGGTTAACAGAAGTAAAACAAACTATTTTTGTGCTTCCATACATGTTGTAAGGCAAAACAAAACCCTATAAATAATAAAACTGTATGACGTCAGTTATACGTTTATGAATTAGCTAATAAAACTGTTATTGATATTATATTTATTAATTCGTTTACTTATATATGTATATATATATACAAATTACTGTTTCTAAATGCAGGAGTTTCTTGTGAACTTACTATTAATTAAGATTACCTATATAATCCGTGGTCTAGTATTTTAACATCGGTTTATATGTTAATCAGATATTATTCTACACAAACCTATAGCTTTACAAGGCCAAACGGAGCTGTGTTTTTATTAAAACTACCAGTAGCTTCACAGGGCCAAACGGAGCTGTGGTTTTATTAAAACTACCAGTAGCTTCACAGGGCCAAACGGAGCTGTGTTTTTATTAAAACCACCAGTAGCTTCACAAGGCCAAACGGAGCTGTGTTTTTATTAAAACCACCAGTAGTTTCACAAGGCCAAACGGAGCTGTGTTTTTATTAAAACCTCCAGTAGCTTCACAAGGCCAAACGGAGCTGTGTTTTTATTAAAACCACCAGTAGCTTCACAAGGCCAAACGGAGCTGTGTTTTTATTAAAACCACCAGTAGCTCACAAGGCCAAACGGAGCTGTGTTTTTATTAAAACCTCCAGTAGCTTCACAAGCTCAAACGGAGCTGTGTTTTTATTAAAACCTCCAGTAGCTTCACAAGCTCAAACGGAGCTGTGTTTTTATTAAAACCACCAGTAGCTCACAAGGCCAAACGGAGCTGTGTTTTTATTAAAACCTCCAGTAGCTTCACAAGGCCAAACGGAGCTGTGTTTTTATTAAAACCACCAGTAGCTCACAAGGCCAAACGGAGCTATGTTTTTATTAAAACCACCAGTAGCTTCACAGGGCCAAACGGAGCTGTGTTTTTATTAAAACCACCAGTAGCTCACAAGGCCAAACGGAGCTGTGTTTTTATTAAAACCTCCAGTAGCTTCACAAGGCCAAACGGAGCTGTGTTTTTATTAAAACCTCCAGTAGCTTCACAAGGCCAAACGGAGCTGTTTTTATTAAAACCTCCAGTAGCTTCACAAGGCCAAACGGAGCTGTGTTTTTATTAAAACCTCCAGTAGCTTCACAAGGCCAAACGGAGCTGTGTTTTTATTAAAACCTCCAGTAGCTTCACAAGGCCAAACGGAGCTGTGTTTTTATTAAAACCACCAGTAGCTCACAAGGCCAAACGGAGCTGTGTTTTTATTAAAACCACCAGTAGCTTCACAACGCCAAACCGAGCTGTGTTTTTATTAAAACCTCCAGTAGCTTCACAAGGCCAAACGGAGCTGTGTTTTTATTAAAACCACCAGTAGCTCACAAGGCCAAACGGAGCTGTGTTTTTATTAAAACCTCCAGTAGCTTCACAAGGCCAAACGGAGCTGTGTTTTTATTAAAACCTCCAGTAGCTTCACAAGGCCAAACGGAGCTGTGTTTTTATTAAAACCTCCAGTAGCTTCACAAGGCCAAACGGAGCTGTGTTTTTATTAAAACCACCAGTAGCTCACAAGGCCAAACGGAGCTGTGTTTTTATTAAAACCACCAGTAGCTTCACAACGCCAAACGAGCTGTGTGTTTTTATTAAAACCTCCAGTAGCTTCACAAGGCCAAACGGAGCTGTGTTTTTATTAAAACCACCAGTAGCTCACAAGGCCAAACGGAGCTATGTTTTTATTAAAACCACCAGTAGCTTCACAGGGCCAAACGGACCTGTGTTTTTATTAAAAGCATACGACATCATAAGAATGAGGTTTTACAGACGTGTGTTTTGTTTTGTTTTTTTCAGACGACGATGGGTTTTTACAAAAACCTGTTGTAGGTTTAGTAGTTAATATACCGTGTTGTCAATGGTTCTCGAATCTCGGTTTGTCGCTGAATACTCTCCACACTCTTTAGTTGTGTGTGACAAGATTGTGGATTAAAAGCATGGCGACCGATATTACCCCCTCCCTGGCCAACAGTTCTAAGTTAGGGATGTCTGTACGAACATGCTGACGTTCACACTGTTTATAACTCATTTTGTGCACTTTTATATTCGGTTCTTTAATTTTTTTGGATCTGACTTGTGGTACTAGATTTAAGCCTTGCGTGTTTACCCAGTATACATTACGTTAATGCAGTGGTTCTCAACCAGGGGTGCTCGCTTGGAGGTGCGAAATAGCGTTTTTTCTTTTTCAAAATGTTTCGTTTTTGTTTATATATTATTGAAAACTAGTTATAAAAATTTGTTTTGGCCACCTTCACCTTTATTCTTAAATAATTACTGTGAAGGGTGCGAGAACATACGGGGCATAAAAAAAGGTTGTGAACCACTGTGTTAACGTAATATTCTTTGCTTGGAGATGCTATGTCACCTCGCACGTTTCATCATTATGTCAAAATACTCTCGTATGGAAAATTCAGGTAAGATTTGCGACTTCGACGGAACATTTCAGATGCATCTCTATTCAGTTATAAGTTTACAGACTCACAACGCACAATTCGATTCCCCGCGATGGTCAGAGCGCAGACGATCAGTTGTTTATCTTTGCGTTGAAACCATAACAATTATTCAATTAAAATTCACCACATCAAATAATCTCGCACAGGAAATAATTTTATCCGACTCTGGAAAGAGAATTAAAGACACAACGTTGCTATCAAATAACTAATCTAACCCTAAACCGCATAAACTCACAACATTAATCTGTCGTAACATTAACATCAGTGATTTTGTTTTTAAATACTCATTCATAAGGCTTTTAGGGTTAGCGGAATTCATTATAAACGATAGAATTTAGTGTTCCATAACGAACCATGTCCTAGACAAAAACACGCACTTTGATACATTTTATAAAAGAGAAAAATAAACCCGTTAAATATCGATTATTGTTTTTTTTTTTTAATTTCGCGCAAAGCTATTCGAGGGTTATATGCGCTAGCCCGTCCCTAATTTAGTAGTGTAAGACTAGAAGATACAATGTGATCGAGTGGATGCCAGACAACAGACAGTGAGTTAAAACTGTATCGTGTGTCTCCGTAGGTGAAATATTTACATACCGATACATTCAAGACTAATTATCCGAGTGCATTTCTACTATCTTCGTAAAGCCCATTTGTTTCGTTTTGCATTAATTGACAGTATCACCAAAAGGTAGCGCCACTATACCATACCTTTCAAAAAAAAATAAAAAAAAATGAAGGGGCACGTAAAGTAACCGAGACGCCCTCTTCCGCTTTCTTTCTGCGCATATGATGATAATGTAATAACTTTAATTTAACTAACTGTACTTCTAGACCCGGCATGGCCAGGTGGTTAAGTCACTCGACTCGTAATCCAAGGGTCGCAGGTTCGAATCCACATTACATCAAACCTACTCACAATTTCAGCCGTGGGGGTATTATATGGGCAATATTCGTTGGTTAAAGAATAGCCCAAGAGTTGTTGGGTGTTGATGACTATGTCCTTCCATCTAATCTTACACTGATAAATTAAGGATGGCCAGTGCAGATAGCCCTCGTGTCGCTGTGCGCGGAATTCAAAACAAACAGAAAACTACTCCACCTGCCATCCTTGTCTCTCAAACAACAAATAACGTGAATATTTGTTACCAGGTCCTCAATGAAACCTAATCCCTCACGATACAGATAGGGCCATTGTTAATATTCGGTTTGTACTTTGAGTGAACAATTTTAAACTATTGTTTTCTGGTAGAAATTTAAAAAATAATTTATTTGTTTCATTGGTAGACAACGAATTTGTCCATTTTTATAGGCGTTACTGAATGCGTGTGTTTAGAAGACAATAACGAATTTGTGTGTATTTTTATAGACGTTACTGAATGCGTGTTTAGAAGACAATAACGAATTTGTGTGTATTTTTATAGACGTTACTGAATGAGTGTTTAGAAGACAATAACGAATCTTAGTGTATTTTTATAGACGTTACTAAATGTGTGTGTGTTTAATAGACAATAACGAATTTGTGTGTTGTTTTTTATAGACGTCACTGAATATGTGTTTTTAGTAGACAATAACGAATTTGAATTTTTTGTAGACGTTATTGAGTGTGTGTTCTCTTGTTAAGTTAAACTGTATTTTTAAAGACATTAATGAATCTTTGTTTCTTTGGCAGGCAAACTGAATTTGTGTGGATTTTCTAGGCGTTACTGCATGTGTAATTATTTGGTAGACAGTAATAAAATTTGTTTCATTGGAAAGTAGATTCTAAAAACAATGGTTTGTTTTGAATTTCGCGCAAAGCTACCTAAGGGCTATCTGCACTAGCTGTCCCTAACTTAGCAGTGTAAGACTAGAGGGAAGGCAGCTAGTCATCACCACCTTTTACCAACGAATAGTGGGATTGACCGTCACATTATAACGCCCCTAGAGCTGAAAAGACGAGCATGTTTGGTGTGACGGGGATTCGAACCCGTGACCCTTACAGATTACGAGTCGAACGCCTTAACCCACCTGGGCCATCCAGGGTCCTTAAAACAATGATCTATCGATGTTACAAATAACTTGTTAAACAATAAGTGTGGTAGTTTTGTAATTGTATAATAAAACAATTTTGAAATTTGTATTTGGAACATTCTCTTGTGGAGTTTTCAGTTTACACGAGTACAATTATATAAAAGTGTAAATTGAATATTTCAACAATTATTCAACACTGTTTTTTGTCGCAAATTATTGTACTTAAATAAATGTTATTTTGTGAAATACAACAGAAGCACGCGCATACGTGTAACAAATATATACGCTCGTTTGTTATTAAGTACAAAGTTACATTATGGGATATCTGCGTCGTGGCCTCCACGAGGAATTTAAACCCGAACGCGCCACTGAGAGGCCAATGACAAATATACGCGCCATAAATTGTGTTTTAACGAGTCATTTTTAAGCAGTAGACATTCAAAACATCCGGTTTGTTTCAGCAAATAAAAACGAGAAACGACCATAGCACGATCGGCTGAAAACAATGGTTTGTTTCTTATTTAGAGGTCTGGCATGGCCAAGCGCGTAAGGCGTGCGACTCGTAATCCGAGGGTCGGGGGTTCGCGCCAAACATGCTCGCCCTCCCAGCCGTGGGAGCGTTATAATGTTCCGATCAATCCCACTATTCGTTGGTAAAAGAGTAGCCCAAGAGTTGGCGGTGGGTGGTGATAACTAGCTGCCTTCCCTCTAGTCTTACACTGCTAAATTAGGGACGGCTAGCACAGATAACCCTCGAATAGCTTTGTGCGAAATTCCAAAACAAACAAAACAAAATTCTTATTTAGTAATTTTCACTCATTCATCTTTCCTTTTTTAATATTCTACCAAATAATGGAAAGCTTTCGATAAGTCAAAGGACTGGTTAAAACCCAAACTTTTTTTTTGGTTTTTTATAAAAACTTTCAAACAGAGAGAGAGAAAAAAAAAAAGTCGCCCATTATCTCTTAAATGCAATTCGTGTTTGAAAAACAAAGATATCGCTTCAATGCTGTTAACCCGACTGATATCCGGAAAAGCGTTTTAGCTACAAACATTCTATTACTTAGCTTCATCCCGTCTCGCACCCACCATATGCCTGAATTGTCTAATGTGAGAATCATGCAGTTAAACAGGTTTACGGGACAGTTCTTGGCAGACTTTTGATTCTTAAACGCACTCCAATGCAAATCACACACACACGTCTCTCTAATCTGATTATTGAGGACGGGTTCCCAGAGTTCCCCTTCAGAGAGCAGACCTTTTAGGGGAATTAAAGTGCCAAGTGTAAGTGACTGGGAGAGGAAAGAGGCACGGCTAACGAAATCAAACCAGCGGATATTACGTTCTCCACTGGAACGCTGGGCTAACTGGTACGACTGGACACTGAGTACGGTAGTTTCACAGTTCGAGAGCAGTATAAACAAGAACCTCAGGACACTCGAAGTTACGTCTATCTTCGATGTCAAAATCAGGCCTAGGCCTATCTATCTATTTTCAAAAATTACTGAGAAAACAAAGCTAAAAGCTCGTGTATTGAAAGAGGAGTTTGATGATAAGATATCTGGCTCACTTGTAACTTTTTTAGTGAAGACAAACCTCGTTACCAGCTACGGGTTCTCAGTTGTATGAACACAACGAAGGAAGACCAGGCGATAGCTTTAAGGAAGTTATTAAGAGAAACTTCTTTAGTAGAAACGAATGTTTACAACGAATTTCTTCTCATTTTTCAGACATGCCAATCTTTATCGTAAGAAATATAAACTGAGTGAAATGCTAGAGTAACTCTTGACGAATAAACCAGCACTCGCATATTTCTCTAGAAAGACACGAGTGTTCTGGTACTGATACGCCAAGTGTAGAGTGTTCATTTACATTCTAGAACTCTTGTGTCATGTTACAGCTGTAAGAGTGTCAAACATTTTTTTCGAGACAAGTGATTAAAGAAACTGTTGACTTAGTTCAAAATATTGACAACAGATGGCACGTTGTTACGTTGAAATTGAGGCCAGATAGCGCTTTTTGTATTTACGTTTTTTGTTATCTTTTATTTAATACTAAGTGCTAAAAATGCACAACAAGCTAATGTGAGCTTTGAACTTGAAAAAAAGAGCAACTTTCGATTCTATTAAACATCAGTATTTAAAGAATGTTATTAGTATCTTTGGATTCGATTGTTTGTTTTTCTAGTGAAAAGCTCCCTTAGATGACCATCTCGGTGGGTTTCGCTTTACATTAACAATAGAATATTATTGCTGCTCCTGTAACGAAGTTTCTTTTTCTTTGTTTTAACCCTAATTGTATAAGAATTTTCATTGAAGCTCGCGCTGTTCACGTTTGAACTAGACCGAGCGCATAATTTTCAAATATCGAACGTAAAAGAACTGATTTTAGTTTCATATCGTATTCGAAGATTTATGAATTAAAAAGTAATGATCTGTGAACGTGGACGGTTTGTTTATTTGACCAATAATTTTTTTTGGCATAACAGAAAGATTTGTTGACCTTCGTAATAAGCTATTTGAGGATTATCTGAACAAAGGTCCTTAAATTAGAAGTGATGGACAAGAGAGAAGCCTGCTCGTCAAACAGTTCGCCATAAATTATTTGACTGTTGTGGGCCCCCCAGTGGCTCAGCGGTATGTCTGCGGACTTACACGCTAAAATCCGGGTTTCGATACCCGTGGTGGGCAGAGCACAGGTAGCCCATTGTGTAGCTTTGTGCTTAATTCTAAACAACAACTATTGTGGCCCAGCATAGCGAGGTGGTTAAGGCACTCGACTAGTGATCCGAGGGTCGCAAGTTCAAGTCCCCATCTTACCAAATATGCTTGACCTTTCAACCATGGGAACATTATAATGTGACTGTGAATTCAATTATTCGTTGGTAAGAGAATAGTTCAAGAGTTGGCGGCGGATTGTGATGACTAGCTGCCTTCCCTCTAATCTTAAACTGCTAAATTAGAGACGGCTAGTGCTGATAGCTATTAGTAGCTTTGCGCAGGATTCAAAATAAACATTATGATGTGGTACATTCTTTAGTTTCGATTAAGATATTCTTTAGATATTACGTCATTATAAATTAAATTATCCAGTTTGAATGAAGATATTAATGTAGATAACTTGACGGTGTCCTACACTCTCCACTTTATGTGAAGACATAGAGTCCTAGAAACTACCTAAAGGATGTGTTATTTGACTATATGTCGTATGAAAAGAATAATTGTTTAAAATCGTACCTCACCAGATGGGAAATGGAGTTCACATTATAACAAATGTTATACATTTATTTCACTAACAAGTGAGATTGAGTGGTTCTGTTTAAATACTTCCCAAATTTTTTCAGAACACAGATCATGTGTGTTTAGTATATTCAAATGACATATTTATGCCAAGCAAATAGGTTCCTTGAATTTTTATTTTTGTGGCCTGGTGGGTGAGACACACAATCTGTGGATCATGGGTTCGAATTCACGTGGCCGAACATGCTTGTCCTTTCAGCCTAAAATGTAACACTGATAAAAAAAACAAACCAAAAGTGGACAAAGAGTTGGCGGTGGGTGGGTAGTGTTGACTAGCTACATTTCCAATACATCTTCATTGCTAAATTAGGAACAGTTACTTGGAGAAAGGATGAGGGCCACCACGTAGACCTTTTTGACGGCTACCCAGAATGCATCAGCAACTAAGATGATCCAATGTTCGTAAACTGTTTGAGGAATAAATAAAAGTTGTGTGAGGTTTTATTTATATTATATGGACTCTTTCTCTTCTCTCCACACTAATGTTTGCTCGAGAAAGAATATAATTGTATCAAATATCTATCTATCTATATATATGTAAGTTTGTTTATATGTATTAGAGCAAAGTCACATTTAAGTATCATATGTGTCCCTTACGAGGACTCTGACCGCGGATGTTGACGTTGTAAATCTATAATGTTGCCGTTTTCTCATCAGGGCCCACAATGTATGTCTTATATTGAAAAAAAGTTTAAGAGTATTGGTGATTCAACCACTTTGAAATTTCATTAAACTTTTTAATTCAAATATTCTATGACTGGATTGTTGATTGGCTTAAATAAGTCATAAACAACTTTCGGAATTTCGAATTAAACGTTTTTGTCACCGAATTTTATGAGATGTTATAAGTAGGACTATATTAGTTTTGAGTATAATGCTATGATAAAAGTAAAAACTTAATGTTTTTTAAGTACGGTGTGGTTTATGAAATGTGTATTGATCAGAGAAAATCACTTTAAGCTGTAATAAGCAGATAACAATCTGTCAACAAGATTTTATAGCATGTTTGAAAAGTGGTGTGAATGCATTCATTATAATCAATCATGAACTAGTGGTCTGGAACAAAACCAATTACTATTTAACGAAGGAAACATCCTCTAGTACACACAACTATGAAATAAAACCAGTTACAAACTGACAAAGGAAACATCCTCTGGTAAACACAACTCTGGAATAAAACAAATTACAGTTTATTAAAGGAAACATCCTCTGGTAAACGCAACTCCGGAATAAAACAAATTACAATTTATCAAAGGAAACATCCTCTGGTGAACACAACTCCGGAATAAAACCAATTACAGTTTATTAAAGGAAACATCCTCTGGTAAACACAACTCTGGAATAAAACAAATTACAGTTTATTAAAGGAAATATCCTCTGGTAAACGCAACTCCGGAATAAACCAATTACAATTTATCAAAGAAAACATCCTCTGGTGAACACAACTCCGGAATAAAACCAATTACAATTTATCAAAGAAAACATCCTCTGGTGAACACAACTCCGGAATAAAACAAATTACAATCAGATAAAGGAAACACCCTCTGGTGAACACAATTCTGGAACACTCACTTTTCATACATTACGTTGGAATAGTCTTGGTTAGATGAAATAGTACACGGTCATTAAATTTCTCAGTGATATCATTATTATTAGTTTATTTCGGTGTGTACAAAATGTACGACCAACGTTCTCATGATCTTGGCTTACCTTAGTGACTCGAATGCACTGACCAGTGCATATCCAGTGCCGCGATATGATACTGAGCATACTTTGTGTTTTCAAATGTTGAAACTGTGACAATTAATCCTTGTATCTGACAATACACGCTGTTTACTTGTTGCTCTCCACATATTCAGCAGTTCTAAAGTAGAGACGGTGTAGTCTGAACCTTAAATACGATCCTTTAACTAATGTTTAGCTAATTGCGTGCTCTTATGTTGCGATAGGCCTGGCATGGCTGAGCGGGTTAAGGCGTGCACTCGTAATCCGAGGGTCGCGGGTTCGCGCCCGCTTCGCGCTAAACATGCTCGCCCTCCCAGCCGTGGGGGTGTATAATGTGACGGTCAATCCCACTATTCGTTGGTAAAAGAGTAGCCCAAGAGTTGGCGGTGGGTGGTGATGACCAGCTGCCTTCCCTCTAGTCTTACACTGCAAAATTAGGGACGGCTAGCACAGATAGCCCTCGAGTAGCTTTGTGCGAATTTCCAAAAAACAAACAAACAATATGTTGCGATAAGGTTTTTAATTTCAAAACGCATCTGATTCCTTGAAAAGATACTTCTCTATACAGATCTGCTGTAATTCAGCATCGTCGGTGCGAAGAATCCTCCGAACAGTTCATATCTCTAACTATGTAACAACGAGGGTGTTAGATATACACGTCTGTTTCATTTCAATTTAATACAAGAATTGTGATTTAGATTCTTATGAAGCGCGAGCTATCTTTAGAAACGATGTTTATTTCAGTCTTGCTTATGTAACCGTTCACGAATTATTTGTTGTGTAGTTCAGTTCTTGGAAATGAACTTTACGAGTTTTTCTTGTTGCTTTAAGTCAGTATTTTGACATCGTAGTTCGTAGGAGGTTCTGGGCCTCAATCGGAAAAAAAAATGTATGGGTGACTTCGTCAGTGCAAATAAGTGGAAAAAGTAAACTGAAGTTAGACTGTGTGATTGTGAGTTTAGCCATAAAGAACGTATATTGGCAGTTTCTAAAGTAAAAATATCGCAGCTTGTATTGCAATAACAATTATAGAAGAGAAAAATTAGTGTTGTCAAAGCGTGTTGTGTGTGTAATTTGAGAAAAGTAGACAATTATTTAAAGCTCTGGACACAAGTGTGATAATCAACAGTTGTCGTGACTGCTTTTATTGTATAATAACCACTGATAGCGTTGTAATAACAGACTAGTGAAAAGTACTTTGTAATGTCATTTGTTTTGCAAAGTAACTGAATTAGCCCGTGTGGACGTTGCTTAAAAAAAAAGAGAACTATTTAAAGCTTTAAATATAAATGTGATAACTACTAGAGTAAAGACGTTTTGTACTTATGTTTTGATGTATTATTTTAAAACAAGTTGTTGTTTAAGTTGAAATGTCGCTCATAAGTCACAGATATCAACTGTAAAGAATATAGCATTTAAAAACCTGGTGTCCAACTTATGAAACAAAACATTCTGATCTTTACTAGCAGTAATACTTTTAGTAACAACACAGCTTACTCTGATCTAAAACTGTAATTATTTACTACAACAGCCCATATTTACTGAAGCAAACTAACTTTGTTACAACATCCTATCTTTGATATAAGGGTCTATCTTCATTATAATAGTCTATGTTTATTTCACTAAAGAACCTTGGACTGCTGTAACACGATATTTAAACTAGAATACTTCTGAAAGTGTAAAATAAACAATATTGTTGTACTTGTTTGACTTGTATTTTCCAAATTCTCACTATTTTATCCATTTTAAAGTATACTCTCCTCAGACGGTTGTGTTATTTGTATTTTATTTGAGAAACATATGGTATAGAATACCAGTTTAGAAACATAGGTGTGTAAGACCATTTAAGAAACACACGAGGAAAAAAAAAGTTTAGAAACTTTAAGTATTTAAGTCTAGTTTAGAAACATGTAGTGTGAAAATCTAGTTCAGAAACGTGTTGTGTGGAAGGCGAGTTAAGAGTCATACGGTGTAGAGGTAAGTTCAGAAATATATTGTGTGGATGTCTGGTTTAAAAACACAGGGTGTGGATGTCTAGTTTAAAAACACAGGGTGTGGATGTTTAGTTTTAAAACACAGGGTGTGGATGTCTAGTTTAAAAACACAGGGTGTGGATGTTTAGTTTAAAAACACAGGGTGTGGATGTCTAGTTTAAAAACACAGGGTGTGGATGTTTAGTTTAAAAACACAGGGTGTGGATGTTTAGTTTAAAAACACAGGGTGTGGATGTCTAGTTTAAAAACACATGGTGTGGATGTCTAGTTTAAAAACACAGGGTGTGGATGTTTAGTTTAAAAACACAGGGTGTGGATGTTTAGTTTAAAAACACAGAGTGTGGATGTCTAGTTTATAAACATAGAGTGCGGAAGTCTAGTTTAAAAATACAGGGTGTGAAAGGCCAGTTTAGAAACATATTGTGTAGAATTCTAGTTTAGAAACATGTAATGTTGGAGTCAAGTTTAGAAACATACGGCTTGAGAGGCCAGTTTAGAAATATATAGTCTGGAATGTCAGTTTGAAGACAGTGCGGAAGTCTAATTTAGAAACATATTGTGTGTAAATTTAGTTTAGAAAGATATTGTGTGTAAATTTAGTTTAGAAACATATTGTGTGTAAATTTAGTTTAGAAACATATGATGTTTAAGATCACTCTCTATTCTCCTTTTCATGTTATAACTTTATATCTATTCTCCTTGTCAGGTTATAACTTTATATCTATTCTCTTTGTCAGGTTATAACTTCAATCTGAATATTACACACAATGTTATATCTATTTTCCTTGTCAGGTTATAACTTCAATCTGAATATTGCACACAATGATATATCTATTTTCCTTGTCAGGTTATAACTTCAATATGAATATTGCACACAATGTTATATTTCTTCCCCATCCTCTCAAATGTGAAATTCACCCTTTGTTGTTTTGGAAATAATGTATCGGTCTAGAATAACAACAAGTACTGTATTCATGTCGTTTCGAATTTCTTGGGTTTCAGTGAAACTGATGACACTTTGATCTGAAGTATGACTGATTGGTTTGAAGCCTGTGGGCTATGAAGACGTTTCTTCCACCGACGACATCTGCTGTTTTAAAAAATACATTTTATATAAATTGTCAATACTCAGTTTAAGATTCGATTTCTGTCCGCTTCACTTGGTTGGTGGATGTCTGTTACAGGAACAATATAAAGGGAAGAAAATGAAATATATACAATCTGAACTTTTATTCATAGAGCTTGCTGGCTCGTCTTACTGTGACGAAAACAAAGCAAAAAACTCAGCTCTCCGAGCAATTAAGAAGGTAGATCGTTAGGACTGAGTTACGAATATTATAGTTTTATAATTGCTTGAGATAACACTATGTAACAATTTCTTTCACTTTTTTCTTGTTCCTGGACAGAAAGTTTTATTTCCCAATTGCTTATGCCTAAAGTAAATGGAAAAGACCTATTTTACTCTTCAAACTTTGCTTTTGTGACCTGAGAGTGTATAACGAAAACATGATGAGAGATTATATTTGAGGGCTGATACGTGAAAGTGATTTACATTACAGTCGCAAATCTCGAAAAACTACTCACTTCTAAACATTTTTGTATATCTTTAGTATAAATACATGTAAATCTTGATTCATATGTTGTTTTATTCAGACATTATGTAAATGAAAATGTGCAAATTTGTCCATTTTTACATATAAAACAGGTTAATTTCTAAATTTCATTATCCAGGTCACAGAAGCAAAGTTTGAAGATAATAATGACCATTTTTTGTACTTTTACAACGTAAGCAATTAAGAAATAACACCTACTATCCAGGAACAAAATTTGTGTTGCATACGCTTGTTTCTTGAGACAACGAGTACTTTGTAGCTGATTTTATTAGTTTATTTGAGATATTCACAGAAAGCTATCCTGGAGCTCACTACGTTAATCAAATCTAAAATTTGAACTCATGTATTTAAATCTGGCAGTCAGTCGACAGTGTCCATCGACAGTTTTTGGACAAGTAAAATTTGATCCGCTCCGTATTGGAGAAGTAATATGGAGTATTACTTCTGAATTTATTTATGTGTATATACACAAAATGCGACACGTTTTTAGTTAAATGCACAAGTCTGTTGTACTCAGAATAAGCCAGATTCAGACTATTAAGTCAGAGTGCAAATTTATCTGAATAATCTGGCATTTTTTGTCTTTTACAACGAACTGTCATTAAATCGTCAGTAACTGACATCAAATTCAATACATAATACCATGTTGAAAAGCATTCTGTAAAAGGTCGTAGCCTCCACACACTTTGGCCCTGTGTACGCACCGTTAAGGTCATTTGAAGAACCTTGTAAATAAAAATTTTGAATGAAAATACGCGATTTATATTTCATGTTAACATGCATCGTTGTTCTTGGGGTGTAACCTAGCAACTAACTCATAACTTATTATCGTCTCTCATCTGTTTCAGCAAAGGTTTATTTGTAAATTACATCATCTGCAACAACTTGGTAGCAACGAACAAAGTCCTCAAACATGAAACTTAATAAAACAAAGGCTATCTTCTATTTCTCCTGTCACGCACACTGGAGCGTTATTATAATGGCTGTCCCGCTCAGACAGGAAATCTGCAGTGGTCTTAGTAACGACACACTTGCCTGTCACCACCACTTAAAGCCATAATGTGTTTTCTGTTAAGGCCTTTAACTCTCGAAGGATTGTACACTTTCGTGCTGAGCTGTTTTGTTTTGATGGGTAGCACCTTCCCCCCCCTGCCCTCCCCTCCTGTCCTCTCCTCCAGTCAGATCTGTCAACATCTTCGTTGTGGTTTACAACGTGTCAAACACTCAACCGCCTGGTGTTTAAAACTCTAAAGAGATCCATTAGGAAACCAAAGATTAACAAGACATGCTAGTCACGTTGTCCAATGTTTCATTCTCGTTGCAAAGCCTAGGAATTGTGAAAAAAAACAAAAAAACCTCATCTCACCTCGACAAAGTGACAGATAATGTGTGAAGAATATATCTGTATACCTTTTTGGAAATCGCCCTTCGAAGGAATAAATTTGGGAGATAAAAGAGGACTTCGTGTAATACGAAACCGAAACTAAAGCCTATTACACGTTCTATCGCTTTGGTGGGAAGAGACGAGACTTCAATAAAACTCGAAACTGCTGGTTCTGCTTGTTAACTGTGATTGCAATTACATAAACAACAAACAAAATAAATCATTTTAGAAGTTTTGTCTGAAACTTTGGTGAAAATGTAACATTATCTCGGAAGGCTTGAAAAAGAAAACCTGATTTGATGTAAAATTAGAAACGAAAATGAAAATATCTGGAAATTCTGCCATTGCTCATCTCATCCATTTCGTGTCTTCACAAAACTTTGAAAGAAATGTTCGTTTTTTTATTCAAGAATAAATCAAGTTAGTCAAACTTTCTTGCGTAATACAATCATTAAACTTCCTGAGTTGTTTTTTTCAAATAGATAAATAAATTCTAGCCTTGTTTCGTGCTTCGTGAATAGCGATTGTAAACCAGCCACTAGATGGCAGTAAAGAGCGTTATGCAGTTAAATTCAATTACGAAGTAGTTATACTATGTAATCTGTTCTAGACGGAGAGACGGATTATATTACTTGAATAAAATGTTTTTTTAGGAAAACGTGATTTATATACCGATTTATCTGGCTCGCATTAATTAGACATGAAAAATAAATTGTTATAATACTTTTGCCCTTTCACACTGGTAAAAATCATTTAATATATATAGTAAACATTGAAAGGATTTATTTACTGTAATTTATTGTGATCTTGTCCACGATTTTATGACACAGATAACCTGACATTTTCCAGGAAAACGTATTTGGCTTATATTATAATTGATACTGGAAGTAATTTATATCGTTAATGTCCTACTGTTTGTTGCTAAACATAAAGCTTCACAGTGAGTTTGGTTTGGTTTGTTTTGAATTTCGCACAAAGCTACTCGAGGGCTATCTGCGCTAGCCGTCCCTAATTTAGCAGTGTAAGACTAGAAGGAAGGCAGCTAGTCATCACCACCCACCACCAGCTCTTGGGCTACTCTTTTACCAACGAATAGTGGAATTGACCGTAACATTATAACACTCTCACAGTTGAAAGGACGAGCATGGTTGGTGTGGCGGAGATTCGAATCCGTAATCCTCAGATTAACCACTTGGCCATGCTGGGCCATCACAGCGAGCTATCAGTGTTTTGCCCACTGCGGGTATCAACAATCGATATTTAGCCCTCAAAACTATTGATGACCCTCTTGGGGGGGTAAAGTTTCATAACTAGATAAAAATCTTATGAAATTATAAAATATCTTCTTAAAAGCATTATGAGTAATTCCTCCCCCCCTTAGTGTAACGACGGTATGTCTTCGTAGAAACCAGGTTTCGATACCCGTGGTAGACAGAGCGCAGATAGTCTAATTTCTAAACAGTTAATGAAACGTAGCTATATGGCATTAATCCAGCTAGCAATTACATACTGGAGATCTCTGGTCGAAATATGACGCTGTTAACTATGCTATGCATTTTCAGCTGTGTGTGTGTTATACTAGTGAGAGTAAATTTCTCTAATAAACTAGGAACAACTGCTTGAGACGATGGGTGTTGATGAATAGTTTTTGCTTGTAGCTCACAAGCCTGAATCATAGAATTTTCTATTTATACCATTGTACAGGCCTGTGACGGTTTTATTGTTTACACGTTCTGCTGCAATATTTGTTTGTTTTTGAATATCGAGCAACATTACACGAGAGCTATCTGCGCTAGCCGTCCTTAATTTAGTAGTGTAAGACTAGAGGGAAGGCAGCTAGTCATCACCACCCAACGCCAACACTTGGGCTACTATTTTACCAACGGATGGGTGAGATTAACCGTCACATTATAACGCCCACACGGCTGAAAGTGCGAGCATGTGTGGTGTGATGGGATTCGAACCCGCGACCCTCAGATTACGAGTCGAGCGCCTTAACCCACTTGACTGTTCCCGGTTTTCCAGTGTAATTCTTGTACGCTGAATCCGAAAGTGAAATCCATTTTTTTTCCATCCCGTACTGATTTTTCCCAAAACGTCAAAACACAATACATAAAACAAACACTACAACACTTAGTTTTGGGAGTTAAAGACGTAGATTTCACACAAACAAATTAGGATGAAAGAGGAGACATATTCATTGACATCAGTGGTCTTCCCCTTTCTTTAGTTTCTTTTTGTATCATTGTCAACAGTAAAACATGGTGATTGTGGTGAACGAAGTAATAATTTGATCTAAGTTAGACTTTGTTTTTTCTTTCAAATGTGTAAAAAAATACTTACGTGATAGTAAGTAAAATAATATTATTTTCGAAGTCTTCGTAACTGAATTATATAAGATTCGTTATTGAAACCGTTACAAAGTTTATGAAGTTCAAATTCGCAGGCCAGTGTCATGTGCATAACGTACCTTAAATTGGCCCTCCGATGGAACAGGCCTGGCATGGCCTGGTTGTTAAGGCACTCGACTCGTAATCCGAGATTCGCGGCTTCAAAGCCTCGTGACACCAAACATGCTCGCCCTTTCAGGCGCGGGGGCGTTGTAATGTTACGGTCAGTCCCACTGTTCATTGGTAAAAGAGTAGCCCAAGAGTTGGTGGTGGGTGGTGATGACTGGTTGCAATGCTAAGTTAGGGACGGCTAGCGCAGTGTAGCTTTGCGCGAAATTCCAAAAAACAAACAGAGATTCTAAAACGACGAGTTGGTAGTTTTATTAATATTTAAAGATTAACACGATATTGTACATTTCCTAATGTTAAACTATCTAGAACATGATATGAAGAATACAGTTTAGGAACGTGTCATACATACAGCTCAGTTTAGAATAGGATATGTAAAGTACAGTGTAGGACATGTCATAGGTACGATGCAATGTAGGACAAAATTCGTTCAGTACAATGTAATAAAAGTGTCTCATACATAATTTATTATGTAAACAGTTATTTCTCCATCCGAAAACACTCACAAGTTCTCAGAAGTGTTGTTTTAATTTTGAACATACACTAAACTTTTCAAGCAACCTATCGAAAATAATTCGAGTTCCATAAGTCCTGACATGTTTTATTGTATAGTCTTGTTTTGTCCTAAAATTGACCAAGAGAACTACGTGTTTAGTGTTGTAGAGTTACAGATTTAGTTGTTATAAGGAATCCACTATATGACCCCATGTACTCAGTGTTTAGTGTTATAGAGTAACAGATTTAGTTGTTATAAGGAATCCACTATATGACTCCATGTACTCAGTGTTTAGTGTTATAGAGTTACAGATTTAGTTGTTATAAGGAATCCACTATATGACCCCATGTACTCAGTGTTTAGTGTTATAGAGTTACATATTTAGTTGTTATAAGGAATCCACTATATGACCCCATGTACTTAGTGTTTAGTGTTGTAGAGTTACAGATTTAGTTGTTATAAGGAATCCACTATATGACCCCATGTACTTAGTGTTTAGTGTTGTAGAGTTACAGATTTAGTTGTTATAAGGAATCCACTATATGACCCCATGTACTCAGTGTTTAGTGTTATAGAGTTATAGATTTAGTTGTTATAAGGAATCCACTATATGACCCCATGTACTCAGTGTTTAGTGTTATAGAGTTACAGATTTAGTTGTTATAAGGAATCCACTATATGACCCCATGTATTCAGTGTTTAGTGTTATAGAGTTACATATTTAGCTGTTATAAGGAATCCACAATATAACCCCATATACTTAGTGTTTAGTGTTATAGAGTTACATACAGTGTTTTGTGTTATAGAGTTACGTATTTAGTTGTTATAAGGAATACACTTTGTGTATACACCACTTTGCAAAACCATTATATTTTCTTCTTGCATACATTCGGTGGACTCAGCTGATAGTCCAATGTGACTTTAGTATAAGAAAAAAAACATACACACTCATCTTGTATAAAACTATAATAATGAAATCGGTTGCTTCTTTGTTGTTAAGTCCACCAAAGGGATCGAACTCCAAAGTTTAGTGTTATAAACCTTCGGGATTATCGCTGAACCACAAATTGCGCATAAAATCGAATTCGTTACCGTTGTGTTTCCCCCTCTGCTTAAATTAAGGGCGAATGTGGAAAGTTTGTGAAATAGAATAAACAGTACTGTTCGGGAAGTCAATGACGTCATAAAAATACCTTTAAACGAATATTTAAGTTTACACTGTTGTACGTACTAGCACATAGTACTATCATGTTTGACTTTTAACAAATTTATCCGTTTAAATTTTCTTATTATACGTGAAAAAGTAGCACGTGTTCAATACTGAAAAAAATATGAACAGAGATCCCACTCTTTTCACTAGTATTTATTCTTTTTTCATTCAATTGAATTCCAAGTTGATAGTTGAATGAAAGCTACAAACGATACTCTGGGATTTCTTTAAATGCACCCTCTTGACACTTCGACTTTATTTCAAACCTTTTTTATTTTTTTTCTATCAGCTAACTTTCAAGTACAACCCTGGGTTTAGAACTTTTCATGTATATATTTTTTTAAATAAGATACCAGGCTGTAGTTCAACATTTTCTAACAACAATTTAAGCACCCGAATTCCGCCCATCTTCTTCCTAGTGTTGTGAGAAAATGGAAAATTCATTGTGATAACTTGACCAATCAAATTCCGTGGATAAAAACCAGATGTTTACCTTACATGACGAACATTGAATGACCTAATGATAAATAAATAGGAACAATCTTTAGAAGGGGGAACAATATATCGAAAACATAGTCAAAATTGTCTCTTCTAAGCGTCGATTAAGAACAAAGGACAGTAAATCATTGTGTTCCAATTTCAAATGAACTATGATAAACGAACGTTTCTCTTATTTTTAGTTTTAATCTGTCAATGTTTCATCCAGAAAATACAAATCTCCGACTTGCCGCTTGTCTGTTTTTCCTATATTTCCGTTACTGTAAGCGAAACAAACAAACGATTTCGTTCGTTCATTTTTCCATTCTCGAACAATTCTTTCGTGCTGGCAACCAACATTGACATTATCGTTTTGTCATTCTCAAAGGAACATTTTCGTTCACTTCGACCACAGTTTCGTAGCTCTCGAAATGCTTATTTATTATTTTAACTCGTATTTTTTCATTTCTCTTTTTTTTTTGCGTTTTCAAAATGATATTTTTTTGTTGTTTCCGAAAATCCCATCAATCCAGACTCAAGAGACGACTTTAGGCTTACTGACTCTATCCTTTCTGATTCTGTAAAACATTTAACTGTAAGTCAAATCAGTTTTTGCATACAAACACGTGGCCGTCAAATTTATTTAGCTATACTAGTTTGTTGATGTCACGTGTGTCAATGGAGCAACAAATGACGTTGAAGTGTGTCTAGCTAGACTATTGGATAGATAATGACTGATCATCCAATTATAAGAGTGATCCAATGTCACCAGAGATTACCATAGAGGCTTAGAATTATTATAACTATAGGGTTCTCAGAATTATCAACCGTTTATTAAATGACCTCTGTAAGTGTTAACTTACAAACACACCACGTGTTTGTACAACAGATTAAAGCCAATCGTTATGACCGATAGTTTGGACGTGTCACATTTTCTGCCATTAAACGAAACTGGTTCTTATTAGTATTGCTAGCCACATAGTTCACGTTGCATGTAGATAACAAAAGCACGTTATGGGTACACGTGACCTATAGGTCAAGTGAGATATTAAGATGTGTTTCACTTACGTTAATGATTATAATGTTTCCAGTTAAAAAAGAATCCTTCAGGTCAGGCCACGTGGTTACGGCACTCGACATGTAATATTACGGTCGCCGGTCGAATCCCTCTCGTGCCAAACATGCTTACTCTTTCAGCCTTGGGGGCGTTATAAACTCTTGGTCAATCTCACTGTTCGTTGGTAAACTAGTATCCCAATAGTTGGCGGTGGGTGGTGACGACTAGCTTCCTTCCTTCTCGTATTTCATTGCTAAATTAGGGACGGTTAGAGCAAACAGTCCTCGTGTAGCTTTTCGCAAAATTCAAGACAATCAAACAAACATTAACGTGTGTGAAACAGTTTAGCTTTTCAAGATTTCAGATTTTTACGCACATATTACGCGGTTCCTTCAGGAAATGCGTTTGACAAATTTACATATTTTGTGATAAAAGTGATTCTTATATAAATGTATTGAGTTTGAAAAAGAAAACGCTTTGCTTTATTATTTTAAAGGTTATAATACCAGACGTCATTGAAACATATCTTACGTAAAAATCTTATGACTAATGTTAGATAAAAATCAGACTTTTATGTAAAAATCGTGTGACTAATATTAGATAAAAGTCAAACTCTTATGTAAAAATTGTATAACTAATATGGAATAAAAGTCAAATAGCTTGGATGTCATTTATAAATGTCTTGTTAATAGACAATATTGCGCTAAATGAAACACTTTATTTGTTTCGCTGATGTCTAATGGTGGACAGAGTACAGATAGCCTATTGTGTGGTTTTGTGATTAATTTAAAATAGACAAACATTTCGTTATAAAACAATTGTAGATTATAAACTTTTATCTTTCTAATATTTTTCGTTGATTCAGTTACACGGTTTAGGAGACTTTTGGTGTGTAAACCTAGTGTGAAAACAATCAAATGTGAAAATAGTGTGAACGTAGTGTAAAACCAATGTACACGACATTGTTTAAAAATATATGATTTCGTTTTAACTCTGTTATAAATCATAACAAAGGAACATAATGTAGTAATTTTACACTGTTATAAATCATAACAGAGGAACATAATGTAGTAATTTTACACTGTTATAAATCATAACAGAGGAACATAATGTAGTAATTTTACACTGTTATAAATCATAACAGAGGAACATAATGTAGTAATTTTACACTGTTATAAATCATAACAGAGGAACATAATGTAGTAATTTTACACTGTTATAAATCATAACAGAGGAACATAATGTAGTAATTTTACACTGTTATAAATCATAACAGAGGAACATAATGTAGTAATTTTACACTGTTATAAATCATAACAGAGGAACATAATGTAGTAATTTTACACTGTTATAAATCATAACAGAGGAACATAATGTAGTAATTTTACACTGTTATAAATCATAACAGAGGAACATAATGTAGTAATTTTACACTGTTATAAATCATAACAGAGGAACATAATGTAGTAATTCTACACTAGTTATAATATAATCAATATATTTTTTTTATATTTTACTCATTTTTCCGCTCTCTGTATGAAAATAACAAATGTTCTATTTCGTTTGTTGTTGTTTTTTCTTATTGTGTGTTGTATCGTAACGTATGGTGTTACCGGTCTATTTTTTAACAGTAACGTGTTGTGTTACCGGACTATCTTTTAACAGTAACGTGTTGTTTTACTGGACTATCTTTTAAATACAGAAGCGTTTTTTCGTTCAGTATTCAGTGTAAAGAACTGACTAGAACATTAGACAAGATGGTGTGTGTGGTAGATAGCAGACCCGAGAAGTAATTACTAACTTAAGTTTGTGTGTGTGTATGTGTGTGTGTGTGTGTGTGTGTGTGTGTGTGTATGTGATTCGTATGTTATTATAACCATCGTGACCCACCGTATTAATTCATTTTATGAGTTAAAAGCTCACTAAATTAAACAACAGACGTATGCAATACGTAATAGTTTTCTCTTCAGTTCGGATACTTTCAGTATATTACAAACTCTAAGAGACATTAACTGAGCATACATTTAACATTATTGGTTGGCGAGCCGTTTCTAATGAATTATTTTTAATTTTTAGCTCTAATTATGATAATCAATCATGTTTTAATTGTACAACAGTTTAATTACAGTTTTTAGAAGTTTTCATAATATTTTAATATTAACAGTTGTTGAATTAATAATTTGTGTCTGTGTAGATTGTTTATACGACAAAGTTATTAAGGCTGTCTACTGTCGTTCCCCAATTTTGAGCTACTGACCAGTATGCAGCCAATGAGTAGCACCCTATTAAGAGATGGATCGACTGTTGATTTCATAATGGACATACATCTTAAGGTACGGGAAATAGCTTGGGTTAACACAGAGGTTCGAACCAGGTGCCTCCACAGACCAATTTAATATTTCATTTTTGAAGAAATGATCCCTCTGATTTATGAAGCCATACAATTTACTCGCAGTAAAACAAAATCTGTAATATGTCATAAATCATATCTATATCCGGCCATAATATCTCATGAACCCTACCTATATCCGGTTATAATACCTCATAAGCTATAAGCTCATAAGCCCTACGTATAACCGACTACAATATCTCATAAACTATACCTATATTCGGCTATAATATATCATAAATCCTATCTATATTGCCCCCCCCCCAGTGGCTCAGCGGTATGTCTGCGGACTTACACGCTAAAATCCGGGTTTCGATACCCGTGGTGGGCAGAGCACAGATAGCCCATTGTGTAGCTTTGTGCTTAATTCAAAAAACAACAACATATCTATATTCTGCTGCAATATGTCATGAACTCTACCTATATCCAACTGCGATATGTCAGAAAACCTATCTATATCCGGCTGTGACATAAGACAGATCTCTTCTATATCCAGTTATGATCTGTCATAAAACCTATCTGTAACGGCAAGCAGAACCTCTAAAAATGAAATTAGAGATTCAATAAACATCTACATTTCTCTTACAATTTATATAGAAAGCTAACCTTCTTATTGGTGGAAGAAGAAGGCTAACCATTGTTTGGTGGAAGGTGTAGGCTAACCATTGTTTGGGGATTGGAACAAACGTGTCACATTGAAGGTGGATTTATGTGTGACAGAGAAACGAAATGTTGTTTGTTTGTTTTGAATTTCGCACAAAGCTACACGAGGGCTATCTGGTCAAGGCGTCCCTAATTTAGTGATGTAAGACTAGAGGGAAGGCAGCTAGTCATCATCACCAATCGCCAACTCTTGGGCTACTCTTTTACCAACGAGTAGTGGGATTGATTGTCACATTATAATGCAATCACGGCTGAAAGGTCGAGCATGTTTGGTGTGACGGGGATTCGAACCCGCGACCCTCAGATTACGAGTCGAGTGCCTTAACCACCTGACCGTGCCGAACCGAAATGCTGTCGCACTTGTGATGTTACAGTTGTAAATCGGGTTTGTTCTTTTTCGTACGAAGTCCATCGATGTGTTACAAAACAGGATTTTAGTCCATCGATGTGTTACAAAACAGGATTTTGCCAACCAATACTTCATTGTTTCATTTGAAATATTATTCCCCAGATATTGACTTCAGTATAATATTACTTACTCTACAGCAATTTGAGTAAATACCGAGAAAAGGTACAGGTGTATCTTGTTGACAATATTTTACGGTTATTTCCTTAATGTTTTTTTATATATTACCTTTTTTATTAACTTTATTTATTGAGATGAATTTAAACTTTCAACATTTGACATGATTAAGTAAACCCTAAATTTAAATATTTTTATCACGTGTATTTGCCTGTGTTTGTGTTTTTATTATAGCAAAGCCACAGCGGGGTATCTGCTCAGCCCACCGAGGGGAATCAAACCCCTGATTTTAGCGTTGTAAATCCGGAGACATACAGCTGTACTAGCGGGGGGAAAGTGTATTTGTCTCAAATATAGTGTGAACAGTTCGGGACTCAGTTTTCTCTGAGGGGAAGAACCTTTGTAAGTGTAGAATAAGTTCTCGATTTTAAGAAACGTGTAAAACATCTGACGGTTATTACATTTTCTACTACAAACCCTCTAAGTACATAAAAAACAACATACTCCAGTAATGTTTATTCTTCCAGCATGTTCACGTGACGGTAATTATGAGTCTGTTTTAAAATCCTGGCATGGCCGAGCGCGTTAAGGCGTGCGCTCGTAATCCGAGGGTCGCGGGTTCGCGCCCGCATCGCGCTAAACATGCTCGCCCTCCCAGCCGTGGGGGTGTATAATGTGACGGTCAATCCCACTATTCGTTGGTAAAAGAGTAGCCCAAGAGTTGGCGGTGGGTGGTGATGACTAGCTGCCTTCCCTCTAGTCTTACACTGCTAAATTAGGGACGGCTAGCACAGATAGCCCTCGAGTAGCTTTGTGCGAAATTCCAAAAACAAACTGTTTTAAAATTCCGCGAAAAAACAAACAAACGAAGCAAGAGACTTCTGTGTATATTCATTCATAGTTTTCAACATTTGAACAACAGGGGAGTCAACAAGTTAAGAACGCCAGTCGCTGTTTCTTGAGCTGCTTTCGCCTGATTGAATGTGACAGTCATTCTTATCACGCACCCACAATCCAAAAATATAAAGCACGCTTTTGCAACTGCATGTTGCGAAGTATGGAACGACGGATTCACAGTTTGGGTATTCTAACCACTTGGCTACGCCCTGCAATAGTATGTTCATAGGGTAATAAAGCTAATCTTTTAATAAGAGGCTAAAACTCAATGTTGTAGACCTTTAACACCTTCAGATACATTAAGCACGATTGCTTTCGTATGGACAATTCCGAAACTTAAGTATACCAGGAAATCCTTCGTTTTCACACCAGTACAGAAACGTTCCATAAAGAAAACCTCAGTTAGGCTGGAAGTTGGATTTGGCTATAATCCGGTTTTTCCTCTCTCTCCCATAAGGTACACAAGTGACCAGTGGCTAGTTGACCGTTACAAGTTGTATCATTCTGTTCAATTGACCACTTAATAGCTCTAAGAAAATTTTTCTTACTGGAAAGCTCTCTTGTGGCGGTAGTTACGAGGCGAACTCATCTTGGCCGTGTTGATCATTGCAAATAAATAGATACTTAAAGTTCTTTTCGTGCACGTGCTTCTAGTGTTAGAGCGAGAACGTACGTGATCATCTTATTTCATTCTAGGTAGGAATTTCAGTGAGCTTATATTCTTAGTTAGACTTAAGTCGTTTAGTGATGTATAGATATCGACTGTGTAATGCTATCACATTGTGTCTTTCTCAGTTTATCCGGTTTCTAGCCCGATAAGATTACGAGATTAGGGAAGCTATATATAATCATATCTTATGAGATACGTTTAAAGGCTCAAGTAAGTAGCAACGTTTCATTTTGGGATCTTCTTCTCTGTAATACTTTGTTTCTTTTCTTTGCTATAAAAACACAAACTTTGGCTTTTATTCGGATTTGATATTGACACAATAAGAAAGAAAAATATATCTCTTCAAATATTCTGTTACGCAAATTACTCGTTCAGGAAGGAAAGGTCGTTGTGGTAACGTTCGAGCTACACATTAGCCTTTGAAGACGTAGCTAGTATGATAACTTTAAGCCTAATCTTAGGCTTAGTAGAAATAGTTAGTGTAATAACGTTCATGCCACAATAATAGAGGTAATTTGTGTGGAGATATTCAAAATACACCTGGGCCTTGCTAGAAGTAGTTAATGTGATAACGTTCAAACCACATCTTTTCCTTAGGAAATATAACTAGTGTTATAACTTTAAGGTATATCTTATCCTTAGTCGAGATAACTAGTGGGATAACTTAAGCCATCTTTTAGCCTCAGTAGAATTAGTTTTTCAGATATCATTAAATACGTATCTTAATCTTACGAAACATACACTGAAGTGTCACTTTAATCAAACATATCAGCTGCATTTCTTTGCTTTTAATGTTGTAAATTTACCGCTGTCTTGCCGGGGAAGCCATATTAACTTTAAGTAATGTAATATGGTATGTACATATTAACTTTAAAAGATATAATGTGGTATGTACATATTAACTTTAAAAGATATAATGTGGTATGTACATGTTAGCTTTAAAAGATATAATGTGGTATGTACATGTTAGCTTTAAAAGATGTATTGTGGTATGTACATCTTAGCTTTAAAAGATATAATGTGGTATGTACATATTAGTTTTAAGTAATGTAATGTGGTATGTACATATTAACTTTAAAAGATATAATGTGGTATGTACATGTTAGCTTTAAAAGATGTAATGTGGTATGTACATATTAACTTTAAAAGATATAATGTGGTATGTACATATTAACTTTAAAAGATATAATGTGGTTTGTGCATATTAGTTTTAAAAGATATAATGTGGTATGTACATATTAGTTTTAAAAGATGTAATGTGGTATGTACATATTAGTTTTAAAAGATGTAATGTGGTATGTACATATTAGTTTTAAAAGATGTAATGTGGTATGTACATATTAGTTTTAAAAGATGTAATGTGGTATGTACATATTAGTTTTAAAAGATATAATGTGGTATGTACATATTAGTTTTAAAAGATGTAATGTGGTATGTACATATTAGTTTTAAAAGATGTAATGTGGTATGTACATATTAGTTTTAAAAGATATAATGTGGTATGTACATATTAGTTTTAAAAGATATAATGTGGTATGTACATATTAGTTTTAAAAGAAGTAATGTGGTATGTATATATCAATGCCATCACAGGTGTAAAATGATGTATAACATTTAAAGCATGGTCAGAGGAGTGTGGGCCCACAGATACCAGGCTAAAAAGAAATCATTTTCCACACTTCGGAGCCATGATTTACAAGGATGCTGGTGAAGTCTTACTATTGTGTGCAGCACCAGTAATACAGAAGTGTAGATGATAGTAGCCATTGTTGACTCAAAATTGCCTCTAATCTATTAGTTCAAAATTAAGGATGCTTAGAGCAGATGGCCCTTGAGTAGTCTTCATAAACAGTCAGTGTGTATGTGACTGTCTTCATGTAGCTGTTGAAACGCCGGCCCGATCGTTTAATCAAACCTAGCGTACGCTTTTAAAACCCCCAGCGCTAGAAACTGGTCCCCCTTGTTCGTTGGACCAGGGCATCAATACAGCATTATTCATCGACTGTTAGTCACTGTGTTATAATTAAAAACAGCTGCACCATTGAATAATGCACAGTTTAAAAATAAGTTCTGTTAAATAATCTCTTTAGAAATTCAATGTTGACAAACATTTCGATTTCGGTTCTGATACCGATTTCAGACAATTTGATTGCATACTAATGCATATTAACTATAAACAATTTTTATCACAACTCGTAACCTGAGGGCCATGGGTTCGAATCTTCGTCGCACCAAACATGCACACCCTTTCAGTCGTGGGAACGTTACAATGTTACGGTCAATCTCACTATACGCTGGTAAACGAGTAGCTGCAGTGTTGGCGGTGGGTGGTGATGACTAGCTAACTTCCCTCTAGTCTTGCA
Source organism: Carcinoscorpius rotundicauda (assembly GCA_011833715.1). Classification (NCBI taxonomy): domain Eukaryota; kingdom Metazoa; phylum Arthropoda; class Merostomata; order Xiphosura; family Limulidae; genus Carcinoscorpius; species Carcinoscorpius rotundicauda. Next base: position 145,976,684 of record CM022393.1, read on the forward strand.
CTTCTAAATTAGGGACGGCTAGCGCAGATAGCCATCGAGTAGCTTTGCACGAAATTGAAAAACAAACAGATTAGAAACTTATAATTTAGTCCATTAAAAAGATAGCAGAACTTACGGTTTTGAGACGACACATTGTTGTCTGTAAATATTAAAAATCGTTCTTTAGATATTTGAAGTCGTGGAACATAAATAAATAACAATGATATTTCAGCTTTTATTTATGTATTTTTCATTTTTCAGTCTAAGCCTCCTTACGTGAAGTTTGTTGTGTATGTCAAACCTTCTAACCACACAACATTAAACAAATACTAATTGTAAGACGTTAAGTGCGAGTATACTAAATGTGAAAAACATCTAGATTTAGAAAGTTAATAAAGTGTGCTCTAGATTTTAAAAAATGCGATAATTCTAGATTTAGAACCGTAATAAAGTGTTATCTACATGTAGAAACTCAATAAAACGTAGAAATCCAGGTTTAGAACCTCAATAAAATGTAATCAAACTAGATTTGGACACATAATTTAAAATGATAAATGTATGTATTTAGAAACTTAATAAAATGTGATAAATCTAGGTTTTGATCCTTAATAAAGTGTGATAAATATAGATTTGGAACCTAAATAGACTGTGATAAATTAAGGTTTTGAACTTCAATAAAGCGTGATAAATATAGATTTAGGACTTTAATAAAACGTGATAAATCTATATTTGGAACCTAAATAGACTGTGATAAATTTAGGATTTTAACCTTAATAAAACGTGATAAATCTAGGTTTTGAACCTTAATAAAGCGTGATAAATCTAGGTTTTGAACCTTAATAAAGCGTGATAAATCTAGATTTTGAACCTAAATAGACTGTGATAAATTAAGGTTTTGAACCTTAATAAAGCGTGATAAATGTAGATTTTGAATAACAAATGTCTATAAATCTTAATAAAATCCTTTTCAATAGACCATTTCTAATATTCGATTTCGTAACACCCTGTGTTAACGTTGTTTGATTTCAGTTCAGTACATTTGTGAGAATGCATGTGAAATCAACATTTATTAGATGTGTAATAAGCTAACTGCTGGTAAAATTGTATCTCTTTCACCAAATTTATATATTTTTTGGTTATTAAAATATGTCCAGTCTGTGCCCCAAATATCATATTAAAATATGTCAGTCTGTGCCCCAAATATCACTCTCCCTCTGATTTGTGGCCTTCTGTTCATAATATAATTTATCTACTCTCGATAACAGACATATGTTCACGGACATACAACGTCTTAGACGGAGCCACTTGTATAGTTTTGATGTTGATACACAAACAAACTTACGTTTAAAATAAAACACGTGTAGAGATTACCATCTTAAATAATAAACATCTTAAAATTTATTTAACTGTAATGAAATTATTACTTGTGTTAGTACGTATTACAAGCGAGCCCCCTAGTGGCTCAGCGGTATGTCTGCGGACTTGCAACGCTAAAAACCGGGTTTTGATACCCGTGGTAGACAGAGCACAGATAGCCCATTGCGTAGCTTTGTGCTTATTTCAAAACAACAATCACCAGCAATTTTCCTTTGTTTTTTTTTATTTCCCATAATAATAAGAAGGCTTAGCAGAACTTACATCTTCCGAATTAAGAAAGTTTATGCTCTGTGAAGTTATCAGTGAAACGATTCTATTATTGCCACTGGGACCATAAAACATTTCCACGACAACGAAGAGGATGGGTCATATGTCACGAGAATGGATATCATACGTTCACGTGACAGGAATACTTTTGTTATTTCCAGACCGATATTAAGAATGCAACTAATACGTTCGTTATCTCATGAGCTGTCAAAATGGAGTAACAGTCACTGCTTTCGTTTGTTTGATACTAACTTGTTTATATATTCCGAAAATAGAAATTGAGGTGGGTCTGGTAAGACTGAATCCGAAGACCTTGGTGGGTAATCATTCACGATAATAAAACGTGGACGTTGAAGTAGCCGTAATAACAGAATATTCAAGAAAAAAAAAGAACGTGGTCAAGCAGCCCTCTAATTTGATTTGTCTTTTGAAAAATCTCGTGTGGTTTGCCTTCTTGGACTTTAGTGACCTGTCTACAAACTGTCGTCAAGCCTAACCCGTAGAATAGCCATCAAGAGACAATTGAAGCACAGAAAATTTTATTAGTGGATCTTTTAGACGTTCTAATCTTTCAGCGGACTCAGTTCTGTCTTGTCTGTATTTGTAACCCCACTCCCCACGACAACGTAGATGGATATGAATCACTAGAATAAGAAGAAGTAAGATTACCCGATCTATTTTGTGTGGGACGTGCGGGAAGGATGGTAAAAGCTACAAAATATAAATAAAAAAATGACATTTTCCACAAAAGCCTCGGAATCATTTTTCGTTGATTATTTAAAATTTAACATTTTTTTTGACAGTCTTTGGTCAACTTATTTTGTTGATAGCCTGTCGTCTAGCTTTAGGCTTAACAACAAATAAGCAAGATGTTTTTTTAAAAGTATTACAGTTAGTCTTAGTCGTATAAGTAGTAAAATTAAGTGCAATATAAAATCAGGAAATTAATCAAATCAATTATCATTATGTACAATAAAGTATTTCAATTACGCATTTAGTTCTTTGTTATTTTAGTAATAATTTAACCTTATTTATAAATATCAATACATCCATTTTGCACAAAGCTACACGAGGGCTATCTGCGTTAGCCGTCCCTAATTTAGCAGTGTAAGACTAGAGGGAAGGCAGCTAGTCATCATCGCGTACACTTGGGTTTCTTTGTTTCTATCAATCCTCGTTACACCAAACATGCGCATCCTTTTAGCCGTGGGGGCCTTATAATGTGTCGGTAAATCTCACTATTCGTTGGTAAAAGAGTAGCACAAGAGTTGGCGGTGGGTGGTGATGACTAGCTGCCGTCTTCCTAGTCTTATACTGCTCATTTAAGGGAGAGTTAGCGCAGATAGCCCTCGTGTAGTTTTGCGCAAAATTAAAAAACAAACAAACAATCTTTGGTGCCAGGAATAGTGAGATGGATTTAATCGAAATGCTGATTAAAAAAGTAATATAACATCAACAGTTTCAAGAACTGAAAGAAATTGAAAATTAAACAACGTATAAATATATTATTAAGAATCCCACAGCATTTATGAAAATTTGACAAATTTAATATTATATAAAAATCAGTGAAGCATTTTTATATTATATCGCATCAAAAATATTTAATCTCTTTAATATAATAGATTCTTTTTATGCGCATACGTGTTTCTGCACCTTAACGTATTCACTGCGCATTTGAGTTAACATCTGTTACCATCGTACGAGACGTGTAAGGAATATCTCCATTTGGTTGTCCATAGGCTAGCTTCGCTATTGGTTACGTATGTTAATGAGCACACCCGAGGCCGAGATTGCTTTGGTTGTGTGTTTTATAAAAACTACTGTAGCCGGCGTATTAATATAATCTCCTTTTTTGTTGATCTATCTGTATTTTTTTGATTTGATAACTCAACAATTTAATCAAAACGGTTGGCTTATTCAAATAACTTCGTGGAAGAATCATATTCGGTTTGTTTTATCCAGTTTAACGTAAGTCCACTCGAATTAACCGTCTTTAATTTAGAATAGATCAACTGAACTGAAAAATATTTATTGGCTTTGTATAGCAGTAAGGCACAAATTTACACTATGGTCTGTCTGCGCCATGCCTGACACGGGTATCGAAACTCAGTTTCTTGAGGAACAGAGGAGAATGCTGTTTTTGTTGTTGTTGTTGTTTTGAATTAAGCACAAAGCTACACAATGAGCTATCTGTGCTCTGCCCACCACGGGTATCGAAACCAAGTTGTTAGCGTTGTAAGTCCGCAGACATATCACTGAGCCTCTGGGGGGCTAGAGGAGAAAGCAGTTATTGATTTTATCTATTTTTAACTTTTGGAATAACCTTTTACAACCGAAAAGTAACACTATAGGATTACCAGGACTGAGAGACACCATAAGATCACCAGGACTGAGAGACACTATAAGATCACCAGGACTGAGAGACACCATAAGATCACCAGGACTGAGAGACACTATAAGATCACCAGGACTGAGAGACACCATAAGATTACCAGGACTGAGAGACACCATAAGATCACCAGGACTGAGAAACACTATAAGATTACTAGGACTGAGAGACACCATAAGATCACCAGGACTCAGAGACACTATAAGATTACCAGGACTGAGAGACACCATAAGATTACTAGGACTGAGAGACACTATAAGATTACCAGGACTGAGAGACACTATAAGATCAACAGGACTGAGAGACACCATAAGATCATCAGGATTTAGAGACACCATAAGATCACCAGGACTGAGAGACACTATAAGATCATCAGGATTTAGAGACACTATAAGATCATCAGGACTGAGAGACACTATAAGATCAACAGGACTGAGAGACACTATAAGATCAACAGGACTGAGAGACACCATAAGATCATCAGGATTTAGAGACACCATAAGATCACCAGGACTGAGAGACACTATAAGATCATCAGGATTGAGAGACACTATAAGATCATCAGGACTGAGAGACACTATAAGATTACTAGGACTGAGAGACACTATAAGATTACCAGGTCTGAGAGACACTATAAGATCAACAGGACTGAGAGACCCTATAAGATCATCAGGATTTAGAGACACTATAAGATCATCAGGACTGAGAGACACCATAAGATCACCAGGACTGAGAGACACTATAAGATCAACAGGACTGAGAGACACTATAAGATCACCAGGACTGAGAGACACTATAAGATCATCAGGATTGAGAGACACTATAAGATCATCAGGACTGAGAGACACTATAAGATTACTAGGACTGAGAGACACTATAAGATTACCAGGTCTGAGAGACACTATAAGATCAACAGGACTGAGAGACACTATAAGATTACCAGGACTGAGAGACACTATAAGATCAACAGGACTGAGAGACACTATAAGATTACCAGGACTGAGAGACATTATAAGATCAACAGGACTGAGAGACACTATAAGATCATCAGGACTGAGAGACACTATAAGATCAACAGGGCTGAGAGACACTGTAAGATTACCAGGACTGAGAGGCACTATAAGATCATCAGGACTGAGAGACACTATAAGATCATCAGGACTGAGAGAGTGAGATAATGGGACTCGAGCCTTCGACTCGCAGACTGCAAGTTGAAAGCCACAGCTACCACGTGGTGTGAGATCGGAAAAACACGAAAAATAAATATTCTCTATTTTATTGTAAAAATAAATCTGTCTGTATTATGATTGATTTTTCCAGTAATTGCTGTTATTATTTATTTGTAAACTATTGTATAACTATTTGTTTACGCGTCAAGCTATGCATAGATCTAGTTGTGTACTGTCCTCCATGGAGAAACAATCTTCGGAGATTAGAACAGCAAGTCCTACTCCTAACCAGAATTCAGTGATTTACCAGATATTGATTCAAAACTTCGGTTTGACCTCCAGGTCACAGGCCAAATAGAGAATACAAAACTAAACAAAATTTCGCAAAAAGAACAAGAAACAACGTAATATTTCCTGTTTGTTTGTTTGTTCGGAATTAAACACAAAGCTATATAATGAGCTATTTGTGCTCTGACCTACCACGGGTATCAAAACCCTGTTTCTAGTGGTGTGAGTCCCCAGACATATCACTGTGCCACAGGGAGGAGAGGTTCCTTTAAATATCTGTAGATATGTAAAGCGTAAAAGTAACATAGACATAAATCAGGTAGTTTGGGAAAATATATTTTTTATCAACTCTTACATCTGCAATCAACCATTGAAAATTTGTTAAACCTTTTGAATTTAGTGAAAGACACCATAGAGGAAAACAAAGAACATTAAAGATCCCCGTCCTTTCAGTCGTGGGGGCGTTATAAAGTCACAACCAATCCCACTATTCGTTGGAAAAAGCAAGAGTTGTCGATGGGAGGTAATGACTAGTCTTACACTTCTAAATTAGGGAGAACTAGCGCAGATAGCGCTCGTGTAGCTTTGCGCGAAATTCGAAACAAACCAAACTATTTAAACATGAAGTTTTATTAAGCAGTGTCAAACATAAGAGTCAGGGACATTTTATTGGCTCATGAATATAGCTACAGTTTTTAAAAATATACAAGTTTAATATTTTGTTCAAAAGAGTATGATAAAACAAACTCTGTGTTTTATAAAAGAATCTATATTCTCCTATCGAATTATTCATCGAAACACGCAAATTTTGTGTATGAATCAAAGAAGAAGAAAATTTGTATCATTTATTTTCATAACGTGCTACCAGAGGACGCTTTAACGTGCACCACTGTACATCAGAATTGCTATTTTTCAAATGAAGACTTGTCGTTTTTCTTTAGCGTATTTCTTTTGTTTGTTTATTTGTTTGGCATTTTGTGCAAAGCTACTCGAGGACTATCTGCGCTACCCGTCCTTAATTTAGCAGTGTAAAACTAGAGGGAGGGCGGTTAGTCATCACCACCCACCGCCAACTTTTGGGCTACTCTTTCATCAACAAATAGTGGGATTGAACATCACATTATAACGCCCCCACGGCTGAAAGGGCGAGCATGTTTGATGTGACAAGCCTTAACCCACCTGGCCATGTTCTTTAGTGTAAAGCCACAAATTGCGCTATTTTTGATATGCTCACCACTGGTATCAATATTTTTGTTTTCAGCGTGATATGTTCTCAGACTTACCGTTAAGGAGCTGGGTGGTTTTTATTGAAAGATAAAGAAAATATATGCAGATATTTACGGTATGATTGTTTTTTTTTTTTTGCCGTCTCCACCCACACAAATTAAGTTATCTGTATCATTCGTGTTGGTTATTTAGACTAGATTATCGAAAATGCTGGAAATGGTATGTTTTTTATGTTGGCTGATTTTGTTAAATTTGCACTAAAACAAAACTGGAGTTGATCACAAGAGTGTGTTTTGCAGCTCCATCTAACGGCATATCAAAAGTGTTTGAAACTCCACTAACAACAGCCATTTTATTTATCTGATTTCGTTGTCCAATTAAATTATAGCGTTATATGATAATTGTGTCAGCTTTTTGAGAACTATTTTCGTAAAGCTAACCCTAATTTTAAACTGACAGTCCAGAGAAAAGGGATCTTTAGTCAGTAGCACCAAGCGCTAGCTCTTAAACTTCTCTAAGTGGGACTTAACTGTCACTCGTATAACGCGTCTACGTCCATAGAATACGAGTACATGTTTGTGATTACGGGTTGCGAATTATGAGCTCCACAATCTGGGCACTCTAACCACAAGCCACTGCGCCAATGAGAGGCCTGTTTTCTATTATTCCGTTTAAAATGCAGACCAACCTTATAATTAAAGAAGTACAACACTTCTCTCAAATTTATAATTTTTGTGTAAGAAAAGGAGCCTTTTTAATGTTTATAGCGCCAAAGTTATTTCGACTATATACCGCCGTTACCTATAACACGAGGCCCGGCATGGCCAAGCGCGTTAGGGCGTGCTTATTGTAATCCGAGGGTCGTGGGTTCGCATCCCCGTCGCGCCAAACATGCTCGCCCTTTCAGCCATGGGGGCGTTATAATGTGACAGTCAATCCCACAATTCGTTGGTAAAAGAGTAGCCCAAGAGTTGGCGGTGGCTGGTAATGACTAGCTGCCTTCCCTCTAGTCTTACACTGCTAAATTAGGGACGGTTAGCGCAGATAGCCCTCGAGAAGCTTTGTGCGAAATGCAAAAGCATACAAACAAACAAACAAAACCTCTAGCACTTATAAAGTTTCACCGAACTAGAACAATTTGCATGACCCAATCCTGGTGGGGCGACAGGGGTCAGGGGTCATAGCATAGTTGCCTCTATGATTCAAAGTACCACGACTTACGCTACGCTTAGAAAATAGTTAAAAAACACATTTACGTAGAATAAGATAAAATAAAAATCGTATTTTTTTAAAAAACAAATTTAGTCGATTTTTCCTATAATCGTGTAAAATCACAGACATGTTAAAATCATTAACAAAAAATAACACAAGACAACAAGCGCAATTATGCAAAACTGGTTTCCTACATCGACAGCAACATTAAAAGTTAATTGGCTTCAATCGTTTAGCAGGTTCGAGAGAAACGTATAAGACACGAATTAAATCACGAGAAAAATGCAGACATATCTTTTTCTTAGACCTTCCCGAGCTTTTTGCAATTCTTTTAAGACAGCTCCGAACTCAAGAATAAAAGCATATATAAATTATGAATAATAAGTCATTAGTAAGCGAGAATGGCAAACGGGCCTTTATTATATACACACACAAACAGGCATACACACAGAGACACATATATTTATATATAGAACTTTTTTTTTCTCTAACGAGTGCTGCCTTGTTCCGAGTTCTTCTGATAACGTATTTTAATTTCCTTAAAAGGTTTATCGTTGAAATCCGCCACAGACGAGGACAGTTTTAATAGGATCACACAATTTAATTTGCATTTAAGAAACTGTAGCAAAGGACGTCTTCACAACTGTCAACTACTTATCAGTAATCAAGTCGTCACCTTCCTTAGATTGCAGCCTTTATATGACCGTGTCTTCAAAACACAGCGATAACAAGGAACACAAGTGGAAACGGATTGAAGAAGCTTTGGACTTAAACTTTAATGGATTGTAATCGGTACTTAAACAAAACGGCTGTCTTTGAACTTCTGCGGGAAAACTTTTAGCTTGACAAACGACTGTACAGAGAATTGTACTTTATACAACATCGGTAAAGTATTAATGGGCCGCGTAGGGAGTTTTAATTTAAAGCTAACGTGTTCGGAAACAAAAACCAGCTAAGTGGCACACGCTAAGAAAAAAAAACACAACAAAAAACGAAAACAACAACAGTTGCGATTTTAATATAAAGAAAATACCGATTAGATTCGTAACTCAAGTTCAGTAAACCCACTGACTTAATAACATCTTAACTTTTACGCCAAAAAAGTTGGCCCGGCATAGCCAGGTGGTTAAGGCACTCGACTCTTAATCCGAGGGTTGCGGGTTCGACCAAACGTGCTTTCAGCCGTGGAGGCGTTATAATGTTACGGCCAATCCCACTATTCTTTGGTAAAAGAGTAAACTAATAGTTGGCGGTGGGTGGTGATGACTAACTGCCTTCCCTCTAGTCTTACGCTGCTAAATTATTGACGGCTAGCGAAGGTAGTCCTCGTGCAGCTTTGCGCGAAATTTAAAACCAAACCCTGAATGTTATGTGGAGAACAAAACAGAATGAATATTTTTATTTTATTTCTGGTGTTCTCTGTTATAATAGCGAAGGGTACACTGCATGAAGTTGTAGGTAAATAATACTCAAGGTGTTACATTACAGATCTGCGTAAGATTAGATAGCATAATAATTCTTTTTATAAAGTGTTTGGTATGGAAAGTGAAAAATACTATCTAAAACTAGATATAGACAACATTATGTTCTTTTTTACGAACCTGTACCAGGAGTAGCCTGATTATTAGTATTTGAGACTGTCAAGGGAAAGGTCCGAGGTTCGAGACGTTTTGTGTTTTCATTTAATGAGCCCGTTGTAAAAGTAACAGTCAGTCCCATTATTCTGGCTGAACGATGTTGGTTGACTGGCCTCCCTCTGATCGCTATTACACAAGTAGGATAGGCTATACAATATATCATCAGTTTTTAGAAGGTCAGAAAGTTGAAAGGTCATAAAAGTTCAATGGATCAAAAATATTTTAAACATTAACGTTATTACGACAATCTTCTCACGTTGCGTGACAAGTGTAACAGTATACTACCTTCTCATACTAAGTTTTCGGCAGTATAGACACGTGATTCTAGATGAAGCATATAAAGTAGTAATTAATCTCTTATGATAAAGTTCCACAGTGGATCATTAATATAAGTTTCAACATTTTAAACGCTAAAATCCAAGGTTCGATATTTGGAACGAGCAGAGTGCAAATATAGCTTATGGCGCAATTTATAGACAAATAAAGCTCAGTTTTCGTTCTGTTATACTAAAGGAATTATGTTCTGGTATTTCACAAGACAGTTTTCGGTCTGTTTAAGTTTTAAGTTAGCAACGGGAATGTAAGGTTTCATATTTCTAACTCGAACTACAAGTCATTTTAATTATTTTCTTAAAGTATTAAAGAGACTATAGAATTTTCTACATATATCCTCTCAATGTGGGTTAATAAGGTTGGTTTGGTTTGAATTTCGTACAAAGCCACACAAGGGCCATCTGCGCTAGCCGTCTCTAATTTAGCAGTGTAAGACTAGACGAAAAGCAGTTAGTTATCACCACCCACCGCCAACTCTTGGGCTACTCTTTTACCAACGAATAGTGGGATTGACCATAAAATTATAATGCCCTTACCAATGAAAGGGCGAGCACGTTTGTTGTGATGCTGATTTGAACCTACAATTCTCGAATTACGAGTCGAGAATAAGGCGTCGAGTATTTGTTTTTATAGAAAAACTACGGAGGCTTGCTGGTGCCATCTTTTGATATTGAAACAACGGACTAGAGGGAACGTTATCAGCATCCGATCACCCATCATCCACACTAATGGATTGACTGTCACTCATATAACGCATATAGAACTTAAAGTAGAGGAAGTGGTTGCAGTATCACACATGTTCCAAAGTTAACCCTCTGCTACGAAAATTCAGGGCTCTGCCCCAGGGCAAACCAGTGCCCCAAATGTTTGAAAGCAACAACAAAAAGACCATTTTAAAGTAGAGGAAGTGTTTGCAGTATCACACATGTTCCAAAGTTAACCCTCTGCTACGAAAATTCAGGGCTCTGCCCCAGGGCAAACCAGTGCCCCAAATGTTTGAAAGCAACAACAGAAAGACCATTTTAAAGTAGAGGAAGTGTTTTGCAGTATCACACATGTTCCAAAGTTAACCTTCTGCTACGAAAATTCAGGGCTCTGCCCCAGGGCAAACCAGTGCCCCAAATGTTTGAAAGCAACAACAAAAAGACCATTAACAACTCCTAATCGTATAACAAATTGGAAACAAAAAAGTGGATTAGTCCAACACTGTGGATTTGCGATTAAAATCCCATACTCCGAAACTTCACGACAACAACAACAATGTGTGTTTAGAATTTTATAAATCAGTGCAATAGCGTTACGTAAAAATACAGAAAGCATTAAAGATATTCATTTAAGAACAGCTTGTTCTGATGAATTGAATGAAAACACCGACTTTTACTTTTGCTAGTGGCAAAAAAGATAGATTGTAATGTAGATGGGGGCTATTGACAAATTTTTATTTCCAAAAGTGCTTTTCTTCTATTTTTCCAACAACGTGTAGTTACAGGAAATGGAAGGGGGTAGGGGGGGTTCTGGCGACACTGAAGTCAAACTTATCCCTTTTAGAAACACGGGACAAGATTGAAGTTCTAAATCTATCTCCGATGTATCTTGAAGATATATAGAGTAATGTTTACAATTGTAAGCCGGCATTATTATTGTTCACGTAAACTTGCTTGTCGTTGTTTCGAGTTTGTTGCTGATGAACTATGATGACGTGCCCGAGAGAAATGTGTGGTGCTTTCTCCTTAGTCCTTTCTAACGTGAGTTCCCTACCGCTTTACGACGGTGACGAAATAGGGCTTTGGCACTCGCACGTGAAAACGTGGAGAGCGGTCTTTTTTTTTTTCATGTATTCTGCACTTGAGCCTTCATTTTGTGAAATGGTTGTCGGGATTCTCAGACGAATCTCCGTCTGCGGTGATACAGATTATTGTTTGGATTCGTTTTAGATCGCTCGTTTGTTTTGAGAAGCCTCTGTAGAGAACCGTTATCTCAAAGGTATTGAGGTTTTTGGGGGTCCAAAAAACATTAATCTCAATTGCTGGTTACGAAGTTTTGGATAAAGGGTCTAATCCTGAATAGCTGGACGACCTTCTTTAAGTTGGTGGCTTGGAAAGCCATCATTAGGTAAGCACTGCGTCTTAAGCCTTCATTACGAAGACTACGAGGAAAAGTTTCTTATAGCCAGAGCGCTAAAACGACAGGCTTAGCATAATATAGCGTAAGAGTGATTCAGCAGCTTACAAATAAATCCAAAAATGCGTGTTACGTTCATAAAAAAACTGGTTCTGGTTACAGAGTTTAATACGTACCAGTTACTTTGCCTGTTTAATGTGTTTAGGATCCAACACGGAGCTCTGGATTTGTTAATTGAGTATAAAGTGAAATATTTACACAATGGATGAACCAATTTCTGGAACACGATGTTTTGGTCACCTCTGTATTCACTTTGTCTGTCGATTTTCTAAAGAAGTGTAAATGAACGACTTTATGCACACGTAAACTAAAACGTTAGAATTTGTATTTTATATCTAGGATATGAGTATTCCCAAATTAACGTTAAGAATGCATTAAAATTACGTTTCTAAATGTTTAACACAGAACTCCGTCCCGTAACTTAATGTGAGATTAGAAAAAATTCTGTTCATTTCGTGTTACGTAAACACAGAAGAGATTAAGAATACCAGCCTCTAGAATAACATAATAATACCAGCCTCTAGAATAACCTGATAATACCAGCCTCCAGAATAATATGATAATACCAGCCTCTAGAATAACATAATAATACCAGCCTCTAGAATAACCTGATAATACCAGCCTCCAGAATAATATGATAATACCAGCCTCTAGAATAACATAATAATACCAGCCTCTAGAATAACATAATAATACCAGCCTCTAGAATAACCTGATAATACCAGCCTCCAGAATAATATGATAATACCAGCCTCTAGAATAACACGATAATACCAGCCTCTAGAATAACATAATAATACCAGCCTCTAGAATAACCTGATAATACCAGCCTCCAGAATAATATGATAATACCAGCCTCTAGAATAACACGATAATACCAGCCTCTAGAATAACATAATAATACCAGCCTCTAGAATAACCTGATAATACCAGCCTCCAGAATAATATGATAATACCAGCCTCTAGAATAACATAATAATACCAGCCTCTAGAATAACATAATAATACCAGCCTCTAGAATAACCTGATAATACCAGCCTCCAGAATAATATGATAATACCAGCCTCTAGAATAACATGATAATACCAGCCTCTAGAATAACCTGATAATACCAGCCTCTAGAATAACATAATAATACCAGCCTCTAGAATAACCTGATAATACCAGCCTCTAGAATAACACGATAATACCAGTCTCTAGAATAACATAATAATACCAGCCTCTAGAATAACACGATAATACCAGCCTCTAGAATAACCTGATAATACCAGTCTCTAGATAATATGATAATACCAGCCTCCAGAATAACCTAATAATACCAGCCTCTAGAATAACATGATAGTACCAGCCTCTAGAATAACATGATAATACCAGCCTCTAGAATAACCTGATAATACCAGCCTCTAGAATAACCTGATAATACCAGCCTCTAGAATATCATGATAATACCAGCCTCTAGAATATCATGATAATACCAGCCTCTAGAATAATGTCATAATACCAGAATAACAATCGCAAGAATAACCTGATAATACCAAAATACCAACCGCTACAATAACCTGATAATACCAGAATGTCAGCATCTAGAATAATATGATAATGCCAGAATACCAGCCACTAGAATAACCTGATAATACCAAAATACCAACCGCTACAATAACCTGATAATACCAGAATGTCAGCATCTAGAATAATATGATAATACCTGAATACCAGCGCTAGAATAATTTGATAAAAATAATCGAAGATGTGGGCTAACATGTCATTTGAAAACTTTGAAATAAGATAAAGTCAGCTAACACTACCTTTCATTTCGTTTGCGCATGTGTAAAAGAAATGACGTAATTCAAATGAAAAACGTCATCAGATAAAGTAGAAACTGCCATTAGCGCTGTTGACGAAAGAAATGCAGCGGAGTGAAGTAAGTTTATGGGATAATCCGAAGATATCTGCGTTAACGTGATTGAAGTGATGTTTTCAAATTGATTGACAAGGAGTGGGAGGAGCATTTGTAGCATATTTATTGAAACTTACGTTTTGTGGCCAGTTGCTTCAAAATGTCATTAGACCACTGGCTGACTCTTTGCACATTATATAAAATACAAAGAACCATGTGCATAGATAATTATTTCTCCTGTTTTAGTCATTCTATAAATTTTTATATTAGTATATTATCTTTATACCTGAATTAAAGTTTGTTAATTTATTTTATCTCTTACATTTTTGTTATTACTGTTCAAGAATTAGTTACAGCTGAATAATAGACACACCACTGGGGGACAGTTGCCGTTCGGGTAGAGCGATAAGTCTACGGATTTACAAAGCTAGAATCAAGGTTAGATTCCCCCTCGGTGGGCTCAGCAGATGGCTCGATGTGGCTTTGCTGAAAGGAAACACATACTCAACATATGAAGTAATAATCGTGAACGACGCTTAATCGCCATAATGGAAGGTTTAGTTATACTTGTTTAAGAGGGAAGGATGGTTAGGCTGTTATTCAGATATTTACTTGTGAGGTCGCTGCGGTTGGCTACTTGCATTCCCGCAGTTTCTTTATTTTATAGGCCCGGCACGGCCTAGCGCGTTAAGGCGTGCGCTTTGTGATCTGAGGGTCGCGGGTTCGCGCCCGAGTCGTGCCAAACATGCTCGCCCTCCCAGCCGTGGGGGTGTATAATGTAACGGTCAATCCCACTTTTCGTTGTTCAAGAGTAGCCCAAGAGTTGGCGGTGGGTGGTGATGACTAGCTGCCTTCCCTCTAGTCTTACACTACTAAATTAGGGACGGCTAGCACAGATAGCCCTCGAGTAGCTTTGTGCGAAATTCCAAAAAACAAAACAAAACAAACTTTATTTTATATGCTCCCCCAAGTGCAAAGCAGTATGTCTGTGGACTTGAAACGCTAGAATCGGGGTTTCGATACTTACGGTAGGTCGGTGTAGGACAGATATTTCATTGTGTGTGTGTGTTTTCATAGCAAACGAACCCCTGATCTTAGCGTTGTAAACCTGTAGACTCACCACGCCCAGCGATGGGGGGGACGACTCATTGTGTACATAAAAACAACAAATTATTTTATGTGAATGTCGTCATTAACGTAATTTTGTTTGATGTTCAAAAAATAAAAGACCTGTTTAAAAATACATGTTGAAATAAACAACTTCTGGTGTTTACTAGAATATAATTAAGTCAGACAAAAGTATCATCAGAACTCTTTTTACCGTGGTAGAAACACCATCTTAGCCTGAGCATAACCTGGTGGTCGAGGTACTCGACTCTTAATATGAGGGTTGCGGGTTCGAATCCCCGTCACACCAAACATGATCGACCTTTCAGCCGTGAAGGCGTTATTATGCGACGGCCAATCCCACTATTCGTTGGTAAAAGACCTAAGAGTTGGCTGTGGATGACTAGGTGCCTTCCCTGTAGTCTTACACTGCTAAATTAAGGACGGCTAGCGCAGATAGCCCTCGTGTAGCTTTGCGCGAAATTCAAAACAAACCAAACCACCTGAACTTTAACAGAATGTTTGTTTATTTGTCAGTATTTAGTGACCTTTATAAAGAAATTGTAATGTAATTTGAAGATACTAATGTTTGTCCCGTCGATGTCACACTTATCCAAGCCTATCGTTTCTCACGGTAACTTCCATGTAGCTTTTCTCATGGTGCGGTTAGTCGGTCAGTTAAAACTTTATTTCTGAAGGTTCAAATATCGAAAATGTTGTTTTCATGAAACTTTTGTAAACAATTTTTCGTGAATAATTCAGTGGTCTTTAGTTTTATATCGTTGTTTCAAATATCGCAACTCGAAATACGCAAAAAGAACAGCTATATCTTCATATGTAAGACCTACTAAGAGTACTGGTTTGGTTTGAATTTCGCGCAAAGCTACACGAGGGCTATCTGCACTAGCAATCTCTAATTTACCAGTGTAAGACTAGAGGAAAGACAGCCAGTCATCACCATACACTGCCAATTCTTGGGCTACTCTTTTAACAACGAATCGTGGCATTGATCGTCACATTATAACGCTTTCAGAGCTGAAAGGGCGAGCGTGTTTGGTATGACGGGGGTTCGAACACGCGACCCTCGAGTCGAGTGCCTTAACCACCTGGCCATACCGGGCTCCTACTAAGAGGGGGGGACTGCGTTAAGCCTGCGGGGTTTATCTCTTTAAACATCAGTGGTTTGATTCCCTCCTAGGTGGACACAGCAGATAACCTCATATCGTTTTATTGTAAGACGAACACACACACTCTTATGGGTCCAGGTTAATTTCATAGGTGTATATATTAAAATTTAACACGAAATTTTTCCACTGCAATAATTTAGTATCAGAACGATTTCTAAAGCCAATTTTCGTTCTTATTTTAGCGCGGCCTGGCCAGGTGGTTGGTTATCCGAGGATTGTGGCTTCGAATCCCGGTCACACTAAACATGCTCGCTCTTTCAGCTCTGGGGGCGTTATAATATGACGGTCAAACGATCAATCCAACTATTCGTTGGTAAAATAGTAGTCCAAGAATTGGCGGTGGATGGTGATGACTAGCTGCCGTCCCTCTAGTCTTACACTGCTGAATTAGGGATGGCTAGTGGAGATAGCCCTCGTGTAGCTTTGCGCGAAATTCAAAACAAGCAAACCAAATCATACTTATGTTGTTTTATGCCATATAATAAAATGTTATGTACTTCTACCTTTTGAACAAAACACATGTGTATAAAGCGAGTTTTAACATGTTTTGTATTTGAATCTCAAGTAGTTTTACTGTGTAATTTTTTTTAAAATTTTGTTTACGAATTCAATGTTTTGAGTTTTGAGGATTATTTTGAAAGGTCTACAATACCAATATTGTTAGCTAGGTTCTTTAGTTTTGAAAGAACCTTTAGAAATAGCATTTCTTGGGAGTGAAATAATCGATTTGGTGTGGTTAGATAGGAATGCTAATTGTGTGGAATACCACACAGCTATAAATGCCATCAAATCTCGACACATTGTGTTACTGTAACATGAAAGTTGTGTTGGTGAAATCTTATTATTTTAAAATATGTCACTAGATGGCAGGGCGATAACTTCAAGGGACATGTTGGGTCAGCTTATTTTTATTTAGTCAGGATGGTTGTATAATCAGGAGCTACTGTGATCACCTATGGTTATTAAATAATATACTGAATCAAAAATACATCGTGCTCTTTTATAAAAAGATATGAAATTCTCAAAGACCTCTCTGAACTAATATTTGTAAATACTTTGTTCGGAGTGCTTACCGTATCTCGAGGAGGTCGGGTGATGTGTTGTTTTATCCAAATAAACATCGACATGACAGAACAAGTAAGTTATCATATTTATTTTTATGAAACAAGTTCTCGTTATACGTTGTATGTATTACAAACGATTAGTTTCCTGGTACCGCTTGAATCAGCTTAAATAGAATAGTTTATTAGTGGTCTGTCTGAAACAGTTTTCAGTGAGTATACAAGATCTGGAAAGTGAGTGCACAATATATGCTCAGGCTACTTTCACAAGATATTATGTCGTAAGATATTAATGGTTGTGTTTGTCTGATTTGTGATTGTATACGTCCAAAGGGCTTATTTAGTATGCGTAATAGTCTGCGCCATTTTGTCTCGGGTTAGACGCGCGGGAAAACGTTCACAGCTCTTTATCACGAGGACCATGGAAGAGTGAATGAGAGACTTTATGACTTCTCCTATTGTAAAAGAAGCTGTCACGCGTGTACAGCAAGAGTCAACTCCAGAGCGGAACCGTTACCGAGGGTTAAGCTGTCCTCTAAACATATGGCTAGGAAAAAGAACAGATGCGAGCCCGAGTCCAGCATATAAGCAATCCTGTGCAAAGGACCCCCCACCAATAAAGTCGTTCCGAAAGTAGAGCTTGTGTTAGGTGTGC
This sequence comes from Carcinoscorpius rotundicauda, assembly GCA_011833715.1. NCBI lineage: Eukaryota > Metazoa > Arthropoda > Merostomata > Xiphosura > Limulidae > Carcinoscorpius > Carcinoscorpius rotundicauda. The sequence goes on from CM022393.1 coordinate 145,994,650, forward strand.
CAACTTCCCAAACAACCCACTGTCTTGTCACTGCACTCAACTGTTTGGTCTATAAGCCTTTATAAACTATTTTTCAAGGGCGTCGACATGTTATTTGTTGCTGATAAACGAGGACATTGGAGAGGGGGCAGCTTTTTGTGGTTCGAATTGCCTGTTAGGTACCCTGGTTTAGCATGTTTAGTAAGCTCAACTCGACGCCTTCATTGTAGAAAAGTGTCCAGCGAACCGAGTAATTACTTTATTCGTGTCTTGTAACAAGAGAGGATTTTTCCCCACACCTGCCTGCAGAATCCGGCTTCACGAGACATTTTCAAGATCGTAGAGAAAAAGACGACAAGTCGTTAGGCCTCGAAAAATTCAGCTCTTCAAGTATATTCCGTAGACGTCTCTTACGGTGATCTTGAGTGGATGTATTAACATATAACAGGAGCGCGGTCTGTTTTTTTTTTCTGATCGGCAAATAGAGATATTTGAACTTCAATACTAAAAAAATTAAAATCCAATCAATCGAAACTGAACAGCTGCAGACGAGTTAGGCCTAAATCTCGTGAAAAACAAGAAAAACTTTTGAGTTTCTTTTATTATTGTCCCTCATTAGTCTGCAGGCTCACGACTCTAAAAATGGGGTTTCGATACCCACGACGGCAAAGCGCAGATAGTTTATTGTGTGTATTGATATTTGATGTTTCTTTGATAACTACTGAAGAGTAAACTTAATTAACCTGATATTAAATAATATGTTATTTTCAATTCATTCGAAATACTACAACATAGTACTGTGTTTTAGTGATACAGGGTATGTATTACAACGTGGTTCTGTGGTGTACTATTGCCAATGTAAGATATCCACTACAACGTGGTCCTGTGGTTTACTGTTGTCAATGTAGGATATCCACTACAACGTGGTCCTGTGGTTTACTGTTGTCAATGTAGGATATTCACTACAACGTGGTCCTGTGGTTTAGTGTTGTCAATGTAGGATATCCACTACAACGTGGTTTTGTGGTTTACTGTTGTCAATGTAGGATATCCACTACAACGTGGTCCTGTGGTTTAGTGTTGTCAATGTAGGATATCCACTACAACGTGGTCCTGTGGTTTAGTGTTGTCAATGTAGGATATCCACTACAACGTGGTCCTGTGGTTTAGTGTTGCTGCGTTATAACGTAATTCTAAAGCCTATTTCTGAATTAGATTAACGCAGGTTTATGTTCGTACAACGTATTTGAAAGTCGCCACTAATCTCTTTTCTTTCAATCCCCTTAAAAAGATAATCCGGTCTCAACGAGGAAGACCAAGCTATAAAAATGAGGATTAAACAACAATGTTAAATAAGACCGTTGAGGGGGGGGGCTCATTTGGAGTTGACTGAAAGCGTACGGGATTCTATAAAGCACAAAGAGGTTTATGTTTGTTTTTGATCAAGCGTGATGGACGGCTTGCTCGACAAACATTAGGGTGGTAGAAAACTTTTAAAAATTTGACTCCAGAAGACAGAAAAAAAATTACAACAAGATGAATGAGATTATTATCTCCAAACTCATGAGATTATTGTCTCCCAACTTATAAGATTATTGTCTCCCAACTCATGAGATTATTGTCTCCCAACTTATAAGATTATTGTCTCCAAACTCATGAGATTATTGTCTCCAAGCTCATGAAATTATTGTCTCCCAACTCTTGAGATTATAGTCTCCCAACTCATGAGATTATTGTCTCCCAACTCATGAGATTATTATCTCCCAACTCATGAGATTATTGCCTCCCAACTCATGAGATTATTGTCTCCCAACTCATGAGATTATTGTCTCCAAACTCATGAGATTATTGTATCCCAACTCATGAGATTATTGTCTCCCAACTCATGAGATTATTGTCTCCAAACTCATAAGATTATTCTCTCCAGACTCGTAAGATTATTGTCTCCCAACTTATGAGATTATTGTCTCCAAACTCAAATCGGTATTTAGAAACGTGAGTAGTAGGCAGTCTCCCTATTCACGAGGGTGAACGCACGTGCTCACCCTTGAGATATTATTTTCAGTTCTTCTAGATATATCCGACGAAGTACATCTTTAACAGAAAAATACCTGGACTACAGGGAATGTTTTTTATAAAACGATGAAAAACCCCTGATGATCTGCAGTGTAGCGAGATAACATTTGAACGTGGGTATGGTACATCTGCTATGTTCGAATATAAAGTAACATTTTAGACAAATACAAATTGACTGTGAAATATTTCTCATTCGGACTGCTGCTTAACGTGCTCTACCTCTGGTTAAGCTGAATGACATTTCGTTTATTTCCGAAATACAGGAAGAAACGCTAATTGTTAAAAATATCTTCACGGAAGCAGCGTCTTATTTGAAGTATATAAAGAAGTTATTATATTTTTAGCTTCTGGAAAAATATCAAAATAATAGAACTTTTATGCTCTGGACTACCTCAGTGTCTGAGCATTAAGCCTAAATTCAGGATTTCATCCCTGTGGTTTCAGGTATAGAGTACTTTTAGGAGTTTTTAACTTGAGAAAATAATGTAGACACTGTTTCCAGTTTTGTTTGTTTTCTTCTTTAAGAGTACCGAGTTGTAAACTTGAAAATACAATCTTTGTATTTTGATTCAGCTTGTCTCTGCACTTTTGTTATGGTCCCTATTCTTCCTTTTTAAATTAACAGTTTGTTATAATCTTGTTTCTTAAGTTATTGTTTATATCCATTTATGGATAATAAATTTTAAGTAACATACTGGCATGTTCATTTTGTTTAATGTTACATGTTTTATGGCAGTTTACTGCTACATTGGCTTTTTTCCCACCCAACATCACACTGAGTTTATTAAAAATAAAGAACAAATGTACAATAAGCACATTTATTGGTATACAACTACAATAAAAAATGTGAAGTTGTTATTAAAAAACCTTAAAAACAAAGATTACATCATCACATATCTAATGACAGACTTCATTCAATGTCACAGTGTAATGTAACAAAACAATGTCATCAGAACGGAATGTTTATCCTGAGAACAACACAGATTAATGTAATGTAAACAGACTCAGTAACTTTGTTAGGTCGACATGACATACATGTATATTCTTCAGCAGTATGCTGTATACAAGTCTTTGCGAGAACGACACAAATAATGTATGCAAACCAGACAACAGCAACACAGCATAAGTCGCCAACATCTACAACTGCAACCTCAATACCAAATTTTAAAAATAGCACTAATAATACATGAAATAGTAGTATATGCAGTGGCGATAAATACTGAATACGCGCTCACTGTTTCAGCTAAATATAAGAAACAGTAGAAAGAATCTACCTACTATGATTATCGTCCGCTGTTAAAAAGTTTGCTGAGACAGCAAACTCGAGTAACGATGAACAATGGCGACTCGAGTAGTGACATCTAACGGTTTCAAAGTAATGCGTTAGAAAATGCACGACTTTTAGTTTCCAACTAATGTGCGCGCTGGGAAGACACTACAATTTTTAATGGTGAAAAGTTAAGAACTTAAAACATTTCGCAGCACGATAAAATCAAATAGGACGAATTAAGTTTATAAGTGATTTGTTAGTTCGTGTAAAACTCCTATGGGGTTCCATATTACAGTATATATCAGTATAGAGAAATCAGAACAGGGATCTGTAGCTCGAGCAAACTGTTAGAAGTAGGTATCCAGTATTGTTTGCTTTAATTCTGTTAAAATTCCTGTTTATAGTTTAGAAATTCTCAAGTTTTTAAATTACCTTGTATGTTGACACAGCTAATTCTCAGCTATGAGCAATCATATATCTAGAGTAAGATATAATCTCCATTAAGTACGCATAACATTTTACCAGTAGACATACATTCTTTTTAAATAAAACAAACATGTCTGAAACATTGCTTTAAATGAAGTTTTGTGTCTTTTAAAGGCTTCTTGCCTGAGGTTTCGTGTAAACACGCGTTTAACACTCGTCGAGAACAAAGGTAAGAATATCACAGCTATTATGTACTTATTATCACGTAAATTAACTTTCAATGAAAAATAATCAACCTTTAAAAGGGCTTCCAACACAAAATAAGTGATTTCACTTTTGTAGACAAAATCAGGATTTGCTCATTTGTTCATAATATCATCATTTTTGTTCTACAGCGAAACTGGCTGATTATTTTGCTTACTGTCAATATTTGGATGCTCTTAACTATTGAAAAGTAGGGTTCAGTGTTTTTTTCAGAAATAACTCAGTTTTTAAGGTCGTTTTCCTCGATTCTGTAAGAGATTTGAGGAAATACGTGTACGATCCATACTGTGAACTGTTATCATGGTTCATGGGCCCGGCATGAGTTGGTGGTTAAGGCACTCGACTCGTAGTCCGAGGGTAGCGAGTTTTCTTTTTCAGCCGTGGGGGCGTTATAATGTGACGGTCAATCCTACTATTCGTTGGTAAAAGAGTAGCTCTAAAGTTGGCGGTGGGAGGTGATGACTAGCTAGTCTGCTTTCTCTCTAACCTTACACTGTTAAATTAGGTTCTGCTAACGCAGATAGCCCTCGTGTAGCTTTGGGCTAAATTCAAACCAAACCAAACAATTGTTCGTGAAAGTTAAAGGATTCATACATTCCACGAGTTTAATTCGGTTAAATACTGAATGTGTGAATAACTAACTTAACTCGTGTAAAAGATGTCTATTTAAAAAAACAAAGAAACATTTATACTTTTTGTCACTAGGTGGACAATGTTCATCAGTTTCATTTCTATTTCTATTTTATCATTCCAGCAATATCTAATTTGTATTTCATATATCTTAGTCATAAGTGAGATATTTAAACTCACGGAAAGTAAAATAATTAATATGCGAATTTCAAAATTAATTTATTTGTCTTAGAAATGTCTCCTAAAATATTTAACTCGGGTTTCTGAGACCCTGTCTGAGGTCCCTTAAATACAATTGCTTCTTTGAGAAAAAAACACAAAACTGAGCAAATACGAATAATGGTTTGTTGCACGGCATGACCAGGTGGTTAAGGCACTCGACTCGTAATCTGAGTGTCGCGGGTTTGAATCCCCGTCACACCAAACATACTGTGGGGCGTTATAATGTTGCGGTCGATCCCACTATTCTTTAGTAAAAGAGTAGCACAAAAATTGGCGGTGAGTGGTGGTGACTAGCTGCCTTCCCTCGAGTCTTACACTGCTAAATTAGGTTCTGCTAACTCAGATAGCCCTCGAGTAGCTTTGCGCGAAATTCAAAACAGACCAAACCAAACAATGTTTTGTACAGGGTTTAGTATGTTGTACTATTCCCCTACTGGTTCAGCGGTAGGTTCGTGGATTTACAATCCTAAAATCAAAGGTTCGATTCCCCTCGTTAAATTAAAACGTTTTGTATTGTGCAAATCAGGAACTTAAATGACAATCGCAACCACTTTAAATTCACGGTAAAAAGGAATGCATAAGAACTATATTTGGACGTTATTTGTCGGCGTTTAATAGGAAGTATGGTGCCAAACAAATTGATCGTTTGTGGGAAAGTATGCAACAGCTCCATTCTAACACAAAAATGTTTCATACACTCAGATGTGTTCAGATCTAGGAACTTGGAATTTTCAAGCTGGGGATATTTCTCGTTCGCAATTGTACAGGAGTGTGGATCAATTTGGAAATCAAGACCATTCATAAAGAGACGTACAGTAAGTCGTGTTCCTGCAGTGATAAGCAAAATTTTGTAACAGAATAGAATTCAGGAACACAAGTATCAGTGGAAAAACTGTCTACGAGGTAAGAAGTGCACAACATAATCAAGAAAGATTCTCCAAGATAAAGCTTTTGGTCATATCTCTTGTTCAATTATTACAAACTAGAAGTAACTGGAGAAATAAATGGATATTGTTCGTGATATTCCATAGGAGGATGTATCTTTCAACTAGCCAGAGGCAGCAGCTTTGGATTTCTGTGTGATCAGACTTATGAAGTGGATGCTTGAAAACCATTATCCTCGAACATTAAATAAATTATGGAAATCAAGCAGGAGAAAGTGATGTGATTTGAACACCAGATCCTTTTGGTGGAGTTTTAAATAATGAAATATACACTTTAGAACTTTTTCAAGATGCACGATCGTCAGGTAGAGTGTGACAGGTCATGGCAGTATGAACTTCAACGACGTTGCGAAACTCCAGAATCATTTAATATAATGTGTTTGACCTTAACTAGTTTTGCACATTTATGGTAACTTATAAAATTCTGTGTTAAGCTGCTTTCCAGTGACATAGTGGCATGTCTACGCACTTAGAACGCTATAAACTGGGTTTCGATACCTGTGGAGGACAGAGCACAGATGACCCTTTTTGTAGCTTTGTGATTTATTACAAGCAACGTCGATGTCCTTTCAGAATTTTTTGTTGATCGCAGTCTGGGAACCAATATTCGAGGTGACCAGAAAGACAGACATGGAATGTAAGGAGAGGATTTGCCCCTTTACCATAGAATGTAAGGAGAGATTCTGCCCATTCATTATGGAATGTAAGGAGAGGTTCTGCCCCTTTATCATGGATTGTAAGGAGAGATTCTGCCCATTCATTATGGAATGTAAGGAGAGATTCTGCCCATTCATTATGGAATGTAAGGAGAGATTCTGCCCCTTTATCATGGAATGTAAGGAGAGATTCTGCCCATTCATTATGGAATGTAAGGATAGGTTCTGCCCCTTTATCATGGAATGTAAGGAGAGATTCTGCCCATTCATTATGGAATGTAAGGAGAGATTCTGCCCATTCATTATGGAATGTAAGGAGAGATTCTGCCCCTTTATCATGGAATGTAAGGAGAGATTCTGCCCATTCATTATGGAATGTAAGGATAGGTTCTGCCCCTTTATCATGGAATGTAAGGAGAGATTCTGCCCATTCATTATGGAATGTAAGAAGAGATTCTGCCCATTCATTATGGAATGTAAGAAGAGATTCTGCCCATTCATTATGGAATGTAAGGAGAGATTCTGCCCATTCATTATGGAATGTAAGAAGAGGTTCTGCTCCTTCATCAATTCCTTTTGAAATTAGCTTAGACTACAACTTTTATATCAACTGACAGCTATTCTCCCATAAAGTTACTCAACTAAAACCTTTCCAAAGTTTTTGTTTCTTTGTTATTAACCACAAAGCTACACAATGGGCTATCTATGCTGTGCCCCACAACGAGTATCGGAGCCCAGTTTGTAGCGGTGTGAACCCTCAAACCTACTGCAGAACAACTTAAGGTTTTCCATAGTTAGTTAGACTTTACTTTGTACCTCACTATGACAGCGGTAAGTTTCTGGACTTACAACACTAAAATCAGGGGTTTGATTCCCCTTGTTGGACACAGCAGATAGCCTGATGTGGCTTTGCAATAAGAAAAACACATACAGACTTACATTTAAATTATCCTGGCGTGACTTAATAGTTAGAGCACTCGATCTATAAGTGTAGGAGTCCAGAGTTTGAATCCAGCCATCGAAGATGCTCACCCTTTCAGCCAACGGTAATAGTCAATTCCAGTTTTCGTTGGTAAAAAAGTAACCAATGAGTTGGCAATGGGTGGTATTGACAACCTGCATTCCCACTAGTCTATCACTTCTGACTTAGAACCAGCTGGCGCAGATAGCCCTCGAGTAACTTTGCGCGAAATACAATGAAGAAAACCCCTCAAAAACTCAGTTTAACTGAGCGTAATTACGTTAGAGTACTAGTTTTAAAACACTGCTTTGATTAGATGCTGTAGTGTTAAAGGGAACTGTTCGACATAGAATAAACAAGCCTTCGTAAAATAACTCGAAAATAAGAGCGTTTTCTAAGGTGTGTGAACCTTCTATTAAGAAACTAGATTGTTTACCTATTAACATACCTTACCTCTCATATGATACATACCAGCACAGTTACGTTTCAGTTTACCCTGAATGATTACATAAGCTGAAAAATTCTGTCACCATTTTATTTGTCACATTGCCGTCTTAGTCCGTATTAATTTTTTATTGTTCTTTATGTCATCATCGATGGTTAAAACTTGCACATTTCTTTAATAATAGTCATACAAATTGTGTGAAAGTAAAAACAGTTTTGTTTATCTCAATGCGTGGAAAGTGATGGTACTACACTAGCTCGAAGCAATGCACACTGGGAATTGTTCTGTAAAAAGAATTAGCAGCGTTGACGTGGTAAGAAAAAAACTTAGACCATTATTCATTATACGATTTATTTAAAAAAATACGAATATTTTTTAAAGATTCCTTGCTCTAACAACGGCCTCGAAGCAATATCTGTCACGTTATGGAAAATGATTTATAGCAAAATAAACAGTGCCACCATGTGGCCAGATGGTTAATTAGGCATGACATCTACACTCTGTATGGGATCAGTGTATTTACCTATGGATATGAGAGAGCTTGTACCTATATTTACACAGTCCGTTACTAATTGGCTCTGATAGTTTTAACAGCCTCTTGGTAAGAGGATTGGATTTATGGGGTTTAGGCTGCTTCTAGGGCACCCCGCATGCCCAACAAATGTGACTTTGTTAAGCAGATTCAACTTATCAGTTGTTTCGATAACGTATCAGGGATAACTAACTTTTCTACCTATCTCTGAAATCGCAAGCAGAAACGGATTATTAGTACGTATCGGTTCTGAACTTTGGATAGTTTTTACTTACGTCAGAAATGAGTCGATGCGTTCTAGTCGTTAAACATATTTGTTTTATGGTGTTTCTAAACCTCTGCTTCCAATTAGCCGAATGGGTTAATTTTTGACCCTGGGTCATGTTTTAATAACTTTCTTAACGATCCCTTATGCTTTATTCAGTTAACTATACATATATAAAGTACACATTTTGGGCCTAGCAAGGCCCAGCATTGTAAGGCGTTTGACTCGTAATCCTAGGATCGCGGGTTCGAATCCCAGTTTTACCAAACGTGCTCGCCCTTTTAGCCGTAGTGGCGTTATTACGTTACGGTCAATCTCACTATTCGTTGGTAAAAGAGTAGTTCAAGAGTTGACGGTGGGTGGTTATGACTAGTTGCCTTTCCTTCAGTCTTACACTGCTAAATTAGGGACAGATAGCCCTCGAGTAGGTCTGCGCGAAATTTTCACATTTTCTAGATGTATATAGATATCTAGAAAAACAAAACTTTACATTGATTAACAATAATATATCGAGATAAGTGATTGTTTTCAATATGGTGGAGCTATGTGTAGTTAGAACTCATATTATAAGGTTTTCTTTTCTATTTTTATTTGATTTTGTTAAAGCCAATTGCAATGCAGTGCTTTTAATGTCAGATGATCATTAGAATTAAAAAAACCTTGAATAAGCTCCCGTTCTGAAAACAAAACATATTTTATTATTTATCAGAAATGGCCTCTGATGTTTAGGATTTCATTCAAGTTTATTCTGCGCTAGTCAAGGCTTTAACTAGTCGAGTTATATGCTAGTCACGGACTTAGCTAGGACTGTTAGCTCGAACTCCTGACTGCCTATCCGAAAGGCACGGGTTTGTGTCCCGTTGTCGACCGTATTACCCCTTTCAGCCGGGGAAGCGTTAAACGTGACGGTCACTCCTATTTTGTTTTGGTAAAATGTGGCTAAGGAGTTGGCGGTGGGTAATACCGACTACCTGTTTTTACTGTAGTTTACCGCTTCTAAATTCGGAACAGCTAAAGTCAGTCGTCTTCGAGTAGCTTTGCGCGAAATACAACAAACAAACGAAATCTCTAATAAATTTCGTAAAATGTTTCTCAGTACATTTGTATGTGAAATGATCTGGAAGATTCATCCTTTTCGTTAATTTCTCTCCCACCAAGTCAATCAGTCGTCTTGTAAGCTCAACGCACCAAGGTTCTCTTTACGTTACATCACGATTCTACTAAACATACAAGTTCATCTCTGAACATGCGCATACATGCAAATGTATCTCTAGTATTTTAAATTACATGTCCGAGTGGGAATCCTGGGAGTCAAGCAGGTTAAGATATTCTGAGTTTAGTGAGCATCGGTTGATGTCCTCTGTTTTGTTTCATTTCTGTTTGTTTTAACTATACGTATAATTATTAATCTTATTACTAGAGGCACAGATTGGCACTCCAGTAGAATTTTGGTGCCCCCCAATGGCACAGTGGTATGTCTGCGGACTTACACGCTAAAAACCGGGTTTCGATACCCGTGGTAGGCAGAGCACAGATAGCCCATTGAGTAGCTTTGTGCTTAATTCTAAACAAACAAACAAACAAACAAAAGAATTTTGGATTTCGGATCTTACAAACCGGGTTCAAATACTACAAGATATTCCTTCTGTGTTTAAGCTGTGAGTGAGTTAGAAGAGTAACAAGCAATTCCTTAGTGTAGAAAGTAGGTGGCTGGCTGTTTCCTCATCCAGTCAGTAGTCCAAAACTAGGGAATATAGCATATTTCCTAAGTGCTTCTCCAGTGGCACAGCAGTATGTCTGGATTTCTAACGCTAGAAACAGAGTTTCGATCCCTGAGGTGGACAGAACACAGATAGTCCATTGTGTAGCTTCGTGCTTAATTACAAACAAATTTCCTACGTAACTTTACAATAAATATAAATATTCATTATTGTTAACCCCTTTTGCATAATTCAACCATACGCCGACTGACAATGTTTAAAATGAATACGGTGCCCCTGAAAATGTAACGTTATAATTGGGCCAATTGATGAAATACAGAACTGTATATGAGCCTCGCTTTTTACTATATGTCTTTCTACGGCATAGAATAAAAACATAATGTGTCTAAACCTCGCATAAAGTTCTTTTAAGACTTGTTATTCGTTGAATGTCTTCAAATATTCCTTGAAAAACGTGCACTGATATCAAGTCGGTCGTGGCTGAATGGTTTGGTGGAGAATGGAAGAGATACAAAATCCGAGCCCTGAACACGCTTTGTGTCAGTTACGTAGCGTCAATCAATCTTGTTATGCGGTTTAATAAGTATGCCAAATCTCTCGTGGTAGTAAGTACTGCTAACTGATTTCTATAACTTACAAGTTATGGGAGGCTGTACTCGAACCCTGTAGAGTGTCGCTCAAGTTCAACATTCCAATACTTTATATTTACAGAACTGAAAGTGGTTTATACGTGTAGACTAAGGTTAAGATAACCAATACTATATATGGAACTGAAATGTGTTTATAGGTGTAGTGTCAGGTTAAAATATCAATACATTATGCAGAAATAAAAGCGGCTTACTCATATAGTCTAGGGTTAAAAGTATCAATACTATATATAGAAATAAAATAGATCCATAGGGGTAGTCTCAGGTTAAAAGTATTAATACTATATATAGATCTAAAAGCAATTTACATTTGCAATCTGAGGTTAAGAATAGCGGTATGATTTATAGGACTAAAATCTGTTTATAGGTATTGTCTCAGGTTAAAAATACCAATACTACATATATATATATATATATATAACTAAATCAGTTTATAGGTATTGTGTCATGTTAAAAATACCAATACTACATATATATATATATATAACTAAAATCAGTTTATAGGTATTGTCTCATGTTAAAAATACTACATATATATATAACTAAAATCGGTTTATAGGTATTTTTTCAGGTTACAAATACAAATACTACATATATATATCACTAAAATCGGTTTATAGGTGTATTTTCTCAGGTTAAAAATACCAATACTACATATATATATAACTAAAATCGGTTTATAGGTATTTTCCCAGGTTACAAATACCAATACTACATAACCTGAATTATGATAGTAGTTCGTAATTGTATGTAAAAAATTCACAGAACGTTCCGACAAAAAATCCGCTTTACAGAAAGGATTCAGCTTGAATAACACTTTCAAATCTTTATTATTAACTGCTAAGGCTCTACACATATTACAACTACGAACAAAGCACTCACGTTAGGCTTACAAGCTAAAGAAAGTCCGTTCAAAACAGCAAGTTTGTAATTATTATTTTCCTGATTCTCTTGTCAGCCTACAACAAAAACAACTTGATATATTGTACCTAAACCTTTTGTAAAATACTAAATAAGTTACTGAGAAGGTCGTGGAAGTATTGAAAAGTTTCTTTGTTTCTTATATACATATTTCATAAGTTAAAAACGTCATAGTTCTATTGTAGATTATTTTATTATTAACTCTAAAAGTTAGTTGTTTTTTATACAAATATTGTGTTGTTCCTATTAAAAAGCTTAAGTACAAGGTGAAACAGTAATTACATGCCAAAAAAATGAATATTGGCAGCTAGCTGTTACGGCTCATGATGATTTACTGTAGCTATTGGCTGTTTGATCGAATTAGTTCAAAATGAAAAATGTTAAACCGCAGTTGTAGATTGTCATTGAGATTTGTTTGGAAGTATAGTGAACAACTATAGTTTCTCTGTAACCAAATTATCTGTATGTAATGCATAGCGATGGCCAAATATATGTCTGTACTAAGACACAACCCCCACTTTACAAGCATAAAATTTTACCAGAACAAAAAATCAGTTTTTTAAAAATAAAACATACGTGTAATTTTTTTAAAAATAATTGTCGTAGGAATGTGTGTAATAAAATTTAATATTATGTGTACTGTTTTGTTTTGTTTTATTTATCCACTTCATATACAATATAGAGGTTGACTCCCTAAAATCAACAGTTGTACAATATACAAAGCATTGACTATGTACATGTTACGGTCATATAATGTTCATCTTATTGGCTAGTAATTCCTCTTTAATCCAGTTCTTAAGCTTTTTAAAGGAACAACACAATATTTGTTAGAAAGGTAACTTCTAGGGTTAACGATAACATTGTTAACACTAATGTTAATTATTAGCTTATGTAAAATCTAGAAGACACAAATGGACATTTCAATACCTCTACGACCTTCGCAGTACCTCATTTAGTATTCTGTAAAGGGTTAAGGTACTGCGAAGATCGTAGAGGTATTAGCTATAAAGGTTCTTTCGTGGTTTTCTGTGCATTTTGATAAGTGTACAACCTCAGCTGCAAAGGTTTAGAAGTTTTGTACGAACTGAATCTTTACGGATTAAGGTGCTTGGTGACCGAACATCCAATTAAGGTTTTCTGTAATTCCTTGCGATTCCTATCACGAATTATTATTTTATTTCAGGTAATGTATTTCGTGAATGACATTTTGACTGCGTTTGTTGGTTATATACAACTCGTGAATGCAATTTTTATAACTGTGGTGGTTGCTTATAGCTCTTGAATGTTATTTTAGGCAAATTAATTACACGTGTCTTGTGTATGCCATTTTGAATCAGTTTTGTTCAGACGGATAAGAGCATTAGCGTTTAGTGGAGGTATCTCCCAAAGAATAAAGAGGGTAGCCCAGAGAAAACTAGTGAACGTGTTAGGGAGAAATTAGTGGTTGATTGATGTGGAAAAGTACGAATAGCTAATAATGAAAAATATGTGGCGTAGAGGAAATCAGTAACCGAAATACATAACATATTTTAACTGGGATTTGTTTTGTTTGTTTTGGAATTTCTCACAAAGCTACTCAAGGGCTATCTATGCTAGCCGTCCCTAATTTAGTAGTGTAAGACTAGAGGGAAGGCAGCTAGTCATCACCACCCACCGCCAACTCTTGGGCTACTCTTTTACCAACGAATAGTAGGATTGACCGTCACATTATAACGCACCCACGGCTGGGAGGGCGAGTATGTTTGGCGCGAACCCCCGACTCTCGGATTACGAGTCGCACGCCTTAACGCGCTAGGTCATGCCAGGCCCTGCTTGTTTGAAGTTAAGGACATAAACCTACACAATGGACTATCTGTTCTCTGCTAAACACGAGTATCGAAACCCAATTTTTAGCGTCGTAAGTCCAGAGACATACCTTTATGTCACTGGGGGCTCTCTAATGGAAGTGAGATAACAAAAAAATTTGAATGGTGGAATAACAAACGTAGAAACATAAAAACAGTTCTGTCATGCTGTATATTCACTCGGATGCGGCAACACGTGCAAGCTGCTAGGCCAGAATTTAAGCTCAGTTGTATCTAATTTTGAAATTTCAGCCAAAAGGAGGACGACCGGTCAGTAGTAGCCGCCATTTGAACGGCTACTTTTAACAGAATAGCAGCATCGACTCTTATAGTCACAACTGACTAACGGTTGGAAGCACACAATGTGTTTATTGCAAAGCAGCGAGACTTGGACCTTGGATCTTTCGACCCCCGACATGCTAAGAATTAGTTACCCCATGGAGGCGGAATAATTACAGGAAAATTGTTAGTTTAAGAAAAGTAGAGGAAAGCGAGAGAAAAGAAGTAGCCAACGAAAGAGATATTGACAAAGAGAAAGACAGAATGAATGACAGACAATAGAGGGGTAGGTAGAAAAACTAAACTTGATAGTTTGAAGTGACATTACTTGAAGGACTTATATCTCTGCCTACTACAGCAAGTGGTTCTACTTGTGAATGAAGGTTGACTCAAAGTAGTTATCTCAGCATCCAACGGCTGAGCTCCTGCCATCTGTGGCCAACCGCGTGCAAGATGATGGATTGTGCACGTGGCCACGTGACGACGTTTAATATCTCAATGCTTTATGCGTGGCGTGTAATTACCATAACATTATCACTGGCGGCCTTTTCTGGTTGTTGAATGTAACCAAGCTGTTAATTTTTATACGACCTGCGCGAAATCACCTACTCAACATCTGGGAATACATAACAAGAGCGTGCAACGGGCGGTACCAACTTATTCCGCGTGCTGTCCGCTTGATATAACCATATACTGATGTAAGAAACAAACAAAGGCACACAACCGTGCTCGTTAATTGGGTGATTGATGTATTTGACTTATAAAGGTCGCATACGAAAACTACATGTTGTGGCACATTGTTGAACTAAATTCAATATACAGTTTACTCAGATGTGTGTACATTAACTTATTACAGTTTTAGATGTTTGATGTTCGGTGTTACACGCTCACTGGAGAGACTGACCTGTTTAGCCGAAAATAATTAAACCCGAGATAATCAGCTATGAAAAATAATTGTTTTTCTTGTCCCAAATCTTATCTGGTTCTTTGAATAATAGTAAAACGTCATACATCAAATTTAAAGTAAGGTCATCAGGTTAAAAATCATTCTATTTAGTTTAGAACAATGAAGTTTTCAAATTGAGTTTCAGTTCGAATAAATAATAATTAATTGATTATCGACAATCTACAACGACACTTTGAAATAAACGGATCTCGCTTTGGGAACCTTTATTTGTCTCCATGTTTCTTTGTTTGTTCATTTTGAATTTCGTGCACAGCTACATGAAGGCTATCTGCGCTAACTGCCCCTAATTTAGCAGTGTAAGTCTAGAGGGAAGGTAGCTAGTCATCACCACCCACCGCCAACTCTTGGGCTACTCTTTTCCAACGAATAGTGTAATTGAACGTGACATTATAACGCCTTTATGGCTTAAAGGGCAAGCATGTGTGATGTGACGGAGATTCGAACCCGCAACCCTCAGATTTGTCTCAACATAGAATACAATACATTAATTCTTGATGTTCCGTTAAAAGCAAGAAACAAAAACATTTAAACAAACATTTAAGTATGAGATGCTAGCCACACCCCTCATTTTGTTTTTTACGAGTGCATTGCGATACAATTGACCCTCTGCATTCTGTCCACAGCGAGAATTCGAACAACGCTTTTAGTACTGTAAGTTTTCTTACCTAGAGAGTTTTTGTTTTAGTTTATAAAAAATAAAAGAAAATTTTTATCCTATTGGGACATAAATCTCATAAATGAAAACTACCAAGTGTAGTAGATAGAATATTTAGAATGACTGCTACCAGGTATACTAGATAGAATATTTAGAATGAATACTACCAGGTAGAGTAGATAGAATATTTAGAATGAATACTATCAGGTATAGTATATAGAATATTTAGAATTAATACTATCAGGTATAGTAGATAGAATATATATAGAATAAATACTACCAGGTATAGTAGATAGAATATTAAGAATGAAAACCACCACGTATAGTTGATAGAATATTTAGAATGAATACTACCAGGTATACTAGATAGAATACTTAGAATTAATACTACCAGGTATAGAAGATAGAATATTTAGAATGAAAACCACCAGGTATAGTAAATAGAAATTATAAATGAATACTACCAGATATAGTAGATATAAGATTTAGAATGAATACTACCAGATATAGCAGAAATAAGATTTAGATTGAATACTACCAGATATAGTAGATATAAGATTTAGAATGAATGGTATCAAATATAGCAGAAATAAGATTTAGATTGAATACTACCAGATATAGCAGAAATAAGATTTAGATTGAATACTACCAGATATAGCAGAAATAAGATTTAGATTGAATACTACCAGATATAGTAGATATAAGATTTAGATTGAATACTACCAGATATAGCAGATATAAGATTTAGAATGAATACTACCAGATATAGCAGATATAAGATTTAGATTGAATACTACCAGATATAGCAGAAATAAGATTTAGATTGAATACTACCAGATATAGTAGATATAAGATTTAGATTGAATACTACCAGATATAGCAGATATAAGATTTAGAATGAATACTACCAGATATAGCAGATATAAGATTTAGATTGAATACTACCAGATATAGCAGAAATAAGATTTAGATTGAATACTACCAGATATAGCAGATATAAGATTTAGAATGAATACTACCAGATATAGCAGATATAAGATTTAGATTGAATACTACCAGATATAGCAGATATAAGATTTAGATTGAATACTACCAGATATAGCAGAAATAAGATTTAGATTGAATACTACCAGATATAGCAGATATAAGATTTAGAATGAATACTACCAGATATAGCAGATATAAGATTTAGATTGAATACTACCAGATATAGCAGATATAAGATTTAGATTGAATACTACCAGATATAGTAGATATAAGATTTAGAATGAATACTACCAGATATAGTAGATATAAGATTTAGAATGAATACTACCAGATATAGTAGATATAAGATTTAGAATGAATGGTATCAAATATAGCAGAAATAAGATTTAGATTGAATACTACCAGATATAGCAGAAATAAGATTTAGATTGAATACTACCAGATATAGCAGAAATAAGATTTAGATTGAATACTACCAGATATAGTAGATATAAGATTTAGATTGAATACTACCAGATATAGCAGATATAAGATTTAGAATGAATACTACCAGATATAGCAGATATAAGATTTAGAATGAATACTACCAGATATAGCAGATATAAGATTTAGATTGAATACTACCAGATATAGCAGATATAAGATTTAGAATGAATACTACCAGATATAGTAGATATAAGATTTAGAATGAATACTACCAGATATAGTAGATATAAGATTTAGAATGAATACTACCAGATATAGTAGATATAAGATTTAGAATGAATACTACCAGATATAGCAGATATAAGATTTAGAATGAATACTACCAGATATAGCAGATATAAGATTTAGATTGAATACTACCAGATATAGCAGATATAAGATTTAGAATGAATACTACCAGATATAGTAGATATAAGATTTAGAATGAATACTACCAGATATAGTAGATATAAGATTTAGAATGAATACTACCAGATATAGTAGATATAAGATTTAGAATGAATACTACCAGATATAGCAGATATAAGATTTATCTACGATATTAGCAGTTAACGTTCAGGCTATAAAAATACCCACACATTCATTTATATTTCTTAGAATTTGAAAACAAAGAATGTATGACATTGATATACAGTAGTTCCACAATTCGAACAATAAAAACGTTTTATATTTTCGACACTGAGAGAACGTGAAGCAATGGACATTAATTAATGTAAAGTTAGGACAAAATGTATCGACCTAAAATAACAACAGCGTAGCTTTGTTTCATAAGATTGAACCAGGTCACCTTAACAAAATTATTAAAGTTTAAATCAGTGTATCTTTAATAGTTATTTAAATGTTTTTTGCAGTTAAACGATCGTACGTTTTAGCGTAATATGTTAATAATCTAACTGTGCGTTGACTTATTTTCATAAGAAACAACTGACAGTGAAATAGTAATTCGAATATTACCTTTCCGTCTTCTTGTCTGTTCTGAATTACGGGCGTTCCAAATGTTCGAGTAGTTGATGAAAGTCGATTTTACTAAGCCTATCGTTTCAAAAACCAAGGTTTGTGTGAACATCTTTCTACATTCACAGTACACGGACTGTAAGCAGTCTTGAACTTGTTTTGAATGTTCTTTTTTCTATTGTATATAATTATCTTGGTATATATGCATACTTCTCAGTCGATTTATATATAGAACCTTGTAAGTATAATGGAAAGGTGTGTTGGCCAAAAGAGAGATGTACGTTCAGTTTCATTTCATATTCTTTGTCAACTGTAAAACCAGTTTCTTTACCGTACACCGCTATGCTGCAGGGGAGAATAAAACAGGTTTTGGAGACGTTCCTGAATTTAAATCAAACGTTCGAGCCCCCCTTCCCTCTAGTACAGCGGTAAGTCTACGGATTTACAACACTAAAATCAGGGGTCAATTCCACTCGGTGGGCTTAACAGATAGCCCGATGTGGCTTTGGTATAATTAAACACACACACTCGTACGTTCCAATTCAGGATTTGTTCATGAAATAATAAGTGTCGCAATGAACAATCTGTGTAATACACACTGAAACCACTACACACTGAAATCACTACGCACTGAAAAAACTACCCACTGAAACCACACAGAACCGAGAACTTAAACAGAAGAAAGGACAGGTTTGGTGGTGTTACACAACAAGAGTACTGGTGTTTTTTAAAGAACAATAAATTCTTATTTTTCTAAATAAAACGAATAGAGAATGAAAATAATATGGATTATTACATTTTATAACCTAATTTATTTCCATATTGATAATTCGTTGTCTGTCAAGGAATCCTCACCTCAAACGTCACATTTTTTCTATCATCATTACGAAAAACCGGATTTCGACACATATGATTCTTACAGTACAGAAAGTCAGTTGAGTAATGTTGTGGTTACCAACAAACAAACCTTTTCTATAAGGTATTTCAGTTCAAAGTTTGAAATCCATAATCTCACCCTTAGAAAACACAGGACATATCCTGAAATTGGTAAGGCAACTCTCAAGCTTTTGAACAGAAGTTTAGTTCATAATTTACTTCAAGTGGTGAGAATCAAACATTTAGTTTCTTGACTTCAGACATAGATGTGCTAGTCAGTTGGTTATCATAATAACGTTCTTTATGAGAACACTTTACGTTATATCTGAATTGTAATAAACAAATTATTAGTCATATCGAACATTTAGATAAATCAAAAGAAAAACAATAATGCAGTCTCTTTTATTTCGGTTACTGAATACCGAAGGCTAGTCGTCAACACCCACCGCCAACTCTTGGGCTACTGTTTTTACCAACGAATAGTAGAATCTACGAGCACATTATAACGCCCCCACAGCTAAATGGACGAGTATGTTTGGTGTAACAGGGAATGTTAATAGATTGCGTGAGCTATGATCGTAACGGTTTCTTTCCTTGTTTTCTAATTCCACGTAAACTTACTTGAGGACTACCTGCGCTAGTTGTCCCTCATATGTGAAGAAAGACTGCTAGTCATTTAACTCTTAAGCTGTTTTTTACCAAGAAATCCATGTTTAGTAACAGGATTCGAACCCGTGCCCCGCAGATTGCGGTTCGAGTTTCCTAACCATTCTGCCATTCTAGGCCTATGAAGTATGTAGATTAGATATAAATATGTACTTATTGATATATCTGTGGGTTAGAAACCGGTGTAATACTCTGTATTTGTAGTTACACTACTGAAAAGTGTGGAAAATCATTTAAGTGAGGACCGAGGACTGGGTTCATTTTGTAAGGTATTCTGCACTATTTATCGATTTTGAAACAAACTGTTCGCCGAAATGAAAAAATAAACCAAATACGTCATTCAAATAAATTATAAAACTAAACACCAAGGTTCGATTCCCGCGGTGGACGAAGTGCAGATATCATATCGTACTACAAAAGAAGTTACGATAGTGGATTCTAAACAATTCGTCGTATCTCTATGCACAAATACTTCAATAAAATACGTAAACTGATATATTACAAAATACAAGAACTGAAATGAAAAAAAAATTAAATTATTTTCAAGTATCCAATAACATTTGGTAGATGAGGATGCGAGTTTTACGTCGTTGTTTTGAGCAATGTTTGTGGTATAATTTGTTATCAGAACACGGTGATAGCAATGGACAGAAATGCTATATCAAAGAAAACCAAGAAAGGCTATCTCCGTGTCACTGTCCCTAATTCTGAGCCTATAGACTAGACAAAAGAGCAACTAGTGAACAGAATACAGCCATATATTGGGCTTTTGTTTTTATAACAGAACAGAAGGAGATGACTGTTTCCCTTCTCGATAAGACCCCAAATTTCCTAGCGCATTTTAAATAAGGGTACATGAGCCATGAATTTTCTTAATCGTAAGTCGACCACCAAGATGGCTAGATGTTTTGAGAGTCGAAGAACTGAAAAAACTAAGCCTATACAATTGTTGTCTGAGCACAACTGTCCCTAATAAATTAATCGATACGTTTTTATGACAAAGGGATGATCATTGTATCATTGATGGAAGGTTTATTTAATTACATTTTTGTAATGACCTCTGAGAACGCGGTTTTAAGCAGAGAAACGTTCAAAAGTTGTGTCTTGGGTAAGTTGATTACGATCTTTGATAGCCCGAATCAAGTGAACGTCATTACATGACTATTACATCGAGTGCTATTCGTTTGACCGCTCTTTACAACAAGGAGTCGCTCAGAGCAGTCTTAAAAAGCTAACTACCAGTTTAACGGTTTTCTTACTGAGAGACGTGAGGGGTTTTAGACTTTTCCCGCAGCGGTTTACAATATTGGAGAGGAACTCAGACTGACCACTCTTATAAAGATTAATAGCTCATGCACTAACGACTTCTCTGCCATTTTGTTTTTATAAAGTCTTTCTTAAGAACTCGACAGCTACGGGTTTTATTGAACCGAAACAGACAGTTTGTGATTATTTTTGCTTCACATGGTTATTTAAAATGGCTCGAAATCTTAGAGTCTATAGCTGAAAATAAGTTGTCTTGTTTAAGTTATGAAAAGAATAATTGAAACGCCAGAATAAAAACTTGAAACCCATTTTCAGTAGTAACACTTTTCATAGTGGAGTTTAAAGGTCAAACAAGTGTGCCTTCGAAGACTTAATTAGTTTCAAAGTCAAAAAGACAAACTTCATAAAGCCCAGCTTGACCGGGTGGGTAAAGCACTCCACTCGTAATCCGCGGGTTCGAATCCCCGTCACACCAACATATTCGACCATCCAGCCGTGGGGACCGTTATAATGTGACGGTCAATCTAATCATTCGTTGGTAAAAAGAGTAGCCCAAGAGTCGGATGTGGGTGGTGATGACTAGCTGCCTTCCCTCTAGCCTTACTCTGCTAAATTAGGGACGCTAGCGCAGATAGCCCTTGTGTAGTTTTGCACGAAATTCAAAAGAACAAAACAAAGTTCTGAATAAATATTTCACAACGCATTACATTCTCAAAGATATGCAGACTAGCAGTGAAAGTTATTTGAACGGAAAAATATTGTCACGGTCAAAGGAAATAAATAGTAAATACGATACCCGCAAAACATTTGTAATAGTTTTCATGCCCTTGGCTTGAATTTTCCTTATTCTGTCCTTTTCGTGCTCACTTTGTAAGCAAGGTTTTTTTGCAGATATTACGTGTTAGATCAATAATTCCGGTCTGTTTGAGAAACAAAACGTGGCCAGACAACGAATTAAAGTTCACTTAACTTTATTTAATAAAACTACACGTAAAGTGAAGAATACAGTATGGAAAGGGAATTTATAGTGATGTACAGAGTATGAACCAGTTATGAGTGGTCAGTGTAAGACAATAGAAACGAAGAATAAAACCTGCCCTTAAGAAAAAAAGTAACTAAAAGATGTTTGAAGCTAAGTCATTGGAAAGTAAAGTGAACGTAAAGTTGTAATGAAAGCAAACTCAGCTGAGTATGCAGAAAGATCTGGATGCGTGTTCACAAAGTGACTAAGCAAAAAACAGTGGGCAATCCGGAGTGTTTGGGCAAAGGATTTTCTAACGACATGAGATTTGCAGCGTTTGATGGAGGAATTTGCGAGAAACGTTAAGGACAAATAAACGCAAACGTATTACTTATCTTCATAAATATACAGAAATCTGTCTAAATATCATTGAATTTTCTCAGTATTAAATTTTAACTCGCACTATCTACTGCTACTTCACATTTCATTATTTAATTAGTTTCAAAGTCAAAAAGACAAACTTCAGAAAGCCCGGCATGGCCAGGTGGTTAAGGCACTCGATTCGTAATCTGAGAGTCCCGGGTTCGAATCGATGTCACACCAAATATGCTCGCCCTTTAAACCGTGGGAGCGTTATAATGTGAGGGTCAATCTCACCCTTCTTTGGATGTGGGTAATGTTGACGGCTGCCTTACTTCAACTCTATCACTGTTAAATTATAGACGGCTAGCGCAGACAGACCTCGAGTAGAATTTGCGCGAAATTCAAACAAGATGTACGTTTAGGAACATTTATTTTGGGGAGGAAGAGGTCAATTGTACCTGACCCTCCTGGGTATTTAACAACAATACTCAAATACAGACACATCGGCAACGGATTTATTTTGAGGAGGAAGAGGTTAACGAAACGTGACCCTTCTGGGTATATAAACACCAATACCCGAATACCCATACAAAAGAGAGATTTAATTTGATAGTGGTAATCACATTTATTTCAGTTTCATTAACTTTTGGTTAGGGCTGACCAGGTGGATTAAGGCACTCGATTAATAATATGAGGGCCCCGGGTTCGAATCCCTATCACACCAAACTAGCTTGCCCTCTCGGCTGTGAGGGCGTTATAATGGTACGGTCAATCCCACTATTCATTGATAAAAGAGTAGCCCAAGAGTTGGCGGTGGGTGGTGATGACTAGCAGCCTTCCCTCTAGTCTTACACTGCTTGCGCAAAGGTCGGCTTGCGCAAATACCCTTCGTGTAGCTTTGCGCTAAATTCAACACAAACAAACAAAGCTACCCAATAGACTGTTTGTAATCTTCTCACTACAGGTATTGAAACACGATTTTTTACGTTGTATGCCTTCAGACTCATTCCTAAATCAGTAAGGGGAGCATTAGTACAAATATAACCTTATATCATTAGTTTATACCTCTATAAATATAAATATCACCCACTATCATCGACCTTTACCTTTAGTATTACAAATATGATTTATATTGTTAATGCATATCACTATTGGTATAAATGTGACTTAACTCATAGTATTATATTATAATATAATTAATTACGTTATAGCATGTAAAGTATACATCTAGTATATTTATACAGCTATAAACAAAATAATAAAATGCATTACTTTATCGCTATGTTTTGTTACCAAATAAATATTAAAGTATACAAGTCAAAGCTGTGTTTTTCGTGCAGACATAACGTGACTTTTATGTAGCCTGTACTACGGTAGCTCGGAGACACGTTTGAAGACTTGTACTCCTAAAGTTAAGGGTTCGATACCCGGGGGTGAGCACAGCCACATTGTGCAGCTTTGCAGTAAGCATTGCAGTTTAAAGGGGTTTAAACTTCATCACAATTATTTTGATAACTGATATTCTGTAGTTCAGCTGCACAGATTTCGAAAATAATATATATTTTTTTTAAACATTGGAAAGAAGAAAAAAACAACAACTCTTACTTCGGTCAAAGTATTACTTCGTTTAACAGCTCGAATGTTTCCCGCTGGTACAGCGCGAAGTCTACGGAGTTACAACATTAAAATCAGCGGTTTGACTCTCCTCGTTGAACTGAGTAGATATCCTGATGTGGCTTTGTTGTAAGAAAAACACACGTTCTCATTCATCCTATTATCTTTGTGTGAAATATATGTGTTTTTAGTCCCAAAACCACATCTTGCGGTCTTTCTTTTATGTATGGGCCCGGTATGGCAAAGCGTGTTAAGGTGTTCGACTCGTAATTCGAAGATCACGGGGTCGAGACCAAACATGCTCGCCCTCCTTGCCGTGGAGGCGTTATAATATGACGGTAAATCCCACTATTCGTTGGTAAAAGCCCAAGAGTTGGCGATGGGGGGTGATGACTTGTTGTCTTCCCTCTAGTCTTACACTACTAAATTAGGGACGGCTAGCGCAGATAGCCCTCGAGCAACTTTGAGCGTAATTCAAAAACAAAAACAACAATTTTCATACGTATTTCGTTTGGTTAAAATCTGTACGGGATGTAGAAAATGGATAACATTTTCTGATTCATGGTACAGGAATAACTGTGTTTTCTTATAGCAAAGCTACATCTGCTGTGTCCACTGAGAGGAATCGAACCTCTGATTTTAGCGTTGTAAATTTGTAGACTTACCGCTGTTTCAGCCAGGTACGAATTATTGTAAAAACAGTAATAGATGTAAAAATGTCAATACAGTGAAATCACGAGTTCATGTTGCGATTTTTAACAAAGTATTTCGTTTTACGCATCAGGAGAGAACAGTGATTGTCAAAGTTGGTTTGTTTATTGTTACAAGATTTGACATTCAAGATAATCAGACTAAAAATCATGGAAAAACTGGAAACTATGGAAACCAGTGAGTGCACAGGAAACTGTGTTTGTTTTTGGAATTTCGCACGAAGCTACTCGAGGGCTATCTGTGCTAGCCGTCCCTAATTTAGCAGTGTAAGACTACAGGAAAGGCAGCTAGTCATCACCACCCACTGCCAACTCTTGGGTTACTTTTTTACCAACGAATAGTGGGACTGACTGTAACATTATAACGCCCCCACGGATGGAATGGGGGAGCATGTTTGGTGCGACTCGGGCGCGAACCCTTAACGCGCTAGGCCATGCCAGGCCGCACAGGAAATTATGGAAACCATCAAGTGCACAGGAAACTACTGAAACCACTGATTCCAAGTGCGCTCGCGTACCACCAGATGCAACTAAAATTTAATAACTGTATTTATTGTTCAAACAATACACGAACAATTATGAATATTAGTTATTGTTTTATTCTGAGATTATATGTGAGTGTAGGATTTATGAAGAAATTATATTGTAAATGTACTCACTCGTCACCAGATGGAGCTGAAATCAGTATTTATACCCATTTTACGAAATGTTCCTATGTTCCCGTTTAAAATGCTATGATCAGGGGTCGAGTCCCCATGGTGGGCACAGCAGATAGCTCAATGTAGCTTTACTATAAGAAAACACACACACTCGAAAATATTTAAATAATCTTAAAAATAAGAATGTTAACTTTTTTATACGTTAAATGTATAAATTCTATTTACGGATATCAACTTTTTTATACGTTAAATGTATAGATTCTATTTACGGATATCAACTTTTTTATACGTTAAATGTATAGATTCTGTTTACGGATATCAACTTTTTAATACGTTAAATGTATAGATTCTGTTTACGGATATCAACTTTTTTATACGTTAAATGTATAGATTCTGTTTACGGATATCAACTTTTTAATACGTTAAATGTATAGATTCTGTTTACGGATATCAACTTTTTAATACGTTAAATGTATAGATTCTATTTACGGATATCAACTTTTTATACGTTAAATGTATAGATTCTATTTACGGATATCAACTTTTTTATACGTTAAATGTATAGATTCTATTTACGGATATCAACTTTTTTATACGTTAAATGTATAGATTCTATTTACGGATATCAACTTTTTATACGTTAAATGTATAGATTCTATTTACGGATATCAACTTTTTTATACGTTAAATGTATAGATTCTATTTACGGATATCAACTTTTTTATACGTTAAATATATAGATTCTATTTACGGATATCAACTTTTTTAATACGTTAAATGTATAGATTCTATTTACGGATATCAACTTTTTTATACGTTAAATGTATAGATTCTATTTACGGATATCAACTTTTTATACGTTAAATGTATAGATTCTATTTACGGATATCAACTTTTTGATAAGCGACAAGTATCTTATTACATGTTTACATGATATTTACAGTTGTTCACTTTTCGATACGTCCCTATTGTTTTCTCATTGCATCTTATCTGTTCTAAACCAACGCTTGCTACAACAAGACGTTCGAATGAAACTCATTAAACTAACATAAAGGATATTTTGCTGGATATGGAACGTTTCAGTTTAGACAGATATTTGTGAAGGTTATACAGCCATTCTAAGCTTAGTCACGTATATTAAAATTAACCCATTAGTGAATATGAGAAAACTCGTTGTTTTTTTAACACTTTTTCTTTCATCTTTGTTACCGCGCATTTATTTTTCTTTTCATGAAATATGGATAAGAAATAACGAAGAATAAACAGGTTAGAAACAACGATTGATTCGGTAAATTATGCTCTCGTATAAACAGATAGACGAAGAACAAATGGAGCAAATAAAGAAATACTCTGACACTGATAGTTAAGTATAGATAGACAGAAAAGATGGTGATTACCTAGATGCAGTTTAATTTCTGACTTCTTTCGCGATTCCTAACCGTGGATAGTCCAAGTAATACATGTTTACACAGCACTCCTTCTAGAACTCTGAGTTATATAAGTTAGCGCGTGTAACCTCTCGAAAACGGCTCGTGAATGCTGTTATAACACAAATCATTAGTTGAATGTTAGTCATATCGGCTCCGAATATAGATTTCTAATAAAGGTGGCCTTTTCTTTTATCTCTTCTGTTGTATGAAGTAGTTCAGGTCACGTTTTCCTCAACTACGAACTTTATTCACCCTCTTTTCGTAATTAATTGTATCACGTGGCCCAACTGTAGTAAAGTTATTTACTGACACCTGGCGGTATAGAGATGATAAACCTGTAACTGGCCGACCTGAAAGGCCTCATAGAAAAAGGTAGCTTAGAGAATATTGGATTTAATAAAGTATTTAATCAAATGTTATTATTGTATCTGAAGACTGACAAGAGATTATGTTATTTCACTATACATATATACCAGAAAGCTAATAAAGACGGGGGCTAAAGGTTAACGTAACAAACTGTATCTGTTCGCCTTTCTTATTACGATTTCTCTGATTAAGTTATTTTAATAAAATGCTGTGATTTGAGATGAAAACCCTGGCTTATAGCTATATACAACATAGGTGTAAAGTTAAAACTGGCTTATAGCTATATAAAACATAGGTGTAAAGTTAAAACTGGCTTATAGCTATATAGAACATAGGTGTAAAGTGAAAACTCTGGCTTATAGCTATATACAACATAGGTGTAAAGTTAAAACTGGCTTATAGCTATATAGAACATAGGTGTAAAGTTAAAACTGGCTTATAGCTATATAGAACATAGGTGTAAAGTGAAAACTCTGGCTTATAGCTATATAGAACATAGGTGTAAAGTTAAAACTGGCTTATAGCTATATAGAACATAGGTGTAAAGTTAAAACTGGCTTATAGCTATATAGAACATAGGTGTAAAGTTAAAACTGGCTTATAGCTATATAGAACATAGGTGTAAAGTTAAAACTGGCTTATAGCTATATAGAACATAGGTGTAAAGTTAAAACTGGCTTATAGCTATATAGAACATAGGTGTAAAGTGAAAACTCTGGCTTATAGCTATATACAACATAGGTGTAAAGTTAAAACTGGCTTATAGCTATATAGAACATAGGTGTAAAGTTAAAACTGGCTTATAGCTATATAGAACATAGGTGTAAAGTTAAAACTGGCTTATAGCTATATAGAACATAGGTGTAAAGTTAAAACTGGCTTATAGCTATATAGAACATAGGTGTAAAGTTAAAACTGGCTTATAGCTATATAGAACATAGGTGTAAAGTGAAAACTCTGGCTTATAGCTATATAGAACATAGGTGTAAAGTTAAAACTGGCTTATAGCTATACATACGACATAAATGTTTTATCCTGAAGTTTGTTCTAAAGAGAATCAAAGACGTGCTTTACGTCACAAACCTTTCGTTAAGATTTGATAAAAGTACTGAGGTAACACAGTCAGTTTGTAAGAAGGAAATATGAACTCAGTTCGGACATGTCACGTGTTAAGAATCCTTGTTTACCCCCTTTGACACTTTTAATCCTAGAACTACTAATAATGTTCATAAGTATTTTAATCATATTATTTAAATTAAAACTGTTGATCCATAACACAAACTGTTTATAGTTCCGTAACACAAACTGTTTATAGGTCCATAACACGAACTGTTTATAGTTCCGTAACACAAACTGTTTATAGGTCCATAACACGAACTGTTTATAGTTCCGTAACACAAACTGTTTATAGTTCCGTAACACAAACTGTTTATAGTTCCGTAACACAAACTGTTTATAGTTCCGTAACACAAACTGTTTATAGGTCCATAACACAAACTGTTTATAGTTCCGTAACACAAACTGTTTATAGGTCCATAACACAAACTGTTTATAGTTCCGTAACACAAACTGTTTATAGGTCCATAACACGAACTGTTTATAGTTCCGTAACACAAACTGTTTATAGTTCCGTAACACAAACTGTTTATAGTTCCGTAACACAAACTGTTTATAGTTCCGTAACACAAACTGTTTATAGTTCCGTAACACAAACTGTTTATAGTTCCGTAACACAAACTGTTTATAGTTCCGTAACACAAACTGTTTATAGTTCCGTAACACAAACTGTTTATAGTTCCGTAACACAAACTGTTTATAGGTCCATAACACGAACTGTTTATAGTTCCGTAACACAAACTGTTTATAGGTCCATAACACAAACTGTTTATAGTTCCATAACACGAACTGTTTATAGTTCCGTAACACAAACTGTTTATAGGTCCATAACACAAACTGTTTATAGTTCCGTAACACAAACTGTTTATAGGTCCATAACACGAACTGTTTATAGTTCCGTAACACAAACTGTTTATAGGTCCATAACACGAACTGTTATAGTTCCGTAAACACAAACTGTTTATAGGTCCATAACACAACTGTTTATAGTTCCATACACAAACTGTTTATAGTTCCGTAACACAAACTGTTTATAGGTCCATAACACGAACTGTTTATAGTTCCGTACCACAACTGTTTATAGGTCCATAACACAAACTGTTTATAGTTCCGTAACACAAACTGTTTATAGGTCCATAACACGAACTGTTTATAGTTCCGTAACACAAACTGTTTATAGGTCCATAACACAAACTGTTTATAGTTCCGTAACACAAACTGTTTATAGGTCCATAACACAAACTGTTTAAAAGGTCCATAACACAAACACTTTATAGGTCCGTAACACAAACTGCTTGTAAATCCACGACTCAAACTGCTTTTAGGTCCATGACCCAAACTGTTTGCGAGACCGTAACACGGTTTGTATGAAACACACATAAAATATAATCTTTGTCACAGTTAACCCACCTAACAACTTATGTATTGAACATAAAAATTACTGATTTCACCCATTGTTAAGTTTTTTACTGAATCTTGTAACACGCAAAAATTGTATTTCTCACAGTGAGTAACACGTGTACTGATTTGGAAGTGAACTGTATAACCACAGGAAAGTCAACAGAATTTTAACATCTGCTACACGTAATGTGAATTAGGCTTAGTTTATTTTTTTCTTCTTTAAGGTTTATCTTTCCACCTGCAATGTTACAAGATAGTAAAGTTACCAAACGTTATTGTAGGTTTTTGTATATGTGTGCTCCAGAAACAGTTTTGAACTGTTTAAACAACAAAATGAGTTGTATCTAAAAATACATAAAGTCTAAAGGTTGGATACCCAAAGACGCTTGACGATATATTCGGATGACAGGATTTTGATCAGTTTATTCTTTCCGGAAGATTACCGAGCAACAAAATAATATACTCGCTAACGAAAGATTCCTCGCAACAGTGAAGAAAATCGATAATACAGAGAAACAAAATGACATGAATGTTAGGACAGGTTAATATTATTGTCTGTTGTTTAATTTCGCGCAAAGGTACACGAGGGTTATCTACGCTACCCGCCCCTAATTCAGTAGTGTAAGACTAGAGAGAAGGCAGCTAGTCAAAATCGCCAACTGTTAACTCTTGGGCTATTCTTTTACAAACAAATAGTGGGATTGATCGAAACATTATCACGTCCCCATGGCTGAAAGGGCGAGCATGTATAGTGTGAGGGGGATTCGAACCCGCGAACATCAGATTACAAACAGAGTGTCGTAACTACCTGGCTAGGCTGTGCCCGGTTAATATTATCTGCGTTAAAAGTTTTGAAATAATGCTTTCTTATTTCTTTAGTCAGATACCGAGCACATAGTTTTAAGAAACAGCCAAACATCTGTAATAGGATTGCAAAATAAACTGTCACAAGTTTTAACTGAACCAAATAACTGGTCAAATAACTAAAACTACGAATAAAGTTTCTTTTTCCTTAAAAAAGAGGAATTATTTATAGAAGACCGTCAGTGGTTTTTTTTTTTTGTCTTTGCTTTTACGGGCTAGCGCGTGCACACATACATAAATATTCCATAAAAAATAACTCCAGCTTCGAACATGCGTCACAAACACTTTACTTATTTGTTGCCCGGCCTCAGTAAAAATGTGCTGATTGGGTAAAACAGAGAGTGCAGGTGCGAGATTTATTTTTCCACCCAAAATAGTGCGTTATGAGGAAGGATAAAACACCCACAATAAAGCAAGTTTGTTCTTTTAGTGGCCACCAGAGAGCTCTGTGTTATACAAAGAGTCAAGTATTGGGACACGTGTGTCGGACCTTCGCATGAATAACCTACACGGATCAGCAAAGCGTCAATTGCAGCATTCAAAGTGACACCCAGCTTCACAGTGTCGCTATTGACAAGACCGTGTGAAAGCCAAACTCTCTCGACACCGCATTGTGGCTCCTCGTTTTTCACATTTCATAAACTATAACAGACTAACCGGCCTACAGCTGTTTGGCCACACCACACAGCCTGGCCTCTTCACGCTTCACTATCGAGTCTATCACCGTGGTCGTCAGGCCTTTTATCTTCTCAACCTGAAGGAAACTGAATACGTACCGGACTGGAAAATTTGTTGCGTTTAGTAAATGCTCTTCGTCCAAGCATGTGGTCACAATGTCATTTTACGTTTACTGGTTCTGCTACTAAAACGAATAAGTGTGTGGGGGGTGAGATAGAAAAAGAGGGGGTATCTTTCGCAGGTGTGCCTGTAAACCCTCACGATGGTTTTCTAAGGTACTTTTATGCTTGTATAGTGAGGAGGTGGGGGGGGGGACATAGGTTTGTTGTGGAAGTTCTTGGTGGAACATACCATCAAACCAATGAGACAGATACTGCCAAGTTAGTTCTGAGTAGGAATACATTACAGATACTCGAAGTCAGAGGACGTAAAACACGCCGAAGACGAGCCATGTGTGCTCACTATTCTACAAGTTTTATTTAACAACGATGAAAAATTTCAAAAGTGAAAAAAAACAACTCTCCATCTATTATCTACCACCATGTTTTTTTGTATATCTGGTATTTATTCAGTCACTAAACTTTCGCTCCATGTTCTTCAAAATACCTTTGGACATTTATCCACTCACACACGAACATGTGAATTGCCAGGGTACCTGATATTTTAAACACAAATACCACCTTCTACGATACATTGGTTTCTTTTGTTTTGAATTTGCGCAACGCTACCCGAGGGCTATCTCCGTTAGCTGTCCTTAATTTAGCAGTGTCCTAGAGGGAAGGCAGCTAATCATCATTACCCATTGCCAACTATTGGGCTACTCTTTTACCAACGAATAGTGGGATTGACTGAACATTATAACGCTCTCACGGCTGAAAGGGCAAACATGTTTGGTGTGACAAGAATTCGAATCCGCGACCCTCAAATTACGAGTCGAGTGCCTTAACCAGCTGTCCATGCCAGGTCCGACAACACATTAGCTAGATGGTTAAATCAGAACAAGGTTTAGGCTTAACCATTCTTAAATTAAAACTGTTGATTAAAGGGAATGTATTACATGTCCAATTTACTCTTGATCTAATATCAGTACCATGGTTATATTGTTCGCAAGTTGAAAGAGCAGAGCGTGTTCAAGAGCATATCGCGGCTCGAATCTTGAGCTTTCTCATTTGTACTATAGTACACTATACACTTAGACACTCCCGATCTATACCAATAAAAATATCTAAACAGGAACGCAGCTTGAGATAAGAAAAAGGATAATTGTTTGTTTGTTTTTGAATTCTCGTGCAAAGCTGCACAAGGACTATTTGCGGTAGTCTTCTTTAATTTAGCAGTGTAAAACTAGAAGGAAGGCAGCTAGTCATTACAACGTACTTCCCCGCCAATTCTTGGGCTACTCTTTCACCAACGAATAGTAAGATTGACCGTCACATTATAACGCCTCCAAGGCTGAAAGGGTGAGCATGTTTGGTGTAACTTAATTTGAACACGCAACCCTCAGATTACGAGTCTAATATCCTTACCTTCTGACCATTCTGGACCGGAAATTATAATACATCTAACGGTTTCTTCACACCCTGGTTAAGGGTTGTTGATGGAGAATGGTTTGTAAGGCTTTTTTAAACTTAAAAGAACCACCGTTTAGTTGTGTGTACACTCATCCATCTACTGATAAACCAGTTTTTCTGTTGATATAACGTATTTATATCCGAAGAAGAGAAGACGAGTAAGGCTTTATCCCAAGAGCCTCAGTTTGAAGGTTTGAAAATCACTCGACTTCCGTTTTTCCGTTATTAGTATTTGAAAGTTTAGATAAATGAGTTATAACAAGATGCGTTAGAACAACCAACTATAAAGATTAGAAAATGAGGAACCACCTGGGTTTATAATGCTAAGAATCGGGTTTCGACACCTGCGGTGGATGGAACACACGGGTAGCCAATTGTATAGCTTTGCTCTTAACATAGACAAGTGGGTTAAGGTCTTCGACTCGTAATCTGAGGGTCGCGGGTTTGAATCCCCGTCACATCAAACGTGAGGGCGTCATAATGTAACGGTCAATCCCATTTTTCTTTGAGAAAAGAGTAGCCCAAGAGTTAGCCGTGGACGGTGTTGACTAACTGCCCTCCCTCTAGTCTTACACTGCTAAATTAGGGACGGCTAGAGCAGATAGCCCTTGTGTAGCTTTGCGCGAAATTCAAAAAAACCAAACAAACAATAACCAAAAAAATCGAACTGATGACAAATCTGTTTTGCTTGTGCAGAACAAAAAAAAAAATCACTAAACATTTCATATTATTTACAGAACATTTTCATTCGCGCTAATCTTCGGTGGTCGTACTTAACACGTTTTATTATCGCGTGGTTTTCGTTATAGGTTTTTGTGAAAAGAATGAAATAATTGAATACTAAATAACGACTTACCCGCTATAATTTATGCGATCGGATCATATATACTGTCTACCAAAAAAAAACAAAAAAACTTCAAGCGTAAAAATATGCCCATACTAACACACAAACACTAGTGCACTGTTCTAGGTTAGAAGGAAGCTGTGAAAAACTATCTCCAAAATGTGATCGTCTCGAAGAAGCACATCTTATAGGTTGGAAGAACCTTTTAGATGTTCTATACGCTGTCTCGATGACAACATTAGTCAGACAAGGAATGTGGCTTTAATTAAGTTTCCAAGCGCCTCCTGGTTGATGCAGAAGAGTTAGGCCTGAGAGCATTAGTCACCAAAGATCTGTTCCACGAGAGAGTAATACCTTAGGTGATTAACTAGAGGAGAAAGTTGATGTCTATCCACGTGCTTTAAAAATAGTTATTCTGTCACTTCCGTTCAGTTCTAAACGTTTTTCGACTTTAACTCTAGAAAGGGACTTGACTTTCATTTCGGCACTCGATTATTTATGTATTTCGAAGACTGCCTTTACTAAATGCGCGTGTATCAAATACGTAATAATTCGCAAGGTTTATTTAGTGATAAAACATTCTTACTAAAATGAGAAGGAAACTGAAACAGGATGGTTCGTTGTTTTGTTTTATTTTACGTTTCGATGAAATAAAAACCAGTAAGAAGAAGTGTTGTTCTGTGTGAACGCGTGATGTATTTTTCCATCGAATTCTGTCTGTACCTATTATACAAAGTCAGCCATTTTTCTACCTAACGTTAGTCTTGGATAACACTAACAGCGAAAGTTTATAGCATATTTGTTCGTTTGTTGTTAAGACAAAGCTACAAAGTAGGCCATGTGTGCTGTGCCGACCGTGAGGATCGAAACCCACTTTTTTAGCATTACAAGCCCGAAAACATGCCACTAAACAACCAGGGAGTAACAGTTGAAAATTTGATATTATGAAACTCCTGGTGGCCAAATTAGAAGTTATTCATTTATTTAAAAAAAACAAAAACGTTCTACTTATATCGTATGAAATGCCAGTAACCTATAGGAGCTGTTGATAAAAGTGGACTAAATGTCTTATTTTCAAACCTATTCATCTTTATGACTTGCAAGAATTTGTGGACTTAAAACTAATTTATGTTGCGATGAAATTGTTCACTGTCTAAGCAATAATTGAAGGTGTGCCTCATTCCCATAACAATAAATAAACTTATTTGTAAGAATCAGCAAATTTGTAACAAAACTTGAAACGTTGGGTACAGAATTGTCCAGATTTTACGCTCTATTGGTTTAAGTAAATTACTAATTAAAAATTATACATGAAACTCAAAACGTGTCCAGTGAGCAACATGACACATTTATATATATATCAAATAATATTGCAATAGGATGTCTTGCTTCTCCGCTACACAAAGATTTTGAACATTATATTACATCACTTATCTCATGATATTATATTACATATCTCGTGATATTATATTACTTATCTCATAAATGAATCACTGGTATGTTCAAACAACTGTCATATTATAGGCTTGTTGAAGTAACTATATTATTTCCAGTTTCTTGGAATAACTATCGTATTACTGGTTGAAACACATCTGTAATGTTAATGGTTTCTTGAAACAACTGTATAATTCCTGTTCTATTAGAGTTATTACTTAGTTTTTATGTATATTGAATGTGACATTATTCATTCCCCGTGTCTCATCCAACAAACTATTCTTAATTATTATTAATAGTTTATATGTGGGGAACACACTCGTTCATTGTTTGTATCTCACTGTTTATAGACTGATTTGTTTGTTTATCTCTCTTAAGAGGTGGTTTATAAGGATCTGTACATCCACTGAGAGGTAACTTAATAGTAATACATATATATTAGTTTTATTGTTGTTCCAGTAATAATACTCACAGATGAACGTACAATTATATCGTTGGTTAGGTTTCTTCCATGTGCCAAGTAAAGAATGAATTGATACCACTTTTGAAGAGCTTGGACATTCTGCCTTTACTCCTTCTTTCATGAACAATACTTGTTTCACACGCTCTGTACAGAATTTCTGTACAACGTCTATTGAAATGTGAACTTTCGTCTCAATCTATCGCACGGGGTAGTTTCATCAACACAGACATTGAGTCATTCGATATTTCTGTCCTTGGAGCTATGCTTGTATTCACCACACTACTGCTGAGAATAGTACATCTATGAGAATTTTTGGTTGATAATTTGATGTGCCACTGTCTTGTTGCTTGGGTGACAACCAGTCAGAGTGTAATTGAATAGTGTATGACTGTATTCTGGTGTAATTTGATTTTGTACAATATGGAAGAAACAATCTTATAATATGTAAGCAGTTCCTCCACTAACTCCAGATTTATGGTCTGCACTATAAAGATAAACGAACGTGTTACATCACTCATTTGCTGTTAATTGTGATAAGCAAACAATTAAGTACTTTATGTGTGAGATAAACAATCACACAGACAGCTGAAATGTATTCAGACTTGAAGTTTATTTTCTTTGCCTAAAGCACCTAAAATCTAGTCTACAAGTAACGTTTCTAGTATTTCAGTTCTACAGGGTGTTCGAAAAGTCACTGTGCACTTATATATTTATTAACAGACATGTTTCAATACAGAATACAGGAGGTAAATATGAATGACAATTATAAACAATGTTGAAAGTGACCTT
Organism: Carcinoscorpius rotundicauda; assembly: GCA_011833715.1. Classification (NCBI taxonomy): domain Eukaryota; kingdom Metazoa; phylum Arthropoda; class Merostomata; order Xiphosura; family Limulidae; genus Carcinoscorpius; species Carcinoscorpius rotundicauda. The sequence goes on from CM022393.1 coordinate 146,030,852, forward strand.
TGTTGACATCAATACAGGCCTGGATCCTTTTTATTTTGTTTCTAAACACCGCTATCAGTTGCTGGCTTGAAAAAGACTGAATGAATGTTGTTATCGCTGCTTTCAAAACTGCTCAGTGACTTTCCGAACACCCTGTAGAAAACACTAGATAATTATTCATTTGTGGTTAAGCCTAGCCTTAAAGGCTATCGCTGCGAACTCGATAACAAATGAATCAGAAGAATTGACATTCAATTAATAACCATTTTACTGGGAAACACTGTTAAAAACAGGATAATTAACCGCTCATTAATAACCCATTTTACTGGGAAACAATGTTAGAAACATGATATTTAACCGCCCATTAATAACCCATTTTACTGGGAAACACTGTCAAAAAACAGGATAATTAACCGCCCATTAATAACCCATTTTACAAGGAAACTGTTAAAAACAGGATAATTAACCACCCATTAATAACCCTTTTTACTGGGAAACACTGTTAGAAACATGATATTTAACCACCCATTAATAACCAATTTTACTGGGAAACACTGTTAAAAATAGGATAATTAACCACCCATTTTATTGGAAAACACTTTTCGAAAGAAACTGTTTTATCTCCTTAAATGATTGGAGAAAACAAAAAGATATTTTTATTTTAACGTGAAAAGTGCCGTCGTTAAATTTCTCCAGCTCTGCAGGTTTCTCCATCAAAACATATTTTCCTCGTGAACTTTATTCACGTCAATGATGTCTTATCATATATACATGCATATGGAAGCAAAATGCTTTTTCTTTCGTCATGCGTGTCTTCGTGCATTAAGCGTGCTTCCAGCTTTAAGAGTGTCCTGGTCTCTCAGTCATGTTAGTGCGTTGGACCACTTGAAAGAAATATATTCCTTGCCGATCGTCAAACGACACAAGACAGTTTGATCGTGTCGACTCTGATTGAAGTTCTGCTGGGTATTGAGTAGCAAGGATTTGAATCTACAAGGGGAGAATACTGCACGTGGGTCAGATGTTTCCAGCTTCTCTGGTGCAGTAACAGAAGCCAATGAGTGTTTATGATTAGAAATTAATGTTATTGTCTCATCAGTATCATGGTAGCAATGTCTTTTAATTTCGGCGTTAACTTGAACAGATAAAACAGTCATAAAGAAGAAATACTGTTTTAGCCCCCTGACATTTTCATGCTAACAACGTATTTGGATTTCGAGCAAAAGTCTGGGTAATATAAGCCACTTTGGGCTTTAGAAAAGTCACATTTGCATTATAATCAACTTATATCTAATACAATCAGAGAGTCTGTAGCATATACCACATGTAGAGGCAACGTGAGAATCTATAAGATATGTTTCATATAAATTCACTCTGAGAATAGGGCGTGTTGATTAAACCTGAGAATATGTAAGATGTTTTATGTTAGTTATTGTACGTGACGAATCTTTTATTTGGTTTAAACGCCCCTTACTTTTAAAGTACATGACAAATTACTCAAACGTTCACGCCAAAAGTGTTAGATGTTTCAGAACGAAGTTTTGCCAAAATAGAATTCTACATGTTTTCTTGTTATAAATGACATTACGGGCTCGCTAGGTGGCTAAATCTAAATCCAGAAAGGCTTGTTTACAAAATACTTTATAAACTACCGTACAGACACATATAACATGATGTATACAAACTAGAAACAGCATTTACTTAGATACGTAAAACATGGTGTGTAGAAACAAGAAACATTGCTTATATAGATACGTATAACATGGTGTATACAAACTAGAAACAATATTTGTCGATATACTATAACATTGTGTATATACTAGAAACAATACTTATATAGATATATATAACACTGTGTATACAAACTAGAAACAAGACTTATAGAAATACGTATAACATGGTGTATACAAGCTAGAAATAATATATAGATACATATAACACTGCGTACACAAGCTGAAAAAATACTTATATAGATACATATAACATGGTGTGTACAAACTATAAAAAAATACTTATATAGATAAGTATAGCACTGTGTATATAACAACAATACTTATACAAATACGTATAACACTGTGTATATAACAACAATACTTGCATAGATACCTGTAGCGTAGTATGGACAAGCTGGAAAAAATACTTATGTAGACACATATAGCATTGTGTATTCAAACTAGAAACAATACTTACATAGATAATATAACATGGCGTATCAAAACAATACTTATATCGTCTTGTAGGCATTGTTATTGACTCTAAAACATTAGTTACATACGATGTGTAGGACTCATTATTTCTAAACAATAATCATATAAGACATCTTGAGGCCAAATAGTTTTCTCACTTGACTTTTTATCCACACCATTGAGAGAAAAACAGTGTTTCAGGTTACGGTTTGCACTCAAGTAGTGATGTACCTTAACGAGGAAACTATTAAAACTGGTGTCTCGACACCTCATAACTAACTATTAACAATATTTAATCATCCAAGTTAGTAGTGTACAACTATTAAAACTTGTGTCTCGACACCTCATAACTAACTGTTAACAATATTTAATTATCCAAGTTAGTAGTATTCAACTATTAAAACTAGTGTTTCGACACCTCATAACTAACTATTAACAATATGTATATCATCCAAGTAGTAGTATCAAACTATTAAAAACAGTGTTTCGACACCTCATAACTAACTATTAACAATATTTAATTCATCCAAGTTAGTAGTATACAACTATTAAAACTAGTGTCTCGACACCTCATAACTAACTATTAACAATATTTAATCATCCAAGTTAGTAGTGTACAACTATTAAAACTAGTGTCTCGACACCTCATAACTAACTATAACAACAGTTTAATCATCCAAGTTAGTAGTATACAACATTAAAACTAGTGTCTCGACACCTCATAACTAACTATTAACAATATTAATCATCCAAGTTAGTAGTGTACAACTATAAAACTAGTGTCTCGACACCTCATAACTAACTATTAACTATTTAATTATCCAAGTAGTAGTTTACAACTATTAAAAACTTGTGTCTCGACACCTCATACAACTGTTAACAATATTTAATTATCCAAGTTAGTATTCAACTATTAAAACTAGTGTCTCGACACCTCATAACTAACTATTAACAATTTAATCATCCAAGTTAGTAGGTACAACTATTAAAACTAGTGTCTCGACACCTCATAACTAACTATTAACAATATTTAATCATCCAAGTTAGAGTATACAAACTATTAAAAACTAGTGTCTCGACACCTCATAACTAACTATTAACAATATTTAATCATCCAAGTTGTAGTGTACAACTATTAAAACTAGTGTCTCGACACCTCATAACTAACTATTAACAACATTTATCATCCAGTTAGTAGTATACAACTATTAAAACTAGTGTCTCGACACCTCATAACTAACTATTAACAATATTAATTATCCAAAGTTAGTAGTATACAACTATTAAAACTAGTGTTTCGACACCTCATAACTAACTATTAACAATATTTAATCATCCAAGTTAGTATATTCAACTATTAAAACTAGTGTCTCGACACCTCATAACTAACTGTTAACAATATTTAATCATCCAAGTTAGTAGTATACAACTATTAAAACTAGTGTTTCGACCCTCATAACTAACTGTTAACAATTTATCATCCAAGTTAGTAGTATACAACATTAAAACTAGTGTCTCGACACCGCATAACTAACTATTAACAACATTTAATCATCCAAGTTAGTAGTGTACAACTATTAAAACTAGTGTCTCGACACCTCATACTAACTATTAACAATATTTAATCATCCAAGTTAGTAGTATACAAACTATTAAAAAGAGGTCTCGACACCTCATAACTAACTGTTAACAATATTTAATCATCCAAGTTAGTAGTATACAAATATTAACGATTGTTTCGACACCTCATAACTAACTATTAACAAATTTAATCATCCAAGTTAGGTAGTATACAACTATTAAAACTAGTGTCTCGACACCTCATAACTAACTATACATATTTAATCATCCAGTTGTAGTATACAACTATTAAAAACTAGTGTCTCGACACCTCATAACTAACTATTAACACTATTTAATCATCCAAGTTAGTATAACAACTATTAAAACTAGTGTCTCGACACCTCATAACAACATTAACAATATTTATCATCCAAGTTAGTATACAACTATTAAACTAGTGTCTCGACCCTCATAACTAACTGTTAACAATCTTTAATCATCCAAGTTAGTAGTATACAACTATTAAAACTAGTGTCTCGACACCTCATAACTAACTATTAACAATATTTAATCATCCAAGTTAGTAGTATACAACTATTAAAACTAGTGTCTCGACACCTCATAACTAACTGTTAACAATATTTAACAGTTTGGAGAAAACAAAAAGATATTTTTATTTTAACGTGAAAAGTGCCGTCGTTAAATTTCTCCAGCTTTGCAGGTTTCTCCATCAAAACATATTTTCCTCGTGAACTTTATTCACGTCAATGATGTCTTATCATATATACATGCATATGGAAGCAAAATGCTTTTTCTTTCGTCATGCGTGTCTTCGTGCATTAAGCGTGCTTCCAGCTTTAAGAGTGTCCTGGTCTCTCAGTCATGTTAGTACGTTGGAGCACTTGAAAGAAATATATTCCTTGCCGATCGTCAAACGACACAAGACAGTTTGATCGTGTCGACTCTGATTGAAGTTCTGCTGGGTATTGAGTAGCAAGGGTTTGAATCTACAAGGGGAGAATACTGCACGTGGGTCAGATGTTTCCAGCTTCTCTGGTGCAGTAACAGAAGCCATGAGTGTTTATGATTAGAAATTAATGTTATTGCTCATCAGTATCATGGTAGCAATGTCTTTTAATTCGGCGTTAACTTGAACAGATAAAACAGTCATAAGAAGAAATACTGTTTAGCCCCCTGACATTTTCATGCTAACAACGTATTTGGATTCGAGCAAAAGTCTGGGTAATATAAGCCAATTTGGGCTTTAGAAAGTCACATTTGCATTATAATCAACTTATATCTAATACAATCAGAGAGTCTGTAGCATATACCACATGTAGAGGCAACGTGAGAATCTATAAGATATGTTTTCATATAATTCACTCTGAGAATAGGGCGTGTTGATTAAAACCTGAGAATATGTAAGATGTTTTATGTTAGTTATTGTACGTGACGAATCTTTATTTGGTAAACGCCCTTACTTTTAAAGTACATGACAAATTACTCAAACGTTCACGCCAAAAGTGTTAGATGTTTCAGAACGAAGTTTTGCCAAAATAGAATTCTACATGTTTTCTTGTTATAAATGACATTACGGGCTCGCTAGGTGGCTAAATCTAAATCCAGAAAGGCTTGTTTACAAAATACTTTATAAACTACCGTACAGACACATATAACATGATGTATACAAACTAGAAACAGCATTTACTTAGATACGTAAAACATGGTGTGTAGAAACAAGAAACATTGCTTATATAGATACGTATAACATGGTGTATACAAACTAGAAACAATATTTGTCGATATACTATAACATTGTGTATATATACTAGAAACAATACTTATGTAGACACATATAGCATTGTGTATTCAAACTAGAAACAATACTTACATAGATAATATAACATGGCGTATCAAAACAATACTTATATCGTCTTGTAGGCATTGTTATTGACTCTAAAACATTAGTTACATACGATGTGTAGGACTCATTAAATCTAAACAATAATCATATAAGACATCTTGAGGCCAAATAGTTTTCTCACTTGACTTTTTATCCACACCATTGAGAGAAAAACAGTGTTTCAGGTTACGGTTTGCACTCAAGTAGTGATGTACCTTAACGAGGAAACTATTAAAACTGGTGTCTCGACACCTCATAACTAACTGTTAACAACATTTAATCATCCAAGTTAGTAGTATTCAACTATTAAAACTGGTGTCTCGACACCTCATAACTAACTGTTAACAATATTTAATTATCCAAGTTAGTAGTGTACAACTATTAAAACTAGTGTCTCGACACCTCATAACTAACTATTAACAATATTTAATTATCCAAGATAGTAGTGTACAACTATTAAAACTAGTGTCTCGACACCTCAAAACTAACTATTAACAATATTTAATCATCCAAGTTAGTAGTATTCAACTATTAAAACTAGTGTCTCGACACCTCATAACTAACTGTTAACAATATTTAATCATCCAAGTTAGTAGTATACAACTATTAAAACTAGTGTCTCGACACCTCAAAACTAACTATTAACAATATTTAATCATCCAAGTTAGTAGTATTCAACTATTAAAACTAGTGTATCGACCTCATAACTAACTGTTAACAATATTTATTATCCAGTTAGTAGTGTACAACTATTAAACTAGTGTCTCGACACCTCAAACTAACTATTAACAATATTTAATCATCCAAGTTAGTAGTATTCAACTATTAAACTAGTGTCTCGACACCTCATAACTAACTGTTAACAATATTAATCATCCAAGTTAGTAGTATACAACTATTAAACTAGTGTTTCGACACCTCATAACTAACTGTTAACAACATTTAATCATCCAAGTTAGTAGTATACAACTATTAAAACTAGTGTTTCGACACCTCATAACTAACTATTAACAATATTTAATCATCCAAGTTAGTAGTATACAACTATTAAAACTAGTGTTTCGACACCTCATAACTAACTGTTAACAACATTTAATCATCCAAGTTAGTAGTATACAACTATTAAAACTAGTGTCTCGACACCTCATAACTAACTATTAACAATATTTAATCATCCAAGTTAGTAGTGTACAACTATTAAAACTAGTGTCTCGACACCTCATAACTAACTATTAACAATATTTAATCATCCAAGTTAGTAGTATACAACTATTAAAACTAGTGTTTCGACACCTCATAACTAACTATTAACAATATTTCATCCAAGTTAGTAGTATACAACTATTAAAACTAGTGTCTCGACACCTCATAACTAACTATTAACAATATTTAATCATCCAAGTTAGTAGTATACAACTATTAAAACTAGTGTCTCGACACCTCATAACTAACTATTAACAATATTTAATCATCCAAGTTAGTAGTATACAACTATTAAAACTAGTGTCTCGACACCTCATAACTAACTATTAACAATATTTAATCATCCAAGTTAGTAGTGTACAACTATTAAAACTAGTGTCTCGACACCTCATAACTAACTGTTAACAATATTTTAATATCATCCAAGTTAGTAGTATACAACTATTAAACTAGTGTCTCGACACCTCAAAACTAACTATTAACAATATTTAATTATCCAAGTTAGTAGTGTACAACTATTAAAACTAGTGTCTCGACACCTCAAAACTAACTGTTAACAATATTTAATCATCCAAGTTAGTAGTGTACAACTATTAAAACTACTGTCTCGACACCTCATAACTAACTGTTAACAATATTTAATCATCCAAGTTAGTAGTATACAACTATTAAAACTAGTGTTTCGACACCTCATAACTAACTGTTAACAACATTTAATCATCCAAGTTAGTAGTATACAACTATTAAAACTAGTGTCTCGACACCTCATAACTAACTATTAACAATATTTAATCATCCAAGTTAGTAGTGTACAACTATTAAAACTAGTGTCTCGACACCTCATAACTAACTATTAACAATATTTAATCATCCAAGTTAGTAGTACAACTATTAAAACTAGTGTTTCGACACCTCATAACTAACTATTAACAATATTTAATCATCCAAGTTAGTAGTGTACAACTATTAAAACTAGTGTCTCGACACCTCATAACTAACTATTAACAATATTTAATCATCCAAGTTAGTAGTATACAACTATTAAAACTAGTGTTTCGACACCTCATAACTAACTATTAACAACATTTAATCATCCAAGTTAGTAGTATACAACTATTAAAACTAGTGTTTCGACACCTCATAACTAACTGTTAACAATATTTAATCATCCAAGTTAGTAGTATACAACTATTAAAACTAGTGTTTCGACACCTCATAACTAACTGTTAACAACATTTAATCATCCAAGTTAGTAGTATACAACTATTAAAACTAGTGTCTCGACACCTCATAACTAACTATTAACAATCATTATCCAAGTTAGTAGTATACAACTATTAAAACTAGTGTCTCGACACCTCATAACTAACTATTAACAATTTTAATCATCCAAGTTAGTAGTATACAACTATTAAAACTAGTGTTTCGACACCTCATAACTAACTAACAACATTTAATCATCCAAGTTAGTAGTATACAACTATTAAAACTAGTGTCTCGACACCTCATAACTAACTATTAACAATATTTAATTATCCAAGTTAGTAGTATACAACTATTAAAACTAGTGTCTCGACACCTCATAACTAACTATTAACAACATTTAATCATCCAAGTTAGTAGTATACAACTATTAAAACTAGTGTTTCGACACCTCATAACTAACTGTTAACAATATTTAATCATCCAAGTTAGTAGTATACAACTATTAAAACTAGTGTTCGACACCTCATAACTAACTGTTAACAATTTAATCATCCAAGTTAGTAGTACAACTATTAAAACTAGTGTCTCGACACCTCATAACTAACTATTAACAATTTAATCATCCAGTTAGTAGTATACAACTATTAAAACTAGTGTCTCGACACCTCATAACTAACTATTAACAACATTTAATCATCCAAGTTAGTAGTATACAACTATTAAAACTAGTTTTTCGACACCTCATAACTAACTGTTAACAACATTTAATCATCCAAGTTAGTAGTATACAACTATTAAAACTAGTGTCTCGACACCTCATAACTAACTATTAACAATATTTAATTATCCAAGTTAGTAGTATACAACTATTAAAACTAGTGTCTCGACACCTCATAACTAACTATTAACAACATTTAATCATCCAAGTTAGTAGTATACAACTATTAAAACTAGTGTTTTGACAGCTCATAAGTAATGGATAACATTACATAGTTCACACTCTTTAACTTGCATTAATTCATTTAGCTGTTATTTTCTAAATATCTCTAAAAGGCATCGGTTACAAAGATATAAAAAAGAAACAAATTTATCTCTTACTGACTGAATACAGAAATGTGTTTTTTATGTAATGGTTTGAATTTTTGTTGTTTCAATTCTTCAAATTATTTCACTTCTGTTTCGCTTCTGTTACATGGAATTGTGTTTTCTCTTGTTGCTAAACAAAACTATTCAATGTACAAAAAAAATTGTGCCAACTGAACGGATAGAGTCACAAATTTTAAAGTTGTGAATAACAGGTTGAGGGACCTTTCACAAAGTAAGTTTGTTTGTGTTTGAATTTCGCACATAGATACCCGATGGCTATCTGGGCTAGCCGTCCCTAATTTAGCAGCGTAAGACTAGAAGGAAGGCAGCTAGTCATCACCACCCACAGCCAACTCTTGGGCTACTCTTTTACCAACGAATAGTGGGACTGACCGTAACATTACAACGCCCCCAAGGCTGAAAGGACGAGCATGTTTGATGCGACTGGGATTCGAACCCACGAAGTAAGAACTACACGTTTTTTACCAACGAATAGTGGGACTGACCGTAACTATACAACGCCCCCAAGGCTGAAAGGATGAGCATGTTTGATGCGACTGGGATTCGAACCCACGAAGTAAGAACTACACGTTTTTTACTTAAGTTATAGTGTTTCTAACAAAACATGTGTTTCATACAAAATTCAAATTGTTAACAAAAACGATGAATAATTTATTTGTTACCTGTTATTAGAAATCATTACATTACCAAGTGTTTAGATTTTGTTGTATTTAATCGAAAACACATGCATATGTAAGTATCTTAGTGACTCTCTTAAATATCCTAATTGTAGTTGCAATCGCATGACATAAATATAACGAATCAACAAACTGTGTTCATTGTTACACTTCAAAAGTGTAATTGAATTGATATAAGAAATCTTCAACCGAAGTTCTACAAATGTAGAACAGAAGCTAAGCTGTGTGTACTCGGAGAAATGTGAAAAACAAAATCGGGATTTTAATGCCCAAACGAACTTTCTTTAGATTTTAATTCTGTATTAATTAATTAATCTATCTTAATTAATTACGATAACTTCTTTTAATAAATACATGTTTAAACTTATATTTGTAAAGAATTTCTTTCGGGAAAAAAACAACTTCTTCGTTCATTCGATTATTTAAGGACAATAGCTGTCGCTAGATGGCAGTAACGCTGATTATTTCGATTTTTAAAATATTTCATAAAATATTTAAAAGTATTCTGTGGTTTGTACATATATAACTATATGAGGAATTTCTAGATTAAAATATTCCTAAGTAATTTTTAAAAACTCTAACACCAGAATGTGTAGTGATCCAAACTGCAGACTTAGAGACGTGTCAGTGCATTTATGATAATTTCATTTATACATTACGTTTATTTTGATTCAGTTAAAGCGCTTAAACTAGTTAAAGTTGAGAAAAACACGTCTATTTGCGATCCAAATATTTGCATTTAATTTTTCAGAAATTTTAACTCAATCCAAAATATCTGTGATATTTTTTGCGGGTGACTTTCCTTTGCCCAATATTTTTTGTTTACTACTCCCACTCGATAAAAAAAATATCACATTTTCACCCTTGTATATGTGAATAAATGTGACTCGAAAAATACCGACCTAAATGTGATTTAACTAGACACAAAGGTTAGGGTCACCTATCGATCTTGTCCCGCCGCAGCCTAATCGGCTAGTAGACCTGGGGAAACTTGCTTTTTTAAAGCCCCCCAGTGGCTCAGCGGTATGTCTGCGGACTCACACGCTAAAATCCGGGTTTCGATACCCGTGGTGGGCAGAGCACAGATAGCCCATTGTGTAGCTTTGTGCTTAATTCAAAACAACAACAACAACACCTATCGATCAATTTCTGAACTATGGTTGAATCAAGGGCAAAGGTCAAGTCGCATTAAAATTCAACCACATAACTCGAAAATCAGTTTATTTTGATTAAATTTAGCGCAGAGTTTAAGCACACCTAACAACAAATTCATTAACTTCTAGCGAATGTATTTTAAAGGTCAAGTTCAGTCTGTTATTATAATGGTAGCCAACCAGGATATTGATAAACGGTCGAAATTCGAGGACAAATTGAAATGGAAGAATAGTCTTAGCACGCGCGCCCACTTCTTTGAGAATGAGAAATGATTTAGTGTATATTTTACACTGAGGAATATTTGATATCGTGTTTCACGTGAAAAGTGAAGACACTGTGAAACAGATGATTCGTTCTTTGGGTTCTTTTCTAATTAAACATTGGCCTTTTCGAAGAACCGATATAACATTGAATATTTAGAAAAAAATCAATTTCTAATTATATAATGAAAAAGTTGTAAGTATATTGCAGTTCGAAATCTTTTATGTATAAGCTTTTATATACAGGGTGGTCGCTAGAAAAGCGGAAAATTTGTCAAACAGCTATTTATTTTTACAAAGAATAACTTTTACAAAGTTTTTTTAAAGGCATATGTTATATTACACTCATAGATGCTCAAAATGCATTTTATGATATTAAAATCATGCATTTTATTCATGATGTAAAGAAATCAAAATAGAAATGAGTAACCACGCATTTTATTCATGATCTCATCTCACCCTCAAATTTCCCGCTTTTCTAGCGATCACCCGGGATATCAACTTAAAGGTTCAGTTAAGCGATAATATATTCGACTTATAACTTTGTTAAGAACGTTTTCGGGCCCGGCATGGCCAAGCGTGTTAAGGCGTTCTACTCTTAATCCGAGGGTCGCGGTTCGAATCCCGGTTGCACCAAACGTCCTCGCCCTTTCAGCAGTAAAAGTGTTATGATACGTTGGTCAATCCTACTTACTATTCGTTGTTAAAAAGAGTAGCCCAAAAGTTGGCGGTGGGTAGTGTTGAATAGCTGCCTTCCGTCTAGTCTTACACTGCTAAATTAGAGATTACTAGCGCAGATGATAGTCCTCGAGTAGCTTTGCGCGAGCCCCACAGTAGCTCAGCGGTATGTCTGCGGACTTACACGCTAAAATCCGGGTTTTGATACCCGTGGTGGGCAGAGCACAGATAGCCCATTGTGTAGCTTTGTGCTTAATTCAAAACAAACAAGAACGTTTTTTTCTTTAATAATTTGACCTGAAATGATGACCTCATGTTTCTTGATGCGCTGCGTCCACTGAAGAGATCGAACCCCGAATTTTTGCATTGCAAGTTATCAGCTTTCCGCTGAGCTTCTGGTGAACCAACAACGTCTCGTACTCGAAGCATCAGTGTCCATTTTTACTTAACACGCCATTCATTTCCAGGAATCATTGGTGCTGTAGATCAAATGATGACTAAAAACGCTATATGTTATTCACGCTTATCTTTGGAAATGAAAATATGGTTAGAAAGCCTTAAACATAGTTCTCAATTCTTTTAAGACCAATAGCGCCATCGCTAAAAATGTTATATGTGCAAAACACGGTGCAACTAACAGACGAATGTGACTGACGGTGCACTGATTTCTGTGAATAATCAATAGATGGGATAAAACTGAATCAAGTTTTGACAGAAAGACTGAACTTTAAAAACAGTTAGAAGTCTTGTCTCCTGTATAATAATGTGGAATGTTTTACCTTAATTTAATTACACGGGTTTACTTACAAGGCTAATCAGCTCTGGAGATGGTTTTATTAGAATATCACACACACACACACACGTGTTCGTGGTTATAAAATAAGAGTCTGACTAGTGAACCTTGATGGACTTCAGGTTTTAGGGAAAGGAACTCTGCTAGTGACAACAGCAGGAGGTCAGATGATACGGCCTAAACGACATTAGCCGTTGGTAATAAATCCCGCTTAACAAGATAGACCAATTGCTGTCCACGATTCCTGGATGTGTGACCCGCCAATCAATGGTCCGCTAGACGGCTGATCTAAACACACGCAGTTTCGTCAACACAGGGCGCGCGCGTTGACCACGCATGAACGTCGGCTATCCAAAAGTGGATTTGCTCACTTTTTCTTCGTTCTCTGGATGGAGTTTTCATCTCGAGATAGTAACCCGAGTGAGGCCAACTCGACGGAAACCGCGCCGTGACGTTGCTGATAGTTCCACTCGAGTAGTCGGAGGTAATGATACTTTAAAGGGACCGCCTCACGGGCAGCCCGAGAGATAGCCAACACTGCGGGAAACAAGCACCACTAAGCTGGGTCCTGGCAGGGTAAACGACGACTCAGACAACGACCGCTCGCCGGAGGCACTTGTACACCTGTTTGTCACGGCAGTCTGCAGGCTGAGTTATCAGGCGACGGGTCAAGAGACCGGTCACGTTTACATTTAGATGGACGACCATGGCGAGTCTGTCAATCAGCTCGTGACAGGTAGCTACAGCTTGGGTCGGGTGAGTGTTTTTTGTGTTGTTTTGGTACAAGTGGTACTGATGTTAATAGAAGCCTGAATAAATGATAGAAATGTGTACCAATAACATGTTTTATTGGTGAGTTTAATGTATCTACACACAGTATATTTATAGTTCCAACTAATAAGCCAGTAAAACAAATACTAGTAATTTTAGTACGATATTTAATAGATCAACGTAACCTATTTATCTATGACTAACTGCAATTAAATGGTTCAGTTCACTTTTAAACAGTGTAGTTTGATAGGAGGACCAACATGTTTTATTTGACTTCTGATTTCTACTATTTTACAGTGTAGTTTGATAGGAGGACCAACATGTTTTATTTGACTTCTGATTTCTACTATTTTACAGTGTAGTTTGATAAGAGGACGAACATGTTTTATTTGACTTTTGATTTCTACTATTCTCTCAGGTATTTGTAAAATGATGAAACATGACGTATTTTAATATAGTTCAACTGGCTTACAGGTATATCATTATTACCAAATATTAAGTTAATATTAAAATAAACTTAAAAATTCTCTCTTGTTCTTTCTGCAGTAATCCTTCTGATTTTACCACGGCTTCAGAAAAACTCTATTATTATGTTTTTACACAGTTCACAAACTCTGTTACCATGTTTATTTACACAGTTTACAAACTCTGTTACCATGTTTTAACACTTTTTATAAACTCTCATACCATGTTTTTTACACAGTTTATGAATTCTCATACTATGTTTTTACACAGTTTACAAACTCTGTTACCATGTTTTTACACAGTTTACAAACTCTGTTACCATGTTTTTAAACTTTTTACAAACTTTCATACAATGTTTTTACACAGTTTACAAACTCTGTTATCATGTTTTTACACTTTTTATAAACTCTCATACCTTGTTTTAACACAGCCTATGAATTCTCTTACCTTGTTTTTACACAATTTACAAACTCTGTTATCATGTTTTTACACAGTTTATAAACTCTCATACCATGTTTTTACACGGTCTATAAACTCTGTTAATAGATTTTTTTATCGGTGTTATTGATGGTTATTGAGCTTAAACACTAACAGGTTTTATACAGATTCTTGATTCCTTGACTGTTGGTTATTTGGCAGAATTCTGTTAACAGTTCTTACCCTTCTGATAGTAACAGTGTTCATTATTCCTTCAGTTGTCTTAATAGACTTAAACACAGATTTTACTGTCCTTGATGGTGTTGCTACAATACTGTTATAACCAGTTTTACACATAATATTAACTCTCTTAACAGGCTTTACACGTATTATATTGTCATTGTTGATGGCTATTCAACGAAATCCTGCTAACGAGATTACAAATATTATAAACTCTGTTAACAGGATTTACATTTATTATATTGTCATTGTTGACGATTATTGAAGTAAATTTTGTCCCAAGGTTTTACAAATATTATTAATTCTGTTAACAGGATTTACATTTATTATATTGTCATTCTTAAAGACAATTGAACTAAATCCTGTTGACAGGTTTTACATGTATTATAAATCCTGTTAACAGGTTTAACATGTTTTATATTGTCATTGCTGATGATTATTGAACTAAATCCTGTTAACAGGTTTAACATGTTTTATATTGTCATTGTTGATGATTATTGAACTAAATCCTGTTAACATATTTTATATGTATTATAAACTCTGCTAACAGGCTTTAAATGCGCTATATTGTCATTTTTGATTATTCAACTAAATCCTGCTAACAGTTTTTACGTGTATTATAAACTATATTAACAGATTTTACATATATTATCAACTTGTTTAACAGGTTTTATATGTATTATGTTGTCATTGTTGTTTTTTATTTAACTAAATCCTGTTAACAGGTTTTACGTGTATTATAAACTCTGCTAACAGGTGTTAAATGTATGATATTGTCATTGTTGGTGATTATTGAAATACATCCTGTTCACAGGTTTTATACACATTATAAACATTGTTAACAGGTTTTACACACATGAAAAACATTGTTAACAGGTTTTATACACATTATTAACATTGTTAACAGGTTTTATACACATTATTAACATTGTCAACAGGTTTTACACACGTTATAAACATTGTTAACAGGTTTTATACTCATTATAAACATTGTCAACAGGTTTTACACAGATTATAAACATTGTTAACAGATTTTATATATACATTATTAACATTGTTAACAGGTTTCATACACATTATTAACATTGTTAACAGGTTTTATACACATTATCAACATTGTCAACAGGTTTTACACACATTCTAAACATTGTTAACAGGTTTTATACACATTATCAACATTGTCAACAGGTTTTACACACATTCTAAACATTGTTAACAGGTTTTACACACATTATATACTTTGTTAACTGATTTTTACATGTATTATTTTTTCATTATTCATGATTACTGTACTAAATCTTGTTAAACTGTGTTAACAGGTTTTACATGTATTATATTGTCATTGTTTATTATTATTCAGCGAATCCCTGTTAACAGGTTTTTGATACATTATAAACTCTGTTTACAGATCTTAAGCGGATTATATTCATTGTTAGGAGGTGTTAACAGGTGTTACGTGCATTATAATGTCTGTTTACAGGTCTTAAGCGGGTTACAAGCAATTTTAATAGGGCGTTACACATATTATGTTGTAAGTTTCAGGCTCATACACGTACTGTGGCATCATAATGAATTGTTGTAATTTCACATACATGCCAAGTTTAGCAAGAAGTGAGGCGTTTCGATAGTAAGCCTTTTCGTTTACGTCACTAGTATGCTTGTTCTTATGTTGCTACTCTGTATAGTAACAATAAGTAACAACGAACTTATTAATTAATTAACTTATTAGCTGATAAAATAGGCTTTAGATTATTTGCTTCTTTTTTCATGTTTTTTTTTTGCGAAAGTGGTTAAAAATTAGTCCTATTATAAAGCCTGAGACTTTTTATATAAATAAAACGTAAATTGAAACTTGAAACGTGTAGTCTTATATTCACTAAGCTGTGTTTTTTGCTGCTTCTCTACCTCTCTGTTTTTAATTTTCCAGAATTTATCTATTAGTTCTACTGGCAAAATGTAGTTGAAAATTTATTACGACCGTCTAAACACAAGAACAAAAACAGTTTAGCTAACACTTGGTATAGTACATGTGGAACACTGTATCTTATTACCAGGTTGTGTACCGTTCTTCCCTCTACCGGATTAGTTCTCGAATGGCAAGTGGGGTGGAGGTAGATAGTCGAAGCAACCGACGAAAATTGGATATAGCTTTCAAAATGTCTTTTCAAAGGGTACTTTCGCTTACCTCCAACGCCTTGGGGAGGTAAAACTCGGTTCAGGTTGCAGTTTTTGATTAAAAAAAAATTACTGCAATACTCGTGCTTCTACAGGAAGAATCTCTAGGTACAGACACTTCGTTACACGTTATTACACACTTCTACAGGAAGAATCTGTAGGTACAGACACTTCGTTACACGTTATTACACACTTCTACAGGAAGAATCTGTAGGTACAGACACTTCGTTACACGTTATTACACACTTCTACAGGAAGAATCTGTAGGTACAGACACTTCGTTACACGTTATTACACACTTCTACAGGAAGAATCTGTAGGTACAGACACTTCGTTACACGTTATTACACACTTCTACATGAAGAATCTGTAGGTACAGACACTTCGTTACACGTTATTACACACTTCTACAGGAAGAATCTGTAGGTACAGACACTTCGTTACACGTTATTACACACTTCTACAGGAAGAATCTGTAGGTACAGACACTTCGTTACACGTTATTACACACTTCTACAGGAAGAATCTGTAGGTACAGACACTTTGTTACACGTTATTACACACCAAATTATTGGTGATATTCCTAAGAGTAAATTTGTGACATAAAACGAAATTATGTGGTGAAATAGATTCTAATAACACAGACATTGAAATTATAACAAGTGTAGATATGTATAATAGAGCTGAATATGCAACAAGTGTAGATATGTATAATAGAGCTGAATATATAACAAGTGTAGATATGTATAATAGAGCTGAATATATAACAAGTGTAGATATGTGTAATAGAGCTGAATATATAACAAGTGTAGATATGTATAATAGAGCTGAATATATAACAAGTGTAGATATGTATAATAGAGCTGAATATATAACAAGTGTAGATATGTATAATAGAGCTGAATATATAACAAGTGTAGATATGTGTAATAGAGCTGAATATATAACAAGTGTAGATATGTATAATAGAGCTGAATATATAACAAGTGTAGATATGTATAATAGAGCTGAATATATAACAAGTGTAGATATGTATAATAGAGCTGAATATATAACAAGTGTAGATATGTATAATAGAGCTGAATATATAACAAGTGTAGATATGTATAATAGAGCTGAATATATAACAAGTGTAGATATGTATAATAGAGCTGAATATATAACAAGTGTAGATATGTATAATAGAGCTGAATATATAACAAGTGTAGATATGTATAATAGAGCTGAATATATAACAAGTGTAGATATGTATAATAGAGCTGAATATATAACAAGTGTAAATATGTATAATAGAGCTGAATAGCTAAAATCTGGACTAAATGTATTGTTTTAAAATCTGTCATTGTTAGAATGTTTTTCTAAAGACGTGTTCATTTTGATTACAAAATTATTTTAGAACTTTTTTATTTTACTGAATTCATCCCTGAAAATTTAAGGTAGGCTCTGGCATGGCCAGCTAGTTAAGGCACTCGGCTCGTAATCCGAAGGTTGAGGGTTCGAACTCCTCTCACACCAAACATGCTCGTTCTTTCAGCCGTGGGGGCGTTATAATGGTACGGTCTATCCCACTATTTGTTGGTAAAAGAGTAACCCAAGAGTTGGCAGTGGGTGGTGATGACTAGCTGCCTTCCTTCCAGTCTTACACTGCTAAATTAGGGACGGCTAGCTCAAATAACAATCGGGTAGCTTTGCGCGAAATTCAAAACAAACAAACAAACATTGCGTGAATTTAGTCACCAGGTTATATTTGTTGTTTTTCAGAAATATTAATAAACTGTTAATTTGATTCAACAATTTTAAAATTTTGCAACAATACCACGTGTTCTCTGAACTTTTCTTCGAGTAGAAATTACTTGTTTTGTTACAAATGTTTGCGAAGTTGTAAATTTTTAGTGTAAAATATTGATATATCATCTCGGCAAAGGACACACAATATAGAATACAACACCGTGTGTGAATATCTGAAGAAGGTATGTAGATTTAGAATACAACACCGTGTGTGAATATCTGAAGAAGGTATGTAGATTTAGAATACAACACCATGTGTGAATATCTGAAGAAGGTATGTAGATTTAGAATACAACACCGTGTGTGAATATCTGAAGAAGGTATGTAGATTTAGAATACAACACCGTGTGTGGATATCTGAAGAAGGTATGTAGATTTAGAATACAACACCGTGTGTGAATATCTGAAGAAGGTATGTAGATTTAGAATACAACACCATGTATGAATATCTGAAGAAGGTATGTAGATTTAGAATACAACACCATGTATGAATATCTGAAGAAGGTATGTAGATTTAGAATACAACACCATGTATGAATATCTGAGGAAGGTGTGTAGATTTAGAATACAACACCATGTATGAATATCTGAAGAAGGTATGTAGATTTAGAATACAACACCATGTATGAATATCTGAGGAAGGTGTGTAGATTTAGAATACAACACCATGTATGAATAGTAGCGAGTTTGCAGCAACTAGACACGAACCTTGGACTCTTGGATTGACTACTGGGCACATTCTTCTGGTTAATAAAAGGAAAATAAACATTTATTTATCGTGTTTAATATTTTTACGTTTCTTTTCACGTAGAGTAACATTCTGCACTGTTAAGAACATGTTTTAAAATCAAGGGTGTTATAAACAACACACGCATATAAAAACATGTTTGTTGCGTTTTTTATTTTCATTTTCTCTTTTTTGAAAATATTACGACCCAAGTTTCTTTTTTCAGTTTAGTAAAGTAAATGGTCTTTTCATTTACGTTCATTGTAGTTTCAGTTTTACTTTTTATTTGTGTTACTTATTTTCTAGATGTCACTAATTTTGCCACGAATAAGTTTTTAGTTTCAAGTTATTATTGGATTATAAACCTTTCCTCCAGGCATTCGTTTTAAATAAACCAACAAGACAATCATTTAAAAACCTAGTGGGTTAGTTTCCAGGATACGGCTTAAATTAACACTGTTTGTGGAAAAAAAGGAACGTATTAAAGTATTTTCCATTCGAAACACGATATTACACGAGAGTCTCCAGTGATATCCAGTTTCTCCAGAGCTGTACGCAGAGAAGATATTGGTTTGAATTACATTTTCTTAAGAAGTGTTTGTTACGGCTTTTGTTATAAGGGAAAGATTAAAAAGTACATTAGACGATAAAAGTGATATACGGTTTGCATATTTAATGGTATTGAGAATTTTTTTTTACAGATAATAACAAAACATGTCCATTGGTCTCCCCAGTTAAATAATAAAGTGTAAAAAAAAATACAACCTTATACTGTCATCAAATAGCTCGTTCTATGTAACTGTATATTCACTCTTTGAAAAGTTCAAATGTTTGTGTGTACTTCTCAAGTTTTAATGTATTTTGAAAGTGAGGGCGACGTGGTACTAATTATCTCCGTGAAACTGTATTGGTTTCTTTGTGATAAGTCAGTATAAGTAATATTTTAAATATAAATGTAGAGGCGTGTGAGTTGTTATGTTTCGTGTGTTTTAAAATAACCAAAAAATACTCTTTGTTTCGACTGACTTATACACATGTGTTTTCGGTTTTTCTTTTATTTAATTCTGTTTGTACATGTCACTTACAACGAGCTTTATGAGAAGTTGAATGATTTTTGGTTAAAAATCTCACGTAAAAAGTATGACACGTATAATTGTTAGTATCTTAATACATTAAATTAAAACTCAACAATCAGTGATGTCGAGAAACCCACTTGTTGAGAATTTTATATGCAAAAACGGCTCGTTTGGGTTCAGAAAATATTTTAAATAGAAGATCCAAACATGTGGTCAGCTTCCGGTCAGTTACCTCTTTCTTTGTGAACCTGACGATGACCGAAGAAGGTCGAAACGTTGTTCGCTCTTCTATTTAAAATATTTTCTGAACCCAAACGAGCCGTTTTTGCATATAAAACTGAACAGTTTCGAGTCTGATCAGAGCAACTTTTGAAAATAACCAGCCATCAAGGAACCTGAAATAATGATTTAAAACAAACAATAAAGTTGCACAGATAAGTTGATATTTATCTAACCCTAAAAGACTACAAACTTAAATGTTTTCATTATATTAAGCCCACTATTTTTTTTTAATTTTGCGCAAAGCTACACGAGGGTTATCTGCGCTAGCCGTCTCTAATTTTGCAGTGTAAGACTAGAGGGAAAGCAGCTAGTCATTACTATCCACTGCCAACTCTTGGGCTACTCTTTTGCCAACGAATAGTAAGTAGGATTGATAGTCACATTATTTTGCCCCCACGGCTGTAAGGGCGAGCATGTTTGGTGTGACAGAGATTCGGATTATAACCCTCGAGTTACGAGTCGAACGTCTTAATTCACCTGGCTATATCGGGCCAAGCCCACTATTCATAAAAGTCGCTGAGTAAGGCGGCTGGTAGGTGTCAGTGTTTTTTGTCGAGCGGTTATAAAACAGGTTTCAGGAAGTTAACATTTTAAAATATTCATACTGATGGGTAGTAGATATGATTTTTTTAAAGCTTTTAAAGTTATGACCGCATGGATATTGACAGCTCAAAACACGCAGCACGAGACATTTTAAAATTGTTGTTGGCATTGAATTAATAAATAAAATAATTTCTAATCTACTGTTTAAATATAAATCACATTTTTCTCGGTGCTAATCGTGTCTGTTCATATTTAACACCGTGTTTAATCTTAAGCCAAAAGTATTGGATTGGACGGTCCCTGTGCATTATTTCAAGTCACCTAAGAGTCAAATAAGGAATGGACACCAAAGGTAATGCATAGCTTGTTTACTTTTACTGATGTAGTGTCTCGTTTTCCAAGTTCTTTTGCGATTCTTCAGTCTTGGTCAAACTGTCCAGTTAGAGGGTAAATTGAGGCAAAATCTCTTTTTTTTTTTTTTAGTCGTCTACTTTGCAATGATTTGGTTGATAAACACTTCAGAGCACAGAATACGTTATCCATTTCTATTTTAACCGACTCTTTATTATGAACCTTTATCCAACTTTTACAGAAAATTGGCCATCTTGATAAACAGTTCTCCAGTGGCAACTTTCACGTTGGGGACAGGACATCCCCTTATCTTGTCAGCCCCTTACTTCGCACAGCGGGGACTATGGAACAACAGACTCTCTCGAATGTGTTTTCTTCAACTTTCGGCAGACCACCGTGCTTTCCTTTTGCTTTGTTTTACAACCAGCCTCACGCCTATTCGTTTCTAGCTTCTCACGCTTCGTCAGCCACCTTATCTGCCGGTCTTCCGCACTACGACCTCAGCCGTCAGATGGCGCTGTTGAATTCGACGACAGGTGGAGCTTTTTATCCAGTTAATTCCGTGAAGACAAACTTGACCAGTTCATCAACAAACTTAGAAATAAAGGATGGAAGTATGAATGGGTCGACGACAAAAGAAACGAAAATCTTTCACTGGCCTCGATGTCATCCTACTAATTCCACTGCAATGCCACAATGGGCTCAGTGTTATCCTAGCCCTACCAATTCAACTGTTACTCCTCCTCAAAAAGGGTTGGATTTAAGGTCTCCGGAAGCAGTCGGAAGGGTTCACTCTAACAAATCTTTGAGTCCTGGAAGTGACCTTGAACTTTCTTCTGTTAAAGTCAAAGACGACAACGAATTCGCGCGTAAGTTGTTTTGATTCTTATTTTGCGAAGTATTTAATGACTTTTTGTGTATCTGTGTTTGTGATGTCTTATGTTTTTGTTCACTTCAGTTCTCTGTTAAAAGATTTCAATTTAAATTTCGGACAAGTTATTATTATTTTAAGATAATACGATCAATGGTCAGTTCGTAAAGTTCATACTTTTTTTTTAACGGGGGTTAAGAATCATTTTAATTATCTTAAAATTCAAGATTTCATGACAACGAAGTATCCTTATAATCGTCTCCCACCAGAACAGTCTTTGGTTTTACAACGCTAAAATCAGGTGTTCGATTCTCTCGCTGGACACATCAGATAGCGCTTTGTGGCTTTGCTTTACGAAAAAATACACACGCATCATTATAATCTATGTTAATGAGCAATTTATAAAATAACAAATTCTGTTCTTACTGCCATTACGTTTGTCTAGTTCAATTTACTAGAATCTATTTATTACTATCTTAAGGTTTGTCTGATTCAGTTGAAGAGAAACACTTTATTATTGCCATTAAGTTTGTCTGATTCAGTTTATGAGAAACACTTTATTACATTCATTAAGTTTGTCTGATTCAGTTTAAGAGAAACACTTTATTACTGCCATTAAGTTTGTCTGATTTAGTTTAAGAGAAACACTGTATTGTTGTTATTAAGTTTGTCTGATTCAGTTTAAGAGAAACACTTTATTACTGTCATTAAGTTTGTCTGATTTAGTTTAAGAGAAACACTGTATTGTTGTTATTAAGTTTGTCTGATTCAGTTTAAGAGAAACACTTTATTACTGTCATTAAGTTTGTCTGATTCAGTTTACTAGAATTTTTTATTAAATCCATTATGGTTGTCTGATTCAGTTTTCCAGAATTTATTAATACCATTAACTTTGTCTGATTCAGTGAGAAATATGTAAATTTAAATATTATTACTATATCAGCTCTGAGAAAGAACATACAAGTTAGGACTCGAATTTGAAAGAATCTGGAGTCACTTATAAGGCAATACTAAAGATCTGGAGTCACTTGTAAGGTTACACTAAGGATTTGGAGTCACTTGTAAGGTTATACTAAGGATCTGGGGTAACTTGTAAGGTAATACTAAGGAAGTAAAACTGAAAATGTCTTGAATGTTTCTGTGCTAAAAGTAGAAGACGCTAAGCTAACTTAGTCAGTGAATAGTTTTGAGTCGCTTATGAGCCACTGACAAGTAATAAGATCTGATTTAAGGGATATTCCAATAATGTATCCCATAAACACAAACAAAGTGTGTAGTAAGTAGCTGGTATGTTGTCTGATTGAAGACAGGTCCCCCATGGCCAGGTGGTTAAGGCTCTTCTGTCATATTCTGGGACTCGCGGGTTCGAATCCTCGTCACACCAAACATTCTTACCCTTTCAGCCATGGGGGCATTATAATGTGACGGTCAATCCCACTATTCGTTGGTAAAAGAGTTAGCGGTGGGTGGTGATGACTACCTGTCTTCACTACTAAATTAGGGACGGCTAACACAGATTGCACTCGTGTAGCTTTGCGCGAAATTACAAACAAGCCAAACTGATTGAAGAAAACCGTCCATCATTCATTTAATTTTACAAAATCCACTTGATGTAAGCTTTAAGAAGTAACTGATTACACTCTGTAACACAAATTTTGTTCCTGGATAGTATGTGTTATTTCTTAATTGCTTATGTTGTAAAAGTACAGAAAATGGCCATTATTCCCTTTAAACTTTGCTTCTGTGACCTAGATAAATAAATTTAAAAATTAACCTATTTTATATGTAAAAACAGGAAAATTTACACATTTACATAAGGTCTGAAAAAAACAACGTATGAATCAACATTTACATGTATTTATACTAAAGTTATACAAAAATGTTTAGAAGTGAGTAGTTTTTTGAGATTTGCGACTGTAATGTAAATCAATTTCACGTATCAGCCCCTAAATATAGTCTTCCCATCATGTTCTCGTTATACGCTCTCAGGTCACAAAAGCAAAGTTTGAAGAGTAAAATAGGTCTTTTCCATTTACTTTAGGCATAAGCAATCGGGAAATAACACTTTCTGTCCAGGAACAAGAAAAAGTAAAAATTTTATTATACAGTGTAGTTGCTGTGGATTTGAACTTTTGGGACACCTAAAAGTTGATGCCTACCAACTCACCTAGTTGTCCTTATTATTGGTCAAAGACCTATACTGTTCCACGAGGACAGTAAAGAATCGAACTTCTTTTTTTTCAGTAACTATTAATAGGTTTAACAGCCAATTTTATTGTTTCTTAAGAGGTATTCTGCAGACACACGTTTAAAACAATGATAAAATATGTTTGTAAGTGTATTTAAAGGTACGAAAATAAAAGTGAACCATACAGTTGATAAACCAGTCACTTCAAGATATCCACGTGTTACACAATAGGTTTTATGCCTCAGATTTTAGTGTTGTAAGACCATAAAACTTTAAAAAACTCGCAGGGGGCGTTTTTTAATGTATTAATATTTTTGATTGTTTGTTAAATTTGTTTGGTTGTTTGAATGTAAAATTAGAATTATTTGCTTATCCACATAAACCAACTGATACGTTTCCACCAGGCACGACAAGGAGGTCATTTACAGATGGTCAACCGTACTGTCCTATTTGTGGAATTAATCTCCAATCTTATGACCTAACGGAGCATGTGCAGCAAGAAATGAAAAGTTTGCACGAATTTTACCGGTAAGCACAGTTTGAAAATAATATGTTTTAAGCTGTTTTGGAAACATTATTAACTGTTAACGATATTTTATTTGTTGCTTCGACTTACTGATAAACACTAACGGGCCCCGACATGGCCAGGTGTTTAAAGCACTCGACTCGTAATCTGAGGGTCGCGGGTTCGAATCCCCGCCACACCAAACATGCTCACCCTTTCAGTCGTGATGGAGTTATAATGTGACGGTCAATCTCACTATTTGTTAGTAAAAGAATAGCCCAAGAGTTGGCGATGCGTGATGATGACTAGCTGCCCACCCTCTAGTCTTACACTACTAAATTAGGGACAATTAGCGCAGGTAGCCCTCTTGTAGCTTGGCACGAAATTCAAAACAAGCCAAACCATTTTTAAGCGCTGAGTATTGTAATGGGTAGTAAAACAAAGTTATTGGATATGGTGCAATATGTGGACAGTATTGGACGATATGTAAACAAGTCTGGAATTTGGTAATCATCTCCTATAAAAGAAATGTTACCTGAAAAGAAAATCACGTGTGGACCATTAACACACCTGAGGTTGAGGTGAATAAATACATTAAGATGTGGAACATGGATGTAGGTTGAGGTGAATAAATACATTAAGATGTGGAACATGGATGTAGGTTGAGGTGAATGAATACATTAAGATGTGGAACATGGATGTAGGTTGAGGTGAATGAATACATTAAGATGTGGAACATGGATGTAGGTTGAGGTGAATAAATACATTAAGATGTGGAACATGGATGTAGGTTGAGGTGAATAAATACATTAAGATGTGGAACATGGATGTAGGTTGAGGTGAATGAATACATTAAGATGTGGAACATGGATGTAGGTTGAGGTGAATAAATACATTAAGATGTGGAACATGGATGTAGGTTGAGGTGAATAAATACATTAAGATGTGGAACATGGATGCAGGTTGAGGTGAATAAATACATTAAGACCAACTTGCTGGCTTATCAGTTCTTTCTAATTAAAGTAAACTTAATTTAATGAACTATAATAAAATTAGATAAATAAATGTTAAAAAATACAAATAAAAGTGAATTATCAATCATTACCCTAATTCTGATTGGTAATTTACTTAAGTATATTTCAAAATAAATATAGTGCACTTAACATTAGTACACATTATAACGGTTGTTGTTCGCACAGTTGATGGTACGGTTAACGTCTTAACAACTGATATATCTGTCGTATATCATCCAGCCTTATGAGTTCTGGTATGAGGCGAGTGGTCTCGTTGGCACTGAGCACGGCAGATATTAATATATTATTAGGTTTTTATACGCATGTATGAATCATAACAGCTTGGATTGCGCTTACTGTTAAGAACTAGAAATACGTATGGTGTTCGTTAGGAATGTTCTGAGAAAAAGAAACATGCAGTTAATTTTGATTCTTCGGTGTTAACTTTAAAGTGAAAACGAAACAATTACCCCCATAAAGGTTAAATCAATATTAATGATCTAACTGAAGACTGGTTCGAAATTTGGCCAATTCAGTTGCACTTGTTCAGATATGAGGACATTGAAGTAACAAAATACTTTTTTTTGCAGTTTCTGGACTTCAAAATTACAAATTTAAACTTTAAAATCCAATACGAAAAAAAATGTTATCGAGCAAGTTGTGTCTCTGAAGTAATACACGTGCATTAGTAAGAGTTCCAATCTTATAATACAGACCCTAGGACGTTTCTGAAGTATTTCACGAATATTAGAAAGAGTTCCAATCTTATAATACAGACCCTACGACGTTTCTAAAGTATTTCACGTACATTAGTAAGAGTTCCAATCTTATAATACAGACCCTAGGACGTTTCTAAAGTATTTCACGAATATTAGAAAGAGTTCCAATCTTATAATACAGACCCTAGGTCGTTTCTGAAGTATTTCACGAATATTAGAAAGAGTTTCAATCTTAAAATACATAATCTAGGACGTTTTTGAAGAACAAAATAATAATTTATTTACTAAAGGTCCTGAGTTACATTACGAGTTTTTGTTTTTGCTGTTAACACTTGTTAACTGCTATGAAGATTGATACTAGTCATTACTTTAACATCACAAGTCTCAGCTGTAAATAGTAGATACTAGTCAGTACTATAACACCACTAGTCTTAGCTGTAAATAGTAGATACTAGTCATTATTATAACATCACTAGTCTTAACTGCTATGAAGAGTAGATACTAGTCAGTACTATAACATCACTAGTCTTAGCTGTAAATAGTAGATACTAGTCAGTACTATAACATCACTAGTCTTAGCTGTAAATAGTAGATACTAGTCAGTACTATAACATCACTAGTCTTAGCTGTAAATAGTAGATACTAGTCAGCAATATAACATCAATAGTCTTAACTGCTATGAAGAGTAGATACTAGTCAATACTATAACATCACTAGTCATAACTCCTGTGAAGATAGATACTAGTCAGTACTATAACACAACTAGTCTTAGCTATAAATAGTAGATACTAGTCAGTACTATAACACCACTAGTCTTAGCTGTAAATAGTAGATACTAGTCAGTACTATAACATCACTAGTCTTAGCTGTAAATAGTAGATACTAGTCAGTACTATAACACCACTAGTCTTAGCCGTAAATAGTAGATACTAGTCAGTACTATAACACCACTTGTCTTAGCTGTAAATAGTAGATACTAGTGAGTACTATAACACCACTAGTCTTAGCTGTAAATAGTAGATACTAGTGAGTACTATAACACCACTAGTCTTAGCTGTGAAGATAGATACTAGTCAGTACTATAACACCACTAGTCTTAGCTGTGAAGATAGATACTAGTCAGTACTATAACACCACTAGTCTTAGCTGTAAATAGTAGATACTAGTCAGTACTATAACATCACTAGTCTTAGCTGTAAATAGTAGATACTAGTCAGTACTATAACACCACTAGTCTTAGCTGTAAATAGTAGATACTAGTCAGTACTATAACACCACTAGTCTTAGCTGTAAATAGTAGATACTAGTCAGTACTATAACACCACTAGTCTTAGCTGTAAATAGTAGATACTAGTCAGTACTATAACACCACTAGTCTTAGCTGTAAATAGTAGATACTAGTCAGTACTATTACACCACTAGCCTTAGCTGTAAATAGTAGATACTAGTCAGTACTATAACATCACTAGTCTTAGCTGTAAATAGTAGATACTAGTCAGTACTATAACACCACTAGTCTTAGCTGTAAATAGTAGATACTAGTCAGTACTATAACACCACTAGTCTTAGCTGTAAATAGTAGATACTAGTCAGTACTATTACACCACTAGCCTTAGCTGTAAATAGTAGATACTAGTCAGTACTATAACATCACTAGTCTTAGCTGTAAATAGTAGATACTAGTCAGTACTATAACACCACTAGTCTTAGCTGTAAATAGTAGATACTAGTCAGTACTATAACACCACTAGTCTTAGCTGTAAATAGTAGATACTAGTCAGTACTATTACACCACTAGCCTTAGCTGTAAATAGTAGATACTAGTCAGTACTATTACACCACTAGTCTTAGCTGTAAATAGTAGATACTAGTCAGTACTATAACACCACTGGTCTTAGCTGTAAATAGTAGATACTAGTCAGTACTATAACACCACTGGTCTTAGCTGTAAATAGTAGATACTAGTCAGTACTATAACACCACTAGTCTTAGCTGTAAATAGTAGATACTAGTCAGTACTATAACACCACTAGCCTTAGCTGTAAATAGTAGATACTAGTCAGTACTATAACATCACTAGTCTTAGCTGTAAATAGTAGATACTAGTCAGTACTATAACACCACTAGTCTTAGCTGTAAATAGTAGATACTAGTCAGTACTATAACACCACTAGTCTTAGCTGTAAATAGTAGATACTAGTCAGTACTATTACACCACTAGCCTTAGCTGTAAATAGTAGATACTAGTCAGTACTATAACATCACTAGTCTTAGCTGTAAATAGTAGATACTAGTCAGTACTATAACACCACTAGTCTTAGCTGTAAATAGTAGATACTAGTCAGTACTATAACACCACTAGTCTTAGCTGTAAATAGTAGATACTAGTCAGTACTATTACACCACTAGCCTTAGCTGTAAATAGTAGATACTAGTCAGTACTATTACACCACTAGTCTTAGCTGTAAATAGTAGATACTAGTCAGTACTATAACACCACTGGTCTTAGCTGTAAATAGTAGATACTAGTCAGTACTATAACACCACTGGTCTTAGCTGTAAATAGTAGATACTAGTCAGTACTATAACACCACTAGTCTTAGCTGTAAATAGTAGATACTAGTCAGTACTATAACACCACTAGTCTTAGCTGTAATAGTAGATACTAGTCAGTACTATTACACCACTAGCCTTAGCTGTAAATAGTAGATACTAGTCAGTACTATAACATCACTAGTCTTAGCTGTAAATAGTAGATACTAGTCAGTACTATAACACCACTAGTCTTAGCTGTAAATAGTAGATACTAGTCAGTACTATAACACCACTAGTCTTAGCTGTAAAATAGTAGATACTAGTCAGTACTATTACACCACTAGCCTTAGCTGTAAATAGTAGATACTAGTCAGTACTATTACACCACTAGTCTTAGCTGTAAATAGTAGATACTAGTCAGTACTATAACACCACTGGTCTTAGCTGTAAATAGTAGATACTAGTCAGTACTATAACACCACTGGTCTTAGCTGTAAATAGTAGATACTAGTCAGTACTATAACACCACTAGTCTTAGCTGTAAATAGTAGATACTAGTCAGTACTATAACACCACTAGTCTTAGCTGTAAATAGTAGATACTAGTCAGTACTATTACACCACTAGCCTTAGCTGTAAATAGTAGATACTAGTCAGTACTATTACACCACTAGTCTTAGCTGTAAATAGTAGATATTAGTCAGTACTATAACACCACTGGTCTTAGCTGTAAATAGTAGATACTAGTCAGTACTATAACACCACTAGTCTTAGCTGTAAATAGTAGATACTAGTCAGTACTATAACACCACTAGTCTTAGCTGTAAATAGTAGATACTAGTCAGTACTATAACACCACTAGTCTTAGCTGTAAATAGTAGATACTAGTCAGTACTATTACACCACTAGCCTTAGCTGTAAATAGTAGATACTAGTCAGTACTATAACATCACTAGTCTTAGCTGTAAATAGTAGATACTAGTCAGTACTATAACACCACTAGTCTTAGCTGTAAATAGTAGATACTAGTCAGTACTATTACACCACTAGCCTTAGCTGTAAATAGTAGATACTAGTCAGTACTATAACATCACTAGTCTTAGCTGTAAATAGTAGATACTAGTCAGTACTATAACACCACTAGTCTTAGCTGTAAATAGTAGATACTAGTCAGTACTATTACACCACTAGCCTTAGCTGTAAATAGTAGATACTAGTCAGTACTATAACACCACTAGTCTTAGCTGTAAATAGTAGATACTAGTCAGTACTATAACACCACTAGTCTTAGCTGTAAATAGTAGATACTAGTCAGTACTATACACCACTAGCCTTAGCTGTAAATAGTAGATACTAGTCAGTACTATACATCACTAGTCTTAGCTGTAAATAGTAGATACTAGTCAGTACTATAACACCACTAGTCTTAGCTGTAAATAGTAGATACTAGTCAGTACTATAACACCACTAGTCTTAGCTGTAAATAGTAGATACTAGTCAGTACTATTAACACCACTAGCCTTAGCTGTAAATAGTAGATACTAGTCAGTACTATACACCACTAGTCTTAGCTGTAAATAGTAGATACTAGTCAGTACTATAACACCACTAGTCTTAGCTGTAAATAGTAGATACTAGTCAGTACTATAACACCACTGGTCTTAGCTGTAAATAGTAGATACTAGTCAGTACTATAACACCACTAGTCTTAGCTGTAAATAGTAGATACTAGTCAGTACTATAACACCACTAGTCTTAGCTGTAAATAGTAGATACTAGTCAGTACTATTACACCACTAGCCTTAGCTGTAAATAGTAGATACTAGTCAGTACTATTACACCACTAGTCTTAGCTGTAAATAGTAGATACTAGTCAGTACTATAACACCACTAGTCTTAGCTGTAAATAGTAGATACTAGTCAGTACTATAACACCACTAGTCTTAGCTGTAAATAGTAGATACTAGTCAGTACTATAACACCACTGGTCTTAGCTGCTGATGAATGTATTTTATTTTTTTTCATGGCTACTAAATTCTGGACAAGTCACTGTGATATCACCGATATCCAGTTTATGTTACAGACGTTGGTTAACCTAGCATGCTGATATTTAGGTTATCATATCTTTTTCTTTACGGTGTATCCAGTTTTAGCATCGTTTTCATTCTGTTAGCAAGAACTGTGTTATGATTACACTTTTACTTAGTTAAATCTTCGTTTTCTGTCACAAATAATCAAACTGGACAAAACGTTAGACTCTACGATCATTAACGTGGACAGTACATTAAAATGACCACACACTACGGTCATTAACTTAGAGAGCATGTCAAATGGTCAAACTTTGCTGTCATTAACCGATATAATACGCCAAAAAATCAGAGTGTACGGTCATTAATCCGGGTAATACATTAAAATAAGCAAACTCAACGATCGTTAAACTGGACAAAACGATATATTTGACACAATATCTGACATCTATATTGACACTGTTCTAAAAAAATACTCTGTTTTTTTTTCCGAATTTAGTGATAAAGAATGGAACTCCACGAAAGACGAAATGGAAAGAACGGTAAGACGCGAGATCTTGTATGTGTGTATTAATCGATGCTTTCTTGTTTCAGGTAGTTTTATTTTGCTAAGCCTACAATAGAAATGTTTAACAATGCCAGATGGTGTCTGTTGTTCTTATTTTCCTTTTATTAGTTTTAAACATTCTATTACAATTAATAGGTAATGTTTTATGGTTACCCTTGGTTAAAACAGAAGAATTATTGCGAAAATATTGAAGGTTTTGAGAATTTCGACACTTCCCCCCCTTTCGTGTCAATAGTTGACTTTATTCAAAGCTTTCCAAAAATATATAAAAATCGTTAAAAGCATTAGCCATGATGTGTTTACTTTTTTAAATATTATAATTGTTTTGTTTTTCTTGGAAGTAATATTCGCTGGTAAAGGGGTGAGAAACATGTACGTAGGAGAAAATTAAGTTGTATTAATACGTATAATAAACTATACTACAGCCAAGACATGAATATTTGTCATTAATTAAAAATCAAATTTTAGAAATAAATTACATAAATTATTTTCTGATTTTAGGGACATTTTTATCATTTTTGTTTTGTAACCACGGCGGCAGATGTCACTTTATTATAGCTAATTGCATCCTTAAATTACTATTCAGTACGCCTAACGTCAGATTATTCACCTAAACTTATAAAATTATACAAAAACAATTATCTAAAGCGTTAGAGTATCGAGAGATAAAATTACGTTGAGAGTTTTTAGATGTTTAGCGAGCTATTTGTTACCTTAGGAAACATTTGTTAAAGAACTGTGCTTTACTGATATTATATAATGACGTAAAATGGATGTCAACAAGTCAAGTGGATTATAATGAATTAGGCCAAAGATATGTCATCAGTTTTACAAAGGTATCGAACGGTATGTATCGGATGATTCAGAGATATTTATTAGTCATGGCCTACTGTACAAAAATTGTTTAATTCACTGTTGACATTTAAACATTTCTAAAGCACGAATAGTGTGTTAATGTCAGTCAGCAGCGATGTTCAAATGACATCATGAATGCCACCTATGTAAATTTAAATACCTTTCGTGCTTGAAAACAAATACTATTAATACGAAGTCATTTTATCAGTTCGTGGCGACAACTGGAAGTTGGGTTAACAAGTTATTGAACGAGTGCGTTTAGTTATTAATATTATTTTCGAAGCATTGCGAAAGATATATATATGACCATAATGGATGCTGACCCTTAGGTTGCACGTGACTCTTCCATTCTTTCACATTGTGGAAAATCGCCACCAGTAGACCGAAGACCTCCACTTGCTAGATGGGAGGTAAGGGACATTTGTGTTGGTTCATTTAATTAGCTCGCATTATCGCATTGTGTTACATTAATTCTAACGCTACCTTTTCATAAACTACGCTGTTCATAAGAAACACAAAATGGCAACATTATTTTCAGATTATAATAAAATTATTATTGTTATTTTCTAATCATAGGGTCAGTTTGATTCTGTTTTTTTTTTAATTTCGCGCAAAGCTACTCGAGTCCTATCTGCGCTAGCCGTCCCTAATTTAGCAATGTAAGACTAGAGGGAAGGCAGCTAGTCATCACTACCAACCGCAAACTCTTGGGCTACTCTTTTACCAACGAATAGTGGGATTGACCGTAACATTATAATGTTTCCACGGCTGAAAGGACGAGCGGGATTCGAACCCGCGACCCTCAAATTACGAGTCGAACGCCTTAACCCACCTGGCCATGCCGGGCCCATAGGGTAAGGCGTGGTGTAATGGTTGACGTTTCAAGCAGTGGATTATGAAGTTTAAGGTTTGAGCTGCTGTTTGCCTATAATTAAGCCCAAACTATACATTGGTCTATCTGTGCTCTGCGCACCAAAGGTATTGAAACCAGGTTTCTAGCATTGTGAGTCTGTAGATATATCGCTGTGACACGGACAGTGAAAGGCACGAGCCGCTGAATATGATTTCAGTTATGAGGCATTAATAAGGGAAAGATTGGTGTTAAAGGAGCAGCCCATGGGTTACATCACACTCTTCGTCATTATAGCTGTGACAATTAATTATGTATTCCTTCCAAGTGCTGCCGGTAGGTGGGAGGGGATACTACCGGAAATGCTAAATCATGGTCAACTTCCTGATTGTTTGAGCTGGTCGTTTGACCCATGTGACCCACAATGTGTCGTTCAAGTTGAAAATGCCAAATATAACTCGTTTATTTCTCTGTTGGTCGCGGGCTCAAATCCCCGTCACACCAAACATGCTCGCCCTTTCTGCCGTGGGGGCGTTATAATGTGTCAGTCAATCCCACTATTGGTTGGTAAAAGAGTAGCCCAAGAATTGGCGGTGAGTAGCGATGATTAGCTGCCTTCCCTCTAGTCTTACACTGCTAAATTAGGGACGCTAGCGCAGATAGCCCTCGAGTAGCTTTGCGCCAAATTCAAAACAACTATTCCTGTGTTTTTAGTTACTGTTTAATTTACCATTTTCACTGTTGTCCGTCGTATAACAATAACTTAACTAAATAAATTAAATTGAAATTTTGAATTTCTTTCAAGAATCTTCATTCACACTGGTGAGAAACTTAATTGTCCGTTCGACGAAGTTGCTTTTTTTATTAGTAGTTTTAAAAACATATTCATCAAGTAATCATGACAGAAAATGCGTCGTTTGATTTGTACAAAGGAACACATTTATAGTTGTATTAAAAATGATATAATAAATAACATAAAATTATATATTCAAACATCTAAGCACGCCCTCTACATTCCGACATTCAGTTACACAACACCTTTCAAACATGTGGTCGGCGTTCGGTCAGTTACCTCTTTCTTTCTTTGTGAACCTGACGATGACCGAAGAAGGTCGAAACGTTGTTAGTTCCTCTACTTAAAAAAAAAAAATTGTCAACGCAAACGAGCCGTTTTTACATATAGTTTTCTCTACAAGTGGGTTTTCTCTACATCACTGATTTGTTATTTATTAGCGTAAGGAAGAAAGACCTACTCTTTAATTTCGGATGTTGCGTGACTAGTTCTACGTCATTGGTCAGTTTGATTTTAATTTCTCGAGAGCTACACGAGAGCTATCTGAGTTAGCCGTCCCTAATTTAGTGAGGAAGGACTAGATGAAAAATAGCTATTAAGCACCACCTACCGCCATCTCTCGAGTTACCCCTTTTCAAACAAATAGTGGGATTGACATTTACATTATAACGACCTGAAATCTGAAAGGGAGGGCATGTTCTGTGATGGTGGCTCAGGTCCCACGACCTTTAAATTACGAACCGATACTCTAAACTCCATACCAGACCGCGCAACGTTGTAGGAATGATACTGGACATTAAAGATCATTGTTTTTCTTAAAAAGAAACGTTTCGCAGTGAATAAAAAATAAAATATAAGAAAAGAGAATTCAACCCTTTTCTCAGCACTCGTTTTCGTGTGTAACCCGTCTGATGATTTCAACACTTACCTTAAACTATCTGTCTTGATTGTTTGTTTGTTTTGTTGAATTTCGCACAAAGCTACTCGAGAGCTATCTGCGCTAGCCGTCCCTAATTTAGCAATGTAAGACTAGAGGGAAGACAGCTAGTCATCACCACCCACTGCTGACTCTTGGGCTACTCTTTTATCAACGAATAGTGGGATTGACCGTCACATTATAACGCCCCCACTGCTGAAAGGGCGAGTATGTTTGGCGCGATGGGGGTTCGAATCCGCGACAATCTGTCCCGAATCATACATTCTTTGATTTCGATTTTTATTTCAATGTTTAATATTATTCTGTTTCCTTCTATTTTTCAGACGTATTTAAGAGTCAGATCGAATCGACACGTGCGAATAAATGGTAAGTCTTACTGTATATGTATATGTATATGATATATATATATATATATGTATGCTTATGATATATCAGAATGTTTTCTGACATTAAATAGTGAAATATGCAATGTGAGAATAATTAATAACACTATTATATTCATAAATTGATTAACTGAACAACCAGAAATGGTATGAAAGTTACCGCGTTTCGAAACAAGCTAGTAACATTGTGATGTTTCTTACATCTTAAGTCTGA
The DNA here is from genome assembly GCA_011833715.1 of Carcinoscorpius rotundicauda. Taxonomy (NCBI): domain Eukaryota; kingdom Metazoa; phylum Arthropoda; class Merostomata; order Xiphosura; family Limulidae; genus Carcinoscorpius; species Carcinoscorpius rotundicauda. The sequence goes on from CM022393.1 coordinate 146,066,854, forward strand.
TGTATTTTAGAGATCTGTTCCGTGGGATTAGAAACACGTGAAGCTGCATTTAAACTAGTTGGATTTTTTTATATAATCTGATATATGTTTTGTTATAATGTTTTATTGGGGGCATGAATAACATAAAACCGGGTTTAAAACCATCCGGGTTGTTTAAAACGTTTAGTGGAGACGTAAATAACGTAAAACCGGGTATAAAACCATCCGGGTTGTTTAACACGTTTAGTGGAGATGTAAATAACGTAAAACCGGGTATAAAACCAGCCGGGTTGTTTAACACGTTTAGCAGAGACGTAAATAACGTAAAACCTGGAATAAAACCAGCCGGGTTGTTTAACACGTTTAGTGGAGACGTAAATAACGTAAAACCGGGTATAAAAACATCCGGGTTGTTTAACACGTTTAGTGGAGACGTAAATATCATAAAACCGGGTATAAAACCAGCCGGGCTGTTTAACACTGACTAATATGTGTAGTTATAACGTTTAATAGAGATATAAATAACATGTCACTGAGTGAAAACCAGCTGGATTATTTAACACGTATAGTAGGGACATAACTAACATAAAGCCAGCCTGGCTAATATGTGTTCTTATAACGTTTAATAGAGATATGAATAACAATTCACTGAGTGAAAACCAGCTGGAATATTTAACACGTTTAGTAGGAACATAACTAACATAAAGCCAGCCTGGTTATTTAAGGCTGGCTAATATATGCTGTTATGACGTTTAATAAGGACATAAATAACATAAAATATGGTATATAAATACAAAACAAAAACTTGTTGGCAAATTTCTTAGATTCGAATGTTTGTCTTGCATGTGTCCAGGTGTCACTATGTTACACCTCACGTATGGCCGTTTGTTGCAAACAACATACATAAGGGAACGTTAGTTTATGAAAATAATTACATTTGCCTCATCGAAAAACAAGACAAAACATGGACAATGTTTCCACGTTTCGGTCGGTTCCAAAGAATAATCCTGTTCGATCTAAAAATGGTTTTAAAATCTGATTTATGATCGCAAGAAAATCTGGGAATGCTGAAATATACCTAATAGGGTGTTGACAAAATCTGACAAGGTTTTCGAATCCAGTTGTACAAGGCACGGCCTGGTAACTAGCCCTAAAATATTCAACTTTTCGTAAGTGAGGATCTCAACAATCAATATTTTCGCTTATTTTCTTTTATTCAGCACGCCACCTAACGTCAAGAAGAAGAACATCAGACCGCTTCCAAGAAGATCTAAGTGAACACAAGGTAACTGAATTTTGTGAAATGTAATAAAACTCCACAAAAAGTTCCAAGACCTTGTAGCAATCGCTTTTTTCTTAGGGCGAGGCTAAAATTTAGTTCCTTTAATTCACACCAGGTACGTTATCGACAAAACAGTAGTTATTTTAATTCTAAACATAGCTGTCCCTTCTCGGTGCAGTTCGGGCTGGCACGGACAGGTGGTAAGGACGCTTGACTCGTAATCTGAGGGGCGCGGGCTCGAATCCCCGTTGCACCAAACATACACGCCCTTGTGAGGTACGATTAAATTTGATCATAGTAAGGTATGTTTAATACTTATTCTTGTGAGGTATGTCGTTTTTGTGTCTCAAACATTTTATTCGTTATTTTTCAGGAAACAAGCTCAAGAGAGCCACGAAAAGGGCAGACAGGAAGTGAGATCACAGCCTCAACATCAGAAACTAGTGAGTTAGTTTCTCTTCAGTATTTCATCCTTTATCATAAAGAGGTCACTCCTCTGTCGCGAAACAACTTTTCACAACTTGAGAAATTTTAATTAAAAAAAAATGATTGTATTTCGTATGCTGTAGCAGCCATCAGATGACTATTTTTTTATGATTTTCTTGGGTCATAACAAATCACATCGGCTTACTACATTTTGGGCATGTTCCTAAATAGAAGGCTTAAAAAATGGTACGATATATGTTACCAGATTATTGAGTTAAAAACTTGTATAAATTGATGATTAGGTAAACAGAAAAACAACGTAACATATCAAATGTGCACAAAACTGACATGAATTCTATAGAACCAAAATAACACACTGACTAGCTGGGTATAAATCCGACATAAGTTCCCGACTCTCTGAATATAAAACTGACATAATGTATTGAATATACGAATATGACACCCGTCGTTAATTGTTGAAAAACTGGGTATAAAACTGGTTCTCTGAAATTAAAACTGACGTAGCATGTTAACTATAGATAACATTTTACACACGTTTTTCTCTAGTTGAATTTAACCGACATAAAATTACTGAATGATATAATATTACTTTAATTGTGTGCCCGTCGGTGCCTCAGCAGCGAGTCTGAGTGCTTGTATCTCTAAAGATCAGATTTCGATACCCGACGTTGATAGAGCAACCAAAAACGACCGTTGTGGGGCTTTGTATTTATCGACAAAATATAACCACATATGAAACCAAAGTAATATATCAACTAAGTGGAAAAAGAAACTTCATATTTTTCCGGCTACTTAAATTTAAAACAAATATAGCTTACTGGCTAACTGGTTTCATATAAAACCAATATAATATGTTGACCCGGTGGATATAAATAAAACAGCTTACGGACGAACTGAACATAAAGCTAACTGATATAAAACTGTCATTGTGTAATTGTATATATTTTTATACGTTAGTTGTGCGGATTATTAGTTTAATATAATGCTGATAGCTATTTAAAGATAATCTTGTCTTAATGAGTTTAAAACAGACAATTAATAGAACAAATTATTGATTGTATAGGTGAAAGGCAACTGTGTTGGATGTTTTCCCCACTGTGGGTTTCCGTCACAAAGTGTGATCATACCATTCGTGGCCTAATGATTGTTAGTCCTGGGATTCGTTTTCGCGCCTTTTTTCGCAAAAAAATTCGCCCTGCGTTTTAAAATTGCGTTATAAAATTTAATTATATGATATAACGTGAGAAGAGCTCCACAGCAGTTTGTGGTATGCACCCCTCATAAGCTGTCTTCCGTCTGGTCTGTCAGCTCATAATTAGGTACAACTTCACGCACGTATGGACAGTGTTTCAAAGCAAACGAGAATATACTGACATTACTTATAGGTTCGCTTTTTTTGTAATTTTTTCTGGGGGGGGAGAGGGTTTTTTCACTGTTATCTGTATGTTACCTCGTGATTTTACTTCCGAACAAAAACAGTTTCTAATCTATGACTTTAAAGATCCATTTTCTTTCCTTCGCCGACTCTTTCTTAAACTTTTCTGGAATTCCTGATCTGGTTAATATTTTTGAACTGAGAATTCTTTTAAGTGTATCGGTGCAGAAGGACAATACATTCCCTGCAATGTATTTCAATGGAACATCAAATGCTTTCCCAATCTTGTTGCTTGTTTAACCGAACAATGCTATTAGTCACTTTATTACTTTACTTAAAGGTACTCTAACAACATACTGCGCACCCCCTCCCCCCATCCAACCCGTAACCTAGGTTACCAAGAGCCCACAGCACGCCCGTTTTTAGAAAGTTTGTTTTTCAGCTTGACGTATCAGTTTATTCCAACAAGTAATTTCCAGAGACTCCCATCAAAAATTCCTTCTTTAAAAAGTTTCTATGACAATAGTTTTCATCCTCGGATATATTAAAAATCCGGACATTCTTCAAGCAACTGCTGAAAACAGCAATTCACCGAACCAGCAATAAACCTCCCGACGTTCTGACAAGCCACAACAGCGAAGTCTGAATCGGCCTACAAGATTCCTCGCCGTTCGGTAATTTATAATCAGCCAACAGGGCGAAAGCTGTCCCAGATATTGTACATAAGAAGAACCAAGGCAGTGCGTTCGTCTGTTTCAACTCGCTCGTTCCCTTTATGGTTCTAACTCCTGGGAGATATCGGTTGGCCATGGTTTATTGACGTTAAATTGGTTTTCTCCCGTTTCACGTTTCTAACTCCAAATACGCACTTATTTAATACTGCAATCAGTAGCTTAACTGAGTCGTATTGATATAAATAAATAAAATAGCTTTGCGCGCGCTTGCAAAGGTTTCCGTTTCTGGTTCTGTTAACACTTGTTAAAACTGTTTATAAACGATGCCTTGTTTGTGCATCTGTCCACCGTACGTCATTATATCGAACTATTTGATTGTCTATCTTGCAGTGTGTGTGTATCTTTTCTTCTCTCTATCAATCATCGTATTTGTTTATCTTTGTAAATGTAGTGCTTTGTTTAATGTCCGCGTATCGTCAGCTTCAAACGTTTTATTTCGTTTGTTCACCTGTTAATATTCGGTTTCAGACAACAGTTCACGGTAACACAACGCAGCATTAGGGTTAAGTTCATTTCAGAAAAACCCGCGGTGATGCGTAACTTCTGCAGTTTGCAAAACAAAATGGTTTTAAAACACAGATTTTGTGTTTCAAATATGAATATAATTTTTTCGTGTAATACAAAATTCTTTCCCTTGTATTTCTATATCTCTGTATTTTCAATTCCACGCATGTACGTGTTTATAACTGTTTTCCGTCAATAGCTCTGGGTTACTGAATAACATTTCACTTGTTTTCAATTGGCTCTGTCCCTAATTTTGAGCTATTGACCACCGTTGAGGTGCTGACTGTCACTCTTATATTGCACCCCCCCACTTAAAGTGCAGGAAATATTTTATGGTATCATGCGAGTTCGAACCAAGATCGTCAGTTTATAAGTCCAGATGGCGCTGCTTACAGAGCATCTTTGTGTTATTTTAGTGCCTGTAAACTGTGTGAACAAACTGTTTGTATTAATAAACTTGTATTTTTCGTTAAGTGATTAGATTAATATGATACGCACACGGTGATCTGTGATCGTTGATTTGTAAAGCTGTCAAGTGGAAAACTTTAGTTGTATGTTTGGACAATAAATATTTGAACAAATTAATATGGTAAAGTTCAGAAGTTGAAGGGATTAGTCCTGCCGCCGTTGTGTAAACTATTGGTGAATTATATGATCTTAACATGCTATTGTTAAGGTTGCCACTAGTAAGTTCGTAACGTTTAAGCGGCTTTAACAATGCAAAAGTAACTTAAGTTATCGCAAACATCTTTAATGTTTTGCATGTTTAATTTTTTTTTTTTTTAAACGAACAGACATTGAAACCAAAGCACATACGATAGAAGGACCAATGACAGAAGAGAGTCGCTTCTCGTATCCTTTAAAGTGTTTCGTGGTACATTTTGTGCGGCTGATTATATCAGTTTTTACTTCTTGACTGGTGTTTTTGAGAATTTTGTTTTTACTTATTAACTGGTGTGTTTTTGACACTTTTGTTGCTACTTGTTAACTAGTGTTTTTGATTTCCATTGAGTAGCATACTGAATCAAGTACAACCAAAGTTAGGGTTAGTGTGTTGCAGAGATTTGCCATAAACTTTGTTGTTGTTGTTTTGAATTAAGCACAAAGCTACACAATGGGCCATCTGTGCTCTGCCCACCACGGGTATCGAAACCCGGATTTGAGCGTGTAAGTACGCAGACATACCGCTGAGCCACTGGGGGGCTGCCATAAACTAAACCTCATTCTTTAATAAATTGTTTAGGGAGAGTATTCATGATGAAACTTTGTAAAACGGACGGCAACTTCTTGTTATGAAGACACAAGTGTAGAGGACGACGTCTCGAAAGTCTTCCGCCTTTCGTCTTCAAGTCCTCCACAACAGGCAGTTTTCGTCTACTCTACAAAGTTTCATCAAACTAAACCACTTTTTTGACATAACACTCATTTATGGTTCGGTCCTTAACCACACTGTAGTGATGTCACTGAAGGTAAACGTTCCATTCCAGAATCAGTAAGCAATGATCCAGATTCCAGGTAAGTTTGTGAAACGTTTAACCATAAAAGTATCTAAGCATTCGTTACTACGAGGTGATTCAAGTAGTTATAACATCGAACTTGTAAAATTCTTGACTGTAGGTATAATACACCTGATAATTACCAAGTGACAATTTTGTGTTCTTCGTACAGTGTATAATGTATGTTTATGTCTTAAACTTATCTTTATAACTAAACAAATTAAACATTTTATACATTTCTTCGTGGTTCTGGTTCATCCATGTATTCAAGGAGACCGAACTGTTTAGTTTCACACCTGTACAAGTGGAGATATAAAATTAATGTGTTAAAAGTGTCTTTCTACAAATCTAAACATCATATACCATTTCATCTCATACAGTTTAAAGACCCATTAATCATTTATGAAATTACAATCAACATTTTCTCGACGTATCAGTGATGTGTGTCTTATTATGTATTATTAATATTATTATCTGTATTATTTTATTCTTATTATCTGTATTATTTTTCACCTCTTAACACAGAGAAATCACCAGTCGCCATGTGATACAGGTAACATATAGTCGGGCTTTATGATTTATGAGGCCATGGTGTAATGCATGGGGTGTGATATTTTATTGTATTGTTCGTTAAAATGTGTTTTATTTTTTACCATTTGGATCTATAAAACTTTTTATTGCATCTGTTTTCATAGTTTTTCACACAGTATTTTTGTCCGTTCAGTTTAGTTTACTCAGAGGTTTCGAAATCAGAATTCCCGTTTATTTTCCAACATCGAACTATGACCAATAAACTGGTCCAATTTTCACGCAATTATTTCTTACCTTTATTGAAAATTTAACATATTTTACTATTTTAAGTCACGAATTTAGTTCTGTTGATTGTTTCGGTTGATTCTGTTTAAATCGTGAAACATACATTTCAACCTAGTGGTTGTCCTGTCCACGTTAAATCTGATCACATAAAACTCGCGTAACGTCCAACATTTCAACCTAGTAGTTGTCCTGTCCACGTTAAATCTGATCACGTGAAACTCGCGTAACGTCCAACATTTCATCCCGGTCTTTGTCCTGTCCACGTTAAATCTGATCACGTGAAACTCGCGTAACGTCCAACATTTCATCCCAGTCTTTGTCCTGTCCACGTTAAATCTGATCACGTGAAACTTGCGTAACGTCCAACATTTCATCCCAGTTTTTGTCCTGCCTATATTAAATGTGATCATGTGAGACTCGCGTAACGTCCAACATTTCATTCCAGTTTTTGTCCTGCCAATATTAAATGTGATCATGTGAAACTCACGTGAGGTCAAACATTGTTACCTAGCCTTTGTCTTGTCTACGTTAAATGTGATCATGTGAAACTCACGTGAGGTCAAACATCGTCACCTAGCCTTTGTCTTGTCTACGTTAAATGTGATCATGTGAAACTCACGTGAGGTCAAACATCGTTACCTAGCCTTTGTCTTGTCTACGTTAAATGTGATCATGTGAAACTCATGTAATGCTAATTATCTCATCACAGACTTTGTCCTTCTACGTTAAATCTGAGCATCTGACCTTTGTTTCTTATGGACAATAGGAAATAGTTTCATACCTTTTCAAGAAAATTCTACAAATATTTTATTATTTCTTCTAAAGTGAGGGACAATAAAGATTTTCATCCATTATGATAAAATTTAAATAGTTTTATACAGTGGAGCGTGCTGATGGTGGATTATTCCGCTAGGTTGATGCAGGTGGACGAAAATGCTGATCCAAACAAGTTGATTGATTTGCTTCAAGACCGACTCAAAGAACTCCAAACACGACAACAGAAGTCGCCGACACTCAAGTGTCAGCTCTGTCAGGTAGGGAGTTATGTTAGAAGTTGAAAGATGTCTTGGAAATTGTATTCTATTCAAACACCTTGCTGGCATCTGGATTACTTCAACTGGAAACGAAAGCTACTTTAATAATACTAGTTTAAAAATTTTAACTAAACAAACTGGAGTATTTTGTTCCAAACCAAGGAGATAAATAATTTATTATTTCTGGTGGATTATAATATCACTTTTTCTTATTTTTTTTTGCTAACGCTACCAATCAAATTCATAAAGTGTGGTCATGATGCCTAACTCACAATAGTCTAACTAAAAAAATATCGACATATCAGAAGCAAATGTTTTAAAATGTGATTCAAACTAACTGGGGCTATTAGTTCTTTTAATTCGTGGTGACGAGAAACCCACTTGAAATAAAACTGTATCTCAGAACGACTGGTGTGGGTATTAACACTAATTAATAAAGCTTTATTGACACTTTTGATGCTGTCTACGTTAGCTGAAAGACCCGTGGATAAAAACAAAATACCTTCTCGAAAGTTTCCTGAATATTTATAGAGAGGTTTGTGTTATTAGTAGTGTAGGTTTCAGTTTCAGTTCATCCTTATAATATAAAATATTGGAACACTAGGCCTTCAGTAGTTTTCTTAAGGAAAGTTCAAAAGGTTCAGCTTGATGATTCTTTTTGTTCAAGTGAAAACTTGCGTTTCTTTGTAAAAACTTTGTTATCTGGGCTTGTTCCAGTGGTGAAAACTCTGCGTTGCTGGATACAGCTTTCTTGTCTTGTTGTGTTTTATAAGAACGTTCATATTACACGTTAAACATTAAGTGCTTCGTCTAGGTCGGTGGAAACCTAACGTCACTTGCTACAAGTTGACTGTACCATCTAGGTCCGATGGAAACCTCACGTCACTTGCTACAAGTTGACTGTACCATTTAGGTCCGGTGGAAACCTAACGTCACTTGCTACAAGTTGACTGTCTCATCTAGGTCCGGTGGAAACCTCACGTCACTTGCTACAAGTTGACTATCATCTAGGTCCGGTGGAAACCTCACGTCACTTGCTACAAGTTGAGTGTACTGTCTCGGTCTGTTGAAAACCTCACGTTGCTTGCTACAAGTTGACTGTACCATCTAGGTCCGGTGGAAATCTAACGTCACTTGCTACAAGTTGACTGTACCATCTAGGTCCGATGGAAACCTCACGTCACTTGCTACAAGTTGACTGTACCATTTAGGTCCGGTGGAAACCTAACGTCACTTGCTACAAGTTGACTGTACCATCTAGGTCCGATGGAAACCTCACGTCACTTGCTACAAGTTGATTGTACTATCTAGGTCCGATGAAAACCTCACGTCACTTTCTACAAGTTGATTGTACCCTCTAGGTCCGATGGAAACCTCACGTCACTTTCTACAAGTTGACTGTATCATCTAGGTCCGGTGGAAACCTCACTTCACTTGCTACAAGTTGACTGTACCATTTAGGTCCGGTGGAAACCTAACGTCACTTGCTACAAGTTGACTGTATCATCTAGGTCCGGTGGAAACCTCACGTCACTTGCTACAAGTTGACTATCATCTAGGTCCGGTGGAAACCTCACGTCACTTGCTACAAGTTGACTGTACCATCTAGGTCCGATGGAAACCTCACGTCACTTGCTACAAGTTGATTGTACTATCTAGGTCCGATGAAAACCTCACGTCACTTTCTACAAGTTGATTGTACCCTCTAGGTCCGATGGAAACCTCACGTCACTTTCTACAAGTTGACTGTATCATCTAGGTCCGGTGAAAATCTAACGTCACTTGCTACAAGTTGACTGTGCCATCTAGGTCCGGTGGAAACCTCACGTCACTTGCTACAAGTTGACTGTACCATCTAGGTCCGGTGGAAACCTAACGTCACTTGCTACAAGTTGACTGTACCATTTAGGTCCGGTGAAAACCTCACGTCACTTGCTACAAGTTGACTGTACTGTCTTGGTCTGGTGAAACCTCACGTTGCTTGCTACAAGTTGACTGTACCATTTCGGTCCGGTGGAAACCTCACGTCACTTGCTACAAGTTGACTGTACTGTCTTGGTCTGGTGAAAACCTCACGTTGCTTGCTACAAGTTAACTGTACTGTCTTGGTCCGGTGGAAACCTCACGTCACTTGCTACAAGTTGACTGTACTGTCTTGCTCTGGTGAAAATCTCACGTCACTTGCTACAAGGTTTTCAAGAAACGTGCTATAATCATGTATCTGTAACAGCTTGGTGACACACACGGACATTTTTTATGGGTTTTTTTTTGTCGTACCAGGCGTGAGATAGTTTATCAGAGTGGGAGGAGGGTTATTAGGTTGAATGTTCTGAAAGTGTTTTATATCTTTCAAGAAATTGCATATTCGAATCGGTTTGATGAAAAAAAACCCAGCAGAAGCAGTGAACGTTTCCTTCCATTGGTGAACACGACACCATTACGATCAAGTTTCAACGTTCCATTTCTTCATCATTCCACACGTTTCCTGATCTTCTCGAACTTAACCGATGATATGTTTCATTATTCCATCATGTAATGTTATTCCTCTTGTATCTTCATCTTATATTTTAAAAACTTAGTGTATTATTAAAATAAGCTTCCTTTAGTGCCAGCCTTCTGTCAGGTCTCCTTCTTTGTGGCCAAAAGAACTTAACAACAACTGATGTATAAGGTTATAACTGTTGTCCGTGATGGTTTTGTTTCGTTGAGAAACGAAATCAGACGATTCGTGTGTGTGTTTTACCTTGGTTGTCTGTCAGTCAGATACTCATGTTTCTGGTTGCATGCATATCAAATGGTGAATAATTGTATTTTGTCTGAATAACTTGAATAATGACCTATACCTTTATAACTGGTTATTTTAATGTACCAGTTTAGCGACTGTTTCCCCGTACCTTCACATCTGGTTATACCAATGTTCCACTTTATCCGTTCCTTCACATCTGATTATTTTGTGTTACAGTTTATCTGTACCTTCACATCTGGTTATTTTAGTGTTACAGCTTATCTGTACCTTTACATCTGGTTATTTTAGTGTTACAGTTTGTCAACTGTTTCTCCGTACCTTTACATCTGGTTATTTTAGTGTTACAGTTTGTCAACTGTTTCTCCGTACCTTTACATCTGGTTATTTTAGTGTTACAGTTTGTCAACTAGTTATCTGTACCTTCACATTTGCTTATTTTAGTGTTACAGTTTGTCAACTGGTTATCTGTACCCTCACATTCTCAGCTGGTTATTCCAGTGATTAAACTGTGGTCAAAAGTATGTCATTATGTGATATGACATTAAAAAGCTGATTGAGTAAGATAATTACACAACTTGAATGTCTTCAACACATTGTTTTACTCAGCTCTATCAATATATTTATGTTTCTTACTTCGTATATTAACCATCCACAACCTCAAATGTATTACTTTTATTACGTGGTATTTAAGTGGAGTCATCAATCCTTCCTCAAAGCGATTTACTGGTTTAATTTGTAAATAAGATTTTTAATGTAATAATTTCTTCTCATCTAATACTTTGCATCATACGGAAATAAAAAGCATTGTTCGTTGGTCTATGGGGCCCGGCATGGCCAGGTTGGTTAAGGCGTGCGACTGGTAATCCGAGGGTTGCGAGTTCGCATCCCCGTCGCGCCAAACGTGCTCGCCCTTTCAGTCGTGGGTGCGTTATAAGTGACGGTCAATCCCACTATTCGTTGGTAAAAGAGTAGCCCAAGAGTTGGCGGTGGGTGGTGATGACTAGTTGCCTTCCTTCTAGTCTTACACTGCTAAATTAGGAACGGCTAGCGCAGATAGCCCTCGAGTAGCTTTGCGCGAAATTCAAAAGAAACAAACAAACGTTAGCATGTGTAGAGACATCGATGTAATAATGGTCTATGAAATTAGTAAATTCATGTTAACTAAATCAAAGACCTTTCGTCAACTCTACATGAAACCTAAAAGAGCAACAGGTGCAGGTCAAAAAGCGGGTTCGTTTTCAATAGTTTCAATTGTTTTTCTTTTACATTGTTAATAGAGACCATCAGAGTCCAACTAGGCTACAATTCAGGTTCAAAAATCGTTAGAAACGATAACTTGTGATAAGTAACACATTTTTACTTTTGTTCAAAGTTTCACACGAAGATCAGAAATTATCCTTATATATTTCGCAGGGTAGTTTGTATGTTGTTTGCTTTGTTTTTATTTTTATGCCCAAAACTACACAAAGAGCTCTCTGTGTTCTTTCCAACACGGGTATCGAAGCCCGATTTCTAGCAGCAAAAGTCCACAGCTGTACCACTTTCCCACTTGAGGGGAACACCAATGTTGTACCAACGGTCTTATTTCATATTTCAATATTATTCACTGTTGTTGTTTGTTTTAGAGCAAAGCCACATTGAGCTGCCTATCTGCTGTGTCCACTACGAGAGAATCAAACCCCTGATTTTAGCGTAGTACCTACATAAACTTAGTACTTCCCCACGGGGGGACTACTGGTGATAATGAAGATAATCAGTGAAAGGTGAATATTTTAAAATCATATCGCATGTTGAATACAGAATCCAATAGACAGAAATACGTCGTTTGTCTTTTCATTAAAAAATAAAGCGATTGTTGTAATTATTTTACGTTACTATCTATTTAAAGGATTTACGTCTGTCTTAAATCCCTAAGCAGGCCAAACCTCACGAGAAACTGTGGGTTACCATGAAATTTCCTGGATTTTTTATTTGGAAACAAAACCACACTTGGTCATCTGCTGTTTCCACCTCGGAGAATCAAACTCTTAACGTTATAAGTTTATTAACTGACCACTATCCCTCTGAGGAACGAGACAGTTAGGCTACCAGCGAGGATAACCAATGATGGCTTCTCTCTCATCATAGACTGAAGTTTTCGTTGTTAATGGTGATACTGAATGTGACTGTTTTACTGGCCTTTCTAGGAGAAAGTTATGTGTCCTGTTGATGTGTCCTTAGAAAGTCGAAATTGAAAATAAAAGTGTAAAATAACCTTCTTCACAGTCTTGCTTCTAGTACATAATTTTCATGTGTCTCAATTATTATCGGATTTGACTGTTAAAAATAAACTTTATTGGTATGCTATACCCCAAATAAAAATATAAGATTTAGTGTTTAGCTAGAGCAGAAATAAAAGTAAAAATTTAATATTCACCAATGTTGTTGTTTTGAATTAAGCACATAGCTACACAATTGGCTATCGGTGCTCTGCCCACCACTGGTATCGAAACCCGGATTTTAGCGTGTAAGTTTGCAGACATACCGCTGAGCCACTGGGGGGACGCTGTTCAGTTTTTACAGAAGTAAAATAAAAATTTAATAGTCAGCTATGACAGAAGTAAAATAAAAATGTAATAGTCAGCTATAACAGAAGTAAAAGGAAAATATTGGTGGCCAACATTCACTTAAATAGAAATATTTCAACTCGCATGTTTTTTTATACCATCACATAAATTTTAAAATATCCTTGTTTTTTCGCCAGGTGTTTGAATGTAGCGATGTGTAGAGATTTAATACATCTGTTTTTCTTCTTCAGGGTTTGTACGAAAAGCCGGTGGTATCCGTGTGCTGTTGGCACGTTCTCTGTGAACGCTGTTGGTTACAGGCTTTGGTAAGCAGATGGGTTAATATTCTAATGTAACATATATCTCATAGTTATTTATCGTCGGTACGTGTAATAGATGAAACACGAGGGCGTAAAGAGTTTCGGATCAGTAGACGTAGATAATTTTAAGTCAGAGAAGAAGAAGTCTGATCAGTGGACGTTAAGAATGAACACAAAGAATTTTTAGTCAGAGAACGTAAAGCTTTTTAAACTTAACTCACCAGAATCGGTTTTATTATCGTTAAAAGTATGTGCAAGAAGCTAAAGACGATTTGTTAAGTCTGCTGGGTGTGACCTGGTGGGAAGGTTTCGTGTTCGCGCCAGGACTTTACTAATCCCAGTTATACTTCCATCTTTTGTCATGTAAAGAGGTCAGTTCAAAGCTGTACGCAGTCCTCTAGGTCTCGAGTGCTGCTGACTGGCTGCTTTTCCTCTGGTCAAGTCAGTAGTTCACAATTAGAAACAGGTAAACCTAGGGGTCAGTGACCTGACTGTTCAAATCGTAAGTTTGTCATTACCTTTTACTTTTTTTTTATTTTATCTTATATTTTGTACAAATAATTATAAGGATAAGCTGTATTAAACATAAGACTTTTCTTTTACTAGCTCCTTAATATTTGCTGATAATACAGGTTTGAGGGTTGTGGTCTTGCCTTCAGATAATGTACAACAGTGATATATTAGTATTTCGAGCTTAAACAGTCTTTTGTTTCTGCTTGTGCGCGGTATTTTAGTCATCACCTCCACATAAGAAGATTGACTGGTTAAATAAGAACATTATGTAGTTGTATATGAACAAAAACAGATTGGTTCTTTAATAGGATCCTCGGGTACAAGCTACAACGTGGTATTATAAAATGTATCCTTGGTTTTAGAGGTGGCTGAAGAAGTAGGACCCACATCGCGATGCAGATGCACCGTCTATCAGTCTTAACCTCCAATTCGCTAGTCTCACATAAGAAGATCAGAAATTTAGCAATTAAGAGAGCGAGATGCGAGTGCTCAAGTGTTGAACTTTTTCTATAACTGATGATAAATATGTAATCTGTGTGTGCGTATTTTATTCAATAACACTCTCTCATTCCTGTCGCACTTTGTAAGTACGTATATGTCATATATTTAGCATGTCGTATCAACCACAATTTGTAACTTAAGACTTTCTTTTAACAGGGAGTCAAGCGAGTGTGTCCTCAGTGTGAAACTATTACATTCCCTTCAGATTTGAGAATGCTAAACGTTTGAAGAGAAGTACCACTTCAACTCTGTCTTTACAATGGTGACGCTAGAGCTTACAAACTCCAACAGATCAAGTTTTGTTTTTTGTTTTTGGGTAGCGACACGAGAGAGTTCACTAAGACCACGAAGACATGACGCCAACAGTTTGGTTCTTCAGAACATCGTACTGATGGTCCTTTCTGGACTTTGGAACGATTACAACTGGAAATTGTTTACCAGATCACAAAAAAGAAAGTCCTTTTGAAAGATGATATTGTGCTATAAGTTATCCTGTAATGCGTGTTTGCAGCTCAAGGAATATAATTCACGAAGAAGTTAGTTCCTCTTCTTGGCAGAAGATGGAGCGTTCGTTGAGTGATGATCAGTTGTTGCGTTTTATGATGTTATTGGATCGTTTATTTAACTTTTGTTATTCTGCCAGAGACAACAAGCTGAACGAGAGAAATCACGATATTCATTAAACATTAATAAACACTTCAGATCTTTATTAAATAACCATTCATTTAGGCCTCTGACTTCTTAAAAGCCGTAGTTGCTACGGTAACATATTTAAATATTAAAAGTCTTTAAATAACGCTCCCACCGCTAGTATAGCAGTAAATCTACGGATTTACAACGCTCAAATTAAGAGTTCGATTCCCTTCGGTGAGCTCAGCAGATAGCACGATGTGGTTTTGCTATAAGAAAAAACACACGTACCCTTTAAATAATAGCCATTGTTGTCAGGGCAACATCTTCTACTTTTGGCTTCCTAGTACACATGGTGGTTAGGGTAACACAGTCTATTGTTTGATTTATTAATAACAGTATATCTTACGGTAACATTTTTTCTCTTTATCTCAATTCATTGACCAGCCATCTTGATAACAAAAAGAGGGGTGAACGTATATTATTAATATTTTAATTCTGGTTTGAACGTTTCTGATATAAAACCATTTAAAAGAGTGAAACCATTTACTTTGATTAATTTGTATGCATCACAAATAAGTTTCCTGTCGCGTTGCTGTGAACTAACTAATTAAACAGTTGTTGCTGACGTTATGAGGCGTTCTGTACTCGTGATCTCGACTGGGAGTCAAAAACTAGACACGTTGTTAACGTGTTAAAACGTTAACTTTTACAAAAACTCTACTTTCCATAAATGCATGTTAAATAGGCGTGGTCATGCGTTCTATTTGTAAACCAGTAATAAAGATGAAAGCCGTTCTTGTGCATATTCAAGTTTGTTCATAAGAGAAAACGTCCACGATGTGTGCCACCTGGTAGATTAGCCATCTGGTGATTAAACGGTGAACTTAAACTTGTGATGTTAAAACTGGAGGCTCCATCTTTACGATAGGCATCAAGCAGCTTTTCGCCTCAGGATAAACAGAATCTTACAGACGATAACTTTAGGCTACAAAGTTTTAAAATTCTCCTTCAAGAAATCGAGGCGATTATTTTCCACAGTTCATTTGTGTATTTATCCATTAGAACTCTAGCCTGGATAAGGCAATTGGCTTCAGTTAGAGAAATAGACGCTTTTCCATGTCAGATATGGAGACGTGATACTTTACTTTTTGACTCAAATACCTGGTATGGGTAACATGCAACACCAAGTTAAGAAAAGCTATTGCAAACGTTTTATTTTCTCTGGACTTTAAGAAGTTAGTTCCGATAAAGTTATTCGAACAAATGCAGTATTCATTCAAATCATTGCTGGTGTAATCAACTCAGTGGTTTCTGTTTCTGTTTGTAGTTTCGACTTGTTGTGAAAAATTTTGGCCCCAGGCGGTTTTACTGGTATTGCAATACATCAGTATTCGAGTTAACCCTCAAAATACTCGCTCGCTTACGTACCACTTACTCGAACTAACATTCAAATTACCAGCTTGGTTATGTGCAACTTACCACCAGTGCTGTCCAAATATTATATTACATTAAGTATTTTTGTGTTTTTTGTCTGTTATAACAATCAGCACGGAGAAAGGATAAAAGATTGCCGGTATTAATTGTGGTATTGGTGGTATTTTTGTGTAATTGTTTGGTGTGACTCACACATCGTTAACCAACACAATTACGGGCCCACAAACAATTTGGTAAACATATAAAGTTTCTAAAACGTGTTTTAAAAGCCACGAGGTCCATAAGCACTTCACAGGTAATTGTAGGGCTAATTTTTTTCCCGTTTAGTTTTGAATCATACAGTTATCTATGACATGTATAGAATTACTCTCGTGATAACCTTTTAGTGGAGTTTTATGAAGACGTTCAGTCAAACTGACCTATTATATAGCAATCGTGCAAACATAATAACAAACACGGGCGGCGTTGAAAGTCTGTGCTCACGTTGCTATCAACATCTTTGCACAGTGTGTTTACATGTTTATATGTTAGCAAAGATGAAGTTGTATTTTCTCACGGTGTTAGTGCGATGGATGCGAATTCATCCAAACGAACCTCTGCCTGTGTTTAAATCAGACAAACCAATCAATTTCCTTCAGTTCCAACCAAATTCGGTTGAAATACTAAAACGAACTCGGAAACTTGTAACAAAATTAGAATATCTGCATGGTTACAATCTATGCATACATTCTTATATATAAGTTAAGATTGCTGCATTGGTTCTGAGTTTCTAGTGTATATGTAACTATACAATTCGTTGTAAAAACAATCTATGTTTTATGTTATGGCTAGTTAGAGTAGAAGTAACTTTTCAGCCAATCTATAAACATAAGTGAACTTAAATTACCCTTAATTTCAAATCACTATTTATATATATATATATTATAATATATATGTTATCAGTATGTGTGCCCCATTTTTTATTAGCTGTCTATACTTGTACAAATGTTCATGTGATTTTACACGCTCCATATAATCTCTTTTTTTTCTCTTATTGTACCAAAAGTATTCACGAGATTTTAAAAGAAAGTTTTTTTTTAGCTAAACAAAGTAAAATTGTATTAGTTTATTACAACGGTGAATGGTGTGCAATCTTCCTGGTATTTAGTTGTTCTGAAAATGTTATTTCCTGTTTGTGTGATGGAGATTTCTTTAATTTTATTTTAAAGGGGGCGCTTTTCAGTTTCGTTGCTTTGGAGGTGTGTTCTATAAGTAATGAAACCAAAACCAAGTGAAAATCGTTATTTCTTCAGCATGAGACCTTACCACTTTGTATTGTAAATAAATGGTTTAAAAATTAAACTTTATTTGTGAAGTCTTGCTTACTGTTATACAAATTAAGAAAAAATAATCTATTTTATAACATGAATTCGTAAACATGTTTCTATTGGTTCATAATTTTTTTTGAATGAACTTATGTTTAAAAATAATTATTTACAAAACAAACACCCAACTCGCAATTTGAGGATTGTAGGTTCGAGTTCCATAACTGAACGTGTTTGACCATTAGGACATGGGGCCTTGTAATGTGAGGATTAATCCTATTATTTCATTATGTAAAACGTTTGTAGTGAGTGATACCAGCTAGTTAGTTCTTGTCTATCACTTCAAAATTAAGGATGGCTAGTGCAAATAACATGGTTCCCAGTGAAATAGCGGTATGTCTGAGGACTTATAGCGCTATAGCTCGGGTTTTGATACCCGTTATGAGCAGAGCACAGATAGTCTATTGTATAGTTTGGTGCTTAATTTCAAAAGAAACAAGTATAAAGCACTTCAGTCTTGGGACTCACGAGTGCATCTAACGTTGGAACATGTGAGTGCCAACACTTTTATAGGAATTATGTATGCTGTTGTGGCACTGTCTGATTGGTTGGATGACAGATAATCACAGTGTAAACAATCAAAACGTGACTATATTCAGGCTAGTTTGACTGATAACGGATACTTCTTGCTGAAGATTGAGTAGAAATTTCATATTTCAATAAGAACTATACGTAAACTCTGTTAATTTCGCGCAAAGCTACACAAGGGCTATCTGTGCTAGCCGTCCCTAATTTAGCAGTATAAGACTAGAGAGAAAGCAGCTAGTCATCACTGCCCATCGCCAACTCTTGGGCTACTCCTTTACCAACGAATAGCAAAACTGACCGTCACATTATAATGTTCCCACAGCTGAAAGGGCGGGCATGTTTGATGCGACTGGGATTCGAACCCGCGATCCTCATACTACGAGTCGAGTGCCTTCACCACCGGGGCAGCTACATAAAGACAACCTGCGTACAGTCTACTTTTGGGCTAACATACTAGAGGAAAGGCAGCTATTCAACAACACCCACCGCCAACTCTTGATCTACTCTTGTCTTATGGAATAGTAGAATTTACCTTTACCGTTACAGCGCACCCACAGGAGCGTACACTTGCTGACACTGGGTGTTGAATAACACCATGTAACACAAATTTTGTTCCTGGATAGTATGTGTTATTTCTTAATTTCTTATGTTGTAAAAGTACAAAAAATGGCCAGTATTCCCTTTAAACGTTGTTTTTCTGACCTGGATAATGAAATTTAGAAATTAACCTATTTTCTATCTAAAAACGGACAAATTTGCACATTTTCATTTACATAAGGTCTGAATAAAACAACACATGAATCAAGATTTACATGTATTTATGCTAAAGTTATACAAAAATGTGTAGAAGTGAGTAGTTTTTCGAGATTTGCGACTGTCATGTAAATCACTTTCACGTATCAGCCCCCAAATATAGTCTCCCATCATGTTTCAGTTTTATGCTCCCATGTCCCAAAAGCAAAGTTTGAAGAGAAAAATAGGTCTTTTCTGTTTACTTTAGGCATAAGCAATCGGGAAATAACACTTTCTGCCCAGGAACAAGAAAAAGTAAAAATTTTCTTACATAAGTGTTACGAACTTTCGAATTTTCAGTCCGATCACGCTAACCACTAGTCACATCCTGTCCCGCAACGTTTCTCAGGCGAATCCTTGTGGCGATAGAATTAAATAATGTTTAGGAAGTTTTAATTGGTTTGAAACTATTTAAAATAATCAGAAACTTCTTTAAGTATCAATTTATTGAATTATACATGCCTGACTAATATAAAGTAAGGAAGTTACATATCACTGGCTCAGAATCATATTTATGGAAACAAATATCTCCCAAGAGCGTTATGATTGGCTGAACCAAAGAATAGGAGAAATAAAACACATTTACCGATCACAATGGTTATTGCTGTATTTCTGATACCAAATCTTATAATAGATGGCACTGCTAAATACTCTTGCAACTTTACAAATTCCTCTTAAAACCATTCAGGTAAACCTTAACGCTTCAAAGTTCTAGTGCTTTTAAATTATTTATTACAAATTACAGATACAAATTGGAATTGGAGTTTCAACAAGAACGAAACATTTTGTCTACGTGGGCTAATCGACCACGTAAGAGGACCCCTACCCCATCTCCTTTGCATTACTTAGCAAAAGAAGGCAACTCACCAGCGCAAACCACAACCACGGGACTTCGTCCATTGTTATTTCTTAAGCCAAATACGAGACTGATGGTCACTTTTATTACACACCTGCAGTTATTAGTGTAGTATGTATTCAGTATATCACGTCTCGAACCTACTGATACGCAGCCCGACACATACACACATGTATATCACTAGGCCACAACAAGGTGGTCTTTTTATGTCCTTATCCAAATTGCCTTTAGAGACAGATTGTTAACTACGTCTAAAGCTTCAATGACATCTCATAAAGTTCGTGAAGCGATATTCTTGGATCCTTACATTATTATGAGCAGATATTTCATCATCCAGACTGACAGGAACTTAATATACACTGGGTAAAAACCTTAAACAAGAAGAAGCAATAGTTTGTCAAACGTCATTAAATCTATTTTAGCCAAGCATGGATGTTATTCATAAGAAATTAAACCAACAAGCTTTCCTACTCAAACTACTACAGAGATTAATTTCTTTACTTGAGAGCAATAAAGATTCACACAGGAGATGGCATTAATCACATGGTACCGAAGAGGACGCTGGGAAAGCACTGCAGTGAACAATGTCTGAATCTCAAAGCATTTCTATATACAAGTAAAAGAACACGTGGGATTGCTAATTCCGTAAATGATTTACACAAGGAAATTCTTTAATTTCTACTTATTGTAAAAGAAAAAGAAAGAAATGAAATTATTTACTATAGATATTGCAAAAATTAACACCGATAAATGACCAAGAATGATAACTTTAGTAGCTACGAAATCCAACCAAGGATTTGGATAGAAAGAGGTAATCCATCTTTCAGATCCCCAAAACCTGCTGAAGAAAAAAATAAGTTCTCGAGTCGTGTGAACAGGATTGATAGGTTTACCTCTTGAACCAATAACTACAGAAACTTACGGTGAATATTTATTAATATAACTGTCGTGTGAAAGTAACTTTATGTTGGGGAAAATAAAAATAATACATTTTATTTCGGTTTCTTTTTGTTGATCGGTTTCTACCTCCACAGTTGATACGGTTTGTATAAGACCCTCATTTTAGATTTCATTAAAAGTTAACGTATGAAAGATATTGTAAACGGGTACAGATATTAAGCGTGTGAACATGCTTTTCAGTTACTGCAAAAAATTGAAAAATAGCAAAGGTGAAGATTGGTGTTCAGGGTTACTGGCGAATAGTGGAATTATCTATAATTAATATAACACAATAACACATGCTGATCAAAGTGTTGACTGAAATGGACCTCCCTTGAACTTAGACTTCGAGATCAAAGAATTTTCGGAAAACAAAGTTTGTTTATTATAAAAATAAATACTGCTATTGCTCGTTTAGAATTTGTATTCAGGGCTAACGTGCATCCCCTGACCCCTCGTTAAAACGAGCGAATCCAAGGGATGGTTTGTTTTTTGAATTTCGCGCAAAGCTACTCGAGGGCTCTCTGCGCTAGCCGTCCCTAATTTAGCAGAGAAGGCAGCTAGTCATCACCACCCACCTCCAATTCTTGGGCTACTCTTTTACCAACGAATAGTGGGATTGACCATCACATTATAATGCTCCCACGGCTGAAAGGGTGAGCGTGTTTGGTGTGACAGGAATTCGGACCCGCAATCCTCGGATTACGAGCCGAACCAACGGATGGAACAATACGTTATAATTTCTATAAATAGATATGTACATGAATATGTATAATTTGGTGTTCAGGTGAATCGGTTAGTATTTAGTTTTGGTTTAAGCACTTGGCTTAATATTATCTTAAGTAGCTGAGTTATTTCAAAAGATATAAATGAAAACATGCAATGTTAGAAAACAAAAACATGCATATTCTACAAGTTATGACCTAAACATTGATACTGTATTCATTAGTTTTCAGTCGTTTAATTTTAAAAACAACAACAAACTACGTTTAAACACAGCTAAACAATATAGTTAATACATACGTTACGAACATGTATTTAGGGCTAACGTAGATCCCCTAACGCCTCGTTAAAACGAGCGAATCAAACGGAAGGTTTGTTTGCTTTTTTAATTTCGCGCAAAGTTCAGAGAGAGTGAAAAATGGTTTCCAAGCACGATGTGAATCCGATCTGTTATTATTATAATTTTATACATTTTGAGAGATTCCCAACTACTGAGTTGATAATAACAACTTAGTTGCACAGTAAATTTGGATGAATTTCCTGTTAACTTGAAGGATTCACATTCACTTTTCTTTGTGTTCAGAACATTCTGTTTGGCGAAAAACAATAACTTAAATATAGTAAACATGTAACATTGTTATTATCCTGATGAATAGTGTGCATTTAACTATATTACTACCCTGATGAACAAGATATATTGTAATATTCTTATTACCCTGATGAACATTGGATACATTGCTACTATATTGATGAGCAGTGGATATGTAACATTTTTTATCCTGATGAACAATAGATATTGTAACATTGTAATTACCCTGATGAATAGTGGATATGTAACATTGTTATTATACTGATGAACATTGGATATGTAACATTGTTATTATACTGATAAACATTGGATATGTAACATTGTTATTATCCTGATAAACATTGGATATGTAACATTGTTATTATACTGATGAACATTGGATATGTAACATTGTAATTACCCTGATGAATAGTGGATATGTAACATTGTTATTATACTGATAAACATTGGATATGTAACATTGTTATTATACTGATGAATAGTGGATATGTAACATTGTTATTATCCTGATGAACATTGGATATGTAACATTGTTATTATCCTGATGAACATTGGATATGTAACATTGTTATTATCCTGATAAACATTGGATATGTAACATTGTTATTATGCTGATGAATAGTGGATATGTAACATTGTTATTATACTGATGAACATTGGATATGTAACATTGTTATTATCCTGATGAACATTGGATATGTAACATTGTTATTATCCTGATGAACATTGGATATGTAACATTGTTATTATCCTGATGAACATTGGATATGTAACATAGTTATTATCCTGATGATGTATGGCCAGTCGAAACTCGTAGAAGGTGCTTGGTTTTTAAATTACGCACGTTTGATATTAATTTTGAAATATTTATTCGTGTTTATAATGTTGTTTACGTGCGTCTTATTAATCGGCGCTTCTTTTTACGCCGAGTTTATCTGAAATACATTTTATTCTTCGTTAATGAAGGCGCCTTAGATAAAGAAAAGAAACTTGTTCAAACATAGTATGTCTGCTTTTTCTCTTTTTTTCTTTTATAATAAATATCATACTTGAATATATTAGCGTTAACTCACTTTAGATGAAAAGTTAGCTTTTTGAAATAATTTCATAATTTCTTTCCATGATTTCGAGAGTATAGGCGACTCAAGACTCTAATATAAATTTAAATGCTATTCTGCATTTTCCCCTCTTACAATAAGTCTATTTCCCATTTTACTTCTTCCTAAAATTCATTCTTTTTTGTTTTTCGTTTTTCCTCTTTTAGGCTGATATTGGTGATAATCAAATCACCCTAAAAGTTTATTTTGTTTCTAAGTGTGACAAATAATGATATTAGAAACATATAAGGAAGTTCAAGACACTTGCGAGACTTCCCTTCGCAGCTCGGAGGAAGATTCTCGAGCCTGGATCTTTTCTATTCATCATTTGTGAATTTTGTTTCGAACATTCGCCATTGGCAGTTGTTGTGTTTTTGCACTTTTATTGCATTAAGAAACAAGTGATCATGAAATGAAACGAATGTATTATATTATTTCTATATCACGTGGGTATTGCTATTCAATTTATTAGAGTCCTTAGTTGCACAGCAGAACCGGTTTTCGATACTCGTCGTGGGCAGATTAAAGACAGCCCATTGTATAGTTTCGTGCTTAACTCAAAAACAGTAGTAGTTTACTAATTCATTATTAACGTTTTTGAGCTACGTATTTTGCAAAAACTGTAATCCTGGGTAGTTATAACTTCAAAATTAATGCCAACAAACAAGAATGTCATAACAATTTTCTCCTATTAGGCATAATACCATATTCGAGTATATTCTTTTCGATCTCCCTATCAACAAAGCTGGCCCATTTAGCCTCCCCAAAATACATGGTTTGAAATGACAAATGTAAATATACTTAAATTAACTCGATAATAGTAATATCATATTTTATTGTGCAGAAGAAGAAAGGTTAATTTATACACAATAAGAGTGAATGTGGCATCAGTATTTTGAATGATGTCTGCAGATTACAAGCAATGTATTTAATGAAATATGGATATTCTATTATTTCTATCCTAGAAGGCCCTGACATGGCCAGGTGGTTAAGGCACTGGACTCGTAATCCAAGGTCTCAGATTCGAAATCCCGTCACACCAAACATGCTCGCCTTTACAGTCGTGGGGGCGTTATAGTGTAAGGGTCAATCCCACTATTCGTTGGTAAAAGAGTAGCCCAAGAGTTGGCGGAGGGTGGTGATGACTAGCTGTTTTCCCTCTAGTCTTGCACTACTAAATTAGGAACGGCTAGTGTATAAAGCCCTCGTGTAGCTGTGCGCGATTTTTGAGAAAACCAAAAAACAATCCTAATCTAGAAGCTTAACAGTGAAGTTTGATAGAATTACATCTTACCACAGAAAGTGTCATTTTCTACAAAATATAATAGAAAGATGGTTTAACTTATTTAAACCTATAAAAGATGATTAATTGCCCGTTATCTTCGAGTTAAAATAAATAATATTCAAAATGTGTTAAGAATAATTTCGGGAATAATTTTGAAAATCTACTTTTAGAAAATATCAACCATACCAGAGGTAACAACACAAAAAGTTTTATACTATATTAGTCAGAAAGATAAAGGAAAAAAAAATCTGATAAAATCATATTTTCATAAAATAAATCGAGCCGTTATATTTGGGGAAGAAGGTTTTATACTGTACACTAAATATATTACATGCCTTACCAGGAAGAAAATGTTTTTCATGAATCACAGTTTTAGCTGAAATTCATATAATTTTATTTGTTTATTATCTTGTATTTGATAAAACAAGTGTGCGATAAAGAAACAGAAAACTTGCGTTTAAGAATAAACTCATATAAATCTCGTGTGAAAAACACAAATAATTAACTGTTACCTTAACAGAAACATTAAGCAGTGTTTTATAAAAAAAAAAATTATGCTTTACATGAATGTTTTTGAAATATTTCCATTTTGATAAACTGGTGAAAAAGAAAGAGTATTTTATGAAAATTATGTCATAAATAAATTTAAAATGACGTTTAATGTCCTGTAGTTTAACGTATAGAGGGAGTTTAGAATATACACATAAAGGTTAAAAACGGAAGAATGTGAGGAAAGTTTTGTCACTTTTGTAGGCCTAACAAAATGTATTATCTTAGTAACATGGGGTACCCTGGATGATAAGAAACTGGTATTTATGATTTTACTGTATGTGTTTCTATTTAGTTGTTTTAAATTGACAATAAATAAACATTTTTATTTTACTTTATTTTATCAATGTGCCTGTCAGTCTCTAAGACAAATAATGTTTAACGTTCTAATAGTATATTACGTAAGTAGGGAGATTACTTAAGCGAATACTGTCAAATCAGTAATTAAGTTTAAATCTAATTCTTGATTCTTTCAAAGCGTGATTCATTTAAAATAAAGCTCAGGGTCTAGAGGTCGTGCAACTTTAGTTAGGAGGTGGTGAAGTAACTCGTTTTAGTTCAAAGAATTATTTCTAGCTGGTAGAAAACAACTTGGGGAGTTGAATGCGAAGGCAAAATGAGAGACGGTTGTTATCATTGAAAAACTCGCTTCTGGACCACGATACTGCGGCATCGATCACGTTCCAGTAACGGTAATGTAATTATTGTAATAAACATTAGAATGATTGAACATTTATTAGAAAGCGCCTTTTATACGTTCTATGAGGAAACATCTGAAGTAGGAAAATCGATTAATGATTAATCGATACTTCTCTCTTCTTACTATCCGCTTTATATGCATGATCGAAATAAAGATTTGAAAACGCTATTTATCTAAGCATCTCTAAACCGGAAAGGACAGATTTGAAGCCAATATTCGTGCATAGACATCCTAACTCGAAACAGACGAACTAGAAGATTTGAATATATTTATGCGAGTACCTCTAATTCGAAACAGAAATATCAAGTGACGTCAGGTTTTGAAGTTTTGAAATGTTTCCGCCGACGCCACGAATTTCTTTTTTCTATTTGACATACAGTTGTTGTTGTTGTTTTGAATTAAGCACAAAGCTACACAATAGGCTATCTGTGCTCTGCCCATTAGGGGTATCGAAACCCGGTTTTTAGCGTTATAAGTCCGCAGACGTTCTGCTGAGCCACTGGGGGGGGGGCTTTACACACAGAAACAAAGGATTGTGCTCGGGTTATAATACAAAATAAAACGTTCTTGGAGGATAAGTTTGTCTTTGATATTTTCGTGGAATAAAATATTCGTAAAATTTGACGTACAACTCACGTTTTTGCAAATCAGAATTTCACAAAATAGAATATTGGGTTGACTCAATGTTAGCGATAAACTAATTCGTCTTAGTTATTTCGGAGAGAACAATCAAACGATATGACAAGAATTATTTAAGACAAACGTTCAACAATGTATATTTTTTACTTTTACAAATACACGGTATGGCCGGGTGAATAAGGCATTCGACTAGTAATCCGAGAATCGTAGGTTCGAATCCCCGTCACACCAACCATGCTCGCCCTTTCAGCCGAGTGGACGTTATAATGTGACGGTTAATCCTACTATTCGTTAGTAAAAAATAGCTTAAGAGTTGGCGGTGCGTGATGATGGCTAATTGCCTTCCCTTACACTGCTAAATTAGGAACGATTAGCGCACATAATTCTCGTGTAATTTTACACGAAATTCAAAAACAAACAAACTAAGAGTTTGAAGTTATAATGAACGTTGTGGCGTTGATAGAACGTTCTGTGCTCTATATCTGATTTTTTTTTATAAAGCAATCCATGTTAGCGTAAAATTTGGTGTAGAAATATAAGCAAACTTTTAATTTCCTGAAATAGACTGGTACAGTTATCATGTGCCAAGGTCATAGAAGCCACGTTTCTTCAGACAAACGCACCAGCCTGCGGACTTACGACGCTAGAAACCTGGCTTCGATACCCGTGTAACTTTGTACATAATTACATATTAAATCAAATTTACCAGCTTCATCGTGAAATGTGTTTTATGTATTTGTGAGAATTTGTAGTCTATAAAATGACTTGTTTGTTTCATGAATAGCAAGGTGACTGAGGTCACGGTTTCATTTTTTTAATTTAAATATGAGGGGAGGGGCAGTACTTGAAAGTTAGGTCTGAAAACAGATCTTGGTAATGGTAAAGGACCTTTTAGATCGCTAATAATAGAAGTTGTTACTCATGGATGGGTCAGTGGTTCTGCCCTTTGGCTGCATAGTTTTCAGCTCCGTAAGTTCGATAACACTACGTAACCAAATTTTTACCTTTTCTTGTTCTTGGGCAGAAAGTGTTATTTACCAATTGCTTATACCTAAAGTAAATGAAAAAAAGACCTATTGTTTCTTCAAAATTTGATTTTGTCACATCGGTAGTGAAATTTTCAAATTTACTCATTTTTCCAGAATATTTCAGGTAGATTCAGTGCTGAGTAGCTGGTATAGAATTTTTTTTTCGAACTTACAAGGGTTTTCAAGAACTTTCTAGAATGTTGTCGAACTTACGAGAATTTAAGAACCTTTTAGAATTTTCTAGAACTTTTCATAGTAATGTATATACAGGGGCTCACCACTCACCACTTCAGTTTAGTCCTAAGTGAACACATAGACCTATCTGATTTTATCAGAGATGGCATCAAGAAGCTTCAAGCATTCTCCAGACACATTCTGCTATGTATGTGGCCAATTTATCAAGACAAGAGTGAAAAAGTACTCTGTGACAGCATCTGCTAAAATGTGTGAAGCCTACAAGGCATATTTCGACATGCCTATCGGGGATCAAGACAAATGCTGGGCACCTCATTTTACCTGCGACACTGGAAAAAAACTCTAGAAGGTAAGATGGACAATTTTTGTTTGCTTGAACAGCATTATTTTATATTATATAAATTTTAGACCTTTTAAAATTCAGTGCACCTCAAAGAGGAATACAACAGCATCAAGACCTTGCTAGAGGCCTTGAAGTATGATGAGTATGGTTGGGAGGTTATCGGAGACTTTAAAATGGTGGCATTCCTGATGGTTCTCCGAGTAGGCTTTACCAAGTTTCTCTGTTATCTTTGCCTTTGGGACAGCAGGAATACCGCAGTAGACCACAACAGGAAGAATTGGCCACAATGAACCAAGTGCTCTGTGGGGAGGCACAATGTCAAGTGTGAGCCACAAGTGGACTTCCAAAAGGTGTTTCCACCACTGCACATAAAATTGGATCTTATGAAACAGTTTGTCACAGCTCTTGATAAGGAGGCTGCAGCCTTCAAGTACCTTCGAGACTTTTCCCTAATCTGTCTGAGGCAAAGGCCAAAGCTGGTGTCGTCGTTTGACTAAAAATAAAGAAATTCCTGGAGTGCACAGAATTCCCCAAGAAGCTCAGTAGGAAAGAAAAAACAAGCTTGGGCAGCTTTGTCACAGTGGTTCGGGGCTTCTTGGGCAATCACAAGGACGAAAATTATGTGGAACTGGTGAAGAACCACGGCAAAATGGGTTGCAGGATGCCCATAAAAGTCCATATCCTTGACGCTCATCTTGATAAATTCGAGGAGAACATGGGACCATACTCAGAGGTGCAAGGTTCTACCAAGATATACTGGACTTTGAACTCCGCTACCAAGGAACGTTTCATGAAAACATGATGGGAGACTATATTTGGTGGCTGATACGTGAAAGTTATTTACATTACAGTGGCAAAATCTCGAAAAACTACTTACTTCTAGACATTTTTGTATAACTTTAGTATAAATACATGTAAATCTTAATTCATATGTTGTTTTATTCAGACGTTATGCAAATGAAAATGTGCAAATTTACCCGTTTTTGCATATAAAATAGGTTAATTTCTATATTTCATCATCCAGGTCACAAAAGCAAAATTTGAAGGGAATAATTACCATTTTCTGTACTGTTACAACACAAGCAAGTGAAAAATAACACATACTATCCAGGAACAAAATTTGTGTTACAGAGTGTTACCAAGGCCCGATCTTCACAATGTGCCTCCTACAGATTATTTAGTGGTCACTTTTAGTGTGGCTCGGCAAAAACAGGTGGTTTGGGCGATCAACCCGCAAACTGTTGTTCGAATCATCGTCACGCCAAACATGCTCTCCCTTTCGGCCGTAGGAGCGTCATAATGTGATAATTAATCCCACTATTTGTTGGTAAAAGAGTAGCCAAGAACTGGCGGTGGGTGGTGATGATTAGCTGACTTCCCTCTAGTTTTTCACTGCTGAATTAGGGACGGCTAGCGCAGAAGCTAGTGTAGCTTTGTACGAAATTAATAAACGAACAGTTTTAACGACATTCCAGACTTATCACATGACACGGCTAGTTCTGAAAACAAATCGTTTCTCACCCACTCGATTGCTCTACATAACACGATTCACGTGCTTTGGAATCACTGAACTGAAGTGTTACTAAAACAAAATACTTGGTTTACCCTGAAGTTAAACCATTCCCAGCTCAAAATATGTGAACGACTGTCCCATTGAATCCTGTCGAAATTCATTCAACAATCTTTAGAAATGCTGTTAATACGTCCAGACGCACAAATTTATGCATAAAATATCGGAGAACTTCGGTTCGGCGTGGATTATATACATACCATAACTTCCGTCCTTCTTTCTCAAAATCAACTCAAAATCCGTACACTTTTAATAAATACTCCTGTAAAATATCCACTGTTCTGTTCTTTCATTACAGTGTGATTATAATTTCTTGGTTTCCATTTGACTGAAGCAGTTCCAACGCGCTTATATGCAACTTTTTGGAAAGCTTGTTATTTATCGCTTTCATTTGAGGTAGAACACGAAGTGTGAACAACACAGCGTATTAATATCTGTCTAATTTCGTACATCACGAGAAAGAAACCCAGTCTAACTAACGCTCTCTGTTGGTAATTTAACTGTGAGAAAGATTATTTTGAAACAACGATTATTTAACACACATTTTTAAAAATAAGACTGGAAAAAAATAAGTTTCCAGTCACAAAAGAATAAAATACCAATAACTTACTATACAAGGTTGAAATTATTAACAAACCTGATGAGACTAGAAAACATAGTCTCATGTAATATACATGTTTCGGCGTATATCAATGCGTAATTTTCAGGAATGTATGAGAAAAATTGTTTGGTTGTTTACTGTTAAGCGTAAAGATACACTGTGGACTATTTTTCTGTGCTAATCGTGATTTTTAGTATTGTAAAACAGCTTTTATTTTACCACTCAGCCGCTAGAGGGCTAAGAAATCGTAGGAACTTCATGAAAACGCTCGTGCTGTCATCACAGAATTTTATGTTATTTAATTATTTGATATTTCATATACACTCACGTGTGTGTGTCTATATATATATATATAAATTATGAGCACTGGTTCTTCTTGTATTCCTACGTGTTTCATTTTCTTCAGC
Organism: Carcinoscorpius rotundicauda; assembly: GCA_011833715.1. Lineage (NCBI taxonomy): Eukaryota > Metazoa > Arthropoda > Merostomata > Xiphosura > Limulidae > Carcinoscorpius > Carcinoscorpius rotundicauda. The sequence goes on from CM022393.1 coordinate 146,097,419, forward strand.
GATCTGTAATGTCACTTTTCTTAAACATTTAATCTTCTATCATATGAGACTTGTCTGTGGGTGTCTTGCGTATCTTGTGATATAAATACTCCATTACGTGTTCAGTTGTCAAGACCGTACATTGTACAACAAATACATGAAATGCACCACTGTTCTTTATCAGCGAGACCCGGCTCGGTTTACTCTTCGTAACAGAACGATTGGCAACTAACTCAGTGTCGGCGAGAGTTGTACCCTACATTCGACTGTCCGTATCGGTTTTTCTCCTTCATTCCATAGATTCAACGCTGCTCTTTAAAAGATGTAAGCGGTGGTTAAATATGACCTAGGTTCAGCTGTTAGTGTTTGGTTTTTTTCTCTCTCTCTCTTTTTCGCACACACATATACACAAAACAACGGCAAATCTGACATCTGGCGGCGTTTTTTCTGGTAACGGAGTGCCAGAATTAAATTTATCAAGAACCATTTATTTTTTGCTGACACGTTAGACACATATCTGTACCGATAAATCTTATATTTTTAGCTTAGATACAACGGTCTATATATATACTTAAGTGTTCGATGTTCTTGTAATTTAACCACATGAAACTAAGAGCCAACAATTTTCTTCTCAGTAGTTGATATTATTAATATAACTGATAAATCTTGGAGAATTAAAAAAAACAGTTGAATCTTTGTCTGTTGACAGTTGACGTTTGAATTACTGCTAAGTGGTGTATAAAAAAGAGTAATGGATATATATGTATATACATATAACATATAAAAATCAAATTATCAGAACATTTTTTTTATATCTACTCAATTTAAAGTTGTTTTCAGCGCAAAGTTGCAAAATGAGCTGTCTGCGCTGTACGAACTCTAGGGATCGAACTCCGGGTTTGAACGTTATAAGCTGTCAAGCTTTTGGCCGATCTACCGTAGGTGGCAGCTTGATTTGTAAAAATACACCTTTACCTTCGACATATTACGGTTCTCCATTGGCACAGCGACATGTCTATGGAATAACAACGCCATAAACCGGGTTTCGATACCCGCGACGGGCAGTCTTGAGATTATTAAAGTGACTAAACATTGTGTAGCTTTGAGCTAAATTTCAAATAGACAAATAATCGATACTTCGTTTCATATGGAACCTGCAAACTGCCTATTATAAGCCCGTGGAAGTCTTAGACTTTATGTAAGGTGTATGTTGTAGTTTTACTTTGCAGTGAAAACGTCTACATGTGATTGTTCAGTTTATGGAATTATCATAATTCTTAAATGGACAACTGTTTACAAAAACAATAATTTAAATTGTTTCTTTGTATATGTTCTGAATACACCTTTTAAACTACAATTATTTATTATTGTAAAAGAAATATATTTTGCTACATGTTTAAACTTTCCGTGGTCGTCTGGCAGCCGAATAAATATGGCGGACGTGTGTAGCAAAGTGTGTTCATTTCACTTTATTTATTTTTTAGTCTTTAGGCTTCCACCCAAACTGCTAGGAGATCAAGTGTAAACAATTTTTAAAAGAAAACCAAATTATTGTTAAATTTAATGACGAGAGTGTGGATTAAACATAGTAACTCTTTTAAGGTTCCTCACCCCACTCCAACCAGAGGGGTGTGTGTTTTTCTTGCATCAAAGCCACATTGGGCTATTTGCTGAGTCAACCGACGAAAATCGAACCCCTGATTTTATCGTTGTAAATCCATAGACTTACCGCTGCACTAACGAGGGACCCAACCAGAGGGATTCTACTGTATTTTCCACGCCAGCCTTGAGAATCAAGCCACTGATTTTAACGTTGTAAATCCGTAGACTTACCGCTGTATCAGCAGAGGACCCCACTATCAGTGATGTCGAGAAACCCACTTGTTGAGAACTTTTTATATGCAAAAACGGCTGTTCTGGGCCCAGAAAACACTTCAAATAGAAGAGCGAACAACGTTTCGACCTTCTTCGGTCATCGTCAGGTTCACAAAGAAAGGGTTACTGGTCGGAAGCTGACCACATGTTTGGGAGGGGTTGTATAATTGAGTGTTGCAATGTAGAGGGCGCGGTTTGAATATATAATTTTGTCTATAATATTAATATAGGACCCCACTAGATTTTCTACCTCATCCTTGGGAACGATTTGGGAACACTTAAAGTGACTAAACACTGGCATGCGCAGTGCAGGCAACGAGTTCGTGACACAAGTGGCATTTACCGTCTTATGGTTACTTGGTCTTGTTACTACAACTTTTACCACGTGAGATTTCAAAAAACAAACAAACAGTCTTACAATGAATGTGTCCACTATTGTTCTGATAGCAGAGTCACTGACTAGCCGTTACACGTTAGCACGTGGTGTAAGATCGTGACGTCACACTTTATACGTTTCTCTCGTTAATTGAAATGCTATCCGAGGAGACGGTTGTGAATTAATATGGTCATTACTAGATTGTGACGCTGTCCTCTCGTCTTTGGAAAAACTTTATACTTATAATTCGACATCTGGAAATTAATAACACGAAGTAACACATCATGCAAGTCTGGGACCGAATATTGCGACTTTTCAATTCACACAATGTAATTCAAAGTTTTCTGTGTCAATAGTTAAAGTTAAATGACTGTTAATACGCACGTTTATATTCTTTCAGTCAAGAGAAGATCGGTAAACATAACAATCCACACATTTCGTTTGAACTCTGAAATAAGAATAAATAGTAACATTCTCAGCCATGGTAATTTACTAATGTGTCACCAAAAAGTGGGTCACATCATGACACTCCACAGTTTCACTCCTAATAAGACGGTATCATGGTTTTCTCTCTGATACTCCACAGTTTCACTCCTTATTAGACGGTATCATGGTTTTCTCTCTGATACTTCACAGTTTCACTCCTTATTAGACTGTATCATGGTTTTCTCTCTGATACTCCACAGTTTCACTCCTTATGAAACTGTATCATGGTTTTCTCTCTGATACTCCAGTTTCACTCCTTATTAGACTGTATCATGGTTTTCTCTCTGATACTCCAGTTTCACTCCTAATTAGACGGTATGATGGTTTTCTCTCTGATACTCCAGTTTCACTCCTAATTAGACGGTATGATGGTTTTCTCTCTGATACTCCACAGTTTCACTCCTAATTAGACGGTATGATGGTTTTCTCTCTGCTACTCCAGTTTCACTCCTAATTAGACGGTATGATGGTTTTCTCTCTGCTACTCCAGTTTCACTCCTAATTAGACGGTATGATGGTTTTCTCTCTGCTACTCCAGTTTCACTCCTAATTAGACGGTATCATGGTTTTCTCTCTGCTACTCCACAATTTTACTCCTAATTAGACTGTATCATGGTTTTCTCTCTTATATTCCACAGTTTTACTCCTAATTAGACTGTATCATAGTTTTTTTCTCTGCTACTCCAGTTTCACTCCTAATTAGACGCTATGATGGTTTTCTCTCTGCTACTCCACAGTTTTACTCTTTATTAGACTGTATCATGGTTTTCTCTCTGCTACTCCACAGTTTAACTCCTAATATGACGGTATGATGGTTTTCTTTTTGACACTCAAAATTTTTACTGCTATTTAGTCGGTATGATGGTTTTCTCTCTGCTACTCCACAATTTCACTTTTAATTAGACGATATGATGGTTTTCTCTATGCTACTCCACAATTTCACTTTTAATTAGACGATATGATGGTTTTCTCTCTGGTACTCCACAATTTCACTTCTAATTAGACGGTATGATGGTTTTCTCTCTGATACTCCACAATTTTACTTCTAATTAGACGGTATGATGGATTTCTCTCTGCTACTCCACAATTTCATTCCTAATTATGTATTATGTTGATTTATTTTCCGTTATTTTAAGTTTGATTAATGAAGTGATTTGTGGGTGATTTCATGCTTGGACGACACTCGAAAGAACAGTATTGAAGGCGATGAATAATTGAATATCGGTTGTTTACCTCAAACTAGACTAAACTTCACTTACTAGACCTTGGTATACTAACTTCAACCACACAAACAAGTAGCTGTCTGATGTAGGCTTATTAGGCTAGTTTTGTTGTTGTTATTGTTTTGTATTCGAATCCCCGTCTTACCAAACATGCTTGCCCTTTCAGCTGTGAGTACGTTAAAATTTTGCGGTCAATCCCACTATTGGTTGGTGAACCAAGAGTTGGCCGTGGGGAATGATGACTTGCTACCTTCCCTCTAGTTTCACGCTCCTGAATTAGGGACGGTTGGCGCAGCTAGCTCTCGTGTAGTTTTGCTCGAAATTCGAAAACAAAACAAACGATATTTTGTGTTGATATGCACGTTGATAGCCGTTAGCTCATGTGGAATTCTATTTCTTCAGTAATTTTCAGAATGCAGGCACACACACGTGGGAGGAGGGAAGAAGAGTGATTGATGGGCTTACAGTCATGAGCCACTAATGTGTACATAGTGTTGCTGAAGTGCAGTTAAGGTTAATTAACAGTAATCAGTATTTTCATTATGAGGAACCATCTGGCATTAATGACCACATCCCCAAAATACCACTAAAACTTGAACCTTGCTATTAATACATAAGCAGGTATGATACACCTGAATATTTGAATACTGTTCAAAGTCTGGAGACATATTTGGACTGTATACTTAGGAATTTGTATGAATAGTATTAATACGTATGCCTATGATTGAGGAGAAGTTAAGGAAAAATTCAACAGCCCCCTGTGTTTCAATAATTCGTTTGAGGGTTCATATTGCTTTAATTCGAGGTTCATCTCCCACCCGAGTAGGATGTCATAAGATTAGTTAATTGTGCAGTTTTTGAACAGTATAAATCACCAACGAAACCTCTCACACCCAACCAAATCCTTAGAGAACGTTCACTTTTATTACAAAATTGTTTATTCAAATTAAATCCATGTTAAATAATTGATTTAGTGTTGGATTAAATTCATAATGAGTGTATGTGTTTTGCATATTTTTAACTAGGCACAAAGCTTCACAATGGGCTATTTGTACTCTGCCCACCAAGGGTATAGAAACTTAGTTTCTAGCGCTGTCGCCCCGGCATGGCCAAGCGTGTTAAGGCGTGCGACTCATAATCCGAGGGTTGCGGGTTCGAATCCCGGTCGCACCAAACATGACCGTCCTTTCAGCCGTGGGAGCGTTGTAATGTGATGGCCAATTTCATTATTCGTTGGTAAAAGAGTAGCCCAAGAGTTGGCGGTGGGTGGTGATGACTAGCAGCCTTCCCTCTAGTCTTACACTGCTGAATTAGGGACGGCTAGCACAGATAGCCCTCGAGTAGCTTTGTGCGAAAGTCAGAAAACAAACAAACAAACATTCTCGTGTTGTAAGTCTGCAGACATCCCGCTATGCTAGTGGGAGGCACTTGGTAAGCACCAATGAGTTCCACTTCTGTCCAAATTGAAGTTTCTGATGTGGTTAGGATATGTATCACTGTTATCATTGTAACAATATCAATGATATATTAACATGGTTGTGTGGAATTGGAGAAAGGGGAAGTTTTTTTTTTAAAACATGTTCTGTAGAGTCCACTCGGGTGACTGAAAAAAACACAACCTTAAAACCCACTTCGACTTCTAACAAAACATCTTTTGTGGCAGAAGAACATTGTTTGGACTAAGGATTCTAAGCCGCTTTTTCAGTAACAAACTGAACTAGTTTTGAGTTTATAGTGGAACTTGGATAACAAGTCCAGTTTACATTCAAAGAGAGTTTAGAATCATTATGTTTTAGCTAAAAATTTTCCTCAGAGAGATTTAAGTGGTAGCAGAATGCAAATAAAATCCGCGAATGAATCGCATGGTTTTGAGAGAAAGCTAAACCAGATTTATATTGATATGAGAGAAAAGTAACACAACGAACTGTGTTAACAAAGGTTATATAAGAAATGCGTTTATGGTTTTATCACTTGACTGTGAGAGACGAGAAAACTGCTAGATATTTCCAAGAAGCTAGTTTCATAACACTTTGTGGAATAGTCACCTATTTCATACCATGATCGTTAATTGTGGCTATTTGGTGTTTTACCTTGTTAAGATTGGATGTAGCTGTTTCATATGTCCTACCACATTGGTATTTGATGTGGCTTGTTCATATATATATTCTACCACACTGGGATTTGATGTAGCTGTTTCATACGTCCTACTACATTGGGATTTGATGTGGCTTATTCATATGTTCCACCACATTAGGGATAATGCGACTGCTTTGTATGCTCCATTACATTAGGATTTGATATGGTTGTTTCACATTTTCTACCACATTGGGATTTGATGTGGTTGTTTCAAATTTTCTACCACATTGGGATTTGATGTTTCTGGAGTAAGGCCCAGCATGGCCTAGCGCTTTAAGGCGTGCGTTTCGTAATCCGAGGGTCGCGGGTTCGCGCCAAACATGCTCGCCCTCACAGCCGTGGGAACGTTATAATGTGACGGTCAGTCCCACTATTCGTTGGTAAAAGAGTAGCCCAAGAGTTGACGGTGGGTGGTGATGACTAGCTGCCTTCCCTCTAGTCTTACACTGCTAAATTAGGGACGGCTAGCGCAGATAGCCCTCGAGTAGCTTTGTGCGAAATTCAAAAACAAACAAACAAGTTTCTGCAGCTAGAGCGGGAAAAAAATACAAATTCACAGAAGACAACAATTATGTGTTATAACCACATAGAAGACTACAGATAGATTACATTGGTAGCCTAAATAAACTATATGACTTATAAATTATACAATTTCCTAAAAGTTATAAATAAATTTACGAGGTTTATTCAGTTTCTTCCTCCTCTTATGGTCTCGGCAGACGGTCATACTGAGACTGTCCATGTACTGGTAATTACTTCTGTGGTCAGAGGTTGTGTTTTCACCCGTGAACGTATGTGTGTGTGTTTGTCAGCAAGATTTCTCGAAAAGGATTTGTACGAAAGTTGGTATACATGTTGACTGTGGCGTAACTTAGAAGTGATTTGTTTTTGGAGGAGTAAAGGTCCGGTTAGGTTAGAGAATATATTTGCACTGAATATCCACCAATGATAATTCACGTTTTGTAAACGTTATGAATCGTTACAATTGTTGTTTGAAACCTGCCAAATGCGTGCACAGCGAACTAATTTGTAGATAGTATTTGTTTCTAGCAGACTTTAAAAGTAAAGATCAATATTTCTCAAAAATGTTACCAGAACAAATGCGTAATTATTGTAAACAATATTTAAATTGTAGGAAATAATACAGACAGAAAAGTTGTTTGTAAGTTTTGCCGGTATGATAAGCACTAAAATGAAAATAATTTATCAGAAACGGCAAAACGAATATTACGATTGAGCAATACATTTTTGGTTGCATTTACTATTTTAAAAAAATATATTATTCAAAGATGGCGCTGCGTGAAGCAACTCAAGCCGCCCGCCGTTACCCATGATTCCATTCCTCTCCCGTTTGTACAGGCCGTTGTTTAGTGAGCGATTAAAAGTGTGTAAAGAATCAAAGAAAAATCTTAGTTTTTATACAATGATCGCAAATATATTTCGAGCCACGTGACAATCGAAAGAAGGGCAGAGCTGACAGTGTTAACTTATTGACAAAATTCAGTATTACTAATGGAAGAAACTACAACCGAAGCTGAACAACTACCGCCGATAGCAAACAGTGAGCAGACAGACGAAGCTACGGTAAGTGGGAGATTTTAGCATATATTTACAAACGTGTGACGGAATCGCAATCTGCGCCAATTCTGACCAATGGTAGCTCAAAAACATTTAGTCCAACCCACTTGGACGACAAATCTCTTACACTATATGAGTTATTGGTAGAAGAGTTTGACGTTTGAATAATATTAAGACCTATGTTTTTTGTTTTGTTTTTTGTCAGTCTGAGTTTCGTTCGAATACAAGTTGTATGGTTATGAAGGTTTACTGCTGCCTATTGAAGTATTTCTATAGAAGTGCTTAGCCTTTGTAAAACTTGGTGTCGTTACCAGCTTTGTAATTCAACTCATTGAGTGAGTGACAGGTTTAAATGTGTGATGCACAAGCCTTGTTGTGAAGGTGTTATTTTGTAATGTTCACCCATAATTAATTGTGTATCCTGTTTCAGTGTAAGATTTTAAGTGATAAACAGTTCTCGTCACTTGTTCCTATTGGAACTCTTTGATATTGTGTCTATATTAAAGGGTTTGAATTATTTTATTATAATCATTGTATTTTACACTTGGCTAACTGTGACATGGTGTAATTAATTAGCGTTGTACCAGAACACAGTCAGACTAAATATTAATACAAATTAAATCAGGTATGCTCAATGAGGACTTATCTGATAAAAATGAAACATGTTTTGACTCAGCGACAGTGGTGATACAGATATTGTTCCGGATAAAACCAGCGATGTTTAGAAGACAACCAGACTTGTTCTCAGAAGTGCAGTAGTTTGATTTTTCTCTGTCTAACAAAGCACAACGAACTTTGTTTCAAGTTTCTTCGTTTCAAGACATGGCTAGTCACAGTGATAGTTTCCGTGGGAGGCCGGGTTTTTTCCCAGCACATCTCAAGTTTCACCCCAGCCTACAGGTAGGGTCTGAGGCCGTCTGGATGTATTTCTTCCACTGATTTGTTATTCGGTACTCGTTAAACAAACAGTGCAACAACCTCGTGTTTTATTTTTTTTCGGTTACACGGTGCAGTGTCCTACATGATAAGATAGTATCATATATCGTAAACAACAAACATGAGGACCGTCGTAGTTATTAATACCAAATAAAGTCTATTATTAATTTGTCAACCTGTGTTTTATCACGTGTGAATAGACATATACTTGTAACCGTTCTCGAGTATACATATATTTTAATTTCAAGAATCATTCAACTTTAAGTTTATTTTTTATTACGTTACCTTTAGGTATTAATAATAAAGACGACAAAGCAATGTAACGTATATTTGACACGCTTAAGTCTAGTGTAAACAGTAAATATAATTCTTTTTTTTTAAAGAAATATATATATTAACATACCGCTTAAAATTTAATTTCCACAGTTGAAGTTAAAGAAAGCAGGTGGAGCAGTTTTAGTTTGAACTGATAATTTAGGCTATATAACATTTTCGGTTTCTTTAGATTATTTTTTAAATAAGGACCTGTTTGGTTAACCTGTAACATGTTTCGACCCAAAAGAGTGGTAATGAACGTTTCAACATGGTAAGAAAGAGAGATGTTGCACACGTACACACTGTTACAACATGGCCGACAAAAGATTTGAGATGTGTGTAATTTTACCAGAGTAACAATATGAACGTTGTATATGTCAAATATATTTTTCTTTTTGTTTTTAAAGAAAACTTTTAACATTTATATTTATATATACAGGGTGTTCGGAAAGTCACTGTGCACTTATATATTTATTAACAGACATGTTTCAATATAGAATACAGGAGGTAAATATGAATGACAATTATAAACAATGTTGAAAGTGACCCCTATTGGCATCAATACAGGCCTGGATCCTTCTTATTTTGTTTCTAAACACCGCTATCAGTTGCTGGCTTGAAATAAACTGAATAGACATATGAATTCAAAACTGCACAGCGACTTTCCGAACACCCTGTACAAACATTAGACAGTTGACCCGTGATGTGATACTGGACAATGAATTCGTCAAAATACCATAATGCTATTCAAATTCTTAACTTGAAGTATAGAATATAAGGTTATGGCAGTACATACCTTGTTCTAAGAACGCTACACCCACTAATACAGCAGCAAGTGAGATGTCTTATTTAAACAAATAGTAGGAAAGATTACAAGACGTGGAGAAATAAATGAGAACTGTTAACAGTTGTTAAAACACGTCTGTGACAAAAACTGTTTTTATTTGCAACGTTTCGAGCGAAAGTCCTTCGTCAGGTAATTAGATGTTACATAGTAAAAAAGGCTTACACAGAATCGTTGAAGGGTTAGAATATAGTTTGGTTTGAATTTCGCGCAAAGCTATACGGGGACTGTCTACACTAGCCGTACCTAATTTAACAGTGTAAGACTAGAGGGAAGAAAGCTGGTCATCACAACTCATCGACAACTCTTGGGCTACTCTTTTATCGAAAAATAGTGGGAGGGACTATCACATTATAACGCCCCTACGACTGAAAGGGCGAGCATGTTTAGTGTGACGGGGATTCGAACCCGTGACCCTCGGATTACAAGTCGAAAGCCTTAACCCATCTGGCCATGCCGGGCTCCTCGAGGCATAAGCCCTCAAATTTATAAAATAAACCAAGACGGGAGGAGATGACTTTAGGGAGAGCTTTTTCCTTGCTCCTAGAATGGAAAAGCTTTCACATGTTATGTGTATGTGTGTATGTATAACTGTTTGTACAACTTCATTTATACGCATGCATACTGAACGAAATACGTCTTTACTGTTGTTGTTTAGAATTAAGCACAAAGCTGCACAATGGGCTATCTGTGCTCTGCCCACCACGGGTATCGAAACCCGGATTTTAGCGTGTAAGTCCGCAGACATACCGCTGAGCCACTGGGGGGCTTTACTGTTTACTTTCTTAGATTTGACTCGCTGTTAAGCACGAAGCTACATTTAGGGCTAACTGCTATCTATCTGATCATTGTGGATATCGAAACCAGAGGTTTAGGGTAATAAATTCATAGACTTTCCGTTGAGCCACGGTGGAAAAGGCTTATAAAAAGTGTACGCAACTTAAATGAAAAAAACAAACAAACTTGCCAGTGTACTTGCTAAAAACAAGTTTGCACAAAAAATGTATGCATTAAAGCCTAATTTAAAAAAATAAGAGACTTAAGAAATATGAAACATTATATGGATATATATGGAGAAACGGCTGGTTTTGGTTGAGAAAATATTTTACATAGAAGAGCGAACAACGTTTTGACCTTCTTTGGTCATCGTCAGATTGTTCCATGTAAAATATTTTCTCAACCCAAACCAGCCGTTTTTGCATATATATTTCTCTACAAGTGGGTTTTCTCGACATCACTGATTATATGGATAGCTAAATTACCTGTTATATCTATAAAACTGGGGTAAGTTTATACGTGTGTGTGGGGAGAAAAACAGAAGATATACGTGTGGATTTTTATCTTAGCATCATGTATTTCATAATTCACAAAATATATTAAGATTAGACTGTAATAGGTTCTCGAGATAATATGGGTAATCGTGTTTGTTTGTATATGTGTGATAAATATACATTGAATGTTACAGAAGGTTGGTTCTTAGCTGTTCTCCGACAAAAATCCCAGGTACACTATTGGTATGCTGTTCAGTATGATGCATTCGTTACATGTTAAATGTTGTTGTCGTTGTTTTGAATTAGGCACAAAGCTACACAATGGGCTATCTGTGCTCTGCCCACCACGGGTATCGAAACCCGGATTTTAGCGTGTAAGTCCGCAGACATACCGCTGAGCCACTGGGGGGCTACATGTTAAATAACGCCGGATATGAGACTTTTACTGCTTTGCTGTGATAGTCGTATCACGGATACCCGTATTTTTTATTTTTTATTACACTCCAGATTGAGTTTATGATACTTTACTTACGATACGTGCGAAACCGAATACGTCAATATTACGTATGTGTGCTGTGTGTTATTTTTTTTTTTAAATTAGTCGAATTAAACTGAGTAATTTTAGAATATACAAGCACACACACGTATTTATACATAAAGGTGGCATACTTATTTAACACACGGCGAGTACACATAAGGTCCCCAGGGGGTGATGTAGGCTAGCGAATTGGGTAGTTTCGTGAATATATATATATATATTTATACATGTGCACTGATTGTAGTTGTCATGCTTGGACTGGAATTTCCTCTAAACATGGTTTCCAAGATCAGTTAACCCTTTCAGTCACAAATGTTTCTATTACTGATTATTATGGACGTAATAGCTGAATGAACCAGTCGTACTTATAAAGCAATACACTAAGGTGATTTTGCTTTTCGTGAGTCGCTGCCGTATGTATTTTAAGCCTGAATGTCATATTTGTGTTTAGAGTGTAGGTGCGGATAGTGGCAAGTTATCCGATTGAAAGAGCTTTAGCTAATTTCCATTACCTTAAAATTGTACTCTGAAAATTTGTGCATTTTAGGATCAATACGAAAAGTAAAGGCCGATTTCCATAGGGGCGCAAGTAATTGTAACCATATGGCGCCATCTAACGATATTTATATTTAACACAAATACTTTTAGAGAATCGTAAAAATGTTTAATTTATAAATTAACAAGACCTATTCATGTGACTTACAAAGGTGTAAATACCAACCAAGTGATAACAGTGAATCCTAGTTGCAGTTTATGTACCAATGAGTCTTACCTATTGTTATTGTATCAGTGAATGGTAGTTGTTTATGTACGAGTGAATCACAGCCAGTGTATTTAACAGTGAATCCCAGCTGCTGTTAATGTGCCACTGAATGTCGGTTGTTGTTAATGTGTTAGTGGATCCCAACTGTTAATGTACCATTTAATCCTTGCTGTTTATATATTAGTGAATCCCATCTAGTGTTAAACAGTGTAATAGTGACCTCTATCTGTTGTTAATGTATCATTGGAATCCGGGTAATGTATTAAACCATGTAGCAGTGAATCTCACCTAGTGGTGAACTATGTAATAGCGAATTCTAGCTTATTTGTTTCAGTACTTCTTTGTTGACCTAAATACTATTATGACACAAGTAATTTTTAAGACTTCTAGATTTTAATTGGCCAAATAATTCATTCACTGTAGATAAATTAAACAGACATTAGACTTGCATAGGGTATTAAATATACAATATTATTTCTTCTGTTGTAGCGAGATGAATGATGAACTGATAATGCTACGGTTAGGGGTTCGAATCCCCAGTGGATAATTCGTGCATGAATGATCATAATCGTGTAAGTAGTTACAAGGGAAAAATCCCCCTTTTCCCCTCAATAGGTCAGCAGTTACGAACTTACAACGGTCAACTCTAGGGTTCAATTCTCCGTGGTGTACAAAGTGCAGCTCTTAGTCCATTATGTATCACTGCCTTAAAAGCATGAAACGGACAAAATATTGTATTCATTGCTTCTGGGAACTTAATGTTGTTGCGATGTATTGTACTTCTCACCATTGTTGTTGTTCGTAGTTGTTAATATATTACACCAAATGAAGGTTTTGAGAGTTTCATAATTCTGTGTTCAAAGTTCAAGCCACTTTCCCCTACGTTTGTGTATCATCACGAGACTTTGACACAGTTATTAACTTTTCCAACATCTCGCTCTTCTTTTGTCTCTCGGTGGAACAAAGGTGAGCCCACGGTAAAATCTGGGGTTCGATTCGCCCTGCTGGACGAGGCTGGTAACCCATTGTTGCTCTACGCTGAAGCAGACTGACAGTCACTTTTATTGTAAGTAATATAATAATAAACGTTAAGAGTCCACCTGGAACGATCCGTAAGGGTTAATAGCTTTCAGTGCTTGAAGTTATCTGTTTATATATACCCCACTAACAGTGGCTGCAGCTGTTTAAAATTTACAGTTATTGCTTCACTTATGGAATGTAGTGATAACGTTATTATTGATTTATATGTTCATATGAGTTGGCCATAACTTAATATTATTTTAATTCTGTCGCTTGTTTGATTTATCTCACTTTGTAACTCTTCGCGGTCTTGTGAGAGACAATAGAATGTGAACATAGTCTTCTCTCGAGGCGTTCGAGTACAAGTGAGTTCCTTCGTTGGAGATTAATTGTGAAAGAAACTTTACTATAGTAGTTTGATAAGGAAAGGATTTTTCTACACGTTTAGTTGCGTTTACGGCGTGGGACGAACGTGGGCCATTGCTTAGCTAGCGTGCCGAACGGTGGGGCCATGGATGAGTCAAACCTCCATTATTCGGTTAAAGTAGCCAAGAACTGAAAAGTTTGTGTCAACATACCGCGTTTCCTCGAAATTAGGGACAGCCAGCTCGAGTGGCTTTGACGTTTACATATCAGCCGTTCTGGTTAATACAATGACATCTTCTTACAAGTATGAAATATACATATGCATCACGTAGGTAAAACATGCAAACCCATTAAATACGTTGTTATTATACGGGAAGAAATACGGGTTTATCCTGAACAATACATTTTCTTAATATTCGTCACTGAACATTAAAGTTTTATCGAAATCGTCTCAACTATGTGACAGAACCTAACGACGATATTCTAGTTCGATCTGATGTGATTGTTTTCGCCGAAGCTCACTGGAGAATGTATCAATGCAATTATTTATGCACATATGTAAACAATTATGCGGATTATGTCCTGTGAAAGTGGGTTTTCTCGAGGCACTCACGTTTCCCCCCAAATATCTGGGCATTGGATTTTTATATCCCAGCCCAGACAACCTTATTGTCAGAACCTGATTCGGGTCGTTTGAGTCCATGCTCACATGTACCTTGACTTCTGCCTTTCGGGATGGGAAATGGCCATTCTCTCTGGTGCGGCCTTTGCCTCGGTCCAGGATAACATTTAGAGTGACCTCCTTCACCTAAAAAAGAGTAAAAAATTATTTAATGAATAAATAAATAAAACTAAACCTGATAATCTTTCACGAAAGGGGACGAAGAGGAACCACAACGTTTCTGAACACCGCAGTTGGAGAGAGAATTCTTACGATTTCTCTCTCTCTCTAAACTCAACCCCTGCCACGTTAGTTTACGTTTCACAATCATACAACTGTCGTAAAGTCGATTAATGGTTTCAAAAGTAAGGGGATAATGTACGAAAGGTAAGAATACAGTATCGCTTGTTGTGTATGCACGTATTCCAAGAATAGAAATGCAGTCTCAACAAAATGCACGACGGGTGAAAACGGGAGTTCTCTTCGCTTGGGAACCTGCCCACATTTATGGTTAAACAACCTGCAATAGAGAGTTGATCCCTTAAGGCTATCTGTTCGAAAGTCACTCAGTTACAAAGTTAATTGTTTTAATGATGAAAGATGGAATGTAACAAGCTATTTATAGACTTGTCATTAATAGGGCTGTTTTTAAAGGGTCCATTTTATTGGTTATCTGAGTCCTACCGTGGACTTCTCGCTGTTGAACGAAACACTATAACTGGCCAACTTTCTTGGAACTTAACAATTCCTTGTACGTTAGGGTTTTGTTCTGAGCGGTTAAAGTACTTCATAAAATCTAACGGCGGTGTTTTCTCGTGGATGGTGTTTGTGACAACGATGCGAGACCTCGTGCTCGGCTTGAAGGCTGATGGAAAGTGGTTGATTCGTGTAGCTTTAGTAGTTGACCTATTGTCCGACTTTTATGGCCATTTTACCTGTAGTTGCGTACCGAAAGTGTATGCAGGCCTTCGCTGTGAAATGTTGGATGTTTGTTCCAGTTGCCCTCTCGTATCAATAAATACACTTAATTAAAGTACGGTTTGTAAGTTCAGAAACCTTTCATGAAGAAAGTATATGATATGGATTATAATTACAGATTGTGTTGGTATAATAATTTGTTAGCAAACAACTTCGACTTGAAGAAGACAGGTGAACGTCCTGTCGAAACTTCAACAGCGTCCCACCCAAACTGAATCACTTCACTTTGAACCGACGATCTAACACCACGATCGTATGAATTAAAAATAGTCTCATGGGGTAATTAGCTTTCATTTAATAAGGAACACCTTTCAAAATATTAAAACAGAGCAAACATTATATTCTTGGGTAATACGTTCTTTGTTGTATTTAATATATTGTTGGGTAATACGTTCTTTGTTGTATTTAATATATTGTTGGGTAATACGTCCTTTGTTGTATTTAGTATATTGGGTAATACGTCCTTTAATGTATTTAATATATTGTTGGGTAATACGTTCTTTGTTGTATTTAATATATTGTTGGCTAATACGTCCTTTGTTGTATTTCATATATTGTTGGCTAATACGTCCTTTGTTGTATTTAGTATATTGGGTAATAGGTTCATTGTTGTATTTAGTATATTGGGTAATAGGTTCATTGTTGTATTTAGTATATTGGATAATAGGTTCATTGTTGTATTTAGTATATAGGGTAATAGGTTCATTGTTGTATTTAATATATTGTTGGGTAATAGGTTCATTGTTGTATTTAATATATTGTTGGGTAATACGTCCTTTGTTGTATTTAGCATATTGTTGGGTAATACGTCCTTTGTTGCAGCTGA
The DNA here is from genome assembly GCA_011833715.1 of Carcinoscorpius rotundicauda. Lineage (NCBI taxonomy): Eukaryota > Metazoa > Arthropoda > Merostomata > Xiphosura > Limulidae > Carcinoscorpius > Carcinoscorpius rotundicauda. The sequence continues at coordinate 146,113,590 of CM022393.1, forward strand.
TGCACATAACCCTTGTGTGTAAGATTGTACAAGAAACCATAATAAATATTAACATATTGTTTTTATTGTTTGTTTTAATGAACCTGCACTAGCCACTAGCTTTCGAAATTTGAATGTACACCGTCTGTTGTAAGAATCGCCAAACGTATATCATTATCACGTGTAATACGACAGTGTGATCAATTTAAATTATAAGGATTGGATTTGTCGGGATGTGTGTATGTTTTATATTTGCAAGACATTCTATTGAAAACACTGCACTGAGAACATTGATATGTGGATGTTTTTCATAGGGACTGCAAATTCGTATGGGTGGACTGGACACTTCAGCCTATCTGTCCACTTCTACAAACTCGTCAGCACTCATGGTGTTAGCATCACAACCCGGCTCTCAGGTTCAAGGGTTGGAGAAGGAAATTGCTTCGCCCTTTTATACACCCTTCACGTCAGCCGGATCTTTTCCTGGACTGCCTATGTTTGGATCAGCAGACACGACTTTCTCCTCTGTTCCGCCCCACCTTCTTCCGGTTTCTTCGCCCATGATCAACTCACCTTGTCTGGATAGACAAGTTAGTTTTCTAAATTCAGGAACGGAGAGTGACCTGAGACCTTCGGAGGTCACGGATGAGCGAGTGGGCAACGGATTTAATGGGTCAGCTTTCATTCCCGCAAAGTTTTTGAAAACCGACAACGGTGGTCCTTCCAGTCCTCAGCCTTTGCAGCACCCAAAGTATCACAGCAACAACATCTTCCAAAGCGATGCGACCACTTCCAAAGGTGTTCGAGTTAAAAAAGAATGCTCTACTGATAAGGGCCAATCGGAAACACTCGATCATTTGGCCGAGACTCGCATATCTGACGGTGGAGACTCAACTGACCGAGGCACACCCGAAGAAGGCCGTCTGAGACGAAGTAAGTGTGTTTAAATTTAAAGAGATCGAAATCTGCGAATATAGTGTGACAATTGGAATATTTCTTGTCTACTGTTTTTACACGTTTTTGATGTTTATCTTAAAATATTCTGACCTCAAACAACAATCGAGTTTACGAAATAAGTTGTGGAAACCTGCACCTTACAGATGGGTCAGTTGAAAGGCCGATCGTGACCTTTAGTACTTAACCCGCCGATCTCTTTAGAACCGCGATGCTGCTTAATAAGCTCCGCAATTATAGTTGAAGACGAATTATTGTAATTATTGTTAGTAATAGTGAAATTGTTTCTCGACTCAAAGATTCGGGGGAAAAAGTCCTTTAGGCCGGTGTGATGCTCATTGGCTACTCTCCATCTGGTCATGGTTCTAAATTAGGAATGACTATACCAGAACCTTAGGGATATGTAGCCTAGCCAATAAGGTGCTCTTCACTTAGAAAGTGCTGCGTCTGGCACGGTTTGGTGATTAAAGAGCATGTTTGTTTGTTTTGGTTTTGAATTTTACGCAAAGCTACTCGAGGGCTATCTGTGCTAGCCGTCCCTAACTTAGCAGTGTAAGACTAGAGGGAAGGCAGCTAGTCATCACCACCCACCGCCAACTCTTGTGGTACTCTTTTACCTACAAATAGTGGTATTGACCATCACATTATAACGCCCCCACGGCTGAAAAGGCGAGCATGTTTGGCGCGACCGGGATGCGAACCCGGGACCCTCAGATTACGAGTCGTACTTCTTAACCCACCTGGTCATGCCGGGCCATTAGAGAGCTTTACTCTCGATCTGTGGATCGTGGGATCGAAACCCATCGCCGAAAATGCTTGATTTTTTCATTGTTATCATTGTAATGTGGCGATAAATGCCATTATTTGAGTCGTTTTGCTAGAAATTTAATAAAAACAAACAGAAACTATATGAAACCTTTTAACCAATCAGAGAAGAGCTAGATCACGAGACGAAACACCCCCCAATTTTTTAAAAAATCGGTTGCCACGAGAAATAAGCATTTCTGAAACTATTAATACGGTTTATATAGAGCAGTATACACTAGAGAAATTATATGACATTGTTATCAATCACCTTATCGAGAACTGATTTTAGTGCTACTTTCTGTATTCTAACAAGTTTTGTATATATAAAAAAAACATGTTTAAATGTAGGTGACAGCCATTTTTATTAGGCTTAGAAAACACCATGCTTCACCAGTTTATAGGTATACAAAAGTTGCATATATTTATTTTTCGGTTATTTGGAATTATGATTACATTTTATTGTGGAACGTAACATGTTCTTTCGTCTTTCAGTCTTAAACCTCTATCGTTGTGTGAATTTCAAAGAAATGTTAAATAAACTTGTTTGTAGTAAAACATAAAGCTTCACGATGGGCTATATGTGCTCTGCCCACCACTATCGGAACCCTATTTCTCGCGTTTGAAGTCCTCAAGCATGCCGTTGTGCCACTGGGAGGGCAAAGCAACTTGAGTCACAGCAAATTTGAGTTGTTGTTTTTTGCGCGCTTCGAGAGACGTTTTCATAAGACGTTAGCGTCTTAATACATTAAGTTTTCGGATAACATTTGTTTTATTCTGAATATGTAATTTTGTTCTTTACTTTCGTACAAAGTCGCATCTGCCTTCTATTTCGAGTGTTTGTTTTGTTTTGAATTTCGCGCAATAGCCGTCCCTAATTTAGCAGTGTAAGACTAGAGGGAAGGCAGCTAATCATCACCACCCACCGCCAACTCTTGAGCTACTCTTTTACCAACGAATAGTGGGATTGACCGTCACAAAATAACGCCCCCACGGCTGAAAGGGCAAGCATGTTTGGTGCGACGGGGATTCGAACCTGCGACTCTGAGATTACGAGTCGAGTACCTTAACCACCTGGCCATGCCTGGGCCCTGTGTCAAGTGACAGAAAGCAGGGACAGTGACGTATCTCTGGATTCAAATAGTACTTCTTTAATGCGCGCAAGCTCTTGCGTGAACGTCATCTGTCTGTCGAACTCCAGTGTAGTGCTTTTGTGGACCAGCGATTTACAACGTTAAGATCCGGGGCTCGATTCTCCGCATTGGACAGAAAATCCAATGTGTTGCGTCGCTTCAAAGGAAACAATCATTTGATTATAAGATAACGTCTGTTGTTCAAACTGATGGTGCTGGGGGTGTTAAAATCTAGTATGAATATATATAATGACTGTTAACCATGGGGGTGTTAAAATCCAGTATGAATATCTATAATGACTGTTAACCACAAGTAATAACTCCTTTTTCTTGGCCTATACTCTTTCTTCATAGCTTCCAGAGAGATATATATGTGTGTGTGGAATAACACTCTGGTCCTTGCTTTATTACATTAATAAATCACCGTTGTGAGATCGATAGCTCGTTTGAGTGTTGTTTTTTTCTTACGAATTATCAGTCAGATATTTGTGTAGAGTATTAACGTTGCAGATGGCACGAAACGGTAGCCTCATTAAATCTTCGTTTGCAAAGTCCTCGAAAGCTGAGGTAACCTTACAGAAGTATTTTTCTGTCCAAGAAGCCACGAAATATGTATCGACCGGAAAGAGATGAAGGCGAAACACAAGTTTTCCGGAGTACCGACTATTGCAGAAAAGTGACAGTTTCCCACTGTGGTGACACATTTGGCTCATAGCGGTCTCCACAGTTAGCTATTGGTGTGCCTCAGACACACATAGACTGGAGTTATGATGGATAAGTCTTTTCTGCTTAAAATAATGGACAACCTGTTTTAAACCTTCTCACTGATGTGGAAGGCTGGTACTTTCTTCATCTGGAATGTGAAGAAAGATCAGATATGTTTAGTATTTCCTACATGTGGAAAGTAAAGATAGACCAGATATGGCTGATACTTTCTATATTTGGAATGTGAAAGAAGATCAGATATGGTTTGTACTTTCTTATTATGGAATGTTGAAAAGTATGAGACGTGATTGGTACTTTCTTACAGCTGGAACGTGAAGACAAACCCGCTATGATTGGACTTTCTACGTAGGGAATGTGAAGAGAGTCTGGATGTGGTTGATACTTTCAAATCGAGAATGTGAAGAAAGTCTAGATGTGGTTGGTACTTTCAAATCTAGAATGTGAAGAAAGTCTAGATGTGGCTGGTGCTTTCAAATCTAGAATCTGAAGAAAGTCTAGATGTGGTTGGTACTTTCAAATCTAGAATGTGAAGACAGATCTGATATGATTTTTACTTTCTACATCTAGAATGTGATAAAAACGATCAGGTATGACTGGTACTTTCTACATCAGGAGTGTAAAGACAGATTCGATATGACTGGTACTTTCTACATCAGGAATGTAAAGTCAAACTCGATATGACTGGTACTTTCTACATCAGGAATGTAAAGACAAACTCGATATGACTGGTACTTTCTACATCAGGAGTGTAAAGACAAACTCGATATGACTGGTACTTTCTACATCAGGAGTGTAAAGACAAACTCGATATGACTGGTACTTTCTACATCAGGAATGTAAAAACAGATTCGATATGACTGGTACTTTCTACATCACGAATGTAAAGTCAAACTCGATATGACTGGTACTTTCTACATCAGGAATGTAAAGACAAACTCGATATGACTGGTACTTTCTACATCAGGAGTGTAAAGACAAACTCGATATGACTGGTACTTTCTACATTAGAAGTGTAAAGACAAACTCGATATGACTGGTACTTTCTACATCAGGAGTGTAAAGACAAACTCGATATGACTGGTACTTTCTACGTCAGGAGTGTAAAGTCAAACTCGATATGACTGGTACTTTATACATCAGGAATGTAAAGACAAACTCGATATGACTGGTACTTTCTACATCAGGAGTGTAAAGACAAACTCGATATGACTGGTACTTTTTACATCAGGAGTGTAAAGACAAACTCGATATGACTGGTACTTTCTACATCAGGTATCTGAGGACAGACTTGATATGGTTGTTATTGTCTACATCAGGTATCTGAAGACAGACTTGATATGGTTGCTGTTGTCTACATCAGGTATCTGAAGACAGACTTGATATGGTTGCTATTGTCTACATCAGGTATCTGAAGACAGACTTGATATGGTTGTTATTGTCTACATCAGGTATCTGAAGACAGACTTGATATGGTTGTTATTGTCTACATCAGGTATCTGAAGACAGACTTGATATGGTTGCTATTGTCTACATCAGGTATCTGAAGACAGACTTGATATGGTTGCTGTTGTCTACATCAAGTATCTGAAGACAGACTTGATATGGTTGCTATTGTCTACATCAGGTATCTGAAGACAGACTTGATATGGTTGTTATTGTCTACATCAGGTATCTGAAGACAGACTTGATATGGTTGTTATTGTCTACATCAGGTATCTGAAGAAAGACTCGTGTATTCATAGTTTAATTGAAAGAATCTCATGAGCTATTTGTTAATGCATTATGCTATATACGAAAATACTAAACGTTGTACATTCTTCTAGATACAGTACTCATAACCTTCCAACTTTAAAATTGTAATGTTTATCCGTCGCGTTTATTTTGTAGATAAATATTGAAACCCAGTTTCTGACTTCTCAAAGATATAGTCCATTTGGTGTTGTTAATTTCTTAGTTTTTTTTTAAAGCTGCTCAGTAGGAGACTGTGCTTGTAATTACCGCCGGGATCGAACCCTGAACTTTAGCAATATAAATATGTAAACGTATATCCTTTCAAGGATTTTATGGTCCATTTAGTTAACAAAATTCGCTTACAGTTTATAATTGTTGCTTTTTAGTTTATTGTTAAGCGCAAAGCTACCCAATGTGCTACGCCCACCCCTGGTATCGAAATACGGCTTTTAGTATTCAAAGCCCTCAGTCTTACCACTGAGTCACTAAGTGGGTATTTCATGTTAAATTAATTTATATATTTCAAGTTTTACTCGTTTGTTTTGAATTTCGAGCAAACCTACGGGGTTTTATCTGTGCTAGCTCTCTCTAATTTAGCAGTGTAAGACATCTTACAAGAAGCTAGTCATCGCCACCCACCGCCAACTCTTGGGCTGCTCTTTTACCAACGAATAGTGGGAATGACCATCAAATAACGCCCCAACGGCTGAAAGGGCAAGCATTTGGTGTGACACATGATAAGTGTTTCCCTCGATGGGACAACAGTTAGTCTACGGACTTAAGTGCTTAAATCAGAGGTTCGATTCCTTTCGGTGAACACAGCAGATAGGTATGACTATACTATAAAAGCACTCACTCACACACGCACACAGACATACAACAGACTTAGACACAAGTTTTAATTTTCCAACCAGCACCGTATTGAAGAGTTGTACAACACATGACTGATCTATGGTGTGTATTTGATTTTCAAACCAATCCTGGTTTGAACAGTGTCATATGTTCTCGATGTAGTGGATACGAATAAATTGGTTGGCTGATTAATTATACGGTGTGTGTGTCTAGTTAAACGAAATTAATTGTCAGCGATGTCCTCATACATCTTGTGACAGAAAGAAGGCCATGTAGGTCAGCTGACCCGTCCTTGCCGGATGTTTGTGTGATGAAACATGTAGTGGGCAGGCAGGTCACAGAGAGTTGGAAAGATAGATTTTCGCAGAGAATTCTTGGAACTCGCAACAAATGGAAGTGATCGAACCCGTTTTTATCATTAGTGGTGATAATGAAACGGACTTCTACAGTTCACACCATTAAGAAAACCCCGTTTAACATTAAGCTCGTTTGATTGGGTAGGCGAGACGGAAATGGCTAGATTCCACGCGCACAGTAGTGGATAGTGGAAACGTTATGGGAATGAGGAATGCTGTTTGTTATACAAGATTACATTGTTCTTGATACCATCGGAGAAACGGTAACCTCCACGTAGACTAGTAGTTCTTGTAAAACTGAGGGTCGCGGGTTTGCATCCCCGTCGCTTTAAACATGCTCGCCCTTTCAGCCGTGGGGGCGTTATAATGTTACGGTCAATCCCACCATTCGTTGGTAAAAGAGTAGCCCAAGAATTGGCGGTGGGTGGTGATGACTAGCTGCTTTCCCTCTAGTCTTACACTGCTAAATTAGGGACGGCTAGCACAGATAGCCCTCGAGCAGCTTTGTGCGAAATTCAAAAACAAACAAACAAAATACGTGTTACTATTAAAGTTGTATGCAGAGAGAAATTCTGTCTTTGGAAGTTTCCAGTTTTTACGACTTCCGGTGACTGCCACACCTGCCGCTTTGTAGTTAGGTTTGTTTTTTTTGTTTTCAGAACATAATACTGTGAGGAGTACGTTTGTTTGTTTTGAATTTCGCGCAAGGCTACTTAAAGGCTGTCTGCGCTGAGGAGTACGTAATTGCTAATTACGGTTAAACGCTATTAAAGGATTTTTGGATAAGAATAACACTAAACGGTTAGCGGTGTATAGAAGTCGATGTGGTTGTAAATTAATAGGGTTTGGTGATATTTAATATTAATGATATTTGACTTCTCCAATCCCATTGCTGCCTTATGCAACGTATGGACCAAACGGGCCGGTCAGAAATGTCCAGATTCAGACATAACCGTTTGTAAAATAGAGTTGCTGAGTAGACGGATTGAAATCAGTTAACAACACCCACTGCCTACAGGATTACTTTTAACCGAGTTGCGGGATTGACTGTTACTCTTATAACGTCACACTGTGTGGAAAACTTGTACAGCGGCACTTCTCCACACGAACGTTGGTTCCTCCGCTCCGCAGCCTGGTACATTAAATCAATAAGCCACGCTAAGCCTATTTATTGCAATGGAAGATTAAAGGGGGAAAAAAGCAAAATCGCATTAACTTGTAGGAAAGTAACTTAAGACAGAATTATAACGTCACAATAACTCGGCTGTAAAATATAAAGGTTTCTCGTCATCACGAATAAAGGCAACTCGTGACGAATGGCGTGTTATGACCAGTGTATAGTTGCTCGTTCAACTAAACACAAATCTAAATGAGGTCCTTATCGAGAAACTCCAAACTATCGCAGTTTGCACGGTCTCGGTTCACATTATTTCTTACATTAAGTTGTGAGAATGTCATATTAAAGTTCTGGTTTGTAAGTGTTCAGTCTCCAAAATACAACTCGCTAATTGTTCACTATAACAGGATCTAGGGTTTACACACATTACCCACAATTGTTCTCTATAACAGGATCTAGGGTTTACACACATTACCCACAATTGTTCTCTATAACAGGATTTAGGGCTTACACAAATTACACATTGTTCTCTATAACAGGGTCTAGGGTTTACACACATTACCCACAATTGTTCTCTTTAACAGGATTTAGGGTTTACACACATTACCCACAATTGTTCTCTATAACAGGATCTAGGGTTTACACACATTACCCACAATTGTTCTCTATAACAAGATTTAGGGTTTACACACATTACCCACAATTGTTCTCTATAACAGGATTTAGGGCTTACACAAATTACACATTGTTCTCTATAACAGGATTTAGGGTTTACACAAATTATGCACAATTGTTCTCTATAACAGAATTTAGGGTTTACACAAATTACGCACATTTGTTCTCTATAACAGGATCTAGGGTTTACACAAATTACGCACAATTGTTCTCTATAACAGGGTCCTAGGGTTTACACACAATACCCACAATTGCTTTCTATAACAGAATCTAGGGTTTACACAAATTACGCACAATTGTTCTCTATAGCAGGATCTCGGGTTTACTCAAATTACACAATTGTTCTCTGTATCAGGATTTACGGTTTACACATGATTGTTCTGTATAACAGGCTCTTAGGTTTACACATATTATACACAAGTGTTCTCTATATAATTTTCAAGTATTATGTGCCATTCGCTTGGGAAGATGATAAAACGTAATATATTTGTTCTTCCAGTCATCAGAAGTAGTAATGTATTATTCATATGTTTCGTAGTCTTTTATGGATTTAATATAGCAGAGAAAAAACACCCTTCCTTTATAAAACGTCTATACCTACACGTGTGATCTTCATATCTGAGCCTTTTCAAAGTTCGTGTTCCATTCATGACACGAAGTAATGTTCAGATAAACCTTTTTTTTAACGTGTTTAACATCTGCCCTTGTCGTGCCTGTGAATACGACCTCTTTCTGCACTCCATCTGTTGGAGGGTTTTAGAATAATAACAAAATTAGGCCCGTGATTTCTTCTCCAGTCTTGTATAGTCATAATTTTTGTTTCTTACTGTTGACAGTAGATGACACTACCTAGTTGGTGAGATCTTACATTCAATTAAAAAATAAGTTAATTGGTGTGAAAACCAGCGTATCTTAAAATGAGTTTTGCAAGACATATCTGAGATTTCATAAAATAGTTTTAGAAAAGGATTTAACTTTATATGAATTACAACAGGATTTAACTTTATATGAATTACAACAGGATTTAACTTTATATGAATTACAAGTTTTGAAATACAACTTTTCAGGTACACAGATTTTCTTTTTAAATATCCAAACAAAAAATTATCGATAGGTTTGTAGGTTCGCGAACAAATTGTAAATGAAAACAAATACGGACAGTTTTAAAATATGAAAAGATGTAACGTGGTTACTACAGCTTTGGAACCAGAGAACAAATATGGACAATTTCTGTTTCAAATTAGGTTTTATTGTTGATATAAAGCTGTTATATCACATTTCATACCTGGAAGCAAATATTAACACGTATCAAACAGACACCCATGTGTGGTTACAGCGTTCATAGCTGATAGTCGTGTATCGGTGAATTGTTTCTACAGTGTTTAGTTAACAGTAAATATGTATCGTTTTTCCGTTTGTCGTTATTGTTGTCAGTGTTATGACAGTGCCGTTTTCATCTGATGGTAAATGTTTTAAATTAGAGTTGTCCGTGGTGAAAATAGAATTTTGTGTCATCGTGCAGTGTCGTGTTTGTTGAGTAAATACACCTCATGTCACATTCATCTGTCACATTCTCTACTAAATAATGCTTGTTTGTGGCGGGAAGCACATTAGGGTTATAGACTTGTATGTCTTAGAACGATTTGTGAGTGTAATGAAATAATTTATTATGAAAACAGAACGATTTGTGAGTGTAATGAAATAATTTATTATAAAAACAGAACGATTTGTGAGTGTAATGAAATAATTTATTACGAAAACAGAACGATTTGTGAGTGTAATGAAATAATTTATTAAGAAAACAGAACGATTTGTGAGTGTAATGAAATAATTTATTACGAAAGCAATGGTTTGTGAGTGTCATGAAATAATTTATTAAGTACACAGAACAATTTGTGAGTATAATTAAATAATTTATTATGAAAACAGAATGATTTGAGTAAAATGAAATAATTTCTTGTGAAAACAGAACGATTTGTGAACGTAATGAAATAATTTATTATGAAAACAGAACGATTTGTGAGTGTAATGAAAAAATTATTATGAAAACAAAAATATTTGTGAATGTAATGAAATAATTTATTACGAAAACAGAATTATTTGTGAACGTAATGAAATAATTTATTAAGAAAACAGAACGATTTGTGAGTGTAATGAAATAATTTATTAAGAAAACAGAACGATTTGTGAGTGTAATGAAATAATTTATTATAAAAACAGAAAGATTTGTGAGTGTAATGAAATAATTTATTAAGAAAACAGAACGATTTGTGAGTGTAATGAAAAAAATTATTATGAAAACAGAAAGATTTGTGAATGTAATGAAATAATTTATTATAAAAACAGAATGATTTGTGAGTGTAATGAAATAATTTATTATGAAAGCAGTGGTTTGTGAGTGTCATGAAATAATTTATTAAGTACACAGAACAATTTGTGAGTATAATTAAATAATTTATTATGAAAACAGAATGATTTGTGAGTATAATGAAATAATTTATTATGAAAACAGAACGATTTGTGACTGTAATTAAATAATTTATTATGAAAACCGAATGATTTGTCGGTGTAATGAAATAATTTATTTTAATTTCAAATATATTAAAACTTGTTGGGTTTATGTATACATATATAACCACGAAGCTTTTCAAGAATGTCAGTTTTGTCTTGTAGACAGCGATTATCAATAAACTTGTTGAGGTTTGATTGATAATTCTGTGTTTGTAGATTGGTTAATGTTTTATGAGCCTGACAGATCGATAAGAAAGGATGAATCATCTACGTTTAAGTGTCTCTGTGGGCAGCTCCTAAAGGTCAGAAACAATCATTTGTTTAATACACTCTTTGCTGTGACTGACCAACCCCCCAAACCTTTATAACCGGTTGTCGCTGTCGTCGCTGAACATTAGGACCGAGAGCTTGATCTCGCCATGTGGACTCTAGTTATAAGCCGAAAAAATATATCACTGACATAAACATTCAGTTGTGTAGTGATTTCACGTGCCAGGAACGTTCACCACCCAGGCTGGGGGAGAAGTGAACGCAGTTGTGACAGTTTTATAGTAATGGGACTGTTGCCAGAAAGAGGGGGTTTGTAGAATATCATTACCCCATTAATGAGGAGACAATAAGGAAGGGTCAGGAAGTTTAGCCGGAAGCTTCCCTCAGTTGTCAGGATAATTCGTTTCACTGACCACTGATGTTCAAGCTCATTGGTTTGACCAGTGATTATCATTCCTCCCAGCTCTGTCTAGAGAATGACCAATGGTAACGGTATTATTAATACCGCGTTTGTTCTACCACGGAGATACTGGGTTGATTTAATAACAGCGAGAGCTTTGGTTATATGCAATATGTTTACGGTAGAGCTGTTTTACCCTTACACAAGATACACATATATATGTGTATGAACATAAATAGTTTGTCCCCAGAACCTTTACATATGTCGCAAGGCTATTAACGGTGGAGTATGTTTCACTTAGTAAGAGACGAATAGCTGTTGATACTGTCTGAAGTGCGTGTGTGTGTACATACATACACGGCCATTTCAGAACAAACTAAACTTGTCCAGACTTTTCTGTCAAGGGGTTAACTGTAAATCTTTCATATATTTTTCAGTATTTGTAAAGAAATCGTTTATAAAACTGCTAGAAACGAAAAGTTTCATAAATAGAACAGGTATTCCAAAGAAGGTGCTACACCTCACTTGGTGTGTTTGTTTTAAATCTGGATTACTTTTCTTTTTTTGCATTTTACACGGAAATCATTTCTGTTGTCTACTTAGTGTGACGTCATGATGTCATATTGTATTCTATGTGAACAATAATTCAGAAGTAAGAATTCTTATTGGTAAGTTACTGACTTTTTTATATAGTGCGACGTCATAATATATTGTATATTGTTTGAAAGGTTAATTCTGAACTGAGGATGTGCATTGGTAAATCACTAATTGTTTACTTGGAGTGACGTCATAATATATTGTATACTGTGTGGTGAAAGATAATTCTGAAATGAGAATCCCTGTTGGAAAATCACTGAAGTATAGTAAACAGCTGTACAACAGAAATAGTTGTTGTTTTTTTAATCACAAGAGCCAACAGTACAATCCGTAAGAGTAGGACCGTCGTCACGTTACAATCGAACAACAATGACAGAAAAAGTGGCATTGTTTAATTGTAATATGACGATGATTCCATCCTAGGTGGCACTGTGGTATGTATGCAAACTTACCACGTTAGATATCACGTTTTAATATTCGTAGTAGACGGAACTTAACTACAAACTTCCATTTATGGGTTGAACAATTGTTGTTTATCACGTTAAAGTTGTTTTCCTTTTGTTCACTGTATTTTACGAAATTATCTACTCTTTCAATGCCCCCCAGTGGCTCAGCGGTATGTCTGCGGACTTACACTCTAAAATCCGGGTTTCGATACCCGTGGTGGGCAGAGCACAGATAGCCCATTGTGTAGCTTTGTGCTTAATTCAAAACAACAACAACTCTTTCAATGTACAAGATTTTTGTAGGTGGTGAAACAGGGGTATCTTTCCCCCAGTGTTACACCCCAGGGGGCTAAGCTTACTACAGATATAACCACAAAGTGCTCAGTTGTAAGCCCGAGAGTTTATAATGTTAGAATTAGGGTTTCAATCCCTGCAACGGGAACAGGTCAAATAACCCATTGTAACGAAAACAGACTTAGAAACGAAGTCTAGGTGCAAATCTGATACATTTTATCATTTAATAAAATAAATGCAATTGTTTATTTTGGGTGATCATATAATTTCAAAGAAATATATGCACAGATATATATACATATACAAGAAGGAAGAAAACCAAAATTAGAAATTTGTTTATGCCAGGAAACCACTTGTATGTAATACAGGTAGGTCTTAATAGTGAGTGAATTGTACAAGAAATAGAACTAGTCTCAGATTATCTTTCTAGGAATGCATACTTTGTGAAAACATATCTACAGGGTGGCCCATAAGTCCCTACCCAACCATATATCTTATGTATCCAGTGTATCTATGTGCTGTCCCTTGTTTTCGCTGCATAATATTATGCACAATACGCTCTTCAAGTGTAAATGGGCTTAAATCGGCCATATTTCTCTGAAAAAAAAAAGAAACAAATTTATAATACATACGTAATTGAATATAACAATATATTGATGGGTAGTGACTTACGGGCCACCGTGTACACTAAGTTTATATTGATGTTTTTATATACATACATTTAAACACACGCACATTGTGTTTTCCTTTGCCTTAAGACTGTTTATTCGTTTGTTTCGGATATTCGCGTAAAGTAACTGAAGGGTTATCTGCGCTGGCCATCGTTGACTTTGAACGGATATAGTAGAAGGAAGTCATTTTGCTGACAACGATCCGCCGCAAACTCTTAAGCTTCTGTAATCGAATAGTAAGATCTATTCACCATTCGAACAATGGACCCAGGCCGCCAAAGTGTAGACCACGTTTTTGCAACCTTTGAAAATTCGAACAAGCATTCTGGTATTTTAACCACTATGCCACCCCAGTGATTATAACAGTCAATCGTATAGCTTGCATTGCACGGAATATACGCTCGCGATATTTTTAGAATTGGGTTTTAGTTTTGTTAGGAATCTAGAGTATGATTTATAGTTGTTTTTTTTATTTGTGTTTCTAAGCTCTTTTCTTTAGTTTGTTTGTTTTTGAATTTCGCGCAAAGCTACACGAGGGCTATCTGCGCCAGCCGTCCCTATTTTTGCAGTGTAAGACTATAGGGAAGGCTGCTAGTTATTACCACCCACCGCCAACTCTTGGGCTACTCTTTAACCAACGAATATTAGTATTGACCGTCACATTATAATGCCCCCAGGCTGAAAAGGCGAGTATGTTTGGGGATTCGAACATGTAACCCTCGGATTACAGTTCTTTTCTTACTTTGAGCTCTTCCCTGGTAATAACATCGTGTATTAGTTATTGAAAGTAAAAAATCCAGTGATTTTATCTCCGATTATTAGAAACAACTTCCTTTAAACCCTCTCCTAGCGTGTATTAGTCATACCATTTGTATATTAGTAGGTTCGATCGGTTGGTAAAAAGGCACACTCGATAATACGTAACCTGAAACTCGTGTCTCCCAGTCGTATATCCGAGAACAAATTTAGTTATATCGGCGCATATCAAGGGACGGAACGACCTGAGCCCCGACCGTGTAGTTCTTATTTCTGTAATATAAAAACTGATACATCACTGGGTGTGTTATGGGGGTTTTGTAATTCCAATCATACTTGGAATTTATTCATCATTCGAACAATGCACCCAGGCCGCCAAAGTGTAGACCGCGTTTGTGCAACCTCTGAAAATTCGAACAAGCATTCTGGTATTGTAACCACAATGCCACCCCAGAGATTATAACAGTCAATCGTATAGCTTGCATTGCACGGAATATACGCTCGCGATATTTTTAGAATTGGGTTTCAGTTTTCAAACCACGAATACAACTGTATGTTATAAGTTGAAGATATATCGTAATAGGTGTTACGTTTACAACAATAGTACGTTTCGAAAACGTGTAACTTGTATTCAGTGTTTCTATACAATACTTACAACCGTTTTGTTTAAAGCAAGAATTTTGCAAAACCAAGCTAACCAATAAAGAGACAGAAAAGTGAAGTCGAGCCAATCAAACGCCAGTAAATTCTTTTGTGAGCCAATCAGATTTAAGATCATTAATGAAATGAATTCGTGGCCTGTGTGTTTTTGTAACACTACTATTTTTCCAGCAATGGCGTCATGCTGTTAGCAACAAAAGTATAACGTGACGTTGTTTTTCTGTGTATTAAAAGTATCAAATGAAATGTACGGACAACAAAACTGGAAAAAAGAAAATTGTTGATTACTTAATTTAGAGTCTCGGATTAGATAGTTTTTTCTTCTTGTTAAAATACTTTGGTGAAATAACAAAATTGTTTAATTGAGAGAAGATATAAGTTTATAACTGAATGGATGTTTTTATCTTCACGATGTATTTTATCCACTCAGCTCACCTTGGCCCGGCATAGCCAGTTGGTCAAGGTACTCGACTCGTAATCTGAGGGTCGCGAGTTCGTATCCCGGTTACACTAAACATACTCGCTCTTTAAGCTGTGGGGACGTTACAACTTACGGTCAATCCCACTATTCGTTGGTAAAGAGAGTAGCCAAAGAGTTGGTGAAGACTAGCTGCCTTTCCTCTAGTCTTACACTGCAAAATAAGGGACGGCTAGCGCAGGTAGCCCTTGTGTACCTTTGCGCGAATTAAAAACAAACAAACAAACACTACGCCTTTACTTCAGGCTTACTATATTAACACTCGTTACACTTATAAGGCTTCATGCCACTACCGCCCCTTGCCACCATGTCGCAGAGATTGTGATGAGTAGACAGTAAACGAACTGTTCAATCGGGATAACTGAACCGCATTTTGACTTTTATGAATTCTACTATTTCGAGAAATCAAGCATGACGTAACGTGACACACACTGGCGTTTATATTGGTTGAGATGAGTGTCCTATACGCGATTGAATACGTTTAAGGAATGCCATGCGGGTTTATGTTTTTTCATGTTCATTGCTTTGAATACCTGTTAATCGGTTATGCATGTATTAATAAAGGATTATAGCTAATGCGAAAAAAAAACACACGAAAATCACAGCAAATAAAAGAAGCCATCATAGTTTTGATACACACATGCGCCCTTTACAGTCTCGCGTGAAATTCTCAGCAGGTTTTATAATTTAATTTTGAAAATAAGACTGTTGATTGGTGATTGACTCCGATAACAAAAAGTCCAATACAGTATACCTTTCGTTCGAGTAGCATTGCCTTCCGTTTCATTGCTTCGAATAATATAATACGGAGAGAATGATCACTGTGAACATTGCAGGTTAATATATTTATAATAATATATATAATATATTTATTACACTGTAGACAAAATTTTTATGTGGTTGGCGTCTTGAATAACGGGACCTTTGTGGCGTTCAAAATGAGTTTGTATGTTAAACATTATATACGTGACAAATGAGTCTTAGTACAAAACGCCTTGTTTCAACTTCGTTACCATAAATAACGTCATAACACCCAACCAAGTCTGCGGTTCTACCAGTACAGACTTCTCGTTAATTAATTAATGCCCACTGATATATCTCCTCCACTCTAAACCATCTGACCATTCATTAAGTGTCAAGTTGGAGTTTTAATAACATTAGGGCGTCTTTCCGTATGATCACCTCAAATTAACGTGTTGTTCAAGCAGTGTGAAAAGAGATTTCTTCTTGTAACAGAAAGTTTCTTGTTTTTCCAGATCTCATTTAAAAACAAACAAACGAACGAATATTTATAACACTTTGTTTGTTTTCTTATAGCAAAGCCACATCGGGCTATCTGATCAGTCCACCGAGAGGAATTGAACCCCTGATTTTAAGGTTGTGAGTTCGTAGAGTTACCACTGTACTTTTGTTGTTGATGTTGTTTTGAATTCAGCACAAAGCTACACAATGGGCTATCTGTGCTCTGCCCTTCACGGGTATCGAAACCCGGATTTTAGCGTGTAAGTCCGCAGACATACCGCTGAGCCACTGGGGGGCTACCGCTGTACTAACGGGTGACTTATGACAGTTAAGAACTTTGCGGTGTTTTGGTTGTCACCATCTACGCGTGTTGTCTTTATGAATTTACTAGTAGACATCAACTTCTTTTTGTCTCTGCCCCCCAGTGGCTCAGCGGTATGTCTGCGGACTTAAAACGCTGAAAACCAGGTTTCGATACCTGTGGTGGGCAGAGCACAGATAGCCCATTGTGTAACTTTGTGCTTAATTCAAAACAACAACAACTTTCTGTTCCTCCCATCCCGTCGAGACAGCGGTGAGTCTTCGAATTTAGTAAGATAATATCAGGGGTTTGATTCTCTTCGGTGAACGCAGCAGATAACCCAATGTGGCTTTGCTCTAAGACACATTCAACTTCTTTAGAAACGCTCATAGACTGAGCAGCGTGTTTTTCAACTTATTTCGAAATGTTCATGAATTCAGTAGTAAACTATAATTTGTGTGTTGTCTCTCAACTTCTTCCAAAAACTCACGAATTCAGTAATATAAAAATTGCCGTTTATTTGCAACTCGACGATTATTTCATGTCTAATGAACGCATATCTGAGTGTATATATTCGCACCCGCCCGTATAAATACGTTTTTATAACGTCGTAGAATACAGTTGCACGTGTAATCAAATATCCAACCAAGTTGCAGTTGCGTTTCATTCATAAGTTTTCTTTGATTCAAAAATGTGAATTTTTACATAAGAGAAACCGGTTTCACTGTACAGTGTGCTGTGATGTGGATGCTAGTATAAAATGATAGCATTTATTGGAAAAAAAAAAAGAGAAATCTGTCAAATTTATTTATCACGCAGTACGGGTTTTATCTCTTTGTGATACTTTGGAAAGACATTTTGCAAGGCTCTGTGACGTCACAAACTTATCTGTCTGTAACGAGAATAAAACGCTACTGCGCACTTTCAAAATGGCGAATGTACATAAGAATACGAGGTTTACATATTGTTTTGCATAAATATTTTTAGGGTTCAAAGGGTCACGAAGTATTTTTAAAGAATAAATTAGAAGTAAACGTTCATAATTACAGTTCTGTGGAGTGAAATGTTTACGTAACATTTGTTTCACTCGAACCAGTATTGTAGCTTTTAATGACATCGGACATATTGATATCCTTTTAAGAATATGGCGACGTTCCTGTTCACATAAAACTTAAAAATTTCGATCTTTCGCCAACGACAATAAATGTTGTGACTTTATTTTATTTGTGTTAGATCTTTTGAAGTTAAGCCCAAAGCTACACAGTGGGCTATCTGTGCTCTGCCCACCACAGAGATCGAAACTCGGTATATAGCTTTGTAAGTCTTCAGACATTCCACTGTGCCACCGGGGACCCACTTATTCTTATATTACTCAGAAATTTTGTTTGTTTGTGTGTCTTTTTCAAGATGTTAGAAATTGACGTGATCACACAATTCTAAATTAGTTGTGACCAGGGGCGTAAATTTTTTACACCCGATGGGGATGGGGATGATTTTTGCAACCACTTATGTGGACTGTTCAATTTTCAAATTGGTAATCTCTGATTACGTGAACCTGAAAGCTGTAAACATGCAGTCACAGAGTAATCTTGTTGCCACGATACTAGCATGTATACTTAGGCCTACTGACTGATACTTACGAACTATCGCTTAGATCGAAAAGCTTAAAAGCACGCCTGTATTAAAGATGTACATTTCGGCTACTGAAAAAGCCTACATCTAGGCCTAATTATGTAATTCGATTGGTACGAACACGAGAATCACAAGAACAAACACACAATTTGTAGACCTGTGATGCAGTAAAACAATTCAACAGACCAAACTGTAAGGGGGATGATTGTATGCACCATACCCCCAACCTAAAATGAAGGGGGGGATATATACCCCCATACCCCAGGATTTACGCCCCTGGTTGTGACTATAGAAACTAAGTGATTTTGACTGAATTAATAATTCGAATTATGAGTGAGAGATTTGTTTTCTGATCAAACGTAACAGTTAATCACAAGAGCCTGACTGTCCTCACGATTTTGAAACATTTTATTATAGAATCGTTTAAAATGATCCTTGTGTGAGAATTGTAATAACAATCGCCCCCTAGTGGCAGTCTGTGGAATTGCAACACTAGAAACTGGGCTTTTCGCTACTCGTGGTAGACAAAGAACAGATGGCCCATCTCGTAGTCTTGCACTTAAGTTTAAAAAAATGTATTTTTTTAGTTTACCTTGATGGAATCAAATGATTATTTTAACAACGAACTAATAGGAAGACTTCTATTTCACTCATTTTTGTATTTAATAGAAGTGAAAAAAAGAGGGTTGCTGGATGGACAGGCATCGTGTTGTCCAGTGTGCGGACTAACCATCAGACCAGCGGAGTTGTTATCGCATTTTGAACAGGAAGTTGAAAAACTGGATAAAATAAACAAGTAGGTGCTACAGGTTTACGTAGGTAATCTGATAGTTTTTCATTCGTTGTTCTTTTGTATTTTTATGAGCCCTCCAATAGAAACTAAATATGCTATGAGAACATAAACAAAGTCCTTATGCGTTAATATCATTGGGATTGAAGACCTCGTTTACCGAATTAAAGAACTGAACGCAAAGCTGATAAAAGTTATCTTGAGTGTCTTAGGTTCTCTATTGCAGTTTCTCCCTTGTTTTGGGTGAGCTTCACTGATCTTTGTACTCGCAAAGAAGCGGTAAGTACTGGAAAATAGGGGGCGCTAAACTTTCCTTAATTATTTAGTAGTTTCATTCGTGTTGTGTTTTTATTTTTATAGCATAGCCACATTAGGCTATCTGCTGAGTCCACCGAGGGGAATCGAACCCCTGATTTTAACCTTTTAAATCTGTTGACTTTACCGCCGTACGAGCGGGGGACTAGTAGCTTTAGCAAGTTTGCTGTGCTTGTAGGTTTGATAAAATTAAGTATATTTGTACACTTTCTTTGTGTTGTAATTATTGTTTGAAAACACCATCAGTACTTAACCTGAGGAGATGTGGACTCTGGAAAACAATGTAATGAATAACATGTAAAGTTTGAGATTTTAATGGTTGAGAATTTACTCTAATGTAAAAACTGAAAGACGTTGTGACAAACTTGTTGTATATTAAAATATGCTTCAGAAGGTTCGTGTTTGTTAACTTTTGGAGTTGTGGATCTCATTTAGAAACTGTATATCTTGAGTGAAAGGAAGTTTTTAATACCCACTTAGTAGCTGTATTTGTTTTAACATTGAGGATAAAGCTGGTTAGTAAAGTTTCTGATGTTTTGTCAAATAGAGTATTTCTTTACTTTTTTTTTCCTGTCTCTGTGTATGTGACAGTTATCTTCTTGAGACCATCAAGGACTTAGGGTTTTTATTGTGCCTTCAGATATGTCACGGTGGTAAACTTGAAGCCAAAGCCACACGTAGTTTTCTAATAAGGCCGTGGGTAATGCGAGACAAGATGTGTAGCTTCTGGCTCTTGTCCATCCTTAAAGGTTGGAAACATGTTCTGGAAGTCTAAGTCTATAGTTTATGTATTACCGGCTCTTGTGTGTTAGGTTCACAATTTTGGTTCTTTTTAAACGTGTTAAAGCGAGTCTGTTAACCTGTTCAGTGCCGTAGACGAGATAACTTGTCCAAGTCGATCGGTAACACAGTGCCACGGACGAGTTAATTCGTTCTCAATAATACCTAACTTCAAGACTAGATGTCAGCACCATACACGCATTTGACCTACTTACAAATTGTTTCACTTTCGATCCAAAATGGCGTAACGAAAAAGTTACAAAATGAAGTAGCATTAGAGTTGTATTGTAGCAGCTGAAATATTTGGCAGTCAACAGGCTAAACATCATTGAGACTTAATATATGTAGTATCATTTAATATTTGTAATGTTACCTCAGATTAGTTGGGTGTTTTTCAATGTTACTTTTACTGGTATTATAGTACGATAAGTGTTGTAATTATTAGGCCTGGAGCTCCAATCAGCTTAAGGGAAGACTTTGGAACAGTCGGTTTTGCTAGTTGGATAAATTCTGTAATTACTAGGCCTGGAGTTGCTAACTTTGGAGCTGTGCCACTTGAAAGAAGACATGAAAAGCAACGGCCCTTTCTTGCCTTCAGAGGCACAGCAGTGATGTAATCGAATAAACAGCGATTGGTTTACATCCTACGTCTTCTTATCCAGTCTGTCCCTTCTTCTGGAAAATCTGAGAAGGAAAGCACGTTTTGCTTTCTATCAGGAAGACCCAGGATTGAATCCTGGTCACTAGCAGAGAAACACAATCCTTTTCAAGACCTATCTAAAACAGAAAGGTTAATAATTAGTGCGGTAATGACAGATAATTAATGATTAGTCTTAGGTGATAGTTTAAGGTGCTGACCATGACAGTAACTGATATCCTATCATTACAAACCGATGATGAGATTAAGAGATATTTTATTTTTTATGTTAGGATCCTTAGGAGGCCAACCAAAGAAGGAACCCCACATATTAGGGTAAGTTATCTCAATGCAGAAGACAGTAGTAATTAATAACTTCCAAGAACTATCAACATTAGTTGAAAAACTAGTTGATTAAATATGACCATGTTCTTCTAAAGCACGTTTTAGTTATTTTTCCTAATGGAATCCATTTTATAATCTACACTATCGTCCGAACATGAATTGTTATAAAGTAAAGTCTTTAGCTTTAAGTTAATATGGCTACCAGCGGATTTCTAGACTGTGAATACGAAAGTATATAATTTGTTTCCTTTTCTTGCAAAATCGCGCCTTTCAGTTTGAGGTTGTGAGTACGCTATAAAATTGATCGTCAGTTTTTGACTAACTATCCATTCTCCTCTCGGGTATACCTCAATGGGCACATTTGGCCCTGCAGTAGAGCTGACAAACTGGGTTCGAACCGGTTTGCATGGAAAGTTTGTTTCTTAATTCGTTCAAAGCTACATGAGGCTTATCTGCGCTAGCCGTTCCTAATTTAGCAGTGTAAGACTAGAGGGAAGGCAGCTAGTCATCACCACTCACCGCCAACGTTTGGGCTACTCTTTTACTAACGAATAGTGCGATTGACCGAACATTATAACGGTTTCACGACTGAAAGGGCGAGACGTGTTTGGTGCGACGGGGATTTGAAACCGCGATCATCAGACTACGAGTCACGCGCTCTGACGACCTAGCCACGCCGGGCCAGCATAATAAGAGTGACAGGCAGTGCTCCAGCATGAATGAAGGGGGTGGTAAGGTGCTAGTGAGTACTGCCTTCCCTCTAATTTGTAGTTTAAAACTGGTGTTGGCGTTAAATAACGCCCCAAGTAGCTTTGCCATAAAAACAAATAAAAGTAAGTTGAAATTACGAAAGCATAGTGCAGGTCTTCTTTAGGGCGAAATTTTAAAAGAAAGCATATTCTTTCATATCACGTGGCATGATAAATACAATCAGACAGCTGTCACATAAGCTGTTCCATATTTTGTCAAGTAATCGGTTAAAAGTTTTGTTTATCTGCGACTTCTTATTTCCGTTTGCTTGTATTGTTGTCCTCTCGCTGTTTGTTGGTAACATGAAAATATTCTAAAAATAAAATAATTTCTAACCTTTTATATTTTCCGCTCACTCAACTCGTATAAACTTAAGTTGTGTGTTTAGTTGGAATAAAGTATAAACACTTTTCCCGTCATATTGTTACTATGTGTAAACATTATTCCCGTTATATTGCTACTGTGTGTAAACAGCATTCCTGTTATATTGTTACTGTGTAAACAGTATTCCTGTTATATTGTTACTCTGTGTAAACATTATTCCCGTTATATTGTAACTGTGTGTAAACAGTAATCCTGTTCTTTTGTTACTATGTGTAAACAGTGTTCCAGTTATATTGTTACTATGTGTGAACAGTATTCCCGATGTATTTTTACTATGTGTGAACAGTATTCCCGTTATATTGTTACTGTGTGTAAACAGTATTCCTGTTATATTGTTACTCTGTGTAAACAGTGTTCCAGTTATATTGTTACTCTGTGTAAACAGTGTTCCAGTTATATTGTTACTATGTGTAAACAGTGTTCCAGTTATATTGTTACCATGTATAAATAGTGTTCCAGTTATATTGTTACTATGTGTAAACAGTATTCCCGTTATATTGTTACCATGTGCAAACAGTATTCCTGTTATATTGTTACCATGTGTAAACAGTATTCCCGATGTATTTTTACTATGTGTGAACAGTATTCCCGTTATATTGTTACTGTGTGTAAACAGTATTCCTGTTATATTGTTACTCTGTGTAAACAGTGTTCCAGTTATATTGTTACTCTGTGTAAACAGTGTTCCAGTTATATTGTTACTATGTGTAAACAGTATTCCCGTTATATTGTTACTATGTGTAATTAAGAAATCTGGTCTCATTTCTAAGAATTCGCCCTCTCCAGGAAACAGCAGACGAAAGGATTCCATAAATACGTTAGATTCTCGGTGGAACGTAAGATAATATTTTGATATTAGTAGTTTTTAAGCTTGTTTTTCAATAACATGTATCTATAATTTGTTTTAAAAGCAAATAAATTGCATATTAATGTTGTGAACAAAGTTTATGTTTTCAGGCTCTCAATAAAACTGCTTTAAATCACGTTCTTTCGTTCATTAGAGAACCATTATATGTTTCATTTGTAATTTAAAAAAATATTTAAATAATATAAAGATATCGTGGTTTCAACACTGAAACTTAACACATCACAGTAAAGTCGGTTGTCGGATATAGACACTGGATATACTGATAATTATAAACAAACCACGCTAGTTAAACGTACAGTAACTAACTTTTCTATTTCATTTAATTAAATTCACAAACAATTCTGTGTTTTTTTCCTTTTTTTTCTGTCATCTTAAAACGAATTTCTATCTTTTTTTATTTTTCAACTTGTTTGTTATTTGGACACAGACCTTCGAGAAAGTACAGTGCAACCGGCACAATCGGCTTGGAGGTAAGTGGCGCCATCTATTATATCGATAAATTAAAATGTGTTTACTTTATATGCATGTATCGCTTTCGAATTCCCGGTTTCGTAGTACTGGAAAGTTCTCGATATCTTCTTGTGTACCTGTTTTAAAATTTAATGAGGCAAAGACAGTAAACGCCACCGCTGTAGCAGACGAACTGTTTGTGCGCGTGAAAGCTAGCTAGTTTCAAATTTCATACCGTGTTAGTCCCAACCGCGACTTTTTATTGCGACAGCTGCGTCGGTGTAAAGTGAAAGTTTGAAATTTATAGAGTGGAAACAAATGGGCCTGCATGAAATTTAATCAGCCGCACATACCAAAGAAGTCACCGAACTTTAAAATTAAAGTTCCAAGAAATACTGTGATCGTATTGAAAAGTGGAAACATATGCAAAATAATGTGTAGCTAAATACGGCGGTCGGAGGTATTCTCAGTCCAATAAAAGCCCTGTGGAAAAGTTACTGCGTTTCTTACAAGCGGTGTGCGATTTGAGAAATCGAGGGAATATCGCGCAACGTAATTTCTAAAGGCCTGCAACATTTAACAACGAATATGCCAATTAATATGACTATATAAACGGTGAGTGAGCCAGATACGTGGTTATTACATTCGCATGGAGTTGGTTTGTTTTTGTTTAGTGAATGCGACACAATAAATTATTGTTAAACGCGTAACCAGTTTCGATTACGATTTACTAAAGTTTTAGTAAGTGGTGTTTGATTATGTTTTTAACCCATAGATTTTTTGTTGTAAATTGCAAAAAAAAAATACCTTTTTTTTACAGTTAAGAGAAAAAACAAAACGTACATTGTTTTGTCTAACACAGGTTTGAAGTGTTTTTGAAGGTCTTTACTGATTTCATAATAAGCTCGTGTGTTTTTTTCTCTTACATTTTACGACTTTACTAAATTAACGAAAACGTAATATTTTATTTGTATATATTTTTATAAATTAGGCCTAAAGATGACAGATCTGTATGAATATAATAATACTGACTGTACACAGTTTGCGGATGATACTTCACCAAAATATTTATGGAGGTTTATAGGGAGATGCATACAAATTTTCAGTTTTGTGGTTTTTTATGGGCGTTTTTTACAATTACGTATGAGAGAAACACTTTTCATTAAACGTGAATTTGCGTACCTTCAGTCCATGGGACGGGTACTCTAGCTAGTATACTAATGAATAGGCTTAAGTTACTTATTTTGATCGAAGATTTGCGATTTCAGTAAGTGTATCGTGATTCGAATACAGCTTGAGAAACTTTACAGACAATGACGCATGTTTGTTGCAGTTCGATCCTGCAAAACAAAGAAAAAATTGGCAGAAGAAACTTTGTGTCCTGTGTGTTGTGAAAGTCTAACAGGAAGTCAGGAAGAGCTTAACAGTCACGTGGAACGGTGCCTGAGAAAGGTACGTGGTCTGATTTACAATGGACAGCTTAGAACGTGTTTATTTGTATGTTATGGTTCATATGGCCAGATGGTTAAGGCGTTCGACTCGTAATCTGAGGGTCGCGGATTCGAGTCCCGGTCGTACCAAACATGCTCGCCTTTTCAGCCTTGGGAACGTTATAATGTTATGGTCAATCCCACTATTCGTTGGTGAAAGAGTAGCCCAAGAGTTGGCGGTGGGTGGTGATGACTAGCTGCCTTCTTTGTAGTCTTACACTGCTAAATTGGTGACGACTAGCGCAGTTAGCCCTTGTGTAGCTTTGCGCGAAATTCGAAACAGATCTAACCAATACATGACGTACAAATTATCTGTATTGGAAGTTAAAACAGTCCTCAAAGTTTCGGTTTAAATGACGTCACTGGACCCAAATGTGAAGCTGTGTGAACATAAGTATGTATTATGTCAAAGTATTAGGGGAAATCTTAAATGAATAAGCTTGGGTGACGATAAAAGTTTGGTTTTGTTTTCAGTTTTGCGCAAAGCTACTCGAGGGCTATTAGCGCTTCCGTCCCTAATTTAACAGCTACGACTAGGACGAAGGCAGCTAGTCATCATCACCCACCGCCAACTCTTGGGATACTCTTTTACCAACGAATAGTGGGATTGACCGCCACATTATAATGCCCCCACGGCTGAAAGGGCGAGCATGTTTGGTTCGACGGGGATTCGAACCCGCGACCTCAAGAAGCAAGTTAATCACCACAAGGGGCTATCTGTGTTCTGATCCTCCTCCCCCCACACACACGCAGGGGCACTGCAATATATCTGCGGACTTATAACGCTAGAAACCGGGTTTCGATACCCGTGATGAGCAAAGCACATATAACCCATTGTGGAGCTTAACTATAAACAATTGAGCTGTGTCCTGCTTATCACGAAACCCGATTCAATCGTTGTAAGTCCGCAGACGTATCCGTTGTGTCTTCCCAGTGAAACATCTTACTTCCAACAAATTTGAAGTTTGAGCTGTCTATAAGTTTTTATTATCCTATGTAATTTTTTAAAAGATAAAACAAACCAAAATACCTTTCTAGAAACAATGACAGAATTCAGGTAACACAGTAGCCGCTGTAAAATAATGCGTTTAACATAAGCTGGATGTTAAAACCATCTTTGTTAACCTGCAGATAACCTACGAAACGTTGTTGTGTACATTATTTTTAGTTAAAGTTTGAATACCCATATCAGCCGTCTTTAGAATACATCAAAACCCTTTGCGTATGTATGTGTTTATTCTGCTATCGCAGAGTTGGACAAGAATTGTGAATTTAAATATTTCTCTGGGTTTGTGCACGATGGTGAAATTTGAATTTTTATTGTTGGTTATGATTTGTAAACATGGTGCCAGAGGGAGCTAAAGTAGTCTTTTTGCTGTTGTTTGTTATTGAAAAGCTTTCGATTCTCATCGGTAATTCTTTTTATTTTAGTTTTTGAATGTCTTAACAAGTTGATAAAAGCTGTTTTTTTTAATTATTCTGCTGATCTGGTTGTCTCGCCCATATCGAAAAGTTCGATACTGAGAGCAGATAATGTTTTGGTTATCATCAGAAAGAAAACAATGGTTCGGAAGATGAAACCGTGGATGTCGAGACGGAAGACACGTTTCAAGAGTACGAGTGGGCAGGCCAAATACGGATAAGAGCAACGTCGTTTCTCAAAGGAATATTTGCAGGTGGGTCTGAATTAGCCCTAACCCAATACGTCTTTGGACTTACAACGCTAGAAATCGAATTTCGATACCCTTGGTGGACAGAACACAGACAGTCCATTGTGTAACGTTATGCTTACTTACGAGCACAAACATTTGAGTTAAGTTGGGTAAGTCGAATATTAATTTAGCACCGAACGACGACCAATAGGTTTCAGAGTTTATAGCTGAAGAGATCTATTAACTGTTTGTTTATTTTAAAAAGGAAACCTTATTGGGCTGCATCTGCTGTGCCCACCATGGAGAAATCAAATCACGGATTTTATTTAGCATTGTAAGTCTTTAGACTTCTGTTCCTCGGGGACCGATCAGTCAGTACAAAGTCCTCATTATTTAACTCATTACGAGTTTCATGCACGAAGCTTGAATAACTTATTCAGTATATAAGTGTAAGAAATAATAGCTAATGAAAAGCGTAATCTGGTAATAAATGGTTCAAAAAATGTTGTTTTTTACCATCGAGGATGTAAACGTAAGGAGTGACGGATGTGTATCAGGAAAAACACGACTTTTGTTAAAACGTAACGTATTCTGTAACCGTGAAATATTTCACATCTTTCAGCATCAGGTTTTCAAACAAGAAGACATAACAGCGAAGACGATGAGCGAGATCTGAACGTAGATAGCGACGATACTGCCACCTATGGCCAGCCACAGTATCCTTTATGAACGTTTTTATATTAAACGTGTAACGTTATTTTATAAGTAGTTGAGTTCGCGTTAAAATTAGATAAGGGATAAAACATTGAAAGTGGTGAAGCTCAGGTTAGGTTAAGTTTAATGTTTTATTTACCACTTTATCAAGTTGTAAGTGATTGAATTGGAATCTTGAGATTTTGGTCTTGGATTGTTTGTTTGTTTGTTTTTAATTTCGCGCAAAGCTACTCGAGGGCTATCTGCACTAGCCATCCCTAATTTAGCAGTGTAAGACTAGAGGTAAAACAGTTAGTCATCACCACCTACCACCAACTCTTGGGCTACTCTTTTACCAACGAATAGTGGGATTGACCTTCACATTATAACGCCCACACGGCTGAAAGGGCGAGCATGGTTGGTGCGACGGGGATTCGAACCCGCGACCCTCAGATTACGAGTCAAACGCCTTAGCCAAATTACCTATGCCGGGCCTTGGTCTTGGAATCGAATATTATTTGCAACAGGCATGAGACAGTATAATCTGTTGTCACCTCCCCAAAGAAAAGTGTTATTTGGGATACCAAATGATGTGTTTCATTAATATTAATTAGTTTTGTGTGTATAGAAGGTCGTCATATATGAATTTACCTCAAATTATATTCATTCAGTGGTAATACGATCTTGACCTTTGACAACTTTTAAACAATTATTCTTATAGGGCACTCAACCTTCATAGTAAATATGATCAAAATTGTGATAAAAGCAATGCCCCAAATATTAGTGTGGGCAGTAAAATATTATAATTAGTGGCTAGCAAGTTATGCAGTGTTAAAAACGAACAAACATGATTTTAAGTTTTTAAAATGCCTGTATTCAACAAGAATATTCAAAATTAAAATGAATCCAGGCATGTTTGACAGGTTGGAAGTCATTGTAAATGTTTAATTATGTTGAAAACATGAACATTTTCTATTTTATACTGTAATGTTCATTATAGATTCCTTGATGCTAAACACCAGATACACTGAAGCCGACATTATACCATGCTCTTCTGATGAGCCGACAGAGAATAGAGAGAGAGAACTGCTCAGAAGAGCATTGTTAATGTAAGCCGTCAGAATGTGAGAACATTAATTACAGTTTTCTTATCAAAGCAAGACTGTTAATAAGGACTTATTAATGTATTTTTCACACTTGATGTTTTACTTCACAGAATTATACAAGGTGCAGTTAAATAAACACAGATAAGGTTCTTTCAGAATTTTTTAGATGGCTTTTATTTTTAACCTGAATAATTATTTGCTATTTATTCTAATGTGTACAGAGTGTTTTAATTACTGCGAAGAAATAAAAATAAACTTGTTCAACATTAACTTCCTTATTTGGAGGTACAAACTGTTCATCAAAGAAATATTTAGGTGCCTGACGAACTGTTTAGAATCAGGAAAGAAAGACTCGAACAAGGACGTGCATGACTGCCCACTTTGTTAAACCTAAACATGGAAAATATATATGGAGAATTTGAACGTATAAAGAATTAATATCAACAACCTAAGGTGTCAGATGACATATCATTACTGACTCCAAGTTTACCAGATCTACAAAAGTTGGTAAATGAATTAAGTAAAAAAGGAAAAGACTGTGAAATGGAGATGAAAACTAAAAAGACAAAGTCAGTGGAAGTAACTGAGAACCAAGATGTAACTGCAGAGAAAACATGAACGGAACTTAAAAAATGTTTCATACTTTTAGTACACTGAAGATGTTTATAGTAAAGTGGAAATTGAAAGAAGGTTAGAAATATCCAGAAGAGTATTTAACAACATGTCAACCTTAATGTAACAACATGTCAACATTAATATAACAACATGGCAACATTGATAGAACAACATGTCAACATTATTATAACAACATGGCAAAATTAATATAACAACGTGTCAACATTAATATAACATCATGTAAACATTGATATAACAACATGCCAACACTGATATAACAACATGTCAACATTCATATAACATGCCAACACTGATATAACAACATGCAAACATTGATATAACATCATGTCAACACTGATATAACAACATGCCAACTTTGATATAACATCATGTCAACACTGATATAACAACATGCCAACTTTGATATAACGACATGGATGATACCAGTTAAATGCTGTGTGTTGTTAACCCTAGTAGATGGTGCTGAAAAGTGGACAGCGTGTGAAGCAGCTGCTAAAAGCACTGCAGATCTGTAGTGGAGTTCTGAGCAGAAGAGAAATCAACAAATATTATGAATGATGAAAACTGAAAGAACACTGTTATCGAGATAAGAAAGTGAGAGTACCTTGGACTTATAATGAGAAGAAATGGAACAAAAACACTGTTCCTAGAAGGAAAGATGAATGTAAAAAGAGGAAGAGGCCAGCTAAAGAATATATGGATCAAATATTGTATGGAAACATCATATAGTAACTGTGTTAGAATAGTGGAAGGAAGAGAAGACTGGCACTGTTTCAATAACACGTGTTGATAGCGACACATAAATGTGTGAATAATGTTTTATTGGTTACCCGAGTATGCCAAGCCTTGTAAAGTTAATAGCTTGTAGGATTTGCA
Organism: Carcinoscorpius rotundicauda; assembly: GCA_011833715.1. Classification (NCBI taxonomy): domain Eukaryota; kingdom Metazoa; phylum Arthropoda; class Merostomata; order Xiphosura; family Limulidae; genus Carcinoscorpius; species Carcinoscorpius rotundicauda. The sequence goes on from CM022393.1 coordinate 146,143,947, forward strand.
AGGTTGATAGGTTGTTGTCCATTAGTGTAGTTATTAATTTTTGGTTTTTAGATTGTTACTTTAACTGGTGATTCATGGTTGGCCTATAATGAAAACTGTTAATTGTGAAATCATCATTTTTTTTGTCTCATTTTATTACCATGAGGTTGGGTCTACTTATAATTAAATTTAGTAATTTTGCCTTAAAACTATTTAATGAAGTGACCCAAAATTTGGGGGTAGACCTCCATTTTCTAAGTAAGATACACAGGAAACCTCATAAGTAGTCAGTGAGATTGGATACAGTATCCATGGTAATTTTGTTTGTATTAGTTTATGTGACTTACATATTATTAGGGACACTGTAAGCGACAAAGTCGTAGACCCCCCATATTGTTTAATGGTAGTTAAATGGATTCCTAAGTAAACACATTTGAAAAATCTGATTTCTTTGTTATGAACTATGTGGTATATCATTACTTTCTGTATCTAGAAAATGTTCTGAAGTTATCACATTAAAATATACTTAAAGTTAAACATTCGGACTGATAAATTGGATCATTTTGCTGTTATTTCAGAGATGCTGAGGAACAAGACAGGATCCCAGAAGGAAGTAAATGGGTTTGTGAAAATGGTACTTTCATTTTATTAAATACTCTTAAATAAACATTTATTCACAGCTGGTGGAAGATTTTAATCTGTTAACACTACCTTTACAGTGGTGCTGTTTCGTTCTGTTTGTGCTGGTCATTGTTTAAACTGTTAAGTGTAAACAAACATTAAAAGTTTTTCTTCATGATGAGAAACCCACTTGAAATAAAAGAAACTTAAATGAAAAATACTGATCAATAACCTAATGCCTAACAACAACGCCCCCTACAATCCCATGTCTGTTTATACTGTCGTCCCTAAGACGTGTCTGGCAACGTTCTGTTGCAAACTCTCGTTGTTATAAGGTAAAGATGACATGACCTAGGAAGGTCGGAACATTGTGCTCTGCTTTATCAATGAAAGTGTTAATATCCTGACCAGCCATTCTGAGATATATTAAAAGGTTTTATCCATGGTGTTAGAAGAACATGTAGATTCAAGAAATCTTGATATGAATGAATAAAAATCCAAGTCCTTTCGAAAGGTTGACCTTTCTTCGTCAGGGTCAAACACTATGTCGGTTTTGTTTTATTTTTTTATCTTTCATACACAAAGAGTGTTATTAACATCAGTATTCTCACTGACTTTAAAAAGTTTGCACTTTAGTTGGTACCAGTTAGGGTTAGAAAACTGTTGGTTGGCATCAGTGGCGTAGCAACTATTTTTGCCGCCCGGGGCGGTCGTAAGATTTGCTCCCCCCCCCCCCGCTAGCCGTTGATAATCCATTAACCTTCAAAATTCCAGAAAGTCCTCAAAATATTTATTTTCATTTTGGTATAAAATTTCAGATTTTTTGTTAGCTCTTTGCCCCCTCAAAATGTCGACCCCTGGCACGTGCCGCCCGGGGCGGACCGCCCCTCCCGCTCCCCCTTTGCTACGCCACTGGTTGGCATATTTGAAATCAGTTTTTAAGTTTTCTGGTTCCTTTACACTTTTTTATTTATTGTTATACAAAAGTTTGTGTCCTACATTTTATTATTAAACATTATCCTACATTATTATTAAACAAGTAACCGTAGGAGAGATGTAGAAAGTACAGATATCTCATTATGCAACTTTAAACTAAAGAAACTGAGAGAAAAACCTAACAGTTCCTTTTCCAAGACTGTAAGCCTAAAAGTTGACAATGTTTATTAGAGTAAGTTATATAAATCTCATTGTTTAACAACACTAGTTAACACTTGTATATTTAAAACAAACTGCTGTTAAATTGAACAGGCAATATATATTTTTTGTGAATATTTTGGATATAATAAAGTGTGTAATATTCCTTACAGTTAAAATGTTCATATTTATTGAATTGGAATATTTTGGATATAATAAAGTGTGTAATATTCCTTACAGTTAAAATGATCTTATTTATTGAATTGGAATATTTTGGATACAATAAAGTGTGTAATGTTCCTTACAGTTAAAATGATCATATTTATTGAATTGGAATATTTTGGATACAATAAAGTGTGTAATATTCCTTACAGTTAAAATGATCATATTTATTGAATTGGAATATTTTGGATACAATAAAGTGTGTAATGTTCCTTACAGTTAAAATGATCATATTTATTTAATTGGAATATTTTGGATACAATAAAGTGTGTAATGCTCCTTACAGTTAAAATGATCATATTTATTGAATTGGAAAATCTGTTCAAAGACAACTCCAGCCCACTCCTTCAGATGGCGATAGCTTTTCGTGAAATACAAATTAGTTTAACAAATTTCTCTATCTTCAGTTTTGTGTAACACGTGCCCTAATGTTCAAACACAGGTGTCCCTAATTTGAAACTCACGAGCGGAAGAAGGAAAGTTATTCGTCAGTTCCTGCAGTCTCTCTATAACATTATAATGCTTTCACGTACACACAGGCGACTCTGTAGAATATCTTTAGTGGCACACGGAGCTTCAGACTTTCTAAACCATAGCTTGACATGCTTATTGTCCATCCATGTTTTAATTTAATTGAAAGTGTATTCTGAAGACAGGTGGTATGGATACTAAAATAATGTACAGAATGACGTTTTCATCTTCTTCAACCAGCTTCAAGTTCACAAAGAGAGTTTGCAACTGAACATTACTGGGCACATTTCTTCGGGTACAAGATTGTAGGGAGTGTTGCACTCAGATGTTAGGTTACTGGTACAAGATTGTAGGGAGTGTTGCACTCAGATGTTAGGTTATTGGTACAAGATTGTAGGGAGTGTTGCACTCAGATGTTAGGTTACTGGTACAAGATTGTAGGGAGTGTTGCACTCAGATGTTAGGTTACTGGTACAAGATTGTAGGGAGTGTTGCACTCAGATGTTAGGTTATTGGTACAAGATTGTAGGGAGTGTTGCACTCAGATGTTAGGTTATTGGTACAAGATTGTAGGGAGTGTTGCACTCAGATGTTAGGTTATTGGTACAAGATTGTAGGGAGTGTTGCACTCAGATGTTAGGTTATTAATTGGTATAGGTATAAAGATGCTCCTTTATATTGGTTTAATTTTGGTTTTAGTTGTTGTATGAGTAAGGCTTCTTTGATATTGCAATCGTTTAAGTTTGTTTCCCTACTTAGTATGTTGGTGTTTCCTGTGGTTATGTTTTTCTTACTTGACTTGCAGTGTTAAAAAAAATTGTGAAGTTTTTTTTGTGGTTTTTGACTCTGGATTTCTATTTTTCTGCCTGTCTCTCTGATATAGAAGTCGTGGCAGTTATCACATTGTATTTTGTAAATAATGTTGGTGTTGTGTTTATCAGTGTAGTTTTTATATAGTATGGATTTTAGTTCTGTGCCAGTTTTTGAATGCATTTGGTGTTTACTGGAATATTGTGTTTTGTTATGAGTTTTTTCCAAATGTTGGTTATTTTTTTTACACATATTAAGAATATGTAGTGTAATGCTATAAGTTACTTATTTTTTTGAATTTGTTATTGTTTGTTGTTTTATTTTGTTAATTTCATTGTTAATTTTGTCAGGTGAACGTAGTTTTGTGGTTGTGTTTATTTGGTTTTTTAACATATGTGTTACTAAATTGAAAGGGAAATAATTATTTTATAATGGTTAGGAATTTTTAGCACTAATAAAATTTTCCACTCATGCCCATGTTGACGAGTTTAAATTTTTGCATTTCCAGAACATCAGCCACAACTGGAAGAAAACAAACAGGCTGCTCTAACCAATGGGGAAATTGAATCAGAGTAAGTCACGACAAACAAATTATCCCCTTTCGTCCACAGTAATTTGTTACTCCTTGTAGTGGTGGGACCTGTCTGTGTTGTTTTAATTATGGGTGAAATGTTTGAAGATTTATTAGGAAAAGTTTGACAAAAGTTTTTTTGAGTATGTAACAAAGTATCATAATTACTGTTATATTTTTCAAGTTATATGTAACAAAGTATCATAATTACTGTTATATTTTTCAAGTTATATGTAACAAAGTATCATAATTACTGTTATATTTTTCAAGTTACCTGTCCTATAGTTAGCTGGAGACATCTCATGCACAGAAAAGGCATTTAGTGTTGTTGGTTTTTGTGATAAATTTATTCATAATGGTAATAAAGAAGTGATCAAACTTGGTTTGTAGATTACTTATCAAAGTTTTTGTGATAAATTTATTCATAATGGTAATAAAGAAGTGATCAAACTTGGTTTGTAGATTACTTATCAAAGTTTTTGTGATAAATTTATTCATAATGGTAATAAAGAAGTGATCAAACTTGGTTTGTAGATTACTTATAAAAGTTTTTGTGATAAATTTATTCATAATGGTAATAAAGAAGTGATCAAACTTGGTTTGTAGATTACTTATCAAAGTTTTTTGTGATAAATTTATTCATAATGGTAATAAAGAAGTGATCAAACTTGGTTTGTAGATTACTTATCAAAGTTTTTGTAAAGAGTGAGGGGTACAAAAGTGTAGAGAACTTAATGTATAATAAACATTCTATAACTCAATGCTATGTGCCCCCTGATGGCAGTGAAACATGTAGAATTGAGTTTAGAATCTTAAAGAAATTTTTCATCACATGTTAAATTGTCTATTGTTTTTACATATCAAGTTGCATAAAAGCCATTCTATTTAAGGTAAAGGATATGATTAAAATAGATATTATTTTAGTGTAATAATAAACAGAACGAGCATAGTTACTACACTTTACACTTTTACATATTCTATGAATCCTGAGGTCAAAAGTTCAAGTTTTTACGTTACTTAAAGTCATAAGTCCAGATCGTCACTTTCTGTAAGTGCAACATACATTTTGGATAGAAACTTGACAACTGCTCTCAACAACCACATCTTATTATGTTAATATAACAGAATAAAACAGGGGAAAATAAAACTGTATTTGGTAGAAGAATGAATTATCCAAAAATGTTTTAGTAGGAGAAAGTAATATAGGTTTTGTGGTAAATTTTTATTTATTCTAATAAAGTAAAAACATTGAACTGTGCAAAGATATACAACATAAGCACACCAGTTCTGTGAGTTGTGAGCTGTTCTTCTCAGAAGCTCCAACAAATTGTGGTTTTGAAAATCTTCATCTGTAACCAAGGTGAAAAGGTTAAACAGTTTCACATAGTTCATTCTTCTACAGAATATCGGAAATCTTATTTTATCATATTTTAGTCACTTATATTGGTATAAGAAGATATGACTTTGGAGAGTAGTTGTCCAGAGAACAATTATCCTATGGGGACAGTTGTTGTACAACCATTTTGGATAAAATTTTAGTGAGCTTCATTTATCTGCAATTGTTTGTAGCTCATAGAGCAAATCTTCATCTGGACTTGTCCTAGTAGTTCAAAATTCCATCTCCATACTATTGTCCAACTTGTTCAAAATTTAGTTTTCAAACAATTGTCCTAGTAATTCAAAATTCCACCTCCAAAATACTGCCCTAGTATTTTTAAGATTCTATGTTCAAACTATTATTCTACTAGTTCAAAATTCCACCTCCAAACTACTGCAGGTGGTCAAAGCGTGTTTACTATTAAAAATAAAACCGAACGTACCATTTTAAAAAACATCTCTTGAATAAACAATGTTTAGTCAGTTTATTGGATGTTAATACACATTGTGCTTAAGAATAAATATACAAAGAACTTAAAAATACTGATATTGTTTTAATGTCTATCCAGTGAAATACGACAAATATTAAAATTATTTTTGTTTGATAAAAAAATTAGGTATTGAAAAGGATTCTGTTTAGAAAAAATCCTAAAATTTTATCATACATTTAGTTTTCATGATGTAGGAGTTATCTTTATTTAAGACAGCTATATTTCTCTTATGCAGTGGTTGGTCTTTGGAATAAATGTACTGCCTTCAGATGTGGTAGTTGCAGTTAATTTAAAGATTTTAATGAAAGACTTGATGAATATTTGAATCATAAGAACCCGCTTTGAAAGGTTTATTTTTGTTTGTTTTTGAATTTTCCACAAAGCTACATGAGGGCTATCTGCACTAGCCATCCCCAATTTTGCAGTGTAAGACTAGAGGAAAGGCAGCTATTCATCACTACCCACCAACAACTCTTGGGCTACTCTTTTACTAACAAATAGTGGGATTGACTGTCACATTATGATTCCCCCCATGGCTGAAAGGACAAGCATGTGTGATGCGATGGGGATTCAAACCCACAATCTCCAGATTATGAGTCGAGCAGCTTAACCACCTGACCAAGCTAGCCCACTTTATTTTTATTTCAATTTAGTTTAGTGGAAGGGATGGCCTAGATAGACCAAGAAACCTCTTTGTCTTGTTAAACTACATGTATAAAAAGAGCAGTTCTCTATCATTAATGGACCCAGTAAATAGCATGCATTGCTAATATTAAATTATGCTTTGAAGCTATAAACATGTTACAAAGTTGAAAGCCAAGCCCCACTGTTTGGTCATGTAAGAGTAATAGTTTGTTGGGAGTGTTGTTGCATAGCTGCCTTTCCTCTTGTCTATCAGTTCAGATCTGAGGAAGGCCAGTCCTGGTAGCATTTGAGTAACTTTGAATGAATATAAAAACAAACCTGCCATCAAGTGAGTAGGCTTAATTCAAAGAAAGTTTAGAACAAATTAGAAAATATAGCATCATGCTCGAGAAAAAAAATCCAAAATTATCTTTCATAATGTTTCACATGAGTCACTTTTCACAAAGTCTTCCATCTTGATGTACAACTTCATGTTTGGTGACTGTGAAATAACTTAGCTCCCTGTGAATAAATGGTAAGTTTATGAACTTAAAATACATAAATCCAGGGTTTGATTTCTTGCAGTAAATGCTGCAGGCAGCCCTGTGTGACTTTGTGCTAAAACAGACACTTAAGGCTAGTCCAGTTCCTGGGAATACATGTCAGTTGTCTGTAAAGTTGGGGTTGAAAGATTATTTGGGATATTCAAGCTCAGTTATTAGTTTACTAATTTTAAACAATAGCACAATGATCCATTGTTGATGTTATTTTCTCATGCTTTTTAAATTTCTTCATTTTGCTTAGAAATCAAATTTTAAATACACAAAACGTTATTTGATTTGTTAAAGTCCATATTAATTCATTTTGATATATAAAACTTATAAATTCCAAGAACTTCTAGGTTTTCAAATAAAGAATTTATATGAATGTGTCAGCCAGTCTGCATCTGTCATGTAAACTACAAGGCCTGTCAGGTTGGCTGGGAAGGTCAGAGACAGTGGTGGTTGAGACCCTTTTTATATTATCAGGTTGCATGGACAAAAACTGTTGTGGTTTGGATTAAATTAAGTTAGGGAAATGTAATTTGTAATATCTTTACAATTTAGAATTACGATAAGGACTAATAACTTAATATTATTGATATTTAATCAAACACTAACTGTATTATTAAATATATAACTTGCCTCACTTGCATGCGAGTAGAATAGTAAATATATAACCTGCCTCACTCGCATGTGAGTAGAATTGTAAATATATAACCTGCCTCAATTGCATGCGAGTAGAATAGTAAATATATAACCTGCCTCACTCGCATGTTAGTAGAATTGTAAATATATAACCTGCCTCACTTGCATGTGAGTAGAGTAGTAAATATATAACCTGCCTCACTTGCATGCGAGTAGAATAGTGAATATATAACCTACCTCACTTGCATGTGAGTAGAATTGTAAATATATAACCTACCTCACTTGCATGCAAGTAGAATAGTGAATATATAACCTACTTCTCTTGCATGCAAATAGAATAGTAAATATATAAACTGTCTCTCTTGCATGCAAGTAGAATAGTAAATTGAATAGTAAATACATAACCTGCCTCACTTGCATGCGAGTAGAATAGTAAATATATAACCTGCCTCACTTGCATGCAAGTAGAAAGCTTGAAAATTATATGAGTGTCTTAAAACTTTTAATTTAATCATGTTTTATGTATTCTGAACTCATAAGTACAGTAAAATTTAAAATGTTTTATTTATTGTAGAAATCACACCATTGCACAAAATAAGCTTCAGACAGTTACATCTTTAAAGTCCCGAATTATGGAACTAGAAAGACAAAATCATAACAGTGAGAAGATGAAGTGTTTAATATGTATGGTGAGTAAGTTAAGTAATTCTAGTAATATGCTAAATTTAACATAGGACGAGGTAAGTAGGATCACAATTAAATTTAACGTAGGACGAGGTAAGTAGGATCACAACTAAATTTAACGTAGGACGAGGTAAGTAGGATCACAACTAAATTTAAAGTAGGACGAGGTAAGTAGGATCACAACTAAATTTTACGCAGGACGAGGTAAGTAGGATCACAACTAAATTTAACGTAGGACGAGGTAAGTAGGATCACAACTAAATTTTACGCAGGACGAGGTAAGTAGGATCACAACTAAATTTGGTTATTGATAACAGTTGACTTCAAGATGTTTTTTTTAATTTATTAAATGCTGCTTTTATTAACAGTGTTGCCACTCATAATTTTATATTCTTTTTACATATTAGTAAGTGAAATAATTTTGTTTGTGTTCTAGATGTTATATGAAATCTAAGAAAGTAACTTGTTACGTCAGCCGAATTAAAAAAAACACTTCTATAATTTTCACGTTTCTCGATAGTTGTGTTCTGGTGAAGCTGTTTACTATCATTTGTTTATTTCGTCTTTGTTTGAATAATGACTCCATACAACTTAAAAACTTTCATCAACTCTGCTTCATCTGAAGAGTTACCTAACAAAATATATCATATCTTATTGTGCTGAAATAGCTTTTGGTGAAAATACATTCATTTCTTGAGCAGAAAATTTTGTCTCTAATAATAGGACAACATTTAAACTACTTGTACATCCAATCAGATAACTTTATCTAAGACTCAACTAGTGCCATCTGGATTTATGATTTAATGAAAATCATTTAATATAGCAGTTCTTCTAACACTTTATTTACCTATTTTTAAAGCTTTCAAAATTTTTCTAATGTAAAGATAATTGTTTTGAATTCTCATGATCTAGATAAATGTATAATGTATATTAAAGTTTTCACATTAATTTTCAGTTACTCCTGCTGGAAGCAAAATATATTTTGAGATGAAAACTTATAAATGAAGGCTGAGATGATAATTAAAGATAAATATTTCAAAACTTCTGTCAAGCGACATATTTTAATTAAGACATAGACAGAGAGGAAAAACTTACCAATGCAAATCACATTGGAAAATAACAATGTGCAACATGAAAATGGTGCAGTAATTTTCTTTTTTTTTATGCAGGACATCCACTAGATAGTTAGACATCACTTTAATTATCTGATTAATTGTCTGTTTTGTTTTCCATTGTTTTGTCTGTACTGAAATATTAAAGGTGTGGTGAAAAGCAATACTAAACGAGTATCATATCGTGAAGCTATGATATCGTTCTTTCAATACGTCATCTGATTTAATTTATGTTTCTTCATAAAATTTGGGAAGCTTTCAGTAAACATTATATCTTTTGTACAGAAAAAATCAGAATTTCTAATAAAATAGTTTTTTTGCTAAAGTTTAATCACTCAATATGAGAAGATGGACGTTGAGTACCATGTGTTGTCTTCATTTTTTTTACCTAAGACATTACATGTAAAGTAACATAACAAATTAGCAGTAACAAAATAGATAGATGGATATTAGCATTTTATTTTACTTCTTCTACCAGCTGCCAATTAGTCGATAAAACCTGACGATTTGAAAAATCACCGTAAAGTGTGAAATATAAGACAATGTTATAAATATAGATAATAAATTATAGACAAGACTGTCAGACATTTTAACAAACTGTTAGTGAAACTTCTGTAATTAGATATGTATGGTATTGTGATGTTAATATGTAGATACATATTTACTATATAAAGATACATATCATATTGTGATATCAGTACTTAGATTTTCTGTATCTATGTACGTATTGTATTGCAATATCAGTGCGTAGACATATTTTCTGTACCTTTGTACATATTGTATTGTGATATCAATACCCAAATATGTATTTTCTTTGTCTATTTATGTATGTGTTGCATTGCGACATCAGTTTCAAGATATTTTTTGTACTAACTACTGCGATGGTAAATGCACTCTTATTAAAAAGATTCTATGTTTCTCTTCTGTTGTTGTTACAAAGTAAAAATGAGAATAATAGTGAATAATTTGTAGTGAAAAAAAGGCATAACAAAAGGTGTCATATTTACAGAAATATTTACGTTGAATTCTGTTTCAAGTGAATGTGGATTTTGTTTTGGTAAACTAACAAAATTCATCATATTTAGGAACCATACACACAGCCTGTGGTTTCTGTTTGTTGTTGGCACGTTCACTGTCAAGAATGCTGGTTAAGAACATTGGTAAGTCTTACACATTTGTTTCAAAGCGGAAAGCTTGAATATTGTGTATGAATACTTGAATGGATGCTAGTTATATGAATGTATTTTGAGAAAAACTCATTTTGATAAAAGTTGTTTTGATTGTTTAATTTATAAACATTCTTTTCTACCTCGTCATTTGAAAACAAACAATTTTTTAAAAAAAATTGTGAATGATAGGCTAATTTTTGTTAAAGTATTCTTATAGCCCACCAGGTGGCACTGGGAATGGTTAAAAAGCAAATATATTTTCATACTTTTATCACAGTAAAATTATTTTAGAGATTATGAGGAAGAGTACATTAAACTTATCTATGGTTTTAAAATGTTTCACAATCACTTGTGATTAGGTAATTTTCTGAAATTGTTAGAAAAGTAATTAAAAGCTGCCTGGTTGGGGGCAACATTGCTGTAAAAATATACAGTGTAGACAAGGGAAAGTATTATGAATGTTACATTTTGATTGGCCAGAGTTCTCAGAACCGGTACCATTAATTCCAACAAATTGAAAAGTTTTATTCAGTATTATGTTGTGTTATATTTTTTTTGTTATGGATGTTGAAATAATAAACAGAACATTAAGCGCATGGCTTTTTTTCTATGATCAGTTTCTAACTACTTCATTAGCGGTCTGCCGCTAGTTTCAGTGAGGTGTAACAAACTAGATTATTGTTGTTATTAGTAATGCAGTATTCTTCGCAGAATTATTTATAATAAAGGGCTGAAATGTTTTATGTCACTGCTATTGTGACAAGTTTCTGTTTTGAAGGAATTGTGATATCCCATCTTTCCTGGTATACTTGCTGTATATTAATTTTTCAACACAGTTTTTACTGTGGAAGATGTATATTTATATCTTAATTTGCAAAATTGAGTGTGTTTTTTTATTATTTCTTTCTTCACAAATGTTTGGATACAGGTGTTTCTGTTTTTTTGAGCTAAATGAAATCATTCACTTAACAATATTCAACCAGGTATGTATTTGAAATATTGACTTTTAAGACCTGTGATTTAGAACTTTGGTAATAAAACAACAACATTACCAAATATCTTCAGCAGCTTGGCTGTCAGTTAATTTGTAGGCAGAAACACTTGAAGGATTCTGAAATAGCTTAAACCTTGTGAGCTAATAAGAATACACAGAAAATATTCATCTTATGTCTTAATACGAAAATCATTTCAATCAAAACATTGAATCTTATGATCCAGTTATACATATAAGAGTCGTGTAAAAGTCAAATCTGAAAAATTAGATAAAACTGATGCAGTTTTTCTATAACAGAAAATACTGTTAACGGCAACGTTACTCAACTGATAAAACAAATCACCCTGATCTCCATAAGTAAGCCTACTGTCTTGAACTCATTACCAGGATCTGTGTACGTAGCCTGCTGTCATCAGAAGTTAATGTTAGACATTCTTATGATGAGGAACTTTTATGTTCTTCTTAAATACTCCCATCATGAGGTATTTCTACATTCTCTGGAGAGTTCAAATTAGTTTATTCCTACAAATTAAAAATCCTTTTCATTTAAATTATGGACCAGTTGCAGCTGGACAGACGTGTTCTAGTCATCCACGGAGTATGTGTGTGGTGAACTTTGAATTTAGTCATGTTAGAAATGGTTTGGACAACCTCAAGAAACTTCCATTTGTGGATCCAGTGAAAACTGTGGTTTCATTCCCTGTATGGTAGTGCTGATTGTAATTTATGATTAACGTTCACGTAGAAAGTTTAACCCACTTTTATTACCCCTCTGGACTGTCGCTCTTAATTTATGGAATAATATTTTTCTTCTTAATATAAAAATGTACAAGTAGTTTAAAAGTGCACAATAATTTTGGAATTTAAATTAATTATTATGTGTCAAAATATTGGTATTGTTACCTGGATGATTGTTTTATTTTTAAATTTGAAGAACTCAATTTAAAAGTTTTTTTTTTTTTTTTAATTTTACTCAAAGCTACATAAGGGCTATCTGCGCTAGCCATCCATAATTCAACAGTGTATGACTAGAGAGAAGACAGCTAGTCATCACCACCCACTGCCAACTCTTGGGCTACTCTTTTAGTAATGGGATTGACCGTCACGTTATACTGCTCTCATGACTGAAAGGGGCGAGCATGTTTGGTGGGACAGGAATTCGAACCCACGACCCTCGGATTATGAGCCGAACACTTTAACACACTTGGTAGTGCCGAACCACTGTGTTCTTTGTGTTTGATTTATACCTTTCCTTGAAGTGAACCGGACAAGCAATAGGAACAGATGCATAAATGTTACCATGGTGAAGGAAAACACCTTTGAGAATTTTTTTGAAGGAATCAGTGAACAATCACCACTAACCTGGTTCATAGACTACACCTGCTGGTGATATCAGTAATATTGTATTAATAAACCAGTGAACATTCTTACAAAAAATAAAGTATAAATTCTTTCTCATCATTTTGTAAGAGTAAAATGATATCCTTGGAGAAAAGTAAGTTCTTAGTCTGAAGTTTGAATGCCACAAAATCTTTGGAAGGTCCAAACCTTTCACAAATTTATGAAGTTCACATTGTGTGAAAAGTTATGGTTGATCAGACGTTTCAGAATGAAAACAATCCTTATCATTTATATGGACATCAGATTGAGGATCAGATGAAACTGCATTGAGAGTTTCCAGTGAAGTAGGTACATATAGTCCAGGTGCACGAACAGGAAGTCTTATGGAAGATTACAGGTTTGATTAAGAATCTCTCTTTTTTATTCCCAGTGTTGCAGCTTTACGTATTACATGAGCAAAAGTAACAGTCATCTTAGTTTATGGGCTCTTGAATGACCACTAGAATTCCAAAAGGCAAAGGCTTTTTATTACTTTAGTCCACTCTGTCAACTTTATAACACAACTAGTGCAATCTTAGTGCAGAGCCCATGATTTGTGTTGGTCCCCAAGTTTTATTCCAAAATATGCATAACATCCCTTTTGAATGAATTCTGTAATGCTTTGTAATTTACTACAAATATTACAGAATATATTTGGGTCATTTAAACGACCACTTGTTGCCATATTAACAAATAAATAATACTGAAAATAATTTGTCAAAATGCACACAGAAACATGTGCTATCCAAAATGACACTTCATATGGCCTGTTAAGTGTTAGTATGCTAGAGGTGTGCTACTCGTGGGTTCTAGGACAATCGATAAGACTCTCGCATCACGACTGTTCTACAGAAATCTGTAGCCGATGATTGTCATTATTTTAATTGTAGTAAAATGCTACCTGATTTCAATGAAAATTATTCACTTATTTACACAACATTTCGTGAACAATCTGTGTACGTGACGGAGAAAAATGGATATCATTTATGAATTCGTCCTACGGGAATTAACGTTCAAGACAATAAAGCCATTACAGTGTAATTGATTAGTTGGTTTGATGGGAAAAAAAATTTCCAGAACAATAATGGAATTTCTACCTTCTCAAGTCACACCATTAGAGTTGCCCAAGTACCAGTAACTGGTACTGCTGGTACCATTGCAAATCCTGGTTACTATCTATAGCTGTTTACAGCCGCCAGGTTTTTAGCACAAAATGTCTTTTTGGTTGCAATGTAAAGAAAAAACTCGAAAATGTTTTCACTAAGTAAAATATTATAAATATTTACAAATTGTCTTTAAAAACAACAGGCCTCTGTATTAAATGAATTCTTTAAAACCAGGAATGAAGGTATCTTTAAATAGATAACAAATGTAAGTTAGATTAATTGGGTTATTTACAAGCCATTAATATTATTGCACATATTAGACAGACCAGATAATTTTAAAACTAAATATTTTGACCAAGTTGTTTTCAAAAGATACAAACTTCTGGTTTGAGTAGTTTGAAAAACACTCAATTTGAAATTTTCTTTATTTCTTAATGATCTGTTATGTCAATTCTTTTATCATGGCTGAACTATTTTGCCTGTGAGTCGAGTAACTTATTTATCTGTTGAAACATTCAAATTTGTGGTCTAATATGTATTGTTAAAACTTAAAAGATTTTGAACTACTGAATGTACAGAACAGTCGTTACAAACTTTGAATTAGTCCACTTTATTGTTCTAGGCACTTTTATAATTACCATATCGAATTTTGTTGCCTAGTTCAAGAAACTTGTTTTCTAGCATTGTATGTGGAACAACAGAGACAGGTATTGTATCAACAGTGTTTGTAAAAAAAATTAAAGATCACTTAAATGTTGTTTTAAATGTCTGATACCTAGTTTATCCTTGTGGGAACAACATGGGACCTACTGGTCCATCTTGGCTTTTCCATCTTCTGAACTAAATTAAAATAATTAAAAAATATAAAAACCTTTATTATTCATATTCTTTTCAAGCTTTTTCTTAAACTCTGAATTTACGACCTGTCCAACATCTGAAGGCAACTCATTCCAGCCACACTGTTAGACAAATGAAACTTATTTGAAGATGATTTCTACCTTGTCAAAATTTATATTTGTGTCCCCTAGTCCTACTGTTCTCAGTGTTAAGTGTGAAAAAGTATGATGTATTAATACTATTAATTCCCTTTACAATCTTTACAAACAGATTAAGAGATTTCAGCCTTGACAACCCCTCACCACAGGCACCATTATAGTAACTTTTCTCTTAATCCTTTTAAGCAATTCAATGTCTTTACTAAGGTAAGGAGCCCAAGACTGAACACAATATTCTAATTGTGGCATAACCTTTGACCTATACAATGAAATTATAACCTCCTTGTACTTGTATTCAATATTTCTGTAGATAGAATCTACAATATTTGCCCTACATTAGCAACAACACGCTGCTTGGATGGCTTTCAATGCTGATCACTTATTACACCAAGATTCCTTTCTTTCATGACACTGTTAGGGTTATTCCCTTCCAAATTATAATTCATATTATGATAACCCACATGAATTATCTTACATTCATTATAATTGAAACCCATCTGCCATTTATTTGTTCAACTCAGCAGCATCCTCTTCACAGCAGCCCCCAATACCTTAATATTATCTGCAAATTTAGGTAATTTATTGACCATTCCTATATCTGTGTTATTGATCCAAATCAAAAAGGGCAAAGGTCCCTAGTACGAACCCAGAGGTAATCCACTTTTGACATTATTTCAGAGTGACTGAACTTCTTCTAACAACTGTCCACATTCTTCCATCCAACCACTTTTCTGTCCAATTTGCTAACTTATCTCCCACACCTATAGATATTTTTTTTACAAGTCTTTTGCGTGATACCTTGTCAAATGCATTCTGAAAATCCAGATATACCAAATCTACGTCCTTACATTCATCTACAAAGAATGTTAAAAGAATCATCTCTAACTATAACTTCCTTGTCACCCACATCCTTCTCAAAACCTTTTGTTTTCCTTCCTTCTAATAGTTCCTCATCTGCAGAAGCCAAGGGCTGAAATTTATTGCTCTAAAGAGTTGGGTCATTATAACCAAGTTTAATACTTATATCCCTGATAGTACCTTTTCTAACTTCCTCGAAGTCATTGTTAGTCATTATATTCCTTCTATATAAAAGCTTAAGCTCCTCCTGACATCCTGCCACCATTTACCAAAGTCTACACTTTCCCTTTATCTATTGTCTGTACATTGATTATTATAGTCTCCAGTTTCCACTACAGCCTACAAACTCTACTAGTTGCAAATTGCACATCTTCATTACTAACTTCCTTAAGAGTACATACCACTCCTAAGTTCCCACATAAAAACCACTTGCTGCACCTATTACACGTAACAAATAGTGAATGCTTAACTCCTAACTAGTCTTAACCATTGTATTTATACTTATGGTCTGAAACTAAATGCTTAGTACCAAATGCCACTCACCTATCGTTAACACTTACTGTTAAGCCTAATGTCTAAGAATCACATTTTTCATCACTACTTTGTCTTTACACTAATGTAATAATGTTTATTTTTAATTATAAGAAATATAGTAAATTAATTCAGAAAACACCAAGAGACAATAAACTATGTTTTAGGTTGTATTTATTTAATAAAACAATGTATTTTCCTGTTTTATGATTTACCAGTAAGCTGAATATACTTAAAAGTATTATTATATGTGGTAAGCCTATTTTAAGGTTATTGTAAAATTTACACTATTTAACATGGAGTGAAAACTTTGACTGTCTCACTTTTAGTTACCAAACATTCTCTAAAATTACTACAAATTATTATATTTATTTTAAATAACTTTTGGAAGTCTGTAACAGTTTAAGAACTTAACTTTTCAATGTACTATCATTTTAGTTGTGGGTTCAATCTGATAATCGCGAAAATATTATATCTCCCAGAACACAAGAAAAATAAAGTTCTGGAGATTTCTTTTATTTTTGAAAGAAAAGAAAGTCAAAAACTACAGTAATTCTTGGGTAAAATTTTTAAATTAATTAAAGCTAAACATATTTGCATTTTACACTGTTAAAATTTTACAGAAAATATAAACTGTTTCTTTGTGTTTGAAGGCTTAAGTTTATTCAAGTCATATTATCTTAGTCATTCAATTGTGAAAGCATATATTTCTTTTCTTTCTCTTGTATCTTAGGGGGCCAAGAAGCTGTGTCCGCAGTGTAACATGATTACATCTCCTAATGACTTAAGAAGAATTTATCTTTGAAGTGACTAACCATTCCTCAGCAGCTGTACAAGTTGTATGTAACTGATTGTTGAATAAAAGGTTCCTATTAAAAAAAAAGGATTCAGATGGAAAATTATGATAAATTATTTTTGTTCTCTTATATGTTTTATCTAGTTCTTATTTCTATAATTTTTCTTTTTCTTGGATTTGTGAAAGTGAAAAATGTTTGATGGCATGTGTAACCAATGTGGTTTCCGTGAAAACTGATGGTGATATAAAACGAAAATCCATATATGTACAATAAAGAAGAAATAGAACTGTACAGTGTTTTAATTTATATGTATAGACATTATTTTCATGATTTTTGTCGTGTATATGTTTAAAAGTTGTTTATATGAAAGACTTTTTTTTTTCCACATTCAAGTTGTGTCTGAAATAAACTAACCTCCAAATTGTTGTATCTTACATTCGGTGTTGTTTTTAATTCAGAAAGACTTCCATCTGATTTATTTTTTATTGTTATTATTGTAGTTGTTATTTTGAATCAAGCACAAAGCTACACAATGAGCTATCTGTGCTCCGCCCACCACAAGTATCTAAACCCGATTTTTAGCGTTGTAAGTCTCCAGACATACTGCTGAGCCACTAGGGGGCTTTATTATTGTAAATAGGAGGTGTTAAATGTATAATTATTTCAGTCTATGAAAACTCTTTGTATTTTAAGGAAATGCATGAATTGGTTTGTATTTAAACTGGCTGTGAAGTAGAAAGTTGTTTCCATCGGACTCATTTTGATGATGAGTTATGGAATCCAAATTACAAGAAAACACCTTTCCTGGATCCAAATTACAATGGAACATCTTCCCATGGATCTAAGTTACGGTGCAATACCTTTCCATGGATCCAGTTTACAGTGCAACACGTTGGTGAAAATTTCAGTTTACATAGTCATTACATAAATGTTTCAACTTAGGTACAAGTGACAACCATGTAACCGAAAAGATACTGACTGTTATAATAATTTTGTTTTTATTGGTAGATATTAATGTATGTGTTATTCAACTTTTGTTTATAGAACATTTTGCAGTAAACGTTAATGTCCTCTGGCCATTAGATTCAAACAGTTTAAACAGTACTTCACGTTTCTTTATATTTTTATTTATATGTACTTCTGAATCCCCACAAGTATTGTTACTCTACACAGAAAGAAATGCATTTTAATTTTCTACCGTGGTTCTGCAGTTTTATTTATCATCTGTCTGGAATCCCAAAACACTTTGGTATTTCACAGATTGCCATCTAGTGGTACAGCAGTATATCTGTGGACTTAAAACACTAGAAACTGGGTTCTAATACATGTGGTTGGCAGACCACAGATGGCCCATTGTGTAGCTTTGTGTTTAACTTCAAAAACCAATATTTCATGTTCTATTCAGTACAGTGTGCTACTGAGAAGAATGAATAAAAGTTCAGTTTTCTGGCAATAAAAACGAAATTAACATAAAAGATATATTTTGGCTGCATTTGACAACCACATAATTGAAACACTATATTAGAGAAAAGTGTGGGTTTCGTCTTTTCATTAATCCCAAATAAAACGTCAGTCTTTGTTTGGAGGGGTTGCTATTTCAATGTACAGTTTAAAATCAAAATCTTAAAATGATTTTTTTTACTGCAGAGACTATACCATGATGTAAAAATTCTAATTATACTACCACGTCATCAAAAACCATGATGTAAGAATTGTAACAATACTACCATGTCATCAGATACCACAATGTAAGAATTATAACAATACTACCATGTTATCAGAAACCATGATGTAAAACTTGTAACAATACTACCATGTCATTAGATACCACAATATAAAAATTATAACAATACTACCGCATCATCAGAAACCATAATTGAATCTAATGGCCAGAGGACATTAAAGTTTACTGCAAAATGTTCTATAAACAAAAGTTGAATAACACATACCTTAATATCTACCAATAAAAACAAAATTATTATAACAGTCAGTATCTTTTCGGTTACATGGTTGTCACTTGTACCTAAGCTGAAACATTTATGTAATGACTATGTAAACTGAAATTTTCACAACAATTCCAACAATACTACCATGCCATCAGATACCACAATGTAAAAATTGTAACAATACTACCATGTCATCAGAAACCATGATGTAAAAATTGAAACAATGCTGCCACGCCATCAGATACCACGATGTAAGAATTGTAACAATACTACCACGTCATCAAAAACCATGATGTAAGAATTGTAACAATACTACCATGTCATCAGATACCACAATGTAAGAATTATAACAATACTACCATGTTATCAGAAACCATGATGTAAAACTTGTAACAATACTACCATGTCATTAGATACCACAATATAAAAATTATAACAATACTACCGCATCATCAGAAACCATGATGTAAAACTTATAACAATACTACCGCATCATCAGAAACCATGATGTAAAACTTATAACAATACTACCATGTCATAAGATACCACAATGTAAAAGTTGTAACAATGCTGCCATGGCTGCCACGCCATCAGATACTACAATGTAAAAATTCCAACAATACTACCATGCCATCAGATACCACAATGTAAAAATTGTAACAATACTACCATGTCATCAGAAACCATGATGTAAAAATTGAAACAATGCTGCCACGCCATCAGATACCACGATGTAAAACTTGTAACAATACTACCATGTCATTAGATACCACAATGTAAAAAATTATAACAATACTACCATTTCATCAGATATCATAATGTAAAACTTGTAACAATACTACTACGTCATCAGAAACCATGATGTAAAAATTGTAACAATACAACCATGTTGTCAGATACTACGACGTAAAAATTGTAACAATACTACCATGCTATCAGGTACCACGATGTAAACGTCGTAATTACATTGATGTGTAATTATACACCGTATAGATAAATCTCGGTGAAAATGAGTGCATTCTAAATTCGTTTTACGAGAAAAATACTACTGTAGAAGATAACGGGTTTCCAGACCAGTATGATTATTGATTTAAGTACAACATCTACTCTACAGTATCTTAGTCAACTTAATTATGTAGTCCAGGTGGTTAGGGCGCTCGACTCGTGATCTGAGGGTGCTGGTTTGAATTCCCGTCACACCAAACATGCTCGCCCTCCCAGCCGTGGGGGTGTATAATGTACTGTCAATCCCACTATTCGTTGGTAAAAGAGTAGCTCATGAGTTGGCAGTAGGTGGTGATGACTAGCTGCTTTCTCTCTAATCTTACACTGCTAAAGTAGGGACGGCTAGCACAGATAGCCTTCGTGTAGCTTTGCGCAAAATTCAAAACAAACCAAACCAATGCTATGTAAAAATGAATTCTTTGGCTTAACAATGATACTCTGTGTTATAATACGGAACGCAAGAAACAAAACTTGTTTTCCTTGTATGTATTTGTAGAAAAAAAACGCCTATAAAAACTGCAAAATACAAAGTGTGAAAATCCGTAAATTTGCTTGTATTTCCGCATGGACTCAACAAACCTTCAAGCCAAATTCCATAAAGGTCCATTTACAAGAGACGAAATAGTGATAAAAACGACCATAAAAAACGCAAAACTGAAAAATTGTACGTATCTTTTTATGGATTTAATAAACCTCCGCACCAGTTTTGGTGAAGAACCATCCACATCCTGAAAAATAATAACATGGATATACAACAAACAGTTCAATTATATACTACACAAAAATATAAACCAATATGTAAAATATTGGTGTCACCCAAAGTTAGTGTACACTCCTTCTGCTTGTACATAATGGATATTTCTCTTGATTAGTGTCCCAAATTTGAGTCTAACACTGCTTGTGAGCATTTGCTCAGTGATGGGTTAAAGTCACTGAGTACATGGGTGTGGAATATCCAGATGCTGCTCAAACAGAATGAGCAGTACTCGGACACTCCTTATACAGGGTACAATAAAAGGTCACTCAAAATGTCAACTATTAACAAAAGCAGCAATGCCTCAGAAGCATAATGTCACCTTCCAACATAATGCCCGACTACATGTTGCCAGGATCTGCACCCAGTTCCTTGAAACTGAGCACATTCCAGTTCTGGTCTGGCCTGCGTATTCGCCAGACGTGTCGCCCATAGAGCATCTTTGGGATATTCTAGATCGACGTGTTCCAGTTCTGGATAATGTGCGTCAGCTCCATGTGACACTCCAGCAAGAATGGAATAACATCCCACAGGCCACCATCGACAACCTGGTGAACTCCATGCGAAGGAGATGTGTTGCTCTGACAGGAGCAAATGGTGGACACACAAGATACTGAACAGTGAATTTCTTCAGCCTGACCCCTACCATGTTTGAAGGAGTGACAGTCTTGCTCATGTGCCAATATCAAGTTGTAATGGACAATGATTTGAAGATTATACAATAACAAACTGAATTGTGGTTGATTTCATATATTGCATTTTCTTAATGTTAATAAAAACTCAAGAGTCTGACATGGGGCGTTTATATTTTTCTTTATTATATATTCTATAGATTTCTGTAGTGTATAGGAGACATGTTAATTACTACAAACAAACGTCATTATAACGCCAGATTTGCTTGTTTTTTTATATTTAATTAAACCATTTGCGTTTCAGTGAACGCCCTTGAAGAAACTAAAACGAAACGCTGAACGTCTAATTAAATTCAAAACAACAGTTTGGCGTAATAAGGTCCTTTTTATCTTGTATTAATAAGAAACAAATGTAGTTTAATTGGTACGATAATAGTAAATATATTTGAAAAATTATTCCCTGTACCCATTTATCAAACTGTCGTAAACCAGCAGTGTTTTTATCACAATGAATTACGTGATTGATTATCACAATGATTATTTATCTTCTGCATTTAAGAACGAACTATTTTTGACATTAATGCAGGTTTATAAAGCGGGTAGTACAAAATCCATGTTAATACATGAGGCATTTTTCTGCTTAATTTGCGTCCCCCGCTAATACAGCGATATGTCTTCGGATTTACAACGCTAAAATCAGGGGTTCGATTCCCCTCGGTGGGCTGATCAGATAGCCCGATGTGGCTTTGCTATTAGAAAAACACACAGACTGCTTAATTTTCCCTCCAGTGTCTCAGCGGTATGTTTACGGACTTATAACACTAAAAACCGGGTTTTGATACCCGTAGTGGGCAGAGCACAGAGATCCCATTTTGGAGCTTTGAGGTTATTTGAAAACAACAACTGCTTAATTTATTTGAAGCTTTCAATTATAATTTCAGTCTCGTGAATTTTAGCAGACTTATATATCAAATGTGTGTTTAAATTTCATGTATTTGGAAGAAAAAAAAATTTCTTGGAAGTATTTTTAAGGTAGTTTTAATTTTTTTACTGTAACAAACCAAATAATACGTCTTGCTATGAGAATAAAGAAAACAGAAACACAGTTTCGAACAAAAGATCATCCAAAGATATACTTACAACAACTAAATCGTTATGACTAGGTGTGCGTCATAAATCTATTTTATCAGTCCAGATCTTTCTTTACTGGTGAGGAGGACAATGAATCATATGACGAAAAAAATATAAAATTAAATTAATGGGCGATATCAGCCAGAGAAGTGACAAGAACATTTTAGGAGGCAAGTCCTCCCCCACAGTGACGGTTCTATTTTACCAACTAATCCATCTGCAAGAAGCTATAACATTAGGTTGAATGAAAATTTTTTTCTTTGTTCCTTTCTGACCGACTCATCTTTTCAAAACGTCTCAAGAGATGGACACAAACTTCGAAAAATATAGATCATCTGAGGCATTATGGTCAACGCTTTTGATAAGTTTTCTTACAAGTTCGTGAGCTTTCCTTGGATTCGCTGATTTTGAGTTAAGTAGGCGTCAATTGTTCATTGTTCTATCACTTTACTAGGCTTATGCTTCCAGTTTTAAATGTAGAGCATTGGTCTGTTCATTGTTCTATCACTTTACTAGGCTTATGCTTCCAGTTTTAAATATAGAGCATTGGTCTGTTCATTGTTCTATCACTTTACTAGGCTTATGCTTCCAGTTTTAAATGTAGAGCATTGGTCTGCTCATTGTTCTATCACTTTACTAGGCTTATGCTTCCAGTTTTAAATGTAGAGCATTGGTCTGCTCATTTGTAGAATCCTTTCTGTATCTTGAAGGGGGTCTGTTATCACGATGACAGCTGGAGCTGTTTATGATCCATAAACCGAACGCTGGTGTTAAATAGAAGTTCATAATAACGGTGTATTTCAGCCCTGATAACTTCGCACTAAAGGAGATTGTACATCGAAAGTATATTGTTTTCTATATTTTAACAGCGCTTCCAAGGGGCCAGGCACCCGGGAGTTTGCAGAACCTAATTTTTCAAGTCATTTTGTAACGTTGTTTATTAGTTAACAATTTAATCTTACAAAATCTGATTTAAAAAACAACAACAAGAAAATCGTGCGATTGCCGAAAACCTGAACCACAGTTTGTAACAAAAGAAATGTCGACATTCAACAAGTAAGCGTACTGATCTTGCATTGATGAAACAACGTTAATACAGGAAAAGAACAAAAAGGCTTGTGAATGCAAAGTGCGCATGCGTGGTACTTGTGTGAACTACCTTTGATGTCAGTGTAAGAATGGCACGAAAAACAGGTGGGAAGCAGCTGCAGATGAAATTGAAGGTACGAATAAAGAAAAGAAGGAAAGATTGATTATGATATTCTATTGTAGAGTGATGAAGGTCCAGTGATACTTCTAAGGATCACTTTGATTTGGTGATACCAAAGAAATGACACAGATCACCCAAGAATTCAAGTGTGAAACCAATTCATTGTTGTAGTATTCCAACAGGTAACAATGTCTCATTGATGTAGTACTCTAACAGGTAGCAATGTCTCATTGTTGTAGCAATCCAACAGGTAACAATGTTTCATTGTTGTAGTAGTCCAACAAGTAACAATGCTTCATTGCTGTTGTACTCCAACAGGTAACGATGTCTACTTATTTGGAAGTTTATTCCAACAGGTAACAATGTCTCATTCTTGTAGTACTCCAACAGGTAACAATGTCTACTTATTTGGCAGTTTATTCCAACAGGTAACAATGTTTCATTGTTGTAGTATTCCAACAGGTAACAATGTCTACTTATTTGGCAGTTTATTCCAACAGGTAACAATGTCTCATTGTTGTAGTACTTCAACAGGTAACAATGTCTCATTGTTGTAGTATTCCAACAGGTAACAATGTCTACTTATTTGGCAGTTTTTTAGTATCAAATCCACAGTGACATCAAACTTTCTAAATGAAGAAGTTTGATGGTAGACAAGAATTTATTGCTTGCAGTCAGCAAGACTGTATTAAGGATTCTTTGCACCATGTTACTTCCAGGAGATTCAGATGGTCTTACGAACGTGATCGTAAACAATATTTGTAAGACATCTGGTGATACAAAACTGTTCTAATCTGATGATGTACAACACGTTTTGATAGAGAAATGTTTTACTTGCACTGCTTTGTTTGTCGATGACTTTAAAATAAGTAAAGAGAGATTGTAGAACAAGGTTTTGAAACAGCTAGATGGCACTTTCGTCGACTGAAGTTTGGGTTTCTGCTAGAACCTACAGTACACTCTGTCCAACATTACCGTAAGTGAGCTACAATGAAATCAGTAGAGAACCCACAGATCAAGGTGATGAGAATTATCCAACTGATGTCAAGGTCTTCAGATCTGTTGTGAAGATAAGGAATACAACAAACTGTGTTTGATCTTCGCCAAAAACACAGAAAACTATCTCAGCCAAGAGACTAAGCAGTTAAGTCAACACCACATGTGTATCTTATAAGTTTATTACTGTGTATTATCAAATTTAGAACTTGCAATAGCCTTACTAAAACATTGTGTGGAGTTTTATTACATTCGGGAATGTTGTTATATGTCAAGTAAGGTCTGGCACACAGCGCATATTCTGGGTTTCTGTCCAGTTGAAACACTATTAAAATAGTTTGTTGGTTTTGAATTTTGCGCAAAGGTACAAAGGGTATCTGCACTAGCCGTCCCTAATCTAGCAGTTGAAGACTAGAGGGAAGGTAATCAGTCATTATCATTACCATTAAGTTCATTTAATGAAGAGATTTGTCGATTTTTTTTGTCTTTCAGAATCTGTGAAGGGCTTTCTTTGGTACTCTAGTCACATATATTTAACTTAATAGCAGAAGATTGGGAGACAGTACTTACTAAATGATTACTGGAACTGTTCGTTGTTACGTCTCACATAACTGAATGTTTTTATTAGATTGTACTTACCAAATGATTACTGAAACTGTTCGTTGTTACGTCTCACATAACTGAATGTTTTTATTAGATTGTACTTACTAAATGATTACTGGAACTGTTTGTTGTTACGTCTCACATAACTGAATGTTTTTATTAGATTGTACTTACCAAATGATTACTGGAACTGTTTGTTGTTACGTCTCACATAACTGAATATCTTTATTAGATTGTACTTACCAAATGATTACTGGAACTGTTTTCGGCCCAGCATGGCCAAGTGGATTGAGGCGTTCGACTCGTAATCTGAGGGTCGCAGGTTCGAATCCCTGTTGAACCAAACATGCTTGCTTTTTCAGCCGCCCCCCAGTGGCTCAGCGGTATGTCTGCGGACTTACACGCTAAAATCCGGGTTTCGATACCCGTGGTGGGCAGAGCACAGATAGCCCATTGTGTAGCTTTGTGCTTAATTCAAAACAACAACAACAACAACAAGCTTTTTCATCCGTGGGGGCGTTATAACGTTATGGTCAATCCCATTATTCGTTGGTAAAAGAGTAGCCCAAGAGTTGGCGGTGGGTGGTGATGACTATCTGCCTTCTCTCTAGCCTTACACTATTGAATTAGGAACGGTTAGCGCAGATAGCCCTCGTGTAACTTTGCTCGAAATTCAAACAAACAATTGGAACTGTTCGTTGTTACGTTTCACATAACTGTCTTTATTATATTGTACTTACAAAATGATTACGCGAACTCTCAGTGTTACGTCTCACATAACTGTTTGGGTTACGAGTATAATTTTGTTTAATAATGGAAGATCCTAAATATTTGTACCGAATAAAATATCACGTCTGTACTATGTTTGGGTTACTATTAATGTAGCAGAGTTCTTTGTGAAAATATTAGACAAATATTTTGATTTAGGAGAGGAGCCAGTTTACCCCTCAAATAATGTCCCAAGAAAAGACAACAACAACAATAAACTAACGTTTATCCAAACTCCAGCTGTTTACCTAAAGAAACCCTCCACTCTTAACGTTTCTGTTGAACTCGTTAGCTCTACTGGAAAACAGAACATCACTGCCCATTAACCATTTGCTTCACCAGTATATTTGTAAAGAGAGACATCAGTGAGGATCTTCGCATGGAGTACCTAATTTTGAACTGACAGACTAGAGAGAAGTCGACAGCAGTCGTCACCAAATCTTAGATTAGTCTTATCTGAACGAATAGTGGGATTCTTGATTGATGTTTTCATAACACCACGGCTCCAAAGTGCAGAAGCATGCTTAAGTGGCAACGGGCGGCGAGCCTCAAAATTTCGGATTCATAACTCGAGTAACCAAACCACTAGGCCACGCCGCGTCTCTCACCCCGTGCAATACCATGAACTTATTGTAACTTAATTAAAGGACTTAAGGAAATGAATTGGTTTCAGTAACATTAATTGTACGAGCGAAGATATATAGGACGAAACGTTACGTTAACTTTCATAGCTTTAGCCGAAGCCAGAAGAACCCTTTCGTCTTTTTCACGAACGTTTTGTAAGGGCCTCTCAGGATAGAGACAGAAAGAGAAAAGTCAGACTTCTAAGGTTATTATTATTTCCTTGAAAATATTGCGCACATGGTTGCTTATCGGTTGTTAAGCAATGAGTTACACAATGAGCTTTCTGTGCTCTGCCCACAACAGGCATCGAAACCCAATTTTTTGCGTTATCAGCGCTCATTCTTACCGTTGGCTCACTGGAAAGCACTACCCATGTGAAGACATCATATTTGTAAATGTTCACTCTATAATACGCAGAATAAAACAGGGGGGACTCCGGTATATAAAGTTCGCGGATTCTCTGTTGTTTGCTTTGTCGGTTTATAGGAAATATTAAGTGCACGAAAGGGGGAAAAGAATCGAATACCGTCCACGTGTACTCCACGCGGCTACGTGCGCTCAAAGAAGAAATAAATTCAATTCGCGTTGCATTTCTTCACTGTGAGGGCTAGTAACTATGGCAACATTGTAAATTTTACATTTGCGTAGGTGCACGTGTTGTTACTTGAAAAACGCCAACACAAGACACACTATTTCAGCTTTAAAGTGCCGCAGCAGTGTACAGTGTCGCCTAGGGTAGCTGTAAATACGTCACGGGTAAGTGATATGTTTTACTGTTGTCAGTTGAGTATTAATACCCTGTACTTACGAAAAGATTAGAAGATATATAGTTGTTACTGGTAAACCTTATCTGTGTGTATAATACGCAGTTACTGAGAAAAAGTAAACTTATTGTATATGGGTGAATATTTCGAGGTTTGCACTTGTTGGGTTTATAGCACAAAACTATAGAAAGGGCTATCTGCGCATTGTTCATCGCGGGGAAACAAATCCATATTCTTGCATTGAAAATCCAGAAACTTATCACAAACTCACAGGGTTACCTTGGGTTTGAAGACCTAAGATTTACAGTAAACAGATGAACAAGTTTGTATTGTAAGCGCTAGTCTTCCATACTACAAACACAAGATATATGTGGCATTCCTAAAGTTTAACAAGGCAGATGTGACCAAAAGTCTTAACGTGTTATATAACAGGGTAGATGGAATCTAGTGTCTTAACACATTGTATAACAAAACTGATGTGACCTAGAGTCTTAAGGTGTTGTATAACAGGTTAGATGGGACCTAGTGTGTTAACACATTGTATAACAAAACTGATGTGACCAAAAGTCTTAACGTGTTATATAACAGGGTAGATGTGACCTAGTGTTTTAACGTCTTGTATAACATGGTAGATGTGACCTAGTATCTCAACGTGTTGTATAACATGGTAGATATGACCTGGAGTCTAAACGTGTTGTATAACGTGGTTGATGCGACTTAGACTCTTAACATGTTATCTAAAAAGATTGATGTGACCTAGGGTCTTAATGTTTTATATAACAGGGTCGATGTGGCCTAGTGTTTTAACGTTATGTATAGCATGGTAGATGCGACCTGTATCTTAACGTGTTGTATAGCAGGGTCGATGTGACCTAGTGTGTTAACGTGTTGTATAGGAGGGTCGATGTGACCCAGTGTGTTAACGTATTGTGTAGAAGGGTGGGTCGATATGACCTAGTGTGTTAACGTGTTGTACAGCAGGGTCGATGTGACCCAGTGTGTTAACGTGTTGTATAGCAGGGTCGATGTGACCTAGTGTGTTAACGTGTTGTATAGCAGGGTCGATGTGACCCAGTGAGTTAACGTGTTGTATAGCAGGGTCGATGTGACCTAGTGTGTTAACGTGTTGTATAGGAGGGTCGATGTGACCCAGTGTGTTAACGTATTGTGTAGAAGGGTGGGTCGATATGACCTAGTGTGTTAACGTGTTGTACAGCAGGGTCGATGTGACCCAGTGTGTTAACGTGTTGTATAGCAGGGTCGATGTGACCTAGTGTGTTAACGTGTTGTATAGCAGGGTCGATGTGACCCAGTGAGTTAACGTGTTGTATAGCAGGGTCGATGTGACCTAGTGTGTTAACGTTATGTATTCCTGTCAAAAAGTCCATGGGTTCAACATTCAATTTGTTGCTGATCTTTTATAACCCTAACACTTATTCTCACTATTTTGTTAAGATTAGCAACATAGGCGGCGGGTATTGCTGACTGGTTGCCTTCCTCCTGGTCAGTAGCTCTGATTTGAGGAAAATTATGCCAGAAACCCAACCCAAGATATCTTTCAGACTGGAAACTTTAAATGCATAAAATTAACCAATGAAAACGTATAAATTACTCTTCGCAAGATTCCATATTAAGAAAAATCTACTCACCGTAAATTAGTTTTAGTATAAAATATAAAGGACGGTTACTTTCAAAACTTCCAAATAATTACTGTCCATAAGCAATATTCGTGTTATGATATTTGAAAATCTAAAAATAATCTGGAAAATAAGTTTGTTTGTTTTGAATTTCGCACAAAGCTACTCGAGGGCTATCTGTGCTAGCCGTCCCTAATTTAGTAGTGTAAGACGAGAGGGAAGGCAGCTAGTCATCACCACCTACCACCAACTCTTTGGCTACTCTTTCACCAACGAATAGAGGGACTGACCGTCACATTAAATGCCCGCACGGTTGAAAGGGCGAGCATGTTTGGGGCGACGGGGGATTCGAACGCACGAAACTCAGATTACGAGTCGAGCACTCTAAACATTTGGTTATGCTAGGCCTAAATGTGGAAGGAAAGATACCAAGAGGATTACAAACAACGAAATAAGAGGAGACAGCTTAATAGGGTAATGTATTATTATAGGGTACCAAATCTGTCGACGTCTCCAAACGAGCCGCATGACAGTATTTCATAATACAAGACACTGGGAAAGCTGTGATCTGACGCTCGTATAAAAGTTCACACTGTGCTATAACCTCAATAACTACATTCCGATTTTGTACGAAAAAACTGCTATTTCTGGTCCACTGGATTAAGCCTTAACTACAACACTTTTCTGTTTCAAATTTTTGGCGACCATAAAACTTAAAAGCATATTTTATATGATAAAATATCAGGAGTTTCATTATGTTATAGAGCAAATTATTAGAAAATTATATCACTTGATAAAATTATCATAAAATTATACCACTTGATAACGTTATAAGAAAATTATACCATTTGATAACGTTATTAGGAAATTATAGCACTTGATAACATTATCAGAAAATAATACCACTTGATAACGTTATTATAGAATTACACTGCTTAATAACATTATCAGAAAATTACACCGCTTAATAACGTTATTAGGAATTTACATTACTTGATAACATTAGAAAATGTCACTATTTGATAACATTATTATGAAATCACACTGATGTTCGCGTAGCTTTTGCGCTTTATTAAAAAACAAACAAATCTTTCAATTTTTTCTCTTGCATAAATTTCTGTATTTTGTTTCGTTTTTGTTTTTTTTCCCCCCCAGTGGCTCAGCGGTATGTCTGCGGACTTACACGCTAAAATCCGGGTTTCGATACCCGTGGTGGGCAGAGCACAGATAGCCCATTGTGTAGCTTTGTGCTTAATACTTTGTTTTTATATTTTGTTTTATTAAAATATCTTCATTGTTTATCTCTGTCTGTCCACTGTGCTATTCCAAGTTTTCGGAACATTCACACTTCAAACGTTTCCATTTATACGTATACTAATTTTACATTTCTCCATACAACAGTGTTGGACACGCGTGGCGTTTGGTAACTCATGTTTTTATTTTTGTTGGTGTCAGAAATTGTTCGCAATAACTGCTCTCCATTCTTTACTTCTAAAATACATGTGTCAGGAATTAAGTTGCATCTAATTTAAATGTTGTCACTACCCAGGAAAACAAAACACACACAGTCCACGGGAGATCGTCTGTCTTTCAAATTCGTGCAAAGCTACACGAGGGCTATCTGCTCTAGCCGTCTCTAATTTAGCAGTGTAAAGTGGTTAAAGCACTCGACTCATAAACTGAAATTCGCTGGTTCGAATCCTAGTGTTATCAAACACGCTCGCCCTTTCAGACGTGGGGGTGTTATAATGTGTGGGTTAATCACACTATTCATTGGTAACATAGTAGATCAAGAGTTGACGGTGATCACAAGTTGCCTTCTCTTTACTCTTACACAGCTAAATTCAGAACAAACCCAACCAGCTTGCTATCACTACCCATCGCGCACTTTTCGGCTACTCTTTAAGCGTCACATTATAACGTCCCAACGGCTGAAAGGGCGAGCCTTGTTTGGTGTGACGGAGATTCGAACCTGCAACCCTTGTACTACGAGTCGAGTACCTTCCCGTCCATGGGAGTGGTGAGGTGCACTTTCTCTTTGAGCAGTCTCGAGTAATTTCATTTATTCTTTGCTCACTTAGCTACAACCTATCATTACGTTTTGTCAACAGCTCACAAAGTGCAGTTAACTATATTAATCTAGGGTTTGGCTGGTAGGGTTCCTATCGACTGTAGTAGCGGCGTAAATAGAAATACAAGCTCTTGTCGCTATAGCAACCACGTAACTTATTTTAATTCAGCACGCACTGACTCTCCTTTTAGCCAATCGCTGTTTCATTTAGTTCCAAGTCTTCCGGGCAATTGGTTAGTCATGGAAAGCGCCATCTGCTGATATTATTTTTGGCTAAGGGTTAAAATACCATCTATTTCTGTACACATTAATTTGCTCTTAATAAATTAATTACTTACAAAGCACACAACATGTAATATATTTGCATGCGTGTATTTCTTTTCAATTGCTATATATTCTCGTAGCTGTGCGTTTATCATACAATCAGGGTTGTCAAACAAGAAATAATTTCGTTACTCTCATTTTTATTCACCTTAGCGATAAGTTCAGAGGGCTTGTAAAACTAAATAAATTGTTTCGATACCTGCAGTGGGCACAGAACAAGTAGCCCATTGTTGTTAATAGAGCCCTCAACCTCTCTAAAACAAACGATTTAGGGAAACAGATTACCTATGTTAATTTTAATTAATTAATAGTTGTCTCGTTATTTTGAATCTTGAAAACAAATTAAGCGCACTAAGAAGGAATACAGACCCTTGCGAAAAACATTTTCAAATATTATCTACATATATGATACTGAAATCAGAAACGCATTGTTTTGTTTATTTGTTCGTTTTTTACCACCAAGCTACACAATGGGCTATCTCTGATGTGCCCATCATGGGCATCTAACACATTTTGAACTTAATAAGCACAACTAGTCGTTAATTTTAGAATAAAGTTGATGCTTCAGTTAGAAAACGACAGATGGCGCTGCTAAACGTTTTCTTTGTTTAGAATTTTCACACAAAGCTATACAAATGGTTATTTCCGTATAGCCTTTCCCAACGTTAAAATGGTATACAACAGAAAAAAACAACAACTAATTACCTAAAAGTACCCATCACCGACTTCTGAGTTCTTCTTGTCTAATCGTATGTTGGATTTGACCGTTACTCTTATAGCAGGATTCCAAAATCGAGAACACGTTTTTTTGTTTTGTTTTGGCGGAAGTGAGACGCAGACCATGCACTGCTAATCATAAGTCATGCCCAAGTTTTTAAATAGTACCGCATTTATTCGCGTGTTTGTGATTAGTTCCTCGGGTTTTCGTTTTTGGTATTTTCTACTCTTCACATTGGGCTTTGAAGTTTTACGAAATACTCATTACTTAGACGGATAGGATTTATTTTGAAAATTATTCAGTTTTTTTTTTTTTCACTTAAGCTCGTTCTTCCTCGGAAACTAAATGGTATTTTGTGGTTTTGGAGAGTTAATTACAATAGTTGTGAAATATTATAACGATGTTAAATCATTGTGGAAGGACACCGTCAAAATGGGAACATAAGATAAATATTGTCTATATCAGAACACGTGATGAATAGTGTCTATATCAGAACACGTGATTAATAGTATCTATATCAGAACACGTGATGAATAGTGTCTATATAAGAACACGTGATGAATGGTGTCTGTATCAAAACACGTGATTAATAGTGTCTATATCAGAGCACGTGATTAATAGTGTCTATATCAGAACACGTGATGAATAGTGTCTATATCAGAACACGTGATGAATGGTGTCTATATCAAAACACGTGATGAATAGTGTCTATATCAGAGCACGTGATTAATAGTGTCTATATCAGAACACGTGATGAATAGTGTCTATATCAGAACACGTGATGAATGGTGTCTATATCAAAACACGTGATGAATAGTGTCTATATCAGAACACGTGATGAATGGTGTCTATATCAGAACACGTGATTAACAGTGTCTATGTAAGAACACGTGATGAATAGTGTCTGTATCAAAACACGTGATGAAGAGTATCTATATCAGAACACGTGATGAATAGTGTCTATATCAGAGCACGTGATTAATATTGTCTATATCAGAACACGTGATGAATGGTGTCTATATCAGAACACGTGATTAATAGTATCTATATCAGAACACGTGATGAATAGTGTCTATATAAGAACACGTGATGAATGGTGTCTGTATCAAAACACGTGATTAATAGTGTCTATATCAGAGCACGTGATTAATAGTGTCTATATCAGAACACGTGATGAATAGTGTCTATATCAGAACACGTGATGAATGGTGTCTATATCAAAACATGTGATGAATAGTGTCTATATCAGAACACGTGATGAATGGTGTCTATATCAGAACACGTGATTAACAGTGTCTATGTAAGAACACGTGATTAATAGTGTCTGTATCAAAACACGTGATCAATAGTCTATATCAGAACACGTGATGAAGTGTTTATATCAGAACACGTGATGAAGTTTTTATATCAGAACACCTGATGAATAGTGTCTATATCAGAACACGTGATGAATAGTGTCTATATCAGAACACGTGATGAATGGTGTCTATATCAAAACACGTGATGAATAGTGTCTATATCAGAACACGTGATGAATGGTGTCTATATCAGAACACGTGATTAACAGTGTCTATGTAAGAACACGTGATGAATAGTGTCTGTATCAAAACACGTGATGAAGAGTATCTATATCAGAACACGTGATGAATAGTGTCTATATCAGAGCACGTGATTAATATTGTCTATATCAGAACACGTGATGAATGGTGTCTATATCAGAACACGTGATTAATAGTATCTATATCAGAACACGTGATGAATAGTGTCTATATAAGAACACGTGATGAATGGTGTCTGTATCAAAACACGTGATTAATAGTGTCTATATCAGAGCACGTGATTAATAGTGTCTATATCAGAACACGTGATGAATAGTGTCTATATCAGAACACGTGATGAATGGTGTCTATATCAAAACATGTGATGAATAGTGTCTATATCAGAACACGTGATGAATGGTGTCTATATCAGAACACGTGATTAACAGTGTCTATGTAAGAACACGTGATTAATAGTGTCTGTATCAAAACACGTGATCAATAGTCTATATCAGAACACGTGATGAAGTGTTTATATCAGAACACGTGATGAAGTTTTTATATCAGAACACCTGATGAATAGTGTCTATATCAGAACACGTGATGAATAGTGTCTATATCAGAACACGTGATGAATGGTGTCTATATCAAAACATGTGATGAATAGTGTCTATATCAGAACACGTGATGAATGGTGTCTATATCAGAACACGTGATTAACAGTGTCTATGTAAGAACACGTGATTAATAGTGTCTGTATCAAAACACGTGATCAATAGTCTATATCAGAACACGTGATGAAGTGTTTATATCAGAACACGTGATGAAGTTTTTATATCAGAACACCTGATGAATAGTGTCTATATCAGAACACGTGATGAATAGTGTCTATATCAGAACACGTGATGAATGGTGTCTATATCAAAACACGTGATGAATAGTGTCTATATCAGAACACGTGATGAATGGTGTCTATATCAGAACACGTGATTAACAGTGTCTATGTAAGAACACGTGATGAATAGTGTCTGTATCAAAACACGTGATGAAGAGTATCTATATCAGAACACGTGATGAATAGTGTCTATATCAGAGCACGTGATTAATATTGTCTATATCAGAACACGTGATGAATGGTGTCTATATCAGAACACGTGATTAATAGTATCTATATCAGAACACGTGATGAATAGTGTCTATATAAGAACACGTGATGAATGGTGTCTGTATCAAAACACGTGATTAATAGTGTCTATATCAGAGCACGTGATTAATAGTGTCTATATCAGAACACGTGATGAATAGTGTCTATATCAGAACACGTGATGAATGGTGTCTATATCAAAACATGTGATGAATAGTGTCTATATCAGAACACGTGATGAATGGTGTCTATATCAGAACACGTGATTAACAGTGTCTATGTAAGAACACGTGATTAATAGTGTCTGTATCAAAACACGTGATCAATAGTCTATATCAGAACACGTGATGAAGTGTTTATATCAGAACACGTGATGAAGTTTTTATATCAGAACACCTGATGAATAATGTCTATATCAGAACACGTGATGAATAGTGTCTATATCAGAACACGTGATGAATGGTGTCTATATCAAAACATGTGATGAATAGTGTCTATATCAGAACATGTGAATATTGTATAAATAAGAACATAAGATAAACAACGGTTTATCGAAACGTGTGATAAATAACTTTTTGAATAATGTAAAATAATCGACGTAAAACTTTTTGTGATAAAACTGTAACCTTAACAGCTCGACCTTAATGAAGTTCACCATTGTTCAAAATTGCTCCTTTCTACCCCTGAACAATAATATTTTACAATATCAGGGTTCGTATTATGTAATGGGCTGCTTCCCCTCGCTATGCAATGTATTCGTTCACGTAATACGTAATATGTCATTCTGTTACTGTGTTGAGTTGTAAGATATTCATTTTCGTAATGTGTTCTTTCCATTCGCAATTCGATGGAATAATGTATTCGCATTCGTAATATGCTGCCCCCCCACAGTGTAGTCGTCCGCTAACACAGTTGCGACACCAAAGTTCAATTGCTTGACGTAAGATTATTTCAATTTTAGCCACGCGAGATTATTTTAAGGTATTTGATATTGGGACTAGTTTAAAGCCATACGAGAAGAGTTTACCATGTTACATTTCCTGACAATTTTGGTAACTGACAAATGTGACTGAAGCACGTGGTAATCCAAGGCAATTCGTTCGTCAAGCAGCCATATATGTAGTTCGATTAATTTACTGAAGCTAATCAAACTGGCCAGCTAACCATTTTGTGTGGACTTCGGAGCGTTGATCAACCAACTTTTTTTAAGGTCAGTCCCCCACTGGTACAGCGGATTTATAACGCTAAAATCAAGGGTTCGATTCCCCTGGGTAAACTCAGCAGATAGCCCGATGTGGCTTAGCTATAAGAAAAACACATACTCTCTTTTAGAGTAATTTTACCACTTTATCCTGTCGTGTACTATAAACAGTTCAGTAGCCATTACAGTATTTACGTACTCTATACATTGTGGGATCAGGGTCTGACAGTGGAGTTACAGGGCCAGTGTTATTATATGCGTGAAACTTGAAACTCAAGAACACATGTTAAAGTGTACAATAGCTTAGGTGTCTGTTAGAATTGCAGTTAACAGACTCTCTTTGCATTATGTACTCATCTCTAGTTGTTTTTGCATGCACAATGGGCTGACAATGTTGTGACCAACTCGGGTATCAAAACCATATTTTAGCGTTATAAAACATACCACTGACCAATTGGGTGGTGTACTTTTGAACTTTATTAACCTTTGTGTCAACTACTCATATTTTCATCTTGTATAACTCTCTCTTTTTCTCTTATAGAAACGGAGGGTCTGGTATAACATACTGGTTAGAGGCTTGCCTCCCAGCTTCAGCGTCGCGAGTTCGAATCCCCATCGCAGAACATGCTCATTATAAGGTTATGGTCAATATAGCTATTCGTTGGTGAAAGAGTAGCCCAAGATTTGACAGTGGGTGTCACTGTCTGCCTTCCTTCTAGTGTCTAGTCTCTCAGTGCTAAATTAGGGAAGAAGACAGCAGATAGCCTTCTTGTGGCTTTGTACGAAACTCAAAATAAACGAACCAGGAAAATGGTTACATTGTATCAACATTTTCACAGTTTATCATAAATCGCGATAATGGTTTATAATAGGTTTGTCTGTTTTTGAATTTCGCACAAAGCAACTCGAGGGTTATCTGCGCTAGCCGTCCCTAATTTAGCAGTGTAAGACTAGAGGGAAGACAGCTAGTCATCACAACCCACTGCCAACTCTAGGGTTACTCTCTTACCAACGAATAGTGGAATTGACCGTCACATTATAACGCTCACACGGATGAAAAGGTGATCCTCGAATTACGAGTCGAGTACTTTAACCAGCTGGTCATACCGGGCCAACATGTAGATAGTCAGTGATTTGTACACTATACAGTCAATGTCTTTAGGTAGCCAATCCGTATAAAAAGTGAAAAAGGAAGAAATGCAATACAAATAATATTCAGTTTTATTGTACAAATCCGTATAATAAATCTTTGTGGGATTTGTGTCATAATTTAGGCATGTGTTTTCTTATTTCTATGCATTATATATAGTTATACAGTTCTGTATATACAAAAACCACAAACGCTCTTTATATTCTAAAACAAACTCCATGATAATCTCCAGCTGCAGTTCAACATTTTACATATTGAACTAATGTGATCAACTAGTCAATAATCACTGTAAATCATCATGAACTGTATCCCTAGCTTGTAGCTAGGCTTATCATTACAAAGTATAAGATAAGCTACCATATCAAGTAATCCTTTGCCCATAGCTGAGCGTGAAAAATTCCAGCAAATAAGATAAATAAATAAATTGGAACTTGAAAACCTGCAAACAGGGACCGTTAAAAAAGTAAAGAAACAAGGCTGGAATGCTGTACACATTATTTATTATAAACCCCTATTTTTACTCCACCAAATATAATTTTAGGTAACCGCATGGAACCAAAACAGCCAATAAAAGATATAAAACACAAATGTGAAACGTCTTTTCATCTTCGCACGGACCTAACTAGCCTTCACACCAAATTTGGTGAAGGTCTGTCAATAGAAAGAGATGTAGTGGTAAAAATGTGACGTCCATAAAACCCGAAAAACGTAAAATGCAAAACTGAAAATTTGTATGTGTATCTTCATGAACTAAATAAATCTCCATACAAATTTGAGTGAAGATCAGTTTACATTATGCTTAGTTATATGGACATACAACAGATAGTGTTTTATACTTTTATATAGATAAGTAGTTAGATGAACATACAACAAACAGTACTATTATATTTATATAAGTATTTACATGAGCATACAATAAATAGCACTTTTATATTTATATAGATAAGTAGTTACATGGACATACAATAGCAGTACTATTGTATTTATATAGATACTGATTCATCACTTCGGATTCAACGACCCATTTCGTAACGTCCAGGACAGCGTGTATGGGTCCATAAAGTAAAAAGTATCAGAACCACTAACTGGTGTTAAGTTAAAGCAGGTTATAAGAGGAACCCACCCGAAATATTGCTTTGAAATTAATTTCCGAATTTCGAGTTTGTGTGATTACGGAAATCACAATTCTTTCGAAACATGTTCCACAACATACTCGAGTATGGAAGTTTGCTGTTTTGAATTAAGCACAAAGCTACACAATGGGCTATCTGTGCTCTGCCCACCACGGGTATCGAAACCCGGATTTTAGCGTGTAAGTCCGCAGACATACCGCTGAGCCACTGGGGGGCTAGAGTATGGAAGTACATTATGCTAATATAACAATATGGTGACAAACAACGAGTTACAAGCATAATAATATGTCTTTATCGGGGGAACATGTTACATATTTCGAAGAATATGGGATTCGCTTTTTTCAGTCGAAATATGAAATTTGTTTCTCAAACAATAACCCCTTTCATATGCTTATAATTTGTTGTTTGTCATTGTATTACTACTGTTACAGAACATACTAGAGATATTGTGAACCTGTGTAGACTTCATAACCAGCCAGTTTGTGAAGAGCTAAAAGTTAGAGGTTCCATCCCTGATAAACGTATTCAAAAACGTTTATTTTCTCGTTGTAAATGGCAAAGATACATAATCAGTTATTTGCATCATGTACGCCATAAGGTATCGAATCTCAAATTCTATCGTCTTAAGTCTTCAAGCCGTGGTATTTCAGAAGTAAAAAGAAAGCGAATCAAATCCGTCTTCTTGACACTTTTCTTCCAATGATTTAAACTATTTACACATTTATTTATTTCTCTGATTTGTGAACATTTCCTGTTACTGTTTATTGTGAGTAACGCGTTTCGTTAAAGGTCACGTTTCACGGTCGTTATGGTAACCGAAAACGACAAACTTCAAAAACTCGTACTGCTATTCAGATCGGAAGTTAATTTATTTTGTTACAACCAACAAAGATATCACTGCGAAATATACATTTGTAATGTTCAGTCTCTTAAGGTTCGTTGGAAGTGAAGAAAATACAAAGAAATATGTAATAAGAAAATATAAATAAATAAACAAAATTAGCCCTTCCCATTCATTGATTAGTGCACTTTCTCACACTTTCCTGCTTTATTTTCCAACATGGAGTTACAAATCATTATCACATTATTTATGCCTAAATAATTCTATTGTGCATAGAATATCTAAAAATCAAATAATTCTTGAACAAAGGGTTGGCGTTTCTTTTGGTAATATGAAGATCTTTTATTCATAGATATGTATATAAACATCTTTATTTGCGTCTACATATGATAAAAACAGCATGCACTAAAATAAAACGTAATTACATTGTATTTCTTGAAGGTCGCATTTCAAAGTTTGTTTTACAACATACAGTCGTTAAATCTACCGGTGAAGTTACTCGTAATTGTTTCACGAGTAATGACGACACGAAGTTGGTCGCTGTTTTCCTTCTATATTCACATGTTTGATCATGTACAATCAAACTGTAGTGCACAATAAACCAGTAATAGTAATGTACAATCAAACTGTAGTGCACAATAAACCAGTAATAGTAATGTATAATCAAACTGTAGTGCACAATAAACCAGTAATAGTAATGTATAATCAAACTGTAGTGCACAATAAACCAGTAATAGTAATGTATAATCAAACTGTAGTGCACAATAAACCAGCAATAGTAATGTACAATCAAACTGTAGTGCACAATAAACCAGTAATAGTAATGTATAATCAAACTGTAGTGCACAATAAACCAGCAATAGTAATGTACAATCAAACTGTAGTGCACAATAAAGCAGTAGTACTAATACATAAGCAAACTGTAGCACACAATAAATCAGTAACACTAATGTATAATCAATCTGTAGTACACAATAAAGCAGTAGTACTAATATATAATGAGACTGTAGTACATAATAAACCTGTAATAGTAATGTATAATCAAACTGTAGTACATAATAAACCAGTAATAGTAATGTATAATCAAACTGTAGTGCACAATAAACCAGTAATAGTAATGTACAATCAAACTGTAGTGCACAATAAACCAGTAATAGTAATGTATAATCAAACTGTAGTGCACAATAAACCAGCAATAGTAATGTATAATCAAACTGTAGTACATACTAAACCAGTAGTACTAATACATAAGCAAACTGTAGCACACAATAAATCAGTAACACTAATGTATAATCAATCTGTAGTACACAATAAAGCAGTAGTACTAATATATAATGAGACTGTAGTACATAATAAACCTGTAATAGTAATATATAATCAAACTGTAGTACATAATAAACCTGTAGTACTAATACATAAGCAAACTGTAGTACACAATAAATCAGTAATACTAAGATATAATGAGACTGTAGTACACAATGAACCAATTGTACTAATATACAATAAAACATTAATATGCTTCTAAGAACATACTTCAAGTTACATCACGTTATTTATATTTTAATGAGAATTAATTAAAAACTGCTTTACCACCATATTTGTTTGTTTCCTGTAATTCATAAAAAGAATTATATTATACAATCAGACTGTAGAACAAAACTACGTTGTAGTACAACGATAGTACAGAGCTGCATATTACTAAATAAACATAATTATACTTTAATTACTGTTAGGGATCATGGTAATAGAACAGTGTTGTTTCTACTGATAATATAATTCGTCATCTTAAGAACAAAAACAAATTAAAAAGTTTCTTTCCTTTCTTCAACACTAATTTAGGCTTAAGAAAACTGAGTTCACAGTACGAGAAATGTTACTACAGGTTAATACATTTTTACTTCCCTCAAACACAGAATTAGGCTTAGCTTCGATTGCAGTTTTTAAATGTATTTTGTACTTGAGTGTACAGGTTGATGGAGAGGATGAATCTACATCCATTGCTGTTCCACTAGTCTGTGAGAAAATCAGGATAATAAGATGTCAGCCTTCGGATCAGGATGAAATTTCATTCTGTTCATGGTCGAAACATTGAAATTGAAGACGGCGGAACTCGAGCAATCCGAAACGCATCCTTCTGTGATGCAATAACATTCGGAAATAAACCTTTGTCTATTAACTCCCGGATTTCCATCCATCTTAACGCTTGTGAAGAATGGAGCGGAGCTTTACGTCTAGGGGTGACGTCACATGATCCTAGTTCACTAGCGTCCTCTATGCTTCCACGTTTCGCGTGTCAAGAATTTTTTTCAAAAGAGGGATTCTGGGCTCGACCTGTACCAGAAGAATGGGCTGTTGAAGGCAACAGGTAGGCCTAACCAAATAACTGGCCTTACAATATATAAGAAACGTAGTGCAATTATCAGTTGCTAATCCACAACTGAAACGTACTCTCCTCCTTATAGTATGTGACATTATATTTAATAAAAGTTTGTCAGCTCTATTGGTATTTTCTGAAATGTTGTTTATGTAACATTTTTGATGTTTTGACATACTTCTATGAACATCACCATTTTGAAATAATTTAGTACAGTTTTAAAAACGGTACTACTTTAAAAACTGCTAATTATCGAAAAGTTCTAATACACTCTGTTTATTCGATAACAAATAATGTTTTAAGTTTCACTCACCAGGATACGCCTTTTATTATATTTTTATTATTCTTAATTATTGTCTTCAATAATATTTATATTATTTTTAATCATTGTTTTTAATTAACATTTGAAATTATGTTTTAATAATATAATTTTAGTGAGTATTGGAGTTAATTTCACTTATGTGGACCAGCAAAATTGTTTAACAACAAAATTATTTTTGGGTTACTGCAAATGCTAAATAAAAAATATGCATTTTGCGTTGATAGAGTTAACCACTTATTTGAGTAGAGCTTCGAAAGATGAAAATAAGAAAAGGGAAAAAAATAAAAAACTTTTTTAGCATTTAATAGGGAAAATGTGGACGGTATGAAATTAGTCTAAATACTAGTTGGTCAAAAGTTTAAGACCATACTGAAACGAAGCGTTAATCGGTAAAC
Source organism: Carcinoscorpius rotundicauda (assembly GCA_011833715.1). Taxonomy (NCBI): domain Eukaryota; kingdom Metazoa; phylum Arthropoda; class Merostomata; order Xiphosura; family Limulidae; genus Carcinoscorpius; species Carcinoscorpius rotundicauda. The sequence continues at coordinate 146,186,341 of CM022393.1, forward strand.
ACGTAACGAAATTTAGTCATTTGTGTTCAAGCATTAGCTTTGTTAACATCTCCCACGGACATCTCCTGTGTTACATTGGGTAAAAACATGGCAAAGGCTAAAATGTTGACACAGTTTGAATGTGGTAGAATTGTCGAGCTACAAAAGCAGGATCTCTCTCAAGGTGCCATCGCTGGTGAGATTGGGCATAGTAAAGCTGGTGTTGTAAATTCTTAAAAGACCCTGAGGGATACGGAACGAGAATTTCAAGTGGTCGGCCCAAGAAAATTTCGCCAGCGTTGAGCAGGACGATTTGACGGTTTGTCCGTCAAGATACCAGCTGATCGTCGAACCAGATTAAGGCCCTTACGGACGCAGATTGCAGCTTAAGAATAATAGGACGGTATCTATGAGAGAAAGGCTTTAAAAACCGTGAACGTTTTCAAAAGCCACGCCTCTTTCCACACCACGAAACAGCTCGGTTAAACTTTGCTGAAAAGCAAAAAACATGAGATGTGGAAAAGTGGAAGAAGGTTTTGTTCTCTTATCAGAAAAAAATTAACCTGGATGGCCCAGATGGCTTCCAACGTTACTGACATGATAAGGATATCCCACTGGAGATATTTTCTACACGACACAGTGAAGGAGATTCCATCATGATCTGGGGTACTTTCTCCTTCCATGGAACAATGGAGCTTCATGTTATACAGAGGCGTCAAACAGTAGCTGACTACATTGACATGTTTGGAGAGAACATTCTTATTGACTGAAGGCCCTCGCTTGAGTGGAAATGACTGGATCTTTCAGCAGGACAAAGCTACAATCCACAATACCCGCAGGATAAAGGACTTTTTTTTATGACAAATAACGTGATTCTTTTGGACCACCCAGCGTGTTCGCCCGAACTGAGCCCCACTGAAAATGTTTTGGGGTGGATAACAAGGGAAGTCTATAGAAATGGACATTAATTCCAAACAGTGCATAATCTTCGTGAAGCCATTTTCACCACTTGGAATAACATTCCAGCCAGCCTTCTGCAAACGCTTATATCGACCATGCCAAAGCGAATGTTTGAAGTTATTCGCAATGATGGCCATGCAACTCGCTACTTAGATCTATTGTTGGGCATTTCCTACCCCGTTTAGGGCTTATTTTTGGTATGGTCTTAAACTTTAGACCAGCTAGCATTTAGGTTAATTTCATAATGTTTACATTTTCCCTATTAAATGCTAAAAAAAATTTTATTTTTATTTTCCCTTTTCTTATTTTCATCTTTTGAAGTTCTACTCAAATAAGTTGTTCAGTCTAATAACGCAAATTGTATATTTTTTCTTTATGTTCATTGGCCTTAAGATTTTGGCCAGCAGTGTATATATTTGCTGGAGCACTCGTTCCCTGGACGGAAGTTATGCAAGAAATGGTTGTGAAAATATACAAACATGACCATAAAAACTACCAGCTACTAAATTTGAAATCAAAAATTTCTCTGTACCTTCATATAGGCCTAATGCACTCTGTACCGATTTTGATGAAGACACATCCGCACTTTGCGAAGTCTTTACTTGGACAGGCGACAAACAATACTATTACATTTATATAGATGTAGCGTTTGCAAGTGAAAATTATAGTTCTGTGAAAAGAAAAGCATTTACTATCATCATTGATAGTCGTAGAATTATTTTAAAATAAACTTATACAAATATTTATATTTATGTTAAGAATAATGAAACAAGTTTATAATATTTTCATTTTTCTAGATTAACATTTTATATCAACAACCAAGGGTACTTTCATTTATTTGTCAATAATGAACATAAGGGGGCGCTCTTATCGGGACTTCCAGTCAAGGAACAACTTTGGCCGATTCTAGACCTGTACGGAACAACGGTGTCAATAAAGTTTATAGCAACAGGTAAGTAAAGTAATTTTATATGCAAAAAACGGCTCTTTTGGGCTCAGAAAACACTTCAAATAGAAGAGCGAACAACGTTTCGACCTTCTTCGGTCATCGTCAGGTTCACAAAGAAAGAGGTAACTGGCCGGAAGCTGACCACATGTTTGGAAGGGGTTGTATAACTGAGTGTCGCAATGTAGAGGGCGCGGTTTGATGTTTGAATATATAATTTTATTTATAATATTAATATAGGTATAATGGTGTTCCTTTATATTGGTTTATTTTGTAAGTAAAGTGTTGTTTGTGTTTAGCACTGTTTTAACTTTATTAATTGAACAACGTGTATTTCGAATTAGTTTAAATTAAATGTTATTCATTGCGAAAACGTAAATTAGAAACACGTTTATGTCGTATCAGTGTAGCAGTACTTACAAACAGTAGAGGTCTGTCGAAGTTTTAGATTTCACTTTGTGTATTTTTTTCAAAACCAACAACTTATTTTTGCTGAGTGTTACGGTTTGCTCGCTTGTTAAAATACACGTTGTGTGCTATGCCCACCGCAGATATTAAATTTCGATTTTAACGTTATAAACTATTAATGTTCTGGAATGAGTGGACGTAATTACAACATTAAAATCTGTATCAGTGTATTACTGCTAGTTTTAGTGACAAAATGCGTCAATAATTAACTAAAGCTGGATAGTTATGAATTTCACGCAAAGCTACACGAGGGCTATCTGCGCTAGCCGTCCCTAATTTAGCAGTGTAAGACTAGAGGGAAGGCAGCTAGTCGTCACCACCCACCGCCAACTCTTGAGCTACTCTTTTACCAACGAATAGTGGGATTGACCGTCACATTATAACGCCCCCATGGCTGAAAGGGCGAGTATATTTGGTGTGAAGGGGATTCGAACCCGCGACCCTCGGATTACGAGTCTAGTACCTTAACCACTTAGCCTTGCCGAGCCAAATGTCAATTTCCATGACGTGATTCGAATCTGGGATTCTGGGTGAGAGTCAGGTTAATCAAAGCAATAATTATTACCTACAATACTGTCTTTCATTTAAACATTTAATTATTTATTATCTAAGCACGAGAATATTAAATTTTGTTTAAGAAAATAATTCACTTTTCAAAAAAATTATAGATGCAGCCATGTTGTGAACGATAGCAGAAGAATTAATGTATATATTTTTGTTTTCCAGAAAGCAATCCACCTGAAGAGGTTGTCGCTAGGGGTCCCGAAGCTCTTCGAGCATACGAACGTGCGTGCTCCGAAGGCAGTGTTCCTCTTACACATACACGTATATTTCTTATCGGAGCGCTAGATGGCGATAAATCTTTACTGAAGTGGAAACTAGCAGGAAAAAGGTAACGTATCTTCCCAATTGCTTAACTCTAAAAGACAGGCGATTCCACAGCTAAAAGTATACAAACGTATTCTTTGTGTGTACTATCATAATGAAAGCTACAAAATGTTTATACGAACAAGAAACTGTCATTGAAATAAAACTGGGATTTGTTACCTGGTAGCACAATTTTGACATCAGTGGGGCAATGGATAACGCGCCTGACTATGGATCAGAAGATTCCAGGTTCGAATCCTGGCTGGCTTGATTAAGCGTTACATTCTTGTTTTGGAATTTCGCACTAAGCTACTCGAGGGCTGTTTGTGCTAGCCATCCTTAATTTTGCATTGTAAGACTAAAGGGAAGGCAGCTAGTCATCACCACCCACTGCCAACTCTTGGGCTACTCTTTTATCAACGAATAGTGGGATTGATCGTAACATTATAACGCCCCCACGGCTGAAAGGGCGAACATGTTTGACACGGGCGCGAACCCCCAACTCTCGGATTACGAGTCGCGCGCCTTATGCGCTTGGCCATGCGTTACAATCTTGCTCTCCGCTAGTACAGCGGTATGTCTCCAGATTTACAACGCTAAAATTAGGGGTTTGATTCCCTTCGGTGGGCTCAGCAGATATCCCGATGTGGCTTTGCTACAAAAAAGAACACAAGAATTAATAATTTATATCTTGTTCTTATCTATTAAGAACTACGAAATTATTATAACTTGTTTTTCATATGACTAACCGCGAGTAAGTGGTGTTTATAAACGTTGTACTCCGTCAACAATTTTTGATCTGACACTAACAGTTGAAGGCCCGGCAAGGCCAAGTGTGCGAATCGTAATCTGAGGGTTGCGGGTTCGAATCCCGGTCGCACCAAACATGCTCAGCCCTTCAGCCGTGGAGTCGTTATAATGTGACGGTCAATCCCACTATTCGTTGGTAAAAGAGTAGCCCAAGAGTTGGCAGTGGGTGGTGATGACTAGCTGCCTTCCCTCTAGTCTTACACTGCTAAATTAGAGACTGCTAGCGCAGATCTCCCTCGAGTAGCTTTGTGCGAAATTGAAAAAAGTAACAAACTAACTAACATTTGATTATATGTTTTGAGATTTTTGGGATGCACACTTCATGTTATAGTTTTTACGCCTTCTTTAAATACTGTGGTCGATTGTGGTTTACTGTTTAGTGTACCGAGAATGTGAATTCGAACATTCATGATTCGTGTTTCATTTCCATAAAAAGACGATTTGGGACAGTCTGTGCGACGATATAACCCACTTGATGATAAACAATAACACATATATGCATGTATGAAAGTATTTTTTGCTATCTGTTTTCTGCCCACCACAGGTATCGTAATGTGGTTTTTAACGTTATGTTCTTTCAGAGTTACCACTGCATTTCTGTGGGGAGGGACACTCGACTAGTACGTAATTCGAGGGTTTGCGAGTTCGAATTCCTGTCACACCAAACATGTTCTCCTTTTCAGCCGTGGGGACATTGTAATGTAACAGTCATTTCAACTATTTGTTTGGAAAAGAATAGCCCAAGAGTTGGCGGTGGGTGGTGATGTCTAGCTGCCTTTTCTTTAGTCTTATACTGCTAAATTAGGGACGGCTAGCACAGATAGCTCTCGTGTAGCTTTACACAAAATTGAAACAAACAAAAAGATACGTTTTTAAATATTAAAGTGTTGCCACAGCAGTATGCCAACAACACTAGAAACTGGGTTTCGATAGTGTGATAGGTGGGCATAGTACAGATAGCCCATCGTGTAGCTTTGTACTTAACTACAAACAGTTAAAGTGTTATGGTGTTAATGAAGTTAAGAACAACCCTATTAAACAACTTGCGAAAAGTATGTTATCATACAACATACCGACTTTGAAACAAATGTATAATCATATAAGATACTGACTTTGAAACTAATGTATTTTGATATAACATACTGACTTTGAAACAGCGTTCCAGAAGAAGAGAAGGAACGGAGATTTTTAGGAATCGACACAACATTTACGTGCCAAACAGTTGATGAAAATGGGAAAAGCTGGAAGATTATCAGCGGTACAACAGAAGAAGGAATGACGAATACGAACGTCTTCTCCACAAGTGCGTCTCATTTTAGAAATTCATACTGCGCTAAGCCTTCTCCAAAGTCGTATTTTGTTACAATGATGACTGGATATTTTTATCTTATTATACGTTGTTTTTTTATTTGTAAAAAATCGCACCTTGAGTACAAGTTTGATTTTTGATCTATTTTTATCTGTTTATAATATCATGATTGAAAATTAACAAAAAAAATTAAAATTATTATTTTTGACAAATTCTCCTGAAAAATAGAATTTTGATTTCAACTGGATCGTCAATGAGAAAATTAGTCAGAAATTATTTTATGTTATTTTTTGGAATGATTTTACCTTAGTTGGTATATGTGATGGAGTGACAAGGTGATTGGTCCTTAGTTGGTATATGTGATGGAGTGACAAGGTGATTGGTCCTGAGTGTAGCCTTGTTTGTATGTGTATCTCTTGGCCAGGGGAGTTAAGGCGTGCGACTCGTAATCTGAGGGTCGCGGGTTTGTATCTCCCCGCACCAAACATGCTCGCCTTTTCAGCCGTGGGGACGTTATAATGGTACGGTCAATCCCACTATTCGTTGGTAAAAGAGTAGCCCAAGAGTTGGCGGTTGGTGGTGATGACTAGCTGTTTTCCCTCTAGTCTTACACTACTAAATAAGGGACGGCTAGCGCAGATAGTTCTCGAGTAGCCTTGCGCGAAGTTCAAAAACAAACAAACAAACATGTGTAGCTCTCAACGTTCTAGTTTCGTTCCTCTAGCAGCTAGTGGCTCACGGATAGAAGTACAATCATTGGTCTGTTCAAACCTTTGCTACTTGTTTGTGAAATATTTCAACAAAACTTAAACATTGTTTTTTTCGTATAGAGATATTAATTGATATTTTTTATCAAGGCATAAAGATAAGTCGGAACATATATATATATATGTGTGTGTGTGTGTGTGAACCATAATATACAGTCACATAAAAACACGTCGAAATCGGTAGACCCAAACTTGAAATATACAATTAAATCTATTTCTACGACACAAATTATCTGAAGCAAAATTTGTGACCCAAAGATATATCATAACCTGTAGACCATCTATAGAAACCTCCATTTTGATCAGCTAAATTCTGAAAAAAATAAAAGTAAACATGAGAATAAGGCGGCAGTAGTTCCACCAGTCTTATTAAGATGACTTATGATTCATAATTCCTCTCTGCCAACTTCTCGTGTTTATGTGAGCGAAATGCTTATCATATCTACCTTACATCACCGCTAAAATATCTGTATTATTACCAGTGATAATGTTATTCTAAGCCTGATGAGTTTACAGTATTACAGTACCGTATGTACTGTGACCTGTTCGTGCGTCACATTTGTTTACCTCCAGTAACCAGCCGTATTTTGTCTGTAATACTTTACACTCAGCGTCTCGACTCCTCCAAATGGATGTGGCTTCGGCTAGCATAGCACACTGATTTGTAATGGCTCTTCTGTTTCATTGATATTTAAGGATATTTTATGTTTTTAAAATTTATTCATTGTAATAACATTTAATACGCCCGTCTTTAGTTGGGATATCAGCTAACTGGAAGACTAGCACAGACAACCATGTGTAAAATGTGCTACGGATGTGTTAACAACAGGTCTAGCCGTGTTTCTTCACCAACGTTCTCATTTGCCACTATCCATTCGTACAAATGGATAAGGCTTTACGCCGTCTAAATTTTATGATCTTAAGAACATTCTGTATCATTGGACATTACTTAATACCAGATTACTAGTGATCTACTTTTTGTAAAATTGCTGTTTTATTGCAACTTTTTAAAATACCACACGAATATTATAAACCAAAGAAAACAACTGTTTTAAATATCTCACGAAAATTATAAATCAAACATTACAATGCTGTCTACCCTATTGAATAGAATGCCATCTTTTGTGCTGTCTAACCTATTGAATAGAATGTCATTTTCTGTGCTGTCTAACCTATTGAATAGAATGCCATCTTTTGTGCTGTATAACCTATTGAATAGAATGCCATCTTCTGTGCTGTCTACCCTATTGAATAGAATGCCATCTTTTGTGCTGTCTAACCTATTGAATAGAATGTCATTTTCTGTGCTGTCTAACCTATTGAATAGAATGCCATCTTTTGTGCTGTATAACCTATTGAATAGAATGCCATTTTTTGTGCTGTATAACCTATTGAATAGAATGCCATCTTTTGTGCTGTCTAACCTATTGAATAGAATGCCATCTTCTGTGCTGTCTACCCTATTGAATAGAATGCCATCTTTTGTGCTGTCTAACCTATTGAATAGAATGTCATTTTCTGTGCTGTCTAACCTATTGAATAGAATGCCATCTTTTGTGCTGTATAACCTATTGAATAGAATGCCATTTTTTGTGCTGTATAACCTATTGAATAGAATGCCATCTTTTGTGCTGTCTAACCTATTGAATAGAATGCCATCTTTTGTGCTGTCTAACCTATTGAATAGAATGCCATCTTTTGTGCTGTCTAACCTATTGAATAGAATGCCATCTTCTGTGCTGTCTACCCTATTGAATAGAATGCCATCTTTTGTGCTGTCTAACCTATTGAATAGAATGTCATTTTCTGTGCTGTCTAACCTATTGAATAGAATGCCATCTTCTGTGCTGTCTAACCTATTGAATAGAATGCCATCTTTTGTGCTGTCTAACCTATTGAATAGAATGCCATCTTCTGTGCTGTCTACCCTATTGAATAGAATGCCATCTTTTGTGCTGTCTAACCTATTGAATAGAATGTCATTTTCTGTGCTGTCTAACCTATTGAATAGAATGCCATCTTTTGTGCTGTATAACCTATTGAATAGAATGCCATTTTTTGTGCTGTATAACCTATTGAATAGAATGCCATCTTTTGTGCTGTCTAACCTATTGAATAGAATGCCATCTTTTGTGCTGTCTAACCTATTGAATAGAATGCCATCTTCTGTGCTGTATAACCTATTGAATAGAATGCCATCTTTTGTGCTGTCTAACCTATTGAATAGAATGCCATCTTTTGTGCTGTCTAACCTATTGAATAGAATGCCATCTTCTGTGCTGTCTAACCTATTGAATAGAATGCCATCTTTTGTGCTGTCTAACCTATTGAATAGAATGCCATCTTCTGTGCTGTATAACCTATTGAATAGAATGCCATCTTTTGTGCTGTCTAACCTATTGAATAGAATGCCATCTTTTGTGCTGTCTAACCTATTGAATAGAATGCCATCCTCTGTGCTGTCTAACCTATTGAATAGAATGCCATCTTTTGTGCTGTCTAACCTATTGAATAGAATGCCATCTTTTGTGCTGTCTAACCTATTGAATAGAATGCCATCTTCTGTGCTGTCTAACCTATTGAATAGAATGCCATCTTCTGTGCTGTCTAACCTATTGAATAGAATGCCATTTTTTGTGCTGTCTAACCTATTGAATAGAATGCCATCTTTTGTGCTGTCTAACCTATTGAATAGAATGCCATCTTTTGTGCTGTCTAACCTATTGAATAGAATGCCATCTTTTGTGCTGTCTAACCTATTGAATAGAATGCCATCCTCTGTGCTGTCCAACCTATTGAATAGAATGCCATCTTTTGTGCTGTCTAACCTATTGAATAGAATGCCATCTTCTGTGCTGTCTAACCTATTGAATAGAATGCCATTTTTTGTGCTGTCTAACCTATTGAATAGAATGCCATTTTTTGTGCTGTCTAACCTATTGAATAGAATGCCATCTTTTGTGCTGTCTAACCTATTGAATAGAATGCCATCTTTTGTGCTGTCTAACCTATTGAATAGAATGCCATCCTCTGTGCTGTCTAACCTATTGAATAGAATGCCATCTTTTGTGCTGTCTAACCTATTGAATAGAATGCCATCTTTTGTGCTGTCTAACCTATTGAATAGAATGCCATCTTCTGTGCTGTCTAACCTATTGAATAGAATGCCATCTTCTGTGCTGTCTAACCTATTGAATAGAATGCCATTTTTTGTGCTGTCTAACCTATTGAATAGAATGCCATCTTTTGTGCTGTCTAACCTATTGAATAGAATGCCATCTTTTGTGCTGTCTAACCTATTGAATAGAATGCCATCTTTTGTGCTGTCTAACCTATTGAATAGAATGCCATCCTCTGTGCTGTCCAACCTATTGAATAGAATGCCATCTTTTGTGCTGTCTAACCTATTGAATAGAATGCCATCTTCTGTGCTGTCTAACCTATTGAATAGAATGCCATTTTTTGTGCTGTCTAACCTATTGAATAGAATGCCATTTTTTGTGCTGTCTAACCTATTGAATAGAATGCCATCTTTTGTGCTGTCTAACCTATTGAATAGAATGCCATCTTTTGTGCTGTCTAACCTATTGAATAGAATGCCATCCTCTGTGCTGTCTAACCTATTGAATAGAATGCCATCTTTTGTGCTGTCTAACCTATTGAATAGAATGCCATCTTTTGTGCTGTCTAACCTATTGAATAGAATGCCATCTTCTGTGCTGTCTAACCTATTGAATAGAATGCCATCTTCTGTGCTGTCTAACCTATTGAATAGAATGCCATTTTTTGTGCTGTCTAACCTATTGAATAGAATGCCATCTTTTGTGCTGTCTAACCTATTGAATAGAATGCCATCTTTTGTGCTGTCTAACCTATTGAATAGAATGCCATCTTTTGTGCTGTCTAACCTATTGAATAGAATGCCATCCTCTGTGCTGTCCAACCTATTGAATAGAATGCCATCTTTTGTGCTGTCTAACCTATTGAATAGAATGTCATTTTCTGTGCTGTCTAACCTATTGAATAGAATGCCATCTTTTGTGCTGTATAACCTATTGAATAGAATGCCATCTTTTGTGCTGTCTAACCTATTGAATAGAATGCCATCTTTTGTGCTGTCTAACCTATTGAATAGAATGCCATCTTTTGTGCTGTCTAACCTATTGAATAGAATGCCATCTTTTGTGCTGTCTAACCTATTGAATAGAATGCCATCTTTTGTGCTGTCTAACCTATTGAATAGAATGCCATCTTCTGTGCTGTCTAACCTATTGAATAGAATGCCATTTTTTGTGCTGTCTAACCTATTGAATAGAATGCCATTTTTTGTGCTGTCTAACCTATTGAATAGAATGCCATCTTTTGTGCTGTCTAACCTATTGAATAGAATGCCATCTTTTGTGCTGTCTAACCTATTGAATAGAATGCCATCTTCTGTGCTGTCTACCCTATTGAATAGAATGCCATCTTCTGTGCTGTCTAACCTATTGAATAGAATGCCATCTTTTGTGCTGTCTAACCTATTGAATAGAATGCCATCTTCTGTGCTGTCTAACCTATTGAATAGAATGCCATCTTCTGTGCTGTCTAACCTATTGAATAGAATGCCATTTTTTGTGCTGTCTAACCTATTGAATAGAATGCCATCTTTTGTGCTGTCTAACCTATTGAATAGAATGCCATCTTTTGTGCTGTCTAACCTATTGAATAGAATGCCATCTTTTGTGCTGTCTAACCTATTGAATAGAATGCCATCCTCTGTGCTGTCCAACCTATTGAATAGAATGCCATCTTTTGTGCTGTCTAACCTATTGAATAGAATGCCATCTTCTGTGCTGTCTACCCTATTGAATAGAATGCCATCTTCTGTGCTGTCTAACCTATTGAATAGAATGCCATCTTTTGTGCTGTCTAACCTATTGCTGATCCCACATATCTTATAAGATTTGACTACTATTTCAGTTTCCACAGAATTCCAAGATATGACAAACGACTCGCACACCTGAGTTGGCCTCTTCAAACGATCTTTTGGTGTTAGGTCAAGGAAGTGCTAATGAATTTTGTGATTATTTATGATTATCTTGTTTATTTATTTGTTATTTAATACTAAGTAACTTACACATTTCATGTAGAGGGACTTGGAGTTCTGTCTAGTAACGAAACGCTTCCTCTAGGCTTAGGTTTAGGCCTGTGAGCAACGTAATCTTCGCCTTGGAAGACGCAGGGATAATTTTGAGACTTATTTTGGGGAAAAAATAACATATTCGACGCTGGGAAATACAGTATATAATTTGTTATTAAGCACAGAGATTTACAATAGGTTATCTGTGCTGTGCTTACCACAAGTATAGAAACTCAGTTTATAGTGGTGTGAGCTCTGAAACTTGCCGCCAAGCTAAAATGGAGCGAAAACACGTATATATATGAACATATATATAAAAGCATATTTAGGAAAACAAGAAATGTATAGACTCTATGATATTAAAGTATCTCAGAGTATTCTGTGTTATTTTGATTAAAGAAAAACATTTTAAATCAGCTGTGTGATGCAAAAACCTAGTGAGAATTTCAGAAATCATATCAGTTTCAAGATCGTTCCAAATTTGAATTTTATTAACCTGGTCCAATTAAAACATCGTAAATTAATAAGTCTGTGATGCAAAACTTACATTTCTAGAAGAACGCGAGCATCCTAATCAATTTCAATATCATATATTAAGTCACGAGTAAAATTTGCAGTTTTCAAATTCATGTCAATTTCAGTAATACTTCCTAATTTAGTTTCACTTACTTTCCGAGAAAAATAAACTTGAATACCTTTATATGATCTAACTTACAAAGATAATATAATAAAATAACAACATTTACACGGTCACCTTAAATGTTTCACACACGTGTTACAAGCGAACGTTTTGGGTATCTTCAGACACACCAGATTCACACTCGTTCATCGGTAAGTCTGCGAGCGTTAAAAGTCAAGTTTTGATATCCGTGTTGATATACCAATGATAGTGTAGTTCTGTGCTTGACAGTAACCAAATAAAGTGCACTAACTGATAAGACTAGTTACTAATCCCACACAACCGGAATTCGTTAGGACTTAACCAGAGTTCTTGATTCTGACGGAGTTTGTTTTTGATTTTCGTGCAAAGCTACACGAGGGCTATCTGCATTAGCCATCCATAATTTAGAAGTGTAAGACAAGAAGGAAGGCAGCTAGTCATCAACATCACCGCCAACTTTTGGGCTACTCTTTTCTCAACAAATAGTATGATTGTTTGAAACGTTTTAACGTCCCTACGGTTAAAAGAGCGAACATGTTTGGTGTGACAGTGAGGGGGACTCGAACCTGTGATCCTCATATTGCGAGTTGAGCGCTCTAACCACCTGGCCATGCCGGAGTTTTAAACCAAACCCGTTGTAAAACAAAGTTAAAAAGTATCTATGTCGGTGTACAGAATACACAACACCGTTGTTTTATAAATGGAGAGTGACCTTAGTTTAGACGATAGTAAGAAGGATTTGAAATCCACCTTTGCAGGACTGGAACAGTGGAACAATTATATGTTAAAGACTATTACACCTCTCCCCAAGCGCGTTACAAATCTCGTGCCATTAATAATTTTATCAGCAAACATAACACCATTCCATCACATAGTGTACAATCATATACATCGATGATGTTTCAAGGAAAAGCTTTACGTAAAGAGAGTGACTAAAACAATGCGTAACCAAGACAACAGGAAGCTTTCGATCTCCGTTGATAACCCTATACCTGCACTTCTACACTCGAGAGCGTGTGAAAGGTACACTCGTTAAAACCACGACGAAAATAAAAACCAAAATCCACCTAGTATTGAAATATATATAAATAACAGTTATCATTATATTAATTATATACGATTTTCAGTCTCGTTCAAAATATTTTTTTTGTAAATAGTTCTGTTTCGTTAATTAATTTTTCCCTGGTGTCTGAGGCCTGGCATGGCCGAGCGCGTTAAAGCGTGCACTCGTAATCCGAGGGTTGCGGGTTCGCGCCCGCGTCGCGCTAAACATGCTCGCCCTCCCAGCCGTGGGGGTGTATAATGTTACGGTCAATCCCACTATTCGTTGGTAAAAGAGTAGCCCAAGAGTTGGCGGTGGGTGGTGATGACTAGCTGCCTTCCCTCTAGTCTTACACTGCAAAATTAGGGACGGCTAGCACAGATAGCCCTCGAGTAGCTTTGTGCGAATTCCCCCCCCCCCAAAAAAAAATCCATGGTGTCTAAATTTAAGTAAATAATCTTAATTATAAATAGCCGTGTTTCGCTGACTAATTTTCTCGATGTATACACGGATTTTTCTCTACGTTAAAATACTTTACAATTCCACTTAGTAATTAACCTACATTATAAGTATTAAACAGCAATCAAGATTTCTTGGTGTTTAAACATAAATACACGTTCTGTAGTTAAGATGGCTACCTTGGGTTGACTCTAGTAACAGTAGAAACACCAGTAGAAATATGTCGCTGGCCTACTTACGTTTAATAAATTTATCTTCCATACCCAGGGTATGAATACGAGCAAGTTCAAGAGAAATACTATCAGGCGATTGCAGAAAATGTCGTCAGGGAACTTCTTCTGCAACGAAAGAAGAAACAAGAAGAAAAAAAGAGAACTCCATTTGTACGAAGTGCCCTCCGCCTACACTCGAGTCTTTCGAAGAAATCAGCGTTTAGCAGAAGTTCTAGTAAAATCGAAAATTCTGGAAATACTAATCTCCACAAACAAACGGTAATTTTTGTAGAACATGTAGACACAGATTTCGAGCAAAATAGACGAGAGGAAAGACATTTTAAAACAGAGAGAAACATGGAACTGTTACATGCTGGTAATTCTTAACGAATGTGCGTTTACCACCAAACACATAATTCGAAGTAATAACCTCAACATAAACATTATCTCAAGAGTTTATAATTATAAGGAATTTTCTTCATAAATGATGTTAAAGGTTTGTTTTCCATCTACCGACAAATAAAGATGTTCAGATGATCTCTTCTTTGAACATCCTATACATCACTGATGATAAGAAAAGCTAGTTGTTTGAGAAACAGTCCAGCAAATTTTATATTTTGACAACAACAAATACACATTTGGTCTTTATGTATATTTACATAACAGGTAAGTTACAAGGAACAGATACAACAACAAACACACATATCGTCTTTATGTATGTATACATAACAGGTAAGTTACAAGGAACAGATACAACAACAAACACACATATCGTCTTTATGTATATTTACATAACAGGTAAGTTACAAGGAACAGATACAACAACAAACACACATATCGTCTTCATGTATATTTACATAACAGGTAAGTTACAAGGAACAGATACAACAACAAACACACATATCGTCTTTATGTATATTTACATAACAGGTAAGTTACAAGGAACAGATACATCAACAAACACACATATCGTCTTTATGTATGTATACATAACAGGTAAGTTACAAGGAACAGATACAACAACAAACACACATATCGTCTTTATGTATATATACATAACAGGTAAGTTACAAGGAACAGATACAACAACAAACACACATATCGTCTTTATGTATATATACATAACAGGTAAGTTACAAGGAACAGATACAACAACAAACACACATATCGTCTTTATGTATATATACATAACAGGTAAGTTACAAGGAACAGATACAACAACAAACATACATATCGTCTTTATGTATATATACATAACAGTAAGTTACAAGGAACAGATACAACAACAAACACACATATCGTCTTCATGTATATTTACATAACAGGTGAGTTACAAGGAACAGATACAACAACAAACATACATATCGTCTTTATGTATATTTACATAACAGGTAAGTTACAAGGAACAGATACAACAACAAACACACATATCGTCTTCATGTATATTTACATAACAGGTGAGTTACAAGGAACAGATACAACAACAAACACACATTTCGTCTTTATGTATATTTACATAACAGGTGAGTTACAAGGAACAGATACAACAACAAACACACATATCGTCTTTATGTATGTATACATAACAGGTAAGTTACAAGGAACAGATACAACAACAAACACACATATCGTCTTTATGTATGTATACATAACAGGTAAGTTACAAGGAACAGATACAACAACAAACACACATATCGTCTTTATGTATGTATACATAACAGGTAAGTTACAAGGAACAGATACAACAACAAACACACATATCGTCTTTATGTATGTATACATAACAGGTAAGTTACAAGGAACAGATACAACAACAAACACACATAATAAACACAGGTAATAACTGAAACCAAAATACCTTATTAGCTGTAGCCTAAAACAGTCCAATTGTAACTGAAACCAAAATACCTTATTGACTGTAGCCTAAAACAGTCCAATTGTAACTGAAAGCAAAATAACTTATTGGCTGTAACCTAAAACAATCCAATTGTATCTGTAAGCAAAATACCTTATTGGCTGTAACCTAAAACAATCCAATTGTAACTGAAAACAAAATAACTTATTGGCTGTAACCTAAAACAATCCAATTGTAACTGGAAACAAAATAACTTATTGGCTGTAACCTAAAACAGTCCAATTGTAGCTGAAACCAAAGTACCTTATTGACAAGGGCTTAGGACAGTCAATTTCAACTGAAACCAAATTTTTCGAATCCTCTAATATTTTCTGATTTATATTTTTATTCCCGTTTTTTTAACCTATTTCAATCCAACTTTATTTTGAATTTCTACATTCGCATTTTGCTTTCTATACTTGTGTTAGAAATAGTGTATTTGTTCATTCTCTAAGTAAGAATGAGATAAAATGCAAGATATTTCTATATAAACCTTCAGAAAATAGAATTATGAGGATTAAGAGTTACAAGGCAAAAAAAAACTACAACAAAAAGAATGATAAAAAATACATCAATAGATGCACACCCTGAGGAACCCTTTCGTCTCCTTAGAAAGTTTTAGGTCTCTATATACTTTTTCTTAAAACTATGGAGGTCACACATCCACACCTGATAACATATATTTATATATGACAGGCTCCTATATTAATATGCATTCATTATTACAGATATTGTTTTGCATTGTCATCTTAAACGAGGATCTAGGACAAGCCTAAATCTCCTCAGCTGGCCGAACATTTTTTTAGATATTATTGGGTTTATGGCCGAGAATATTGTTGACATAGAGGGCACTTATTTTATAAAACAGCGCATTTGAATCTACTTTGAAAGTAATGTATAGTTAACAGTACATTTAGTTAGCTTTACTCATGGGCGATGTTTAGTTTGCTTTGAACGGAAGTTATTATTCAAATTCTAGAAGCGAGATTCTGATGATCCAAAATGTTCCTCCTGGGCCGATGAAATTCCACAGGACATTCCCGATAAAGTGGTCACTCTCGTGGAACGTCTTTTGAAGGAGGCTGATTCCAAACAAGACTGGGATAGAAAAGAGTCAGCAAAACCTGCTACCTGCTGCACAGATATACTGTTTAATGTCTGGAACTTTTCTGAAGACCCTTTTCACCTTCTACCTCATCAGGTACGCCATCTGGATGTGGAAAACATTGTGAGAATATATATATGACTGCTTTTTGTTAAACATATAATGACGAGAAACAATAGCAAATAAAACCGTATAATAACGTTTGAAATTCAGAAACAGAGTTTGTTTGAAATTAAGCAAAGGTATCGAAACTCGATTTCTAGTGTTGTAAGTCCGTAGACATTCCACTGTGCCACTAGGGGGCCTAGATATAGAGTTTAATCATTATGACTTTTATCAGATATTCATATCTATAAAACTATTTTTAAATTATCTTATTTTTTTCGTGGATAATTATCCAAACAATTATCTTAACTCACTGGGAGATAGTTGTAGCAGCTAAGCGCCCTGTTTAGCTCTGCTTTTTTATATCCCATGGCTCCCTTGCGGGTTTAATACGCCACAGTTCGGGTTTCAATACCTGTAAATGACCAGAGCACAGATAGTTCATTGTTTAGATTTGCGATTAAAGACAACCAAACCAAACTGTAATACCTCGATTCAGATTTCTAAGGTTTTTATCTTATCAGAGTCCCACATTGTGTTAGTGGTAATTCTGAGGGGTTCAACAACTCTATGATCCGGATTTCGATACTCTGGTTGGGAACAGCACGGATAGCTCATGGTATAGCTGAGTACTTTGTAATAAATAAACGGATTTGACAGAATGCCAATAAACTTTGAATATAGCGTATTTATCTTTATGTCACAAGTTAATAGTTTAAACAGTTGTAGCCGAGAAATATAGATTCTGATTTTTAATATATTTTTCAAATGTTTTTTTTTTGTCTCCTGAAGTGGTGTTTGAGAAGTTTTAATAAGCCTCGTGTTCTGTAAATTGAAAATGTTTACAGTGTTAGAAACATTCTTGTCGATCTACTTAAGCTGATGGAGATACACAGAAAAGTCTTTCACAAAATGTTTCGAGAGTTTTAATGAAATAGCATAAAATATACGCGCTTCGCTATGAGGAAGGAGGGTTTATAGGTCCCCTCATGATTCACAGGACCCCCAATGTGCTGGTCACGCACCTCCATTACGCCCAACTGTTTCTATAACCAAGCGGGTCTTTATCCGAAAATAATAAACTCCTAGAACATCTGCCATTGATGTCTGAGTGTTCCAAGTTTGGTTGCCCCAAACTTGAGGATGAGGTGTGAAAATAATATCAAACATGAGTCTCCCGTGGTCCAGAGAGGGTCCACGAACACATAGTCCGAAAACTGATTTGTCTTCTGCGACCTTGAAAGCCTACCCTAGACTCCCTCATATTCTTCAGGGCACGGTTTAGTTCTACTAGGTATCCCCTAGACTCCCTCATATCTGGGCGATCTTCAGGGCATGGTTTAGTTCTACTAGGTATCCCCTGGGCTCCCTCATATCTGGGCGATCTTCAGGGCACGGTTTAGTTCTACTAGGTATCCCCTAGACTCCCTCATATCTGGGCGATCTTCAGGGCACGGTTTAGTTCTACTAGGTATCCCCTAGACTCCCTCATATCTGGGTGATCTTCAGGGCATGGTTTAGTTCTACTAGGTATCCCCAAAAGCTCCAAAACTTGAGGAGGAGTTCTTGAACAAATAAATTTATCTACAGAGAACGTGAAATAATCCGGGATGGAAAACTTACACTTCCTGTTATCTAACCTATGAAAATTGAAATCTGTATTTCAGTTTACATGACAGAGATGTACTATAAAACTGGCTAGTATTTTAGTATTTATGTTAGAACTAGTTATATCTTCTGATTCTTCACCCATCAGAAATTAAACTGTATTCTAGTTAACTGAAGGTTTCTCTGAGACCACGCCTGGCATGGCCAGGTGGGTTAAGACGTTCGGCTCGTAATCTGTGGGTCGAGAGTTCGAATTCCCGTCGCACCAAACATGCTTGCCCTATCAGCTGTGGGGGCGATATAATGTTACGGTCAATCCCACTATTCGTTGGTAAAAGAGTAGTCCAAGAGTTGGCGGTGGGTGGTGATGACTAGCTGCCTTTCCTCTAGTCTTACATTGGTAAATTAGGAACGGCAGATAGCCCTCGTGTAGCTTTGCGCGAAATTAAAAGAAAACCAAATCTACGCGGTGCTTTCACCTAATACTTACGTATTATTGGCTGATAATTCCTGTATGATCCCGTACTTTAACTCCGAGACCAGTTTAAGTTTGATCAGTATCACCTCAATCGATCTGGCTAAAACAAACGTACAGTAACCAGTACATCAATAAAGTAAACAAGTTCGTTTTGTAAGCAGCCACTAAAAGCTCTTCTGTAAGAAGCTTTGAAGAGAGCACGTGAAAAGAAAGTTTCCTCGTGCGCACAACTTACTATCACGTTCCCATGCTATAGTTACCGCATTTGCTCGAATATAACGTGCATCCAAGAACTATAAAACACTGTTTGAAACTTTTTCATTGAAATTTGTTTTAAGTGTCAATTTTACACAAACATTGAACACTTACCCTGTAATCCACTAAGCCTGTCATTTGTCTTGTCACAAGGCTCCGTCATCCCTAAAATTGTCATCGAAATTCAATTTGCTTCTTTAAACCTTTACCTCACCCTCTTTTGATTTCCACATCATGTCATCATCCGTTCCATCTGGGGGGCAGAGTATCTGCGGACTTATACTACCAGAAACCGAGTTTCGATAACCCTGCCGGGTATATACTTGGCCATGCCGGGCTTATATTGTTTGTTTACAAGCACAAAGCTACCTTAGCCCGACATGGCCAAGTGGGTTAAGGCGTCCGACTCCTCATCTGAGGGCCGCGGGTTCGAATCGTTGTCGCACCAATAATGTTCGCCCTTTCAGTCGTGGGGCCGTTGTAACATTACGGTCAATCCAATTATTCTTTGGTAAAAGAGTAGCCCAAGAGTTGGAGATGGGTTGTGATGTTTAGCTGCCTTCTTTCTAGTCTAACATTGTAAAATTAGGGACGGTTAGCGTAAATAGCCCTCGTGTAGCTTTGTGCGAAATTCAAAACAAACCAAACAAATCTTGATGATAGAACAAACTAGGCTGAGAAGACTTGAAATATTAGTTTTATCTCTTTTTATATTTTCGGTTTTGTCACGAGTTGATGAGAGTTAATATCCTGTTTAAGACAATTACATGCATTTATTTTCTTTAAGAAATAAACTGTGTTTCAAGAGTTAGTTGTTCTGTAGGAGCAACCATCTTTTAAAAATTCGAACTGTTTCGTATAAATTGATCATTTCTTGTGTTTCAACTGCAGAGGCTGTGTTTGTTTTACTAAAACGATATTTAAGCTTTACCGTATCGCAAAGTTCGGTCACGCTTTGTCTGACGTTCGTGCATCTTGACAACAGCCCTGCAGCTCAGTTTGCCTTTTAAAAAGCTCCGCTGTAATGTCCAAAGTACACCACTCGCTTTTCATAAGCCACTTAGTGAAGAATGACCACGGTTTAAAATATGCCCGTTAAAAATTCCACAGGCAGTACATTTGGTGATTTGACTTTTATGCCCTCTTATGGAATACCACGAATACTCGTTTCATTTCCGACTACTTAAGGTATGCAACATTTGAACGGAACGCATGACTGAAACCTTTATCTTGATAAGCCTATAACACGTTGGCATCGTTTTCAAGTTAGATTATTTGTGATTGTGTCATGTACTTAGTTATACTTGTCATCAGACAAGTAGCATAAGGCCTAATTTTTCATCTAGTCCCTTAGATATTTTCAGAAATCCAAAGATTGTATAACAGTAATACTCCAGTCACCATATTCGTTATAATCAAGAGCCGACATTTTGCTCGTTTAGTCCAAAGCTCATTGGGCCAGCTGGGACACAGATAACAAAGCAGCGGTGGGAACACTATTTATATATAAGCCATTTGTTATAACAAATTTGTTTCGGGGAATTATTTAAAGAATACAGTGTTAGAATATACAAGAGACGTAATATTTATGTTCGCTAACCAGTATAATTAACTGTAACCATGCTTTGTCAGCTTGGTAATGTTGTACGTACATATCATAACAACTGCTTTCCCAACAAATATAAAGTGTATTGAATACTCGTATTTCGTGTGTCCCTTTAGGCCTGATAATCTCTGAATTAATCGAAATGCGACGTTGGCAATGGACTTGGCAGACATAGTGTGGTTGAAATACTAATATTGTACACCTTTTAATTGAAATTTTCTGAGGAACTGTATATAGAACGTAGTGCTAAAATATAGCATGCCCAGCACTAGTATCAAATGACCGGTGTAATTAATTATAATCATGCTTGATTATTTTGGAAAACATGTTCACATTGTGTTGAATAAGAGACGTTCACCCCATGATGTTGTGTTAAGTTGAAGACGTTCACCCCATGTTATTGTGTTGAGTTAGAGACGTCCACGCTATAACTTTGTGTTGAGCCCCCCAGTGGCTTAGCGGTAAGTCTGCAGACTTACAACGCTAAAAATCGGGTTTCGATACCCGTGGTGGGCAGAGCACAGATAGCTCATTGTGTTGCTTTGTGCTTAGTTCAAAACAACGACGACTTTGTGTTGAATACTGTGATTGGCGGCCCGACATGACCAGGAGGGTTAAGGCGTGCGACTCGTAATCTGAGGGTCGCGGGTTCGCATGCCCGTCACACCAAACATGCTCGTCCTTTCAGCCGTGGGGGTGTTATAATGTGACGGTCAATCCCACTATTCGTTGGTAAAAAAGTAGTCCAAGAGTCCAAGCCTTCCCTCTAGTTTTACACTTCTAACTTAGGGATGGCTAGCACAGATATCCCTCAAGTAGCTTTGCGCGAAATTCAAAAATAAACAAACAAACAAACACACTATGATTCGCCGCCAAACTCTGTGTTTGATGATATTGTTTACCTGTTAAAAAAAGCCGCACTTTGTACCACGGCTGGGATATGATTTATGGCACACCGCTTTCTGGGTGGTCTTAAGTCTCATGTTCGGCCATATTCCTTTGTTTCTTGAATGCCACTAAATACTCGTCCTGAAAATTCAAAGTTCCGGATCTGACCATGTCGTTATGACGTGAGTCTAACAATGTTTTGTACCTGAAAGGTTTGCTACACAATGTTTCTAAAAGTAATAATATTTGGCTGTATTACAATATCTACGAACAGTATGAAAATGTAGTTCTGATACAGTCTGTTTCACCGCGACATAATATCGCCGGTAGTTTTATGTAACTTGCTCATTTGCCTATACAAGAATTGTTTTGAATTATATAAAAACAATTTGCAAATTGTTTATAATTTATTCAACTCCTGTGTTGTAAGACTACCAATTTCATCAAAGTTATGATTGTTCTATATAAATTAACTATTGTTCAGATTCGTCAATCACTTCAACAAAGGCCAACCTGTTGTAAAATGAATTAATAAAACATCACACTGGCATTTGTCACAATACGAAATATTATGTACTTTATTCAAGTTATATTTGACTGGTTCGTTGACGAGATATTTTCCCGCCAGATATTTGCAACGTCACAGGCTATTTACGTGTACGTCCTAGACTTGAACCAAGACCTAGACGAACCCATACCTGACTTTTCCGAAACAAATGGGGTAAGTGGTTATTCGTCATATGATTGTGAAGGAAGTAGAAACTTATTGGAACAACATTATTATTTGTTTAGAAACCAATAATGAATTTTTAAAATTCAGTTATTAAAATAAAGTGTTATGTGTGATAAAATTAATTTGTTATAATAAACGCATTTTTATATGTTCCTACATGTGTTTTCAAATATAATAAAAATATTTTACTTACATTTGGTGCACTCGAAACACAGTCTTTACTCGGCAGTTTCAACATTTCAAATACAGTCTGTACTCGATAGTTTCAGTATTTAAAACACAGTCTGTAATTTATAGTTTCAGTATTTGAAACAAAGTCTGTACTCGGTTGTTTCAGTATTTAAACACAGTCTATATTGTATAGTTTCAGTATTTAAGATACAGTCTATTCTAGGTAGTTTTTAGTTTCAGAATTTGAAACAAAGTCTGTACTCGGTTGTTTCAATATTCAAACAAAAGTCTATACTTTATAGTTTCAGTATTTGAAATACAGTCTATTCTAGGTAGTTTTTAGTTTCAGTATTTGAAACAAAGTCTGTACTCGGTTGTTTCAATATTTAAACAAAAGTCTATACTTTATAGTTTCAGCATTTGAAATACAGTCTGTATTCGATAGTTTCATTATTTAAGATACAGTTTATTTTCGGTAGTTTTTAGTTTCAGTATTTGAAACACAGTCTACACTCGGTAGTTTCAGTATTTGAAATACACTCAATAACTTCACTCGGCACGCAAGACACAATATTTAAATAACGGAAGACCTCCTCTTTACTTGGGTAAAATGTATTATTGTACAATACAGTAAACGTTATTTGTTCTGGTAATGATTTTATGGATTTTTTTAACACAATCTATCCTGTAATTTTTCATTGCGAGGCTTGTGTTTTGTGTTGTATGCCTGATAAAGAACATATGTTATGACGTGATAAACAGTCGTGAATCAATAACGGTGACCACGATTATTTAAGTGCGCGCATGCGCAAGAAACAGCTAAACAAACGTATTGGTCGACATAAGCCAGTGCAGGAAAATATTTGAAAACACAAATATGTTAGTGTTTCATTAGGAGAACGTGGACTTTGTAGGAAACGTTAATTGTCACAAGCAGCTTCGCTGTAACTATATAACAATTTTTTTTACATCACAAAAATAGAGAATTCTTTGAAACCCCCTCGAAACCCCCCGAGTGCGTGAATTCAGCAGCTTCGGCGAAGCGGTTAGGGGGCGCTTAACTCGAAATCTAAGGGTCTCGGGCTCGAATTCCTGTTGGACTAAACCTGCTCGTCCTTTCAGCCATGGGAGTGTTGTAAAGTAATGGTCAGTTCCACTATTCGTTAGTAAAAGAGTAGCTAATGTTTTACTGCTAAATTATGGACGGCTAGCGCTGATAGTGTGTGAGTAGTTTTGCGCGAAACTCCAAACAAACAAATCCAACAAACAATAAATATTCAATAGAAACATTCTACCTCTCCCCAGGTTTGAAGCGCTAACAACGAGTTTCGATACCTATGATGGGTACAGAACAGATAGCTCACCATGTAACTTTGCGCTTAACAACAAACAAAAAAACCAAGAAAAAATAAAAACATTTTCAAAATAAATTATTATCAAATATATGCAGAGAAAAGGATAGTTTATAACAAATAAATAAATACTAGAAAATTTTATATGCAAAAACGGCTCGTTTGGGTTCAGAAAATTTTTAAAATAGAAGAGCGAACAACGTTTCGACCTTCTTCGGTCATCGTCAGGTTCACAAAGAAAGAGGAAGCTGACCACATGTTTGGAAGGGGTTGTGTAACTGAGTGTCGCAATGTAGAGGGCGGGGTTAGATGTTTGAATATATAATTTTATCTATAATATTAATATAGGTATAATGGTGTTCCTTTATATTGGTTTATTTTGGGTTTAAGTTGTATAAGTAAGGCTTCTTTAATTTTGCGTTTGTTTATGTTTGTTTCTTTATTTAGTATTTTAGTGTTTTCTATGGTTATGTTGTGTCCATTTGACTTGCAGTGTTCGAAAACGCGTGAAGGTGACTTTTTATGTTCTTTGAATCTGGTTTCCATTTTTCTACTTGTTTCTCCAATACAGAAGTCGTGGCAGTTATCACATTGTATTTTATAAATAATGTTGGTGTGGTGTTTGTCAGTGTAATTCTTACATAGTATAGACCTTAGTTTTGTGCCTGGTTTTTGAATAAATTTAGTGTTAACTGGAATGTTATATTTTGTTACTAGTTTTTGCCAAATGTTGGTTATTTGTTTGCTGATGTCAGGAATATATGGTATACAGCAGTATATGGTTTCGTGATTTTTTGATTCGTGAGATATATTTACTTTTGTTGGTTGATTTTGCTTTCTGTCTAGGTGTGTGCGTATAATGTTTTCTACGGTTTGTGGAGGAAACTTATTAATGTTGATGAAGTATTGTTTTATTTTGTCTAATTCATCGTTAATTTTATCTGGTGAGCATAGTTTTATGGCTGTGTTTATCTGGTTTCTTAGTATGTTGAGTTTTTGTTTTGTTTCATGTGGTGAGTCCCAAGGAATGTGTAGTCCAGTACGGGTGATTTTTCGGTGGATTTCTGTTTTGAATTGTGTGTCGGTTCTTATAATTTTTTTATAATATTTTAAATATTTTCTGAACCCAAACGAGCCGTTTTTGCATATAAAATTCTCAACAAGTGGGTTTCTCGACATCACTGAAATACTAGAAAACAGAATATTTGTATATTATATGCTCTTTTCTACATGTTTAAAACAACGATGTTGGTGGGTTGGTTTAGATTATGTTTAATGTGTCTATTACACTTTGAAACACAAGTTTTGTTTCCGGATGGTAGGTGTTATTTTTAATTGCTTCTGTTGTAAAAGTACAAAAAATGGCCCCATTTGCGTTTGTGACCTAGATGACCCGGCATGGCTAGGTTGGTTAAGGCATTCGACTCGTAATATGAGGGTTGTGGGTTCGAATCCCCGTCGAACCTATCATGCTCGCCCTTTCAATCGTGGGGGCGTTATAAAGTGAAGGTCAATCCCATTATTCGTTGGTCAAAGAGTAGCCCAAGAGTTGGCGGTGGGTAGTGATGACTAGCTGCCATCCCTCTAGTCTTACAGTGCTAAATTAGGGACGGCTAGCACAGATAGCCCTTGAGTAGCTTTGTGCGAAATTCAAAAACAAATAAACTTTTCTGATCTGGATAATGAAATCTAAAAATTAACCTATTTTTTATGTAAAAACAGGCAAATTTGCACATTTTCATTTTCATGAGATCTGAATAAAACAACATATTAATCAAGATTTACATGTATTTGTACTAAAGTTATACAAAAATAAACAAAAATGTTTAAAAGTGAGTAGTTTTTCGAGATTTGCGACTGTAATGTAAATCACTTTCAGTATCAGCCCCCAAATGTAGTCTCCCATCATGTTTTTGTTTTTCGCTCCTAGATCACTGAAGCAAAGTTTGAAGAGAAAGATAGGTATTTTCTATTTACTTTAGACATAAGCAATTGGGAAATAACACTTTCTGCCCAGGAACAAGAAAAGATAAAAATTTTGTTACATAGTGTAATTTTATCTTTGTTAATATTTTTGCACTCCTCATAAACGTTCTTACTAATTTTTTTCAATCCATGTGCAGAATAAATCTATTCATGTGCCCCGGTATCAGGGCAGTGTACGGATGTGTGTTACAATTATTTTATTTTTTAGGAAGTGGTACTTTTGGACCATCAATCTTGTTGGTCCTTAGCAATGCTATCAGTTTGTTATTTGAGCATTAGGCTTATTGACCGTCAGAGTCATTAAGTCGTGTTGAGAACGTGCAAAAATGGAGTGATGAATTTTGCGGCACTTGATTGGTCGTCTTGCGGCAGCGAAACTTAGAAGAAACACTGACATTCAGTATTTTCAGCTGTTCAGCACTTGTATTTAGGGAAAAGCTATTTGGATTATACGCTATCTTTATTTGTTTTGAATTTCGCGCAAAGCTACCCGAGGGCTATCTGCACTAGCCGTCCCTAATTTTGCAGTGTAAGACTAGAAGGGAGCAGCTAGTCATCACCATTCACCGACAATCCTTGGGCTTCTCTTTTACCAATCAGTAGTGTGATTGACCGTCACATTATAACTCCCCCATGGCTGAAAGGGCGAGCATATATGGTGTGACATGGATTCGAACGCGCAACCCTCAGGTTGCGAATCAAGCGCCCTAACAACCCGGTCATGCCACGCCTTATGCTGCCTTTTCAAATTTTTATTTACTGATCAGTCAAAAATCATTCACTCTTAATGACTAAGGATCATTCTTATAACACAATATAATCTTAAAGTACGGTGTATTGGATACCTTGTGCGGTATACTTTTATATGCAAAAACGGCTCTTCTGGGCCCAGAAAACACTTCAAATAGAAGAGCGAACAACGTTTCGACCTTCTTCGGTCATCGTCAGGTTCACAAAGAAAGGGTTACTTCTCAACAAGTGGGTTTCTCGACATCACTGATTGTTATTTTATCACGGCAATTGTTCGAGAAGTGTAAGTTTTTTGTTTTTTCTCAGTGTATTTGTACTTACCTGTTTCCATTATGTCTGAACAAGCATACAGTACACCACCATTAACAGTACACGCTCACACGATTGTTAAGAAACTAAGAAATTTAAACCTACGTATCATTAATAGAAGAAATGACATCAACTTTATTCAACAATGTAGAAAAGAACAACTAACCCCTAATTTTGTAAAGGTAAAACTTTCAAAAGATTTTAATAAATACACAAACATTATCCAAAATTTACAGAAAAAACTTCTTAAAGCCATGTTGAACACAAAATACAAAGAACTACATGACTTACAAAAACAAAAAATGAACTTAGACCATCAACTAGCATGCTGCATTAAACCAGAGATTTACGGACTAATACAACGAAACATAAACCAAATCAATACTAAAAACGATAGAGACAAAAAGATCTGCCACAACAAAAAACTTGAAAAACTAAGATGTAAGCAACAGAAAAGACATCAACATGACAAACCGTTGACTAACCTCATAATTAACAGATCTGACCGACAATTAAACACAGACGAGATACATCTACTTAACAAAGGACTCAACTTCGCAATAGCACCAAGGTACATTCCAACCATAGAAATCAAAACATGTTTAGAAGACCTAGCCAGGAGACTTGTGATACTTTCTACAGAAAACAAAAACAACAAACAGAAAGAAGACAACTTAGATAACTTTATTGACATCCAACAGCCAAACTTCCCAGGTAAAATTACAAATTTATATTTTCCAGAACCACCTAAAAACATTATCTTAAACGATTTTTTCAAAGAATTTTCTTACAAAACTATCAACATAATTTCACAAAACAGAAAACTAAAAAACAACCTTACAAAAAGAGACATTAATTCCATTAGAAACCTAAAACAAGACAGAAACATAAAAATTCTAAAAGCAGATAAAGGTAACGCTATAGTAATAATGAACACGAATGAATACATACAAAAAATGAATAACATCCTATCAGACACGAACAAATTTAAACCAATACACACAAATCCAACAAAGACACATGAGACGCAACTAAACAAATTACTACTACAAATAAAAAAAGCCAACACAATTTCACAAACTCTTTATTCCTACCTACGTAAAACCGACTCACGCACACCGCAAATATACGGCATCCCCAAACCTCATAAACCAGATTGTCCATTACGACCAATAATGTCAACATATGAATCGTTTAACTACAATCTTGGTAAATACATAGCATGGGCATTCTCCAAATATGCAACATCAGCCAGCTCATTCATCAAAGACTCTTTTAATTTCAAGTCCAATCTAAATCAACTTAATCATAAAGCCTTAATGGCCAGTTTCGATGTTATATCCCTCTTCACAGAAGTTCCAACAACAGAAGCCTGCAAGATAGCCTTAGAACTCTATATTCGAGACCCTAACCCGATCATAGACATTCCCAGTAACCAGTTAGCAACCCTCACAGAATTCACCACAATAAAGACAAACTTCATGTTCAACAACCAAAACTATATACAAACAAATGGCCTAAGCATGGGCAACCCAGTATCGCCAGTTCTAGCCAATATTTTTATGACACAAATTGAAACACAAGCAATTAATACAGCATTACATCCACCACTATACTGGTACAGATATGTAGATGACACGATTGCGGGATTCGAATCTACAGAACACATACTTAACTTTTTCACTCACATTAACTCTATACATCCCAACATTAACTTCACATGTGAACAGGAACAAAGCAATCAAATATCATTTCTTAACCTCAAAATTATAAGAACCGACACACAATTCAAAACAGAAATCCACCGAAAAATCACCCATACTGGACTATACATTCCTTGGGACTCAGCACATGAAACAAACAAAAACTCAACATACTAAGAAACCAGATAAACACAGCCATAAAACTATGCTCACCAGATAAAATTAACGATGAATTAGATAAAATAAAACAACACTTCATCAACATAAATAAGTTTCCTCCACAAACCGTAGAAAACATTATACGCACACACCTAGACAGAAAGCAAAATCAACCAACAAAAGTAAATATATCTCACGAATCAAAAAACACGAAACCATATACTGCTGTATACCATATATTCCTGACATCAGCAAACAAATAACCAACATTTGGCAAAAACTAGTAACAAAATATAACATTCCAGTTAACACTAAATTTATTCAAAAACCAGGCACAAAACTAAGGTCTATACTATGTAAGAACTACACTGACAAACACCACACCAACATTATTTATAAAATACAATGTGATAACTGCCACGACTTCTATATAGGAGAAACAAGTAGAAAAATGGAAACCAGATTCAAAGAACATAAAAAGTCACCTTCACACGTTTTCGAACACTGCAAGTCAAATGGACACAACATAACCATAGAAAACACTAAAATACTAAATAAAGAAACAAACATAAACAAACGAAAAATTAAAGAAGCCTTACTTATACAACAACTTAAACCCAAAATAAACCAATATAAAGGAACACCATTATACCTATATTAATATTATAGACAAAATTATATATTCAAACCGCGCCCTCTACATTGCAACACTCAATTATACAACCCCTCCCAAACATGTGGTCAGCTTCCGACCAGTAACCCTTTCTTTGTGAACCTGACGATGACCGAAGAAGGTCGAAACGTTGTTCGCTCTTCTATTTGAAGTGTTTTTTGGGCCCAGAAGAGCCGTTTTTGCATATAAAAGTTCTCAACAAGTGGGTTTCTCGACATCACTGCTTGTGCGGTATAGCACGGACGTGAACCCGGGTGGCTAGCTCCGAAGGCCAAAGCGGTTTTTAACAGCACGCGTATAGACTTGTTTATAAATATAATTCTGACAGTAATAATAAAATATCGTACTTTGTTGAATACATTTTTGTAAAAAAAAATAATAATAACTCAGGTAATTACCATTAATATATATTTATTTTTTCCAGTCAGGAATGACTCCTTTGAGCTTACTTCACACATGGTTAACAGCACTTCATCTCACTGTGTCTCAGAACAATATCACTTGTAATTATAGTGGTGAGCGACATCTACCGGAAGAAAAAGATGACATTCCTGCACTTCGGCCGCCCGTGCTTATCGTTGGAATACTCAAGGAAGTAGACAAGACGAGCGAAGAAAACTACCATATTATGGTAACATTCTGTTACAAGCAATACATTTAGACATTATTTGTATTTCTTTTTTGTTTATTTATTTATGCCGTTCTCTGTTTGGTTGGCATAACAAAGTCTTCGGGCCTTTAGGGAAGTTAAGTAGGACTTTGTATCTAAACTGCAGTAAAATACAACAAATAAACTGGAAAACTAGACTTGATACAGCGTATTACAAAATACTTGTGTATTGTAGAAACAACCGAATTACACGGTTTACATGTCCTCAGGTAGAAGAAAGGTTTGCAAGAATCAGAGAAAGTCTTCAAGACGCCCCCTGTAAACACCACGTGGTACCCACGTGTTTTCTACTAAACTGGATGGATGTGGAAGTGTTAGAAACGCAAATGGAGAATTTGAGGCTACATATTCGAGTGATAGCGTTAAGTCAACCCCAGATGTCCATGGAAGTACCTTTACGATGGCTAGCGTTTCACAGAGCTGTGTTACAGCTGCTGGAGAAGAAAATTTATGTGGCAGACTATTGTCAGGTAGCTTCAGGCTTAGTAGCGTAACGTATTGATCATAAAAAAATATGTGAGTAAATTGTTTAATACGACTTCTTTTAATGTTACTCTGAGATGAAAGTAGTTACAGACTTAAGCCTAATATGAAATTTAAGGATACGTAAAGTTTATTAAATACACGACCAAGTGGTTAAATATACATAAACTTTTTCGATTATGTATTGGTTGAATTAATTATATTAAAGAAAAGGTAGTAGAAGAAAAGCACCAATTCGCAACAGATCAACAGCCGTTTCGCCACATGTGGCAAGTGATGACCGTGTTATAAACCTAAGCCTAATGTGGAGCTTAAGTATACGTAAAGTTCATTTCACAATTAAGTGACTTGTTATAACCTTTAATGCCGTTTTTATCATACTTTGAGATATATATGAGAGTAGAACTAAATCTAATACAGATATAAAGTACGTATAAAACTTATGTAATGATCACGTGAGGAATGTATGAAAGTAAAACTAAGCCTAAAACTTTTTATTTTAATTAAGCACAAAGCTACGCAATGGGCTATCTGTGCTCTGCCCACTACGGGTATCAAAACCCGGTTTTTAGTGTTGTAAGTTCTCAGACATACCGCTGAGCCACTGGGGGGCAAGCCTAAAACACATCTAAAGTAAAACTTATTTAGTGATCACGTGAGTTAAACTAAGCCTAAAACAGATCTAACATTCATATTAAACTCACGTAGTAATCACGTGAGGTATATATTAGAGTAAAACTAAGCCTAAAATAGAGCTAAAGTTCACATAAAACTTATGTAGTGATCACTTTTCTCTGTTCCTCTTTAATATGTTTTTTTTTTTAGCTCTACGAGATTGCCCTAAGAGAAGGTATTGTTGAGGAGGACGAGTTGTGGGCGATGTTGCACTTTCTGCATGAACAAGGAAAATTGATTTCATTTCCGAGTAATCTAGTGGACAAAACCAGAGATGTGTGGGAAGGAATTGCCGTTTTGGACCCTCAGTGGTTCATTGATCATTATTACAGACTTTTCGACTCTTCAGTCCTGATGCCAACCAGTCAGGTAGGACAACAATTAGTATCTCAGAATTTTTTTAATGCTCTAAAGAACGAGTGACTGGACACCTTACATTTTGTATGTCGTATCATACAGTTAATGGCTAGAAATTGTATTTCTTGTTAAAATTCATAACTTAATGAGAAAGATAATAACTTATGCTTACTATTATTTTAATATAAATACTTCATCAGCTGATCTGAGGACTAACAGATAAATAACCAACAGAAATAAAGTGAACGATATTGGCGATTTACTTCATTACTGCCTTCCGTAAATTGCTGCATAAACAAGTAAAACCGTCTGGTAGTGCAAACTAATATTAGTCCATTTTGATGGCAAAAGGATTGAAAACACTTTAAAAAAATCTAACTGTCCTATAAAGGCTCCGGCATGGCCAGGTGGTTAAGACACTCGACTCTAATTCGAGGATCGCGAGTTCGAATCCACGTCACACACCAATATGCTCGCACTTTCAACCGAGGGGGGTTATAATGTTACGGTCAATCTCACTATTCGTTGGTAAAAGAATAGCCCAAGAGTTCTCGGTGGGTGGTGATGACTAGCTGCCTTCTCTCTAGATTTACACTGCTAAATTAGGGACGCCTACCGCAGATAACCCTCGAGTAGCTTTACGCGAAATTTAAGAGAGACGAGCAAACAAACGCAGATAGTTCTCGTGTAGCTTTGCGCTTAATTGAGAAACCCAAACCAAACTGCCCTACAAAAACTGATTTGTGTAAATCGACTAACTTAACAGTTCTAAATTTTTCGTTCAGAGCCCTTTGTTATTATCTATATTTGCGACTGGAAACAGACCAGGCGTGACTCAGTTATTATCGTGTTCAGACTCGAATCTGTGTAAAAAAAACTCTTCACACTTCGTTTTTTTGTGAGCGAAATGCTCATCATATCAACCTTTGAAAGTGCTTACCTTATATCACCATTAGAATATCTGTAATATTATCAGTAATAACGTTATTCTAAGCCTGAGGAGTTAAAAATGAGTTTTGGTATTACAGCATGGTGACAAGTCCTTGTTTACTTCTTTGTTATTTAATATTTAGGAGCTTATATATTTCATTCTAGGTCGTATAAGTGGGGCTTGGATTACTGTCTAGTATCGAAACGCTTTCTCTAGGCTTAGGCTTAGGCCTATGAGCAACGTAATCTTCGGCCTGGAAAACTCAGGATAAAATTTTGAGACTTATTCTGTGGTAAAAATAACGTCTTCAACGCCGGGAAAAACGGTAGCTTCCATTGATAAGAGGTTTATCTCTCTGGTCTATCAGTCCAGAGCTGCACCACCTCCATGGCTCAGAGCATATCTGCAGTTTTACAACGCTAAAAACTGAGTTTCAATACCTGTGGTGGGCAGGGTACAGGTAACAGGTGGCACCTGTGTAGCTTCCTAAAATACACAGAAAAGATTGGAAGTGTTTTTGCTATATAAATGTACAGCGGTAAGTCTACGGGTTTACAACGCTAAAATCAGAGGTTTGATTCACCCCGATGGGCTCAGCAGATTCCCCGATGTGGCTTTCCTATACGAAAACACACACACACAAGCACACATACCTTTAAATACTTAACTTGTTTCTAAGAAGATTCACGGCCTGAAAATTACTTCAACAAATATTCAATGGAAAAAGAGTTTGAAAATAGAAGCGATCTGTGTTCCATGTCATATGAAAGAAATAAAGTTATATTGTAATTTTATAGTAACTTATGAAATATTTTTATTAGGACTATTTAAGTAGTTTGGATTTTCTTAAATTAAAAAAAAAACAATAAGGTGTAATGTTCTGTAAATCTTTGTCATTAACTTCTCGTTTCTTGGGAATTGTGACATGGGGTTTTATATAATTCGCCATGAGTCTTATACATACATCGCGTGAAGTTTTCTTTATTTCTAAATTTTGCGCAAAGCTACACGAGGGCTATATGCGCTAGCCGCCCCTGATTTAGCAGCGTAAGACTAGAGGTAAGGTAGCTAGTCAACACCACCCACCACCAACTCTTAGGCTACTCTTTTACCAACGAATAGTGGAATTACCGTCACGTTAAAACGCCCCCACGGCTGAAAGAGCGAGCATGTTTGGAGCGACCGGGATGCGAACCCGCGACCTTCAGATTACGAGTTGCACGCCTTAACACGCTTGGCCATGCCTGGCTAAGACTAGAGGGAGGGCAGCTAGTCATCACCACCCATCGCCAACTCTTGAGCTACTCTTTTACCAACGAATAGTGGGATTCACCTTCACATTATTACGCCCCCACGGCTGAAAAGGCAAGCACGTTTGGTGTGACTGGGATTCGAACCTGTGACCCTTGCATTACAAACCGAGTACCTTATCCACCTGGCCATGCTTGACCACATTTGATCAACCTACGAAACAGTGTATTTAGTTCCCATAGTTTATGCATGTTACAAATGATAAATACGTTTACAACTTATAACAAATAAATAATTATTTTATACTGAAATATTTTAAATGAAACAGATTGAGAAACAAAGGACACTTTCCCTCCCGAAAAGACATATCAAGATAATTACCAATTTTTATCTCTTTACTTAACAACAACAAAACATCTCTGTTTATTTATTTCTTTTGTATTTAGCAATCTTCAGAATCATGCAACGTCGAGAAAAGAGTGGATAGCCAGAGTGAGTATAATGGTGTGGGATATGGTTATCTTTCTGATGAATATTTCACTTCAGTTTGGAGTGATGCTAGAGATTATAAACGTACATTAATAGAGATTTTAGAAACCTTGGGCCTTCTGTGCGACCCTGGAAAAGAACAGGTAATTAAGTATTTTTTATAATTAATTTATATTGGCCTATATTTAAATATATATTTAAACTTAAAATCAAGTCATGTGTAGATTTTTTTCTCCGTTGAGGATAAAAAAAATAGATTCTGATGAAAAGACAAGGACAAATATTTTTCGTGTTTTCTAATGATTCTGTGTAACGCAAAGTTGTAATAATGTGAAAAGATAACATTGTTGTTATCTTGTGTGGGGGTGACTTACTAGAACAGTTCTCTTAACCATGTATGGACTTACTAAAACAGTTATATTGACTGTAATTGGACTTACTAGAACAGTTATCTTGACCATGTTTGGACTTACTAAAACAGTTATCTTGACCATGTTTGGACTTACTAAAACAGTTGTCTTGACTGTATTTGGACTTACTAAAACAGTTATCTTAACCGTATTTGGACTTACTAAAACAGTTATCTTAACTGTGTTTGGACTTACTAAAACAGTTATCTTGACCGTGTTTGGACTTACTAAAACAGTTATCTTGACCATGTTTGGACTTACTAAAACAGTTGTCTTGACTGTATTTGGACTTACTAAAACAGTTGTCTTGACTGTATTTGGACTTACTAAAACAGTTGTCTTGACTGTATTTGGACTTACTAAAACAGTTATCTTGACTGTATTTGGACTTACTAAAACAGTTATCTTGACCGTGTTTGGACTTACTAAAACAGTTATCTTGATCACGTTTGGACTTACTAAAACAGTTATCTTGACTGTATTTGGACTTACTAAAACAGTT
This sequence comes from Carcinoscorpius rotundicauda, assembly GCA_011833715.1. Taxonomy (NCBI): domain Eukaryota; kingdom Metazoa; phylum Arthropoda; class Merostomata; order Xiphosura; family Limulidae; genus Carcinoscorpius; species Carcinoscorpius rotundicauda. The sequence goes on from CM022393.1 coordinate 146,221,486, forward strand.
ATCTTGACTGTATTTGGACTTACTAAAACAGTTATCTTGACCATGTTTGGACTTACTAAAACAGTTATCTTGACCATGTTTGGACTTACTAAAACAGTTATCTTGACCATGTTTGGACTTACTAAAACAGTTATCTTGACCATGTTTGGACTTACTAAAACAGTTATCTTGACTGTATTTGGACTTAATAAAACAGTTATCTTGACCATGTTTGGACTTACTAAAACAGTTATCTTGACTGTATTTGGACTTACTAAAACAGTTATCTTGACTGTATTTGGACTTAATAAAACAGTTATTTTGACCATGTTTGGACTTACTAAAACAGTTATTTTGACCATGTTTGGACTTACTAAAACAGTTATCTTGACTGTATTTGGACTTACTAAAACAGTTATCTGGACCATGTTTGGACTTACTAAACTCGGAGTTAGGTAGAATTCAAGTATCACTATGAATGAAACAAATTTTTTTTGTGTGTTATTTTGTTTTTATCTCTTTCAATTAATAGTTACAGCCAAAAATTTCGGCAAATTCTTGGAATGCGAGCTTTCACAGTAAACTACCTGTGCTATAATTAGATTATTTATCATTTGATTTAACTCGAGATTTCGTTGGAGTTTTAATCATTACATAATAATGGCCACGTTAAGAAGCACCCGAGATCTGACGTATTCAATAATATATAGAGTGTGCTAAAAGGTCAGGAATTTCTGTTATTAAATCAACACTAACACCGTAAGATACAATTATAGTGATTTACGTGTTCATTACTGACTGTCTCGGTGACGGAGCTGTTTGTTCAAATTTGAAACGGAAAGAACTAATTTGTTGCTAATTGATTTAATGGTAACGTATTCGTTCCCTAACGTTTAGAGGGCGGACGTGTCTGTGGTAGTTAGGGTGATCAGACTTAGAATTTGAGAATCCATGGCTCGTGGACTCGTTGCTGAATAAACATGGGGAGCGAGGGTGCGTTATAAGAGTGGCAGTGATATCCCACTATTCAACCGGACAGAATAGTTCAAGTGGTGGTTACTATTGTCCAGCTGTCATCCATCTTGTCTGTTTTCTCGAAATTAGGAACGGCTAAGTGCAGACAGTCCTCACGTAGCTTTCAGCAAAACTCTGAAACAAACAAACCTGGTTTTTAGTTGTGAATAATGTTTCATAATGTTTTTTTTTATGTCGTATTAGTACATAGTATTTACTGTACTGCAAGGGTTAAGAAGAAAGATTGAACCAGTGGTGCGGTTAACTTTTCGAAAAGAACGTTTTTACCTGCAGAAACAGCAGACTGTTTATTACTCCAGATTTTGAAACATTTCTCTTGTCACTAGTTATTGAGAAAGAAAAACAAAGACAGTTGAACATTTTAAACGTGCCTAAGAAAGCATATTGAACTGAGAGATGAGTCTGTTTATTTGTTTTTTTAATTGCTTTGTCGTGATTAAATTAACTTTTATAATTGTTTTGGAGTGAAATAACCTTTCTTTTTAATAGAGGAAGTATGAATAGATTGAACTTTGATCGTAAAAGGATTTTTTTTGTACCACCAGACAAAACGTTTGTGAGGGAAACTTCTTAAATTAATAATAATATATATATTGCTAAGTTTTGAAAATAGTGACTGGCCTAACGTTTCTGAAAATAATATAAGGATATGAGATAAAACAACTATCACTTTAGACTGTATTTTTAAAGACTATTATCATAAACGACCGACTATTGATGCTAGCTAACAATGATAACGTAAGTTAAGTAGACTGCATGTCATATATCGTACACACGCGCAGATGTGTATGTATACTTTGTTAAGTGCATTGAATATATCGATGTTTCTATTTGGCAGGATCATGATAGCGCCGATGACGTACAAGATTCTTATTGGATTCCTTGGGTTGCTAGGATACGGACACCTTACGCGCCAACTCTTTTCGACGAGTCTCACTGTTTGCGTCTGTACTTAGATTTTCACGGCTTGTTACCAGGTGTATAAACTAGCAACAAAATCTAATAATAGAGTAGAATAAGAGTACTGACAGTAAGACGTATGTAATTAACCTATAAAAACATTAGGTGTGGGTTAAGAGCATGGTTAAACACTGGTTACAATAAAAGTAAACCAGTAAACAGAACCAGAGTAAATTATGACTCAGATTTGAGTAGTATTTTCCCATGTAATATTCCAAAAGAAATTCCAAACACATAGATTAGTGTTAACAACAATAATCATAATCGAATGAAGATTTAAAGTATAATTCTTCAAATAAAATGAACAAGTAAAAATATAATAATCATTAACATAATATATGTAAACATTTAACAATTTTTTGTCTTATTTTAGTAGGGTTCTTTTCCCGGTTACTCACAAGACTGGGTAACTGGTCGTGCAAACAAAGATGGAGAAGATTACCCCAGTTAGTAACCAATCAGGCTCGAATTGCTGTTGACCCCGAACATGACTTGCTAGTGGAAAATGCTTCGTTCGTTCACGCGGAAATTCTGGTGAATTATATACCATACGCTACACTTTCCTATACTACAGAGCCCGGCATGGCCAGGTGGATAAGGTTCTTCACTCGTAATCCGAGGGTGCGGTTCGAATCCCCATCACACCAAACATGGTCGCCCTTTCAGCAGTGGGGGACGTTATAAAGTGACAGTCAATCCCACTATTCTTTTACCAAAGAATAGCTCAAGAGTTGGCGGTGGACGGTGATGACTAGCTGCCTTCTCTCTAGTCTTACACTGCAAAATTAGGAACGGCTGGCGCAGATAACCCTCGTGTAGCTTTGACCGTCACATTATAACGCCCCCACGCCTGAAAGGGCGAGCATATTTGGTGTGACCTGGATTCGAACCTGCGACCTTCATATTAGGAGTCGAACGCCTTAACCCACCTGGCCATGCCAAACTCAAACCCAATCGATATTAGAGATACAGGTGTTGTTTTTCTTTGAGAGTTATAAGTCCTAATAATTACTCAACATATAACTCCTGCCAAAAAACTTTAAGTATTGAAACTTTTATATATTTAAAGAAAATCCAATTTAATTTTTTTTTTTGCGGTGAAAAATGTTGCTTTTCTTAACTTAGTAATGGAAGAAGCGATAAGTTAGGCTTAAGTGATTTGTTGAATACTTTTGAACATTTCTTTCCACATACGACCTCTAAACTATTAGATCTTGCGAAATACTTCTTAGAACTTTGGTGTGACAAACATAAACGTGTATTATTATTATTATTATTATTTAAGCTGACAACATTCTGCTCGTGATTTTTTTCCCAGAATTAGAAGAAGAATACATTTATTTGTGTGTGTTAATAACAGGCAAATAATCAAATATAGACAAACTTAGAGCACATTATTTGTTATCCATTACAGTTCACGTTAAAAGTTGAGGTCCAAGGAGAGATTTATATATATATATATATACATTTATATAACTAAAAACATCTAACATGTAAAAAGTTGAAACTTGGGGTTAGTATTTAACCGAGTGCTCTCTTTTTCCTTGTAGGTAGTTTTAACCAGAGTTAATCAGAACGGGAATTGCAAGTCACCATCAGTGCAAGCGTGTGAAAAAGTGAGATACTGAGTCTAAGCCTAAACTTAGTATATTATTATAATACATCTAATACAATGTTTGCTCGTTAATTCCTTCCATTAAAAAACAACGTATTGTTTTCATTGGACATTACAGTTAGGGTAAAGATTAAATATTGGAGCGTTACTCTGCTTTGTGTTGGTGAAAAAAATGTTTCATGCGTACGAGTAAAACTTAAATTATTTCAAGATATTAAAAACAAAATAAATAATGTTTTAACGTCACACCTTCCAACCTTTAACCTACAAATAAGCCTCGGCTAAACACAGCTTTCGTAACGTCTCCTAGTGTCTAGTTTAACACCATTGTTTTGTTTTGGAATTTCGCACAAAGCTACTCGAGGGTTATCTGTGCTAGCCGTCCCTAATTTAGCAGTGTAAGACTAGAGGGAAGGCAGCTAGTCATCACCACCCATCGCCAACTCTTGGGCTACTCTTTTACCAACGAAAAGTGGGATTGACCGTCACATTATACACCCCCACGGCTGGGAGGGTGAGCATGTTTAGCGCGACGCGGGCGCGAATCCGCGACCCTCGGATTACGAGCGCACGCCTTAAAAGCTAGTTTTTGTTTATTAGTTTTAGGCGACAAACTTTCACCAAGATGTGAACACAAACGGGAAATGAACGAAGAAATAACTTCGTTCGTGGGTCGTGGGTTAGAAACCTGTAACCAACCATGTGGTGATAACGTGGTGTTAAGTCCCATAGTGCATTGGTATATATTTGGTTACGAGTACTGCAGACCGGTTGCTTTCCGCGCGGTTGACAGGCAGCTCGAAACCTTGGTTTCGCCAAACCATACAAGCACGACTAGTGACAGACAGTAACATTTTTTTTTTTTAATTTGGAAAATTTTGTAAGAACGGAAATCATCAACAGAATATAAATCAAAAATATAAATTATATGAGCGACATCTAGCGCTCAAATATATTTTTCGTTTCAAAAAACGTATATCGTATGTCCCAACATCACCGATGATGGCCAGTTGGTTATCAAATTGCAAAATCTCTGTTTATCCTTAAAATCGGGAGTCAGCTGTAGATAAATTAGTAACTCATCCCGATATTCGATAAAAGAGAAAAATCAAATGTTAAAATCCAACAATAATTTGGTGTTAGAGTTTTTAAACTTTTGTATTTATATTCCCACCTTTTGCAAATAATTCTTCATTCGGAAACAAGTTCTTTCTTCGTCCATTTCCCGTTTGTGACCAGATATTGGTGAAAGTTTGTCGCCTGAAACTAATAAACAAAAACTAGTTTCCAGCATTAAACTAGACACTGGGAGAATTTACTAAAGTTGTGTTTAATCTAGTCTTAGTTGTAGGTTCAAGGTTGGAAGATGTAATGTTAAACGTTGTGGACAGTCATGATACGGTTCCTGTTGAAGTTTAAATGATAAGAAATAGAGGTCGCCCCAGAATTTCAGAATCCAATCAAAAGAGGCCAAAACAAAACAAAAACTACGAAGCAACAGGACCAATAAGATAAGAGTACTTTGCTCTTTCCATTGTGATCACTTTCGTTGTCTCAGATCATTCAGTAATAAATGTGCTTGATACGATTGGTCAGACCTCAACCAATGGAAGTCGTAAACAATAAATGAAGACCATTTTTTGTTTTTTCTTCTCAATGTTTCTAATAGATACAATGAACATGACGTAAATGTTCCCGAGCAAAAGTATCGTTATTTTGGTGAGACTTTTCGTTTAACCAAACAACAACATGTCATAAATTTTACTGCATTTTTGGAAGTAGGGTATCGAACCCTAGACTCACATAAAGCTTTCTACGTGAAATTGGTCCAGCGGAGTTTATCTTCTACAAAGTTGCCACTAAAACGATGTTATTTTATGTACGATGGACCGAAGATTTTATGGATAATACAATTAAATAAAATTGTGCGTTTCATGAGGAAATCGTTTCTAGTATTATACTGTTTTTAATAACCACCAAGATGGGGCCCAGCATGGCCAAGTGTGTTAAGGCGTTCGACTCCCGGTCGCACCAAACATGCTCGCCCTTTCAGCGGTGGGGGCGTTATAATGTGACGAGCAATCACATTATTCGTTGGTAAAATAGTACCCTAAGAGTTGGTGGTGGGTGGTGATGACCAGCTGCCTTCCCTCTAGTCTTACACTGCTAAATTAGGGACGGCTAGCACAGATAGCCCTCGAGTAGCTTTGCGCGAAATTCAAAACAAACTTACTACTTTATGGAACATCTAAGAAACGTTACAATCTCATATAATTTTGTGTGCTAGTTTATTGTACATTTAAAACGCAATAAATGTGTTCTTATTTTATTTCATAGCTCTTTCGATCAGTTTTCTTTCTACCCAAAGTATTAGAATTTAGCCATCTCTAAAAGGCGGGGCTGAATACTTAGGGTGCTAGTCTGTAAATCCGGGAATTCAAAGTTTGTGATCCCTTGCTGCAAAATGTGCTCCGCAGTTGGAGGTTGTGAGTTTGTTGTAAGAGTGACGGTCAGATCGTTTCGAGCCAAGACTTAACGATTGGATAGTTATCTTTCCTCTAGTGCATCAGTTCAAAGATATGGACTGTTATGTGACCACAGTTCTTGTGCAGCTTGGAAAGAAACAACAACTTTTGAAACAAGCAAACATCGTTCCTGGTATACGAAAGAATTAGACATGATTTATGATGTATTTCGTCATTACGTTTTAATCACAATTTTCACATAGCTAATGGCCAGGTGGTTAAGGTCCTCGACTCGTAATCCGAGGGTCGCAAGTTGGAATCACCGTCACACCAAACATGCTCGCCCTTTCAGCCGTGGGGGAGTTACAATGTAACGGTAAATCCCACTATTCTTGGTAAAAGAGTAGCCCAAGAGTTGGTGGTGGGTGGTGATGACTAGCTAGCTACCTTCTCTCTAATCTTACACTGCTAAATTAGGGACGGCTAGCGCAGATAGGTTTCATGTAGCTTTGCACGAAAATTTAAAATAAACTCACAAACACATAGTTAATCCGAGGTTGAATGTTTGATATTTTTTACCTAAATTAAACAGCACGAGTTTTATTCCTCTTAAGAGTGTTTTGATGTCATTTTTCTTAGATTATTCTTAATTAAAATCCTTTTTTTATTTTCTGTCGCGCCCAACGGTGGAGTCAGAAGTAACTATTTAGGCATGAGTTTTATTCATCTTAAGGGTATTTTAATGCCATTTTTTAAGATTATTTTCAATCAAAATCCTTGTGTATTTTCTGTCGCGCCCCCCGTTGGAGTCAGAGGTAACTATTCAGGCTTACATAATCTTTGTGTCACGTACAACAGTGGGTTAACCGTAAGGAGACTGATTTACAATGCTAAAATAAGGTGTTCTATTTTCAGCTGTCAATATAATGCAAATATATCATTATGCAGATCTGCGCTAATACAACAATTTCTAGTCAATGAAATTCTCTCATTTTGTTATTCATAATTTTTGTGTTGATGTTAAAGCTTGAACAATGATCTGTGGCACAATACTTAGATTACTAAATAAACTAAAATAAAAAACCGTTCCAGGTACGCCATCTTCTGGAAACTGAACTCGAGGCATTACGTAATAGCTGGTACAAACGCTTGTCATATCGTCTGTGTGTCTCTTGTCCTTGCAGAAAGGTTTGCGTGCAACATGGTATTCCAGGATGTGCCGGTCCTTCATGTCTTCATTTGCTTCTGCTCAGTGATTGCCTAGCGCAAAAGGTAAACAGATCTTTGTCTGTTGACCCAGTAATGTGTGCACACACACATACTGAAGTAAACTATTAAGAGGTAACAAAACATTTACCCTCATTCATGAATTATGACACTCCACACTCGCCGGTGTGTTGTTGGTATATAAGCAGTTGTCGAGACCTTAACCTATGATCTATCACTGTTTTAAATGAGATGTTGATACAACACTGAACTCGAATATTCTATTGTTATAACTGAGACCTATGAGATATTTGCCTCGGATATTTCATTGTTGTAACTGAGAAATGTGAGACACTTGTGATGTTTCATTGTTGTAACTGAGAAATGTGAGACACTTGTGATGTTTCATTGTTGTAGCTGAGAAATGTGAGACACTTGTGATGTTTCATTGTTGTAGCTGAGAAATGTGAGACACTTGTGATATTTCATTGTTGTAACTGAGAAATGTGAGACACTTGTGATATTTCATTGTTGTAACTGAGAAATGTGAGACACATTTATGATACTTCATTGTTGTAGCTGAGAAATATGAGACACTTATGATACTTCATTGTTGTAACTGAGAAATGTGAGACACATTTATGATACTTCATTGTTGTATCTGAGAAATGTGAGACACTTACTTATGATATTTCACTTTTTAACTAAGACTTTTGATACAATTGCCTGTGATATTTCGTCCTTTAACTAACAGCTTAGAGATAATTACCTACAATACATTAGAGTCACAAATGGTGCTGTTAACTGTTGAGGTGCTGATGTTTTACCATATAATAAGGAAGCTTTCTGCTGCTCACTAACATATATAAATTAATTGGATTTTAATGACTTTAATATTAATTTGCTAATGATAATGTCACGGGAATAACTGTTGCTTTAAATAATTAAAAAATGTGATAAGTAAATATATAACATTTTATGGGTAATCTCTATAAATCTAGGTATCTTAGATTGTACAACTTGGTAGAGAACTTAGTCATTTTATAACGTGTTGGTTTCTTACTTTCGTTATCTGCAGACTGTACATTGTGAGTACAGGATTGTGGAAACTGATTTCATCCGGAAACGTTTTCCATTTTCTTCCTTAAACGGTAGGTGACTACGTTATTATAATTGTATCAAACGCTTGTTTTAACAAATGATTTATATCTAAGGGAATTAAATACTTCATTGATTCATTTATATTATTCTAAAAACAATGCATTCCTAAAGGGAAAGTCTGACCTCGCCTTGTGTTGAAATACGTCATGTATATATGAATATGGATTTTTAATCTTGTTTGAATGACGAAAACAAGTTCTTGTCATACGATATCGACACATCGTCAAAATCAGAGTTGAGAAACGATTCCTTAACGAACCGAATTTGATAATGCATCATCTTAAGGACATTTTGTAGTGAATGTCAGTATAAGTATGTTTGGATCAAATGATAAATTACTTACAAACAATTTCAACTTAGGTTTGTTCAAAAACAGTTTGAGAGCTTTAAGTATAAATAAACGTTTGCAATAGTGACGAGCATATAACAATAACAATGACGAAAACTGTGTATCATGTAACAACCACAAATATATAGCAACCATTACAACAATGACGAAAACTGCGTATCATGTAACAACCACAAATATATAGCAACCATTACAACAATGACGAAAACTGTGTATCATGTAACAACCACAAATATATAGAAAACAGATACAACAATGACGAAAATTGTGTAACACGTAATAACCACAAATATAAATAAACCATTACAACAATGACGAAAACTGTGTATCATGTAACAACCACAAATATATAGAAAACAGATACAACAATGACGAAAGATGTTCTGCTTGATAATTTGGACTTGACTTTAAAGTTTCTTACCTTGTTGAAGTAAGAAGTGTTCTAAAAATCAGATACAATTTAATGTTTGTTGTATCTGTAAGTAAATTATTGTGTTCTGTCAATAAAAAAGAAATTCCAGAATGTCCATTCATATGAAAGCATCTATGACTGGCCTTAAGTACCAAAACTCGAACTCTGAGTTGCTGAAAACTACAGTTTTAAGAAACATCATATGTCATTGGTCTTGCTGTATAAGCTATAAAGTGTTTATTAAAGGGACTTTATACAAACTAATAAAAACCATATAACCCGAGTGCTTTCGAATGGTGGCCCTTTCTTCTGCAGATGCAAACTGAGAACGATGATGTAATTAACTCAGTGATATATAAACGGATTTGAGTGACTTCAGAAAGGCCATTTGGTTTTTCAGGAAATGCCTAGAATAGTTTCCAATGTACTGTTTATTATAAGTATCTCAGTGTAGTCGGCGAAGAGAGCTACGTGAAAAGGAAAGGTGTTAGGAAATTGGCTAAAGAAGTAATTTTTGTGACAGGAGACCAATGATTGGAGATCACTGATCTGGATTGATTCCACAAGGTTGGACTGTGTTTGGATTAGAGTTACAAATAAACTTCTTTTATGCCTCTATCAACTTTAGTTTTTAATCCTGTTTTTATGCCGATGTGAGTAACATCATTGATGGTTAAAGTTAACCATTGCACCAGAAATAAGACACAACAAACAGAATATGGAAAAAATATGCTGAAATTTTCCAAAAAAATCAGATGACCTTCATGATGGTCACTCAGTTCCATTTGTGTATCATTCATTCAATCACACCACTATTCTCACTTTGCCCCTGATGAAGAGAGGTCCGCCTTTGGTGGGTGCTTGGGTGAAAGGTATTTTATTGTGTTATATCAAGGTTTCTTGAACCTACATGTTTTTCTGACATGATAAAGGAACTTTATATATTATTAGGTGTAAAATATCATTATAATAATGATTTTGTACTATTGTTAAAATTCAAAAGTATTACAACAAAGGAAACAACCACCTAGGAGCTCTGCTCAATTTTATGTTTTTCGACAAAACTTTCAGTCTGCACCCACTTTGCATTCCACGGTTTTCATGTCTTTGAATCTAAGAAATAACATTAGATTAATCAACTTTAAATACGTATTGACTTTCGCTTTTAGTTTATGTATATTTTTTGTATATTATTTAACGAGTAGACACGAACTTAGCTTTATATCTTCATGTTGGTGTTACTTTAGACTGTGGAACTTCAAGCTACACAGACCTCCGCCATCTTTCTTTTACAAGCAGACTTACAAAGTCTTGCTGGGAACCTTATGACCCCTACATGGAAGAGCCAAGCTGGGTCAAGGTCGCTTCTAGTTTTCTAAATCATATTAACGCAGGAAACGATTGGCTGGTTTTAGCCAAACGTCTAGGTAAGACCAAAATAACGATTGGTGCGTTTTAACCAAGCATTTAGGCTGGACTAAAACACTGTTTTTTAAAGTACCTTTACTTTATTTATAATAAAGGAAACTTGTATATAAACATGTTATATTTATGTGTTTACATATATGTTTACCAAAGTACAGTTCTTTTCTATTTCTTAGTGTTTATTATTTTCTATTATTTATTTTGAAAGTAACTTCAGGCAGTTTATTGAGAGCCGCTGAATTTCGGTATCATTTGTAATTCTTCCAAACTCACAAACTGTTCACAAAAACAACAGTGGTTTATTTAGAGACAACTTTGGCAGGGTGGGTTGTTACGACATCGAACTGTATTTAGGAGATCCATGAGTTATTGGTTTCTGGAAATTTTCAACGAATGTCTCAGCACAGAGATAAACGTGTTGTCTTTCTGGAAAGTCATTCTTTCTGTAAAAGACTCAACGTTAATGGCTGTGACAGGTAGTTAGCCAGATAACATAAGATAGCCAGAGAGTATTATATTGACATTAAAGTACACTTTACATTTTTATTTGGAAAGAAGCCAGGCCAACTGTTATCCAAGAAGCATGTCGATATTGGCACGTTAGGAAACACGTGTACAGCTGAACTCAGGGTTAGCAAAAGCTGTTGTATTTGTAAGACAAATAGACAACTTTTTACTTGCTCCCAAGAACATTTGAAATCTCCATCTCAGGTTTTTTGAACACTTGTCTATGAAAATCCTTTCTCAGCAGAGAAGACAAGATTAAGAGACAAAAAAAAATAAAAATAAGCCATTTTAATTTAAAAAAAAAGAACATTTTCTAAACAAATGCAAGGGTTTCATTTAGATGTTACGTCTCCTGATGTTAATGCTACACACGAACATATTAAAACTGTAAAACATTATCTTCAGTAAAGATAAAATGCATAATAACAAAATATGTTCACCAGAAACAATGATACACGATGTCTGTGCTAAACTAGAATAACATTTTGTATTCTAAATATAATATTATCTGATATATATAATTAGAAAACACTTGAAGACAAACATGTTTATCTGAAATTAATATATTCCTCTTTTGTTTTCAAGGGAACAAATCTCACATCAATTTTTCAGATTTTTTTCTATTTTTAAGGAAACGGGATAAGTGAAGTTCTGAACAGCCTTTATCCAACAGTGAGAATATATACTAACGTGTTTACGTTTAGCTACTTGGTTACCTGCTAATAAAATTACATGTGATAATACACAACTTAACACTATACTAAAAACACATTTCTCAGAATGAAGCTGTCATGTTCACCAAAACATTAAAAGAGAAATTAGCTTATTACTAAACCAAGCTAGAATGTCAGACAAATAATTTGCTTTAATTTTCACACCAAAATAGATCGCATGAACTGTTTAACTAAATAACAGAAACCAGGCGGTTTCTACTTAAACGTCTTCAAATAATCTCAGTCTAAACCAGTTTTTAAACATTTGAAACCAATCGTCACTTCGAGCCAGCTTTAAACATTTGAAACAAATCGTCATTGCGAACCAGTTTTGAACATTTGAAACCAATCGTCATTGCGAACCAGTTTTGAACATTTGAAACCAATCTTCATTGCGAACCAGTTTTAAACATTTGAAACCAATCGTCATTGCGAACCAATTGTAAACGCACGAAACCAATCGTCATTGTGAATGAGTCTTTAAACATTGGAAACAATTGCCAGTGTGAAACAGTTTTTTAGATGTCTAAACTAATTCTTTAATCCAAATCTCAGATATTTTAAAGCAAGTTTCATTTTACAGTATTCTACTTTTACGTCAGATGTCTACAATATTGTGTCACTTGTTTTTTTTTAAAAAGTAAGTTCATTTGATAAGACTAGGTAGTGGTTGGTTGGGTGGTTGTTTAGAATTAAGCACAAAGCTGCACAATGGGCTATCTGTGCTCTGCCCACCACGGGTATCGAAACCCGGATTTTAGGTAGTGTTAATTAAGATAACTTGCCGCTTTCAGGTTACAACGAACGAGAAACTACCATATTTCAAGATGAAGTTAACCCTAGTCTGGCTATGATTCGTGATTGGCTGAGGTGTAATGGCAGAACACGTCATTGTGTGGACCTTCTGGTCTCCTGTTTAGGTCAGATGGGACGGGAAGACATTTGTGAAAGTATCAAGTCCACACTAGGTGAAGCTTCTTTTTTATGAATTCTTTCTCTTTAAAATATTATCAAAGTGTTTACAACATAGCAGTGTTTGTTTTTGTTCTTTTTTTTAATTTCGTGCAAAGCTATTTGAGAGCTATCTGCGCTAGCCGTCCTTAATTTAGCAGTGTAAAACCAGAGGGAAGGTAATTAGTTATCACCACCCTCCACCAACTCTTGGGTTATTCTTTTTAACAACGAATAGTGAGATTCGGGACACAACAGTTAATTTAACACATTAAATGTTTTCTTTCGCTTTTGTTCTGAAGACTTTGTACAACCATGAAAGCAGAAACAGTTGTTAAAAAATGATTTTGTATTTTTTGTCTGCTTTTTCTTTCTTACATTTGCTTTTGAATTCGAAAACAAGAATTTCTGAAAAATTTATATTATTTTTAACATGTTTTGAATTGAATTGGAAAAAAATAACAACTTTGTATTCCTAGAATCTACTTTTAATGCGCAGTGTAATTAGAACCTTTAATTTTGTGGTAACATTGTATTCTATAGAATCTATTTGTAGTACATAATACAGTTCCTTTAATTTTGTGATAACAATATATTCTCTCTCTTGAATCTACTTGTTGTTTATTGTACAGTTCCTTTAAATTTCTGATAGCAGTATATTCTCTAGAATCTATTTGTTGTACATTGTACATTTCCTTTAATTTTGTGATAACAATATATTCTCTCTCTTGAATCTACTTGTTGTTTATTGTACAGTTCCTTTAAATTTCTGATAGCAGTATATTCTCTAGAATCTATTTGTTGTACATTGTACATTTCCTTTAATTTTGTGATAACACTATATTCTGTAGAATCTACTTCTAGTATATAGTATAGTTCCTTCAATTTTGTGATAACACTATATTCTCTAGAACAGTGATTATCAACCTTTTCTGACTTGCGTCACATTACGACGCTCTGAAAATTTTCGCGGCATACTTGAAAAGACTTAACGATTTTTTAGGTACACGTCATACGGCAAGCGTTAAAAACCATAGAACGAAAATCACGGTCAGAAGAAGTGATATTAATGTCATCTGCACATTGACAATACCATCGCTTACTTTGGCCGCGAAGGTCGTTCTAAGGCCTTTTAACGATTTTGTGGTATCGCAGAAAAATCAATTTTTTTATTTTTACATATGTTTTCAATGTGACGCGTGTGCCTGCTTCCGAGAGCAAATCGAAGTTGAAACGAGATTCTAACGTAGACAACAAGCTCGCATTTCACCATCGACTGTAAGAAGCCTCTGCCTTTCTGGCTTTTAATTCAGTCAATGCTGAAAATCCAATTTTGCAAAACCACGAAGATGCAAATGAAAGCAGAACTTCAACTGCTTTTCAACTGATTGCAGGATATGAATTTTCAATGGAGATTCAAAACTCATCAAAGTTCTTTTCGGGAAACAATGACTGATAAAATTTGTCGTTTTGTAAATCAATGAGATGTTCTTCCTCCTCTGTTGTAAGATTTGTTGTCTCATTGATTCTGAATGGATAGGTCACCCTCTCATATTTGTCGACAGCAAGAGACGGGAAGTAATGTTCTCAGTGCTCGAGTTCATTGAAAACCATCAAATGTTTTGGATGGTTTCAGAGTGTCTCTATAGTAGCTTTAATTAACTGTTGTTTTCTTCTTGCTTGTAAAATCCTAAGAAAGTTGAATGCGTTTCATAAACACCGCGTCACACCTGCCAATCTCTCGCGGCACGCACGTTGAGAATCACTGCTCTATGATCTACTTCTATTAAATAGTATAGTTCCTTTAATTTTGTGGTAATATTGTATTCTTTAAGCTTCATTTTGGTGATAAGTTAATACCTCTAATCTTGTGATGACATATCTTTCTAAGTGACTCATAAGCCGGTAACTAATAATAATAACTGTCCACTTGTTTTTACGTCACACCGGTAAACATTGATCAGAGAAACTTTAAATTATTTCACAATAAAACCAGTTCCGTTGTGAAAGGTTTTTTTCTTTAATCGCCATTCAAAAACACAAAACCTGGATACTATACACTAGATAAATAAAGGCTTAACTTTAAAAATAGTTTGTTTGAATATCATGCAATGCTACAGAAGGGCTATCTGTGCTAGCCGTCCTAATTTAGCAGTGTAAGACTAGAGGGAAAGCAGCTGGTCATCCCTACCCACCGCCAACTTTTGGGCTTTTCTTTTTACCAACGAATTGTGAGATAATCGTAACATTATATCGCCCCCACGGCTGAAAGGGCGAGCATGTTTGGCGCAGTCGGGATTCGAACCCGCGACCCTCATATTACTAGTTGAACGCCTTAACCCACCTGACCATGACGGGCTGAGAATAGTCAGTAAGCGGTTGTTTGATCTGTACCAAAAGGACGTGAAATATGAATAAAGTGAACAAAGGCCTCTTTATAAATATCACAATGTTTATTGTTACATTTATAAATATCACAATGTTTATTGTCATCTTTATAAATATCACAATGTTTATTGTTACATTTATAAATATCACAATGTTTATTGTCACATTTTTAAATATCACAATCTTTATTGTCACCTTTATAAATATCACAATGTTTATTGTTACATTTATAAATACCACAATGTTTATTGTCACATTTTTAAATATCACAATCTTTATTGTCACCTTTATAAATATCACAATGTTTCTTGTCACGTTCATAAATATCACTACATATCTTTGTCACATAAGAATATACTTAAAGAAATAGGAAAAAATTCAGTAGATGCCAACTTTTATTAAATAAAAATGTATTGTTATCGGTAGTTTATTAGAAGTCTAGTTTTGGTAAATACCAACTTTTATTGAATATAAATGTATTGTTATCGGTAGTTTATTAGAAGTCTAGTTTTGGTAAATACCAACTTTTATTGAATATAAATGTATTGTTGTTGGTAGTTTGGTAGAAGTCAGTAGTTTTGGTAAATACCAACTTTTATTGAGTATAAATGTATTGTTGTTGGCAGTTTGGTAGAAGTCAGTAGTTTTGGTAAATACCAACTTTTATTGAGTATAAATGTATTGTTGTTGGTAGTTTGGTAGAAGTCAGTAGTTTTGGTAAATACCAACTTTTATTGAGTATAAATGTATTGTTGTTGGTAGTTTGGTAGAAGTCAGTAGTTTTGGTAAATACCAACTTTTATTGAATATAAATGTATTGTTGTTGGTAGTTTGGTAGAAGTCAGTAGTTTTGGTAAATACCAACTTTTATTGAGTATAAATGTATTGTTGTTGGTAGTTTGGTAGAAGTCAGTAGTTTTGGTAAATACCAACTTTTGTTAAATAAAAAATGTATTGTTGTTGGTAGTTTGGTAGAAGTCAGTAGTTTTGGTAAATACCAACTTTTATTGAGTATAAATGTATTGTTGTTGGTAGTTTGGTAGAAGTCAGTAGTTTTGGTAAATACCAACTTTTATTGAGTATAAATGTATTGTTGTTGGTAGTTTGGTAGAAGTCAGTAGTTTTGGTAAATACCAACTTTTGTTAAATAAAAAATGTATTGTTGTTGGTAGTTTGGTAGAAGTCAGTAGTTTTGGTAAATACCAACTTTTATTGAGTATAAATGTATTGTTGTTGGTAGTTTGGTAGAAGTCAGTAGTTTTGGTAAATACCAACTTTTATTGAGTATAAATGTATTGTTGTTGGTAGTTTGGTAGAAGTCAGTAGTTTTGGTAAATACCAACTTTTATTGAGTATAAATGTATTGTTGTTGGTAGTTTGGTAGAAGTCAGTAGTTTTGGTAAATACCAACTTTTATTGAATATAAATGTATTGTTGTTGGTAGTTTGGTAGAAGTCAGTAGTTTTGGTAAATACCAACTTTTATTGAATATAAATGTATTGTTGTTGGTAGTTTGGTAGAAGTCAGTAGTTTTGGTAAATACCAACTTTTATTGAGTATAAATGTATTGTTGTTGGTAGTTTGGTAGAAGTCAGTAGTTTTGGTAAATACCAACTTTTGTTAAATAAAAAATGTATTGTTGTTGGTAGTTTGGTAGAAGTCAGTAGTTTTGGTAAATACCAACTTTTATTGAGTATAATGTATTGTTGTTGGTAGTTTGGTAGAAGTCAGTAGTTTTGGTAAATACCAACTTTTATTGAGTATAAATGTATTGTTGTTGGTAGTTTGGTAGAAGTCAGTAGTTTTGGTAAATACCAACTTTTGTTAAATAAAAAATGTATTGTTGTTGGTAGTTTGGTAGAAGTCAGTAGTTTTGGTAAATACCAACTTTTATTGAGTATAAATGTATTGTTGTTGGTAGTTTGGTAGAAGTCAGTAGTTTTGGTAAATACCAACTTTATTGAGTATAAATGTATTGTTGTTGGTAGTTTGGTAGAAGTCAGTAGTTTTGGTAAATACCAACTTTTGTTAAATAAAAATGTATTGTTGTTGGTAGTTTGGTAGAAGTCAGTAGTTTTGGTAAATACCAACTTTTATTGAGTATAAATGTATTGTTGTTGGTAGTTTGGTAGAAGTCAGTAGTTTTGGTAAATACCAACTTTTATTGAGTATAAATGTATTGTTGTTGGTAGTTTGGTAGAAGTCAGTAGTTTTGGTAAATACCAACTTTTATTGAGTATAAATGTATTGTTGTTGGTAGTTTGGTAGAAGTCAGTAGTTTTGGTAAATACCAACTTTTATTGAATATAAATGTATTGTTGTTGGTAGTTTGGTAGAAGTCAGTAGTTTTGGTAAATACCAACTTTTATTGAATATAAATGTATTGTTGTTGGTAGTTTGGTAGAAGTCAGTAGTTTTGGTAAATACCAACTTTTATTGAGTATAAATGTATTGTTGTTGGTAGTTTGGTAGAAGTCAGTAGTTTGGTAAATACCAACTTTTGTTAAATAAAAAATGTATTGTTGTTGGTAGTTTGGTAGAAGTCAGTAGTTTTGGTAAATACCAACTTTTATTGAATATAAATGTATTGTTGTTGGTAGTTTGGTAGAAGTCAGTAGTTTTGGTAAATACCAACTTTTATTGAATATAAATGTATTGTTGTTGGTAGTTTGGTAGAAGTCAGTAGTTTTGGTAAATACCAACTTTTATTGAGTATAAATGTATTGTTGTTGGTAGTTTGGTAGAAGTCAGTAGTTTTGGTAAATACCAACTTTTATTGAGTATAAATGTATTGTTGTTGGTAGTTTGGTAGAAGTCAGTAGTTTTGGTAAATACCAACTTTTGTTAAATAAAAAATGTATTGTTGTTGGTAGTTTGGTAGAAGTCAGTAGTTTTGGTAAATACCAACTTTTATTGAATATAAATGTATTGTTGTTGGTAGTTTGGTAGAAGTCAGTAGTTTTGGTAAATACCAACTTTTATTGAATATAAATGTATTGTTGTTGGTAGTTTGGTAGAAGTCAGTAGTTTTGGTAAATACCAACTTTTATTGAGTATAAATGTATTGTTGTTGGTAGTTTGGTAGAAGTCAGTAGTTTTGGTAAATACCAACTTTTGTTAAATAAAAAATGTATTGTTGTTGGTAGTTTGGTAGAAGTCAGTAGTTTTGGTAAATACCAACTTTTATTGAATATAAATGTATTGTTGTTGGCAGTTTGGTAGAAGTCAGTAGTTTTGGTAAATACCAACTTTTATTGAATATAAATGTATTGTTGTTGGCAGTTTGGTAGAAGTCAGTAGTTTTGGTAAATACCAACTTTTATTGAGTATAAATGTATTGTTGTTGGCAGTTTGGTAGAAGTCAGTAGTTTTGGTAAATACCAACTTTTATTGAATATAAATGTATTGTTGTTGGCAGTTTGGTAGAAGTCAGTAGTTTTGGTAAATACCAACTTTTATTGAATATAAATGTATTGTTGTTGGCAGTTTGGTAGAAGTCAGTAGTTTTGGTAAATACCAACTTTTATTAAATAAAAAATGTTTGTATTGTTGTTGTTTACTTACTAAAACTTTGATATTTAAGTGAATAGCAGTTGTTATTAAATAAAAAAAACATTTTACATCATCGGTAATGGTTTGTTGAAAGTTTGAAATGTTAGTAAATCTGAACTACGTGAAGTTTAAAAAGAGACAAATCAATATATTCAAAATATCATAAGATAAACAGCCGTCCAAAAGATTGCTGTCAGTACAAGTATTTTGCTATTATAAAATTAAACTAGAAATAAGTGACCGCGTGCCAATTTAAACGTGCAGTGAAATGCATAAGATGAACGATTTTAAAGTAAGAATTGATAAATACTTTTTGTTTTATCCTAATCTGAGGGTACTAATGAAGAGTGCTAGTTCCAGGAGTGAGGCCCCGCACAGCCAAGAGTGTTAAGGCGTTCGACTCGTAATCCGAGAGTCCTTGGTTCGAATCGCGGTCGCACCAAACATGCTCGCCCTTTCAGCTGTGGGGGTGTTACAATGTGACGGTCAATCTCACTATTCGTTGGTAAAAGAGTAGCCTAAGAGTTGGCGGTGGGTGGTGATGACCAGCTGCCTTCCCTCTGGCCTTACACTGTTAAATTAGGGTAGGCTAGCGCAGATAGCCCTCGAGTATCAAACAAACAATCTGGGAGTGTATCAGGAGATATATCAAATTTGTTCACATATTCGTTTGTTGATTAGAAAAACATCAATAGCTAAACGAAGCGTGACCGTAAGCCGCTAATAAAAATAATTTTATATTGCATGTAATTTTCTGACATTTTTCTTGATTTGACCATTAGCGTATCTGTAAATGAGCACGTGGATGAAAGAGGCTGGACCGTTATCTTTGCACATGTAAAGTTCCATGTTCATCATGGACCAGTCAACCTAAACTTGAAAAAGAAAAAGCTTCACTCTAACATCTGTAACAGATTTATTGTCATACATTTATTTTAGTGCCCACGTTTGTTTCATTTCGATGCATGTGATGTATATTATTAGTTGTGCATTGCGCAAGTCCTGCTTTTACACCAAATTTGTAGAAGCTTTTCGAGAGAAAGAATCAAGAATATATATTTTGCAAAACCTCTAGCGTGTCGTCGAATGTTGTTGAACGTTCAAGAATCTCGTCTAATCGGTGTAAAAGCTAGCATATTAATCGGAAAACCAGAGATTTTGACTAGGAACGTTTTCCAGATTTCGTACACTACAAACTGTTCAACTTCAGTGAATTAAATTCGGACGTTAGTATTTCTACATGGATATTAAATATCTTCGTCGGTAAAAAGGCAGCTTATAAGCGGCGTGAGGCCAACAAAGCTAGCTAGCTTAAGTAAGGCGTAACATTATCAAACCAGAATTAATTTGCTCGTCGTGAACCTTGAGCGTCGATAAAATATTCAGTTTTAGACCAAACAGAAGACTCAGTATAGTTTCTAAAACTTCTATAAACCAATATTTTTAATAGCTATTTGAGATAACTTATATATAAAATCGTATCGTTGTTAGTATATTAAAATATAGTCGTATTAAGAAAGTTTTTTTTTTTTTTTGGAAATTCACACAAAGCTACTCGAGGGCTATCTGTGCTAGCCGTCCCTAATTTTGCAGTGTAAGACTAGAGGGAAGGCAGCTAGTCATCACCACCCACCGCCAACTCTTGGGCTACTCTTTTACCAACGAATAGTGGGATTGACCGTCACATTATACACCCCCACGGCTGGGAGGGCGAGCATGTTTAGCGCGACGCGGGCGATTAAGAAAGAATGGTAAAAACCATAAATTTATTACATATTGACATTGAATAAGCTTCTAAATTCAAATACATATTTCTGGTTATTTGAAATCGTAATACGTATTGTACGTAACAAAAGAAATAGGTGATTCGTCCTGGATAAATTATAATACATAACACGTGGTTTTTTACAACAATTTTTATATCTACTGAACATTTTAACCTTCTCTATTCAGAACCTGTTATTACTGTTATACTTGTTTTTGATTAAACTGCAGATGCAATTCAACTTTTCCGCAGAGCCAGAGTTTCCTGGTCCACCAGTTTTTATTAGTTACCAGTGGGAATCTCAAGAAACTGTACTGGAACTTCGAAGAAGGTTGGAACTCGCTGGTTATCCTTGTTGGATGGACGTTGGGCAGCTTGGTGGTGGAGACTCTCTCTACGGAAAGATTTATGAAGGAATAAGTGGAGCAAAGGTTGGTTTTGCAAAACATAACTGTTGGTTGTCATTCAGCACAATAGTGGTCATTCTGTAGAATAATCCCTTCTGCTGTCTCTAAACATGAAGTAGCTAGAGAGACTGTTTCATACGACTTGTAAACAGTCAAAATTATTATTAAATTCGAGTAGGAAAAAAGTATTTAATATGGTTACATGTACTTTAAAACAGTTTATTTTAAATCATTATGAAAAAATGTGTCTGATATGGCTACAAATACTTTAAACAAACACTTTATTGTGAAAGAATTATGTTAAAAAGTGTGGCCAATATGTGTTAAATGTGGTTTAGACGAACACTTAGACTAGCTTTAAACAGGAGGTTTTACAGCGTGTTTTAAGCAAATGTAATTTTGTACTACATTGTAACAAGGCCTGGTATGACCAGGTGGTTAGGGCGTTTGACTTGCAATTTGAGAGTCGCGAGTTCGAATCCCCGTACCCTCAAACATGTGTATCCTTTCGGCCGTGAGGGCTTTGTAATGTTACTATTAACCCCACTCTTCGTTGGATGGTGGTGACTAGCTGCCTTCTCTCTAGTCTTTTAAAACAAATTTATGTTATTGCTAATTGAATATATTTTGAAGGGGTTGTTCTTAGAGGATTCGTCCATTATGTAGTTTCTAGAAATCTAATTGAAAGTGAAGTATATCTAATCCTTCATTACCAGGTAGTGATCTGCTGTCTAACACCGCGATATGCAGCCTCTCCCACGTGCTCTCGTGAAGCCAGCTTAGCCGATGTTTTAAGAAAACCCATTATTCCAGTGATGATGGAGCCAACTCCGTGGCCTCCCCCAGGACCTCTGGCGATAGTTCTTAGTTCTCTGGTGTATGTTGACTTGTGTGGTAAGAAATGCTTGACAAGATGACAGCTTTCTTCCAGAACCAGTGGTTCTTGAACCGAGTTCACTGGAATGTTTAAACAATTGTGTAGGTTTATCTAATTCGTACCACGACTTAATATTGTTTCAACCGAACAAACATAACAAAACAAATTTACTTCTGTATGAACATTTACAAAAGGAAGTCTGTTCAAAATGAATGAAACCCAACATTTCTTGGTAAAGTAATGTGTTGAACTTTCCTTCTCGTTAGTTCTACCTACTATTATTTTAATACAGTATTACTGGGGAAAACAGAATTTCTAGAACACTTTCTGTATTGGCATCTGTAAGCTATCTACGTTTTTAACCCGATAAATTTTCGCTGCTGCAAATTTTTCCGCGTTGGATAAACCCACCATTCGGGTTTGCACTCAGAAAACAACTTTTTTTTTAATTATTGTGTGCGTAAGAGATTATTTAATAAACATGTTGGATTAAAAAGACTGTCCATTATGGTTTAAGAACTCTACCAAATTTCGTTCTAAATAACGCCCGCTAGTACAGCGTTATGTCTTCGGATTCATAACGCTAAAATCAGCGGTTCGTAACCCTCTCGGTGGGTTGAGTATATAACCCGATGTGGCTTTGCTGTAAGAAAACACACATACACTTTAATCAAAGCCGTGATTAAGCAAAGTGAGCGCACGTTTCTCGAAAATCCCGTAGTTTAGGTGGTCTTGAGAATATGTTTAGTATCTGATCCATATCCAGGTTATATTCTTTTGTACTCAGAATTCTATTTTCAGCTAAAACTTTTTATTATACGTTCACTACTACAGCTCTGCAGATTTTTAAATTTAAAAATGTACGAATTTAATGAATCTGTAAAATAATACATTAATCTGTGATTTTTTTTTCACCAATGCAAAATATATTCATTTCCACGACATTAACAAACCGATAAAAGTGTATCAACTCTTCCAGACAAAGTACCACGATAGTTTGATGTTAAAATGGCTGTCGTAATTTAATTTTAACTTTATTGGACAATTAACAACAATCTGTATAATTAACAATTGCAAATTTAAACATAGGAATCGGAGGACATGGTGGGAGTGGGAGACAGGCTGACTGGGAGCACAGATTTAATGACATCATCGAAAGAATTTTGTATTATGTTTCCTGTGCGGTTCCACAGAGGGCGACACACACGCAAGCAAAGCTTCATTCACCGCCAAAAGCCACAGTAGCCTCAGAATTCTGGACTCGATCAATTAACACAGAAGATGGACCAACCAGTTCAGAAGAGGTAACCTGTGTATCAGGTCATCCCTTAAGTAATGTCCGATTTTAGGTTCAGAAAAAGAGAAAGGATTTCAAACGCTTTTAATGTTATTTAATCAGTAATGTATGTTCCATTATTATTAATTACTTCCTGCCAACGATTCACAAGCTTCTAAATATCACTTCTATAAAATTCTTGGGGTTTGGAGGAAAAGAATGTAGAGAGGGTAGTTTTGACATCTTTATGTGTTCCAAGCTCTTCTCCATCAAGATAGTTCTGCAAACCTCGGATTAGATGATAATCAGATGGTGCAAGGTCTGGAGAATAAGGAGGATGTGGAAGTTTTTCCCAGTCTAGCTCTTCAATCTTTACAGATGTGATCCTTGTTGTATGGGGCTGCACATTATCCTGGTGTAACACAACACCTTTATGACTGATCAAAGCAGGCCCCTTTTCTTTCAATGAAACATTCAAGCTCTAACTGTTGACAATAGAAGTCTGATGTAATTGTTACATTGAGTGGCAGCGACTCAAAGTGAACCACACCAACAATATCCCACCAAACACTTAACAACAATTTCCCAGGGTGGAGATCTATTTTAGGTTGTGCTTAGGCCAGCTTACCTGCATTGAGGCATTGTATGTGCTTCCTTAATATTTTTATAATATACCCATTTTTCATCTATGGTCACTAACCTGTCCAAAAAGGTGAATTACGTGTAAATACCCTCTTTTGCTCTAAGGTCGGTTTTTGTCAAGTCATGGGGGGCCTATATACTAAGTTTTGACACTTTTCCAAGCTGTTGCAGATGACGGTGAACTGTTGAATAAGTTGAATTAAGTTTCTGTGATAGTTCTACAACTATTACAGCACAATTTTCATCAAGTGTAGCCACCAGCAAGTCATCACTAAACTCAACAGGACGACCTAAATGTGGCGCATCATTTAAACTGTAGTCACCTAATCTGAACTTCTGAAAACACCTTTGACATTTTCATTCATTAAGAGACTCCGCACCATAAACACCTTGAATGTTTCGTGCAGTTTCTGCCGCACTATTGTCTTTTCTAAACTCTTAAAGCACACAGACACATCCATCTTCATAAGGGTTTATTTGATTAATGATCTGAAAAAGTGGAGCTGGGCTAGTTTTTTTTATTTGTCTGAACATTTTTATAAACGTCCTACTACATGTTTTAGTCTTTAAAACCTACAAACACAGAAATTATGATGCACTTTCTATATTAAATTTTCGGACATTACTTAAGTGATGACCTCACATATATATATTTCTTATTGAAAGTGATGTAGGAAGTACAGTGAAGAAAGAGGTTTTTTTTAAATGTACCTTAAATGTTGTATTTGACATTTTAAACTTGAACTGTAAAGCAACTCCTAGTTTTAAGCTGCTGGACAGAGGAAGGACAACCAGGAGCATCACTTGCTCCTATACGCCAATCGTAATTATTGTTACTCTTATAACGAACCTACGTTTGAAAGTGTGAGGCTGATTGGTAGCCTCAGAGAAGTAACCAATAACCCACGTATTCTCCCATTAACACCTCCCTATACCCCTTGTAAGTCGTGTCTTGGGAAGAGCGCCATATTATTGTTCTTTGCACGATGCCAAAATATTCAGTCGCTGTTATAGAATGTTTGTGTCAAAACCAATTTTTTATTCTACTCATTTTTTAATAAAAGAAAAATCTTTATTTGACATCAAACGTTTCAGTTTTTAAGTAGTTTAACGCCACGTGTTGAAATGTGTAGAGAGTTAAGAATCACTGATAACCCTATTTAGATACTATTATAACGTGCAACGCCGGATTAAGGCATAAGTTTACTGGGCAATTGCCCAGAGTCTCACGCTATGACTTATAAAGGTTTCACGTAAAAGTTGTGTGTTGAAAAGACTAGGGCCAATACAATCCTCAATCCGGCATTGATCACGTGGTGTAAATGTAACATTTGTAAAGGATATATTAATATGATTTTTACAGAGGAATCTTTGATAATTTTACTGTTTTATTCTCACGAAAAGACTAATTCAGTTTTATATTTTTAGAACAACTATTCAATGTTCAATTGTGGATAGAAATGTTTCTGTTCTTTAGTTTACATTACTCTCGTTTATTAAAAAAAAATATTGTCGGATGTTAACTAATTTTTATCTTTTTTTTTGCTGCACATTTTAAGACGTCGCAGAGAAGATCAAGGGAAGACAATAGCTCAGTCTCATCTCTCAATCTCCATGGCAACGAGACATTGGAAGGGAATGAAACGCCGATGGCTTGGCGCTTTCCACGAGGACAGAATAGAGTCACACAGTGTTTGATATGTGTAATAGTATAAGCTGAACCCGTTTAAAGTACATATACGTTTATCATTAAACAGATAACAATAAATACTTTGGACACATAACTTTACGCCACCAGGTGACGTATTATCTAGTGAAATCATTTCCTTTTATCTTCTTCTTTAAAAACAAATAACCCTACAATTCTCTCTGGTTTTATAGTAGTGATACTTGAGATCCAATTTTTATTATTATTACTAGACTTTTCTTCCTCCTGACAAAAAGGGTTCGTTGTCCTCGCCATTCAAGGTGTTCTGTGTAATATAGCACAACCAGTAATGAGAACATTAATAAATCAATTTGTCAACCTAACCGAAATGTCATCTGTCAAGATAAATGAAAAAATTTGCACCCGTTGCCTTGAAGCTACATTCCATATTATTTTCGCTCAAAATATTTCATCAAAACGATTTTGTGTATATACATATATACACACACACAATTCTAAAGTGTATTTCGTAGTCTTTCAAAGTGCAAAATACAAAAGGTTTCAAAGCAAGTAAGCATCCTGTTTAATTTTAGTAAAAATTCAGAACCATTATAATGACACTATGTTTGGTAAACCTAACCTCCATTAATTAATATATTACAATAAGTGTGTATGGCAGACCTCTGATATATTATTTATATATAATTAAACATTTTGTGTCCACAGTTTATAACTGTCGTACATCTTTCATGTTTGAGTTTTGAAAAACATTTAATTCTTTTGATTATGCCTAAAAAAACTAAATGGAACTACTTTGACTCCATTAAATTTCAACCCAAATTCGAGCGGAAACTAACTTTCAGAAGTATTTAGCTAATCGACGGTGTCGCCATCTATAGATGTTATATATCAGAGTAAAATATTTCATTCCATATTTAGCCAAGGATTGAAAGTATTTGAAATCACATTCGTAATTGTTTCGTCTTTTCTTATTTCTCAGAAAAAGGATTAATTGAATATTAGTATATGTAATTATTACGAGTGTACAAATCACACACATACAACATGCAATATATTGTCGAATTTGATCACAATTTTTGTTTTTTAAATTTTCACCCATAGATGTAAAAATAATAATATTATTGTTACCAGTTTTTGTTTTGCAAATAAGTTATCAGTTATACCAATCACGTGGCTTCCACGAAGACATGAACGTAACTTTAAGCGAAACAATGGAAACTAGACGTGTTTAATAGAAGTTATTTCGCAAATAGTAAGTATTAATATGGTAATAACGCTTGCGAAAACAACGTCAAGAAACTAAATGTATTTGTGTTTACAAATTTGTGTACTTGTTCTTGGGTATTTAGGCCGCATTTCTAAATCAATATTTTTTTTTCTTCTGAATACATAAGCCTAAATACTGTAATTATGTTGATGGTACGGGACACTAAAGTCCAACAGGAAATTTACAATTTACCAACATCTCCATTCTTGAATGTTTGCTCAGAGTTAAAGGGCTAACTGTTCACACGTATACATGTTATATCAGACAACACAGGATTTCTATACACAACTTTTTTTTTCATTTTCAAACACGATAATTCACAGATTTACAGAATCATACATGATTTCAAAACTCAAACAAATCGACGTCGCGTAGCACAAAGAATCATTTCTTTCATCACAGACTACAAGCGTATAGAATCACATTTTTCATCTGGAGGAAAATCAACAGTAGCCATGCCGAATAATATTCTCTATTTGAAACAAAGTAAAAATCAACAACAGATAATTAGAATTACATATTTTATCTAAAGTAAAATAGTAAACAACAAGCATAGAGAGTCGTACTTTTCATCCGAAGGATGGAAAATGAACAATAGTCATGTAGAATCATAACTTTAACCTGAAGAATAGCAAGTAAACAATAGTCATGTAAAATCATATTTTTAACGTGAGGAATATAAAGTAAACAATGGTCATGTAGAATCAAATCTTTAACCTGAAAAATAGAAAGTAAACAAGAATAATTTAGAATCATATCTTTAACCTGAAGTATGAAAAGTAACAATAGTCATGTAAAATCATGTCTTTAACCTAAAAAATAGAAAGTAAACAACAGTCATGCAGAATCATATTTTGAGCCTGAAGAATGGAAAGTACGCATAGTTTTGAAGAATATATATTCATCCTGATGAATAGAAATTAAACAATCGTCATGTAGAATCAAATCTTTAACCTAAAAAATATTAAGTAAACAAGAGTCATGTAGAATGATATCTTTAACCTGAAAAATAGAAAGTAAACAACAGTCATGCAGAATCATATTTTGAGCCTGAAGAATGGAAAGTACGCATAGTTTTGAAGAATATATATTCATCCTGATGAATAGAAATTAAACAATCGTCATGTAGAATCAAATCTTTAACCTAAAAATATTAAGTAAACAAGAGTCATGTAGAATGATATCTTTAACCTGAAAAATAGAAGAAAAACAACAGCCATGTTGAATCATATCTTTAACTTAAAGGATAGAAAGCAAACAGCAGTGACGAAGAATCATATCCTTAATAAAAAGGGTAGAACGTAATCAATAGTTATGTTAAATCATATCTTTAACCTGAAAGGTAAAAATTAAACTAAAGTCTTTTACAATCATATCTTTAACCTGAAGAATAGAAAGTAAACAACAGTCATGTAGAATCATATCTTTAACTTTAAAAATAGAAAGTAAACAATAGTCATGTAGAATCATATCTTTAACCTGAAGAATAGAAAGTAAACAAAAGCTATGTAGAATCATATCTTTAACTTTAAAAATAGAAAGTCAACAATAGTCATGTAGAATCATATCTTTAACCTGAAGGAAAATAATTAAAATATTAAAATAATTATTCATTCAAACAAATTTTCTGAAACTGTCATTATTTTTTTATAGTATTTTTGGTAAACAAAAACAAAATATAGAAAGCTGATTTATTTTTTTTTCAGAAAATTCTGTAGTTTCATCTTCAAAATGTGTGATAACCTTTGCAGTTTGTGCTTTCTAACTTGTTCTTATTTGATTAATATATTTGTTGTTTTATCAATCGGTGTATTTCAGGTGTATTTTGACGTGATTATCAGATAGTTATCTGATATTAATTTTCTGGATAATGTTACACTCAATGAACCATAGCAGATGTGATGTGTTGGCTCATATAAATATTCAGCTATATTTAGAAAACCAGGTTTATAATGTACTTAAAAATGGATGCTTTATTTGTACTAACCTATTACAAGATGCAGCACAGGTGAGCAGACATGGCCAGGTGGTTAATGCACTCGACTGTATGATCCCGTTGTTTTGTTATAAACTGGAATGAGCTACTCTTAACTTGTTTGTTTGTTTTGAACTGTTGTGTTTTATCTTACATTAGCTGTTATGTAATTGTGTTTCATCTTACATTAGCTGTTATGTAATTGTGTTTTATCTTACAGTAACTGTTATGTAATTGTGTTTTGTTTTATAGTAGCTGTTATGTAATTGTGTTTGTCTTACAGTAACTGGTATGTAATGGTGTTTTGTTTTACAGTAACTGTTATGTAATTGTGTTTTGTCTGACAGTAACTAGTATGTAATTGTGTTTTATCTTACAGTAACTGGTATGTAATTGTGTTTTGTCTAACAGTAACTGGTATGTAATTGTGATTTATCTTACAGTAACTGGTATGTAATTGTGTTTTATCTTACAGTAACTGGTATGTAATGGTGTTTTGTCTGACAGTAACTAGTATGTAATTGTGTTTTATCTTACAGTAACTGGTATGTAATTGTGTTTTATCTTACAGTAACTGGTATGTAATTGTGTTTTGTCTAACAGTAACTGGTATGTAATTGTGTTTTATCTTACATTAGCTGTTATGTAATTGTGTTTTATCTTACAGTAACTGGTATGTAATTGTGTTTTATCTTACAGTAACTGGTATGTAATTGTGTTTTATCTTACAGTAACTAGTATGTAATTGTGTTTTGTCTAACAGTAACTGGTATGTAATTGTGTTTTGTCTAACAGTAACTGGTATGTAATTGTGTTTTGTCTTACATTAGCTGTCATGCAATTGTGTTTTGTCTTCTGTAAATACAGATACGACAAGTTAGTGACAATACGGAATAATTATTCTGTTTTCAATGTCGTGAAAGAAACACATTAAGAGAAACTTATTAGTTTGTATTCGAAGTATATGCTACATAAACCACAAAGTTTGACAGTATGTTATAACCTGTAAGTTTTACATAGTTGACAGCCTACGTTATAACCTGCAAGTTTTACACAGTTGACAGCTTACGTTATAACTTTTATGTCGTCAATAAGTATACACGTCTGTTATTCTGAAACTTGGGTTTTGTTATTGATTGTACATCAAGCCCAGACAGTTTCTTTGTGGGAAATCATAGAGCGACCTATCTATATATCTATATAATAAGTCCATAAGTTTGTGTTATTTATGTAAACTGCACAAACCTTTCAGGTCATATTCAACCCACATACAACATAAAACTTTCTTATTTGTTGTGGAATGAAAAAATAAAAAGTAAACCAGTTACAGAAAAGAACACTTAAACAGTTCAAAATTAATAACATTAGTGATGTAATACTTTAAGCCTTAACCTATAGGATTCCCGCTGGTACAGCCGTAAGTCAAGGGATTTACAAGGCTAAAATCAGGGGTTCGATTCTCTTTGGTGGACTCAGCAAACAGCCCAATGTGGTTTTGCTATAATAACACACACAGACAGACAATCAACTTTTGGAAGTGTTTGTAAACCGCCCTCTACCGGTGTAGTTCACAGATTTCATAATATCGCTTGTTGCAAAACTTGACATGAAGAACTGACCGAAACAAGTCGGTAAAATCAGCCATTTGTTGTGCAGAGTACATAGTTGATTCCAACAACAGGTGATGAGATTAATTGCAATATGTCAGTTGTATTTTGAACAATTTACATAACTCACACGTTATTAAGATCTTGGTAAACAAGATAACAGGAAACCCACAAACAAAATGGTGTATAAATAGTCCAGGAGAAGATGTTTCTAAACTATATTTAAGCCCAAAGTTAAAATACTTTTACAGCTGGAACTTAATGATTGGACTTTCGTGTGTGTTGTACTGTAGATTTAATGTACCCATGCGTTTCAAGAGGCCTCTGAATCACTTTACGAAATACGACAATCAGAAACCTGATGAACAAGTCAAGCCTAATATGTACGCAGAATGAATACCGTGTGTTTTCAGTTGTTAAAGTAACTAATCTAGACATTTATCGAAATGACTATTGAAATGTCTCACTTTTTCGACTGTTAAAACGGTCGTCTTGTCTCTGTGATTGAATAATATATACAAATGTAATTCCAATGCTTAAATATGTGTTTATAAAAGATATATCTATCTTACACTCCGGCACAAAGGGCCGGCATATTCAGGTGGTTAAGGCACTCGACTCGTAATCCGCATGTCGCCGATTTGAATTACCGTCACACCAAATATGCTCGTCCTTTCCGCCGTGGGGATGTTATAACGTTATGGTCAATCCCACTATCACTATTCGTTCGCAAAAGAGTAGCCCACAAGTTGGCGGTAAGTGGTAATGACTAGCTAACCTTATTCTAGTCTTACATTGCGAAATTAGAGACGGCTAGCGCAGATAGCTCTTGTGTAGCATTGAACAAGATTCAAAAACAAACACTGAAACTGGTCCAAAAAACTATACACAGACTCCATGTTGAGTTATCCGTGATAACTAATACGGTATTCATATATCCTACAAACTCACTAGCAAAATAAAAAGCGTCATGCCAACTTTATGTCAACCACAATAAGTACGTGACTTATGATTGTTATTAAATTTATAGGAAGAACTCTAGTTACCTATAAAACAGTCACTGTCTACATCAGTGTAATCTAGTTACCGATAAACCAGTCACTGTCTACATCAGTGTAATCTAGTTACCGATAAACCAGTCACTGTCTACATCAGTGTAATCTAGTTACCTATAAACCAATTACTGTCTACATCAGTGTAATCTAGTTACAGATGAACCCGTAACTGTCCACCACAGTGTTCTCTAGTTACCGATAAACCCATTATTGTCTATCTCAGTGTACTCTGGTTACCGATAAACCCATGACTGTCTACCTCAGTGTACTTTAGTTAGTGATAAACCCATTACTGTCGACCTCAGTGTACTTTAGTCACAAGCAAACCCATTACTGTCTACCTCAGTGAACTCTAGTTACCAAAAAACCCATTACTGTCTACCTTAGTGTACTCTGGTTACCGATAAACCCATGACTGTCTACCTCAGTGTACTTTAGTTAGTGATAAACCCATCACTGTCGACCTCAGTGTACTTTAGTCACAAGCAAACCCATTACTGTCTACCTCAGTGAACTCTAGTTACCAATAAACCCATTACTGTCTACCTTAGTGTACTCTAATTACTGATAAATCCATTACTACCTCAGTGTACTATAGCTACTAATAAACCCATTACTGTCTATCTCAGGGTACTCTAGTTACCGATAAACCCATTACTACCTCAGTGTACTCTAGTTACTGAAAAACCCATAACTGTCTACCTCAGTGTACTTTAGTTACCGATAAACCCATTACTATCAACCGCAGTGTACTTAAGTGACCGAAAAACCCATTAATGTCTATCTCAGTGTACTCTAGTTACTGATAAACCCATTACTACCTCAGTGTACTCTAGTTACTGAAAAACCCATTACTGTCTACCTCAGTGTACTCTAGTCACTGAAAAACCTATTACTTTCTAACTCAGTGTACTCTAGTTACCGAAAAACCCATTTCTGTATACCGCAGTGTACTCTAATTACTGATAAATCCATTACTACCTCAGTATACTCAAGCTACTAATAAACCCATTACTGTCTATCTCAGGGTACTCTAGTTACCGATAAACCCATTACTGTCTACCTCAGTGTAGTCTAATTACCGATAAACCTATAACTACCTCAGTGTACTCTAGTGACTGATAAACCCATGACTGTCAACCGCAGTGTACTTAAGTGACCGATAAACCCATTACTGTCTATCTCAGTGTACTCTACTTACTGATAAGCCCATTACTGTCTACCTCAGTGCACTCTAGTTACTGATAAACCCATTACTGTTTACCTCAGTGTACTCTAGTTACCGATAAACCCATTTCTGTCTACCGCAGTGTACTCTAGTTACTGATAAACCAATTACAGTTTACCGCAGTGTACTCTAGTTACTGATAAATCCATTGCTACCTCAGTGTACTCTAGTTACTAATAAACCCATCACTGTCTATCTCAGGGTACTCTAGTTACAGATAAACCCATTACTGTCTACCTCAGTGTACTCTAATTACTGATAAACCCATTACTACCTCAGTGTACTCTACTTACCGATAAACCCATTACTGTTTACCTCAGTGTACTCTAGTTACCGATAAACCCATTATTGTCAACCGCAGTGTACTTTAGTTACCGATAAAACTATTACTTTCTGTCTCAGTGTACTCTAATTACCAATAAACCCATTAATATTTCATTGTACTCCAGTTACCGATAAACTCATTACTGTCTACCCCAGTGTACTCTAGTTACCGATAAACTCATTTCTGTCTATCTCAGTGTACTCTAGTTACTGATAAACCCATTACTGTCTACCTCAGTGTACTCTAGTTACTGATAAGCCCATTACTGTCGATCTCAGTGTACTCTAGTCACTGATAAACCCATTACTGTCTACCTCAATGTACTCTAGTTACCGATAAACCCATTTCTGTATACCGCAGTGTACTCTATTTACCGATAAACCCATTACTGTTTACCGCAGTGTACTCTAGTTACTGATAAATCCATTACTACCTCAGTGTACTCTAATTACTGATAAATCCATTACTACCTCAGTGTACTCTAGTTACTGATAAACTGTTTACTGTCTACCTCAGTGTACTTTTGATACCGATTACCCATTACTGTCTACCTCAGTGTACTTTTGATACCGATTACCCATTACTGTCTACCTCAGTGTACTCTATTTACTGATAAACCCATCAATGTATACCTCAGTGTACTCGAATTACCGATAAACCCATTACTATCTACCTCATATCAGTTTATTTTAGTTACCGATAAACCCATTACTGTCTACCGTAGTGTACTCTAGTTACCGATAAATCCATTACTGTCTACCTCAGTATATTATAGTTTCTGATAAACCCATTACTGTCTACCTCAGTGTACTCTGGTTACAGATAAACCCATTACTGTCTATTTTAGTGTACTTTAGTTACCGATAAACCCATTACTGTCTACCTCAGTGTACTCTGGTTACAGATAAACCCATTACTGTCTATTTTAGTGTACTTTAGTTACCGATAAACCCATTACTGTCTACCTCAATGTACTCTAGTTACAGATAAATCCATTACTGTGAACCGCAGTGTACTTTAGTTACTGATATACCCATTACTGTGTACCTCAGTGTTCTTTAATTACCGATAAACCTCAGTGTACTCTGGTTACAGATATACCCATTACTGTTCATCTCAGTGTACTCTAGTTACCCATAAACCCATTACTGTCTACCTCAGTGTACTCTGGTTACAGATAAACCCATTACTGTCTATTTTAGTGTACTTTAGTTACCGATAAACCCATTACTGTCTACCTCAGTGTACTGTGGTTACAGATAAACCCATTACTGTCTATTTTAGTGTACTTTAGTTACCGATAAACCGAGTACTGTCTACCTCAATGTACTCTAGTTACAGATAAATCCATTACTGTGAACCGCAGTGTACTTTAGTTACTGATATACCCATTACTGTGTACCTCAGTGTTCTTTAATTACCGATAAACCTCAGTGTACTCTGGTTACAGATATACCCATTACGTCCATCTCAGTGTACTCTAGTTACCCATAAATCCATTACTGTCTATATCAGTGTACTCTGGTTACAGATAAACCCATTACTGTCTATCTCAGTGTACGTTGAATATTCTAGAATGAAAAGAGCCTGGAGTTTCCTTTTTTCTTTTCGTAAAAAATCCAGAATTTGTTCTATGATACAAACAGCAACAAAACACAGAATTGACCTCAACTTTCCTTTTTTAGGCTTTACGTTGTAATTTTTTACAACCTATAATTTTCAGCCTATAATTTATAAGATTTTCATATTTGAGAGTCTACGTTATAACCTACGTTTTACATGGTTAACAGCGTAATTTATAACCCTCTGTATAGATATGATTTGGTAAGTTCCAGGGAGATTATGGTATATGTGTGTTGGTGTGTGTGAATATATATATATTCAGTAAGAGTATTTTATGTATATATATATATATATCCAGTAAGAATATGCTATGTACATGTATACACCGGAAGTGTGTAGTATATGGTGTATATATATATATATACACACACAGTAATAGTATGTTACGTGTGTATATATACACACAGTGAGAGCATGGTATGTGTATGTATATATACACATAGAATGTTTGTTTGTTTTTGGAATTCCGCACAAAGCTACTCGAGGGCTGTCTGTCCTGGCCGTTCCTAATTTAACAGTGTAAAACTAGAGGGAAAGCAGCTAGTGATTACCACCCACCGCCAACTCTTGGGCTACTATTTTACCAACGAATAGTGGGATTGATCGCAACATTATAACGCCCCCACGGCTGAAAGGGCGAGCATGTTTGGCGTGAAGAGAATGCGAACCCGCAACCCTCAGATTACGAGTCGCACGCCTTAACACGCTTAGCCATGCCGGGCCGTACACATAGTAAGAGTATGGTATGTATATATACACGTACAGTAAGAGTATGGAATACACATCCAGTATTGCAGGTTTTCACAAACAGCTGTTTGCAGAATGGTTTTTAATTGTGTCACGTTACAAAAGTTTTCTGCTCCTTTGATATTATAACATACTAATATCTGGTATATTGAGTGAAAATTTCTTACTTAAGTGTCACCTAAACAGTCTAAATCCAGTATTTTTTCTCACGTAGAATAATTAGCCACGTCACAAGTATATGTTTGCGTCTATATAAAAGGTAAAACGATTGGTAGATGATGTTTGACGTGGGTTTCAGTTTTGTAGCAAAATCACGAAAGAGCTTGAAATAAAATACACGACAAATGGTCGACGAATAAGATTAAAAAAAATTCTTTTCACCAATGATGAAAGAGATTGCGTGATCATGCTCTGACGTCGATGAATTTCGAAGGATGTAGAAAATCTCACATGCTTAGCTGTTAGATTTTAAACAAACGAAGAAATGGAAACTTGGAAGGCTTTTCTTGGAGTTACAGCTGTTCTTTTACAAGTGGATTGAGATACGTCTATTCATAACCCGCCCCTGTGACAAGTTTAAAAAATCAAATTGCTTTTATAGAGCTGTAAATATTGTAATAATTCACATGAATTGAGATAAATTTATTCATAATATCAGAAGTTTCTTTATTTTTCTGAAGCCCACAGTTACACAACGAGAAATCTGCGTTCTGCTTATCATGGGTCAGCGTTAAGCCTTCAGACTTACCGTTGAATCAACATGGGGCTAAAAGTAAGTCGAAAACAAGGTAAAAAGATCTGCTTTTTTCTTTTCGAGCAATTCTATTGAACTTGGGTGAGTAAATATTTGCTCTTAATTTTAGGGTAACGTCAATAATAATAAAAAAATAGAGGTCTTTTTTCGTCTGTTTTCATTTCGAAAGTTTTGATAACAGATGAGAAAAATCTTTTCCCACCAGATAGTTAATAAAATAGTTATAATGTCTGCATAAGGTATTTTCAATATGAACATGAACTAATATTAGTTTCAGATAACATATTACATTTAAATTGATTTGTTCTTATTATCATTATTTGTTGTTTTATAGATTAAAATCATACATGATATTAAATACAATTTTATTCGCTAGATGACAACACTGTGTGTCTGAAGTTCCTAGACTTTTATTTTCTGCGAGTCATTATTTGCTTATGCTTTTTGTGTTTCAATATAGAAACCCTTATAACATACTTTTTACTTAAGCATTACCACATAATTTTACTTAGAAGCAGTTCAGCAAACCCAGGTGTCCATTTATTACTCCACTTTATGCAGTGATACTACAGCGTTTTTCTCCAAACAACTTTGGCCTACTTACACAAAATTTGGGAGCATTATGGACGTGGAGTTGGTGTCGTTTGGTTAAAAAACAAAAGTAGAATATTGCATTAAATAAGGTAAACTGAGGTGTTTTGTGTATATGGATGATCCACATAAGAGTGGCGTTACACTCCAGCAATGAATTAAGCCTAATTCGCTGCAGCAACTAAAATATTATGCATTAATTATTATGGATCAAAAATGTCTTAAACAATAAATGTCGAAAATAAGTTTAAAGGTACTCGCAATAAACTTATTTTTCTAGAAATATCATCCAATATAAATACGATAATAAATAAAATTTAGGTTTTGTTTTTGTTTTCTAAGTTCCTTGATGATACTGTATGCTCTTATTTAGTCTAACACATAAAATTATCTGAGCTATGCTTTACTTATTTTTTATTTCTGATTTACGTAATTATCTTGCTTTGATAAGCCTCTTACGCTAAACTACAATCGCTGCCTTGTTGTGTTGTTTCAATACAAAGTGCTATTCAGTTTGGTAGCACGTTATTCAATTTAGATTTAATACGTGGAGTTCACAGATGTTTATTAATATGACTGGTATATATAAGTAAGCTTTTGTTTAAACGGAAATATTTGGATTGAATTTTTATAGCAAAAACTTCCTTTCGATGGAACCAAAGCTTTAGAATTTCAATTTGGACCCACTGATTGCTATGGAAATATAGTTAAAGTATCTTATATAGAACAAGGACAACAGGCCTGACTGTAATTATTATTGTTGTCGACTTATTAAAACTTGTAAATAATGATATAACTGATACGCTTTATTTAGGCTTGCTGATCGTCGGTTAGTTTAGAATAAAATTTAAATACAGCGACATCTACTTTCTGTAAAACAAGCCGTCAATAATTTCAGATTATTTCTTAGAGTCTTTGCAAGCACAAAGCTACGCAAAGGACCATTTGCGCTTTGCCTACCACAGGTTGTCGGAACCCAGTGTTTAGTGTCAGAATTCAACGGAAGGGGAGTACATTTTAGAACTTTTAATAACATTTAATTATATTTAACCGAAACCAAACAAACTGGAAATTACGTAGGACGCAGTAAGACAAAGTCCTTTATTTCTTTCTTTAAGCTTCTCTATTGCCAACCAGAACGTCCATTAAGTGGCCTGTCCCTAGAGAAGTCCACGTCACTGTTTTTCCCTCTATCTTTAATTTTTTTCCTTCCTCTTGATCTCTTCCCTCAATCACCTTCACCTCAACATGAGCCTCACCTGAGGTTTCTTCCGCTTCGGGGTTGAGGGAAAAAGTCCACGCTTTTCTTCCACGTGTCTTTCTTTCGGTTTAATTTATGTTCACGACTTTTCAACAGATTCATAATTTAAAATTCCACGGTCTTCTTACGTGTTCCAGAATTTAGAACTTTAGAAAATTACAACTACCATCGTAGAAGAGTGTATGATCAAATCATGTAACATGGTTTCTTTAGATTCATGCTCACAAAGCAAATTCGCATTGTTCCTTGTAGCTGCTCTTCGTAATTTAATGAAACACCCGAAGAATATTTTGTTTGGAATTCAGCACAAAGCTGCACGATGAGCATTCTGCTCAGCACGGGTGACGAAACTCGGATTTTAGTGGTTTGAGTCCACAGATATACCGGTGTGCTACTGGGGGGTTGGTGAATATTATAATCATGCTAAGTACACCAGGTGAATAACATAACCATGCTAATAAAACTTGGTGACTAGTATTATCATGTTAATAACACCAGGTGAACAATATAACCATGCTAATAAAACCTGGTGACTAGTATTATCATGTTAATAACACCAGGTGAACAATATAACCATGCTAATAAAACCTAGTGACTAGTATTATCATGTTAATAACACCAGGTGAACAATATAACCATGCTAATAAAACTTGGTGACTAGTATTATCATGTTAATAACACCAGGTGAACAATATAACCATGCTAATAAAACCTAGTGACTAGTATTATCATGTTAATAACACCAGGTGAACAATATAACCATGCTAATAAAACTTGGTGACTAGTATTATCATGTTAATAACAAGTGAACAATATAACCATGCTAATAAAACTTGGTGACTAGTATTATCATGTTAATAACACCAGGTGAACAATATAACCATGCTAATAAAACTTGGTGACCAGCATTATCGTGTAGAAATATGTCAGACTTTCCTGAGAAAATAAAATTGTTAACTGAAGTTTTTCTCTCAGATCAAAACTTTGTTTTATTGTTGTCTGGTAGTAAAACTAAAGGAAGGCCCATTCTTTTTTGTTTGATATATAACTCTCACTTAAATGCATTTTTCGTAGAGGAGAGAAGCAACTTGTAAAGCTTATTTGTGTACATATTTAATAATACTGTGTAAAGCTTATTTGTGTACATATTCAATAATTCTGTTTTCAGCTATTCACAGTTTCTTTGCTTGTTCCTCGTTTCTCACTCATGCGCGATCTCTCCTCTGAATGATTCCGACTCAACTCTGAAGTTTGTGGAATGCTACCTTAGCGACCCCTATCACCCGATTATAGTATTACAAGTAAAAATTAAAAAAATCTTTGAATATTATGATGAATATTAAAGTTCTAGCGCAAAATAATGGCATTTCAAACACTTTTATTCGTATGTGTATTTGGTTTTTGGTCGAATTCGTTAAACAATAAACTTCTTACACAAT
The DNA here is from genome assembly GCA_011833715.1 of Carcinoscorpius rotundicauda. Taxonomy (NCBI): domain Eukaryota; kingdom Metazoa; phylum Arthropoda; class Merostomata; order Xiphosura; family Limulidae; genus Carcinoscorpius; species Carcinoscorpius rotundicauda. Next base: position 146,260,712 of record CM022393.1, read on the forward strand.
ATTCTAAAACTATAACAGTGCTCTCGAAGATTTGTAATTAACCACAATAACATTTTCCAATGTGCTACATCGAAAACTGGTTACAGTTACCAGTTCTGATCACTTCCTTCACTTTACTTCGTCCCGTGGGTGGTTATCGATGACGTAAGAATCATGATTATATGAAATGAAATTATTTAAAAAAAAGTATCTATGAATGTAATTAACTACCCGAACACTTCAGTAAATTCCCAAGTGATAAATATATTAAAAATTCAAAATCAGTTTAACGAGCTGAGCATCGTAAACGAAGAAACACAACATCAGCACATTGTTTCCGGTTTCTTTGTCCGGGTTTGTGTAAAGTTACACACACGGGTTACTCACACATTGCCGTTTGTGTAAAGTTACACACACGGGTTACTCACACATTGCCGTTTGTGTAAAGTTACACACACGGGTTACTCACACATTGCCGTTTGTAATTATGAACTAATAAAAGGGAAGGTAGCTCGTCAATAACCCATCACCCATCTTCCAAGTTTTGAGACACTACTGTTTACCGAATAGGAGATTTTCACTGTCACACTTATAACGCACCTACGTTCTAAAAGTACGGAGCGTGTTTTGCGGGATCACAGACTCGGCGTACTGATCACTTGGTACATTTATTACACGAAGTACTGTTGTTTTTGTTGGTGTTTTGTTAATTTGTTCTGGTTTTGCCCCCCAGTGGCTTAGCGGTATGTCTACGGATTTACAACGCTAACATCCAGGTTTCGATACCCGTGGCGGGCAGAGCACAGATAGCTTAATTAAAAACAACAACATGCTCTGTTTTTTATATGTGCATACAAAATCTTTTTTTTTAACAGAAATTTTCCAATGAAAACCAATATCAAGCTCCGGACAGTTTGAATTGTCTAAAATGTGACACTTACAAAGTACGTAAAATATCTTATCAGCCAATGGGTATTTTAAAACATATTTCTGGTAAAAAGTTTAACTAGCGTTTTAAGTCCTTTCTTTTTTTAATGCCAAATCTAAACCCGTGGAGTTGGCTCTGTGTTCAATCAAGTGCATTATATATATAACCAGTCAATCCTCCCCTTAATCTAACCTCACAAAATGTACCAGCCCAAAGTGCCCCATTTAATTCATCGTCCTTGAGTAGATGATGGAAACCCAGTTTGTTTGTTCTTGAATTTCGCGCAAAGCTACTCGAGGGTTATCTGCACTAGCCGTTCCTAATTCAGCAGTGTAAGACTAGAGGGAAGGCAGCTAGTAATCACCATCCACCGCCTCTTGGGCTACTCTTTTACCAACGAATAGGGGAATTGACTGTCACATTATAACGCTCTCACGACTGAAAGTGCGAGCATGTTTGGTGCGACGGGGATTCGACTCGCGACCGTCAGATTAGAGGCCACAGTTACAAAAATTAGAAGTAAAAGCAATTATACATTAGGTCTAATGCTCATTCAAGTTGTTATGTTTCAAAAATATAGTAGCATACGTTTTATTTTATATCAGTGATATAAGCTGATAATGTTCTTAGGTATAAAGGTTATGATTCCAGAGACCTATGTTATTGCTACCTACGATTATAGCCTTCCAATCTTTTTAAATATTATATCAACATTTTCATAATGAAGAAAACGTTAAATAATTCTGACATACAAATTATAAAAGCTAAGAGTGACTTACCCGAAAACCCGGAAAAGTTTCATAATGACCAGACGTTGGAAAGTTGGGATCTTTTCGTTACGACAAGGCTTACAAACACGAACCGCTTCATTTGACGTCTTCGTCAACATATGTTAACTTTTACACTCGTCTTGTTTATTTAACCTGTTTATTAAACACACTTAACCCTCTTTTTGTTTATTTTTTGAATCTCTCTGTTTTTACTTAGGGCACAATGTCGTCTGATTGTGGAGCCTCGACTGAGAAGTACAGAACAGACCAATCGAATATTTACAGCTCAGCAAAGCTATTTTTTAAGAAAGAAATTGTATTTTTAGAACACGTGTTTGTAATCTTAAGTTGAAAAGAGGTTTTGTATCTTCAGTAATAATTTAACGAAATACACGTTAAGTATCCGAAGAATTAAAGTGTTTTTTAGCTTTATTGTAATGTCTGGAAATTTAAGGTCAAAGAGGCATCTAACGAGCTTTTCTGGTCAACTATGTGAGTTACTACTTTTGAAACAAGTCGAGAAACATTTTATCTAAATTATCCTTGAAGAAGTTAAACTTAAGAGAACACAAAACACAAATTATTTGTGGAAAAAAATGGTGGATTTCATAGATAAGTTAAAGAAACCTTTCATTGTCGGAACATTTGAGAAAATTAACCAAGTATTTCAGCTGCTACGGCAACTTCAAACCAAGTTCAAAATACAACTCTAATGCTTCTTCATTTTGTAACCTTTTTCGTGACGCCATTATGGATCGAAAGTGAAACAATATGTAAGTAGGTCAAATTAATGTATAGTGCTGGCATCTAGCGTTGAAGTTAGGTATTATTGAGAACGAATTAACTCGTCTAGCACTGTCTTACCGATCGGCTTGGACGAGTTATCTCGTCTAGGGCACTGAACAGGTTAAAGCCATGGAACTTAATCCAGAAAATTTCCACAATTGAAAGGCCATGCCGTCATTTAATCTTCGATTAATGTATAAGGCATCTACATTGTATTTCAGCTGAGTACATTGCACGTTATCCTAAATCCTTCCTACAAGTATAATGTTCGTTATTATTTAACACTCAATTAATGTAAACAGTTTGTTTGTTTTGAATTTCGCGCAAAGCTACTCGAGGGCTATCTGCGCTAACCGTCTCTAATTTTGCAGTGTAAGGCAATAGGAAAGGCAGCTAGTCATCACCACCCACCGCCGACTCTTGAGCTAATCTGTCATGCTTGTAATCCTACAACAGCTTGAAAAGTAGAGCGATGTCAGTGACATATTACGTCTCGAACCTTGGACCTAGTAATCTGTAGCTTTGCGAGCTTGGTCCAGTTGAGCAGTTACACATTTTAGACTATGTGATCGTTTAGATAATGTGCCAGTCAGGTTTAAAACACCCGTGTCTTCACAGTTACAATCTGGGGCCTTTTTTTCAAGCTCAGAACTACCTAGTGAACTATCTACGTTGTGAACCCTAGATTTTACCGTTAGAAACCTTCTAGTTGAATGTTGTACAACTAAAAGACACAATCTGAGACAAACTTAGGTGATGTAACTATAAAGTATTTTTATAGGAAATCTGAACCTCCTAAGCATGTGTCACCACTTCTTAAAAGTTTTGACATTATTCGATCCAAATAAAATATACGATTTACAATTAAGCCTCAGACAGTGTAAAATATAACGTCATTAGTGCCAGATTTTGTCATTGGTTGTCTTTTATCAGCAAATGAATGTTTCAGTTATAAGGTCTCAATTTTACCACTAAACAGAAAGTTCAACATGGTTATTTATAGCTTCAATATAAAAATTGTGGTAATTTTTTGTTGCTGTAATAGGCTTTAATACTAAAAGTATGATCACTTTAAATGCGGAAGTAGCAAGCTCCCGTATTAAAAGTACGGTAATCTTAAATGTGGAAGTAGCAAGCTCCCGTATTAAAAGTCTCATACTTTTATTGTGTTTTCTTCTTATAATAAAGGTACATCGGGCTCTCTGCTGAGTCAACCGAGAGGAATCGAACCCCTGATTTTAGTGTTGTAAATCAGTAGACTTACCGCCGTATCAGCGATAGACATTTCATTTTGAAGTGTAAGGCTTCAATAATTGAAGTACGCTGTTTTTTTTCATGTTGACGTACAAGTATGGTCAGTGTACGTACAAAAACAATAATTAATTACTTACACGTAATGAGGCATTAGAAGGCTACTGAATACTAGATTTCGGTATTTTTTGAGCAGTTGTGGTTTTCGTTTAAACACAATTTTAGATCATTCATAACTAAGTGTCTGCAGCTCAGTATATTTTTCGTCCCAGCGGTACAATGGCACGTCTGTGAACTTATATAACTAGAAACCGGATTTCGATGATTGTAGTGGGCAGAGCACAGATAGCCCATTGTGTAGCTTTGTGCTGTAGTGGGCAGAGCACAGATAGCCCATTGTGTAGCTTTGTGCTGTAGTGGGCAGAGCACAGATAGCCCATTGTGTAGCTTTGTGCTTAACTACAAATATATTAACAAAATTATGAAATAAGCATTTTTTATCCAACAAGTTGAACCTGAAAACGAGATACTTTTATATTTCGGGTGTGGAGGTTATACAACGTGGGTCGGAAACAAGATAAATTTGTTTGTTTTTTTGGAATTTCGCACAAAGCTACTCGAGGGCTAACTGTGCTAGCCGTCCCTAATTTAGCAGTGTAAGACTAGAGGGAAGGCAGCTAGTCATCACCACCCACCGCCAACTCTTGGGCTACTCTTTAACCAACGAATAGTGGGATTGACCGTCACGTTATACACCCCCACGAACCCGCGACCCTCGGATTACGAGTGCACGCCTTAACGCGCTCGGCCATGCCAGGCCTAACAAGATAAAACAAAATCTTGTTAACTCAGCTATACGGCTGTGATAAAGGAACTATGTTAAATGTATCGGTTTACATATGGACACGATCAGCTTACGAATGGTTTGAATGTATAAATCACTATAATATATGATTTGAACATATCAAACTTGTGTATGATAAATGTAAAACCATTTAAGTCTAATATTTTGTGTACATAAAGAGTAGGTGTCGCTTTTGAGTTTCATCAGCTCGTGTCTGTGAAACGTTTTACAAGTTTAATATAACCCCAAACATTTGCACTCTTTTTTGTTCGTTATTTAGCATAAATTCGCACAATAGGATGCATGTGCTGTGCCCACTTGCGGTACTGAAACCTGAATTTTAGCGTTATATCACCTTAGACTTATTGCCGAGTCGCCTATAGGAAGGATTTTATACAATGAGTTTCACCATATTACAATAATACGTAATTGTAATAAAACCACAACAGTAACAGATATCTATGCTGTGTTAATGTTAAAACTTTTGTGAATATGCGATGTAATAAACAATATTGTTAGGCCTAAAAAAGTCTCATTATTTTACCAGCTTTGAGGGTCTATGACGCTGCCTGTGACGAATATTTTCACGTTTTCCACGGATCATCTATATATTATATACTTGGGTCAGTCTATTCGGAATGTTGTCGCACGTTTCATGATTTAAACGCGACAAATCTCATATTGTTAAAAGGGCCTTTCTCTGGGCTGTCCGGATTACACATTGGCTTTTCAATTTAAAATTGCCTTACCTATTTTTTGCTTAGTCAATGTAACAAATATGAAACCTGATGACACAATGCTGTTGTCATCACATGACGACTGTCATTGATTTCAACTTTAGTTTTTATTTGCAAACAACACTTAACTCGTGTGTAATTTCATAAAAAAATTACGCTAAATGCAAGGTATATGGGCTTTCTTATTTTAAATAGGTCTAAAATACGCAGCGTAGTTTGTTCAAAACCGAATGTTTATCACTTTGTAGACACGCATTCAGTCGTTTCTGCATAACCAGCTACATTTGCCTTCCTTACAACTGTACGTATTTTTAAAATTTGTAATAACTTAGCATCAGATCATTTCATAGCCTTCTATAAACACTTTTTAGCTACTTTGTTTCTTTAGTTTCTTTGTTTCAACTTATAAAACCTTGTCATGCTCCGTACACTGTTAAGTACCATTACTACACGTCATTGTTTACTTTACGTGTAGTTCTACTAAATAAAGTTACTCACGTGCAGTTCTACTTAATAAAGTTACGTCTATGTGAATTTGTTTGTCTGACCACGTAATGGTTTTTAATAGACTGAAATGTATGGATCTAACAAATAATGCTTGAAAGAAATCGTAGCTTAAGTGCGGTGCATGAAAAATAAAAACATATTAAAGTGTTTCAGTAAGTTTGATATAAAATTATAGATTATAATTTAAATTTTCATGTTGTGCATGAAAGTAGCCATAAAGCTACTTTCTATAATATACACGAAATTTTGTAGATTATCAAAACACATTGCAAAATGTTTTACATAAAACATCCGATTTTTTATTGTTAATATTTCGTGAATTGTTTCTTTTCGAATGTTGACCATCCAACATACACATAATTTTAAGATTTAAAATACAGTTTTTGCATCAGGAAATTGTCATATTTCCCATACAAATTCTTATAATTTCCAGATAATTATATCAAACGTCTTTTTAGTAAAAAAAACAACACACACAATAGATTTTTTATGTTATTTTTTTTTATATTATCGGCCCCCTAGTGGCTCACCGGTATGTCTGCGGACTTAAAACGCTAAAAATCGGGTCTCGATACCCATGGTTGGCAGAGCACAGATAGCCCGTTGTGCAGCTTTGTGCTTAATTCAAAACAACAACAACTCTATCTTATCTCTGTACGGGTTTGGTCGGTTTGACGACTTCGTAACCACCATACAAAAAGAGAAAATGAATATACATTACGTTTTTAATCGTTCTAGAACGACTACAAGTTATAACACAAAACCAGAAATAATTATTTCAAATAGCTTATGTCTCATTTTATTATACATATTTATTTATCTTTTGGACGGTTCACCGTTTGGACAACGGTACGTTTTAAGATTTATAATGTTAAAATCAGAGGCTCTATTATCCTTGATAGACACAGCAGATATCCCAATGTGGCACACACACTGTTTTGGACATGTCTGCCTAATATTATAGGAGTCGTTTTGTTTGTTTTGTTTTTTGAATTAAGCACAAAGCTACACAATGGGCTATCTGTGCTCTGCCCACCACGGGTATCGAAACCCGGATTTTAGCGTGTAAGTTCCCAGACATACCGCTGAGCCACTAGGGGGCATAGGAGTCGTAAGAACAGTTTTATATTACCTTATCCGTGTGTCCCTCCTTGAGTGCAATTGTCTTATCTTTATTCTAATAAACCAGCACTTTATCTAACACAGTCACGTTTCTGTTGTAATACATGGCTTAAATTTTAGTTATTTTTTCTTAAAACATAAAGCAAAGAAATACAGAAAACAATGATATCTTCTACTTAGCAAATTTGTACTCTCTTACCATTATTTGCGCCCCCTAGTGGCTCAGCGGTATGTCTGCGGACTTACACGCTAAAATCCGGGTTTCGATACCCGTGGTGGGCAGAGCACAGATAGCTCTTTGTGTTGCTTTGTGCTTAATTCTAAACAACAACCGTTATTTGCTAAGCCTTTTGCATGTGAAAACTGTAAAAAAAATAATTTTTAATGATTTATACACGTTTTTTGAATTAACAAAATTCACTACCAAAGAATTTCATTGTAATTAATCAGGCCTAGTAAATAAAATGTATTTGGATCTAAAAAAAAATATTTTTCTAGGGGGCATTTTGTTTTGAATTTCGCGCAAATCTACTCGAGGGCTATCTGCTCTAGCCGTCTCTAGTTTAGCAATGCAAGACTAGATGGGAGGCAGCTAGTCATCACCACCCATCGCCAACTCTTGGGCTACTCTTTTATCAGCGAATACGGCTTTTACGCCTCCACGGCTAAAAGGGCGAGCATATTTGGTGTGACGTGGATTCGAACCCGCAACCCTTTCATTACGAGTCAAGTACCATAACCAGCATGGCCAGGTGGTTACATCATTGGTAAGACTGATAAACAATATCTTGCTGTTTTCAGTTTTCCTAAATAACAAGTACAATGGCACATACGATTAGGTTTTAAGTGGATGATTAATTTATATCACGTAATATTTGTGCGTCATAGTGACGTCAAACTAAAAAAGTGTTAGTTAGGCTCCAGCTCACACGATTCACTCTGAGTGAACTACTAAGTCACACACAATACTAATATTTTACACTGTAATGTTAAATTATCACCTTTCCTCGCTCGTTCTCTTCTTCTTCTTTAATGTGTTCGCTCTTTGAAATCAAAGGTCACTGAAATGTCCAAACATTAGACCTGGGAAAGAGATTAACTGTTATGTCTTTGTTATGTCATATTGATATGACCTACATCACTAATGATTAGGACCAACGAAATATTTACACGAATGTCTGACTCGTAATTTCAATAGTGATGACTGGATTGAGGTTTTAGTCGCTTAACTTAATTTAATAATTATCTATCTGGAGAATGAGGTATGCCATGAGAAACATTATTCCATTTCTATAAAACTAAAACATTTGTGAGCATTCTTAAACTTATTAGATGTATTAAGAATATGCCTCATGAAGGTGGAACATTTGTTTCTTTTCTTGCAAATTTAAGTTGTAAGTACTTGTTAGAGAGCACAAAGCTACGTAATGGGATATTTGTCCTGTATCCATCATGGGTATCGAAACCGTAATTTTTGTGTTATTAGCCTTCATATTTACTGCTCAGACAATGGTATAAGAGAAAAACACGAGATGAACAATATTTAAATAACATAACCACAAAAAAAAGGGTCCAAGAACTGGCATGAAAAAACAACTTTATCTTTTATAATTAATTAATCTTTAAACATTAAACCTTTCGTTTTCTTAAGTTTAATACAATGATTACAATATTCTAAATTTTGCCATGTTTTGATTTTGTCTTCGTTGTAAAGTAACTCCAACCTAATTTTTTTTAAAAATAAATAGATATAAACAGTGATCAATTTGTCTGTCTGTTACATGTTTACTCACCTCAAAAGGTTTGTTGACCAGCAAAGGTCACGTGAGCCTCGATCAACCTTAGCAAACAGTTCCTTTCTTCTTTTTTTTACATTAAACATGACAAACATTCATAGGTCAAACGATCAAATGGAACGTAATAAATTTAGAATAAACACAATTTTTATTTCCTTGAAACGAAGTTGTTCCTTTTAAAATAAATATTTTTTGTTCTATGATTGTTAAGCTATCTGTTCAGCACTGTTGAAACCAGAGTTTTGACGTCATCAGGCTTCAGACTTATCGTTGAGTCAGTGGTGGGCAGTTTTCTGTCCAGTTGTATGATTTAATGTTTTCGATTTAGTGTAATGTTGTAGTTCCTATCATATAAGCTAGTTCATTTATACAAATAGCAGGTTACCCCAGTGGCTCAGCGGTATGTCTGCGGACTTACACGCTAAAATCCGGGTTTCGATACCCGTGGTGAGCAGAGCACAGATAGCCCATTGTTTAGCTTTGTGCTTAATTAAAAAAACAACAACAACATTACAAATAGCAGTAGAACAAATAAGAACGTAACTCTTAATACGGCTCATACTAACTATAAATACCACATAACAAACACATTTCATTAAAAAATAAGGAACAAACACATCAAAAAAGTGACCTGACCTCATTTTTATTTCTCGCATTTACGCCGATACAGAACTGTAAAATATGGACAGCAGAGTTAGGTTAGTAGAACACTTCTAATCCAGTTGGATTAAAGTTTAGTGGTGTTCGAATCGAAATTAAGAAAAGATTGTATGTGTATTTATAGCAAAGCTTCTATACTGAGGCTTTCTTAGTAGTGAAGTGTTATTTCACAATTGCTTATGTCTAAAGTAAATGGAAAATACCTGTTTTTTTTCTTCAAACCTTGCTTTTTGTGACATGGGAGTGTATGACAAAAACATGATGGAAGACCATATTTGGTGGCTGAGACGTGAAAGTGATTTACATTACAATCACAAATCACGAAACAGTCACTTACTTCTAAACATTTTTTGTACAACTTTAGTATAAATACATGTAAATGTTGATTCATACGTTGTTTTTTTCAGACCTTAAGGAAATGTGTAAATTTGCCTGTTTTTACAAAGAAAATAGGTTAATTTCTAAATTTGTTTATCCAGGTCACAAAAGTAAAGTTTGAAGGGAATAATGGCCATTTTCTGTACTTTTACAACATTAGCAATTAATAAATAACACATACTATCCAGGGATAAAATTTATGTTACATAGTTAAGGGATTAGATTTCACTCTTTATAAGTAATGAGAATATTTTGTAGCACCACAGTGATTCGAACTCAGGACACCCCGTTGATGATAAAGACTGTTTGGAATTTAGCACAATGCTACATATTGGGCTATCTGCGCTGTGGCCACCACGGTTATCGAAACTTAGTTTCTAGCGGTGTGAGTCTATAGACACTGATAGGAAAGATCGAGCACGAATGTTTAGTACAAAAATAAAGTTTATCTGATTATAGATAATAATAGTTCGTGCGTGTGTTTCTCTTATAGCAAAGCCACATCGGGCTATCTGCTGAGTCCGCTTAGTGGAGATAAGTTTGTCACCTCGTTATAAATATTTAATTTATCATGGACGATTTTTCTAAGTTTTTGCACAAAACATGAAATAATTGTTTTGTTTAGTTCACTGACTGAGTCATTAAAAACTAAACACGCAATTAAACAGGGAGACTGGAGACTTTACTGATGGGAGAGTTTACTGACTGGAGAATTTACTGACGGGAGAGTATACTAATGGGAGAGTTTACTGATGTAAGAATTTACCGACTGGAGAGTTTACTGATGGAAGAATTTATTGACTGGAGAGTTTACTGATAGGAGAGTATACTGATGGAAAAGTTTACTGATGGAATAATTTACTGACGAGAGTGTTTACTGATGGGAGAGTATAGTGATAAGAGAATTTACTGACTGGAGAGTTTAGTGACGGTAGAGTATGCTGATGAGAAAATTTACTGACTGAAGAGTTTACTTATGGGAGAGTTTATTGATGGAAGAATTTACTGAATGGAGAGTTTACTGATGGGAGAGTATATTGATGGGAGAATTTACTGAATGGAGAGTTTATTGTGGGAGAGTTTACTTTCGAATACTTTCAAAGAATGGACAAAATGTAGAACATTTTGATAACAAAATATTATTAACTCATTTTTTATCACACAAAAAACTTTCTTTCATACCCTCTGTTTAATTAGAATCGAATAAAACAAAAAACATTCACCAAAAACTGAAGTATAAGATTTTTTTTTTATTTTGCGACTTGTAAAGAGACCGAAAAAAGAAAGTGACATATATATAAACATTTTTTTGAATTTTGCACAAAGCTACACGAGGGCGATCTGCACTGCCGTCCCTAATTTACCAGTGTAAGACTAGAGGGAAGGCAGCTAGTCATCACCACCCACCGCCAACTCTCTTGTTGGGCTACTCATTTACCAACAAATAGTGGGATTGACCGTCACATTATAACGCCCCCACGGCTGAAAGAGCGAGCATGATTGGCGCGACGGTGATGTGAACCCGCAACCCTCAAATTACGAGTCGCACGCCTTAACACACTTGGCCATGCCGGAACCTGCATAAAAAAGCGTTTTAAACATTAGAGAGAGAGGTTTGTACTCGTTTTATTCTTTCCGTGTAAAAATATTAACTACCTGGCAACCAAAACGTGTGCCTTTCTCGTCAACAGAACCACATCCGTGATAGCACAAATATCGACCAAGAATGAAACTTGTAGAATGAGAGAATTAGATTCGTGTCTGTCGAAGATAAAACTGGTTCCAATCCTAAAACTTCACTGGTAGCTTCTCACAGTATTAACTTTTTAATGCACTCTTATGTTACATTGTAAACAATATACTCCAGTAATTATAAACACGTCTTGTGGATCGAATGAATTCTCCCTGTATCTCGAAAGTTTGGGACCATTGGATTAGACAACAACCAGTCAAGCACCTAAACAAACAAGTGACGAATCAAGAACAACTTTAATATGTATACATAAAGAACAAACAATGTATACAACGATTGAGAGAGAAAAAGAAAGCACATTAAATTGAATGTAAAACAATTAAACTCAAAACACGTAACTCAGAATAGAACTGAATGTTATAAGTGAGTTATTTCTTTTTATATCATTTACCTAGTTTCCTTTAAATTTAGAGTAAAGTTCGGTGTTTTTAGTCCAATTCTTATGTTGTTTTTTCGAAATGCATGTTACTAAAACACTTGACTATAGAAAGATAAAGGAAAAATGAAAGGTTTTTAACCGAAGTAAAAATTCAAAGCTCCAAATTGTTCTGTAAGTAATTATCTTGGAACAAGCAGTAATCAAAATTTGTCTTTGGATTCATTACATTAAATTAGAAAACGTATTTATGTTGAAGGTCAGGAGAACTAGAAGATAGTATCTTCATTATTCCTTTTAAGTCGGCCGTCTTTAGCATCCTTAATGGCACCCCAGAGATCAAAAACAAAATCTTCACTAAATCCAAAAGCCTCCAGATCAGATTCTTCCACAGCCATGGCAAAGTCTGCAGGATTGTTGAGCTGATAGCCTTGTTCCCAGATGCGAGTGGCTGCCAAAACGAATATATACATATATGTAGTTTTATTACGTTTCAGCACTTGTTGGAACTTGAGGTCAAATATTAACACGGCTTTCTTAGCTTCATCAAAATTCAAAACAAAGGAAGCATTCGAGTTATAGATATGTTTGTTTGTTTTTGGGCTTCGCGCAAAGCTGTACGAGGGATATTTGCGATGGCCGTCCCTAATTTTGCAGTGTAAGAGTAGAAGGAAGGCAGTTGATCATCACCACCTAACGCCAACTCTTGGACTACTCTTTTACCAACGAATAGTTGGATTGACCGTCACATTATAACGCCCCTACGGCTGAAAGAGCAAGCATATTTTGGTGCATGGAGAATTCGAACCCGCGACTGTCATATTACTAGTCTTAACTTACCTGGCCATGCCGATTCGAGTTCTAGATACTTTTTACTTCGGTATTACAGTTCATTCAGTAAAAATCAGTAATTCGTCTGTTGTTTGTTAACACCAATCACAAAACAAACTTGAACTTTGCCAAATAATGGAAATTGTTAACTTTACTTTTAATAGTATTTTCAGATAAAAATTTGCGGATGGTGATGCAAAGAAAGAGCTAACAATGCAGGATTCTATATTCTAAATACAAAATTGCACTTTTTAAATCTCATGTTTAGTTAGTGACTTAATGAATGACCTTAAAATAATGTTCGAGTGTGACCTTGAGATATAATGTCTGTTGAATGAACAAAAACACAGTAGTTAAAACACAAACAGAATCTATATGAAATACCAAGAACAAGAAATAAACAGTTTTCTCGACAAATAATATATTAAAAAAGTAGTATTTATTAAAACTTTTACCACTAGAGGACACTGTCCAAATATTTAGACCATAAAGTGGCAAACTGGGAAAAATTATGTTTTTATAACCAATAAGCATTTACTAAAAAAAGTACGATTTGAAGACCTTAACTGCCAAAATATCTGGACCATAAAGTAAAGAAAATTGGGAACATCTTACCTAACTCTGAGTCGTTTATTCCCATATATGTTTCAAGAAGACTATTAATTTTATCCACAGCTGCATTAACAACATCATCAGGCTAAAAACACAATAAAACGAAAAGACCTTTAAAAAGTGACATCCCTAGGCTGAAGACACAATAAAACAAAAAGATACTTATGAAGTAATATGATCAGGCTAAAGAAGGAACAAAACAAAGCGAAATATCCTTAATAAGTAATACATTGTTTGTTTTTTCAGTTAAACAGTTAGTTATGTTCTCTGCTGGTTTTAAAATTGGTACTTTCAGGTAAAAGCTATCAAAATAAAAACGTTGAAGTGCTATGGGCATCACCGAATCACATTTACAAAAGAGTCAATTAGTTATTGTCTTTGTGTATGTCATTCGATACAGTCAAAAATTTTTATTGTTTTTGACGTCACTGACTTGAACTTGGGACTTATTGTCATTCTGTGCGCCATTTTGTAGAGCTTAAAACCATTGTTTTTGTGGATATGATTTGGTGACGTCAAAGTTGGTATTAACGAATGTCTTTGGAAGGAGTGTAAGGCTCTTTTTTTTGTTTTGAATGGAGCGTCTGGGAATTCAAAAAATGTTTTTGTGAATTTTATTTAATGAAGTCATTAGCTGTGGATCTTATTTGATATAGTCTAAAGCTATTGTCATTGTTAATGTTACTTAATGGAGTGTAAAGCTGTTGTGGATGTCACTGGATGGAGTCTAAAGATATTGTTGCTGTGGATGTCACTGGATGGAGTCTAAAGATATTGTTGTTGTGGATGTCACTGGATGGAGTATAAAGCCATTGTAACTCTATATATCACATGGAGGAGTCTAAAGCCATTGTTACTGTGGGTGTCACTTGGAGAAGTCTAAAGCTATTGTTACTGTATGTGTCACTTGATGGAGTCTAAAGATATTTGTACTGTGAATTTCACTTGATGGAGTCTAAGAATATTTGCACTGGATATCACTTGATGGAGTCTAAAGATATTTGTACTGTGGATGTCACTTGATGGAGTCTAAGGATATTTGCACTGGATATCACTTGTGGAGTCTAAAGATATTTGTACTGCTGTGTGCCACTTAAAGGAGTCTGAAGCTATTGTTACTGTGTGTGTCACTCATGGAGTCTAAGGATATTTGCAGTGGATATCACTTGTGGAGTCTAAAGATATCTGTACTGCTGTGTGCCACTTAAAGGAGTCTAAAGCTATTGTTACTGTGTGTGTCACTCATGGAGTCCAAGGATATTTGCATTGTGGATATCACTTGATGGAGTCTAAAGATATTTGTTCTACTGTGTGCCACTTGAAAGAGTCTAAAACTATTGTTACTGTATGCGTTACTTGATAAAGCCTAAAGATATTTCAACTGTGTATGCTTCTCAATGGAGTCTAAAGTTGTTGTTTGACATAATCTTAATTTGTTCCTGGTATGGATGACACTTGATGGAGTCTAAAAGTGTTATTGTTGTGGATGACACTTGATGGATCTGAATATTTTTGTAGTTGTAGATGTCATTTGGTGCTCCTGTTGTTTCAGTGCGAACAAAATTACAACAAAATAACAAGAAAAGTATAATTCACTTATAATGATTACACTGGAGGGTCAGAGAATCTACAGTTCAACAACTGCCTCTAAGTGGTCCTTTACAAACTAACACAAACTAGTTCACCAGTCATAGTTTAGCAGTAAAATTATTTGAAAATCGTAAAATATTCGGCGAATCACGTTTTTTTTTCAAAGTTATTAGTATTAGCTACTCAGTACTACCTACCTCATGTACGAATGAGTTATGATTGTTGATGTAATAGGTTAATTTAACACACGCAAAAATGAGCTGTTTTAACATTATATGTTGAATCAACTTATACGATTACAACTAATCTTACTAAGAAGAAATCCAAGTATTTATTTATTTAAATAAATTTTATCTGCACGTTTGTTTTTATTATTGCATCACTGTCAGGTTAACCTGTATAAGGCACTCTTACCGCCTCTTCCACAGTCGCAGGTCCTTTAGAACGCAACCTCAATGTTTCTTTACCGGATCCATAAGATTTTTTGCCACTTCCTCCTGGGCCTGCCCTAGGTCCTATGTGAGCTGTTCGAAACAACGACAACAACTGAATAATAATTAAACAAGAAATATAATTAAGGGATTTTGTAGGATTACTGACAAGCATATCGCAACTTAAAGTACTATTGTCAAAATACACACTCTAAATACGTTTCTTTCTCAATGAATAATTGTACAATGTATTGAAAGCAAAGTTACTAAGATGATCTACCACTGTACTTAAGTTTGAACTGCTGACCAGAAGGAAGGTCAAACAATTAGAAACCGTCTCATATGTCCACCTTAAGGGACTTACTTTCACTCTTATAATGCACTTACAGTTTAAAGTGCTGTGAATATTTCATGGTATAGCAGTGGTTAATTACGAACACCTTTGTACTTGGACCTAGTTGTAACCTTATAATGTTAAACCTCAATATTGAACTGCGAAATCAAGGGACTAATTGACCATCAGTAAGTAGCACCCGCCATCAACACGGATACTCTTTAATAAATAGCAAAATTTACTGCAATTTTGGAATATTTATTGGCATGTTGCGGATTCGAACCTTTGACACCCCATTCTCACCTCTGGCCAAGAAAACTGAGATGTGTAATGACAAGAACAAAAACTTACAAAAGCCAGCTCTTAGCGGTTCAACAAGGCGAAGTGTAAAGACAGAACCTTTAGGAATATTCTTCAAAGCTCGGGCGACCTCAAAATGGCGACATCCCACCATGTTTTGACCATCAATCTTCTCCACGTGATCTCCCACCTACCGGAGATTCGAAAAAAAAAATTATTATTTAAAAGTAACCACTAATATGTATTAGGAAACTTTAAAGACATAGTATAAGCACTCGAATTTGAAAAAAAAACAACAACAAAGAAAACAATTTTGACTTCGTAAAACAAAGAATGAATTTTCATTATTACTAAGGTTTGGCATGGCCAAGCGCGTAAGGCGTGCGACTCGTAATCCGAGGGTTGCGGGTTCGCGCCCGAGTCGCGCTAAACATGCTCGCCCTCCCAGCCGTGGCGGTGTATAATGTTACGGTCAATTCCACTATTCGTTGGTAAAAGAGTAGCCCAAGAGTTGATGGTGGGTGATAATGACTAGTTGCCTTCTCTCTGGTCTTACACTGCTAAATTAAGGATGGCTAGAACAGATAGCCCTTGTATAGCTTTGCGCGAAATTAAAACCAAACCAAACCAAACCGAAATCTGCACTTTCAGATATTGTAACTATATCTTTAATTGGGTTGCGCTAAACATGCTCGCCCTCCCAGCCGTGGGGGTGTATAATGTGACGTTCAATCCCAAAAGAGTAGCCCAAGAGCTGGCTAAATTAGGGACGGCTAGCACAGATAGCCCTCGAGTAGCTTTGTGCGAAATTCCAAAACAAAAAAACAAAATCTTTAACTGGAATGAAACTCACTGTCCATTATTCACTGTTTTTATACAAACATATACACTTGTTCTGGCATTTACTTTTTATATTTGAAAATTAAACAATTAGTTTGGTAGCTCAGTCTGAGTTATATCTTTTATATTCACTGCTTCTAATTCATATCTTTATTAAAGTGGTTTTAAGTTAGTCAACTATTACAGATAGCTTTCCATTCAAAAGTCACCCCTAACTTTCAGGTGATATATTAGGGGAATGCAATTATTAGACAGCGCTACACAACAACGCTCTAATCAAATAATGGGATATAACTGTTTCTTTTATAACGCCTTCCAGGCCCTGAAGTGCAGGGATTTCCAAATTCACACTCAGGCACGTTGAAACGTCAGACAGCGACCAGCCCTCTGCTGAGAATTATGTCAGTGAACATAAAGGTATGAGTTACAAACTGAAAAAATAATTATTAAAATGAAAAGAACGACGCAAGGCTGAGAAAACTATCAGAAATTTGACCCGGACAAACGCAAAGTTGGGGAACGGTATTAAAAAATTTACAGGGACGAGCGCAAGATTGGGAAAAACGTTAGTAAATTTACAGGGACGAGCGCAAGATTGGGATAAACGTTAGTAAATTTACAGGGACGAGCGCAAGATTGGGAAAAACGTTAGTAAATTTACAGGGACGGGCCTAAGATTGGGAAATATCAGTGCATTCCAAAGAGTAGACACAAAGATAAAGAAAGTAGTGTTTACAGTTATACCTGAATAAAGTTGGATAACCGGTCTATCAAACTTCCTTCTTTGATTCTTTTAATGAAAGCATATCCTGCACCGTTATCAGTTATGGTTAAACCGAGAGCGTCATCCGTCTTTTGAATCTCAACTTCTTTCGTCTGGCCTTTCCTGTGCACAAAGATAAAATCGTCTAAGCCAATCTGGCCTCCCAAGAGCTGGTTCATGTTGACTTTGTGGGTATTCAAAGTGCAGTAAAGGATCTGAAAGACAGAAATACCAAACATCAAGGTTAGACCCCCTTCTTCCAAAAGTGCGTTGAGACAACGAATTAAATATGTGGACGCTGTTCTGTACAAAAATACGTTTTCTTGTGGGCTGTAGAAGCTATTTCAGTTTAAATGTTAAATCATTAATTTGATGAAATAACAGGGTAATGGATTTTGTAGTCATAGAGAACATTCTCGTCTAAATGTTAAATTATTAATTCAAGAGATAACGAGGTAATGGATTTTATAGTTAGAAGAAGTGCTGTGTTCAGATATTCACATTTCTTCCGCTAGGAGTCCACAAAGTGTGAGTTTCGAGTTTTGTTTTAATAACTAGTTCTGGGTAGTGTGTGCTATATCTGGATACACAATGCTTTTGTGTTAAAGGCAGCTTGAAGTAACCCACTCACTTGGGTACATTTCAGTGCTAATTTGTATGGTAAATAGATTTGTAACAGTGTATTGAAAGCTTGGTTGTCATTGGTATCTACGGTAAAAATATTAAAATCTTCTAATAAAGAGTTTTCTGGTTAACATGAAACTAAAGAACAATCACGTGTAGAAATTTAACATGTTAACGGAGTCGAGTGTTTATTTAACGAGTTTAGTGGTTAACATGAGGTCAGTGACTTGTATGGGTATTAACAATTTTACTGATAAGCAAGAAACAACGTTTTGACCATCCTGGTCTGGTCATCTTCATGTTCGATGTTTATCAATAAAAGTTTTAACACCCATATCGGCTGTTCTGAGATAATTTTTATTTCAAGGGTTTCTCGTCATCAAGAAAAGTTCAGCGAGATACATTAGGTAAATAAGAGAACTCGAAGCTAAGCCTATATAATTTGTGACAATTCTACTGAAAATGGTTTCTTAGCTAAAACACAAAGCTTGTATATAACAGATGGAGGAAAACACACAGGTGAGTGACTGCTGTACAACTCATGTTCTATGTATTATTATATCTGTGCGGTTCTGTAACCAATATTTTATGTTTTATTATTTTTGTACGATTCTGTAACTAATATTTTATATATTATTATTTTTGTACGATTCGGTAACTAATATTTTATGTGTTATTATTTTTGTGCGGTTTTGTAACTAACATTTTATGTATTATTATTTTTGTTCGGTTCTGCAACTAATATTTTATGTATTATTATTTCTTTACAGTTGTGTAACTGATACTTTATGTATTATTATTTCTTTACAGTTGTGTAACTGATACTTCATGTGTAATTATTTCTTTACAGTTGTGTAACTGATACTTCATGTGTAATTATTTCTTTACAGTTGTGTAACTGATACTTTATGTGTTATTATTTCTTTACAGTTGTGTAACTGATACTTCATGAGTTATTATTTCTTTACAGTTGTGTAACTGATACTTCATGTGTTATTATTTCTTTACAGTTGTGTAACTGATACTTCATGAGTTATTATTTCTTTACAGTTGTGTAACTGATACTTCATGAGTTATTATTTCTTTACAGTTGTGTAACTGGTACTTCATGTGTTATTATTTCTTTACAGTTGTGTAACTGATACTTTATGTGTTATTATTTCTTTACAGTTGTGTAACTGATACTTCATGTGTTATTATTTCTTTACAGTTGTGTAACTGATACTTTATGTATTATTATTTCTTTACAGTTGTGTAACTGATACTTTATGTATTATTATTTCTTTACAGTTGTGTAACTGATACTTCATGTGTTATTATTTCTTTACAGTTGTGTAACTGATACTTCATGTATTATTATTTCTTTACAGTTGTGTAACTGATACTTCATGTGTTATTATTTCTTTACAGTTGTGTAACTGATACTTTATGTTTTATTATTTCTTTACAGTTGTGTAACTGATACTTCATGTATTATTATTTCTTTACAGTTGTGTAACTGATACTTCATGTATTATTATTTCTTTACAGTTGTGTAACTGATACTTCATGTGTTATTATTTCTTTACAGTTGTGTAACTGATACTTTATGTATTATTATTTCTTTACAGTTGTGTAACTGATACTTCATGTATTATTATTTCTTTACAGTTGTGTAACTGATACTTCATGTGTTATTATTTCTTTACAGATGTGTAACTGATACTTTATGTATTATTATTTCCTTACAGTTGTGTAACTGATACTTCATGAGTTATTATTTCTTTACAGTTGTGTAACTGATACTTCATGTGTTATTATTTCTTTACAGTTGTGTAACTGATACTTTATGTATTATTATTTCTTTACAGTTGTATAACTGATACTTCATGTGTTATTATTTCTTTACAGTTGTGTAACTGATACTTTATGTATTATTATTTCTTTACAGTTGTGTAACTGATACTTCATGTGTTATTATTTCTTTACAGTTGTGTAACTGATACTTCATGTGTTATTATTTCTTTACAGTTGTGTAACTGATACTTTATGTATTATTATTTCTTTACAGTTGTGTAACTGATACTTTGTGTGTTATTATTTCTTTACAGATGTGTAACTGATACTTTATGTATTATTATTTCTTTACAGTTGTGTAACTGATACTTCATGTGTTATTATTTCTTTACAGTTGTGTAACTGATACTTCATGTGTTATTATTTCTTTACAGTTGTGTAACTGATACTTTATGTGTTATTATTTATTTACAGTTGTGTAACTGATACTTCATGTGTTATTATTTCTTTACAGTTGTGTAACTGATACTTTTTCATGTCTGTTCACATGAAAAACAGATACCTATAATATCTGCAAATTTTACTCAGAATTGAAGACTTAAAAAAATTCGCAGCGCCCTCACAAAAATAAAAACAAAGCAAAAGCTATATTAAACAATGAATAATAAATGTAATTCTTGTTAATAAAAGCAATAAATCAATGTATACTTTTTTATAAGAATTAGTCACCGTGCATATGGGGTCTTTCTTAGTAGCTTTATCACAAAACTCGTTTTCAATACCAGTACTGAACATTCGTTGTTGTTTTGAATTAAGCACAAAGCTACACAAGGAGCTATCTGTACTCTGCCCATCACGGGTATCGAAACCCGTATTTTAACGTGTAAGTCCGCAGACATACCGCTGAGCCACAGGGGGGGCCTGAACATTCGTGATCTTATTTTATTATCTAATTTGCATATTCGAAATGTATCAAAGATAGTCCACATGAAGGATAGACAAAGCTACATTAAGCGTGAGAATACATGACAATATTCAAACAGTTCATGGTATGATAACACCGACATCACAGTATTTCAACAGAAATGCTACAAATGTAGATATTTGTCTCAACTTTTTACAGTGAATATAACATTTATTTATCATTTTATAACTAACGAAAACTACATTAGTTTAAGTTTCGCCTAAGATCCCGAGAAGAACGAAAAAAAGGCTTAAAAAATTGCTCTGGCCTACTAGGCTAACGTCGTTTAAATAAGACCACATGGTAGAGTTCAATGTTGAAGCTACATAAAAGGCTATCTGAGTTGTGTCCATCTCAATTACGAAACTCAAATTTCTACGTTGTAAACCAAAAATTTTATCGTTGACGGCTCGGTATGGTCGGGTGGTTAAAGTGCTCGATTGGTAATTTGAGAGTTGCGGGTTCGAATCACACTCGCACCAAACATGATCGCTCCTTTCAGCCAGGAGGGGTGGTATTAAGTTATGGTCAATAACACTACTCATTTGTAAAAGACTAGCTCCAGAGTTGGTGATGGATGTTGATGATTTGCTGCCTTCCCTCTAGTCTCACACTGCTAAATTAGGGACAACTAGCGCAGATAGCTCTCGTGTAGCTGTGCGTGAAATTTCAAAACAAATAAAGACTTACCACTGAATCACCACTAGGACTGGAGACTGGAGTATATAATATCTTACGACAATAAATATATCTAAATGTTTGCAAAAGATGAACTCAGTTTACAAAATGTAAAGTTGTGTTGGATATTTCATCCAATTAAGAACGTGTATACATTTGATTCTGCATATAACACACGCAGGAGCGGATTGCCCCACCGAGAGATAGGGCAGTTGCCCTTTTGGGCTGGTACCTCGGATTCTTATGAATTGATTTTAAATTGTTATTGTTCAGTTAGTCAGCAGAATGTGATCTTACCCTGGATGATCCTTAAATTTCAATCCGACCCTGGATACAAATTCTATGCAGTAAGAACAAAGGTTCCATCAGCTTATTTGATTGTTTTTGAATTTCACGCAAAGCTACACGAGGGGTCTCTACGCTAGTCGTCTCTAATTAACAGTGTAAGAATAGAGGGAAGGCAACTAGTCATCACCAGCCATCACCAACTCTTGGGCTATTTATTCTTTTACCACCAAATAGTGGGATTGACAGTCAGATTATAACGACTCCATGGTATGACGGGGATTCGAATATGCAACTCTCACATTACGAGTCAAGCGCATTAACAACCTGGCCATGTCGGGCTCTTTTATCAGCAACGACAATTATTACAAATATGATAGTGACACCAACAAAATTAATATCGCAGAAGAGATAAAACGTGATAGTGTTGTTAAGTACACTTTGGTAAATAACTGTAACTAGGTACTGTTATGTTTGTCTGTTTTGTTTTTTGAATTTCGCACTTAGCTACTCGAGGGCCATCTGAGCTAGCCGTTCCTAATTTAGCAGTGTAAGACTAGAGGGAAGGCAGCTAGTCATCACCACCCACCGCTAACTCTTGGGCTACTATTTTACCAACGAATAGTGGGATTGACCACCACATCATAATGCTCCCATGGCTGAAAGGACGAGCATATTTGATACGACGGAGATTCTAACTCGCGATCCTCAGATTACGAGTTGAGCGCCTCAACCACCTGGTCAAGCCGGGCGTTGTTAAAAGATAAACAAAGGTTCGTGCAAGGATCGAACCCTGGAATTTTGTCACGGAAGAAAATGAGGTTGTTAATCGGTTATCAGTCTGTTCCAAATATGTTTATGTCAGTTTGGTCTGGAAATGAAAAGTAACAACAACGATAGTTTGTTTTATAAGCTACAACAGAAATCCAGTTAAAACATGGCCTCAAATACAAAATTCATCTTTTCATTTTTAAGCGATAACTTTGCGAATATATTATCTGATTAGTGATCATTTCTAGACTTCTAGAAACCTAGGCTTAGCTGAAATATGAAAATCCAAGAAGAAAAAAGGAAAATCTACAGTTTTATATATTTTTGGACACATTAAGACGCACATACGATATATATCTGATATTTAAACTCACAACATTAAGCCTATTGTTGTTGTTTTTATTCCTTCATCCAGGTGGTTAAAGCACTCGACTCGAGGGTCGCGGGTTCGAATCCCCGTCACACTCAACATGCTCACTCGTTAGTTATGGGAGCGTTATAATGTGACTTTCAATCCCACTATTCGTTGGTAAAAAGTAGTCTAAGAGTTGGCGGTGGGTGGTGATGATGATTAGTTGACTTCCATTTCGTCTTACATTGCTAAGTTAGGGAGGGTTAGCGCAGATAGTCCTCGTGTATATTTGCGCGAAATTATGAAACAAACGAAATAAAACCATTCTGTTGACTCGGCGGTAAGGTTGAGAGCTTATAACGCTAAAATTCCGAGTTAGAGACCCGTGATGGCTAATTATATAGTTTTTGCGCTTAAAGACAAACATACAAACTTTTATTTCCTTAGAAACGTCTTCAGTCTGTCTGTGTTTTATTTCCTCTGCCTCTACACACTGAGCGAACTATTTTTACATGCGGACTTCTCTATCTTTGTAACAATAAGGTTTCGACCGTTTTTTTTTTACTTTTTCATTTAAAGTTAAGCACAAAACTGCACCATTAACTATCTGTACTCTGTTCACTACAGGTATCGAAACTCAGTTTCTAAACTCGTTGTGCTACTGTGGAGAATATCGTTATTGAAATCATAATCTACGTTAAAACGACCCGCTAAAGTCAACGTGCGGAAAGAGGGCATACCCCAATTTACACCGGGTTACGTTTAAAACGACCCCTTCCATTCAATAGCCTAATGGGAATCCTAGTGCTTTTAAACCAATAAAACTAACTGACTTTCAACGAGACATTTGTACTCACATTATGATTAAATTCCTTTGTGTTTGAGAGAACAAAGTGTATTTTATAATATGATGGAACTCCACAAAAAATATGTTAAATTACACTATTTGATATTATGTTGCTTTACGCGATTAATCACAAAAGACAAACAAATAGTCATACCCAAAACTTTCAATGAAGCACGATGCGTCTTGCAGAAAATGTCAAAGGTCATCCAGATAAGAAATCAGTGGGCTATTGGGCGTACGAGATATTGTCAAACTTTCCAGGTATATGAATGTAATTATTTCTGAATCTGCTTTCCTTTGGAAAAGATATGATTAAATTTATCTTCTGACATGGGTAACAGATAATATTTTTCTTATCCTGTGGTCTGAGGGGAAACGTATGTTCGGTGATCTTAGCAAATACGCTACGTTAGTTTTTACGTCTTTACATATTAAAATGTGCGCATTTAAAGGCATAGAAAGAATGAGTGGAAACATCAAACATGATTATAAGCAGAATAAATGTTTAGGTAATTAACCAAATTTCTAATCGATATGAAGCGACACTCGGACAACCCAGCTACCCTTCGATACCCTTCCGATCTCTCTTCTCTCTATAAAAAAATCTGAATACGTAACCTGAATTCCACGTAGAAAACGTTGCTACAGTTATGCCTTTTTGGATTTGATGTCAGTGCTATATAGCTTTTGCTGACAACGGTTATGATAACTCGCGATGAGATCGTGTTGAGGCCCGGCATGGCCAAGCGCGTAAGGCGTGCGACTCGTAATCCGAGGGTCGCGGGTTCGCGCCCGCGTCGCACTAAACATGCTCGCTCTCCCAGCCGTGAGGGTGTATAATGTGACGGTCAATCCCACTATTCGTTAGTAAAAGAGTAGCCCAAGAGTTGGCGGTGGGTGGTGATGACTAGCTGCCTTCCCTCTAGTCTTACACTGCTAAATTAGGGACGGCTAGCACAGATAGCCCTCGAGTAGCTTTGTGCGAACTTCCAAAACAAACAAACAAAACAAGAGAACGTGTTGAAAGATGTGTTTTTGGGGACATATTTGGACTTCAAGAAATGTTTATCTTAAGTTCTGATCTGTTGATCTATATAAGTATATTTTACGTTCGTGTACAGACAATCAATTTACATTCGTAGATTAAAAACAACAACAAAACTACATCCAGATGTATAGAAATGTTACATTGCATTGCTTAGCTACTAGAGTACCATCTGCACTAGCCGTCCCTAATTCAGCAGTGTAACACTAGAGGGAAGGCAGCTAGTCATCACCACCCACTGCCAATTATTAGGCTATTCTTTTACCAACGAATATTATGGGTTGCCCGTAATATTATAACGCCCCTACGGCTGAAAGGGCGAGCATGTTTGACGCGACAGGAATGCGAACCCGCAACCCTCAGGTTACGAGTCGCACGCTTGGCCACACCGGGCCCTTTGTATTGCTTACCCAGTCATTCAAAATTCCTATGAATTGTTTTTACTTTACTGAAAGTACGAATGTCCTGGTAGACCACGTCAGTATTGGAACGCTTTATAACAATTTTAAAATTTATATAATGCACGAAACGTCACAAATTTATAATTAAAAGCTTAATGACAAGAAACGTAATGAAGTAAAAACGTATTCTGAATATGGGTGCTATGGGTGTAACACTTTTATTAAAATAAAGTTCAGAACAACGTTTCGTTCTTTTTAGGTCATTTTCAGGCTAACAAAGAGAGTTTGAAACCCGCTGTTGTTGGACACAAGTCTTAGGGACAAAAGTGTAACGGGGTTGTAGGGGGCGCTGCGAGCTGATGCTATATTATTAATTAGTATTGGTATAAAGGCGTTCCTTTTATATTGGTTTAATTTTGGTTTTAGTTACTGCATAAGAAGGGTTTCTTTGATTTTTCGTTTGTTTATGTATGTTTCCCTATTAGTACCTGGGTGTTTTCTACGGTTATGTTGCGTTTATTTTATATGCAGTGTTTAAACACGTGTTGTTGATCTCTGAATATGGTTTCCATTTTTCTTCATGTTTATTCGATATGTAAGTCGTGGCAGTTAATGCATTGTATTTTGTAAATAATGTAGCTGTTATGTTTGTCAGTATAGTTTTTGCAGAGTATGTTTTTCTTTCTGGTTATCGAATGAAATTAATGTTTACCAGAATACCATGTTTTGTTACAGGTTTGTTTTTGTTTTCCAAACGTTGCTCATCTATCACTAGTATGGGAAATACATGATATACAACAGTGTAGGGTTTTATGGTTTGTTTTTTCATTTATGGTAACATTTTGTTCAGTTAAAAACAAAACTGACACAGTCTCAGAAAACCTTTATTCCTACGTACGCAAGACCGAATCACACATACCACAACTATACGACACCCTACACTTCAGAAAACTGATTGTCCACACGACCCATAATGTTGACCTGTAAATTATTCAGTTACATAGTAAACATATAGCGTGGGCATTTTATTAATATGCAACACCAGCCAGCTCCTTTCTTCAAAGACTCTTTTAACTTTAAATATATTACTGATAAACTAAACCATAAAACCTTAACGATCAGTTTAGATGTAATCTCCCCTTCACAAAAGTCCCAGCTACCAAAGCATGCAAGATAACTTTAGAACTTAAGACCCCAACCCATTAATACACATCCCAGCAATAAATTAGTGACCCTTA
Organism: Carcinoscorpius rotundicauda; assembly: GCA_011833715.1. NCBI lineage: Eukaryota > Metazoa > Arthropoda > Merostomata > Xiphosura > Limulidae > Carcinoscorpius > Carcinoscorpius rotundicauda. The sequence continues at coordinate 146,287,281 of CM022393.1, forward strand.
TGGAATTCACTACCACCAAAACTAGCTTTATGTTCCAATAACCCAAACTACCTTTAAGTAAATGGTCTAAGTATGGGGAATCCCGTGTTACCAGTTCTAGCCAACATTTTTATGATACAGATTGAATCTCAAGCGACCAATTCATCCTTACACCAACCATCATACTGGTACAGATATGTTGATAATATAATTGTTGGATTCACATCTACAGAACACATACTTAGTTTTTTCAACCACGTTAACTCGATACACCCAAACATTAAGTTCACGTGTGAACAGGAAAAAACTAACCGAATAGCATTTCTCAACCTTAAGATCACAAGAACTGAAACACAATTCAAAACAGAAATCTACAGAAAAATTACCCATACTGGACTATACATTCCCTGGGGCTGAGCACACGAAATAAAACTAAAGCTCAACAAAGAAACTAAATAAACACAAACATAAAACTATGTTCACCTGATAAAATTAATGATGAAATCAACAAAACAAAACAACACTTCACCAACATCAACAAATTTCATTCGAAATGAAAAAAATTTAAACACACACCTTGACCAACAACACAGTCAACAAAAAAACAAATAATAATAAATTCGAAGAGACAACGATCTAAAACATAACTTACTTTGTCGTATATCATACGTTCTTGATATTTGCAAAAAATAACAAACATTTCGCAAAAACTAGTAACAAAATACGACATTCCAGTTAATATCAAATTCATTCAAAACCAGTTACAAAACTAAAATCCATACTGTATAAAAATTACACTGACAAATATAATACCAACATATAAAATACAATGAAACAAGTACTACAACTTGTTTATTGGAGAAACAAGCAGAAAAATGGAAACTATATTCAGAAAACAGCAAAAAAAACAACACCTTCTCGCGTCTATGAACTTTTTCAATCAAATAAATACAACAAAGCCGTAAAAAACACGCAGGTATTAAATCGGGAAACAAATACAGACAAGCGCAAAATCAAAGAAGCCCTACTTTTGGAGCAACTAAAACAAAAATTAAACCAATATAAAGGAACACTTTTATACCTATGCTAATTAATAACCTAACATTTGACTGCAACGCCCTCTAGAATCTCGTTACCCATTTATACTCTCGTCCCTAAAGCACGTGTCCAACAATAGTCACTTTCTAACTACACTATCTGGCCAAAAGTATGTGGACACCCAACCATCACACCCACATATGCTTGTTGAGCATCTCATTCCAAAACCATGGGCATTAATATGAAGTTGGTCCCCCCTTTGCTGCTATAACAGCCTCCACTCTTCTGGGAAGGCCTTACACTAGATTTTGGAACATGACTGCAGGGATTTGCTCCTATTTAGCCACAAGAGCATCAGTGAGGTCGGGCACTGATGTTGGGTGAGATGGCTAGGCTCGCAGTCGGTGTTCCGACTCAATCCAAAGGTGATCGATAGGGCTGGGGTCAAGGTTCTGTGCAGGCTAATCATGTTCTTCCATACCAACCTCGACAAACCACGTCTTTGTGGACCTCGCTTTGTGCACGGGGTCATTATTATGCTATAACAAAAAAAGACCTTCCCCAAACTTTTCCCACAAAGTTGGAAGCACACAATTCTCTAGAATGTCACTGTGTGCTGTTGCATTAAGATATTATTTTACTGGTATTAAAAAGCCTGGCCAAAACCATGAAAAACAGCCCCATACCATTATTCTTCCTCCACAGAACTTTACAGTTGGCTTTATGTATTCAGACAGGTAGCGTTCTCCTGGCATCCACCAAACCCAGATTAGTCCACCAGACTGCCATAAAGGGAAGCGTGATTCATCACTCCAGATAACGCGTGTCCACTGCTCCAGAGTCCAATGGCGGTGTGTTTTAAACCACTTCAGCCGACGCTTGGCATTGTGCATGGTGATCTTAGGCTTGTGTGTGACTGCTCGTCCATGGAAATCATTTCATGAAGCTTCTGACAAACAGTTCTTGTGCCGATTTTGCTTCCAGAGGCAGTTTGGAATTCGGTAGTGAGTGTTAAAACTGTGGGCAGACGATTTTTACTCGCTACGCGCTTCAACGCTCGGCAGTCCCGTTCTTTGAGCTTGTGTGGCCTACCGCTTCGTGGCTGAGCTGTCGTTGCTTGTAGACGTTTCTACATCACAATAACAGTACTCACAAATGACCGAGGCAGCTCTAGCAGGGCAGAAACTTGACGAACTGTCTTATTGGAAAGGTGGCATTCTATGAGAGTGCAACGTTGAAAGTCAGTGAGCTATTTAGTATAACCCATTCTACTGTCAAGGTTTGTCTGTGGAGATTATATGGCTGTATGCTGGTTAGCAATGAGTGTGGCTGAAATAGTCGAACTCACTAATTAGAAGGGGTGTCCACATACATTTAGCCATGTAGTATATCTTTGATAGTCTGAAGATAACCTAAGAACGTTGTTCTATACTTTATTTCAATTAATACCAATAACAAATGTCTTGAAAATAAAGTTTCAGAGTTTTCTAGAACAAATCAGCCAGTGATATTTTCCATTAAGTTGTTAATAAGACATGGAAAAAGATGTACAGACGAATGTGAAAGATATACAATTAAGTTTACTATGCAGTTTAGGGAAACACATCTACTGTAAATGCTAAAATTAAAGAAGAAGAAAAATAGATTTTTTATCGTTTGTTTGTTTTGTTTTTAATTTTGCTTAAAGCTACTAGAGGGCTATCTACTATAGCTATTCCTAATTTAGCAGTGTAAGACTAGAGGAAAGACAGCTAGTCATCACCACCCACCGCCAACTCTTGGGCTTTTCTTTTATCAACGAATAGTGGTCTTGATCTTCACATTATAACACCCCCACGGCTGAAAGGGCGAGTATGTTTGGTGCGACGGGGATTCGAACCCGAGGCCCTCAAATTACGAGTCGACCCACCTGGCCATGTCGAACCATTTTTCTTTAGAAGAGATTCAAAAATTCGTAATTTGTTTAAATTCTGTAGCAAAAAACAACAACAAAAGAAACATGTTTCATCCAATATCAAAATAAAAATTAATCAGTTTCAGAGAAATTCCAATGAATCTGTTTTTGGTCATATGATCATGGCGTAAATCTGTGATCCCCACGGAACTTTATACGTCTGCCTTCGTGACGTAAACGATTGAGTTACGTAAAACATCGCTCGTAAATTAACTAGAAATGTTAGTTTTGCTGTTGCAAGATTGTATAAGGCGTGCACTTGTTCCATTGAAGAAAATGAGCAATTAGGTCACTTTGTGAGACATGCAGATTAATGTTTTGAGAATATTATTTGTAAAAAGTAAATAGCCTGTCTCAGGTAAAAATAAACAAACACTAGCTTGTCTCAAGTAGAAATAAACAAACACTAGCCTGTCTCAGGAAAAATAAACAAACACTAGCTTGTCTCAGGCAAAAACAAACAGACATTAGTCTGTCACGGGCAAAATTAAACAGACACTAACTAGCTTTTCTTAGACAAAAATAAACAAACACTAGCCTGTCTCAGGCAGCAATAAACATATACCAGCTCCATCACAAAAAATTAAACAGACACTAGCATTCCTCATACAAAAATTAAACAGACATTGGCCTCCCTCAGGCAACAATAAACAGACATTAGATGATAGATATAATGCTTCTATTAGCAATAAAAGATATTTAACATTACGGGAAACAAAATGAATCCGTATTTAGGGAAGCTTAAATAACCGAAACGCTTTCAGAATTTATTCTTGTGTTATATATTATATCATACATATTGTGTTATATATATGTATATTAATCTGTTCCATGCGTCAAATATTTATGCACAAGTATTTATTTTTGATAGCTTCATACTGAAATGTTTGAATTACAAATCAAAATTTTCAGTGTTTAGTTCGAATATTAAAAATGAGAAACTTTAACGTACATTACGTATTGGTAATAATCTCTTCTCAGCCGTAATGTTTATTTTTTTTCGAAACGTTTGGATATATCTGCGTAAAGGATTATCTGTCGATCTGGCATAGCCTGAGAGCTATGTGTGCTCGACTTTAAGCCATGGGATGTTACAAAGCAACGGCCAATTCCACTTCTATTTTGTAAAAGAGTAATCCAAGAATTGTCAGTAAGTTGTAGCTGCCTTCCTTCTACCACTTCAAAAGCAGAGACGGCCTACAGAAAGCCCACCAATACCTTTCCACTAAATAAATAGGCGTCGCTATATTTGAGCTGATAGGCCGGAAAGAAGGCAGTTAGTCAACATAAGTTACTACCACCACTTGGCTACTCCCGGCCCCTGGTCTGTAATTTGCAGTCTGATGAACCAAAATGTTAAGGCAATAGGAATACAGTTTATAACCAAATAGTCATGAGAAAGTTAAGCCTAAAATTAACTGCTACGATTGACATACTATTTGATGTTTATTCAGGGTGCCGAACCTTGGATTTTACAGTTTAAAATAACGAAATTTAAAAACTTTAATCATTTCAACTCTGTTTTTGGTATATGCTTCTTTGAGTGAAAATCTAATATAAAAAAAAGCAGTCTGTATTAGTTCATTTTTCTTTCTTCCAGAATATAGTGGCGCTGCTGTTTTTACATTTGTGTCGTGACAGCTGCAATACGCTGTGAACGTCATCTTTGCAGCTTAATAGTGATAAACTAGTATTATAACAGTTTAATTAAAAGCTAATTAAATATAAACTAAAGTTTTGAAACACGTCCACCTTTTGCATCAATCTAACATCACCAAATGTTTGAAAACATAAAACAATTTAGAGTTAGTTTCGACCTTCTTAGGTCATCTTCAAGTTAACGAACTAATGTTTGTTTGAAGTTAAGCACAAAACTACACAAGGGACTATTTGTTCACTGGCATGGTTTACAGCGTTGTAAATCCACAAACGACCCGTTGTGCTACTGAGGTATAGACATAGTGATTTAAAGTTTTATATTAAGTTTTATCACGTCTTATAAGAAACCCTTTTTAATAAAATAAAGTGAACGATTTTGTACCTTTCATTACCAAAGTGAGTACATTATGTACCCTCAACTATTGAATTAGTTCAGTCTTTTGTAGTGTCAAGGAAACATTTTGATTTATTGTATATAAAGTCTTTTAAGTTATTAATTGAAATATAAAATTATTTGGCAATTTTAAAACAACCATAGAGGATGAATAAATCATGTTATCTTTAAAAGTCCCTTTAATAATGGAATAGTTCACTGGTGTTTAATTTTGAAACTTTTTCGAAAAGTTTTTTACGCCTGTCTGTAAATGTTCAGTAACGGTGTTTGTTTGTTTGTTTTGAATTTCGCGCAAAGCTACATGAGGGCTATCTGCGCTAGCCGTCCCTAAATTAGCAGCGTAAGACTAGAGGGAAAGCAGCTAGTCATCACCACCCGCCGCCACCACTTGGGCTACTCTTTTATCAACGAATAGCGGGATTGACCGTAACATTATAGCGTCCCCACGGCTGAAAGGGTGGGCACGTTAGGCGCAATCGGGATTCGAACCCGCGACCCTGAGATTACGAGTCGAACACCTTAACCCACCTGGCCACGCCGGGCCCAGTAATGGTGTGGAACTGATTTATAATAAACTTTGAATGGTAAAGTATACATGTAATATATCTACTAAGACACTCAGTAACGTGTCTACAGAACACACTGTGTGTTATTAACAAGATGATAGTTTAGCTATTTCTTCACCTTCTGTCGATTGGACTGTTGTAATTCTAATTAACATATATTTCCTGCTTTACTGGACTCTTACTTCATCGAATTTCAAGGAAATCCATTAAGAAATAACATTTCCAATTTTTGGTAGAATCTCTTCTTTTACTTTTAAAATTTGCAACAAAAGTAAGAAAACATTTTTTTCAAAATTATTTGACAGAAAAACATACTTAACTTTTATGGATTTTTTTTTTTTTTCAAATTTGAAACACAAAAATCTTTAAAACCTACAGTTAGGAGTCTCAACTGGTGTCAATATGGTCAGTCCACGTGTGCAAAGTTATTCAACAAAAACTGCTCAAATTTGACGAAACTTTTCAGACACATTTCTATATTGGTTAGGCCAAGCAAACTGGATTAGCAGTTTCTAGCTCACGTTTCCAAAAGAACAATATAAATGGACGTTTATTATTGATTATTCAGCACGAATTTATTGAATTTAAAGAAACTATCCTAACTAAAGAGCTTTCAGCGTCAAGTGATATCAGCTTAAACAATTGCCATATATAATGATTGTTGTTACAGTTGTACCGGTTACATGGTGTTGATGACAAGAAACTGTTAATATAAATTCCATTGCGTTAGTATAAAGAAAGAAACGAAAAACTGCTACCATATGTTTCAAGAACTTGGTGGGTTCTGCAAAGATCTGTTCAGAATAATGAGGTTGCGATTCTAAAGTTAATCTTGGTTATTATCTAGTGTCACTTTCTTACATGTTGTGGTTTGTTCTTGAGCATTGACGAAAAAATCATGATAAATAATCAAAAACATTTTAGCTGTGAAAAAGGTGTGGTAAAAAAAAGGATTTTGCGTGGGGTTTAAAGTCAAAATTGACGACCAGACTGATAGAATTAATATATAGTTTTACAGTAAATATTCATTTATATGCAGCAGTTAAATTTAGGCCTAATTTTCCAAATACCACTAACTTTTGTGGACTCCAATATAACATGTGTAATGTTTTGCTTCACTAGAGGGAGAATTTTTAAAGAAGTAATTATTAATTAAGACTAGAAATTTATGAAAGTTTAAGCTTCTAAGGAATACGTAAGTTTCTTGTAATACGCAAATCGCGTGCGGTATAAAATATATCAGGTAATGAGTTAGGTAAGTTAATCAGTTTAGTGTTATTTAGTGATTTAGACAATGAGGGTTTGAGTGTTGTCTTTGATTGAATTAGTAAGTTAATCAGTTTAGTGTTATTTAGTGATTTAAACAATGAGGGTTTGAGTGTTGTCTGTGATTCAGTTAGTAAATTAATCAGTTTAGTGTTATTTAGTGATTTAAACAATGAGGGTTTGAGTGTTGTCTGTGATTCAGTTAGTAAATTAATCAGTTTAGTGTTATTTAGTGATTTAAACAATGAGGGTTTGAGTGTTGTCTGTGATTCAGTTAGTAAATTAATCAGTTTAGTGTTATTTAGTGATTTAAACAATGAGGGTTTGAGTGTTGTCTGTGATTCAATTAGTAAGTTTGTCAGAGGCCCGGCATGGCCAGGTGAGTTAAGACATGCGATTCGTATTCTGAGGGCCGTGGGTTCCAATCCCCTACGCACCAAACATGCTCGCCTTTTTAGGTGTGGGGGCGTTATTAATCCCACTTTTCATTGGTAAATGAGTAGCTCAAGAGTTGGCGGTGGGTGGTGATGACTAGCTGCTTTCCCTCTAGTCTTAAAATGCTAAATTAGGGACTGCTAGTGTAGATAGACATTGAGTAGCTTTGCACGAAATTGAAAAAACAAACAAACAAACGAGATAATCAGTGGGCGTTTTTATTCTCGATCCATTAGGGAAGAAATTTTGTATCATATTCGGAAATGTCGTCGAAATATGTATTCTGAAGTTAGGCCTATCAGTGAACGTAGCCTGTAATGAAGGAACAAGTTAATTCTTTATCGTTACGTAAATTAGCCTTCACATTATCTTTACCGAATACACTCAAAAACAGCACACGTTGAAAACTACTAGCAAAACTTGGGTTATTTTTGTGAAAATAAAATAGCGTTTTATTTATGCTTCAAAACGACAACACGAGTACGAAGAGAGATCGAAAATTTGTTTGAACAGATTACATAGCGGAAATATTAACAAGAAGAAATAAAATTAAAAGATAAAGAGATAAGAGACGAGAATTTAAAAAAAAACAGCAAAGAGAAGGAGATAAGATATTCAATGAAAAATTAATTTGATTGAAGAAAATATCTATCAAACTTTTAGAAGTCTACAGAGGGATTACAATGGTAAGACTGTAAGCCTAGACAGGTATTAACGAAGTGCAGTAAGGTTATAATGACAAAAAAGTAAACAATACAGAAGGATCATAAAGTGAGATCAGTGTGGTAGAAAAACAGCATCTGTGGCAAAATAAAGTACTTGAAAAATGAATTTTTAAACAGGAAAAACATCTCAGACATCCTCCTTTCGCCTCCATCAAAAACATTCCAACTTCAGATACATTTTAATATAAATTATGGAAGATTGGTTGTTTATTTTCAATTCCGCTCAAAGCTACTCGAAGGCTATCTGAGCTTGCTGTCCCTAATTTAGCAGTGTAAGACTAGAGGGAAGACAGCTAGTCATCACCACTCATCGCCAACTCTTGGGCAACTCTTTTATTAACGAATAGTGGGATTGAACGCACGTTATAACGCTCCCACGGCTGAAAGGGCGAGCATGTTTGGTGCGACCAGGATTCGAACCCGAGACCCTGGGATTAAGAGTCGAACGCCTTAACACGCTCGGCCATGCCGGGCCCCATTATGGCAGAAGAGAATTGATTTGGTTTACACCTGTTACCATCATTGTTATGCTATTTGTTACTTCAGGACCTTCCAAAGACACTCTAATTATGACGCTATCCAGTCCAGACCCTAGATGACCAGTTCAATAATATTGCCCAGTCGAGAAACCAGCAGACTATAATAGAAAGATATCATGGAAGGTTTATCAGAGTCAGCTCAGAATCGTTTTGGTAGCATAAGGATGAAGCATTGAAAAAAACGTTATTGACTCTGGTTTCTATTTAAAGGAACCAGCTTTACCAATATTAAGCAAACTTCCAGCCGACAGACGTGACAGCTATCAGTTGCTGATAACCACCTTATTCTGGTGGTTTGAAGTGACATATTAGGAGTAGACGCTCAAAAACAGAATTTTGAATTTGTGAACGATTTGGAATTAGAGGTTCCACGTAAAATAATGATTTCACAAATTGATTACGACCAATTAATTTGTAGATACCACAAAAAAGACAAGAAACAGGATTATTACATCAAGTACTAATGAAGATTGTTTGTTTTTGAATTTCGCGCAAAGCTATACGAGGGATATCTGCGCTAGTCGTCCCTAATTTAACAGTGTAAGACTAGAGCGAAAGCAGCTAGTCATCACCACCCACCGTGGGATTCACCGTAACATTATAACACCACCACGGCTGAAAGGGCGAGCATGTCTGTTGTGATGGGGATTCAAACTCGCGACCCATGGATTACGAGCCGAATACCTTAACCACCTGGCCATGCCGGATCTAAAGGGAATAGTAATCATTTGATATTGTAAATAATTACTTTATAGAATTTAAGGTTAGTGTGCTGTTTTATTTATGTTACGATTGTTCAATGGATTTTACAATACAGCAGTAGGCAGTGTTGTGGGCTATGTTCAAATACTTTTGTTCACTAGAGGGAGTTTTTATACACAAATGATAGTGAAATCTGTAATTTCATGACAGTTTTGGTACCTGTGAAAATTGGAAGTTTCCTGTGGTGCACAGAAAATAAGTTCAAATTAAAAAATGCCGGCCCGACATGGCCAAGCGTGTTAAGGCGTTCGACTCGTAATCCGAGGGTCTCGGGTTCGAATCCCGGTCGCACCAAATACGCTCGCCCTTTCAGCCGTGGGAGCGTTATGACGTTTCGGTTAATCCCACTATTTGTTGGTAAAAGAGTAGCCCAAGAGTTGGCGGTGGATGGTGATTACTAGCTGCCTTCCCTCTAGTCTTACAGTGCTAAATTAGGGACGGCTAGCGCAGATAGACCTCGAGTACCTTTGCACGAAATTCAAAACAAACGAACAAACAAAAAATGCCCGACTGAGTGGGTTAAGTAAGGTAAATAATTCAGGTAGTAAATCAAACTTTGAATCTGTTCACGATTCAGTTAACAAGTTACTCGCGTGTTTATCGTTGGTCCACTGACAAAGAAATTTCGCAAGTTAGGCTTTGTTTGTTTATTTAGAATTAAGCACAAAGCTACACAATGGGCTATCTGTGCTTTGCCCACCACGGGTATCGAAACCCGGTTTTTAGTGTGTAAATCCGCAGACATACCACTGTGCCACTGGGGGGCCGCAAGTTAGGCATACGTTAATTTCAGAATTTCAGTTCAAAAACTGTTTGTGAAGTGACGCACGCGAGTGAACGTAACCTGTAGCAAACGTTATTCAAGACAAATTAATTCGTTATCGTTACCTGTACTGGACTTTGCCTTAGTTTTACTTAATAATGCAAAATAATCCGCCCAACGATAAAACACGTTACAACACTTTGTACTGAAACATACATAATAACGTTGTCAATGGAAACATAGATAACCGGATCTATTTTTTAAGGTCAAAGTACACCACGTTACAAATGAAAGCTTATGCGTTATCACGTTTACCGCTGAAATTTTAGATGGTACACAAAATACTTTTGGTCTCAGAAACAGAGATTGTGGTAAAATGTAGATAAAAGCTGAGAACACACATTACACGAGCAGACTATATCATGTTCTTAAAAAAGACAATAGTTTAAGCCGTTCCTTAAAAACTGCACGCGGTAACAATGGACGGGGTACTTTTAGATTTCGTAAAACAACATGCAGTTTCTCCCAGCATTCCGGTCAACACCCTATTGTTGATTATCTGTGATTAACTTCATTTTTCCTCACCAAAAACAACACTTAAATTTTATCGTATCACAAAGTACGTGTAAGAGAATTATTTAACTATTTTTGTGTTCGAAGCCGGATGTTATGTATCACATTTACTGTCATGTCGACACTAACGTGAAGCATTATCCAACAAATCGTGAAACTGATGACCTGTCGTAGAAATTAACAATGGACTTCAGCATTTGTAAAGCAAAATTACTTGTTTTTCACAGTTCAAAGTTTTCTTACATGAAAAGAACACAGTGTTGAGACAGTTTTTGTTAATACATGTAAATCACTAGCATCATGTTGAATGTTAAAATGATGTAATAACTGATATAACAATGGTATAATAAATATGGTTAAGGTGATGTAATAACGGATATTAAAGTAGTTTTATAAACATGGTTAAATGATGAAGTAACTAATATTAAAGTGGTAAAATAAACATGGTTAAATGATGTAATAACTGATATGAAAGTGGTATAATAAACATGGTTAAATGATGTAATAACTGATATTAAAGTGGTATAATAAACATGGTTAAATGATGTAATAACTGATGTGAAAGTGGTATAATAAACATGGTTAAGATAATGTAATAACTGATATTTAAGTGGTATAATAAACATGGTTAAGGTGATGTAATAACTGATATTTAAGTGGTTTCATGAACATGGTTAAGATGATGTAATAACTGATATTTAAGTGGTATAATAAACATGGTTGAATGATGTAATAACTGATATTTAAGTGGTATAATAAACATGGTTGAATGATGTAATAACTGATATTTAAGTGGTATAATAAACATGGTTGAATGATGTAATAACTGATATTTAAGTGGTTTCATGAACATGGTTAAGATGATGTAATAACTGATATTTAAGTGGTATAATAAACATGGTTGAATGATGTAATAACTGATATTTAAGTGGTATAATAAACATGGTTGAATGATGTAATAACTGATATTAAAGTGGTATAATAAACATGGATAAAATGATGTAATAACTGATATAAAAGTGGTATAATAAACATGGTTAAGATAATGTAATAACTAATATTAAAGTGGTATAATAAACATGGTTGAATGATGTAATAACTGATATTTAAGTGGTATAATAAACATGGTTGAATGATGTAATAACTGATATTTAAGTGGTATAATAAACATGGTTGAATGATGTAATAACTGATATTTAAGTGGTATAATAAACATGGTTGAATGATGTAATAACTGATATTTAAGTGGTATAATAAACATGGTTGAATGATGTAATAACTGATATTTAAGTGGTATAATAAACATGGTTAAGGTGATGTAATAACTGATATTTAAGTGGTTTCATGAACCTGGTTAAGGTGATGTAACTGTGTAAAAATAAGTTGTAATTTGAAGGTTTGCGATGAACTTCATCGGTGGTGAATAGTGTAAAACTAAGTTGTAATTTGAAGGCTCAGAGTAACTAGTCATACGTATAACGAAATATGTGTAAAATATCATCGTATTTAAAAAATACAGACTGATAATTAATAGTAGAAGTATTGGATGACCAAGTAGATTGAACAACATCATTCTTTATTGTTCAAACCGTATTAAATAATTCCTCCTCTAGGTGGCCCGGCATTACCAGATGGTTAAGGCACTCGACTCGTTATCTGAGTGTCGCTGGTTCGAATCCCCATTACATCAAACATGCTCGCCCTTTTAGTCATGGGGGCATTAAAATGTGACGGTCAATCCCACTATTCGTTGGTAAAACAGTAGCCTAAGAATTAGGGATGGCAAGTGCAGATATCCCCCATATAGCTTTGAGCGAAATTCAAAAACAAGCAAACGAATTATCCTATGGATTACAATAATAACGTGAACAAGACTCCTTCCTCTGCATGCAGCACGTGAACAAGACTCCTTCCTCTGCATGCAGCAAATGAACAAGACTCCTTCCTCTGCATGCAGCACATGAACAAGACTCCTTCCTCTGCATGCAGCACGTGAACAAGACTCCTTCCTCTGCATGCAGCACGTGAACAAGACTCCTTCCTCTGCATGCAGCACGTGAACAAGACTCCTTTCTTTGCATGCAGCACGTGAACAAGACTCCTTACTCTGCATGCAGCACGTGAACAAGACTCCTTCCTCTGCATGCAGCACGTGAACAAGACTCCTTTCTCTGCATGCAGCACGTGAACAAGACTCCTCCCTCTGCATGCAGCACGTGACAGACTCTGCAGGCGATTATGGATTTTCTTTTTCTGTTTAATATTGTTAATAATCCAATACAAAATGCTCCCCAGTAACACAGTGGTATGTCTGTAAACTAGCAACGTTAGAAGCGGGTTTCGATACCTGTGGTGGAGAAAGCACAGGTACAGCTTTGTGTTTAACTTCAAACAAACCAATACAAAATGTAATTTTGTTTTGAAGTGTCTCCATTTTGAAAGTACAAAGGCAATGTCTGATGACAGACCAAAAAACATGAATACAGTCTCACTTCGGACGTATTCATTACTATAGAGATTTTTAGTTTATAAAAAGTACAATTACAACTTGTATCTAACTTTGTTTCTTAAATATTGTTTAAAGTTAAACGCAGAAATTATAAAAGGGTTTCAAACTGTAAAAAAGTTTCACATTTTTGTACGAAGTTCAGCACAAAGCTGCACAAGGGACTATTTTTGCTCTGCCCACCTCGAGTAACGAAACCTGGTTTCTAGCTGTGCCGTCCGAAGACACATCACTGTGTCACTGCAGGGCTTCATATTTCTAGTGATTTTTTGGCGTGAGCTATTGATTTCTATCTGTGTTTATATTTAATGTTTTAACCTTCGTAGTGGACTCTTAAGAAAGTGGTAAACTGGATAGAAATCGTGTCTTAAGTATATCGTTAAAGCTAAAAATAATTACTTATACCATTAATTAATGTTTGTATTTCAGAAACATTTGCTTTTGTGGAATGATTTTTTTTCAATATATTTCTTAAAATGTTTTCCATGTCCCAGCGTATGTATATTAATTAAATTTATATTTACACATATTTGCCTTAAATTATATAAAAACAAAATTAACCCAAACTTACATCTGAAGCCGGAAAGTCATAGCATTCGGCTATCTTTTCGTACAGTTCTCGAATATTAGTAAACCCAGAAATAAGGCCCGTAGGACTCCCCTGTGCCTGTTGGCACTGGAAAACAAGCTTGGGCTTATGTGCAGTTAAGTCTTCAGGCGGTGGGTCCGACTTAGGTTGTGGTCTTCTGTGTCTTTGTGGGAGGGGAGCAGCTGGTCGCTGGGGCTGGGCCATCCCCTCGACAGTCACATTTTCTTCATCAGATTTCTTTTTTTTGTTCCCGAAGAGAGGCATGTTTGTAGTTTGACCCTGATGAGTTCACTAGTGTCTAGAAATCACAGAAAAAACAACAAAACTATCCAGTTGTAAAAGTTGCAGTTGTTTGGCTGTTCAGTTAGAAGGAAGACAATGAAATGCTGTCTTATTTTACTGCTTGCTTGTATCTAAAGCACGTTATTCATTTAATACCCTCCTTTTTGTTGTTGTCTTTCTCTGTTACTACTAATATCCAAATTATTTTTAACCCTACAGTCTAGCGTTCTTCAGTATTCAAAAAATATGGAATCTTTACTGTAGTCCTTTTAAAATATTACTCTTTACGCCGAGTACAACCATTACCGGCAACTGACGCCTTTATCTATAAGGTTTCTCTTTCTCCAAGCCCTTATCTTATCGGTTCACACTTATTGCCCATTCTGATGACGTCATAAGTGATACGATTATTTCAATTTTCGTGAAATTGCGTATAGGTTTCATAGAGAAAGATAACACTAGTACAAAATAGCAGAGCATTTTCATATATTTATCTCAGTTAAATATTAGCGTACAAAAATAATGGTGGTTCTTTGGAAACTTTTTAATTATATATTGTGTTCTAAATATTTGCAGTTCTAGCTATGACTTCCAGTGGCTTGGGTCAGTAATAAGTTTTCAACGCTAATGTTGAGGATTCGGTAGTCGTGGTGGACAAACGCAGATAGCCTGCTCTATAGGTTTTTGTTATAACAAACAGAAGAAATAGTTGCTGTTTCATTTAATAGAAGACTGAGAAATTACCAACTGTTAAAAAAGGAATGCATTGTAGAAAATATACAAACATTTGAATTCCCTAATAATTTTATGTTGTTATTTTATAAGTCAGATTTAGAAAACTTCATGGCTAGACTTCCTGTAAATATACCAATGACAGATTTTGTAACGTAACCTAAAGTATTATTCATGCCAGATGTATAATAAACGTAGACTGCCTTGAGGAGCCAAGAACCACGTGCAAATTCGTATATTGCATAAAGCTTTGGTATCAAGAGTATTTCTATTCTTTAATACTAACATCAAAGTAAAAATATATTTTCATGGCCCTACAAGCCTGTTGCTAAACTTCAGTGAAGTTTTTAAATAGGGTTTTGATGAATATAAAATCTATTTACATGGCACTACATGCTTGTTGCTAACAATAATTATGTTAACATGCCAATTTATTCAGCTGCTTATAATTTAATGGCCCGTCGCACCAAACATGCTATCCCTTTCAGCCGTGAAAACGTTATAAGGTAACGGTCAATCCCACTTTTCGTTAGTAAAAGAGTAGCCCAAGAGTTGGTGGTAGATGGTGACGACTAACTTACTTTTCTCTAGTCTTACACTGCTAAATTAGGGACAGCTAACGCAGGTAACCCTAGTGTAGATTTGAGCGAAATTCAAAACAAAACAAAATAATTTAATGGACATTTTGTGTGTGTGGTTTAAAATTTTAAGATAAAATATCAGTAATGCATAGAAAGATTAACCTGTTTATTTAATTTTTAACAGAAAATAATGTAATATTTTTAAGAGGTACGTTTGATAACCTTTTTAAATGGACTGACTTCGTTCCGTTAGTAAATGATTCTTAGCTGTTCCGACTAACTTGGCAACATTTTCTAAAATATGTATTTCTCGTTTTGTTGTATTTTGAGCAAAGCCACTCGAGAACTACCCGTCCATAGTGATAGTCATTTCTTTTGTTTGTTTTGGAAATCCCCGCAAAGCTACACGAGGGCTATCTGCGCTAGTCGTCCCTAATTTAGCAGTATAAGACTAAATGGAAGGCAGCTACTCATCACCACCCATCGACAACTCTTGGGTTGCTCTTTTACCAACAAATAGTGGGATTAACCATCACTTATAACGCCCCCACGACTGATAGGACGAGCATGTTTGGTGTGACGGCTACATGCGCATGATATAGAAGTGATAGGCTAAAAGAAAGGCAGATAGAAAACGCTCACTACCACGGACCTTTCAGCTAATTTAACTGAATAGTGAGATTGTAACCTGGATTATGTGGCCTCTACAAATCGTTGTTTGTGCTCACGAATCAAATATCATGCGCAAATACAGTATATAATCAGTGAGTTTTTCTTCATCACTGTTTGATAGACTGTGACAGTGATATTACATATCATGACGTCAGCACTGTTACGTTTTTTTTGTATGTTTTATGTAGACTAAACGCAACAGAAAAACACAGATAACAGCTTGTATAATTTATTACACTAAACTATTATATATATGACAGATATAACATAAATTATATAATAACAATGTCAGATATTAAGTTCAAACCTTCAAAATTAATTACAACACAAAATGGAACTAGTTTCAACCTTCAATGTTAATTACGATACAAAATGGTACTGGCCTGTGTCCAATATAATGATCTAGAATGAAAGTCCAAAAGTACAGATCAGAAATCCAAAATTCCGGTCTAGGGTGTGAATTTGGTCCAACGAAGATATACCGAAGTTTGAACGGAGAATGACGAAGTTCTTTTTACGGTGCTTCTTGAAGAACGTCTCAAACTTGCCGCTTTCCAATTTTCTTAGTCTCCCCTAAACAGTCCGTACGTGCCGACTCTCAGCACAACCAGTAATTCGAATGAATCGCAAAGATTGACGAGACAAAATAACAGCCTCTGTAGATCTAGCTTCAGTCACAAATCCAAGTTGAATAAACTCACAGCAAACACTTAAACTTTCTCAAACGAATGACTGACTCTTCTTATTCTTTTCTTCGAATAAAAACCAATGATTCCTCCTTATTTCTCACGTCTCCGTCTGTTTATATATTAGTAGGCCTCTTCTCGAACAATCGCGTAACTTCTACGGAACTCCAGAGCAATCCGCGCATGTCCGTTCTTGCATGAGACTCAACGTCTAGACACTAGGCCGCCATACATTTCCGTTTATAGTCATATATTTGATCTATCTAATTCTAGAAATTTCTAAATGTTATTTTAAATGAATAACAACATATTTTATTGGTTTAAGCTTTGAAACAATAATATAAATATGGAAATATAAATAATAGAAATGAAAATTTAAACACAACACGACATGTTGTCGCTTATAAAACATTTACATGACATTTACATAACAAGCACCTTGGGTTATGACTAATAAAAATTCTCCGCACGAAAGAGAACCTGTAGAACCAAGCCTAACTTATAACTTGTTTTACATCTAATCAAACTATCATATTGTTTTCTGTAAATTCTATTTATCAGTAGGGTCCCTAGTCAGAGGAATATCGAACAAATAAGACTAGACTTGATAGTAGGAATGTATATTACATTTATGGTGTTAACAATACTGTAACATTCACAACAATAAACCAGAAGTAACAATGCCGTAACATTCACAACAATAAACTAGAAGTAACAATGCTGTAACATTCACAACAATAAACTTGAAGTAACAATGCCGTAACATCCACAACAATAAACCAGAAGTAACAATGCTGTATATTTTACTTTTTACTATTGTATCTTGGAGAGTTAGGATTAATTTGTTGTGTCTTCTTCTTTTTATGCATTGCAATGTCAAATGGCCACGACTACAGCTGGTGTTATTGGTGTAGCAAATTTACCAACAACGCCCACCGGGAGGAACCGCGATTATCGGCCAATGAAGTGAAAATTAAGGTCCATCTGGAGTTAACTAATTTAACTCAACATTCAGAACAAACTGATGATTTTTCAACCATACCCACTCGAGGAGTGAGTGCACGGGAAGATGAAACTTTGTACAACCTTTTATCACCTACTAAATATGCCTCTCAGTCGTTTTGGGGCCACTCGCCCAGACTTCCCCCTGTTGCGGAATTGAATCGGTCATGTTCTATCCCCATCTTCTGTCTCTAAGAGTTTCACCCATGATCTTTTTGGAGACGATCCTTTTGGTCATTATTTAGTATTTCCTCTTTCTTCACATACTGGAGTTCGTAAGAATCGTTTTGGGAAGCAATTTAATTAAGGGGTCAGTATGTCTCAACTCCCGGGTGTTATACACAGTCACGTTCTTGCTTATCGTTCCAGCATCCCCTATTTGGACTCGCAACATTTGGAATCTCTTATCACTTTGTGAGAATCAAATTCTTATACCTGGGTTACCTTTTTCCACCTACGGTTTCAATCTAATCATCATTCTTCATTCATTATCATCCCTTCTTATTTCGTTGGGGATTTTCTGAGAATACTTGTAGTCTCATGTTGTTACCATGGCATGCTTTTCCTCTTTAATGATGGCTTAACAAATATGGCTGATCTTCTATAGAGATCGTTAACTTTCCACTTCATTGTATAATTTGTGCAAGACACCTTTTTGTATCAAGATGTTTTCGAGGTCTTTACGACTCAATGGTTTATTTGTTTGTTTTTGAATTTTGCGCATAGCTACTCGAGAGCAATCTGTGCTAGCTGTCCCTAATTTAAAAATGTAAGACAAGAGGGAACGCAACTAGTCATCAACACCCACCGTCAACTCTTGGGCAATTCTTTTACCAACGAATAGTGGGATTGACCGTGACGTTATCACACTCCCACGGCTGAAAGGGTGAGCATGTTTGGTGCGACGGGGATTCTAACCCGCGACCCTCAAATTCGAACTCCTTAAACCACCTGAATATGCTGGACCTGGACTTTTTGGAGACTGGAGTTACATTAGGCTGTGTATACGACCCACTCTCATTCCTAATTTTTCGTTTATCCCCCGACCCTTTTCCATTCATGTCTCGCCCCCTTCTCGCTCCTTGCTTGTTCTGGCTTCTTAGACAACCTAACATTCACATCGGTATCCTGCATGACGGAAGATTTGAGGCATTCATTGTCTGTTACTGTGTTATCGGGTAAAGCCAGAGGAAACCAGAATATTGCTCTAGGTACATGTTTAGAGATTCTTTTGGTTGATCCATGGATTCAAAAATCGTTTTCAAAGTTTTGGTCCTCCAGTTCCATTCATACTTCTCTTATTTTGCTAACCCATTTTCTTCCCTTCTTCTTGAGAGCCAGTTACTTGTCAACGCGTCAGAGGTGGCTCAAGATGAACTACACAAGAGTGTTATCAGATGAGGAAATCCATCTCAAGATGAACTACACAAGGGTGTTATCAGATGAGGAAATCAATCTCAAGATGAACTACACAAGGGTGTTATCAGATGAGGAAATCAATCTCAAGATGAACTAAACAAGTTTGTTATCAGATGAGGAAATCCATCTCACCCCGGATATTATTCACTTATGTTTGTTGTTTGGTCATCAAGTTATCACCAAGAAACTGCTTTCTAATAATTTCAAAGTTCACCATAAGTCATATTTAGCTCTTCTTTGGTTTCCATGTATGAATGACGAAAGACAATGTGTCCTATGCATATCTCCACATCCCCGTCTCTTCTGCATCCATACGGTTTCTCCTTTTTTGTTCATCACAAGTTTGTGTTTCAGTTTATGAGCAAGTTTGTTTGGACTTGCCTTACACCGTTAGTGTTCGGTCGAATCGTCCGAGCATTTTGTCCATCGGCTTCATTTCCGGGGTCTTAGTTTCCATCAGTATATGGATGACTGGCTACCTTTTGCTTTCTCACAAGAAGACTCAATTCTATATACTCAGTTTCTTTTCCAGGATATTGTCAGTATGGGTTGGCTTGTCAAAGTAGAGAAGTCTTTCTCCACACCTACACAGTCGTTTTAGGAGTGTTTTTCAGCTCCATTCTCAGTCTTGTCAAACCTTCTCCCTTTCGGTTGATAGATATGGATAATTATCTGATATGTAGCATCTCATTCTCTCTTTCTTCTACTATGCGAGATGTTCTCTCTTTTTCAGGAACATGAGCTTGAAGCCCTAATTCCTCTTGGTCACGCCCCCATGCGTCATCTTCAGTGGATTGGATAAACAAATAGTCCCTCGTTTGAGATTACTTAGATAGTTCTTTTATCTCTTTCACTTCCTTACAGATCGAATTTAACTGGTGGTTTAATCAGAAAAATAACATCATGGGTGTTTTTCCTCCTCATCTGGATTGTCGCCTTTATACAGACGCTTTCTTTCCAGTTGGGGAGAAAATGTCGGCACCCTGGAGGTTCTTAGAGTGATGGACTCTTCACGAGTCTTCTATTCATACCAATATTTTGGAACTTCTTGCTGCTCTTTCGGCTTTTCTTCACTTTTTGCAGCTCTTTGGGTCCATGTGATGATGGTTCACTCTCAAAACGCTGCAGTAGTATCATACATCACTAGGCAAGGGGATACTTGGTCAACAAGCCTTTGTTTCCAGGCATTAGTTCTTATATATATTGAGCCAACATACATCACATCACTTTGTTGATGTGTCATATTTTAGGTAACTTGAATTTCGTCATGGACAAGTCATTTCGCCCCTAAAATATTTTTCTCGACTTTTGGATTCTCACGTTTTTTTCGAAAATTATGAGCTCATTGAGGAGCTCAAGATTTGGAAACTTATCTCATTACACAACTTTTCCATTTTCGGTTTAATGTTCCTCATCAGTTGGCAGAAGCAATCAATGGTCTCAGTAAAGATTGGACAGGTTGGTACATGTGAAGGTGGACGGTAGGTACGGATGGATGATGCACACTGGTGAGGTGTTGACAATGGAGTATCAGAGATGAAGGAAGAGAAGGCGACAGCAAAAGCCGACGAAGTAGTGCAAAGCCACATTTTAGCCAGTCATTTTTGTGTCCGTTTTCTTTTTATTATTCTATGAAATCGTAAACTATCCCGTGACTTTTCTTACATTACCGTTATCGGTTTGATTATCCAATTTATTCGCTTGTCGTATTCATCCCTTTAGCCGAATGACTATTACCATTATCACGTTTCTCTCCATCAGATCTATTACCTGACCAAGTCCCTAACTGCTCATTTCTGTTTTCTCTTGGAAAAGGTCATCAGTACTGGTGTAAAAACCACTCGATATACATTTACGTCTCCCTACCTCCACCAGGCTTTCTGCCGCCACTTTGTGTTCCTCTGTGGTTGGCCCAGCACGGCCAAGCGTGTTAAGGCGTGCGACTCGTAATCTGAGGGTCGTGGGTTTGCATCTCCGTCGCGTCAAACATGCTCGCCCTTTCAGCCGTGGGGGCATTAAAATGTTACGGACAATCCCACTATTCGTTGGTAAAAGAGTAGCCCAGTAGTTGGCGGTGGATGGTGATTACTAGCTGCCTTCCCTCTAGTCTTACACTACTAAATTAGGGACGGCTAGCACAGATAGCCCTCAAGTAGCTTTGTGCGAAATACAAAAACAAACAAACAATTCTCTGTGGTTAGTAAGCACTTCTTTCTTTCCCACGTGTTTGGATCTGGGAATAGTGGTGCTTGTCTAATATGCCCAGTATCAAATGTGTGTTTTCAGACTGTCGTTTCTCTAAATTCGAAAGTTCGCTATTCCCACTTCATTACTGCATAAAACACGCTCCGCACTTTGGGCTGTAGGTATGACGTAACAGTGAGGGTAATATTCTATCATTTTATCAGAAAAGAGAAGATGGTATGTGGGTGGTGTATACTGTTGACTGGCTACTATTTTCTAATTTTTTCAGTTCGAAATCAAGAACGGTTACATACGTGGCTTTGCACCAAAACCTCCCCAAAATGTTTCATGTTACAAATAAAGAAATAAATTTAAAGTTTCATGCAAAAACTTAACAGTAAACTACCAGTGAACGAAATTTCTTGTCTGTTGAATAATTCGCTCTGTCCTTCAAATTTGTCCCACCTTGTGATTCAACAGCAACTTTTTAGATTTACAATGCTAAAATCCGGTGTTCGATACCATACTGTAGGCTCAGCAGGTAGCTTAATATGATTCGCTTTTGGCCAATTAAAGCAAAGAATTCATAAAAATGGGCAGAATAAAATGTTTTAAAGATTGTGTGTTTGGAATTAAGCACCGAGCTACACAATGGTCTATCGGTATGAGTCTGCAGACACACCGCTGTGCCACTAGGTGGCAGATATATAGGACTGCTGATATGTGATGCAATTCTAATGATGGGAATGTAAAAGTTATTAAATGGGTTTATTGCAGAAACGCAATGGTGTTTAAAGACGAAATTATTATTTGAAACTGGAAACTTCATTTATTAAGAAAACCTGTATTTATGTCTCTTACTTCAACATAAATCCTATTCGTATATAAGAAAATTTTAATAAAAACTGCAAAAAAACGAAAAATCGCAAGCAAATTAAAAGACATATATAAAGTTATCGATAGATGGCGCTACATATTAAATATTGTTATTTCTAATACTTGAGAGTTACCGAATTGGCCGAGCGTGGCCAGGTGGGTTAAGGCGTTTGATTAATCTGAGGGTCGTGCGTTCGAATCCTCGTCGCACTAAACATGCTTGCATTTCAGCCATGGAAGCGTTATAATATGACGGTCAATCCCGAGAGTTGGCGGTAGAGGGTGGTGACTAGCTGCCTTCCCTCGTCTTACAATACTAAATTACGGACGGCTAGCGCAGATATCCCTCGTGTAGCTTTGCGCGACATTCAAAACAAACCAAATCAAAGTATTCAAAGCTGACAGAGAACAGTTGAATGAATGACCGAAATTATTCAAAAATTCAATACACTAATTTATGTTGGAAAACATTAAAATGCTAAAACCATACATATGTTCCTCTAGCGGTTCATTGATAAATCTGAAGGATTACAATGTTAAAAATCAGGCTTCAATACCCACGTTGAGCAGGACACAGATAGCTATGCAGCTCTTTATTTATCTACGAAGATTGCTGTTACACTGTTACAAAAAGAACTGTAGCAATGCTGAAATCACTTTGTTTTTATTCGTTCGTCAAACACGTTCTCAAAATTTTTTGTTTCGTCTGCATATATAAATTTCTACTAATTCTACACACCATAATATATATACATTAGCAACGTATTTGGGCAGCTGTGAAATTCTTTCAAAGAATCATACTGTTAAAACATTCATAACTACTAAGAAATAAAGGACTGTTAACTCTACATAGACGGATTTACAACCCTAAAATCAGGAGCTCAATTCTCCTCCTTCTTGGGCTCAGCAGATAGCCCAATGTTGCTTTGCTATAAGAAAACGCACACACACACACACACATCGAAACCAACAGGTGACGATTCTGTTTCCTCCACGAACATTTACGTGTATTCAGTTATTTCACGAATTATTGTGTTAAGAGCGTTTTATTATTACCCCCCAGTGGCTCAGTGGTATGTCTGCGGACTTACACGCTAAAATCCGGGTTTTGATACCCGTGGTGGGCAGAGCACAGATAGCCCATTGTGTAGCTTTGTGCTTAATTCAAAACAACAACAACAACGTTTTATTATTAACTCGAAAGTCAAAATAATTCCACTTATAAAATATGATGAGTAAGTCACTATATAATTAATACGCTACAATATAATTAGTTTTTACAAATGGCTCAAGACACATCTTCGAGTTAGAAATTTTCGCGTCAAATAAATTGTTTTTTATCATAAAAGTAAAACAAACTTCTCAGTTTGTATGAGAAACCAATTTGTTTTGAACAGGGGGTTTGTGAATCAGTTTAGTATTTAATGAGTAAAATTACTTAGTATTTTATTAAGATTTTATAAAAATAAACTCCGTTAGAGAGAAAACTAAGCATATCGTTTTATTAAATCAGTTTTGTTCTGAGGAGAGTCTAAATCAGCCATTCTTCTAAATAGTGATCTATAACGTAAACGCACAGTTATATTTTGTTTTTAGGGTTTATGTTTTTATTCATTTAATACGAGCTCCTAACAAACGAGCAAATAATAAATAAAACACTGTGCCGTGAGTTCTTGTCAGTACTTTTCATGCGCTCGACACGTGCGTTCCTAAACATTGCATTACGTTTGCAAACATAGGAGTGCTGGGGATAGCCAGGTGACTAAGGCACTGTACTCGTTATCCGAGGATCTAGGGTTCGAATTCCCGTCGCACCAAACTTGCTCACTCTTATAGCCGTGGGGGCATTATAATGTGACGGTCAATCCCACTTTCCGTTGATTAAATACTATTCCAAGAGTTGGCGGTGGGTGGTGATGACTAGTTGCCTTCCCTCTAGTCTTGCGCTACTAGCTTAGGGACGGCTAGCGCAGATAGCTCTCGTGTCACTTTGCGCGAACTTCAAAACAAACCAAACAAACATAGAAGGTGAAACGATAAACAGCTGATGAATTTTGGTGTGAAAGTAAAACTTTACGTTTCTTTTAAAATAAGTCACTATTGTATTTATAATAATACCTAACTTACTTTGACTAGCTGGGGTGCTCATCCCTGGTTGGGTGTTTTCTTATGGGAAAACCACATCGAGCTATCTGCTCAGTCCACTGAAGGGAATTGAACCTCTGTTTTTTAGCGTTGTAAATCCGTATACTTATCGCTGTACCAGCGAGGGGACCTCCATATTCTCCAATTAAGTTATGTAAATTCATGATTAATGAAATGTTATCTGAGGACATGAACATTTGTTTCCTTTATACATAATTTGAAAAAAAAATGCCTATAGAAACAGCAAAACACAAAATGTAAAACCATAAATCTACATCTATCTCTTTATGGATCCAATAAACCTTCATGTGAAACTTGGCGATGATCGATCAATACGAGCGAAGTTGTGGTAAAAAAAGTTCCCACAAAAACATTCATAAAAACAAGAAAATGCAGAATTGAAAACTTGTGGGCCTAATGGATCTCCATACCAATTTGAATGAAAATCTGTCCACAAACTTGAAGTATGTACATTGACAAAAAACAAGACAGTGTCATTATATATATATATATATATATATATTGATGGCGCCAGCACATTAGATCCGCGTATGATGTATTCATGACGTCATATCTGCACCCTGAGAATGGAGAAAAATAAATTTACCCGTGACGAGAAGTGCAGGCAAAACGAAAAAACCTCGACCTCAACTGCAAATCTACATGCACATAGGATAAAAAATTACAAAATTGGGGATCGCATATCGCGTAATAAAAATGTTTTTCCAGTATCATACAAGTAAGAGTTCTATTAAAGTATGATGCTATCAACCAATAACTAAAGCTGATGACAGGAGAAACTCCAGACTGTCTATAAATAACCAGTTAATGAAATTCGTTATCAGGACTACATGTATAAAATCTGATCATACCAGATTATTCTTTGTGCATGTGTCTTGAGTTATCTCAAATCTGGTGTTAAAATTAAAACGTCCAGCTTTTAAATTCATTTTGTGATATACTTCTATTTTTATCTACTTGTATACAACGTTGAACACCTTTCTTTAACTTCTGGTCTTCATAGCTGCCACAATTTGCATAATAACCTATTATTCTTTGCCTTTATTTGTTACTTTTTATCATTGCTGAGATGGACTTGCTGGTATGGTAAATGATAATTAATAAAATAATTTTCTTAAAATATAAGCACGTGATTAAAGAGTGCCCGGTGTACAGCTGAGCTTTTTATTTATTTAAAGACCCAGTGTTTAAATTTTGTAATTATAATATAAAACTTATACTGAATTCAAATTTCGTTACGTATATAAATTTGACGTATAATGCGTTTAATTCGCAACTAAAATATTAAAACGACTATTTTCTCGTATTTTCGTTGTCATTGATAATAGAAACAGTCTTGGTTTGAATTTCGCGCAAAGGTACATAAGGGCTATCTACCCTAGCCGTTTCTAATGTAGCAGTGAAAAACTAGAGTGTAGGAAGCTAGTTATTTACACCCACAGCCTACACTTGGATTACTTTCTATCAACAAATAGTGGAATTAATAGTCATATTATAACGCACGCACGCCTCGTAAAGGTTAACATGTTTTGGTGTGATGGGAACCCGAACCCACGATCCTCAAATTAGCCCTAGCCACCTGGCCATTCCAGAGAAACATTCTTATTACAATGCGAAGAACCTTACATAAACGAGAAAAGTATCTTTACACTCTGAATTCATTATGTTGAATAGTGACCTTTAAATTATATAATCTTTGTCATTTATTTAGTATTGTTTGTTTTAAAATTTCGATCATAACTACACTCGGGCTTCGCACATCTGTTCCTAATTTTAAACTCATAAACAACGGGAAAGGCAGCTTGTAAACAACATTCACCGCCAACTTTTACGCTACTCTTGTGTGACTGAAAAAAATTGATTTGGTTGAAACTTATTATTATTGTGCACCAAAGATATCAAGGCGTGTTGTGAGTTTCTACGACAGTGATAAGCGAACTATAAATCCCTGAATTCATGGTCCGGCTACGCTAAATTACTAGGCTAATATCATATTAAATAATAGCTCGAAACATAGGCTAAGAAGCCATCTTGGTTTGAGCCACATCTCCAACAGTTTTAAACAGCAGGTAAGGAACCTGTTGGATTTTAACCATATCTTCAGTGGCTCCAAATATCAGGTAAGGAATGAGTTGGAATTAAACCATATTTTCAACAGCTCCAAACATCAGGTAAGGAACCAGTTGGAATTAAACCATATCTTCAACAGCTCCAAACATCAGGTAAGAAACCAGTTGAAATTAAACCATATCTTCAACAGCTCCAAACATCAGGTAAGGAACCAATTGAAATTAAACCATATCTTCAACAGCTCCAAACATCAGGCAAGAAATCCGTTGGAATTAAACCATATCTTCAACAGCCCCAAACATCAGGTAAGGAACCAGTTGGATTTGAACCATATCTTCAACTGCTCCAAACATCAGGAAAGAAATCCGTTGGAATTAAACCATATTTTCAACAGCTCCAAACATCAGGTAAGGAACTTGTTGGATTTCAACCATATCTTCAACAGTTCCAAACATCAATTAAAGAACCAGTTGGAATTAAACCATATCTTCAACAGCTTCACACATCAGGTAAGAAATCCTTTGAAATTAAACCATGTCTTCAACAGCTCCAAACATCAGGTAAGAAACCAGTTGGATTTGAACCATATCTTCAACAGCTCCAAACATCAGGAAAGAAACCAGTTGGAATTAAACCATATCTTCAGCAACTCTAAACATCAGGTAAAATCCACAATAATTCTAAAAATGAGAATTTAATACATTTCAGTTTGCCTGACGACGAAAAAACTTCTTGTTTTTTTAAATGATAAAAACATTTTTATGTTTATTATTTCTTATCGCCTCTTTGGGGTTAAAAATTATAATGCCTATTAGTTTATGATTATTTCAAATGTTTTACAGAATCCACAAGAATAGTTTTATAGGAATTTCAATTTATGGTTGCTACAACTATCGGAAACGTTATGGATACTTCTTTATTAAAACTTAAATTTTACTCTTAAGAGCCATTTATCAAACAAAATAGAGAAATAACATTCCGTTTGAATATGATATATCTTCTGTATCGACTATCCGCTACATATTGTTGTCATGACGTAGATTATGCTGCCATCTATAGAGTAATGCAACAATCACGTCATTTTATTCCTATATTTAACTGATACAGTGTGTGAAAATCTTTGGCTGCTCTCAAGTAAGCACCCTAGTCGAATTAGAAGTTAGGCATAGCATATCATTTTAACGGTATTCTCGTTCCAAGAGCAGTTATTTCACAAATATATTTAAACCTGCAGAACAAATAAATAAGTCGCAGTAGGGAAATAAGAGGGTAAAAGTTGGTTGCTCCACGACTTGACAGGTAGCGAGCCATTTATGGCGTACCTTTCCAATGTTAGAAACTATTGTTAATGCCAAACTTTTGTCCAATCGTAGACCTCCAAAGACCGATGTACGATTTGTTTCACTTTCGCGAATCACAGCAAAACTTTCTCAACTGCGTTACGTTTCGGTTTCAAAATTGTTCTGGTAAATGTCATTTTCCTCCCACCGTGGTCAACTCAGGTCATGTCTGTATTTGGCTCTAAAAAGTTATCTTTAGTTCCAAACGTGCGTGAAGAGCAGCAGCTCGCGAGGTATGTATACACCTCTATATCCATCATTTGAAATATTCTAAACATCCAAGCTATTTCCAGGATTGTTTTGTCTACACAGTCCTTGTCCACAGGAAGTATCACAGTGGATAAGTTTAGTTAAGGAACTGTGACTTTATTCACGTATTACTCACGCAGGCTATTTCTGGAAATCCTGAATGAGTTTGGTCGTTATTTTTGGGAAACCTAAGTGCTTAGTTTTGCTAACACTTCTGTAGGTTTGTCGTCAGCTCATCATTTTCGTAACAGTAAGAAGTCTCTCCAGGCAGCAAGTTAGAGAACCATTGCTCTGACAGAAGTCTGTGTAGTCTAGCTTCACCCAAGATGTGTAAACACTCCTTATGTCAAGTACAACTTGCTGAAGTGATTGTAATTATGGGTTAACATTCTTTGAAATTCCATTTTATAAAGTCCCACGAAAAATCAGAGAACTGAATCTCCCGGTTAAATAAAGAAGTTTCTGTTCTGCCTTAACATTCCTATACCCCTGTTTGTTATTTATGCTCTGCCCACCATAGGTATCAAAACCAGATTTTAACGTAGTAAGTTCACAGACATACTGCTGTGCTATTGTGGAGTATTTTGTATTGGAATATTAACAATGTTAAATGAAAAAAAATCCATACTCGTCCACAGTGTCTGTCACGTGCTGCATGTAGATGAAGGAGTCTTGTTCACGTTATTAAAATAGTCCATAGGAAGATTTGTTTGTTTGTTTTTTAATTTCGCGCAAAGCTACATGAGGGCTATTTGCGCTAGCCGTCCCTGAAGGGAAGGCAGCTAGCCATCACTATTCATTGTAAACTGGGCTACTTTATTACCAACGAATAGTTGGTTTGACCGTCACATTATAAGGGCGAGAATGTTTATAGCGACGGGAATTTGAGCCTGCGATCCTCAGATTACGAATCGAACGCCTTAACCACCTGGCTATGCCGAGGACCCTCTTATGGACGAAAAATAAAACACATTAATAAATGATTCGATTGAAGTGGTTGATAAAAATTGGGAAATTTTTCACAGAAAAATATCATCATCCTATACTGAATAATATACTATGTAAGAGCTATATTATCATGCAGGTATTACAAAGATGTCCCAAGATATTATCATGTATGTATCACAGAGATGACCCAAGATATTATCATGCAGGTATTACAAAGATGTCCCAAGATATTATCATGCAGGTATTACAGAGATGTCCCAAGATATTATCATGCAGGTATTACAGAGATGTCCCAAGATATTATCATGCAGGTATTACAAAGATGACCCAAGATATTATCATGTAGGTATTACAAAGATGACCCAAGATATTATCATGTAGGTATTACAAAGATGACCCAAGATATTATCATGTAGGTATTACAGAGATGACCCAAGATATTATCATGTAGGTATTACAAAGATGACCCAAGATATTATCATGCAGGTATTACAGAGATGACCCAAGATATGATCATGTAGGTATTACAAAGATGACCCAAGATATTATCATGCAGGTATTACAAAGATGACCCAAGATATTATCATGTATGTATCACAGAGATGACCCAAGATATTATCATGTATGTATCACAGAGATGTCCCAAGATATTATCATGTATGTATCACAGAGATGTCCCAAGATATTATCATGCAGGTATTACAAAGATGACCCAAGATATTATCATGTAGGTATTACAAAGATGTCCCAAGATATTATCATGTAGGTATTTCAGAGATGACCCAAGATATTATCATGCAGGTATTACAAAGATGACCCAAGATATTATCATGCAGGTATTACAAAGATGACCCAAGATATTATCATGCAGGTATTACAAAGATGTCCCAAGATATTATCATGTAAGTATTACAAAGATGACCCAAGATATTATCATGCAGGTATTACAAAGATGACCCAAGATATTATCATGTAGGTATTACAAAGATGACCCAAGATATTATCATGTAGGTATTACAAAGATGACCCAAGATATTATCATGTAGGTATTACAAAGATGACCCAAGATATTATCATGCAGGTATTATAGAGATGACCCAAGATATTATCATGTAGGTATTACAAAGATGACCCAAGATATTATCATGTAGGTATTACAAAGATGACCCAAGATATTATCATGCAGGTATTACAAAGATGACCCAAGATATTATCATGCAGGTAATATAGAGATGACCCAAGATATTATCATGTAGGTATTTCAGAGATGACCCAAGATATTATCATGTAGGTATTACAGAGATGACTCAAGATATTATCATGCAGGTATTATAGAGATGACCCAAGATATTATCATGCAGGTATTACAGAGATGACCCAAGATATTATCATGCAGGTATTACAGAGACGACCCAAGATATTATCATGTAGGTATTACAGAGACGACCCAATACATTATCATGTAGGTATTACGGAGATGACCCAAGACATTATCATGTAGGTATGACAGAAATGACCCAAGACATTATCATGTAGGTATGACAGAAATGACCCAAGACATTATCATGCAGGTATTACGGAGATGACCCAAGACATTATCATGTAGGTATTACGGAGATGACCCAAGACATTATCATGTAGGTATTACAGAGGTTACCCTAGATAAAAAAAATTACAATATGTTAATGTTTATGATTATACAAAAGACTCGTGATGGATTGTACTTATTATTATTATTACTTTCTGGCTACACTAATTTATTTACGTTAAAATTGCTTCAAAATTTACAAAAAGCACTGAGGATAAAATTCAATATACTTTATATACTCTCCCCGTCCTTAGATATAAAACTGTTCCCTTCTTACTACAGGGTTTTGATTTGTCTTCTGCAAACAGGATATACTGATTTTACCTTGAAACGAGACGGGGGTTCAAGTAACACGTCACAACAAACAATGAAAACACGTCAATTTACAGTTCAGCTAATTTTCGACGTAAACAAACTCTAAGCCAATTAAATGAAACCTAACCTAACTTTTCCATGCACATTGAGCTAATGTTACATGTTTGGACATGTTGCTCAGTATATCGTACTTATAAGAAATAACCTTATTCCTTACTTATCGGGCCCGGCATGACCAGGTGGGTTAAGGCGTTCGACACGTAATCTGAGGGTCGCGGGTTCGAATCCCCGTAGCACCAAACATGCTCATATTTTAAGCCGTTGGAGTGATACAATTTTACGGTCAATCCCACTATTCGTTGGAAAAAGAGTAGCCTAAGAGTTGGCGGTGGGTGGTGATGATTAGCTGCCTTGCCTCTTGTCTTACACTGCTAAATTAGGGACGGCTGGTGCACATATCCCTCGAATAGCTTTGCGCGAAATTCAAACCAAACCAAAATTACCAACAACAATATGCTTTAGAAATGTTTTTCAGTTAAAGATGTCTATGTAACAATTGTTACTGAATACCTCTTTCAAAACATTTATTATCATAACAAATGTTTTAGCACGCATGACTAGGCTAGTAAGGTTCATTGTTTCTTTTTATCTTTACGATGAAAAACTGGATCATGCGCTACATTTTGAGAAACAATATATCCGATTTTCCAATAGGTTGACGCTGAAAAAAATAGGAATCGCGCGTTACTGCGAGATTTTCTGAGAAACAATATATCCGATTTTCAATAGGTTGACGCTGAAAAAAATGGAACGCGCGTTACTGCGAGATTTTCTGAGAAACAATATATCCGATTTCCAATAGGTTGACGCTGAAAAAAATGGAACGCGCGTTACTGCGAGATTTTTTGAGAAACAATATAACTGATTTCCAAAATGTTCAAACTGAAAAAATGAGTGGTTTGCTTCTGAGTGGACAAATAAATTTAATAATTTCCTTGTATACTTGTTTTGGAATTTCGCACAAAGCTACTCGAAGGCTATCTGTGCTAGCCGTCCCTAATTTAGTAGTGTAAGACTAGAGGGAAGGCAGCTAGTCATCACCACCCACCGCCAACTCTTGGGCTACTCTTTTACCAACGAATGGTGGGATTGACCGTTACATTATACACCCCCACGGCTGAGAGGGCGAGCATGTTTAGCGCGACCCTCGGATTAGGAGTCGCACCCCTTAACACGCTTGGCCATGCCAGGCCTCTAATAATTTCCTAAAAACAGAACTATGAAATAATAGAATCAAAGCTGTTCTATTGTTCTATGATTGTTCTCACTGCTACTTTGCTGAACAAATTTAGAAAAAGGCATAAGGCTTAACCTTACAATATTTTTCTTATCTTTGGTTCACTAATGAAACATTGCACACACACACACACAAATTTAAATTAAAATACAATGTGTGGAAATCCCAAATAATATATGACAAGATGTTTTTATTAAATAGAAATTAGGTGTTAGTTAGAAACAGAATAAGATAGATATTTCAAATGGAAGAATTTCTGTATGAGGTAAATTATTTGATTTCGCGACCTTATGGTTTATTGATACATTGAATCGTAAAAATGTAAAACAAACTTATAAAATATCTTTTCTTTGGGTTCAGAAACCACAACAAAAACATATTAAAAATAATTTAAATGAGTGTCATAACAAATCAAGGTTGTAACTGGAAACAAAGACGAAACTTGTTATTAATTGTGTTTCTATACATCTATCCACAGAAAGAATATCCAAATAAACAGATGTTTATGTTAGAAGACAAGTCTAACAAAAACATATACTTAAATTACAAGTCATTCCTAAACAAGAACACAAACCTAAGTTAAACTCATGCCTAACCAAAAACAGATATCAAAGTTACAAGTCACGTCTAATCAAAATAGATACCTAAGCCAAAAGTTACGCTTCACTAAAAACAGATATTAAAGTTATAAAAGTCACGCCTAACCAAAAATAGATACCAAAGTTGCAAGTAACGAATCAAAATATTTTTTCTACCTTTGTGTACGAAGATATGCCAAGAAAACACCAAACATCGTCAACTATCCCACACGAAAAAGTTTGAAAATAAACATTCTAAATTCTGAATTAAAGGTTCGTACTTTATCACTTGTCATAACGACACGAAGGGTACTAACTGCACTTCTTTAGAGCCACTCAATTATTTCGACTTCGACTTTGTTATAGAATCCTTTATCTAAAGGATAAAGTCAGTTTTTTCATTAAACTGACAAAATAGTAATATTGTAAGCTACTAATCAAGTCTACACTTTTATAAATCAGTTATTTTAGAGCGACATCAAAGAAAACATACTGATAACAAGTAATAACTAACATTAAAATAGTTGATAATAAGTTGTCCTTGTATGATTACAAAATCTTTAAATAGTGATGTTTTTTTCTTCTTCCAGTTAATGAAAGGTCATCCTTCCACTCGATGACTGGGCAGTAAAAGTGGGAACTGGTGAGGCTAAAATATAGAGTTTAATCGATCCAGGGTGGGACGTCAGCTCTTGAAGTTCGTGTAGTAATGTTATTACAATGTCTTGAGACGCGTTATTTTTCATAACCATGGCCAGGAAGTTGGGCGCTCGACTGAAGGTTTGAATCCCTCTGACACCACACATGTTCGCTCTTTCAGGCGTCGGGGCTTTATGATGTTTCGATCAATCCTACTATTCGTTGATAAAATAGTAGCCCTAAAAGTGAATGGTCATAACAAGCTTTCTCCCTGCTAGCAGTACACTGTAAAATTAGGGACGGCTAGCGCAGATAGCCCTCGTGCAGCTTTGGATAAAATTCAATAAAAAAAACTGTTTTTCCAAATTGGAAAATATCTGTAGCATGCAATGTACTGCACTACGTGGTTTGTTAGTTGTTTTTTTGTTTCTATTTTAGTAAAACACCAATTACTATTTTAATAGCCCACGTACCTAAAATATTTTTTTTATTAAATTTACAAAAGTATTTGGAAAGTACAGCAATTCGAATAACATCAACTTTTGATATTTTCTACTCTTATACTTGTTTAGATTACACAGGCTTGCAACTTCAAACTACATAAAAGTGTTTTTGGTTTTAATAATGGGTCTTACATAATCCATCTATGCATATTTCGAAAAAAATGTGCTGTTTTTTTCCATCACTCATGGATTGTTTTTTTTTCACAAATAGGAAAGGAAAAGCCTCTTATTTAGATCAAATTATTATTTCGTTCACTGCAATGAACATTTTTTATCAGTATGTTTGTGTCCTAGAACGATCGATAAGACACTCAAGTCGCGATTGGTCGAGAGAAATCTATAGCCAGTAGTTGTCAACATTTTTAAATATAACAAAATCTGATCCGATTTCAATGAAAATGATTCACTTATGTGACAGTACATGTGACGTTTTGTGAAAAATATGCACGTGGTGGAAAAAATAAATGCTGTTTTCGGGTTCAGAGTGCAGGTATTACTGTCGAAAATGTAAAAAAAAATTCAAGACAAGAAAACCACCGCAAGCCAGTGTTATTTGTAATGTAAACAGATTTGGTTTTACCTACACACATTCCTAAATCAAGAAAAGAAGTATTCGTATTAAGTAAACAGTAAGAAGGGTAAACGTGTGGAAGATGAAACGTTATGTATTCATCACAGGTACTTGTTTCAGGAATCAGGGGTGTAAGTTAAACAGATAAATATCACTAGATCGTTTATAGCACAGTACTTTAGGGTTAGAAGGTTTACTCTAACTTCTACTCAGGGTGGCCAGAATAAAGAATCTGATATTTTTAATATAGGATACTCTAAACAGAATGTAAAATTATCTTTAGCTTATCTCTGAAATAAATTCATTGGGTTTATATTCAATAACGATCAAGATTCTATCGGTGACTAAAGAAACGATAGGCACGTCAGAAGCTGCTTCTGATTTCTAGCAGTGAGTGGCCATTGGTTAAAAATACTGCTGGAAATTTACATATTTGAAAATCCTTAATATGTCTTCTGTATTTTGTCACTTGTTTTTGTCTCTTTCACAGTTGTTGATTATTATAGCAACACTTTTGAATTAAGGCTATTGATGAAAGTTTATCAATAAATATTTTTTTGTCTTTCAAAAAATCGCAACTTTTGTATTTTTAGGAATTGCCGGTAGAGGGACCAACGACATATTTTATAACTTTTTTTTTTGTCTGTTGTTAAGCCTAAAGCTACACAATGAATAATCTTCGTTGAACCCGCTGCGGGTGTCTACGGGTCTACTATTTTAGCATTATTAACCGCCAGTCTCGCCACCGAGTGGCTAATAAAAATGAAAATGAATAAATAGCGTATTAAAATTTATAAAAACTAGGACACTTTGAGAATTCTAAAAATATTCCAAGACAAACAATGCATATAATAAAAGCGCATAAAGTATTTGTTTGTTTTGAATTTCGCGCAAAGATACACGAGAACCATCTGTGCTAGCCCTTCCTAATTTGGTAGTGTAAGGTTAAAGGGAAGACAAGTACTCATCACCACTCACCACTAACTCTTGAGCTACTCTATTTTCAACAAACAGTAGAATTAACCATAACAGTATGACGCCCCCACGGTCGAAACGGGCAAGAATATTTGGTGTGATGACGATTCGAACCTGCGACCCTTAGATTATAATTAAAGCGCTCTGACCACCTGGTCATGCTGGGCGCACGCATAAAGTATAAAGCGGTTTTGAATATAGACTTCTCATGAGTGACAGATATCAATAAAAGAGAGAAGGAATGAATTAAAAACTAAAAAACACTGTGCCAAATTTTCTCAAAGCCACTCTGGTAAACCAGTTCTTGACTCGGGTTTTGTTTAATTTATCAATTAATTCTACTTGGTGCCAATTTCATGCGAAGAAAACTAACCGACCCAGCATGGCCAAGCATGGCCAAACAGGCTCGCCGTCTCAGCCGTGGGGGTGTTATAATGTGACGGTTAATCCTACTATTCGTTGATAAAAGAGTAACCTAAGAGTTGGCGGTGGGTGGCGATGACTAACTACCTTCCTTCTAGTCTCACACTGCTAAATTAGGGATGACTAGCTACCTTCCCTATAGTCTTACACTGCTAAGTTAGGGATGACTAGCTACCTTCCCTCTTGTCTTACACTGCTAAATTAGGGATGACTTTGTGCAAAAAACAAGAAAACAGAAAAAAAACAAAAAATCCTTGTTATAGCTTTGACTTTTTTATATTTAATATTTCATTAAACTCTGCTCTGTATTAATGACTGGAAAGGTTTACTTACTCTATCAATATGCTAGCTGAGAAAGGTACAGTTAGGAATAAAAATCATAGTGTGTTGTTACAGAATGCCAGTTAACACATTTCTTAAAAAAAACACACCATTAAATATTCTTTAAGTAGGTCTCCATATATCGTCTTTGTTATTAAATACAATGGGCTATTTGAGCTGTGACCACCTCAGTCACCGAACCATGAATTCTAAGGTTATAAGCCCTCGAACTCAATGCTCATCCACGGGCGGAAAACATAATAAAGGATTTGTTTCTCTTTTGTTGATATGTATACGGTGTTCTCAAGTAACTATTGGAGAACATCGTAAACATTTCTTTCATCGTGTATATTGTTACACAAGTCAATGTGTAGCCCTAAATAACCATTAAAACATACACTGTTCAGTTTGGTTGAGAGATTAATAACGTACCTAAGCATGTGAAACTAAATTGGTCTGTAATCCGTGAAGACGAGAAACCCCACATGTAGAGAAAATTATATATTTAAAAACGGCTGGTATGGGTAGAGAAGACACTAAATAGAGGAGCGAACAACGTTGTTAGAAGTGAGACTATTAACTTCATCAGTAACAATATTTTTAACCTACTGTAAATAACAAGAATATTATCCTGGTGTATTATCCTTTTTGAAAACTTATGATATGTTGTTATGCAAAATGTTTAAATTTATATCCGTTGAAGTGTGTATGCACATTCAGGCCTGGGACAAATTAATGTTATTCTGATAGCTTAAGACACTGGATTTATGATGACAAATAAAAACGAAACACTTCAATGAAATTTTAATTGAAAATCTCGTGACAGGCTAAATGCATGTTAGTGTACGATGTATTTTGTCAGAATTATATGAAGTTAAACTGAATGTTATTCACTTTCTACAAGTGGGAGCTCAAAGAACCGAAAACCAATTTTCGTATTTTGTAATATTTAAGTGCGTGAAAATAATGAAGGACTTTTATTTCAATACAGACTCTGAAGACACTGAAAAGTTGTTGTTGTTTTGAATTACGCACAAAGCTACACAATGAGCTATCTGTGCTCTGCCCACCACGGGTATCGAAACCTGATTTTTAGCATTGTAAGTCCGCAGACATACCGCCGAGGCATTGGTGGGCGACACTGGAAAGAAGATGTAAGTTTATTCTAACTTTAACGCAAGTCCAGCTTTAATCAAGAATAAAATCTCTGTCTTCAAGCAGTAATCGGCATTATACCTAACAATCAAGAAACGGCCATTTTTTTCAGCCGCGGCATAATGGCTCACAGAACGGCTCTGAGTTTTGATTTTTAAATACAAACGTTTAGCTCGTATCTCTATTATCTCTTGACCGATTTTAGAAATAATTACGGTTTTCTACTCAGGAAATGACACTCTTTTTGGTTGATGTATTTGATCACATCAAAGGTTATATAAGTTAATTTATTAAAATTCTGCTTAAAAAAATTTGAGTTGATGGTAGGTTGGTAGAGATCCTTATAAGTAATACAAGTGACTTGGGCATATGAATGTCCTATTTGCACTAAAATATAGCTTATAGAAGGAGAAACAAAAATTCACAGATTAACGTCCTCTTATTCTATTTGAAATAATTTCAAATGCCACATCTATTGCGAATTCTCCATTGTTTCAGATTAAAACCAGAACTGAGTTTGGTATAATTCGGTAGTAATGTTTGAAATATCTTGTAACCCCAAGATATTATTTTAAAACGTTCTTTATTTCCATTCAGTTTCGTAAAATATTCAAATTCCCAACATTGATGCGCTTTACTACGAGTGAAAACAACCAAACTTGATCAAATACTCTATTCTGTGTGATATGAAATGCCTTGTTTTTAAACCAGAATTCTATGATCATATTTTAGCTTTCATTGTCTTCTAAAAATCGTTTTCAACTGACGACGTCCGGCAATAGTGAAGTACCAAAATGTGGGAAAAACTATTTAACTAACGAGTATAGTTTATATTAGTTCATTTGTGTATATCCTTCATACACGGAAAATGTTCAGATTTTGCATACTTGTGTGTACGATTTACAGGTAATGTCACATAATGAAACACCGTCACGTCACGACGAACCCTTTAACATGTTAAAAGTTCGATTTGAGAGACGTTGTTAAAAACTCGGTTACTTCACCTCAAATTTACTCACAAATATATTAAATCACACGCCAAGCTGACGAATCTGTACTGTTTGTTCTTGTTTTCTTTCTTTATTATTTGCAAAAGGCAACAACATTTGCAAGAACAGTGACAAACGTGTAACTTTTGTACACTGAACTCAAACGTTATTCGCTATTTTATTGGCTGTTATAACATTTATTTCTAGGAAACATTCAAATAGATAGGTCTGTTGAACTTTCGGTGTTTTATATTTAGATTAAATTTATAGACCATTAAGATATACTGGTGCTCTAGAAATAGTGCTCTGGTCAAAAACAAAGAAAATAACTTTTTCTTATTTGAAGGGTTAAAGACCCTTGGCCTGGGGTATTGTTTCTTAACTTAAACACATTTGTACTAGGAAAACGTCGTAAAGTATTTCACTTGTTTAAAACTTGTATAGTAGCTATAAAAGTGTTTTAAGATAATAAAACCTTTTGACCAGAGCGCTTTCGAAGGGTTTTCATTATTTTGTGTCAAGACTTCTTGAACCTACGTGTTCTTCTGGCATCATTAACGATATTTTAAGTGTATCCCTTTTTTCTATAGAGTACTGTCATACCATAGGAGTACAGGAGACTGGAAGCAATGTTGATATTTGTTGCTTATAGGACTACAGGAGACTGGAAGCAGTGTTGTACTTGTTACTTATAGGACTACAGAAGACTGGTAGCAGTGTTATACTTGTTACTTATAGGACTACAGAAGACTGGTAGCAGTGTTGATATTTGTTACTTATAGGAGTACAGGAGACTGGTAGCAGTGTTGTACTTGTTACTTATAGGTCTACAGAAGACTGGTAGCAGTGTTATACTTGTTACTTATAGGACTACAGAAGACTGGTAGCAGTGTTGATATTTGTTATTTATAGGAGTACAGGAGACTGGTAGCAGTGTTGTACTTGTTACTTATAGGACTACAGAAGACTGGTAGCAGTGTTATACTTGTTACTTATAGGACTACAGGAGACTGGTAGCAGTGTTGATATTTGTTATTTATAGGAGTACAGGAGACTGGTAGCGTTGTTGTACTTGTTACTTATAGGAGTACAGAAGACTGGTAGCAGTGTTGATATTTGTTACTTATAGGAGTACAGGAGACTGGTAGCGTTGTTGTAGTTGTTACTTGTACAGTAGGAGTACACGAGACAGGCGGTATTTTTGTACTTGTAGCTTTATCAATACGACTGTCAACAAGAGTTTTTAATGTTCCCCATAACATGTTTTCTCCTTTTCGACAATTCTGCCCCAATTAAAGCACAACATCGAGAGCTGACAAAAGCAAATTCGAACAAAGCTAGTTTCTAATGCATTAAATCAACAGTATGGGGTGTTACCATTTTTCCATGGTTAATTTTGTTTAGAAGAAAGCTGAGGAGTATATTATGAACAAATACACAAATTCGTAACGTTACCAAATAAGCTAGTTTTGTACTCTGGACACTGTATTATTCGTCTTGGCTACTTTTTAACAAAATGGCTTTGGTATGTTTGTGTTTACACTTGCTTTCTTACCCTTAGTTGTATGTTATATTTAGTCTTTGTTCTTCTGAGACTTAACTTTATGGTCTATATTATTAATTTATAATCCCTTTGTGCACTGTTGTGTTACATCTCTCAAAACCCTTGTTCTTTAATGTCCTGTTTCACTTCTCAAACTATTTGTTCTTTAATGTATTGGTTCATTTCTCAAACTATTTGTTCTTTAATGTATTGGTTCATTTCTCAAACTCCTGGCTTTTTAATGTCTTGGTTCATCTCTCAGACCCGTTGTTCTTTAATGTCTTGGTTCACCTCTGAAACTCTTTGTTCTTAAATGTCTTGGTTCACCTCTCAAACTCTTTGTTCTTTAATGTCTTGGCTCAATTCTCAAACTATTTGTTCTTTAATGTATTGGTTCATTTCTCAAACTCCTGGCTTTTTAATGTCTTGGTTCATCTCTCAGACCCGTTGTTCTTTAATGTCTTGGTTCACCTCTGAAACTCTTTGTTCTTTAATGTCTTGGCTCAATTCTCAAACTATTTGTTCTTTAATGTATTGGTTCATTTCTCAAACTCCTGGCTTTTTAATGTCTTGGTTCATCTCTCAGACCCGTTGTTCTTTAATGTCTTGGTTCACCTCTGAAACTCTTTGTTCTTAAATGTCTTGGTTCACCTCTCAAACTATTTGTTCTTTAATGTATTGGTTCATTTCTCAAACTATTTGTTCTTTAATGTATTGGTTCATTTCTCAAACTCCTGGCTTTTTAATGTCTTGGTTCATCTCTCAGACCCGTTGTTCTTTAATGTCTTGGTTCACCTCTGAAACTCTTTGTTCTTAAATGTCTTGGTTCACCTCTGAAACTCTTTGTTCTTAAATGTCTTGGTTCACCTCTCAAACTCTTTGTTCTTTAATGTCTTGGCTCAATTCTCAAAATTTTTGTTCTTAAATGTCTTGGTTCACCTCTCAAACTCTTTGTTCTTTAATGTCTTGGCTCAATTCTCAAAATTTTTGTTCTTTAATGTCTTGGTTCATCTCTCAAATTGTTTATTGTTATGGTTTATCTGCGAAACCACCTATTGTATTAACTGTCTATCCACCAAATTATGTGTCGTTTACTGTCGTGGTTCACCTCTAAAGCCCTTTGTTCTTTAATGTCGTAGGTCGTCTCTCAAACCCATTGTTTTTTGATGTCGTGATTCACCTATTAAACTATTTGTCCTTTAGTATCGTGGTTCTTGTACCAAATCCTTTTGTTGTTACTGTTATGGTTCACCTCTCATACTCTTTGTTCTTGAATGTCTTGGTTTATCCGTCAAACCATTTCCTTCTTAGAATTACTCAGTTTTCTGCATCTTTTTGAAATCTTGGCTCGTCTCTGTCCTCAGTCAACATTATACACTAACTGTTTCAATATGTAGATGTTAACATCTGATGAAAGATCATACAAAAAACACACCCAAGAAAAACGTGTTTTTATATATTCTCATTAAATACTCTTCTGGAAATAAATTTAGACACTATATTTTTTCTAATTATACAATAAGGACATGTGCAATTAATGACATTAAACAGGAATGAATAAAGCGTTTTGTGCAACCACATTTATGTTAAACCTGTGATCATATGCTTTGTACCTAATTTAGACTTTTCTACGTAATAGAAAAAAAACACATAAAACTTATGTTTAATGAAACTAGACTTTTAGATAAAATCACCTTTAAAAACTATTATTTTTCTTGTTTTTGGCTTGAAAAAAAAGAACTTTTTGAAATTTTTACAAGTAAATAAATTAATACTATTGTTTTTAGAGGTGATTTCTCTCTTAAAGTCTAATTTCTTTATTTTATCATCTTCGAATTTTTTTTACTAGTTGTCTGACCTGTCTGATAATTTTAATTACCTTCTAATAGTAGCGGCCGCCATGGCCAGAAAGTTAGGGTACTCAAGTCGTAATGCGAGGGTCGCAAGTTCTAATTTCCCTCACACCAAACATGCTCGCCCCTTCAGCCATGGGGTTGTTATAATGGTACAGTCAATCCCACTCTTAGTTGGTAAAAGAGTAGCCTAAGAGATGGAGGTGGGTGGTGATGACTAGCTGCTTTTACGCTAATCCTACACTGCTAAGTTAGGGACGGCTCGCGCAGATAGTCCTTGAGTAGCTTTGCGCGAAATTCAAAATAAACCAAACAAGCCAAGCCCTCTGGTCATCGGTTCGAGATTAGAAACGGCTAGCTAGTCTTTGATTTGGTCGTTTGCCCTCTGTATAAAAAGTCATTCAAGCTAAAAATACCTTTCATAAATTTTGCATAGAAAATAAAAGATGCGTCAGTGTTCACTTGAATAATTGGAGTTATTTCTTTATTTGATGAAAATTTCAGTTCTGTTTATTTACTCGATAAACATAAAATATTTAATATTTTTGTAAACTTAATGACTTATTGTTTTATTTCAAATAAACTAAATAAACTCCTTCTCGAACACTAAACAAAAAAAATAAACCACGCAACCTGTTAAATGTTAAGTAGATTAAGTATTAAATAAAACATTAATTAAACATTAATCTACATTTCAAATACATTATTATCTGTACTATGAATCCACGTGTTACAATAAATTTAAAATATTCTTTACCTTGCTGTAATGAACGTCGCGTGTATAAATGTATAGATCTATCTATGTACGTGTCCAAAATAATAGATCCCATGTGGCTCCATCTGTTAAATGACACTACAAACACAAATTCATGAAAACATTTTTACACACGTTAGAAAAATAACTGCAACATGTGCGACAACCATTTCTTTATCACAAAATAAATCTGCAATAAAAACGTTCTCTTCACAACAAGAACACGACCTGATGCAATTTGTAAATACAGTACTAAAGAAACCGGAATTCTTTAAAAATGTTATTTTGTCAATAAACAGTACCACTTTTAATGTGCAAGAACATTACAATTTATATCGACATAATCAGCACACTTTTCTCGTAAAGTATTTGTCAGAAAATTACTTTTTGGAAAATGTTCAATTTTTCTCATTTTTGAAGAAGATAGAAATACAACGATTCGTAATTGTCAGCACAATCAGACCCGCATAGAGCGGCGTTTTTTGTAGACACATTACGTTACAAATAATTTCTGATCAAACAGTTCCTTGTTAAATAGCTAAGAATTTTAAAGTATATTGTTGTTGTTTTGAATTAAGCATAAAGCTACACAATGGGCTATCTGTGCTCTGCCACCACGGGTATCGAAACCCGGATTTTAGCGCGTAAGTCCGCAGACATACCGCTGAGCCACTGGGGGGGGGGCGAATTTTAAAGTAACACAGAAAAAAATAACTAGAAAAACATAAATTAATATATCAGAAAACAGAAATATTTCATGAACAAAGTTCACTGAATTACACTTTTGATAATGTTATCAACCATAATCCCAAATATATCTTATGAGGTTGCAGCAGGTTAGAAGATTTAACATAATCTTAAATCAACTTTTATATGCACATCGATTTATAATAATAACATTTAATAGTATGCAAAATAATATTAAACATTATAAAGTGGTTACGTACATAATAAACGTGGTTTTGTGGTTAGGGTTCGAATCCCTTCATTCAACGTGCTTGGCTTTTTAGCCATGAAAGCGTTATAATGTGAAGGTCAATTTCACTTTTTCGTTGGTAAAAATTAGCCCAGAAGTTGAAACTTATTCGCCAATTGCTTTCCCTTTATCACTTCTGAATTAGGGCTAGCTATCGCCAAATTTAGGAACTTATACAATGGCTGCATGTTCATAAATATTGGTATCATTGAATATGAAAAAAGGTAGAAAACGACGCTTTGGTACATAAATAGAAATTTACAGGCATTTGTAATTCACAACCACAGAGGGAGGAAGAGGTCCAGTGTGCATTTGATCTTCGGGTCTCATGATCATGTAAGCCACTGCACACTCCACTTAGCAAGTATGTCAATACACGAAACTTACTCGTGGAATTTAAGGAAATCCACAATGAGCCATAAAAGTTTATTAAAGATACAATAACGGCTGGGAAAAACAAACATAGAAACTCCAATGGCCTATTTGGAGAATTTTCCATTTTTAGAGAGCCCAACTTGTTACTGGGCTTCAGTATCGTTCTTCATAGGTCAATCTGTTATTCATTGATTCTACAGATTAAAATGTTTAAAAGGTAAAATAATTAAAACGTTAAATTAAAACCTTACAGTGTAAGTTTTGTTTGTGTTAAACCTAAAACTACTTAATGTAAAGAGTAGAAGATAACTGCCCTTCTAAACTTATAATAAAACTACAAGATCTTTGTTTAGTTGTGATATGCACAGTTACTTTAAGAGCAAACACCCTAAAAGAGCATATAGTACAACGCCTTCTAATGGTGTAAAGTATTTGAGATCGTAAAAATGATCTAAGGAGTAGCATTTTGAAACTGAATTCAATCTTGTTAATTGTTAAGATGGTTTTACTGCTGATCCTAGCTATTTCAGTAATGGAGTGCCCTATTTATGGTCTATCCTAGAAGGGCTTTGTTTGTTTTTAGTGCAAAGCTACACAGTGGGTTATCTGTGCTGTGCTCATCTCGATTATTGCAATTCTGTTTTTAGCGTTATAAGCTTTACGACTTGCAGCTAAACCAGTAGAGAGTTTCTTGAATGAAACAGAGTTTAATAATTGTTATCAGCGAGGGATATTTTTGACATCTGCAGAATGTTGCCCCAGGTCAAATGATGCCGGCTATTACGTAATGAATACCAGAGTGCGATGGTGTTCATGAAGTGGTACTAGAGAGTGCATTGTTAACACAGTGAAGTGGCAACAGAAATTGAATTCGAACATTGATGGAAACGATTTAAATAATTTATGAACAAATACACGTGTTTAAACAAGTCATGATTTTAGTTTCATACATATCCACCATAATCTAGTAATATATATGCTTGAGTGTCTTACAAACTTTTACAATGGTAAAAGCAGGGATTGATTCCCCTTGGTGGACTAAGCATATAGCTCTACATGGCTTTGCTCTAAAAACACTCAAACACTTACAA
The DNA here is from genome assembly GCA_011833715.1 of Carcinoscorpius rotundicauda. Taxonomy (NCBI): domain Eukaryota; kingdom Metazoa; phylum Arthropoda; class Merostomata; order Xiphosura; family Limulidae; genus Carcinoscorpius; species Carcinoscorpius rotundicauda. The sequence goes on from CM022393.1 coordinate 146,332,182, forward strand.
ACTTTTACAATGGTAAAATCAGGGATTGATTCCCCTTGGTGGACTAAGCATATAGCTCTACATGGCTTTGCTCTAAAAACACTCAAACACTTACAAACTTTTACAATGGTAAAATCAGGGATTGATTCCCCTTGGTAGACTAAGCATAGAGCTCTATATGGCTTTGCTCTAAAAAACATTCAAACACTTACAAACTTTTAAATTCCATACAAGTTCTAAGAAGGAACTAGCCACGTGACGATCTCTCTTGTCCAAATTCACCTACGTTCAATTAGATATTTGAGTGCTGATTTCAGATGGAAGACGTCTCACAACAGCTATTGTAGAAGAAAGTTCATTTATATTTGTACTGATATATTATAATACTAGAAATAATTCAACATCGTCTCCAATCTACAAAGAAACAAGATTTATAAAAAGTAAAGGTTGTAACGATTTGCATTAATCCTTTAAAGTTTGTTGAAACCAATGAACTTATAAAGCTTAACATGAGATTTAAATAAGCGTTCTTTTCAGGACAGCTAGATGTTACTATTAGTTATCGAAATTAGTTAGTTATAAGTGTTTTACATATATAACGTCAGGAAATGTAAAAATGTATGTTATGCAAGTTAAACATAAAACCAAAAACCATGATGAGTAAATTAAATAAATAGTAATCATAAAACATAATCAAATTTCTCGTTCAATATTTATACAAACGATAAAGTATCTATGAAAAAAATTCGATAGTGTTTTTAATGTGCCAAAATACTATCTGCCTATAAAAATACATTTAACATAGTTAAATACATAAATGAAAACTACATTAAAATTCACACTTATTGTTATGCTGAACCAATAAAAATACAAATAATAGATTTACCTTTTTTCGATATACAATTAAATCTAGACATTAATGACGTAATTACGAGTTCAGACACCCTACAATAAGCTTGCCATTCTATCTGTGTTTATAATATTTATAAAACACGCACACTAAATCTAGGAAGACCACTCACCTATAATAGCACTGTCCGCCTTTGTAAAACGTATGAAATAGAAAACTATAAAGTTGATAAAGGTAAAAGAACAGATTTTTAGTGTTTCCTTATAAAATGAAACTGTAAACAAACTGTAAACATAACGCTTTGTAAATTAGAATAATCAATATTGTGAAACTTTGATTGTAAATATCAAGTTAATGCCATTTTGTTACCATTTAACGGTTCGTTCGTGAACTATTTGAACTCATATGATACCACCACGCCCTCTGGTGTCACATCGTGGGACCAACAACGCTCTCCTTGGTGCCTTTTAGTGGACGTCATCCCCCTAACGACTATTGTCATCCAATAAATCTCTACTTAGTAGTGAGTAAGCTATTTTGTTTAGGCTATCATGGGTGAAAAATATGTTTTATTTTCAAAGGTGAATATCAGAAAAATTTTCTGAAAAAAAGGTTCAATAAAAATTTTGATTTGTGGGTAAAGCACTTGGTTCTAATATTCACTCTGTGTGTATTACACTTGGTTCTAATATTCACTCTGTGTGTATTACACTTGGTTCTAATATTCACTCTGTGTGTATTATACTTGGTTCTAATATTCACTCTGTGTGCATCATACTTGATTCTAATATTCACTCTGTGTGCATCATACTTGGTTCTAATATTCACTCTGTGTGCATTATACTTGGTTCTAATATTCACTCTGTGTGCATTATACTTGTCTCTAATATTCACTCTGTGGTTAAGACATTTGGCTTTCATTTTCATTTTGTGTGTAAAGCACTTGGTTCTAATCTTCACTCTGTGTGTGAGACACTTGGCTCTAATCTTCATTCTGTGTGTAAAGCACTTGGCTCTAATCTTCACTCTGTGTGTAAGACACTTGGATCTAATCTTTACTCTGTGTGTTAGGCACTTGGTTCTAATCTTCACTCTGTGTGTAAAGCACTTGGCCTAATCTTCACTCTGTGTGTAAGGCACTTGGCTCTAATCTTCACTCTGTGTGTGAGACACTTGGCTCTAATCTTCATTCTGTGTGTAAAGCACTTGGCTCTAATCTTCACTCTTTGTGTAAAGCACTTGGTTTTAATCTTCACCTTTGTTTCGTCATGAATATTTAAATTATAAATTAAAGAATACTCATTTGTCAGTAAACAAAAGAATGTCTGAATCCCTACCTCTTTTGAAATGTAGTTCAACTTGTAATCACTATTTTATTCACAACATTCTGGATAGGGAATCTTTTCCTTTTCTGTTTTCGATTTTTCTTCCTGAACTTAAGTGAATCAACAGGAAAAGCTTGCTAAAAATGAACGCCTACGTTCTTTTCTGTGCCTTTTTAAAGATATATTTTATCATATTTCGATTTCTACAAAATACTGTAATTCATAAGAGTTCATCTTCTTTTATCCAGAAAACAGGAGACGTAATTTTCTCTACTTTATTTTTTTATTTTAATTTTCCAAGTCTCGTTCAAGGTGTAACAAGTACAGCGTGTAGGTGAAATATAGCGTTGGAAATGTTGGTCCCTACAGCGAGAAAGGCCCAAGATAAGAAAATAGAAAATCATTATCCCACTAGGGGGCTTCTTTATTACTGTACCTTTGTCAGCAGGATTAGGCCTTGTAGGTGTGAAAAATCACAAATGTTAACTTAATAATACGTTTCTTTCCAAGGAAAAGCGTGACATTTAAGCTAAGCTAATACAAAATTACAACGTGTGGGAAGAAAACACTTACAAGAAAACCTCCAGTGTTAAACTCCTAACACTATTTACATGTGTTGATCTTTAAACCCCGTGTTCAAGAAAACTAATTTGTGAGCTGAATACAGACATTAGACTAGATAAAAAGAGAAAAAAAAAACGATTTATTCAAATCGTACACGAACTCAGTTTAATATTTATATCCATCATTTATTTATTTTGAGCTAAGACCAAGCTGTGACCCTCAAGGGTTCATGGTTTCCACACCGTTTTTGCAAGCATGGGCAGCGGATTCATTAAAAGGGTGACCGTCAAATTTTACTATTCAACCTGAGAGTAAATTAAAAGTTGGAGTCAGGTGTCGTTAACTAGTTGCAGTTTCCAGGTCAAGGACATCCAAGCGCGAATAATTAATTCTCTTTGTGATTTTGCTCGAAACGTGTAACACATTTTTTTTAAATATCTGGAATGGCTGTAATAAAATGAAATAAAATACTGGCATAACGAACACAAGAACGAGAAAACTTATGTACTCACTTCTCTGCTTGCTGTCTGTGTCTTTGAAGAACATTTTCGATTAAAACAAATAATAAAGGTTACTAGAGTTTGTTTTTATTAAATTTCCCACAGGTGGTTAAAGTGCTCGACTTGTAATCCGATGGTCGCAGGTTTGAATCCCCGTCACACCAAACATGCTTGCCCTTTTTTGGCCGTGGGGGCGTTATAGTGTGACGGTCAATCCCACTACTTGTTGGTAAAAGAGAAAAACACACACAGAGTTACTGTCTATATATATATATATATACAAACATGATTCCTGTTCATTACAGGAAACGGTAAACAATTTATAAGTCGAGAAACAGGATTAAACTGTAACTAATACACAAAATTATATCACAACACAAACTTCAAAACAAGAGGTCTGCGGAGACCATGCATTTAACTTAAGGCCCATATATAATGAAAATATATACATATATATCTATTTATTACAAGTGGATTCGTTTGTATTTCATAATAAAGATTGCTGAAAGATTTCAAATAAGATCCAAAGAACATCAGGTCACGCTGGCAATACTCATCCCCGAGTGAACGCACGTGATGCAAAAGAAAATACAAGAGTCATTTCTTAACATTTCTAAAATTAATAAAAGATATGCACAGCGAAAATGTGATAATAGGACAGAGAGCGAAGCTTAGGTAAGCTGAGACAATCTTTCCTTCGGCTTAAACATGTATGTAAAACTGGTTTATGAATCGTTCTGAACAGAGAAAAAAATTATTTCTATCGATTTATTTATCACACTGCTAAATCAGGACGGTCAGCGCGGATACTCCTCCTGCAGCTTTGCACGAAATTCAAAAACAAGCAAACAATCAAATAAACAGAAATCAGCATGAAATAAATCAACAACAACACCAAGGTAACATATATACATTTATCAACAATCTTTGACACACAACCAAATAGTCAGTGAGCTGGGCTGCGGATTAAGAGAACCAAGGATTCAACCTCGCTATGACTTAAGACCAGCCCGGCAAGGCCAAGCGTGTTAAGGCGTGCGAGTCGTTATCTGAGGATCGCGGGTTCGCATCCCTGTCGCACCAAACATGCTCGCCCTTTCAGCCGTGCGGGCGTTATAATATTCCGGTCAATCCCACTATTCGTTGGTAAAAGAGTAGCCCAACAAGAGAGTTGGCGGTGGGTGGTGATGACTAGCTGCCTTCCCTCTAGTCTTACACTGCTAAATTAGAGATGGCTAACGCAGACAGCCCTCGTGTAGCTTTGCAAGAAATTCAAAACCAAACAAATAAATTTACTGCTTGACATGAACGGCAATTACGTAGCTCTTGTCTTTTGAAAGGCCCCCCAGTGGCTCAGCGGTATGTCTGCGAACTTACACGCTAAAATCTGTGTTTCGATACCCGTGGTGGGCAGAGCACAGATAGCCCATTGTGCAGCTTTGTGCTTAATTCTAAACAACAACAACAGCCTTTTGAAACATTTTTCAACCAAACTAAATTATGGAAAAATGAAAATTAAACTGTGTGTGTGTATATATATATTTGTATAACATCAGATATTAATGTTACTTATGCTATAATAGTCATGACGGACGACGAAATGAAAATTGAAATTGGAAACACAGGTTGGCTTAAGAAACTAAAGCGCCATCTATAGATTAGCGTTCCTAAAATTGACACGTGCAAATGACAATTTTTTGTTTTGCTTTTTTTTGTGTAGAAGTATATTCTTTTTGCCTCTTTTAAGCAATTAACCGTTAATCTTGTTATCTATTTTAAGTTGGACTTTAAAAACTTTACATTAAATCACCTCTACAGTTTTATGTGCACTTTAAAAATATTCGAAGTCAGGATATCAAATCGAGAAACTGAGCAAGATATACTATATGTTATTTTTTAAGTGAATTTGTTGTTGTGTCGGTTCTGGCAGCATCGAAAATTAATTTTTTTTTATGAATAATTGCACGCTGTAATAAAATTTTCAGTTTGTTTGTTTGTTTTGCTTTTTGAATTTCGCGCAAAGCTACTCGAGGGCTATCTGCGTTAGCCGTCCCTAATTTAGCAGTGTAAGACGAGAGGGAAGGCAGCTAGTCATCACCACCCACCGCCAACTCTCTTGTTGGGCTACTCTTTTACCAACGAATAGCGGGATTGACAGTCACATTATGACGCTCCCACGGCTGAAAGGGCGGGCATGTTGGGCGCGACGGATATTCAAAATTACGACCCTCAGATTACGTGTCGAACGCCTTAACAGGCTTAGCCATGCCGGGCCGAAAATCGATCAGAGATTCTGATAATGTATTTCTTTTCTGCACACAGTGTCCGAACTCCGACTTCTGCGAGTTCAACTTATACAACTGCACGTGTCCCTCGTGGGAGATGGGTAAGTTTACAAATTTACGATGTTTAAATCCCGGATTCGACATCCCGCAGTGGACACCGAAGATTGTACAGCGTGGCTCTGTTAAATAAAGAAACACGCACACATTATTATTCTTACTATATTACTCTCCAGATAAGTTGTATTGAACACTGGGATACTATCCCGTGTACTTTATTCAAACAAAGGGTAATCCTACAATGCAGACATGTGATGTCCTTAAGGAGGGTCATCATGTCACTGGTGATGTTACTATCACAGATAAACTACAGCATGTTGTAATCACCCGCATGATGTAGATGTGTTTGTGTTTACAGTCATTAGTTATTATATTTTAGTCAAATGGACCCCCAAAGGACGTCTGGCTCACGTATTTTCGACGAAAAAGATCCATATCGGAGCAGTTAGACCATTTTAATAGTTATTTTCTAGAATATTTCTTGCATCGGGAAGCCATTCAGGCAGGGCAGGGAGAGGCAACAGTTACTCCTCCCTCGGGTCTTAACACAGTTTATGTGGGTGAATAATACTTATATATTGTATTAATACTGCATAGTTTACGCTATTTGAGTGGTTGTTCAATAATAAAGGAATAGGCAGAGATTTTTTTTTAAATATAATTATTATTTTTTACGTGTAAACATTTCTGAATCGAAGATCATACAGGGGATCGAGTCCCTACGCCCTCCAGTAGCAGTAGATCACTCTACTGGTATCTGATTTGGTTTGTTTTAAATTTCGCGCATAGCAACACGAGGACTATCTGCGTTAGCCATCCCCAATTTAAGAGTGCAAGACTCAAGGGAAGGCAGCTAGTCATCACCACTCATCGTCAATTCTTGGGCTACTCTTATTCCAACGAATAGTGGGATTAACTGTAACTTTATAAAGCTCCCACGGCTAAAAGGGCAAACATGTTTGGTGTGACGGGGATTCGGACCCCCACACTCAGAGTACGAGTCGAGTGTCTTAACCACCTGGCCATGCCGGGGACTTAACTGTCGAAGTAGCATAAAGGAAAAGTACTAGCAAGTAACTCTTACTCAATCTACATTAATAGTTTTAATTGTTCTTTTCACTTTGTTTTCTGAGGATGAGTCCGCAATTATCTTTTTCCTGTAGGTTCTTAGTCATTTATAAAAAACAGAAATGATTATTTGCTTGTATTCGTGAAATAAAACTCCAAGTTTCGTTATAAGTAAACCTAGGACCAGTGTACAGAAACGAAAAATGTGTTTTAGAAGTGGTCCTTGGAATTTTCACGAAATTCAAAAAGAAAAAAAAAAAAGAGAGGCGTGCTTAATAAAAAATAAGTCAAGTGTGTAAAATTGTGCTGTCGGAATGAATGAAAGCACAAAAAAAGAATCACGCTTTGAAAAACAAAACCCTCAATTCAGCTTCTGCAGTTTATATCTTTTCATCCAGAGGGCGGGAAGGCCGGAGCTATTTCCCCGGGCCAAATTACCACCAGGGGGACCAAAGAGAGCGGCAAAAAGAACAACAACAAAAAAACTCATGAAATCTATCAGATCTGCATTCAATCTCCTATCCGTGCGGGCTACGTCATCTAAACACTAGTATTTCAAGGAAGGGAACACATTCACCACTTCTTCCCTGAAGCCCTTGATGGCTTTCGGCGACTCTGTTTGTCACGGAGGATCCTCCATTTCAGTGCTTTTAAATTAGAGAAAGCTTTTATGATTCATCATGATTTGTAGAAAGAGACTATTGTTGTTCATTTATAAAAATAAATTAACAACTTTTGTCTTAGTCTGAGGCTAATAAATATGCGGCCCGGCATGACCAGGTGGTTAAAGCACTCAACTCGTAATTTGAGGGTTGTGGGCTTGCATCCCCGTCACACCAAACCTGCTCGCCCTATCAGCCGTGGGGGCGTTAATGAGGTCAATTCCACTATTTGTTGGTAAATGAGTAACTGAAAAGTTGGCGTGGGTGGTGATGACTAGCTGCCTTCCCTCTGGTCTTATACTGCAAAATTAGGGACGGCTAATGCAGATAGCCCTCGTGCAACTTGGCGCGAATTTCAAAACAAACAAACAAAGAATTATTAGTTCTACGTACGTTTGCAATATAGCACGGACAAACGAAATTATGGCTCGCACGAAGCAAACTGCAAGAAAATCCACGGGCGTAAAGGCACCAAGAAAACAACTGGCCACTAAAGATTGCCCTGAGAAGGACCTAACATACAAACAGTTAGGGAAAATAAGTTCAGGAAGGAGGAAAAGGTCAAAGTGAACCTGACCCTCCAGGGCAAAATGCCCAGATACCATTGACCAAGTAGTTTCTTCAAAGTGTCAATTTCCTTTTCTTTTGAAGTATACGACTCACCTAGTCCATATCACATCCACCTTGGAAATAGCACAGATATCCGAAACAAATAAACATACCTATTGAGACTAAGCTTGGGTTCGTCTGATATCAGGACGATAATGTTGGTGTTTGTAGCTGTAAGTAAAGGTTAAATAGTAAACCGTCTTCTCATATGGTCACAAAATTTCACAAAGAAAACACCTGCGCTGTGATTATCATAAGGATCGAACATAAAATTCTAGTGTTAGAAGTCCTTGAGTTTTGATTGTTTGTTTTGAATTTTCTCGCAAAGCTACACGAGGGCTATCTGCACTAGCCGTCCCTAATTTACCTGCATAATACTTGAGGGAAGGCAGCTAGTCATCACCACCCACCGCCAACTCTTGGGCTACTCTTTTACCAACGAATAGTGGGATTGACCGTCACGTTATAACGTCCTCACGGCTAAAATAGCGAACTTATGTGACATGACGGGAATTCAAACCCGCGGACCCTCGGATTACGAGTAGAGTGCCTTAACCACAAGGCCATGTCGGGCCCCACCTTTGCATTTACTCACAAGAGAGCTAAACAATAAAGAAGTGAATCAATTTTCTGCTTTATTTGTTTATTTCTTTTGCGTAAAGATATACAATGGAATGTTGGTGATGTGTTCACCACAAGTATCCAAACCGGTTTTTTGCATTATAAGGCTTTTAACCTTTTAGAGCTGAGATATTGGAGGACTTTCCTTGATAACAGTAAACCTACTCGAAGTAAAAATATATCTCAAGCTCGCTAGTATGAATAATAAAACTTTGATTGTTCCACCAAGGTTTGGAGACACGACGCATTTTTAACTTTTATTTCTCAGATATTGTACTGAATTTAAAACCAGTACCTATAGGTCAATAGGAAGTTCTTTATACAAATCGATGGCGTAATTAGTTACAAAATGGCGGATCTGTTAGTTAAAACTTTTGGTAGTTTAAAAGTAGTAATCTTCATGACAAGTTGAGAAAGGCTTATGTCATAAATTATAGACTTCCACGTTACACGTGATGGCAAATTACTTACAATCAGATAAATACATGCTTTTGTTTCACAGTTTCAGGTGACGATACGAAATGGATACCTGCGCATAGTCGTTTCTAATTTCCACTGATAAACTATTAAATACTAGTTGAGAAGAGCTTATTTTCCAAATTATACAAATGCCTCCATGTCCTATGTGGTGATAGACTGTTTACAGTCAAAGATGCAAATGTTTCTTTCGGAACTTTTCTATAAAAGAGTTTTCTGCGCATGCTTGATTTCAAACATCATTTTTGTTACATGCGATTATAAAGTGTGAAGTCCAGTTTTTTTGTAACGCCAAGGGTTTCGAACCATCAATAATCAGTTTTGTCGTCAGAGCACGGTAAATTTTAATTACGCTGGGCCTAAGAATCAAGTAACAAATAATAGGCACGAAAATACATTTAAAAAATCAGAGCGTGGCTTAATTATTGTCTTATTTTATTTTTCACTTAAAATAAGTTATAGTTTATTAAACAAACCGTCCTTCACGCGCGTCCAAAGAGAAAGTTCTCTTGGGATTTTTTTACAAATAGTTTACTAAATAAACGCATTTTCGAAATTATATTTTAATAATCTAAGGTGAATAAGACAAAGTCCAATAATCCGCTTCTCTTTCGTAGTCCTCAACATATTTAACGTGGACTTCTTATTTTATGAACCTGTTGAAGGACAACTAATTGGAGAGTGAGTTATGTTAAACGTGTCCGGTTAAAACGTCATAATAACGAAGCTTATCCTCATATTACAAAGCTGTGATAAAAGAAAACTAGAAAGTAATCTGGTTTATTTAGTGTTCTACGTATCACTAGATTTAAGGAAGGTTCGTTGTCTTTCTTTAGGCTGTACATAAGAGACGAGCGTTGTTCCTCATCTGAACCCTTTAACTTCATCAGAGATCCTAGTTCCTCATCTGAATTCTTTAACTTCATCAGAGAGCCTAAACTTGTTTAACTTAATGACAGATTTGGGTATCTTTAACTTGATAGGAGCTTTTGGTACTCTTAACCTGATCAGAGATTCCGAACGCTTTGACTTAACCCAGCTTCTGGAACTCTTTAACTTAACCAAAGCTCCTGGGATTCTTTTACTTAATCAGATTATCCGGACTATTTAATTCAATCAGAGCTTCTAGGTCTTTTCACCTTAATGAAAGATCCTGGAATCTTTAACATGATAAAAACTTCTAGGACTTTTAATTTAATCAGATATCCTGGACTCTTTAACTTAATCAGAGCTCTTGTGACGCTTTAACTTAAACAGAGCTTCTGTGACTCTTTAACTTAATCAGAGCTTCTGTGACTCTTTAACTTAACAGAGCTTCTGTGACTCTTTAACTTAATCAGAGCTTCTGTAACACTTTAACTTAATCAGAGCTTCTGTGACTCTTTAACTTAATCAGAGCTTCTGTGACTCTTTAACTTAATCAGAGCTTCTTTAACACTTTAACTTAATCAGAGCTTCTGTGACTTTTTAACTTAATCAGAGCTTCTGTGACTCTTTAACTTAATCAGAGCTTCTGTGACTCTTTAACTTAACCAGAGCTCTTGTGACGCTTTAACTTAAACAGAGCTTCTGTGACTCTTTAACTTAATCAGAGCTTCTGTAACACTTTAACTTAATCAGAGCTCCTGTGACTCTTTAACTTAATCAGAGCTTCTGTGACTCTTTAACTTAATCAGAGCTTCTGTGACTCTTTAACTTAATCAGAGCTTCTGTGACTCTTTAACTTAATCAGAGCTCCTGTGACTCTTTAACTTAATCAGAGCTTCTGTGACTCTTTAACTTAATCAGAGCTTCTGTGACTCTTTGACTTAATCAGAGCTTCTGGAACTCTAACTTAATCAGAGCTCCTGTGACTCTTTGACTTAATCAGAGCTTCTGGAACTCTTTAACTTAATCAGAGCTTGTGGAACTCTTTAACTTAATCAGAGCTTCTGTGACTCTTTTAACTTAATCAGAGCTCCTGGAACTTTCAACTTAAACAGATATTTTGGAACTGTATTCAAATAGTTTTTGTCTTTTTAACGTATTTGGATTTTTGTTAAAGTCGAAAGACCGCGTGTACTGTGTTCTGTGCTACATTTTTCGTCATCTCGCAACAGTTCCTCGAAGTGTTTCATGTGTTAGCAGCTTGTGAAGAGGCTTAATAGGTACTTCTGTGAATTTAGTTTAAAACAATTTCATGGAAAAGAGAAAAAAAAACTGACACTACACAAGTTTGGAGTTACGAGCATTACTCGCGTATCTTGAGACGTATAAAGTTTTGCGAGATTTTGCAATCGAAAAAGACATAAGCTACGCACGCGTGTGGTCTCGTTAAAACGGTAACGCACACGACACTCTTTGTCATCACGAGTTCCCTCGGTAACGTGCGCGACATTTAGTTGTCATCACGCGATAACTCGCGCTCATGTTGTGTTCAAACCAAGAACGAACCAACTCTGCACCTGCTAAAACTGAGTATCCGATTTTATTTTCGAACGTAGGAGGAAACGAAGTTTTTGAAGTCGCAAGGTACAAGGACCGAACGTCGTACTTGAAACACGTGTTCGCGTCTCGAGGAACCCACTTTTTATAGGTAGGTGGGTGTAATGTCCTTCAAGCGATATTCACGTATAAAATGTAACTTCAACATTACAGAAACTCAGCTATAGTTGTATAACTGAATTAATTACTTTGAAGTTCCCAAGAAATACGGTATCATAGTTTCATCACATAAGAATATTATGAAACAAATTCATTCCTCCGGACTCTTAAATCTCTTATAATACCAAGTGGGCTTTGAAGAGCATCTATAAATTATTATCTGAGAAACAAAGATCAAATAGATAAGTGTGTGGCGATGCTGTTGCTACCCGCCAACACACACGACTCCTCTTTTCCTTCCATCCAACCCACATAAAGAGTGGAAAACCTATCGAAATATTCTACACTGCACGTTCTGTTTCTCTTAATAAGAAGACTACCTAATGATGCCAGAGGTGAACATACCTGCTTACCAAGTAATTATGCAACTAATAAAACATCGATTGTACCGTAAGCTGGTCTACCAGGCTGAGGTTTTTTTATATATATTCTGTTTCTTTAAGAGCATACCGAAACATTTTAGGCTTTCTTACAACACACGTTACTAAAGTTTTGTCACATTGCTAGCCCTAATTATCAATACTTGCCATAAGTGGGCCCTACTTCTTCAGAAGAAACAAATGTAATGCTGTTCACAATGCAGAATCTTTGCGGATATTAGTATACAGAGGGCATTATGGTAGAACGATTTTGAAATCTCTCCACATCGTTAAGGTCTATGTCGTCACGTCCAGTCACACTCTTTCTGACGACCTTGCATCTTGACAGTAGGCGTGTAGCGTAGTTTCCATAATAAAAGGATCTATAATAAGGCTGTAATGTCTAAAGATCAGCCCTTCACACTGTGTGCTTTCCATAAAATGTCAAGGATGACGGTGCTACCCGTGCTTGTTTCAAAAGTAGTAGCACAAAACTGCATAAGCACTGCGTCCGGCAACTTGACCTGTATGTCCTCTTATAGAATAGCCCGGATACTTGTTTCATTCCACAACTTCTCAGGATACGTAAAAATTAAACAAATGCGTATTTGAAGCAGTTTATGTACACATAACTTGTGTCACTTGTAGATTCGGACAGAAATCCGTTTTTATTATGCAGCGTATTATTAATTGAAACACATGGACTGCTTTGGCCAGTGATGTTTGTGTTTGTGGTTTATCACGTATTACGGACAGGTACGACTTCTTATAGATCTTTTTCTGTATAGTCCTGGATCCCCAAGTTCATTCAAAGTACTTCGTTTTCCACTGCCATCAAATGGAAAGGATATCCCCCTCTTGGAAAAATCTAGATTCTCGATCTGAGCCCACGTCTAAATGTAGTTCTGATACATTCTGTTCTACCACGACATTTTGCAGCAGTAGTTGGCACACAATTTGTCAATTTACATATTCAAAATCGTCTTAATTCTATACTTATTACGATCAAGTTGTAGTTTGTGTACATCTCAGCACGTGCTTTATATATCAATCAGTTCAAAAACGGCAAACATTTTAAGAAATGTTATACTTTTCTCAAAGCGCTTGGTTAGCATCTGAGTAAAACACTGGTCCACGTGCACCCCAAATAACAAGAGCAACCGCCAAATCTGATATCATTTTTTTTTCGGATGTTTATTTTATATTTTTATCACATGAATGAAATTCAAAATAGGAATTTCTGAGATAATATATGTATTTGACAAAAGTTACGTTACCTTATTTAATAAATCAGGACACGAAGAAGTGCGAATTGAGTCACGTTCTTAGGACTGAACTGACGCAGTGCTCTGTGACCTTGAACAAAGGTGTTTTGCTGCAAAGATACTAAACCATTTACTGCAGGGCTCTAAGCCAATAAGAAAGCCAAGTCATGTGTGAAAGTTTAATAATATATTATGGATTCTATCGGCATTTTGCAGACTGAGGGAGCAGAAAGCTTCACGAAACGTTTTATTTAACAACGAGGAAGAGATAATGACTCACACAGTGAGGCTAATAATTCCGGGACAAACAGTATTAATTATACGTCTTTAATTAATGTTTTGATTTATTGCTGTCATAATTTGCAATAATTCCTGTTCTCAGAAAACTGACCCATGTTTTTCCACATAATAATACAATATAATGTTCGATAATTCCGCTTAATTGGAAGGTTAATAAAAATGGAAATTATCCCTTATTCTTCCAATGACAACACTGTTTGAAGTTAGATAACACCATGTAACCAATGACAACACTGTTTGAAGTAAAATAACGCCATGTAACCAATGAAAACACTATTTGAAGTTAGATAACACCATGTAACAAAATTTTTACTTTTTTTGTTCCTGAGCAGAAAGTGTTATTTCTCAGTTGCTTATGCCTAAAGTAAATTGAAAATACCTATTGTTCTCTTCAAACTTTACTTTTGTGATCAGGGAGCGTATAACAAAAACATGATGGAAGACCATATTTGGGGTCTGATACGTGAAAGTGATTTACATTACAATCACAAATCTCAAAAAACTACTCACTTCTAAACATTTTTGTATAACTTTAGTATAAATACATGTAAATCTTGACTCATATGTTGTTTTATTCAGACCTTATGTAAATGAAAATGTGAAAATTTGCCCGTTTTTACATAGAAAACAGGTTAATTTCTAAATTTATTTATCCAGGTCACAAAAGTAAGGTTTAAAGGGAATAATGATCATTTTCTGTACTTTTACAACATAAGTAATTAAGAAATAACACATACTATCCAGGAACAAAATTTGTGTTACCTAGTGTAATAGTGTTTAATCCAAAGGTTAATTACTTAAAAAATCAGATTGTTAATTGCAGACGTCCTTTGTGGTATATGTGATGATAATTGTACTTACAAGTAATACATTATTTCTTGTCCACTTAACTCGAATATTTCGTATCTCAGATAAGAGTCTCTATCATTTCCAATTCGTAAATAAATTATTAGTTTTTTCTAGCTTTTGTCTTCATTAAAAACTTTGTTTCTTTATTATTAGGCCTGGCATGGCCGAGCGCGTTAAGGCGTGTACTCGCAATCCGAGGGTCGCGGGTTCGCGCCCGAGTCGCGCTAAACATGCTCGCCCTCCCAGCCGTGGGGGTGTATAATGTCACGGTCAATCCCACTATTCGTTTGTAAAAGAGTAGCCCAAGAGTTGGCGGTGGGTGGTGATGACTAGCTGCCTTCCCTCTAGTCTTACACTGCAAAATTAGGGACGGCTAGCACAGATAGCCCTCGAGTAGCTTTGTGCGAATTTCCAAAAACAAACAAACTTTATTATTATCTTTGTAACTTCACAAATACCGACACTCGCCTGAGTACTTTGCAAAAAAATTAAAATTATCTCTCGTGATTCAACACAAAGTGAAGTAATACATACTTAGTAAAAATATGAAAAAAAAATTATTTTGAAGATTGTGTGATTTGTTTTGAATTTCGCGGAAAGCTACACGAGGGCTGTCTACCCTAGCCGTCCCTAATTTAGCTGTCCTAGACTAGACGGAAGGCAACTAGTCATCACCACCCATCGCGAACTCTTGAGCTACTCTCTAACCAACGAATAGTGGGATTGACTGTCATTTTATAACGTTCCCACTGCTGGAAGGGCGACCATGTATAGTGCATCGAGGATTCGAACCCACGACCCTCAGATTACGCCTTAACCCATCTGATCATGCCGGATCTGCTCAAATGTAAACCATTATGTAACTCATCATCATATCCTGTTATTGATGGCCAGCGTTTATTTATTATGCCTTATGGCCTTACCGGTTACTGATCGCACATCAACTCCTTCATCGTTTACCATTAGTTAATATTATTTATTCACTGTCATTATTAGATATATACATTAGTTAGATAGTTATAACTTACTCATCAGCATTTCTCATTGGTACTGATCACACCCGCTTGTGTATTCTTCTGTGTGAATACTCGTTTTGAAGTTTAATTTAACTGAAGATATTATTTCAAATTGAAAATTTCCTAGATTACGCGATACACTCGTCAGAGGAGTGGCATGTTGAAGATGTGACGTATTATAATGTATCTGGGACGAGTCTTCGATTTATTTTGTTGCGTACGATATGTATTACGATTCCAAACGGTTGGAAACTTTACTTTATAAATGTTTGTAAATTTCCGATTACAAAGTGTTTATCACAATTATAGCCTCCCAGGGTTATAGTATACTGGCTGTGATAAATTAGCAATATTAAGCTGTCTCTTATAAAGTTCACTTGGCAACAATGCTGTCAATCACGAAGTTGATTCTTACGCTCGAGAATCTTCTATAAATTTAAAGAACAGGTGGGACTTGCGCAATACACGTTTAACAATAAAAGTTACATGCACTTCTAAATATATATCATACTAAAACAAGCATTAAAATAAATATATAATATTAAATCCGCAAAAATGACATATTTAAAATGCCATTTCGATTAACAGTTCGAGACATCCGTAGATAGGCAGTGTTGGCGCCCATCTGATATCTTGTTGAATAATTTAATTACACTGAAATTAAATATCTGAGAAAAACATCGTAATAAACTTTTTCATGTTAATAGTCAGAGAGAAAGTATGAAACGTTTTTATGTTCATGATGACACAAAAAGTAAAAAATGTCGAATTAATTACAGACAAGTTGAAGCTGGCAAAACGTGTCATTTTGGTGACACATAGACAGCTTCGGTCTTAGTTAGAATCATAAGCTGATGAGTAGTTTTTGAAAGTTAAGTTTGGTTCATTCGTTTTGAATTTCGCACAAAGCTGCACGAGGGCTATCTGCACCAGTCGTCCCTAATCTTAGCAGTGTAAAACGAAAGGGAAAACAACTAGTTATTACCACCCACTGCCAACTCTTGGGCTACTCTTTTACCAAAGAATAGTGGAATAACCCGTCACATTACAACGCCCCTACGGCTAAAAGGGCGAACATGTTTGGTGTGATGGGGATTCGAACCCGCGACTCTCAGATTACGAATCGAGAGCCTTAACCACCTGTCCATGCTGAGCCACTCGAAGGTCACTGAAGAGGTCAAAGGTATCTGTTACCAGAGGTAATTACTATTTGCTTGAAAAGCTTAGATTATGAATGAATGATCGAAACTGCTGAGGATTTACATTAAAGGCCAAGTGTGTGTGTGTGTGTGTGTAGGGGGATTAATACCATTAATTAGAAGTTCGAAAAGCACAGACAATATAAATATCTGTTGATATCCTGTTCTCGACCAGTGAAGACTTTACTTTGGAATTCGTAAAGACACGATTCGAAATACGAATGTTTTGTTAAAGTGTCAGATATTCGTCAGGACTGAACATGCCCATTGTCACGCATCTGTGTTCGTTTCAATCAATTAATTGGTCGCATTCACAAAAAAATCAGTTTCGTTTGTAACAAAAAAAAAACACCTAAGAAAGGAAAGAGAAAAAGAATATTTTGAACAAATTTTGCTTCCAACTAATTTTTTCTTGGCAAAGCACATTAACTGCATGCATATAGCCCTGTTGATTACAAAATAAGTACAAGCTGTTTTTATGACTACGTTGTTTGGATTTTACCTCATGTAAAACATCCTCTCTTTTCTGTTAAGTAATTTTAAATACTGATAAAAATTCGACCTTCAAATTATTCTTGAGGGAAACAAAAGAAAAATGTTCTTACCTCTACCATTAGAATTAAGAAAGATAAGAAGTTCACATTCGGAATATTTTAGGGAAACCTATTACCTGTGGCGTTCATGCATTAGTTCCGCGTGTGACGTATTGTTTACGTTATATCTGCACCCTGAGAATGAAGAAAATAAAGTTCTCCGTGTCGGGAAACGGAGATGAAACAGGAAAATTGTGACCCCTATTGCATATTTATATGTTCACACAATCAAAATTTTGCGAATTTGAAGGTTGGACATTGCGTGATAAAAACGTTTTTCCGGTATCATATGAGCAAGTGTTCCACTATAGTATGATGATCGGAACGGAAAATCGGTTCTATTTTACGAAGTCCATTGTTTTCGCAGTGGACACAACAGACAGATTTACTCACCAAAATACAAAAAATAACATAAATTTCCCCCTTAAAGCGATAAATCTGTTGGATTATAACTCTAGGAATCGGATTTCGATCCCTCGGTAGGAACAACACAGAGAGTTCAATGTTTAAATTTGTGCGCAACTGCAAACAAACCTTTTAGTAAAATCAGATAGAGTATTATATTTTTAATATCATCAGATCACATGTTAACTTTAAAAAATTAACTTTAACTATTTATTAATAAAATTTGAGAAAGGTTAGAGAAGTGTTAGTCATACAAATGTAATTTTCTCCGTTTTGTTTGAAAATTTGTTCTTGTTTGCAATTTATGAAATACGTTCAGTAATAAAAGTTTCCGTTTTGGTTTTAGTAATTTTTAGGCTGATAATACGTTAAGCCATTTTAGATTGTGTTTCCTGCTGATCTAAAAATCAAACATCGTCAAAATATACTTTGTTTGTATGCGCGTGGCAGCTCAGATAGGAGCTATTTGTTCTAGCCGTCCCTAATTTAGAAGTGTAAGACTAGAGGGAAGGCAGCTAATCATCACCACCCACCGCCAACTCTTGGAAAAGTATTTAATCAACGTACTGTGGGATTGACTGTCACATTATAATGCCTCTATGGCTATAAGAGTGAGCATGTTTGGTGTGACCAGGATTCGAGCCCGCGACCCTGGTATTACGAGTCGAGCGCCTTAACCATCTGGCCAAGCAGGACTGGCAGCTCTGAAGCAGCTGACTTGCCCCTGTGTTATTGCTGTTATCATGTGACCAGTTGCCCAACTGTATGACAGCCTATATAAACAACACAAATCGTAATTACACTTTCTGTGTTAGTGTTTGGAATTTGATATTAAATCTATAACACCAGACGAATCATAAAGGTACTTTATGTGTAAGGGTTTGCAAAATAACATCAAATCTGTATCGTGAAGACATGGCATGGCCAGGTAAATAGAGGGTTCGTCACGCAATCTGCGGGTCACGGGTTCAAATTCCCGTTCCACCAAACATGCTCGCCTTCCCAGCCGTGGGGGTGTATAATGTGACGGTCAATCCCACTATTCGTTGGTAAAAGAGTAGCTCAAGAATTGGCAGTGAGTGATGGTGACTCGTTGCATTCACTCTAGTTTTACACTGATAAATTAGAGACGGCTAGCGCAAAATGTATATCAAACTTAATCGTGAAAATTCATCAAATGTTTTCAGTATTTTCCCTTCAAATACCAGACAGATGTAACTCGACAAATAAGCTGCTCTAACATTCTTCTAGTTTGCACACACACATACAGACATAAAACATCGAAAGTTACTGAGAAATCCTTGTTTTTGGTGAAAAATGCATTTCCTGCATCAGAACATTGAACATTTATTAGGTAATCTGGTATTAAACGTATTCAAGTAAACGTTAAAACCCTTGCAATTCAGTTTAAATTGGCTTAGTTCGAATTTAGTCTACGACGCATGCGCAGATACTCACTACTCAAATCTCAACATACTTATTTGTATCAGCATGTTCTTTAAAAACTTAATAATTTAAATATCCCCACATTTAAGTTTAAATTGTTTGAAGTTAAGCACCAAGCAACACAACGGGTTATCTGTGCTCTGCCCACCATGGGTATTGAAACCTGCATTCTACATTGTAAGCCCGCAGCCAGACTCCTGTGCCAATGGGGAGCTTTTAATTTAGATTCGTGTTTGTTTCTTCTTTGTTTAATGCTTGTTGTTATCGATCAAAATTGAATTCAGTATATTTTGAAAAGAAAAACAGTTTCAAACTAATGTGTTAGTCTGTTGTTTTCAATTACTTTATCACAGCTATGCTGTTCTGTTACTTGGTGCCTGTAATATTAACGTTGTACTTAAACAGAAAATCTCTTATTCTCGTGCCAGCGGGTAAGTCAACAATAAGTCTGAGTGTACATAACACTAAAAATTTGGTTTCAAAACCGGCGGTGTGCAGAGCACCAATAGATCAAATCGCCCATTTCGTAGGTTTGTTTTTGAAGCTCATTTGAAAAGTAACGCATCCAAAAACGTGGTGCATTTGGTTGGAAAAAAAATAATTTAGACCTTAATTATATATATGTGCGTGTGTAAATAGACAAACATACAAATATATTCGTGTGTGAATATATATATAAACTGTGACGTTTGACCCGTGTTTGAAGTTGCTGGCTTTGTCCGACTGCATTTGAAGTTGGTAGACATGACTAATCTGTTTATATGTTCATATAGTTTCAAAAAGATTGTTAATGTTTTAGTTAAGAATGGGCGTGGCTAGCAGGTTAAATTTCTCCTTTTCTTCAAGCGATAAGCTTGAAGGATTATAACTTTAAAATTCGAGGTGCGACCTCTACGGTAAGCACAACCCAAAGAGCTCATTTTGCAGCATTATGCATAACACACAGACCCAACCTAAAATCCGATACAAAGGAATCGTGTACTTTATCAGCACTACGTGAAAGCTAGGAAAGAAATGACCTTACCTCACTCTTCATAATTTCGAAGGACGAACAACCGTATAACATGAACTGAACGTCTTATAAAAGTCAATCCATTCCGCTCACGTGTCTCACGCACAGTGAAATGTATCTTTATTTATATTCTGAGTACATAAGGTCCTCTTATAAAGTAAGAGTCAAAAACGTGATTAAATCAAAGATTTTCAGACGCACTTTTTTTTTTCCATAGAGGAGATTCTTTCAATTCTGAAATTCTAAGAGTTTCAGACTCATCAAAGATAATAGTAATCCGTCATTTTTCTTATGCATTTAGACGTTGACGGACATAGACGTAGACTAAATAAAGATTTAGTCTGTTGAACAGAGATCGAAGCTAATGTAAGGTTAGGTACGTTAGTTGTCACTACTGTTAAAGTGATAGACTAGAGGGAAGGCAGATAGTTAACATCAGTTGTCAGCTCGTGGGATACTCTAATTGAATAACGGGAGTTGTCTGTTACTCTTATAACGCACCCAAGGCCTTGTGTGCAGAGTGCATTTTGTTTTTATTGGCGTTAGAGGGGGCTCACAAAACACTGAACATTGATGTACATAAAGGGTACCAACTTAATTTTCGATCTTAACATTACTCACAGTAAACAGTGTGAGGATCTTAACATTATGCACAATGAACAGTGTGAGGATCTGAACATTATGCACAATGAACAGAGTGAGGATCTTAACATTACGCACAATGAGCAGTGTGAGTCGTAAAGACAGTGGTTAATCCTCTCCATATTTTAAATTGTCAGGTGGGCATGTATTCAACAGTTGGAATGAAAGTTTGATTATCCAGTGGCAGACGTGATTTGTTTTAGATTAGATATTACCTGAAACCTACTCCCCTGGGTATACTCGTATAGATAATGACCGTATTTTATTCTGGTGTTGAGGTTATACAACCAGCCAATCCAACTTTATTATCTGAGATTCCGATCAGACAAACGTAGTTTATACTGGCTCTCATTTGCTGTAAGTTTTTTTAGGCTTAGGTTTTGAATATAAAAAAACGAAAGAATTCAAAAGAGGTACAGTGGTGGAAAAAATCCGTTTTTTTTACAGTGGAAAATGATATTTGTTATATGTTTCTTTTATTATTATTTAAACGTCTGTTGTTATTTTTACGTCTTTTCCAAGAGTATAAAGTTTGACAATATATTTAGAGCTTGTATTTCAAGGACTTTTTCATAAACATGTTACATTTTATATAATTTTATCTAAGTTTTGAAGGTGATCCAAATCTCCAACTGGATCTAAAATTAAGTTTTATTTATATTTTAGGTTCAAGTTTTTAACAAGGAGTACAAATGTACACCAAAGATAAACTGATGTATGTAACTCGATGTCACAACAACTCTAAACGTTCAGCTAAGCCTAAGATAGGCAGTTCACCCGTTGGAGTTTTATCTTCTGAGATCCATAAGAAGTACAACTTAAGAAAATCACATTTTGTGTTATATATTTATTTTAATGGACAACTTTGTTTTGTTTTTGAATTTCGCACAAAGCTACTCGAGGGCTATCTGTGCTAGCCGTCCCTAATTTAGTAGTGTAAGACTAGAGGGAAGGCAGCTAGTCATCACCACCCACCGCCAACTCTTGGGCTACTCTTTTACCAGCGAATAGTGGGATTGACCGTCACATTATACACCCCCACGGCTGGGAGGGCGAGCATGTTTAGCACAACGCGGGCGCGAACCCGCCACCCTCGGATTACGAGTGCACGCCTTAACGCGCTCGGCCATGCCAGGCCTTAATGGACAACACGCGACAATAATTAAGGACATCTGTGTCATTACAACATCGAGTTGTGATCCACAAGCTAGGTGTAACAAAATTTTCCAAACCAGTTGAACTCAACTCCTTCTGTAAGTCTAAAGGGCTGAGCTAATTTCAAATTTACTTCACCCTTGATCAACACTTATCAAACACGATCGACAGCACGGAAACGTGACAAGGTAATTATAAGGCTAAACAAACTCGAAATACTTACTCGTATTCACAATAGATGGCCAGTTAAATGAATAAAACCCCATAACCCCAGCGCTTTCGAAAGATGGGCCTTTCTTTTTCAGGTGAACCAATTTGCCTATGAAGAAGAAAGGTCCACTTTTTAAAAGCGATCAAGTTATAACATTTTTATTAATTCATATCGAGACTTCATTAGTGGCACAGTTTGAGATAGTTTAGACACAGCGGGATGTGTGTGTTCTCGATTTCGATAGTCGAGGTTTTTGGAGCACGGATAGTCCATTGTATAACTTTGTACTTAACCTCAAACAAAGAAAATCTCTTTATTAGAACAAGGTGTGTGCAAAGACTAACCTCAAGTCTCAATTTTTATTTCTTTTCAGAATGTCAAACATAACAGGAAGATACGTTTTCTCTACAATTGCTACAAGATTATTTTGTTGTGTGTTTTTTTTTTCAAATAAACTACAAAGTATATTTGAACATAAGTATAAAGCTCAAAACATACTGAGACACGAAAATGAATCAAGAGATAAATTTGAGTGTGAATATGGAAACCAAAATTTCTCCCTCTCTCAGCGATAAGTTCGAGGGATTATAAAATATGAAACTGGAGAAATAGCAGATCATGTGTGATAAACTGGAGAAATACTGGAATGTAAAAATAAATAAGGACGTGTACTGGAGTATGAGAACAAAATCTGAAAAAAATATCAGAGTATAAGTAAGGAACTGGAGACATAATGGAGTGAGACGTGTGTACTGGAACATAAATATGAAACATCAAATTATTGGTATTATTGCTACATATAAATTTATTTAATTCGTGAGTTCAATATACGACAGCAGATGGCAACCTCTTTCCACACAGAGGCCAGAGTCCATGTCTGTGAGCGGATAGAGGGCCACATTCTTCTCTATAGCTAATAAAGAAAGATAATATTAATAACAAAACGTAGTGAACTATGGACTTCTTGGACTTAAAATGTTTTTAGAATATCACGAATACTTTATTTAAGTAATATTCATGACGACCCAGTATGACCATTTGGTTGAGGCAGTCGACTGGTGATGCGAGGGTTGCAGGTTCGAATCTCGTAAACGACACAGCAATTAGTGTGACACTTGATGCTGTTTGTCGCCAAAATCATCCAGTCCGTAGTCCCCAAACGGAATATCACATCTACTCGGTCCGCAGGTTGTCGATACTTGATGTACTATCTAAAAATTCTTTGTCTTCTTTTGACACAAAGGTTCTTCTAAGGGTTTTAAGTGTTTGTTTTTTTTCACGGTCAGTACTTAACCTCACGGACTATGTTTCCTTGTAAACGCAAGGCTTTGTGTGCTGTATACATCGCAAGTATCGAAACCCTATTTTTAGCTTTATAAACCCTTAGATTTAACGCTTATCCTACGGAAGAGAAATCTACATTTGTTGTAACTTTGTTTTGTGAAAGGGTTAAAGTTTTTCTCACTTAGGGAGGCTACCTCCTACCTCTCCCCCGCTCATCCAGTTGGTTTGAAGGATCTTGGAACTTTCGTTATGAAGCAAACAAAAGCTGAACTAAAAGAGAACACGTGAAAGTGTCAAACTAATAACCATATAGATTTATATTTGTTTCGTAAGAATGGATCTAAACTGTGTTTGAAACTATTTTACACGTACCTTGATGACGAGAAACCCACATGAAATAAAAATGTATCTCAGAACGGCTGGTATGGGTGTTAACACTTTTATTGACAAGCAGAGAACAACGTCTCGACCTTCTGAGCTCGCCTTCAGGTTAACAAAGATAAGATGCATATATTACACCACACTTTGTAGATTGCTTGTTGTTTTTCGGATATTCGTAAAAGGGCTGGCTGCTCTGTTTGTTTCTAATTTTGAACCGATAGTCTGGAGGAAATATAGCTAATTAACATAATTTTCCTATCTTGTAATACTCCTGTTTGAAAAATAGTGGGAATTGCCCGTCACCCTTATAACGCACCCACGGCCTAAATCTGCGAAGCACTATTTTAGTTTTTGTTTTGGTATAATAGGCATGGCGACCAACTTGTAAATGAAGTATTATTATGATTCTCTCCGGATAGGCCCGGCATGGCCAGGTGGGTTAAGACGTTCGACTCGAAATCCGAGGGTCGTGGATTCGAATCCCCATCGCACCAAACATGCTCGCCCTTTCAACCGTGGGGACGTTATGATGTAACGAGAATCCCACAATTCGTTGGTAAAAAGAGTAGCCCAAAATTTGGCGGTGGGTGGTGATGACTAGCTGCCTTCCCTTTAGTCTTACACTGCTAAATTTAGGACGGCTAGCGCAGATAGCCCTCGTATAGCTTTGCGCGAAATTCCAAAACAAATAAACTCTTCAGATAAAATATAAGGAATTGAAGGAAGATGTGGTTACAATAAACCTAATGGTGTTGTCGAATAGCACGTTTGATTGATTATAACCACGATTTATTTTTGCCAACAAAAAATCGTTCACTCCTAATAATTCAAATATTATTCTGATAATAAACAGAACTACGGCTAATACAATATGTGTTGTACTCAGCTGGCCTGATGAGCTATGGTATTGAGCGAAACAAGTCGTTGCCAATGGATATACTGAAAAAAAAACAACTTAAGAGATCTTATAGAAATATACTATAACTGATTATATAAATATAATTAAAATTCATCCTGATTCTAAAAGTTTCCCCTTTACCAATTAATAAATATTCACTCCACAGCTTACAAAACAAAACAACCAACCTGTATTTGTTTTTCGACAAGCGCTCACTGATTGTAAGATAGACAAGACAATTTATTGTTAATTTAAGCGCTGAAACTTGTATTAAACACTCAGATAATTGTTGTCTCGCTTCAAGTGTCCTCGACAAATTTATCTGTGCCAGTGGGCGCGTAGTCTTGGGTTTAGCATGACAGACAAGGATATTCTAAAAAGCTCAATTTTATTATCTCCAGTGTGTCGTATCACAGTTACCGACACTCCGCTGTGGCTTTGCTCCAGGAAAAACACACACAGAGTTACTGTCTATATATATATATATACAAACATGATTCCTGTTCATTACAGGAAACGGTAAACAATTTATAAGTCGAGAAACAGGATTAAACTGTAACTAATACACAAAATTATATCACAACACAAACTTCAAAACAAGAGGTCTGCGGAGACCATGCATTTCACTTAAGGCCCATATATAATGAAAATATATACATATATATCTATTTATTACAAGTGGATTCGTTTGTATTTCATAATAAAGATTGCTGAAAGATTTCAAATAAGATCCAAAGAACATCAGGTCACGCTGGCAATACTCATCCCCGAGTGAACGCACGTGATGCAAAAGAAAATACAAGAGTCATTTCTTAACATTTCTAAAATTAATAAAAGATATGCACAGCGAAAATGTGATGATAGGACAGAGAGCGAAGCTTAGGTAAGCTGAGACAATCTTTCCTTCGGCTTAAACATGTATGTAAAACTGGTTTTTGAATCGTTCTGAACAGAGAAAAAATTTATTTCTATCGATTTATTTATTACACTGCTAAATCAGGACGGTCAGCGCGGATAGTCCTCCTGCAGCTTTGCACGAAATTCAAAAACAAGCAAACAATCAAATAAACAGAAATCAGCATGAAATAAATCAACAACAACACCGAGGTAACATATATACATTTATCAACAATCTTTGACACACAACCAAATAGTCAGTGAGCTGGGCTGCGGATTATGAGAACCAAGGATTCAACCTCGCTATGACTTAAGACCAGCCCGCCAAGGCCAAGCGTGTTAAGGCGTGCGAGTCGTTATCTGAGGGTCGCGGGTTCGCATCCCTGTCGCACCAAACATGCTCGCCCTTTCAGCCGTGCGGGCGTTATAATATTTCGGTCAATCCCACTATTCGTTGGTAAAAGAGTAGCCCAACAAGAGAGTTGGCGGTGGGTGGTGATTACTAGCTGCCTTCCCTCTAGTCTTACACTGCTAAATTAGGGACGGCTAGCACAGATAGCCCTCGAGTAGCTTTGTTCGAAATTCAAGAAACAAACAAACAATGACTTAAGACCTTTTGTGAATGTGTTTTTAAAAAAGTGACTTTATTCGATTCAAAGCCTGTCCAGCTTGTGACTGGGGTCGCCGTTGATTAGTTGTCTTTCTTCCGGTTTACACCTGAAAACTAGAGGTCTCTGACCTAACCGTTTGACTCACGTGCGCATAAGGTGCTGTTCAGGTCGAACATCCCACTCAAAATGGATCTTCATGTCATCAGGAAATCAATATTTTTAAAACCGAAAAAGAAACAGCATTCAATTTAGCTCGTGCTATGTTGATTTTAACTTGAAACACGTGGAAGTTCGAGTTCAGGAGAATTACATATTGAGACACTTAAAAGAAGCTATTTTTAGAAGCTAGTGGAAAGGACCATAAAAATAAGTGACGTATAAATAGCACGAGGAGAAAAAATGCTATTACTCACAATCTGTAAAGTGTTTATTCGATACGGATTTGTATTTAGGAATGTGATTTCGTCATTTCAAGGTTTACCTTTGAAATTATACAGATGAGTCACTTAAGCCACTGTTCCAGGAATCTGACAAAGAAGCCAGAACAGAAGACTGTTTAACAGCCAATTCGAAGACCACGCGCCAGCATTCTCATAGGAACGTTAACCAATTCTGGCTATAAAACTAACTATTTATAAAGTTTTCAATCCAATGATTAATAAATTTCCACTCGATGCAAACTCTTTTGAGTACAAACGTTTTTTCTTTCTTTTTATGGCGCATAAACTTGAGTAAAATGTGTGAACACGTTTTCCTGCTTTGAATATATTTGTCGAAGGAACCCAACCAGATTTTTAATTCTGTGAAAAAAAAAATCGTTTCTCTCTGGTAACAGAAACGAAATTGAGACATTTCGCTGTCTTCAGCAAAGGTTTATCTGTTGGTTAAAAAAAGAACACTGGGCAAAGGACAATGAGCCCCAGCATGGCCAGGTTGTTTGAGCACTCGACTCGTAATCTGGGGGTCGGGGGTTCGAATATCCGTCACACCAAAAATTCTCGCCCTTTCAGCCATGGGGGCGTTATAATGTGATGGTCAATCCCACTATTCGTTAGTAAAAGAGTAGCTTAAGAGTTGGCGGTGAGTAGTGATGACTAGCTGCTTTCCCTCTAGTCTTGCACTGTTAAATTAGGAACGGCTAGCGCAGATAGCCGTCGAGTAGCTTTGCTCAAAATTCAAACAAACAAAACAATCTTCCCTCAGTAACTCAGCGGTAACCCTAAACCTAATTTCGATATGCATGATGGTCATAGCAAAATATTGTTGCAGAATCTTCGTTGAAGTGCTAAAATAAGCGACTGTAGCTAAACATTTAACTATAACGTATCAAACGTTATATATTCTGATGTTTACCCATGACAGAATATGTGTGGATTATCACAAGAAGAAAACTACACAAATCTACCGTTATCGAAAGATAGGACGATGTAAAAACCAATAAATATCATTACTTTTTCTGTCTTCTGAAAAAAAAATGCAATAAATAATTCAAAAAGTAACTACGTCACTTCCTGTTCTTTTGATGTAAATAAACTTGTGGCGCCAAATGTTGTTTATAATCAGAGATATTCGTAAATTAAAAAAAAGAAGAAAACAATAACACACCTTCGGAATGATGATTACACGTCATTTTAAACAACAGCGCAAGTTTTGTGTGAAGCAAAACCTTATAAACGAATAAAGATATGATTAGAAACTAGAGCCATGTGTTCAAATACAAACGCACATACCAATAGACGTATTCGTATCCACGTATTTGATAGTGTGAAAATGTTTGGATTTTAGGAACTTCATTCTGCATACACCCAAGCACACCGACAGAACATTGTTATTTTCTTGAGGTCTACTTCTCATTGTGAGACAACAACAAAAATATGTGTACAGAATTTACAATACCAGTAAGTGATTTCAGAAACATTAACCACGCCTTCTACGGTTTATACGTGTGCATATTATCATCCTGGACCCTAAATAGCTCTCAGTAGCCCTATATTCCTAAATATAATATCCTACTAATGTAAGATTGTTTGTATGTTTACAAATAGACACAAAACTAAACAGTGGGTTATGTGTGTTTTGCTCACCACGGGTATCGAAACGCAGTTTTTAGTGGTGTGAGTCCGCAGACATACCGATGTGCCAGTGGGGGGCATTAATATAAGACTTGTGTCTTTGATGGACTACTCCTACTTAGTTCTTAAGATGGACTACGTTCGTTTCAGACTTTCCGCAGAGCCTTCTTTAATGGAAAGTCTGAGTTTCGCTGTTTGTTTTTTCCGCCAATAACCTAATTTATAAAATGAAGTTTGTTTTTTTTTCCAATGGCGCCATGAAGTTGCCTTAAGTCATCCAAAGTCAAAATTTGTTTTTCGCTACTCAAGGACCACGAGACACGAAGTGATCCGTGGAGTAAGACGATGTGAGCACTTCTCGCGTGACTCTAAAAAGTGTTGTTTTTGTTGTTGTTGTTGTTAGAGTTAAAGTTTTCTCCCTTGTTCAGTACCGGATCAAGACGAATAAAAGGCCCCTTCTGTTCGTAGACCCCTACCGGCCGTATGAATTAAATCACAGATTAACTTTTAAGGAAAATTTCATGGCTCTTTAGTTTTTGTAGGCCTTCAAGGCCTTGTTTGCCCTACGCACTGTGCCTATTGTGCCTAATTAATAATTTGGCCTAGTGACATACAAACTGTCGTGTCGTTTCCCGATTTACCATCATTATTGCCAGAGAATGTTTTAAAAAAACAAACTACCATTAAGTGAGAATATGTGTGTATTTTGTTTGTCTTTTCGAAATTTAAAAACAAGTTATAATTTAACAGTGTTGTCAGACCACTTTGTTATTACCACCTCGTATTATCTAGGCCCTTAAATTATTTTAATCAAGTGGCTTCTGAGGGTAATAAAATTATATTAAAAAATGTTAGTATGTCTACACACTTGTGAAGCTTGAGCTAGGGTTAATACCCATTCTGTGTAATTTATCTTGATGTCTGTTTTTCGTTGTTTCGATTGCTTATTTCTTTTTATCTCGGTCGCGCCAAACATGCTCGCCCTTGCAGCCATGGGGGCGTTATATAGTGACTGTCAATCCCACTCTTCATCGGTAAAAGAGTAGCCCAAAAGTTGGCGATGGGTGGTGATGACTAACTGCCTTCCCTCTAGTCTTACACTGCTAAATTAGGGACGGCTAGCGCAGATAGCCCTCGAGTAGCTTTGCGCAAAGTTCAAAACAAACAAACAAATTATTTTTATCTAAAATAGACACGTTTTTAACACGATGCTTGAAACATGAAAATAGTGGCACTCCAGTTGGCTTCTTCTTCAGGTTTAGCCGAAAAGTTGATATTGCGTATTGTCCATCCTTAGAGTCTCAACTGTGGTTCTAAATGATTATTTTCGTTAATACTTCGAGTGCCAATGGCACCACAAAGGTAAACAGTGCCACTCTGGATGTACCTTGTTCCTAAACACTAAGGTGCCCAGTGTAAATACACCACGGGTATCGAAATTCGGTCTGTAGTGCTAAGCGTTTTCAGACTTGTCGTTGAGTCATTGAAGCCCTATAGATATATTCTGTCTTAAGGTGCTGGAGTGACCTAACGGTCAATATGCCCTGAGCACATAATCCAAGGGTTCACAGTTTGCTTTATGCTGAAGCAAAAACGCGTTCCGAGCTTTAGAACCGTGTTATAGTGCAAGAGAGATGGTCAAATCTCACTGTTCGGTTATAAAAGGTTTCCCGCTAATAATAGCGGTAAGTCCACTGATTTACGAAGGCTAAAATCAGGGGTTCAGTTCCCCTCGGTGGACTTAGCAGATAGCTTGATGCGGCTTTGCTATAAGATAAACACTCACAAAACACACTCGGTTACAAAGGAGTAACACAAGAATTGACGACTGGTATTGATTACTGCTCTCTGCCGTATTGATTCAGAATTATGGAGTCACGCGCTTCCCATTCTGTTGCTTTTAACGAAAATTATAAACAAACTGCCGAAGAAGAAAGATTAATAACGCGTGGCCAAATGGATAAAGTTAAACTGATACGTCTGTGGAGACCGCAGGTGGAAGAAATATCCGTTAGGAGTATCTGGCTATAATTTTAAATAATTCTTAAATCTTAGACACTAGGTAATCACAACACAAGTGGAGAGAATTTTAAACTCTGATGTTAGTGACTCTGAATCAGGAGTCTTACTCAGTGTACTGGTAAATCTGTGATAGATGTGTTTACAGTAACACTGAGCTCTAACTTATTTAGTGGGAAAATAATGCACGTTTTTATTCTTGTTTAAAAACATCTCCATGAAATTAGCGAACCAACGCTCAGACAAAATTCAAGGAAAATCCTGCTGCCTAGCATGACCACCTTCGAATTTTCTGGAGACACACACAAAAAACTGACAAAAAATACCGAAACCCAAATGTCTATTTTATGAAACATGTCGAATTCGATCGGTGCAGTTAATGGAGGAAAACAAATGAAACGTACTGTAACGAAACTTGCGTAAAAATGTACAAATTACTATTTTCACGGCGAATATTACCCGAAATTTCTTTTTGTTCCTCGGGCAATTTTTAGGATCAGTTTTGTTTTGCTGT
The DNA here is from genome assembly GCA_011833715.1 of Carcinoscorpius rotundicauda. Classification (NCBI taxonomy): domain Eukaryota; kingdom Metazoa; phylum Arthropoda; class Merostomata; order Xiphosura; family Limulidae; genus Carcinoscorpius; species Carcinoscorpius rotundicauda. Next base: position 146,362,950 of record CM022393.1, read on the forward strand.
TAACTCAGAAAAATTACACTGAAATTACGTGAAATTGAATTTTAATTTTTCAAATATTAATTGAATTTCTTTGCTTGTCTGTTTAGCCCACCTCGCTGACTCAGTAGCAAAGTTGGGAGCTCGTAGTGCTAAGATAAGGTATTCGATTCTGGTGGGCTGTGTTATTTTTTAAAAACCAACACAAAGCTGCATAATGGGCTGTACGCACTGTGCTTATTACAGACCCAGAGGCATAGTGGGTATACCTGTAGACTCACGCCGCCAGAAACCAGGTTTCTATACCCGTGGTGAGCAGAACACAGATAACCAATTGTGAAACTCCAAGCTAACCAATAATACAGAGTTTGAATCGTAAACGTTCGTGTTAAAATCCCTGAAACTATAAAAATTATAAACTTCGATAGGCACGATTTCAATGATTTAAATATTTTTATTTTGTACTACATTCATTTCATATTGTATTTAAACATTCAATCACACATGGAGAACACATTATTCGAAATGCTTCAGTTGATTTAGTGATAGCACAGTTTTTAAACTTAGATATTTTCTTTAACCCTGAAAAAAAAAGAGAGATTGTAAACAATAGCTGGTCGCCATCAACTTCTTATTCCCAATAATAGCAAGAGGTCCAACAATTAGGCTTTTCATATAAAATAAAAGAACATTTAAAATGAATCTTCGCTTTAACGATACTAAAACACGAACGTCACACACATACTTGCTTTCAATAACGCCAAGAAACGCGAGGTTTTTAAGCCACAACCAACCATACACTAAAAGCGCAATTGAAATAGGAGCACGTGTTTACATACGTAATCTAGCTCGTTCCACGAGGTCCTTTTCCATGAATTACCGCGTATTTAGAATTGCTTAAAACGAACAGATTTTAACTTACAGTCCGACGCGAATTTTGTTTTATTTTTTCTTAACGTGATAAGAAGTTTAATTCAAAATACGTTTGTCTACTTATTGCTTTATTATTTAATATTTATCGTTTATTTGAATTAAAGCACAAAGTTATACAATAGGCTATCTGTGCTCTGCTCACCACGGCTATCGAAACCAAGTTTCTAGCGTTATGGCATGGTCAGGTGGTTAAGGCAATCGGCTTCATATTCTAAAGGTCGCGGGTTCGAATCCACATCACACCAAAAATGCTTGCCCTTTCAGCGGTGAGGTGGGGTTATAATGTTACGGTAAATCCCACTATTCATTGGTAAAAGAATAGCCCTAGAGTTGGAGGTAGGTGGTGGTGATGACTAGCTGCCTTCCCTCTAGTCTTACACTGCTAAATGAGGGACGGCTAGCTCAGATAGCCCTTGTGTAGCTTTACGCGAAATCCAAAATAAATAATAAATAAACCTCCCTCTGTGCAATACTTATAAATACCTCAAATAGAACCTCGGACTCTCCGTACTGTAGACCGGAATTTTAATCACACGTTTACGCTGCCCCTTATACAATGTTTTCCAAGTTTTATTAAAACGGCGTTACATAGCTTTTGTTCTTTCAATAAAATTTTCATCGAATACGCAAGTTTTGTAAACCAGTAAAAATTGAATCTGAGTTGATGTAACATGTTTTCAGTTAGCAAGTTTAGCCAACAGGAGACAATAATACATGACTTTCACTGTAGCTTTTCACACGTTAAAGACTAGTAGGTAGCTGTCGCTATTAAAAATGTAAAAACAATATTTTCTGAAAAAAATGAAGCAAAAATTAAAATCGTAGGTTCGAGTCTCTTCTAATCCAGTGTAACTACTTCAGAATACATCTAGTTCATTTGTACATTCCAAATACAAAAAGACGTTTGTTGTAAAGAGAATTGTTACAATGAGAAAAACAAGTTTTTTCATATGAAATACGAATGTATGCCCTTTCAGGTTCACTGGTTTGGTTTGAATTTCGCGCAAAGCTACACGAGGGTTATCTGCACTAGCCGTCCCTAATTTAGCAGTGTAAGACTAGAGAGAAGACAGCTGGTCATCACCACCCCACTGCCAATTCTTGGGCTACTCTTTTACCAATGAATGGTGGGATTGACCATTACACTATAAAGTCTCCACAGTTGAAAGGGCGAGCATGTTTGCTGTGACGGTGATTCGAACCCGCGACCCTCAGATTATGATTCGAGTGCCTTAACCGCCTGGTCATGCCGAACCTTTCAGGATAATAATTTAAACTATTTAAAATAACTATTCCAACATTTCTACCAATAACGATATATTTTAAAATGTTATGTATTAAAACATTTCGTCAATATTTTAGTCTAATTTAAACACCTTTATAAGGTTTCAAATCTCCTGCGTGTGGTTACTTAAGAAACACAATAATAACTTATACAGTCTACTGACCTCCAGTTCTGGACTCCCAGTAGAAAGACTTTACACGCAGTTCTCTGAGGTCCTTCGTCAAGTTTGTCTCGATGGCTAGCACAGAGTTGTGTGAATCTTAGATTTCATCGGTGACAAATTACACGAAGACATCTTTAATTACGAGAAGAGGTGTTTTAGTACACACACACGTGTGCGCGTGGAGTTACGTTTATAAGAATGAGCTTGCGAATCACATTCGTGTGTGTACTTTTATCTCCTTTAAACAACTCTCCAATTGTCATTTTTAACGATCATTAAAAAACCTAAATACTATTTGTAATAGCCACTATTACAAATACAAGAAATACGCTGTGAAAAGACTTCGGTAGTAGGTGAGCGTCAGGAACAAATTAACATTACGGAATTTAAACACGTTTCAAAATGTTACTATTTTCTTACTGGAAGTTATAGAAACGAAATGTTTCGGTTGAATCAATTTCTGTGGCGCTAAGATACCAAACTGCACAATTCAGTGACGTAAAATACGTAGACTTAGTGCTGTCCCACCAATAAATCCTCCCGTAGGACAATACAACAAAGTTTACGTAATGTTAAATCGTACACATTTAATACCGTTTACTAACACGTTCAAACTTTACTTCGCTAATAAACATTTATTTCACAGTAAAAACTACGCTAAATATCATACAATAAAAAACAAGTAATTTCACAATAAAAACTACGCTCAGTTTCATACCATTAAAAACAAGTAATTTCACAGTAAAAACTACACTCAGTTTTATACCATAAAAACAAGTAATTCCCACACGTAAAACTCAGTTTTCATACCATTAAAAACAAGTAATTTCACAGTAAAAACTACACTCAGTTTTATACCATAAAAACAAGTAATTTCCCACACGATTTTTCTGAATTTAATGTTACAAAACATGTAATGACGTAAGAAACGTGCCCCGCTGGTACGAAATGTAAGTCTACGGATTTACAACACGAAAATTATGGGTTCGATTCCCCACGATGGGCACCTGGTCGGATGTGGATTTGCTATAAGAAAATTACTTTCCCATCCCACATAAATAGTTTCTTGTATGAAGTACGCTGAATCATATATCGTAAATATATATGTATATATCTTTCGTGTAAATGTTAGGCTAAGCTCCGTATAGTCACGTGGTCAGGACGCTCGACTGGAGCTCGTGGGTTCGACTTCCACTAAATATGGCCGCACTTTAAGCTGTGGGAGCGGTATAACATTACGGTTAAACCCACTATTGGTTGGTGAAAGAGTATCCGAATAGTTGGTGACGATTATTTGCCTTTCCTCTAGTCTTACGCTAATAAATTAAGGGACAATTTGTATTGTTTTATGAATTTCGCGCAAAGCTACGCGAGGGATATCTGCGCTAGCCGTCCCTAATTTAGTAGCGTAAGACCAAAAGGAAGGCAGCTAGTCATCACCACCCACTGCCAACTCTTGGGCTACTCTTTTACCAATGAATAGTGGGATTGACCGTCACATTATAACGCTCCCATGGCTTTAAGGGCGACCATGTTTGGTGCGACGGGGAATTCGAACCAGCGAATTTCAGATTACGAGTCGAATGCCTTAAACCACCTGGCCATGCCGGGCCCAAATTAGGGACAGTTAGCCCTTGTGTAGCTTTGCACGAAATTCAAAAACCAACAAAGCATTACGCTGGATCTCAGTTTATTAATATAGAAAATGTTTGAGCTTATAGTCCTGTTTTTGTTGTTTTTTAGTTAAAAAGAAATAATTACCGATTGTGTATGAATTAACGACACCTATTAAACTCGTTTTTCCCAACTGCTCGGTAGAAACGATGCAATCTTCACAAGTAATTGCAATAACCTGTTTAACACAAGACGAGAAACATTCTAGGTAGGATTTCACACGTGAGGTGGCGAGTGTAGAGAAGGTCTGCTAGACTTGGAAAGGTCTGAGTCGCGTCCACCGATAGACAACAACGTGGGCTAGGGTGGAAAAACCACCTCTGTTTTCGTTTCCCATTCGTCCGATCTTCGTTGAGGAGGTGCCCTTTCTGGTAAGCTGGTTGGTTTAAAATGGGTTATAAAGAAGCCGCGAGCACTGTTTTTAAGTGCGCTAAGTCGGACGGCAGCTGAGTGACCTGTTGAAAAGAGCTCCACAGTGCGTTCCTCTCTCCATGCGGCACGAGAAATGACTAGGAGATGCCTCTACACGGCTCATACTTTCTTGCTGCTGTGTGTCGTGACGACTGCGCTCGTGAGAAGGACGAACCCGCTGCCCGAGGCGATCGAGGAACTCCCGTCTTCTGAAACGCTCAACAAGGATGAATTTGAAGATTTGGATCTGGAAGAGGAAATAGAGAACATCAAACAACACATTCTATTGGAGCTGGGAATGGAAAGAGCGCCGGACGCCTCCCAAGTGAACGTCACTCAGAGTGAGCTGGACAGGGTGATGGAAATCTATCATCGAAACATGAAAAACTCGGGCTCTGAGGAGCATTCCGACGACACAGTTCAGAGGTTTTACACCTTTAGAGACGAAGGTAGGAAAGATATGATATAACGTTACGGTTGTTTCTGAAACAAAACCTTTAAGATTCCCATTACAAATCCATCGGACCATAGCTGTGGATCTATTGTTCGCGTTCCGTACTTTGAGCACGTAGGTATGTTATAAGAATAACAGTCAAGTCCTACTATTTCATGAGTCAAAAGCAGTTAAAGAAATGGCGGTGGGTGCTGTCGACTAGCTTTCCTCCCATTAGTCTATAACTTCAAAATTAAAGAAAGGTAACATAGAAAATCCTTGTATAGATTTGTCCCAGTATCTGAAACAAGCAACGTTACCCCACCTGTCGGTTATCATGAACAGTATGCTGTCTTGACTTCCACTCACTATAGAATAGTCTTACGTCTAATAATAACTGTACTTATATAAAGTTTCAGGATGCGTTCTAAAAATAGGTATTTGTAAAGGCTGTTATTGTCCCGTAGTGTAAACAATAGATGCATAAAAAATACAAAACAAAAAACAAGATAATTTATTAATAGATTAATAAAGACTAAATTACAAATACCACAGACTACATATAATAACGCACGAAACGCGTTCCAATATCAACAAGAATATAAGGTGCCACTTGTAACAGCGCCCTCTATCCTACAAATATATTGTTGAACAAAAATACAAGAATACCGATGGTGACTGGTAATCGGATCTGTCTAATTTACAGACCGTCTTGTGGAACGGAAAACAATAGTATCAAGCGCTTCTTTGACATTAACGCCCTCTATCTCACAGACAGGACTTGACAAACGAAACTCGTCGCTGAATTAATCAGTGTCAGCTACATGTTATTAAATATTCATAAACTGTCAGTCAATGTTAGGTACATTTAAGAACGTCGGTCTCTCGCTGCCTAGGCCCGGCAGCATGACCAGGTGGTTGAGACACTCAACTCGTAACCTGAGAGTAGCGGGTTAAAATTCCCATCATACCAATACCCATATAGGCGTTAAAAGGTGACGGTCAATCCCACTATTCGTTGGTAAAAGAGTAGCCCAAGAGTTGACGGTGGGTGGTGATGACTAGCTGCCTTCCCTCTAGTATTACACTACTAAATAAGGATGGATAGTGCAGGTAGCCCTCGTGTAGCTATACGAGAAATTAAAAAAAAAACTCTCGAATATACATAATCTTGGCTTTGGTACCACGTTATCAGATAAAGAAAAAAATTAAACTTCATATTTTGAATAATGACACTTACAATAATCTATTTAATACTTTATCAAAATAACGTTATTACAATCAACCTTTAATTGCTTCGACACAATTCATCTGCCTACCTTTTCAATAATGCATAAATATCCAGTGTTTGAAAGGAATCCTAAATATAAAACAACAACAAAAAGATAGAACAGTTCGTTGTAAATGTATGGACTAAAAAACGAACAACAAGAGAACTAGTCTTGACTACAAGTTTGCGTCATAAGTTACATAACTTAGGCAGTAAAATGTGACCTGTAAGCCTAACCATGTCATAGTTACCGCCAAAAATGCCTACCTTTACGACTAAGTTCTTTAATCAATGGACCCAGCATGGCCAGGTGAGTTAAGGCATTCGACCCGTAATCTGAGGGTCGCGAGATCGAATCCCTATCGCACCAAACATGCTCGCCCTTTCAGCCGTGAAGGTGCAATGATGTGACGGTCAATCCTACTATTCGTTGGTAAAAGAGTAGCCCAAGAGTTAGTGGTGAGTGGTGATGACTAGTTGCCTTCCCTCTAGTCTTACACTGCTAAATTAGGGACGGCTAGCGCAAATATCCTTCGTGTAGCTTTGCGCAAAATTAAAAAACAACAACACACAAAACAAATATTTAATCAAACTGTGCAGAGTTTTCACATATTATATACAGGAACCATAATGCATCTCTTCTCTTTTAGAACTAGCTACGAAAGATCGTATAGATTTGTGTCTTTAGTTCTATTCTCTTTCAATCAACAGCCTCCATTGGCTTATTGGTAATTCATGAAAGCTGATAACGCTCAAAATTAGGTTTCGATACCAGTGATTTGCAAAGCACAAACATGTAGCTTTGTTAATCACATTAAATAAACAAATTAGTTGTACATTTCTCTGATAAAACGCTGAAGAGTGGCAATTAAGATCTTGTTTTTGAATTTCGCGCAATTCCACACGAGGGCTATTTACGCTAACTGTCCCTAATTTAGCAGTGTAAAACTAGAGGGAAGACATCTAGTCATCGCCACCCACCATTAACTCTGGGCTACTCTTTTACCAACGAATAGTTGGATTGATCGTCACTTTATAACTCCCCTACGGCTGAAAGGGCGAGTATGTTTGGTGTGATAGAGATTCAAACCCGCGACCTTCTTTAATAATGTGGCACTTGGAATTGTTTGCTAAAATCCTCCCAAATATATAAACATATTAGATGAAATATAAAGTTGATATAAATCCAAATTTGAGCTTCAGTAATTTACCACGAACGTTAACTATCGATTACCGAAGATGTCCACGTCCACATTTCATCTGTTGCAACTCTCTGTTTAGAATAATGGACTACACTGTGTGTGTATTACTACTACTCAGTTATTAGGTACTACACGTAAGGTTAACCAACAATAAATAATTAGACGTATTTTGTTTAAAATATTGCTATTTGGTCTCTAATTTCGCGTGAGTCACGCGTTATTAGGCGACCTGTAATTCAGGCTCTCGTGAATTTACAAACAATTTTATACAGAAATAGGTTAGAAAATAGTCTTAAAGAGCCGATTAATCCGTCGGGAATTCTAGGGTCAGAAAATTTTCACAAATATCTACTTTTAAATAAACTGAAAAATCAACAACAAAGAAATTGAAAAGCTTTTAAAAAACAAGTAATAATCCCATAAAGAAGATACTCAAGAACTAGCAACATGTGTAATGATTACACACTGGTTGCACATTAATAAAAAAAAAGTGTTATTTCTAACTTTCATAGTTAGCTAATTCAGTGATTCAGGAGAAGGCACTTGTCTCACGTTTTTCCCCGCGCTAGCCTAAATCTCCAGAGTTTCATTTTAAAATTGAAATCAATAAAAATTATACTAAATCTTTCAACCGACATTGAAATGCTACCTGGTGTTGGTAACACAAAACATTTTTTTCCTCCCCTTTAAGAGAAACTATAGTGATTATATCCAGTTAGTAAAGTTGCCCAACCGTTCAACTTAGACGAATAGTGTTAGAATAATTTCAGTTTTTAATATCTGTGGTGTTTGAGTCCATTTTACTTTACCATATAATTAAGGTCCAAATACTGAGTTTGCCACGAATGTACAATGTTATATCCACCGTACACATTTAAACTTTAACATATCTCGGGTTATTCACCTATTGGTAATTCGCAACAAATACTGCAACTAATGAGGATTCTGCAATTACCAGTTTATACTTAAAACAATATTATCTTTTAGTGTATTTTCAAAATCGACACGCCAATGTCAAATTCCTAAGAGATATGTTTATTGTCTCCTTCGCCCTACGTCTACCAAAATGAATCTAAGATTGGGTATTTAACTGTGTATGTTTACTCACTTATTATTGTAATCATTTTTATTTCGTGTTTTCTTAACCTAATAAAAACATACGCCTTTTGTTGTAGATCCGGCTGTATGACGTCATATAATCACAGATGTTCGTGACAAAAAAACAAATACATAAAAAATCCTTCAACTGTGAATTACACGGGTTTTGTCGTCCTATTATTTAGCATAAAAGCGATAGGTGGTGTATTTCAAAACCCTCACGTCTGTTTAGCCTAATGGCCGGGGAAGTACCAGCCAACTTTTACTTATGGTACCTGTCCATGATAATAAAAAGTTTTATAAGGGAGTTTTTATGTAGATTAAGAAGTCAGTTGTGGGATGAACAACGTGAAAGACTCCTTCTTTATGGGAATATTTTGCAGCTAATTAAAATACACAAAAATTATATCACTTTTATTGTGCTGTATTCAAACGTAAAAAGATAACTTTCTACAGATAATCTGTGGTTGAGAAGTTTGTTTAATAGATCGCAGTGAACTTAACATAGAGTAATTTACATGACTCAGTATTTATTATAATATATTATTAACCAGTATCTTAACAGACAGTACATTATACAGTTTACTGTTGAGCACTGTATTAACTGACAGTGTATTATACATTACTAAAAACCAGTATCTTATTAACTGACAGTGTATTATACATTACTATAAACCTGTATCTTATTAACTAACAGTGTATTATACATTACTATAAACCTGTATCTTATTAACTGACAGTGTATTATACATTACTATAAACCTGTATCTTATTAACTAACAGTGTATTATACATTACTAAAAACCAGTATCTTATTAACTGACAGTGTATTATACATTACTAAAAACCAGTATCTTATTAACTGACAGTGTATTATACATTACTAAAAACCAGTATCTTATTGACTGACAGTGTATTATACATTACTAAAAACCAGTATCTTAACTGACAGTGTATTATACATTACTAAAAACCAGTATCTTATTAACTGACAGTGTATTATACATTACTAAAAACCAGTATTTTATTAACTGACAGTGTATTATACATTACTAAAAACCAGTATCTTATTAACTAACAGTGTATTATATATTATTAAAAACCAGTATCTTAACTGACCGTGTATTATACATTACTAAAAACTAATATTTTAATTGCGATCTCGTATTTTGTATCAGTAGCTCAACTGAAGAAATAAGAGACGTCTTATAATTCCAGTTTTTGGTTTGTGTTCGACTTTTCACTGAATAATATATTTCTGAAAATCCTGTAATTAGGGCGTAATGTTCAAACCTTTATTGCTTACATTCACTGCCTCACTTATACCATTTTGTATTGCGTTTATAAGTTACCAATATTTGTGCGCAGGACCAGAACGTTTTTCCATATTTGATATTTCGTCATACAGTTATGACAGCATTTTGTTCACGCGTGTTTTCCCCGTTCAAACTAGATGCATAATGTTATTTTTTGTTAGATAATATATACTCAGATATGACAAAAGCAGGTCATTTATACGTGTCCAACCAATTAAAATGTTTTCCATGATAACAACTATGTAATGGAGTTGTTTATCACAGGATCTCGAGAAACTGTTGAAAAATTTATTTTACGAGCAATCAAATATTCGGTCGTTTTACGTACCTTTTTCCTCGTAGTTCGACTTGCACGTTACTTGGAATCCGGTGGAACACGTCGCGCAAAGTCAGCGTTTATTTGTTGTTTTTTTTCCTTTCATGTACGTTTTCCTTATTATGATCATGAGTTTAACCTGACTGTAACAATACTTTTAACAAGCCAGTAAGAAAACAAAACAAATTTGAACGACGTTACTTTACAATTATGTTTTAGATCATTAAACCGTCAATTTGATCTAGAGCCATCATAAAAGTCTCGCTAGGAATTACAGAGTATTTGTGATGTCGCTTCTCACAATCTTGGAGTTTTGGTTTGCCACGACAGTCGTGTTTGTTTCTCTGTTTTGAGCTTTCACGCAAAGCTACACAAGAGCTACGTATTCCCTAATTCAGCAGTGTAATTTTAGAGAGAAGGCAGCTAACTACTACCACCCACCGCCAACCCTTGGACTACTCTTTTGCCATCAAATAGCGAACATGATCGTAACATTATAACACCCCCACGATTGAAAGGGTGAGATGTGGATCAGAACTCGCGACCCTCAGATTACGAGTTTAGAGCCCTAACCACGTGGCCAGATTTAGCTAACGAAGGAGACAATTTGTTGATTAAGTTGTTTTTTTCTCAGGTTTACTCAAAGGCGAAAAATCACTATAATTATCTACATATGTATATCTACAGAGTGCTTGCCAAGTCTCGAACCATGGACACCATTACACATCGTGTTCTTATAATTCGAAACAAGTTTGGACATATATTTCCAATTATATTACACATCGTGTTCCTATAATTCGAAACAAGTTTGGACATATATTTCCAATTTCTCTCAACACTGCTAACCATATTTGCTTCATTGTCAATTGTCAAACGCTTGTCATGAATTAGTTGTTGCAAATGTTTGGACATCCTGTTTATGCGCAGAATAACGTACAGTACAACAGAATGCGAATTGTTTTGGCGATTAACCATTATACGTAAGACATTGAAACAACATTTACCCTAGGTTCATTTCGAGGCTGACCTAATGGTCAGCGTGTTCGAAAGGGGCATCTTTAGGTTCCTAGCATGGGTACCGCTGTCACAAAAAAACGCATTTCGCACTTCAGGGTCATGAGTAGGCTATAAGGGTGGCGGTGAAACCCCTCTGTTCCGTCAGACAAAAGTAGCCTAAAAGAGTTGGCGGCGGGTGCTGTTAACTAGTTACCTAACCTGCAATTTATCAGTCAAATGTATGAATGACTATTTGTGCAGCTTTGAGTGAACATTCTGAAACAAAAACAACAACTTATTAACAATTAATTTAAATTGGAACTTTCGAAGTTTCTAGAACTGAAGTACACTCTGTTTTCACGTAACGCACTTAAATATGTCAGGGATAATACATGAATGATTTATTAGCACGCTAGAGTAAAATGAAAGTTTCAGATATATTATTGTCAAGTTTAATTGAGACAGTCATATAGTTACTGAAAAAAATTTAAAAAGTTAGCTCAGTTTTCAATAGTTTAAGATACCGAAAGACCCAAAAAAAATTAACTCAGTTGTCGAAGCAGAATTGCCACACTGAAAATATTAAATATAAAGCAACAGAGATAACAATTTGATGATTATAATTATGTCCCCAAAGACTCGGCGATAAATCTGAGGGCTTACAACGTTAAAGTTCAGCTTTCAATTCCCGTGGTGAATAAAACTCAAGTATTTCATGGTGTAGCTCTGTTACAAACTATTTAAACAGTATTTATGAACTAATCGTTTTACTGAATTATATATTCTAAAGTATTAATAATCTGTGTATAACAGACAAGCTAAACACTTATCTTCAGACTTTCTTCAAAGTAGCTTGTTCTGTTAGCCCGGCATGGCCAAACGCGTTAAGGCGTGCGACTCGTAATCTGAGGATCGCGGGTTCGCATCCCCAAAGCGCCAAACATGCTCGCCCTTTCAGCCGTAGGGAGCGTTATAATGTACGGTCAATCCACTATTCGTTGAAAAAAGAGTAGCCCAAGAGTTGCGGTGGGTGATGATGACCTAGCTGCCTTCTTTCTAGTCTTACACTGCTAAATTAAGGACGGTTAGCGCAGATAGCCCTCGTGTAGCTTTGTGCAAAATTAAAAAACAAACAAACAGCTTATTCTAACATAGGTGGTATTATTGAAGCTAATTTTAAATGGTTTATTTAAACCTTATGATGGGAAGCAGTTTTAAATTGGAGAAAATGGAACTAAATGAACTTTGTGAATTAAATGTTCATCTGGGCACCAACACTAATTCCATATGCAAATTTCTTTAACATCTTACCACATAAATTAATAAATTTACTCAAATGTTACCATTTGTACATGGAGAACAATGCTAGTAGAAAGTAGGATTAATCATGTTACATGGAGAACAATACTAGTAGAAAGTAGGATTAATAATGTTTACATGGAGAACAATACTGGTAGAAAGTAGGATTAATAATGTTTACATGGAGAACAATGCTATTAGAAAGTAGGATTAGTGATGTTTACATGGAGAACAATACTAGTAGAAAGTAGGATTAATAATGTTTACATGTGCTCCTACAATATAACTGTAGTGTAGTTGTCGATTAACTCCTCAACATGTGGTCATACAATATAACTGTATTGTAGTTGTCGATTAACTCCTCAACGTGTGGTCATACAATATAACTGTATTGTAGTTGTCGATTAACTCCTCAACGTGTGGTCATACAATATAACTGTAGTGTAGTTGTTGATTAACTCCTCAACGTGTGGTCATACAATATAACTATAGTGTAGTTGTTGATTAACTCCTCAACGTGTGATCATACAATATAACTGTAGTGTAGTTGTCGATTAACTCCTCAACGTGTGGTCATACAATATAACTATAGTGTAGTTGTTGATTAACTCCTCAACGTGTGGTCATACAATATAACTATAGTGTAGTTGTTGATTAACTCCTCAACGTGTGGTCATACAATATAACTGTATTGTAGTTGTTGATTAACTCCTCAACGTGTGGTCATACAATATAACTGTAGTGTAGTTGTTGTTGGGAGTAAAGAAATAAGATGAAACAAGTCTTTGAGGAATAACAACATTGATTGGTGCAAAGTGAACTGGTTAAGAAGAGTGAATACGAGATGAAATACACAGGAAGACAACAACAACACATATTCTATAGGTTATACATATGGAATATACAAACTGTACTATGCACAAAAATATTTTTACCTATCACATGAATATCGCCTTACACTCCGTAATCCGAGGATCGCGGGCTCACATCTCCGTCGCACCAAACATGCTCACTCTTTCAGCCGTGAGAGCGTTATAATGTAAAGATCAATCCCACTATACGTTGGTAAAAGAGTAGCCCAAGAGTTAGCGGTTGGTGGTGATAACTAGCTGTCTGCCCTCTAGTCTTACACTGCTAAATTAGGGACGTATAGCACAGATAGCCCTCGAGTAGCTTTGCGCGAAATTGGGAAAAAAAACAAAACACTCCACTCCGGTGTGAAGAGGGCGTTAAATAACACACTTCAGATTAACCTGTTAAAATGAAGTATATCAAAACCCGATTCTTTAACTAACATGTTGACTCAATATTATATTTTTAGTAGTGTATATGTTTCGTAACAGCACAATATGTTGGAAATGTTAAAACATTTTGTTTTATTCAACTAAAATCTAAACTAATTCGCTTGCTTTCAAAGTTTCGCCTAGAACTACACCAACAGATATTTGTTCATAAGATCTTCACTAATTTTGTAGTAATAGGTTAAAGAGTAACCAGCTAGTCAAAAGCACCCACCGTCAACTCTTGAGCTACCTTCATGCGATCGTATAGTGCGGTAAATTACGAATTTGAAGTTACAGTCTGTAAACATTAATCACCGGGTCTTGTCTTATCCAAACAAATTGCTACATAATACAACATACTTCATAAGCCTAACGCAACATCTTTTCATATTTCCAATTGTTTGGTTCGGTGATTTGATTTCAAATTGGGGAAAAAGTGTGAATCAGTGCTAACTGTAGAAGAAAAGAACTTATGACTAGTATTGCAGACTTCGACACTCGGAGCATTAATTAGCTATGTTAGACCAATGATAAGTATTACAGAATCCAACAAAAACAGAGCTAATCAGACCGTCTTAATCAACGTTAGCGTCAGAATGGGCGAGTATAAAGACGTAACTGTCAGTAAATGCTGCATCAGTGTTATTAACTTACGTGCCGAAAACAAGTCTTCCAATTACTGAGCAAAGGGCACCAATTGCGAGAAAAATCAAAGAAACATAACTGTTTGAGAGTCAAAATACGAAAGACGGTTATTTATTTTATGATCAAGTCAGAAAATGTCGAAAGTATCAGGGATAATAATAAGCTTAGCGCGCTTTAAATTCTTACGTTAAAAAAACCCCCCACCAAAAAACGGTTAATAACATTTGATGACATCATCGCTTAGTCTACCAAACAAGTCATCACAGTACAAGCGGAACACTGAATAGGTGTGTGTTTGTGTTTTGGAATTTCGCACAAAGCTACTCGAGGGCTATCTGTGCTAGCCGTCCCTAATTTAGCAGTGTAAGAGACTAGAGGGAAGGCAGCGAGTCATCACCACCCACCGCCAACTCTTGGGCTACTCTTTTATCAACGAAAAGTGGGATTGACCGTCACATTATACACCCCCACGGCTGGGAGGGCAAGCATGTTTAGCGCGACGCGGGCGCGAACCCGCGACCCTCGGATTACGAGTGCACGCCCTAACGCGCTCGGCCATGCCAGGCTTCACTGAATAGGAAAACAATTCTTAACTAACACGCACGTTGTTCAGTTAGGTTGTTGGAACGCAGTATTTTTGAGGGGATGATAGGTTAAGTTAATTAAAGTGGGTTTCTCTTTTTTTTTAAATAAAAGGTCTGGATTCGGTCCATGTTTTGGGCCAGGGGAGAGTCAGGTTCACCGTTGGCCTCTTCCTCCCTATAGTGGGACAGTTTGGTTTGTTATGCGCCCCCCGCTAGTACAGCGGTAAGTCTACGGATTTACAACGCTAAAATCAAGGGTTCGATTCCCCTCGGTGGGCTGAGCAGATAGCACAATGTGACTTTGCAATAAGAAAACACAAACACTTGTTTGTTATGAACTTCGCGTGAAACTACTCGAGGGCTATCTGCGCAAACTCTCCCTAATTTTGAAACGGTATATCAGAGGGAAAGTAGGCAGTCAACATCCACACACCCCCAACTCTTAGGCTACCTTCTTACGAACGTATAGTAGGGATTGTTTATAACATTCAAACTTCTCTAGGCCTAAAAACGCAAACATTTTTTAGTAATTGGATTCGAACCCGCGGCCCAAAGGTTGCGCGTTAACTTCTTTAACCATCAGTCCATACTAGGCCTAAAGTAGGCCATAAGTGAGGAACTTGGTTGGATTGGATTAATATTATGGTTAGTAAACGAAAATTGTACTACACTTGAGTGAAGGGTGAAAATGACGTATCTTCATTCTTATTTCGTTCAATACGCTTTTCTGAAACGATTATTAATATATATTTATTGATCTGTTGTCTAAATATTTACCTTGATCACTCAAGTGACAAGTTATCACAGACGTGGCAAAGAGACGAACGTAGTTTACCTTGGTTACTCAAGTGACAAGTTATCACAGACATGGCAAAGAGAAGAATGTAGTTTACCTTGGTTACTCAAGTGACAAGTTCTAGATCTGGCACTTATCTTTAGAGTTTTAGCTCTGACAGCTTACCCTTAGATTTCTAGATCTGGCACTTATCCTTAAAGTTCTAGATCTGACAGCTTACCCTTAGATTTCTAGATCTGGCAGCTTATCCTTAGAGTTTCAGCTTTGGCAGCTTATCCCTAGAGTCTTAGCTCTGGTAGCTTATTCTTAGAGTTCTAGCTCTGACAGCTTATCTTTAGAGTCTTAGCTCTAGCAGCTTATCCTACATGCACGCAAGATGTCTTTCAGATTAAAAATTTCAATCTTCTTTAGTTAGCATCTTTAAAAAAAATCTGGTTTACATTTTTATATGATTAAACGTGATCAGTTCTCAGTATGTGTTTCAGTCGAAGCTTGTACACTCATGTGGAAAATGAAGATACTTAAAATAATGTTTCAAAATAACCTTATCTAATTTATCAGGGTCAATGGCAGATTAATATGCTACTGAAAAGCAATGTGATTCTTAAATGACAACTTTATGATATTATCCCAAGGTAAGGTTAAGGTGACCATTGGTAAAGGTTCCACTGTTACAAGTGTAATGGCGACTTTATTTGACTCAAGAATTTGAAAAATCTATTATTAACATTAATCAGAGTGAGAAAAAATATTATTAGAACCCATTTTTCTGTATTTGAATCTTGGTAGTTCCAAATACTAAACATACTACTGAATGAGCCCAGTAACGGCTAGCTCAAATAGCCCTCGAGTAGCCTTACGCGAAATTCAAAAACAAACAATACTTCAGGGGAACAAAACTAGTTGAAATTTGCTGATAATATTACAAAATAAGTAATTATATTTAGTGTATTTTGTTGGCCAATCAAAGAGATAATTTTTGTTATTTGGAGCATACGATTAAATTTCATTTATTTTTTCCTTTTCTTTTCCTGTCAGTGCCACTACAGTTTGACTTCAGTAATGGTTCTTTCCAATCAAGTGGAATTAAAACTCTATTCTTCTCTTTAAATTTTCCTAACCACTTGGGAAACAGCACCCGAGGCCTAGCTGTAACTTCTGCTCGGCTCAGCATCTACAAAGCTCGTAAAGGAGTCCACCACGAAGCAGATGGACGTATAGGGCGTTCAAACGCCGTAGCAGACAGTGATAAGCCAAAAGAAGCTACAGTCTTTATCTATCAGCTCCAAGAACCCGTTCATTTCAAGGAACCTGATCGCTATCTAGTTTCAGCGCAGCAGATTTTGCTGGCCACAGACGGCTGGGAAGTATTCGATCTAAGTAAAGCCGTCGAAACATGGGTGGAGTTCCCTACTCTAAACTACGGTCTTCAAATTGAATGCCCTGAATGTGAAGCTCACGGCTTTACTTTTCTCTCGGTAAACAGCACAGAGATCGCCACTAAGGCACACTCCGGGAAACTAATAAACGTTACTTACCAAGCGCCCGGACGGGCAGTTTTAGATATCGCATTAACAGAATCAACAGCACGATCTAAGAGGTCGAGGCCTAATAACAAACATCAGCGTAGGTACCCGTTAGACTGCACTAGTGGAAGAAAAACTAAACTTTGCTGTCGCTATTCGATGAATATCTCTTTCAAGGAGTTACAATGGAACTGGATCATAAAACCTCAGCAGTTTGAAGCCTATTTCTGTAAAGGAAAATGCGTTCAGAAGACCAAAAATTATTCTAGTAACCACGCGAGGATCCAAAACTTGATGCGTAAAAAGAAGAATAAAAGGAAACAAATTCCTCGCCCTTGCTGTGCTCCCAAAAAGATGGAGTCTTTAAATATTGTGTATTGGAAAAACAAAAGCGAAGTAGGCACGAAAAAACTAAAAGGAATGGTAGTCTCTCAGTGTGGTTGTGCTTAAGTTAGTGCTTGTAATATAAAAGAATAACTGGAATCGTTAAAGAACATTAGACCCTAATACACTATAATGAAACGTGCGTGTGGGAGGGAAATTACGAGTCATGAACTACAGATCGTGTCAATAAGTCACGAACTACTTACTGTGTCAATAAGCTCTAGCTGTTTTAAATATTTTATAGTCATTTGTGTCAGTATAATTATATAAAATTATATTCTATATTAAAATCACAACAATATTTATATGTTAATCAAGAAGTTAAGTGTATCATTTTGAGCATTCTGTAGAAATATTTTTGTCGTAAGCCTAAACCATTAAAGTAGAAAATTTATTTTAGTCTTTTAATCTCGCCAAATACAAAATATTCCAAACGACAAATGAAGATGACGGTAGATGGAACTTTCGGTTCTGTGCGAAAACGTTTGTATTGAAATAGTGATGATTTTAGCGTGTCAAATAAAAATAATGGTTGATTATAGTTAAAGAAACATCGCATAGATTAGATTTCTATCCACAAAGCGTGTATTTAATTTGTCTTTATTGGGTAAGCAAGAAGTCAGTAAGGAGTTTTCATTTACCTGTGAAATTCTGTCTTAAGAATAGGCTTAGCATTAGAAACCTGCATGAAATTAGGATTACACTTTCAGAAGTTATCATAAAGGCATAGTATAGTACCAAAGTAAGTCTTTTTTTTTCTATTTTATTGTAGCATATAATTCATGATAAGTTGAAGTTATTTTTAAGTTTTTAGTGAGAATTGATTAATGAACGTCAAGATGTTTTCACAACTATTAAGTATAATTTATTGAGAAAAGATATCTATTTATTAGCTATCTATTTATTACAATGGAACACTACTGTACTGTTACGAGAACTAATCCAGAACATCATTCATACATGTTTTCATAAAACTAACCGAATACTAACATAAAAGTGCATTAAAATTAATGAGAAATCATCTTGAAATTAACCCTCAAATAACATCTAACTACACTTAAGTTAACCAAAAAGTAATTTAAGGCTACCTTAAAATTAATAAGAATTAGTAAGAAATTATCTTGAAATTAACCATCGAGTAACGTGAAATTACACCAAAGTTAGCCATAAAGTAGCCTAAGGCTATCTTAAAATTAATGTAAAACTATCACGAAATTAACCATAAAATAAGATGAAACTACAATGAAGTTAAATAACAAGTCCGTCAAATTAGCTTAAAATTAATCAAGAATAAAAACTACCTTTAAATCAATCATAAAATAACATCAAACTACATCAAAGTTAAATCACAAACTATATTAGGATTTCTTATGGAGATTTCATTGAAAACTTTTTTTAAAACGTGTTATAATAAGGTTAACGATATTAGACTTTTTAAGTGGGGAAGTATGAATTCAACATTGTAAACGACATAAACAGATGAAACGTGTAAAATTATAAAAATCGTTTTTAGTAAAGAATTTTCTCAGTTTTATACACAGTTTGTAGGGTTAGTGCTTCAGTTTTTGTTATTTATACTTTATTTAAAAAGCTTTGGATAATTATTTGTGAAGATCTAATTGACACATATTTAGCTCCCCGCTAGTACAGCGGTAAGTCGACGGATTTATAACGCTAAAATAAGGGGTTCGATTCCCCTTGGTGGGCTCAGTAGATAGCCCGATGTGGCTTTGTTATAAGAAAAAAAACACACACACACAAATATTAAGAAGGCTATTACTTTCTTTGCTCATTTCGTTGGTGGATTCAAGGATATTATAATAAAGTATTTACAAGTTCTTTCATAGAGATTGTAAAATGGTCAAGAATATTATTACAGGTGATATACTATGAATGCTAATAGTTCTCTGAAGTTAAGGTTTTGGACAACACTTGATACATGATTAATAATAAAAAACAGCCTTCATTTCAAATATATAAATCGTGCCTATTTGGAGTCCTGTTAGGGTTTTATTTGTACAACGACTGATTAACGGTCAACAATACCAAAAAGCTCTGTTGCAGATAAAGATATCGTGACTGTTAATAGTTGTGTTAAGATGAAGCTTCATTTAGCTCAAGAATTAAACTTCGGAACTAAAGCTTTAACATAGTTGATTGTACCTTCATGATAGACTGTTGTACTGACTAACGCCGTACGTGATAATACTGGTATTTGAGTCATTACTCGAATATTTTGATGTTTTAGATATGTTGATGACTGAGCGTTATTTATTTGAGAGAAAAGGAAATACTTAAGACTGTCGTAATTAGTTAAATACACTATTTACTTACATTGTTTATAAAAGAATGTACTCTCTATTTACTACATACATCGCTAGGTGCTATGATATCATATTTTTATGGGTATTTTTATTTGTTGTGAAGCACAAAGCTGAACAACAGGTCATCCATGCTGTCGAAACCCGATTTTGAACGTTATAAACCCCAGACTTGCTGATATGAGACACCGAAATTGCAACATACATTAAATTCAGTAAATTGGTTTGATATGTAATGTCATATAATGTTCAGATTAACACATTTTACACACAAATAACCTGTTAAATGGGCATTGATATTCGGATAATGACATGGTAACCCTAAAGATCAGAATGCATGTAAGAATGTCTGCGATTTTTTTAGCCATTAAAAGAATGAAAAGAATAGGTTTAACAACAAAAAACGTTAAACACATCTCAACAAATCATAAAGTTGTTTTATTGAGTCGAGGGCATTCCAATGGATTGCCATATGTACGGTAGTGTTATGAATATATATCGCGCAGTGTTCGTATTCATACGCTAAAAGTAAACTGTTTAGTGTTAGAAATGCCAAAGATAATAGTATATAACTGCCATAGTAAATCAATCATCCAGTAGATAACACTTAAGCACCAGGCACTTAAATCAGACTTTGCAAGGTAATGACTTTGAATTATATGAACTGTCGGACTGAAAACAAGCTTACACTTCAAGGAGAAAAGGCAAATATATCTTTATAGGGTTCCTATTGTTGCAAAACCATCCTCTCAATTAAAATTCTCATTGAAAATCGTGTACTGACTCAATCAAAACAGCTCTTACGTAATTATTCACTCTTTGTTCTTAACGTGTTGAAACTTGACTTCGTCGGTATATAGAAGTAATATTTCTTTCTCAAAAATAAAATATATCTGCTTAAATGTATCCAGTCTATACGAAATAATATTGTAAGTCTAAATAATAGTAAACCGGTCCGCATGGCCCCGGCCCGGAATGGCCAAGCGCGTTAAGGTGTTCTACTTGTAATACTAGGTTCGCGGGTTCGAATCCTGGTCGCACCAAACATGCTCGCCCTTTCAGCCGTGGGGGCGTTATAATAATGTGACGGTCAATTTCACTATTCGTAAGTAAAAGAGTAGCCCAAGAGTTGGCGGTTGGTGGTGGTGACTAGCTGCCTTTCCTCTGGTCCAACACTGCTAAAATAGAGACGGCTAGTGCAGATAGTCCTCGTGTAGCTTTGCGCGAAATTCAAAACAAACCCGCATGACCAGGTGGGTTAAGGCGTTCAACTTGTAAGACGTGTATAACACTACAAACAGGGGCTTGATACCGTGATGGAATGAGATATTTTATCTCGTAGCTTTATGTGTAATAACAAACCAACAAAATCTTTACAGATAAACGGTAATTTATTCTCTAATTATACTTTTCCATTAGTTAAGATAGGATTGAAGGTCCTGATTTCTAAAAATAGGACTGTTAAGATTATAACTTAATTTTTTGTTTGTTTTTGAAATTCACACAAAGCTAAACGAGGGCTATATGTGCTAGCCGTCCCTAATTTAGCAGTGTTAGACTAGAGGGAAGGCAGATAGTCATCACCACCCAGCGCCAACTCTTGGGCTACTCTTTTACCAACGAATAGTGGGATTGACCGTCACATTATAATGCCCCCACGGCTGAAAGGGCGAGCATGTTTGGCGCGACGGGGATGCTAACCCGCGACTCTTAGATTACGAGTCGCACGCATTAACACACTTGGCCATGTCGGGCCATATAACTTAAGTTAGGACTATATTCCCCGATCTAAGTTTATGTTGATTTAAACATAATATTTCATATCTATGAATGAAAATTTTGTAGTTTCTATACAAACAGCACGCCCCTACTTTTGCTAAAACGAAAACCAAGATAAAACGGAATACAGTGTTTTGAACTTTGGACTTTCTGACAGACACCTCTTACGTTATCCACTAATTCATTACTGGCTCCCGAGAAGAAGAAAAGACTGCAAGGGTCAGTACTGTTGTATGAATTTAAGAGCATAAAATTAGTGTCTACAAGAATAATATCAGTTACTTGTTACTTATACGGATTGTGAAATGTTATCGTATTTTTAAGTATACACTACATGGCCTAAAGTATGTGGACACTCGACCGTCACACCCATACGTACTTGTTAAACATCTCATTCCAAAACAATGGGCATTTATATGGAGTTGTCCCCCCCCTCTTTGCTGCCATAATAGCCTCCACTCTTCTGGGAAGGCTTTTCACTGGATTTTGGAAAATGTCTGCAGGGATTCGCTCCCATTCAGTTACAAGAGCATCAGTGAGGTCGGGCACTGATGTCAAACAAGAAGGCCTGGCTCGCAGTCGGCGTTCTAATTCATCCCAAAGGTGTTCGATGGGGTTGAGGTCTAGGTTCTGTGCAGACTAGTCAAGTTCTTCCACACCAACCTTGGCAAATCATGTCTTTATGGATCTTACTTTGTGCACGTGAGCATTACTATGTTACAACAAAAAATCCCTTCCCCAAACTGTTCCCACAAAGTTTGAAGCACACAGTTCTCTAAGATGTCATTGTATGCTGTAGTATTAAGATTTTCCTTCACTGGAACTAACGAGCCTAGCCCAAACCATGAAAAACAGCCCCAGATTATTATTCCTCCTCCATGGAACTTTATAATTGGCATTATGTATTCAAGCAGGTAGCGTTCTTCTGACATCCGCCAAACCCAGATTAGTCCGCCAGATTGCCATATAGTGAAGCGTGATTCGTCACTCCAGAGAACGCGTTTTTACTGCTCCCGATTCTAATGGCAGTGTTTTTTATACCACTCCAGTCGACGCTTGGCATTACGCATGGCAATCTTAGGCTTGTGTTCGGCTGCTCCACCATGGAAACCCATTTCATGAAGCTACCGACCAACAACTCCTGTGCTGACATTGCTTTGAGGGTCATTTTGCAATTCGGTAGTGAGTGTTGCAACTGTGGACAGACGATTTTTACTCACTACGCGCTTCAACGCTCGGCAGTCCCGTTCTTTGAGCTTGTGTGGCCTACCGCTTCGAAGCTGAGCTGTTGTTGCTCATAGACGTTTCAACTTCACAATAACAGCACTTACAGTTGACCGGGGCAGCTCAAGCAGAGCTGAAATTTGACGAACTGTCTTATTGGAAAGGTGGCATTCTATGAGAGTGCAACGTTGAAAGTCACTGAGCTCTTCAGTACGACCCATTTTACTGTCAGTGTTTGTCTATGGAGACTACATGGCTGTATGCTTGATTTTATGCACCTTTTAGCAATAGGTGTAGCTGAAATAGCCGAACCCACTAATTAGAAAGGGTGTCCACATACCTTTTGGTCATGTAGTGTATTTTAGAACAATGTTTCTCGACCTTCTTGATTCTCGCGATAGAATCGCAGAAACTAAAATGAAAGTACTGTGGAAAACGATTACGATTTTATACGTGAATATCCTATCAGTGTTCGTTTGTTTTCGTGAAATCTCTCGAACCGTTCCACGTCGCACCAAATACTCTCGACCTATTCAGCCGTAAGGGCATTGTAACATGACGGTCAGTTCCACTATTATTTGGCAAAAGAACAGCCTACGAGTTGACTGTGATTGGTGATGACTAGTTGCCTTCTCTCTAGTCTTATGCCCCCCGCTAGTACAGCGGTTTGTCGCTGGATTTACAACGCTAAAATTAGGGGTTCGATTCCCCTCGGTGGGCTGAGCAGATAGCCCTATGTGGCTTTGTTATAAGAAAAACAAACAAACTCTAAGTTTTACACTGCTAATTACGAACGACTAGAGCAAATAGCAGTTAAGCAGCTTTGCGCAAAATTAAGAAAAAAACAAAAAACCACGAACCAGGAATTCGGTTGTATCGGACCCTGGTTAAGGGATAACTTCTTATCAAATTGATAGATTTGAATTTTGTCTGAAATATTGTTCATCGTTAGCGTTATGATATGTAGTAGAAAGATAGAAACATAGCATTAGCGGTAAAGTTACTTGAGTTTCAATGTGTAGAATGAATACGCCAGTGATATATTTCGTTATTTTCTTTATATAAATAACTCGAAAATTATATACATATGTGTGGTGGTTTTGAAAATATTCTTTATTAAAAATCACAAACACCCTTTTAGTTTTGCACATCGCAATTTCCACCTTTTATTCTGGGTCAAACCGGTTGTAACATAAATTAGTAAGTTTAACCGTATCCAGTGTTTCGTAATGGGGTTTTGTGCGTGGCGCATTTCCTCGAGTTAAGATATATCAACCTAAACAGGTTACTAATATCGAACTAACTGAGTGTTGGTTATAAAAGTGACCACATATGAACATTGATATTTGAGAGGTACGGTAATATAATAGTTAACCTCTTGTATCAGAAAAACACGCGACTTGCTTTATTTAAAACTTGCAGAATGTTTGGAAATAAATCAAAATTTTATTTATTTTACTGGTGATAAAGTTTTCTGGCCAGAAATGTGTATTTCCTCTTCGGCCTGGCATGGCCAAGCGCGTAAGGCGCGCGACTCGTAATCCTATTTCTTCTTTATGATTAAATTACCGTTAGAGCGCCGAAAGTTAGCGAATGATATGAAAATCTAACACGCTTATTCTCGGCAATGAAAAGCAGGTAAACTGTAAGTGGTTTGTTTCCCTTCCTCCAGTGGGTCGGTGGTAAGATTCCGAATTTACAACGCTAAAATTCGGGGTTCTATTCCTCAGGGTGGACAGAGCACACATAATCTATTGCGTAGCAGATGTCCCGTTTTCATATTCCTTTTAACTTGTCCATTTCAGATTCCAAATCAGCTTAGCTGTACAGAAATAGCTTTTCAGTGATGTCGAGAAAACCCATTTGTAGAAAAATATATTCAAAAACGGCTTGTTTGGGTTGAGAAAATATCGGAATGTAGAGGCCAGGTGGTTAAGGCACTCAACTCGCAATCTGCAGGCCGCGGGTTCCCTATTACTCCAATCATATTCGCCCTTTTAGCTGTGGGGACGCTATAATGTGTGGTCAATCCCACTATTCGTAGGTAAAAGAGTAGCCCAAGAGTTGATGGTAGGTAGTGATAGCTTTCACTTTAGTCTTACACTGCTAAATTATGAATTGCTAGCGCAAATAGCCCTCTAGTGGCTTTGCGCGAAATTCAAAACAAACCAAAGCGAAACGCTAAAACAGCTCTTTATGTTTATTCCCGATGACCAACTGAAACTCTATTTAAAAAAAAACTATTTGGGGAATTGGAACACGAAACGGTTGAAAGCCAAGTTTTAAGGATTTTAAATGTAAACCAAACGCGATCATTCACATAATGTTTGAGTAGTTGGAGTTTCCATTGAACAAAAGTTCTGAAAAACTACAAAAAAAAACAACAACAAAAAACCGGTTACATTATATCAGTGTAACTAGATGGCGCTCCCTACAATACTTGGGGATGATACAGGGGTAATAAATTTTTTGGAGCTCCAAAGGTATACATGTCAAGCTTGATGACAATCGGTCCAGAAGTTCGCCACTCTTAAGCAGATCCTCTCTCCGAGATGTTGTCAAATAATGGTTTAAAGAAACGTTATGGGCCGAAGGTCACCGAACTTACCTGCCAGCAAAACCGTTCGATCTCAGATTTGCTTAATTTTTCAACGCATGCGCAACTCAGTGTTTTTATGGTTACGTTCATCCGTTAATACCGGTAAGAAAAATAATTCCAGAGAATAAATGCGGTTACTCTCGTCAATGTTTCAGGCAATGCTCGTGTTTTTCGATAAACCTTAACTGAGATTTACTGTAGCGTAAGAAGTTCAAATAATGTGTGGTAACATTTCAAAAAGTTGTGGCCAGAATATCCTGAGTCGTTAGTTCGAAACACCCAAAATTTAAAACTTCCTGTGCATTTGTGTTATCTAACCTTGAACTACTGACTGAAGCAAAGGCATGCAACCAATGGCACGCCGTCATACTAAGGGAACGACGTTCACTCTTATGACGAACCCTCATCTTAAACGTGCGAGAAAGATTTCTGTGGCAAAGTAAAAATTCGAATCCGGTTGGCCAGCTCCACATTCCGGAGATCTATTAAAGGACCAACCAGTGCCTCCGGAAATTTCATTTTCGTTTTAGTGTTTAAAGAGCAAAGTTAAATTTTGAAATAAACATGATTACATCATTCAACGAAGATGTCCGCTGATAAAATGCAGATAAAAAAGCAAAATAATTGTGACGTGAACATTTGCTTTTGGGTAAAGTAACGGAAGTTGCATCTCATCAGGGAATAACGTTACCTTTTTTTTTTGCCAAATTGAAGGATGGTAGCATGTTTAAGGTAAAATCCTGGTCCATATAGCCAAAGATCATTATAAAAACAATGGATGGACTTGTTAAATTCAATGTTATGACTGCAGTATATCACTACTATTATGTGAAAGTTTAGGATAGTAAATAAAAAGTCAAACACGTCAGGGCTTCCTTTTGTTCGTTGAGACCATCAAAAAGAATTATAAATAAATGTAAAGAAATGTGGTTCCATTTTCCAACATTATTAATATGAAATACTAACTTAGGCTTCAGTGTGCTCCACGTATGCACTAGTGTAACAAAATACATTCAGTGATATAAAATGAATCACATTGAAATTCGTTATGGTTAGCTGGCACCTTAACATGATCATTGTACTGAGCCCACGAACTAACCTACAGTAGGTTGTTTTTAAAATATATTTATAGAGACGTTCTGTTGTACGAAAAATACAAGAACATGAAAATATCGTGGTCAAATCCGTTAAGAAAGATGAAACTATTGTGATTTAAAACTATTTATTTTGAGGAAATCAGTGTCTGGAAAATCAGAGTAATGGAGTTTATCTTGAAGAAACTAGTGTACAGAGACTCGGAAGTAATGGAGTTTATCTTGAAGAAACTAGTGTACAGAGACTCGGAGGTAATGGAGTTTATCTTGAAGAAACTAGTGTACAGAGACTCGGAAGTAATGGAGTTTATCTTGAAGAAACTAGTGTACAGAGACTCGGAAGTAATGGAGTATGTCATGAGGAAACTAGTGTACAGAAACTCAGAAGTAATAGAGTTTATCTTGAAGAAATTAGTGTACAGAGACTCAGAAGTAATGGTGTTTATATTGAAGAAATTAGTGTACAGAGACTCAGAAGTAATGGAGTATGTCTTGAGGAAATTAGTGTACAGAGACTCAGAAGTAATGGAGTATGTCTTGAGGAAATTAGTGTACAGAGACTCAGAAGTAATGGTGTTTATATTGAAGAAATTAGTATACAGAGACTCAGAAGTAATGGTGTTTATATTGAAGAAATTAGTGAACAGAGACTCAGAAGTAATGGAGTATGTCTTGAGGAAATTAGTGTACAGAGACTCAGAAGTAATGGTGTTTATATTGACGAGACAAAGGAGCAGTGAATTTTATCTTTAACTTTATTAAGCAATACGTAAAGTCAGCAATAGTGGAGTTTGTATTGAAGAGACTAGAATGCAGACCCGGTAGTATTGAAGTTTATCTTGAAAGTAATTACGGAAAGTCGCTAGTAATTGAGCTTATCTGGAAGGATGTTTTATCTCTTGGCCAACAGATATTTTTTTAAGTTGTATACTACTTAAGTTGATTTTGCTATGAACCTTCTGACGTTCCACTCATTTTGTGTTCATTTTAATAAATATTTTCCTGATCCGACAAGTAAACTTTATTTTAGCAGAATATGTCCTGAAGTAACTGAAACCAAGTCTTTAACCTAATATATTACGTTCAAGTCGATACTCTGTAATTACGAAGTCTTAATATAGCATTCACTTGACGAAAGGAGGCCAACTTTGAGTCTGCTCAACGCACCATTAAACCTCAAATTACAAACTTGTTTCCGTGCCGTCCACAGTAAATGTGAACCACATTTCATAACTTTCCTGTTACAACACTCGGTGTAAAACTGTGTAAAGAACCGGTCAAATACTGTGTGAAATCACCCAGTTACTCTGCAAGATGCACAGGTGACTTCAGCAGAGATTAGTTAAGGCTTGGTTTATTTTGAATTTCGTGCGAAGCTACTCGAAGGCTGTCTGAGCTAGCCGTCCTTAATTTAGCAGTGTGAGACTAGACGGAAGGCAGCTAGTCATAACCACCCATCGCCAACTATTGGATTACTTTTTTACCAATGACTAGTGGGGTTGACCGTCACATTGTAACGCCCCCACGGCTGAAAGAACAAGCATGTTTGGTGTGACGGTGATACGAACCTGCGACCCTCGTATTACGAGTCGAGTGTCTCCAACACCTGGCTATTCTGTATGATAAGGTTTAGCAACGGTGAGTGGCGTCGACTGGTTTCCTTCGTTCTGGTTTAGCAACTTGTTTTCAATCGATAGATCAAATGTTCCTTTCAAACAGTTCATGGAAAGTTAATAATTATGGAAAGAAAAAACAGTTAACATGGTTCATCGAGATACAAAAACAAATTGGGGGTTAATGGGTGGAATATCCGAGAACAAAAGAGTTTGAGAGCTACTAATTTAATCTACTGGTTGTAAAGTTACTAAACGACTCGTGCAGGTAGCCCTCATGGAACTTTGCACGAACAGATGATCTTCCAATTACAAAACACTGACATAATTTAACGACTTAGCGCTACTGTTTCAAGTTAATTGTACTAATATGTTGTTAGAATGCGTCTCAGTAATTGCAACTGATATTAAAAAGTATCTAAAATGAACTATAACTTGCAAATATACGCAATGGGATCTTCTCCGCACTTATAGCTGTAGGTGCGTGATAAGAGCGACAATCAATTCCTCAGCGTGAATCAGGGGTAGTAAGATGCTACTGACTGTTTCCTGTCCCTCTGATTAGTAGTGTAAAATTAAGGTTAAAATAAATACAAAATCACCTTACACGTAAATGATGACTCAACAGAAACTAACTCGAAATACGGTGAACAAGTAAATATTGGTCTAGTTTTTTACTGGGTCGACCCTAAAGTCCGACTCACTGTTTGAATTGATTTATTTTACCTGCCAGTAAGTTTCCCTGCGAATACATCGTATTGTAAAGAGAAATAAAAAGTCGTTTCTCGTATTATCTATAAAGCAAACAAGTAATTTTCGCATACACTGAGGTTTAACTTTATGTCAAGAACGTGTCCATATCGTTACGTAAAACCTGTAAACATGTTTATCACAGAAACGATTTCGTGCAAGTGTGTCACTCGTAATACGATTGAACCTGTTAACAAACATTAACTTAATTATTTATGGCTAATATGTATCAAGTATGCTCTCACAATTCCGGAAGAAACCAGTTTGGGAACTTCTAAATTAAAGTAAAGAATATTTTATAACAGTATGTCAAAACCACCATAACTGCTATATCCAGTACCGACGAGGCCTTTCTGCCAATACCAAGAGGTTTTAGATCGGCCGGACAGAGTTGTGGTTGATACAGTGGCGTATTTAGGGAGGGACTAGAGGGTGCTCTGCCCCAGGGCCCATTGATAATTTTATTCTTTGTAAAATTAAATGGAATGTAGAGCCCACAAAAATGATTAGCCCCTGGGAACACACAGTATTAACTCTGCTACTGGGTTGAGATACTACTTATATTAGCAAATTGACAACAACCACGTGGTTTTCAGTAGACACCGGGTGTTAAGTGTACACGTGTCTTAGGTTTAGTTAACCGTGTTAATGAACACACAATTCTCAAGTACTCTCGTACTTGAAGTGTGAATGTGGTTTAGTTTATGTTATAACCCGTTAAGAAATCCTAGTCATTGAAGCGGGAACGAAGGTTCGGCCCACCATAAAAAAGTCGCTACAAAGGGATCGAGCACTGCACCCGTGACTTTCAAAAATAATAAAGGTAGACCACGCGACCAGTGATTTCTACATTTTAAACTGTTCCTCACACAAATTATTTTTGGCCAGTGCCGAGGGGATCTACCTCATAAACATAGGACATGAGTTATGTAAATTATTGAATGTTTCCCTGCAGTAGTTTAGATCATACGAAATTATAAGAACTTGCAAATCAAGCAAAGAGTGTATAATAATATGTCAACCTCACTATTCTTTTCACACCAAACATGCTCGCCCTTTCAATCGTGGCGGTGTTGTAATGTGACGGTCAGTCACACTATTCATTGGTAAAAAAGTAGCCCAAGAGTTCACGGTGGGTGGTGATGATAGCTGCCTTCCCTCTAGTCTTACACTTCCAAATTAGGGACGGTTAGCTCTCGTGTAGCTTTGCGCGAAATTCAAAACAAACCAAACCACTATTTCATCTATATCCGATAGAGAACCTTACCCTCCAGGGTATGAACTTTAATTACCAAAAAACCGACGACATTCATTCATACATTCTTTATCCGCCCTCTAGTAACACAGCGGTAAGTTTGCGGTCTTACAACGCCAGAATCTGGGTTTCGATACCAGTGGTGTTTCTTTGGGCTTACCTTAAAACAAACAAAATAACTTTCCATAATACCGGTGGTCGAAATGCTACATAAACCATCGAATTATTCTGTCTCAGCGTGAACTAGATTAAGCTGGTGAACTGTGAACCGTAAAGCATTTCGTTTACGTCATTACACATTCGAATTAAATGTATATGAGTCACTAACACAAATTTATATATGTTTCATTATTAACATTTACTGATTAACACCCAGAAGAGTTGACGAACCAGCAACCTTTGATTCCCCATAGGTTCAGGTTTTACGACACTTTAATATCCTTCCCGAAATTTTATGTCTGGGATTAGTAATATTGTTTAACAAATGTTGCACAGCTTGTTAAACGAATATCATTTGTGTGTTTGTTTCACACCAGTGTTACCTGTTAAAAACAATAAGTACGTTGCTCCTAGAAACAGGTATGTGGCATGTGTATGATTCACATCAGTGATACCTGTTACGAATACTAACAATATGGTTGAACATGTGTCACGTGTGTTTCTCACATCAGTGATACTTGTTGCATTTACTAACTGTATAGTTAAACAAGTATGTGCCACGTGTGTCTCACATCAGCAATACTTTATTTGCAATTACTAGAAATGTAGTTAAGCAACTATGTGTCACGTGCGTGTCTCACATCAGTGACACCTGTTAGTAAATACTAACTTAAATAATTATGTGTCACGTATGTGTCTCGCATCAGCGATACCTATTACAGATACTAACAATGTAGTTAAACAAGTATGTGTCTCACATCAGTGATATCTGTTACAAATATCAACAATATAGTTAAACAGCTATGTGTCACGTGTGTCTCACACGTGTATCACATCAGTGATATCTGTTAGTAATGCTAACGATGTATTTAAACAACCAGAAAATATTGGGGAAAAGTAAGTAATAAATGTAGCGAAATAATTTATTTCAGGACACTTCTTGTTACTGCACAACATTTATTTTTGTACAACAGTAATATGAAGCACATGTTAGCATTAGTTCATAAAAAACTAAACCGGTCAAAAGAGCACAGCGTACTTTCTGACACAAACTTTAACTTCTAAAATACACAGGTCCTTGGCTTTCAATGCTCTTTACGTTTCGATTGAAGCAACTACTTCCTACCACGGCTCAGGTAACATCTTTTAATGTTAATCTACGTATAATATTTTTGAATACTTGAAGTACACGGGTTATGAATTACAAGTGCTCGTTTACGATAACATTGACACAGTTTAAATAACAATGTTTAGATATTGCTGATTGAACAATGTGAAAAAAAAACCAACATCATACGACAATATTACCACGAGAGAATTTTTGATACATCATCCCTAACTACTGGAAGGTAATTAATTATAATCATAGGAAAACAATGAAGAACTATTTCTTTTTTCAAACAATCAATAGTACAGATGGGAGTTTTTCCTATAATAGAGTTCACCTAGGGGACATAGGAACCGGGGTGTGCAAAAGGAGTGATAACTCCCCTCAGACGCGTGTGGTAAAAGCAGATAGGAGCACAATAGTAGAATAATTCCTAAATGTATCGAACTAACAAAGCGATTTCCATTCAGAAATTCCAAATTGTCATTCGATAAACAAACAAAAAATATTTTTGTAACAGTATCAATAACAATATATCGAGTACGTAATATTCGACAGTTTCAGGTTCGTTGTCAAAAACCAGAAAGTTTGACACTGGTTCACTGTCAGATCTAACACAGTTCAAAATACTTTACACCTGAATCCAGAAAGTCACATGTAAACAGACGAAGCAAGCTTGTTTTAAATGTACCATACAACAGTCTTTGCTAAACACCATTTGTTGCTCCAAGCACGTGGCAAGGAACCACGTTGGATTTAATAGTTACAGCCGTCTAGGTTCTTTATTTTAAATTCGTGTAAGCTCATTTTTAGTTCATTTGATGTGTGAAAAAATAAAAAGGAAGGATTTTCAAGAGATTAGTTTAAAAATGCGTTAAAAATCCTCTTTAACACTTGCTACATTTCTTAAGTTTATATATTGTAATAACATGTGACTAACTTGGTACAGATGATTGCTGATACAATGTAAAGTAATACAAAGCAAACAGGGCAAAAACAAAATGGTTGAAAGTTTTTCAATACTCTAAAAAAGAATTATTATTGGCCAAAAAAAGGCCCATATTAGGCTGTTAATCTCGCACACAGGAACCCTGACGATAGTTATTTGACGGCAACTGCTTTCTCGGTTGTTTCACAATTCAACCTTCGAATTAAGGTCTTGATAACAACGAAATACCGCAGAAAGATAATAAAAACCAATCGCAGTGTCAGCTATTTAGTTCGTTAAAATAGGTAGGTAGTATAGAGAACAAATATTTCAAGAGTGTATCCATGTCCAACAAATTATTTCAAAGACGAATAGATAAATTTAACTTGGATATAAACAGATAAACATCATTATTAGTACATTGTGATCAGAACACCTTTCAGTATCAGTCATATGAATTAAAACGTAATCTAATCCAATCTCCCTTTATATACAATACTGTACGTATGATTTGGCATATATGCATATGATTGTGTGTGTGTCTATATATATATATACATATACAGTTGTTTAAAAAGGCAATTTTATTTTTAAAAATGTGTTTAATTCAATTTGGTTTTAGGTTTCTGCCACTAGGTTACCTTAAATAATTTGTTGTTTATTTTTATTAAATCTTTATCAAATAATTTACGTTATTCACATCAATTTCGGATGCTTTTCATACGTTCAATGTATAGAACTCGAACAAAGAAGCAGAACTTGGATTTATAGCAAGGAAACTGCACGTGGAAACAATATACTTATATATTTATGTGTGTGTAAATATATATACCAGCAAATGAGTTTAATTCTGTATGTTTTCAACACTTAGTTCATACTCTATCTAACATATGTTATGATAATTTACTTTCGTCTAACAGATGGCACTGTAATGAGGTAAAAAAATACTTTGTAGTCGCATTAGTTGATTAGAATTGAAAAGAAAAAACAGAAAATATCCTTTCCTCTTGTTCGCTGAAGCACATAAGTAAAATAAAATACAAACATTCTCCAAACTGAAAAGCAAGTCACTCCAGAGTAATGAATTCCTGCTAAAAAAACAAAACACTTTTACATTGTTTAGAGTAAGTTTAGTTTTCAAAGTCAGTTCTAACAATAATAATAAAACGTAGACTTTAAAATACTAGAATATAAAAGAGTCTTGTGTGAGGACAATTTTCTTATAAGATTTACAAGCAAATAGTTTGTGAAACTTAAGCAGACAACAACAGGTTTTGCTGTCTTTTTTTTTTGTTTTGTTTTTATAAAATATGCATCTTTATCGTTTTTAAGATACACGTGTGTTACCACACTTGCAAAATACGTTCCCCAAACCCAACATTTCATATCACTGTTGTTTCCTGCGTAACTTGTTCAGATACATGTTTAAGAGAAATCATAAAAAACATTAATTAACAAACTTAGAGCGACATTATGAAAGTATTATACTGAAGACTACAAATAATCTGAGAAAAAAAAAATAAACTAATATCTTTTTAAAACAGTAAATCCTGATTGTCCAAGTAAATGCATTTTATTATGACCTGCGTTTTGGTTTCAGAGGTTGAGAATGACCAATGCTTTTCGTTTAAAGAGAAAAAAAAATGCCCAAATAACAAATCTTATAAAAATATAGTTTTTCTACATTCACTTATACACACTTTTCAAACCAAAACAAACACGAAGAAATATCATTGTTGAGACTTTTAAGTTAAATGTACATTTACATACACAATACAAAGAAATTTACATATCTACCTGAAAGCCCTAAACGCTAGTAACTAGTTGTACACGGTTTTGTTTTTTTGTACAATACAAATTTCACTCATAATCCTTTAATTTGTTTACTTACCATAAAAGTATTGCATCAAATATCTCAAAGATTTGATAGTTTTGCTTATCCGTCATTAAATTTACAGAACATTTTAATTAGCTGGCACTACAGATGTAACATTGTTGGTAGAAAAAGTGTTCACTTTCCCTTCAGGACACATGTAAAAACTTGTGTTAATAGAAAAAGTGTTCACTTTCCCTTCAGGACACATGTAAAAACTTGTGTTAATAGAAAAAGTGCTCACTTTCCATTTCACAACACATGTAAAAACTTGTGTTAATAGAATAAGTGCTCACTTTCCCTTTCACGACACATTTTAAAAACTTGTGTTAATAGAAAAAGTGCTCACTTTTCCTTTCACGACCCATGTAAAAACTTGTGTTCATAGAATAAGTGCTCACTTTCCCTTTCATGTGTTAATAGAGAAAGTTTCCACTTTCACTCTTGCAACAAATCAGAATTTAGGCTGGTAAAGAATATGGTCAGTTTCTTTCATTCTTATGATATGTGTATAAACATATGCAGATGACAGAAACAAGCAACAAAACTTGCAGTGCCAAAACAAGAATGGTCAAATATTTTAATACATTCTCTCACACCATGACACTAAACAAAAAATAATTGTAAACTGTTGCACAAGTGTAAGACATACCAACCTCAAGAGCACCATTGTTTTGAGTATTCACTCCTTTATTGTAGAGATGACTTTTAAAAGGATCTTGTCTTATCCTCCGTTAACATTGTCTCACGAGGCATCATATTAAACAAAATGCATTGGACCTCAATCAAGCATTCATCTTCATGTAGCAATGACATTCTTTTCATTTGTAGTGGAAATTAAAAATACATGAAGTGTGTCACTTCCACATATTTACAAATAAAGTAAACACACCAACATGGAAGGCCCAAAAAAAAAGAAGAAAAAAAACCAAAAAGCATCACAGAAATGTTTCTATCGGCACTAGTCTTTCACACTTTGACTTTCGTTCTCATCTACTTCCTCTGACTCTTCAATTGTAATTTGGAACTTTATTTTCTCTGCTGCTGCAGCTAACTGTGAAGGAGGCATGTCATACTCTTCACTGTTCTCTTCTTGTGACGACCCGCTGAAGCGTCTTTGGTGATCAAAATCTTGGTTGCTGTCAGTTGGGCTGATGGGAATCATGTTCTGGTACCAATCCCTGTTTTCCTCTAATGTATCTAAAATTTCTTGTGCATCAGGATAGACAAGATCTGCCCAGGTTTCCCACAAGGGGTGAACTATGTAGTCAATGAAGCCCACCTGTGATTAATGTGTAAATGTGTTATACTTGAGTTCTCAGAATGTACGCTTAACTTAAGTACTAGAAAAGAAATAATTACCAAAGACTCTTGTTGCACTCCTACAGTGGCCATCTTAGGGAAACCTCTCACGAGAGATGGCATCGAACAATAAATTGGCAAACTGCAGTTAAACAATTTGAGGGAAAGAGATTTCTAAAAGACACTTTTGAAATTCAAGATGAATGTTACTAATGACTGGCACAGATGTAAAATGGGTCAGATCTCAAAGAGACTTTACTTCAAAACTGACGAGTGTTCCTAGTTATGTGAATATATATTCATCATGTTCCACAGAAAACCAACTATAACTTTAAGTAAGATTTTTCATAAAATAAAACACTTCAAGAAGCAAATAATTACATTCACTTAGAACATATGTAAATCTAATGTACCTTTCTGCTAAAACATAGCTGCCCCAGTTTGGGCCAAATGTTTGTGTTTTTTCTAACAAACATATTTATTTTCTTCATGGTGAATACAGAAAACATCACTTTCTACTGAAACGTTCATATAACTTCTGCAGGAAGCATACCTTTTCAGATATTCAACAGTAACATGTTAAATTCCAGGAGCAATAACTATGCTTCTTAAGTGTCACATACAAGAAGCACTTATTAAACTACTGGACCAGCAAGTGCTCTCAGTATAAAACAAATCACATTTATATTTAAAATAATAATTTTAAGTCTTTTTTCTTTACATTCATTCCACTTGAGTGATAATTTCTGAACACATGTAGACTTTTTAAAATACAGACACATTTCTACAAAATCAAAATACAACTAATTATTTATTCAGGAATTGTTTACTTAATTCTTTCTCACAAAGTTGAGGAAAAGAAAGTTATTACTGGATCCTCAAGAAACTCTTTCAGTTCTATGTTGATAGAAACAGAAGCCTCCATTAAAATGCCAGAGTTGCTTCATCAGTAACAAAATACTACAGATCATAAATATGACATAAAGACCAACAACAGAAGACTGTAAAAGGGAGATTAAACTTTGGTAGTCTTGAAAAAGGTATCTTAAACAAGACTATGGTCATTCTTAACAAGATAAGTTTGCTTGTAATTCAGTACAAAGCTTGTTTTTGTCTTTTTGATATTTGCCCAAAGCTACTCGAAGGCTATCTGTACTAGCTGTCCCTAATTTAGCAGTGTAAGACTAGAGGGAAGGCAGCTAGTCTTCACCACCCATTGCTAACTCTTTTGCCAATGAATAGTGGGATTGACTGTCACATTATAATGCCCCCACGGCTGGGAGGGCGAGCATGTTTGGCACGACGGGGTTGCGAACCCGCAATCCTCAGATTAAGAGTTACAAGCCTTAATACGCTTGGCCATGCGAGGCCACTAGTACAAAGCTAAAGAATGGGATATTTGTGCTCTGCCCACCAAGGGTATCAAAACCTGGTTTCTAGCATTGCAAGTCTGCAGACATGCCCCTGGGAGGCATAACAAACAAAAATGTGAAAGGAAAGAGACAGAGGCTTACCATGAACCACAGAAACTGGTTTAAGAGCACCATCTGGTGATAGGTAATTTCAAAGAAAATCTGATTAGTTCGGTAATTTTTCCTAATTTGAGTACGAATATTCAGTACTTTTTAGAGTACACAAGCAAACAAGAACACTAGTATAATAATAAATAAAATATATATGTATATGTATATTATTGTGACTACCACACACCTGTGATTTTTCAATGGTAGCATTATATCTATCACACATTGGACTGATGTCTAGACCCTGCTCTCTTTCCTTGTCTCCTTGCTGGAAAAATTCCTCCATTAGAAGGTCCACCCACTTTCTGTAAATGTCTAAAGGTTTGGTTGGACTACTCAAATCAGCACAGTGGATCATGTTCTGCAGAACCTTTAGTACACACAAAAACCACAGGGGTTCAAATACAACAGGAAGATGTGAATGTGGGTTATAAATATATAAACTACATGAAACTTTAAATGTATTTCAACAATGACAATACTTTTGTGATAAAAGTAAATTAAAAAGATCATTGTGTTCTTATATTTAGCTGATGGAAATTAATACATCAGTCTGGTAAATGTTTTAAACACACCTACACAGTTCCTCAAAACAGTCGACTGTTTAACTTTTCTTTCAGTTTTGTATAAAATTACTTTTCCTAATTTCACAATCTTAAAATAGATATTAATATATTAAGCTGGTTTTTCATTTATCTCAATATTCTACCAGTAACTTATTAAAAAAACAAGTACTGTTTTGTCTGAAGACCTTGCTTATGTTTTTCAGATATTAATTCAAGGCTACTGTAGGATTATGTTTACAAGTCATTTCTAATTATGAGCTCTGAAAGACAGAAAAAGCTAGTTAACAGCACACGTACCTCCAACAATGGGGTTACACTTGTCTCTCTGAATAGCAGAATGTTCCCATTATCTTATATCATGCCCAAAACCCCAAATTACAGATCAAATGTTTTATAAGACAATAAGGCATGAATGATGTTCCCATAGGTCGACAGTACGCCATGCTAGCTACTTAGTATATCAAAGCTATAGAAATAAGGAACCAATGATTTGGATTTGTGACGTTTGAATACATAGCAAACAACCAATAAAATGATATCCCTGAAGCAAAGGAAGTCTGATTTATGTACAGAAAAAAAATTAATGTATGCAGTTAACAAGTCCTACAACAAATGTATTCTCAAGACTTTAACTGAAGTTAAGTACAGAACAATGTTTCGACCTTCTCAGATCACCTTCAAGTTTACAAAGGATTATCAGAGTTTTAATACCCAAACCAGTCATTTTGAGAATACATTTTTTTTAATTC
This sequence comes from Carcinoscorpius rotundicauda, assembly GCA_011833715.1. Taxonomy (NCBI): domain Eukaryota; kingdom Metazoa; phylum Arthropoda; class Merostomata; order Xiphosura; family Limulidae; genus Carcinoscorpius; species Carcinoscorpius rotundicauda. The sequence goes on from CM022393.1 coordinate 146,401,383, forward strand.
AAGTCCGTTTCTCATGACCATGAATCACGAAGTTCTACTACAGTAAAAAATATTGGTGTACACAGTTAAGAAGTCCTTCTAATACAATAACAAATATTGGTGTATACAGTTAAGAAGTCCTTCTATGTTACATGCTTGTTTTTTTGCAGTAACTGAGAATAAATAATCAAGCCTGAAATCTACAGTCTGCCAAGCTAATCACTTGGCCCATTGCAATGCATATTGTTGTTTTCTACAGACACTAAAAAAGTTTGATTACATTCTTGACCTTTGATCACAACGATCAAATGCCAAATAACTATCACCTCCAGATGGGTGATATATCCTCATTTTCTGAGATAAGATATAATAGATCTTATAGAATATACGTAACAGTACAGGAACTGAGACAAAATATAAAGTATAATTTCAACATCACAATACTAACACTACTGTGGTCAGACGTGTGGTGTTTATTACCTGAATTCTTTCTGTATAATTGTCCAGTAGAAGGACACCTGATCCAGCCACCTTTTTTGTCTCCACCATTGTTTTCAGGTCAGCTAATAAACTCATGTGTTTTGACATATCTGTTGCTATAACCTGAAGTTAAAACAACTAATCAGTTTCAGGAGCTACTGCTTGTTGGAATTACAGACATGACATCATTCACGAGTTGATGGTTAATAATAATATGCACTCGTGTCCAATTGCATTTCTAAAAGGACCATTAACAGTGAAAACCTTTGTACCTGTTCTTCCACATCAAAATTATTTAAACTTGAATTTATCGTGGTGGAATATGAAATTCCCTAAGACTACAGGTTTCAAATTACATGAATATTATATAAAATAATCTTTTATTTACTTATTATGGTTGTTTAGGAAAAATTGGAAAAGCTATTTCAAAACCTTTAAAGTATAAAGACACACTTTGTATTTACACATAGTACTAGCAGAGGTATGCAAAATGTTTAGACCAATTAAACAAAATATTTGTTTTTCAGGTGCAGAACAGACTTAGTGTTTTGATAAACATTTTTTTACAGTAAGGCCAGTAAAAAGAGACAACTTGCTGTTCTGTTCAAGATCCTGTCATAAAGTGATTGTAAAACATAACAGAAAATGCAACTTTCCATTGAAAAACAGTGTTATAACACAGAAAAACAAAGAAAATACGGATTACAGACAGACCAATGGAAAGTGTGGAATTATAAGCAGATCAGGGAAACAGTGAAGCAGATTTATGAAAGGGATTAATTATCAGAAGAAACAATGGAAGAGCAAGAAGTCCATTATGAATATGAACAGTGAAGGATAGTATGAGAAGAATATACAGAGTTTTAACAACACAGTTTAGCACTTAGTTTCATAACACAAGGGTCAGAATGAGAAGAATACACAGTTTTAACAACACAGTTTAATACTTAGTTTCATAACACAAGGGTCAGAATGAGAAGAATACACAGTTTTAACAACACAGTTTAACACTTAGTTTCATAACATAAGAGTCAGTATGAGAAGAATATACAGTTTTAACAACACAGTTTAACACTTAGTTTCATAACACAAGGGTCAGAATGAGAAGAACACACAGTTTTAACAACACAGTTTAACACTTAGTTTCATAACACAAGGGTCAGAATGAGAAGAACACACAGTTTTAACAACACAGTTTAACACTTAGTTTCATAACACAAGAGTCAGAATGAGAAGAATACACAGTTTTAACAACACAGTTTAACACTTAGTTTCATAACATAAGAGTCAGTATGAGAAGAATACACAGTTCTAACAACACAGTTTAACACTTAGTTTCATAACATAAGAGTCAGTATGAGAAGAATATACAGTTTTAACAACACAGTTTAACACTTAGTTTCATAACACAAGGGTCAGAATGAGAAGAATACACAGTTTTAACAACACAGTTTAATACTTAGTTTCATAACACAAGGGTCAGAATGAGAAGAATACACAGTTTTAACAACACAGTTTAACACTTAGTTTCATAACATAAGAGTCAGTATGAGAAGAATATACAGTTTTAACAACACAGTTTAACACTTAGTTTCATAACACAAGGGTCAGAATGAGAAGAACACACAGTTTTAACAACACAGTTTAACACTTAGTTTCATAACACAAGGGTCAGAATGAGAAGAACACAGTTTTAACAACACAGTTTAACACTTAGTTTCATAACACAAGGGTCAGAATGAGAAGAATACACAGTTCTAACAACACAGTTTAACACTTAGTTTCATAACATAAGAGTCAGTATGAGAAGAATATACAGTTTTAACAACACAGTTTAACACTTAGTTTCATAACACAAGGGTCAGAATGAGAAGAATATACATAGTTTTAACAACACAGTTTAACACTTAGTTTCATAACACAAGGGTCAGAATGAGAAGAATACACAGTTTTAACAACACAGTTTAACACTTAGTTTCATAACATAAGAGTCAGTATGAGAAGAATATACAGTTTTAACAACACAGTTTAACACTTAGTTTCATACCACAAGGGTCAGAATGAGAAGAATACACAGTTTTAACAACACAGTTTAATACTTAGTTTCATAACACAAGGGTCAGAATGAGAAGAATACACAGTTTTAACAACACCGTTTAACACTTAGTTTCATAACATAAGAGTCAGTATGAGAAGAATATACAGTTTTAACAATACAGTTCAACACTTAGTTTCATACCACAAGAGTCAGAATGAGAAGAATACACAGTTTTAACAACACAGTTTAATACTTAGTTTCATAACACAAGGGTCAGAATGAGAAGAATACACAGTTTTAACAACACAGTTTAATACTTAGCTTCATAACACAAGGGTCAGAATGAGAAGAATACACAGTTTAACACTTAGTTTCATAACATAAGAGTCAGTATGAGAAGAATATACAGTTTTAACAACACAGTTTAACACTTAGTTTCATAACACAAGGGTCAGAATGAGAAGAATACACAGTTTTAACAACACAGTTTAACACTTAGTTTCATAACACAAGGGTCAGAATGAGAAGAATACACAGTTTAACACTTAGTTTCATAACATAAGAGTCAGTATGAGAAGAATATACAGTTTTAACAACACAGTTTAGCACTTAGTTTCATAACACAAGGGTCAGAATGAGAAGAATACACAGTTTTAACAACACAGTTTAATACTTAGTTTCATAACACAAGGGTCAGAATGAGAAGAATACACAGTTTTAACAACACAGTTTAACACTTAGTTTCATAACATAAGAGTCAGTATGAGAAGAATATACAGTTTTAACAACACAGTTTAACACTTAGTTTCATAACACAAGGGTCAGAATGAGAAGAATACACAGTTTAACACTTAGTTTCATACCACAAGAGTCAGAATGAGAAGAATACACAGTTTTAACAACACAGTTTAATACTTAGTTTCATAACACAAGGGTCAGAATGAGAAGAATACACAGTTTTAACAACACAGTTTAATACTTAGCTTCATAACACAAGGGTCAGAATGAGAAGAATATACATAGTTTTAACAACACAGTTTAACACTTAGTTTCATAACACAAGGGTCAGAATGAGAAGAATACACAGTTTTAACAACACAGTTTAACACTTAGTTTCATAACATAAGAGTCAGTATGAGAAGAATATACAGTTTTAACAACACAGTTTAACACTTAGTTTCATAACATAAGAGTCAGTATGAGAAGAATATACAGTTTTAACAACACAGTTTAACACTTAGTTTCATAACACAAGGGTCAGAATGAGAAGAATACACAGTTTTAACAACACAGTTTAACACTTAGTTTCATAACATAAGGGTCAAGAAAATGTTTTACCTAGAGTTGCATAATTATATCATTTTTAATTGCTTTAACTGCAAAAAGAACCCGTGCAGTATTTGGTTCTGCAATTCAAATGTTATCTATGCAGAACAAACGTAAAAGTGAACAACTATCTTTTGGAGTAGTTACTTCATTGACCTTTGTGCTTATCATAGATATTTATTAAGTCAGTATTATCTTCACGTGTGTTGCTTGGTTTTGTCGCTCAAAATATATATATATACACACTCACATATCTTCAGCTTAGGTTTGTCACCCAAAATACATATCTTCAGCTTGGTTTTATCACACAAAATATATATATCTTCAACTTGGGTTTGTCGCTCAAAATTCATATCTTCAGCTTGGTTATATCATACAAAATATTTATATCTTCAGTGTGGGTTTGTCACTCAAAATACATATGTTCAGATAACGTCGGTAAAAAAAAACGATTGTCATGAATTGTGAGACTTATAGATGTCTATTACTACAACTGCCTGGTGTCCATAACGTTTCTATCCAAGAAATTTATTATACATAATTAAACACTTTAAACTAACATTATTATTAAAGATAGCTCTACTTGTTTCAAGTTTACGTCTGAATGGTAAAACACTACAAATGATCAAATTAAACTTACCATATCAATGGCAATCTTACGAAGTGTCTGCCTCTGTTTTTTGTTAAGGTTTACAAAAATGTTACAGTTTTCATCCTGAAGAATTTTGAAAGCAACTGCCAAGGAGTGATTTTCAAGAACAGATTCATCATTGTACATAATGGCCAACTCAGAACCTACCACGGAAAATAAACGTATACATGTATCAGCGCAAAGTGTGATTGGCACGGGTTCTTTTGTGAAAGCACAGAAGGTTAATTTTGTAACAAACAAAAGGAAGGAAAGTGATCGTATACAGTGTAAAAGTTGTATACTAATGGTTATCATCAATGGATGAAATGAATTTCTGGTTTTGTTTGTTGTTGTTTTGAATTAAGCACAAAGCTACACAATGGGCTATCTGTGCTCTGCCCACCACAGGTATCGAAACCCAGATTTGAGCATTGTAAGTCTGCAGATATGCTGCTGAGTCACTGGGGGGCTTCTGGTTTTGAAATGGATATTTAAATACTTGAAATAGCACTAAACTTAAAAAATATATGTCCTCATACGGTGCAGACAGGCAAGATTGGCATCATGAAGTACTATTATTCACAACCTGACAAAATTTAGTGCTATCATATAAGATCTAGGACAAAGTGGTACCAATATGCAAGATTCGACATTGTATAGTACCAATATGCAAAATCTGGCATCATGTAGTACCACCATGCAAGATCTGGCATCATGTAGTACCACCATGCAAAATCTGGCATCATGTAGTACCACCATGCAAATGCGAGACCTAGCATGTGTGGAACACAGGAATAAAATTCTCAAAATCAACTACGATTCTCAACGATTACCCTAAACTGCTTTACTAAGAGTCTACATTGAGGGTTAACAGAAACTAACTCCTATATTCTTACATGCTTTTATCCCTTCTATGAATTAATAAATTACATTACTAAAACAGAAGAAGTACTATTGAATTTCATTATTTTAACATAAATCTGGTTAAATTTATCTTCCAATGGCTAAGAGAAACTTAAATATGCTTTTTCCTTACAATATTGCTTTGAAATATGCAACTACAACTAAGAATACTGTGAGATTAATTTTCAAGTTCGGTTTAAAGAAACACGGTTTAGTCTTCGGTATTACAATTAATAAAACAATAGAACAGTTTTTCAAGCTAACTACTGCCACCTAGCTCTGCTTTTGTAGTCAAAATAAAGTCACAAATATCTGGCATTGGAACACTGAAATGTCAAGTAATTCTTTAAATTTTAAAATTTCTAATAACATCTTATCTGCAGATAAGAAGTTCTATAACATAAATTAGAAACTTACTCCAGACGTCTCACCATTAGCTTTCCATCATCCTTAATAGCTTATCTACTGCATTATATTATCACTTAAATTCTACAATCTGATTATATAATACTGTACTATTGCAGATCTGATATTTCCAGAAGGAATGTTACATTTCTGTAGGTGTGCTACAGATTAATGGCTTTGGGTCCTTATAATTATAATTACACTGGCAAATATGATAAGTCCATTTCCTTGATGAGCGATTGCAGGTTTCATACTATAGTATATCAGATAGTAAGTGCACTTTTTTTTGCTCTTTACTTACATTCATTTCAGTTTTTAAATTCGAGTACTCTGAATAATATCTAGCCAATTATGTCTGTAAAATGGGATTCCTGAGTACAATTAGAGTATAATGCTGTATTAGGAACTGACAGTTTTCTTTCTATCTTAATAAAGAAATTATTGTAACATGCCACTAGATCAAAAGATTTAAAACAGTAAAGACATCTGTATGCAGAATAAACAGTTTCAAAACTGAAAATATTAGTGAATTTATTAAAAACCATAATTCACTTCAATAGCCATCCCCAGACATTTTCTTATGCCAAGCACATACTGTGCTTTTCTTTACACTAGAGTACTTACTAGAATTGACTAAGTACTGGTTTGTAACTCCAGGGTGGTCAACGTCATGAATAGCTGCTGCAAACAGTGCAGCAAAAATCTCCAAGTCCGTGAAAACTGACTGAAAAATTTAACAAGTTAATCTTAGAATTCTTCATAACCAAAGAAATCAACGTGCCAATTTATTTCATTGGATTCGGTTCACTATCATGATATTCTGTTTTATAATATCGAACCAGCTAAGTTAATTTAGTTTATTTTCTTTAGTTACCAATTACAGTGACTTTAAGGTATTTTTTTAAATATACATTAATAGATGATTGTTGCATATAAAAGTCACAGTACTTTGATTCAAAGTTCGTGGATGAAATATATTTAATGCACAATCAATAATAACTTTTCTGTGTTACAATAAGTAAGAAATTTCTTGTATAATGAATTATTTATTATTTTAGTCAGAATGTTATTATTAAAAAATACATAAAGTTTCTGTGTCATACAGGAACACCACAAAATGAAAGATATTCAAAATATCATTATTTGGAACATAATTATCTTAAATATATTCACACATTAACTGTCCTTTTCCACAAAGCCTAGATAAACCAAATCAAAGGATTAAAATATTCCACTTAACAAACAACATGAATCAAGTCAAAGAATGAAGATGTGCCACTTAACAAATAAACTATCAAGACAAACAAAATAAAAAGACGAATATGTGCCACTTAACAAACAAACCACCTAAGCATACCAAATAAAAAACAAAAATGTGTCTCTTAACAAACAAATCATCCAGACAAACAAAATCGAAAGATAGCTTGGTACTACTTAACAAACAAACCATCCGGACAAACAAAATAAAAAGATTAATATGAACTCAAAACTCATTTATACACAAACGTTTTTAATTTTTTGTTTCATTTTCAGTATTATTTCATTTACATGTTTTGAATTGATTTAGACTTGCTTTTGGTAATTTTTTTGCTTTGTTATTTGCTAAAGTTAAACGTAAAGAAAAAAAACAACTTCCTTTGGACATAAACCCAAAACCAATCGTTTAAAACTGTCTAATCCACCTGCAACTGTTTATTCCATTTACTATGATAAGCATTTTCTAACAAAATACCCTGTAATTTATTGAAGAAAAAAAATTCAGTGAGAGAACTTACATCAAGAGCTGGAGAAAACAGAAGAACGTGAACGCACTGGGTGACATCACTAGCGTGAGAACTGTTGTGGTAGGGTACCTTAAGGTAATGGTCTTCCAATGTCATGAGGTAATTAATAGCTGTCTTAGAAGGAATATCAAATGTTTTTAGGATCTCCCTATTCTATAAAAAACAAAAGGTTGCAGTGTTATTTTTCAAGCAAATTCATTAACAACATTTTCCATGAGCCATTCAATGTGTTATATAGAAAATGAATGAACAATAGTGTGTAAGTTGAGTAAAGCTCCTGCAGTCTTCACTTCTTGTGGCTGTAAGTATGACGTAAAACTATTGTAGTTGGAAAAAAATTTAATCTATTTTCTCGCTTTATGCTTTTAATATACTACACATTTAACTCATTCAAAACTGTAAGAGAAAAGCAACACAAAATTGCACATGATTTTGAGCAGGAAATTACTTAAAAAATTGTTCAAGATATAAATACAACTCATTCCAATATTGCTTTCAGTTTCTTCAAAATTATCAATGAAAGAAATATATGACAGGACAGCTGGTATTGGTATTAACTGATTTATTGGTAAAAGGGTTAAGACCCATAACAGCTGTCCTGTGATACATCTTCACTTGAAGTGGGTTTCTCGTCATCACCAATGAAAAAAATGCAAGGTTTTCATATTCTGAATTTTTCATGCAGATAGGGAAAAGTTGGATAAGATGGCCATCTCAATTTTGAATGTGGTTTTCATCAACTTAGATGAATGTCTTAAATAAAAACAAAAGGTTTAAAAATGAACTCTGTTTTATAATGAATTTTGGAAAAGCCATGTATCATATGCAAGTTGCAAATTATCTGGGATAAATGAATGTAATTAATAATGTGAAGTAATAATGTAAGGTACAACCAAAGGTTATAGCAGAATCACATGAAAGTTAGTTAATTTTATGTCACATCTGGCTGTATGGAACTCCACATTTTCTGAAGCCAGTAGGAACTGAACTTCCCGAAGTATCTACTTTGTCAACACAAAAAGTTCAAACTGTACCTGTGACCAAAGTTCTTATCACATTTTCAGCTGTACATCAGTGTATGGGATCACATGAATGACAGCTACAGAAAGTACCATCTTAACCCCTTCTCCAACATGTAAGGAATGATGTTTCAAGCACTTTGTCCAGTACAGCAAGTAACAGATCAAATACAGACAGAAGATTAATATCCTTTGAGAAAACTTTATATCATGCTTAACGATATTTAAAGCAAAACTTTAAAATCTTGATTGTTTAACAAGTAACATGAAATACATATCAGACACACATAAAGAAACCCATAACATTAGAAAAGGCAGGGAACTGATCACCAAGTTCCTGACGATAAGATGAAAAAAAAACTGACGTGATAATATCAATAAATCACACAAGGAAGTGAAGCCACAAGGATGCTGCAAAAATACTCCTTTGGGAAAGACTAGAGCAGCAACAAAGTACTTAAGGCAGAAAAAGGCAAGGTTTTGCAAAAGAATATAAATCCAGGTCTTTGCAGCATTGGCACATGGTGCTTTGGATAGATTAGTCTAAATTTAAACTGTCTGACCCCAACTAGCATGTACATGTTTGGCTAAGAGCCAATGAGAGATTGCAGAAGGAGTGTCTTATGGCAATGGTCAAGGCATGCAAGAGGCTAAACAATGGTTTTGGGTGCTATGTTTGCCACCTTCACAAAATTGATGGAATCATGGATCACCACAGCATATTAATCCATCTTCTCTGCTGAAAAGAACCTAATTAGCAAGAATTCCATAATCCCTGAAGATAATGACCCTCAGCACATCTTCAGCAAATAGAATGGCAATCACAAGTTCCACACCTTAACCCCATAGTACAAAAATAATGTAGTTTTGCTTAACAAAACTGCATAGTGTACAAAAAGAAAGCCTCTGGGCACAGCTTCTAGAAAAACAGTATGAAATTACATCAAAGACTTTGAGGAAATGCACAGATACAACACTTCAAATATACTAACCTGTTAATGATGAGACCCCTGTAAGATTAACCTATAAGTTAATTTATATGGTAAATCAATGACTATTTTGTGTTGAAAGCTGATACAATTACAATTGTTAAAGTGTTATAATACATTTAGACATTATATCCAAGTTATAAAGTAAACTCAGTTTTCAGAATTTTAAGAAAAACTGAACAAGGTGGAAAATAGTGGGTAATGAACAGTTAAAACTATTCATAATAGAATGCAAACAATGTTAATAGCTGTTATAAATGCAAAATATCATAACTGATTACAAGAATAAGAGGTTACCAACCATCCATATTGTATACGTAACTGCAGTTAGAGGTCGGTTATTCGAGTACTCTCCTATCTTGAAGACATCCACGCCCCATTTATCCACATGTTCCAGTTGCTACATGAAAAACATGACAAAGTTAAAAATGTATTTAAAGTCACTATCCTGAATTACAGCACATTAACACATTTTCATCAGTGATCTGTACGATAAAATTTTAATTTTAAAACACTGAGTTACGTTTCATTTAACAGAGCTTGCAACAAGATACTGCACTGTCTTATATTTAATCATGATAGATTAAATGTCCAAGGTAAATTAATCTATTTTGGGGTGATTAATGTGAAACTTGTTTCATGACATTTTAATACCATCTCAGTTGCGTCTATACAGTTTCTAGATGGTATGCAGGGGCACATCATGTTTCATTGCATTCTATAGTAGCATAGAATTCATTTCTGCACTGCCATAAGAGCAACACATGGCTTATGGTGTCTAAAATTATCTTTTGTAATTTCTTCAGCCCTTTGTTCTTTTGTTAGATGACATCCTCTGTTCTCAAGGATATTTTAGAGCTATGTCTTGAGCCTGGGTCAAACTATTTAAAACTGGAATATCCTTAGCTGGCAAAACCATGGCATTGCCTAATACTCGTAAATGACCGATGTTCTTGAGAAACAGGTGACATCATCTGCATGACAGAGAAAGCAATGTTTAAAATTCACATACACAGTTTCTTTGTTCAGTTCTACTTGGATTTCATCACAACTGGTTTGGCAGAGATTCGTCTTGAAAAACACAAAGCTAGTGAGCCATTTACTGATCCTGTAGAGAGGAATGTGCACTTTTCTACGTAGATGCAAAAAACTTGTTTTTAGGTTGTGCCTAAGTAACATTATTTTCACCAGCAATCTATTTGCTTCCTCACAGAATTTAAAATTGATTGATGTTTTCAACTACAGAACACTCTCCTTATTTGTTGATTGAATCTACTGTTACTACTGTCTGATGTCTGTCAGGAAGACAGTTTACCTACAAACACCACTTCTATATAAAATATGTTGCCATAGAATGACTGATAGTTCTTCTGTTGACTTACATAACAGTCAGTAAGCCTAATGTTCATGTTTTTTAAACACAAACATGGTTACTATATTTTTAACATACAAAAAGATCAAATCTTTTTTCACAACAAATTGAGCCATTAGCCTGAATAGTTGTTTACTGCATTAAAGAAACAAAGCTTACTGACCTTTTGAATCAAACTTAATACACACAAAATCACTATTACTTAACTTTTACACTTTAACTTACACATTCAATGAAGCTTTAAACAAGCACAAGGAAGAAAAAAACCACCAGAAATAATATGACTATCACACATTTCCTCTGGCTAGAAGTGCACAAACACCACGTGTCTGTACACAAAGATGTGGTGAAACAAGGAATATGTCATAACAACAAGACTTAGAAGGCTTATCACATCAGATATGCTGCTTGTAAACCAAGCTGTCTCACAAACAGTGGTCATGTTTACATATTGTTTTTATCATCTCATAAAGATTCGTAACACAGAAGAACAGATGGAATAGATAAACACTTTGCTAAAACAACTAACTAACCCTCATCATAAAATTTCAACAAAGGAGACATTCCTAATAGGAATAACTTCCACTGTAACAAAAGTGTACAGGTCTATGTTCACTACAATGTTTTTGACATTCTAAATTTGAACTTATTTTAATTACAAAAGTAAAATATATAGAGGGGTAGATAAAAAAGGGGATCCCCTTGAAAATCTTGTTAATTTATTAAATCTTTCATTAGATAACAGAAAAATATGTAAAAGTATATGCTATTAGTATCGTACGTACTCAATAAGTTTTGTTCAACCATGATCATAAATCCTAAGTTAAACATTCAGTTTCATAAATATCTCAACTTTTAATGATTTTAGTTACATTTTCTCCTAAACAGTGTCATGCAACTGCTGTAATTTACTAGATATTCTAATTCTGATTAACCTACAAAATGATCAAAGATGTTCCTCTGCAACAATTGAATGTAAAATTGAAATTCAAAATAACACAAACCGGTTTCACAAGTTAATATTTAGTCAGGATAAATATATATAAAACATATTGTGTATAATAACATAGTAACCAGTTTTCTTCACGAACTTACCTGTCCTAACTCTTCTTCCATTAAAGTCTCCACTCCGTGTTTTGGGAGTTTGGCCAAGCTATTTGTATGACACAGAGGTTTCTTTACTCCTGAAATCTGGGACATTGTTTGACCAGGTTTGTAACGACCTTTATTAGCTTGTGGATAGTGCCCATCCTCAGATCTATAGTTCGTGAGATCCAAATCTTGTTGTTTTTCTGCAACCAATAAACTAAAGTTAGTAAAATCTGTACTTTTTATTGATAGGATGAATCCGGAAATACTTTTAATTCCAAAAGATATTATATACGAAAATATGCCATCTTTTATAATTATATTCAACAATGTTGACAACAGAAAAATAATATTGATAAAAATTATTATTTTACACATTAATCTAAAAGATACAGTCACTTTTAAACACATGAAAAGAACAATCAGTTAAGTTTAATTGACATATGACGTGCACACATGCATGTAGAACTAGTTACCAATCAAAAACAAAACATTGTAAAACAACTGAAAAATCTAACATAATGAAGAATGTACAGAATATGGGATAATAAAGAGAAGAGGTGTGTGAGAAGATTGACATATTTAATATTATCAAAGACAAAATCCTATTTTGATAGATCCTAAAGTTTATTTCATCACCAAATTAGAATAATTCCAAATATCTGAGTAATTCACTGTTTATAAGTAGCTCTTTGAACTGACCAGGTGGTTAAGGCACTCTATTCTAATTCAATGATCGCAGGTTCAAATCCACATCACAACCAAACATGCTCTCCCTTTCAGAACGTGGGGGCATTATACTGTAACAGTCAATCCCACAAACCGTTGGTAAAAGAATAGCCCAAGAGTTGGCAGTGGGTGGTGATGACTAGCTGCCTCACCTCTAGTCTTACACTGCTAAATTAGGGACTGCTAGCACAGATAGTCCTCGAGTAGTTTTGTGCAAAATTATAAATAGAAATGAAAACAAACAATCTCTTTGGATATTCTTCATATTTTCTGACAAGTCATTAAAAACTGAATTTCATACTTCAAATTTTTCATCAGTATTTTAAAAAGTAAATTGACTACTAAGTGTTTAAACTTCTAAACAAAGAATATTGGAACTGATATTGAACAAATTTTAATAAGATTTAGTGTGTAATTCTTATACATTTCAAATCCATATTTATGGCAGCTTTATAATTACATTTTATTCATAAATCCTTTTATTTCATATTTCTGCACATTCTTGTTTTTTCCAGACTTAAAGCTTTTAAAGCTAACGTATATTCAAATTAAGTTACCTTAATTAGAAAACACAAAGACACACCCTTCTCCAAACTTTTCGTGAAATGCCAACACACTGTGCACCATCAAACAAGGCTGTATTTAAATGTCAAATGAGCACCTTCACCAAGTGCAGCTGACCTGAAGAAACAGTGTAGTTGAATCACTCTTTCTCGCTAGCCTGAAGACGACCTACAAAGGTCTAAACGTTGTTCTCTGCTTGTCAATAAGTGTTGATACCCATACCAGCCGTTCTCAGATACATTTTGAAGCATTCTTTATGTTACAATTATGCTTGAAATCAAACGCATTTTATAAGAATTTAGCGTGATGCATTTCGAAATCATTTTTTATTAAATTATTATGCATGTATGTGTACACGTACTGAGAATATTTTCGTTTTAAGAACATGTGTTTGAGATTATTTTTATCATTGTTAATTTATAGATATAACAATTACGAAAATATGCAACATTCATTGTAAATAACAGAACACAATTAAGAAACTTTAAACATCAATATCTCTACATAAAAAACAAGAGCAGGTTTGTTAAGGACATCAAAATGTGGGAGTTGTATACCACATTAAAACAATTCTCTTTGTAGTTTGCTTTCTAAATGTACATTATAAAAGAAATTATATAACACTATTTTTATATATAACCTTTACTTTTTTGAAGTTATTCTGATGATTTCCGTAATTGATGTCTCACATTAATTAATAAAACAGTTAGTGGAGTAAAAAGTACAAACTTTACAGCTTATTGTATATTTTTGCCTATTAATATTTATTTGCAATGAAGGCACCCTTCACTAAATTGTATAGATGAACTAACACAAATAATAAGCCTTTTTTTACCTAGAAAAGTACTGCAGATGAATTCTGAGATTTGATGGCCTGACTTTGACTCTGAGAAGTGGCTTGATAGTTCTTTGTTCAGCATTCGCTTGAACTACAAAAATGATTCAAAATGAAGATGTTAATAAATCAGTTACAAAAAGAATTGCTGAAATTATTTCAACCTGTTTGTTTTGTTACGAAACATAAAGTTACACAACAGGCTAGCTGCACTGTGACCAGTTCACAGCTTACAACTGAGCCACTCGAGAGCAAGATACCAACATCCTCTATAAAAAATCTGTATCATATTGTTAGATAATCTTGAAGCTTTGAAACTTAAGGTTGCATGTACACTTGTATATGATTAATTTTTATTTCTGAGATTACACATCCTTACAAATATCACTTCTCCAAATAATTTTGTTGATTATTACACAAACAAACTACATACATCTTTCAAAATAAATTAATGCTTTCACAAATACATTATTCCTTTCCAATTTAAAACAGCTGAAGCACTTTGTGATTAATACTGGCACACATGTCACATGTAAACAAGACCAACATATTCTAGCAGACTTTTTTTGAAATAATACATTAATATATTAAAACATAAGATGTTTAATGTAAAGCGAAGGCCCTAGGTTTAAGTTTCCTTAGATCCAAGTTTTAACAAAAATATAGGATGTTATGGTTGCACACTTCACAGTTGGCCAAACCAGTCACTGAAATATTATACTCGTAATAAAAGAACTTACTTTGGTTTTTGTTTATAGGTATCAAGTAAAGTTTTAATTTAAATAAATTTTACACTTTGAGGGTCTTTACAGAAGATGAACAAAACAAGTTCAGGGTCTCTACATAAGACAGAGATGACAAATTCAGGGTCTCTACATAAGAGAGAAAAAACAAGTTCAGGGTCTCCATAGAAAATATGTTCAAAATCTCTGAAGAAGGCAGAGATAACAAATTCAGAATCTGTACAAAAGACAGAGAAAATAAGTTCAAAGTCCTTAATATTGTACAATTTTCAAGATAAGTGTTGTATGTAAGACAAAAGATATATTCAACATTTGTCCCTGTTATGAACTTACAAAACTATGGAGTTTGATGCTATGATGAATTTAAAAAAATGATTCATTTATAACATAACATATTATTACAGTATTCATTATTACCTCACCAAACACTCTGTATAAGGCATAAAAACTCAATATGTATATGTTTCAAACATGGTATACACTTGTAATGGTCAGAATAACTTTGTATTGTGAGATAACATCAAAGTAGTGGTGTTTTCTGTTACCTTCTTTCAATACACAACTCATGTCCTTCCATAGTGTTTCACATGACTTATCTTATGGGCTGAAGTTTAAAAGTCGCCTTGTACAGTAGAAAGTGAGTATAACCAAAGAAATGGCTCTTCATCTCAGCCTTATGGTGGCTATTGGAGCAGAACATAAGCTGACTTTATGCATTATTGCAAAAGTGGCAGTCATATATTTTTATTGCACTGTTTCATGGAAAGTTTTAGTTCACTCTCTGAGATAAATGAGATGTTTCCGTGGCTTGCCACCATGTTCATATAAGTTGTGATATAGAAAATTTTATATTTTTTTGTGTATGGTTGTAGCACCATCTGTAAACGTAGCTAACGTTAGCTTACGTCAAAATTAATAAATGCTCAATAACAGCAATAACAGGGGGTAGAGGGGTTGTTTCAACCTGTCATCCCACAAAGTGTGGTTGAGATTAGCCCAGTGACGAAGTTGTAGTTAGATAACGGACACACAGACAGACAAATGTATGTTTGTGCTTTATATATATATATATAAAGATTCAGTGAACTACTTGTATTAATTCTGACAAAATATGTGAATATTAAGATACATAATAATTTTACATTTATTTTTAAAAATTGCAATAATAATCAAGTGTATTTTTTAAGGAAATATACTTGATTAATTCATTAGATAATTCACAATAAGGTCTGGTAATTTCTTTTATCAAGTGTATCACTTTTGAAAATCGGCCCAGCATGGTGTCTCATGTTCAAATTCCCATCATGCCAAACATGCTCGCCCTTTCAGCAGTGGGGGTGTTATAATGTTATGGTCAACCCCACTTTTCGTTGGTAAAAGAGTACTCCAAGAGTTAATGGTGGGTGGTGATGACTAGATGCCTTCCTTCTAGTCTTACACTACTAAATTAGGGTCAGTTAGCACAGATAGCATTTATGTAGTTTTGCACAAAATTCAAAATAATACAAACCAAACCAGATTAGAAAATCTCAAATTAATTATATTTTATCCTCAGTTTCAACATGTAGCAACATGAATGTGTGTGTGTATTTCATATCTTGTGCTTTACGAACCTTGCTTGATGCCATGTCTCCAACAGATCTGTGAGACTGGATTGTTTCCAACTGATCCAGACACCAGTCAAGTTCATCCAGTGTGTCCACTGCCATATGTAAATACTGTCCATCTAAAATGATTTCTTAAGGAGTTTAAAACAAAATGTTAATTCTTGTTCTATTCTCATCGAAACATTGTATTCTGAAACATTTAATATTACATAATTTCAGGGTTTTGGCAATAATTAGCAGTGCTAAATATATCTCCTTGTATATATAACATTATCAAATCAACCAATTTATCGTTAAGAATTATAAAAAATATTTTAGAGAAGTATTTTTAACCTGCATATTAACTGTGTTAATGCTCTATTTAGGATGAATATATTTTATTAAATGAATGATTCTTGTTTTTTACATGTATAAATACCCACTACTCCACACAACATTATAATCTTATATCAAAACCAACAGTAACCAAACGACCTGAATACCACAATATTCATTCACTGATGTTGAAACAGTTTATTTTTGTGGAGATGCTGAAAATCAGGTAAAAAAACTGTAGTCCCTATAAGTAAGAGGAACCACATCAAGGAAGGAAGTGCTGCCACACCCTCAATTCATCCTGGCTTTTGCCTAGAGAGTTGGCCAAATATGCCAATTCTGAAGGGACTAAGGCTGTGACCAAATACACCAGAGTATTACTTATGCCTATCGTTTAGTCTTATCTAGCTACCTTCACCTCTCTCTCCTTCAAACTGCATTACTAGACTCACTGCAGCCTGACTCTTCCTGCTCAAACTTCATATCCCGAGACAACTGGGTTCATTGTCCGCAGGTCTACACTTCGAGTTCTGGTCTCTCCAAACCATGCTTCTCAGCTCTTCTCGACACACGTGATCTACATCAAGCTCGCCAGGTGCCAAACCCACAATGCAACTGTAACACTCAACTGTTACAAAATATGCAGGGTTGAAGAAAAACAAAAGTTTCTAAGCACCCAGGTTGTCTTGCAAACCCCCAGGGTGTGCAAGATTTTAAACCTAAACAACTGCCAAGTAGATTTGGAACTATAAGGAAGGGAGTGCACTGCCACATTCTCAATACATCCTTGTACCCATGGCCTTCTATTCACTACATATGTACTTTACAGGCTAAACTTTATGCTAAATACAAAAAAAATGCTTTTTATCCATGTGAACAAATCATTATAAGTTAATAGGAAGTAAAAGCTTTCCTGTTACTATAATATCTACATCTTTAGAACCACAGTGATCTAAATACTCTCAACAGTTGGCTTACGAAAATAATGTTGTACGTCACAATTTTGATCTTTGTTTTCTAGACTGATCAGGTATTACAGAATATAATGATATGAAATCCATGGTCAAAATTTTAATTTAACAACAGCAATCTTGAATTAAATGATATCCAAACATGTATCATACATTTCATGTTAGATTAAGACATGATTTTGGTTTGTGATATCAGACAAAGCATGTAAAAAGGTCAGCGGAATTAAAAAAGCAACAACGAAAATGAACTTAACTCAAATGATTCTGTAAATATTTTACAGAATTTACTAATGTGCTGGTGTACACATTACTTAAAAGTTATTTAGCTGCTAACCAACACAGATCTACAGTGGTCTCCAGGTTTACACTCCTATTCTACATGTGTGTACACCAGACTACAGGTTTTCACTGCAAATAAACTCTTATATACACTAGTCTATAGCTTTCCATTGTTAACTTATACAAACATCCAGAAGTCTACAGATTTTAAATGCTCATCTACACACACACACACACGTGTACACGCATTCTCACTAATAATATACAAATACCTACACTAGTTTCCAGCATGTAAAAGTCAATTTACACTGTTTTCACTGTTAATGTCCTTGTATCTAAACTAGCCTACAAGCTTGAATATATATAAATCTATACACTTTTACACTAGTCTGGAGGTTTATACTGTTAATATACTCATATATACTCTAGTCTCCAGATTTCCAATGTTAATCTACACATGTGTATACACTAGTCCACAGGTTTCCATTGTTAATCTACACATGTGTATACACTAGTCCACAGGTTTCCAATGTTAATTTATGCATTATGCACACTAGTTATTCTACAGGTTTTCATCTCACCAGACAACTTGTTTGAGGTTGAAGGTGAACTGGATGTTCCTGATGACCGTCTTGATCTGAAACAAATCAGTAATAATGGTTAACGTTTCAAGGCCTTCTCATGTTTAAATGAAACGTGCATTATTAGAAATGATTATCACACTATTTAACTCGTGGAACAAACTGAAAGTTGGATAAACCAATAAAATAAGCTTGCTGGTGATATGTACATGACAACCTTTGGAATTGGTGTTTTGAACACCTCACACCAAACATAGATTCCCATTAAAACAATCTGTGATCTTTCAAAGCTTCTTCTTACTTAAGGCAGGATTTTTAATTGGTCAAATTTCACAAAAACAGTAAAAAAAGTGCCCACATTAACATCAGTTTCAAAGTAATAAAATGACGAATTATTATTAAACAAACTATTTTAAAAATAAACCCTTGGTGCTAAATCTTGTTAGGGTTTAAACTGTCCTGATTTTCTTTAAGAATAATCAAATATATACATAACTGTCCATAATATTTGAATACAGGCCACAATCAGGGATGCAGTGTTTCATAAAAGCTATCTTGACACTAAAAACTTCCCATTTATTGATTGTTGTTGAAAATTACACATATTACTTTGTGTGACAGTCTAACATCTCACTATGTAAGAAAGTTGGGTTTGTGCAAGGCTATTTACTTACAACATATAGAGAAGTTTTCACTTCTTAAAATCATTCTGTGTATTATCACAAGCCACTTAGTGCAAGCAGAGACTACACTTGAGTAAAATACAGAAAACTGGTGCACACAGATATTCAAAATGTAGATAATAAACACTTAACATGCCTGCAGTGTTATAGTGTAGAATTCATTGTAAATGGATGTACAATTATCAAAATATGATATTATTTTATAATGAAAAAAGTCTGAAGAGTGTTCATGTAACTTTAGTATCCCTAAACTAGAATATTACAAGTTATTTGCTTAACTAAGTCTTAATGTAAATATAAAAAACAACATAAGTAATTCTAGTTTCTCCAGATACACGGTAAAGGATATCAAAAATTAAAATTCACCATGTTTGATACATCCTCCTGTTAACCTGAAACAACTATAACTGACTGTGCATTCCGAGCAAGATGGAATTTTTAAACCTCATACACTGCACCTTCCCAACAGATAAACAAGTTTGTTGTCACGTACCAAGGTCATAAAAGCAAAGTTAATTAACGGATGAGCTAGCTGCTGCATAAGTTATATCATAACTTACTCTGAGAAGATCTCTCTGGTACACAGCAGACTGGTCCACCAATACGTTCATGCAAACACGAAGAACTATTTGAAAGTAAAATATTGCCCTGGACAAAGACTTACAGCTTCCCCAGTTTCGAATTAGTCAGAACTCAGAGCACACCAGAGTTCACCATAGAACAATCTCTGTATAATTTATTATGTTGCCAGTACAAAGACAGCTCCATCTTTGTTATATCAGTTTTAATGCTATTTTTGCTTGAAGGTTGTTTTGCTTTAATTAACAAATTTTAAACTTAAGGATAGACCAGTGCTTACAAAGAACATCTAGAAAATAAAATAATATATGTGTGTGTTTATATTTTTATTCTATGTACGTAAATGAAACACAGAACATCTCGCCTGATGTAAATCAAGCCATCACAACCCATCTATTAAATTTTTTCTTTCAAATTTCACCTTGTACATGAAACCTATAAACCCCAAGCTACACTTACTTATTTGCAGGAACGTTGGTGATGCGTATATAATTATTTCGAACATTCCTCAGACTCTGCAAAACTTGTGCAAATGGAGTAACAATCAGGTCTTCCCCATATCTGGAATAAAAACAGATATCATTAAAAAAATGGAGTAACAATCAGGTCTTCCCCATATCTGGAACAAAAACAGATGTCATACAAAATGGAGTAACAATCAGGTCTTCCACATATCTGAAACAAAAACACAGATATCATACAAAATGGAATAACAATCAGGTCTTCGCCATGTCTGGAATAAAAACACAGATATCATACAAAATGGAATAACAATCAGGTCTTCGCCATGTCTGGAATAAAAACACAGATATCATACAAAATTTGTTTTCATTCGTTTTATTTCTTTGCAAATGAATCAATGTTTCCTCTTAGAATTCACAAACTAAAACTGATTAAAATGTAAGCAACACTGACTCTTACAAACAGTTGTGTAAACTTAAGATATACAGATGTTAAAATTACATATGGTAAAGGGTGTGTGAAAAGTCAACACATGAGTGAGTTGTAGCTTTTCTTTTATTTCATATATGTGACCGATTATGATGCTGTCAAAGGATGATGTGGTCAAGTTAATCCTGCTGTGTGGCAAAGAATGTTGGTCATAGTTTACAGTTTCTGCCCAATTTATTACAAACTATACAGAGAAAAACATCACTTACAGTACTGTAGGGAACTTTCTGGTTATGTTCAGAAAGAATGGTACTGTGGACCATTGACAATGACACGAATATCTTCACACTGTTAAAATATAACGAAATGACTGTTTCCAAACTTGTATTGAATTACAAGGCCAGTATGTGGAACACCTTCTGTAAACTTAGTTGAAATGCCTATGGTTCCTGACTTTTCACACACCCTTTACATACATGACTAAAAGTCGTGCAGCACCTAGTACCCACATACGACTCCTATTTAAGCAACATCATTGCTACACTTACCGACATTACATAAAGTACATATGTGAACAAGATCGTGTAACAATAAAAACCTATAGGTGTTCACATTATCTGAACACAATCACATCCACTTACAATGTACAAAATACATTATATACTGTGTATATATATTAACGAGTAATTTAAAATTCTGATACCAGTTTCAGAAGCGTGACTTCTTAATCCTCAATGTGTGTAATATTTATTATCTTTCAGCAGGAGATACATTTTCATTCTACTAAAATTTTCTAAACATAGCTCACACCATGGTTTTTCGTTATTCCTTTGAATGTTGTGATTTTCATTTGATTTGATTACGTACAAATACAATAAAACAACAGACATTCCTCTGTGCACCATCACTGAGATATAAACTAATAACATACGAAACGAGTAACACGATGACCAGAGCGCTTTCAGAAAGTAGGCCTAACTTGAAATCGGCGAAGATGTACTTTCCGTCAACGTTCTAGTTTATTATTCTGACACAACCTCTTTAAATCTCAACAGAGAAATAATTTAAAATATAATCTGTGATGTTAGAGTTTTAATATATTCTTTCATCTGTCGGATCTCTTCCTTGGATTGAACTTATGGCTGTTCAATGCCAATCAGAACAGACTGAGTCATCAAATCAAAGTTTTTATTTTACACTGCAGGTGTTTTTATTTATATTCTTCTGAAGAAAATGCGATTGCTTTTCATCACCCCTCTCGAGATTGGAGTAAGGGGCTATGCGCGTATAATTATGAAATATATCATACGTGAGCTCCTTTTATCTGAAAAACATACCCATTATCGGATTTGCTATCCTTCGTGGCGGCGGGAATCTAAAAATCTAAATTATAGAAACTTAGATATTGAGTGGAAGCAAGAACACCTACCTTCACTAAGCAGGCGCCGAATAACTCAAATGACCAGTGCTCAACAGCTAGGTGTGGTCATATCTTGCTTCAAGTCTCCTTCGCAGATGAAAGAGCTCTGGATTGTTTTTTAATTTCGCGCAAAGCTACACGAGGGCTATCTGCTCTAGTCGTTCCTAATTTTGTAGTGTAAGACTATAGAGAAGACAACTAGTCATTACCACCCACCACCAACTCATGGGCTACTCTTTTACCAACGAATAGTGGGATTGACTGCATCGTTATAACGCCCCCACGGCTGAAAGAGCGAGCATGATTGGTGCGACAGGAGTTCGAACCCGCAACCCTCAGTTTACGAGTCGAACGGCTTGCCCCACCTCGCAATGCCGGGCCAGGAGCGATAGAAGAAGCATTAATTTGAGCAATGTGGTGTGGATTCGGTGGTATCTATCTCTACTGTGGGTTGGAAGGCTAGCGAATCAAAAAGTAGGCAGTCAGTGGAGGATTCGTAATGGAAAGGCGGGAAGAGACGTTGGAATATGTTATCCGTGGAAATGTTGGTGGGCTGTGAAGGCAGTTGGATGTGGATGGCTTTTCTCCTATCATATGGCTTGGTTTGAATGGTCTGAACTGTTACAGTTGTTTCTGGTCTGTCACGGTTAACATATTTTTGGTTTCCAGGGGATCTTGTGTTGTCTTGGTTCGTGAATGGAATTAGTCCGTGAATTTTGGGTGTTCGGATTAAATTTGATATTAAGATTGTTGTTTCTGGGTGGTACTTTCTGATGATGGATGTAGGATAAGACGGGACTGGACGAGGGAAGTATTACTGTACAACTTTTCAACTTTATATTGAGGGAGGTGAAAGGAGCGCTCGTGTATGACAATGTGGTCGCCGGCTTGTTTTGATTATTGTTATGAACAATGTTTCCCTTCCCGCAAACCAAAGAACTACACTTAAGCCTCTTATAATGGTGATATGAGCAGTTGACGGTTTATTGTTTTGTGAATAACAATTATACAAGGAATTTTTTTATCAAACTGTGAATTTATTTGCACCATCTTACTTGAACATGCACTAAGTTTTAAAATAGATTATCAACGATTAGCTTTTTTTTGTTAAGCAAAAAGTTACACAATGAACAAGAGGTGCTGAGCACATTACGGGTATCGAAACTGGTTTGTTACACAAGTCCACAGATATTAGTAAAATACTGTGGGGTCAACAGCAACAACAACAAAAAAGAGATACACCATCTATACAAAACACTTGAAACTGAAAAAAACGACAACAGTAAACAGACCGATATTCCGAAAAATTTCGGCCACTGGTATTGGAGGTTAATTTATTCTCTTTAATGTTATTTAATGTTTCATCTTGTTACTATAGAATTTTTTATTATTATTAGGATTTTGACATGTCGTTTCAAAAGACAAGAAAATTTTCATTATGGGCAATGACAAAGTAGGTCTCTGGAGTGGTTATATATATATATGTATAAAAATGTTATTGGCTTATGTCCTTGATATGACATTATACACATGCTACTGTTCATATAATAAAAGAATCTAAATAAACAGGCCAAATGTGTAATTGCTTTTACGTTCATTTTTTTTTTTCAAATATCGGCTACAACCTCATAAATGAGCTACGTGTGCGAGTAACAGATTGTAAATGATCGATACAAGATACGACTCCACACGCGATTTGTTTCACTCACTTGATTGACTTCTAAACGTGAAGCCCTTCTCGCAACGGGTTTATCAGTAACTGTTAGGTTTTATGTTTGGACTGGGATTCTTTTACAATAGGTGTCAGTGATTTGTCAGCAATAAAGTCGAATAATAAACGGGCAGCATACATTCCACTTGTTTTAAAATAATATATTCAAAATAAGTGAAATGCATGTGCAAAAATTGTTTACTCTAGGAGATATTACACTTGTATCTAAAACTAGAAAAATATTTTCTTTTCAAGTGTCAACTCTGGCTGATTCAGTTCTAAAATCAGGGGCTCGATTTCCCTTTGTGGATTCAGCATACAGCCCAATGTAGCTTTGCTGTAAGAAAATACACACACAGTGATTCAACTGACAAGACAAATTATTGTTCTCTACTCTATTTCTTACTGTACAATAAGTGAAAAGTTCACTTATGTTACGTCCAGAACTTTAAATAGTTGCCTCCTTTTTCTCTCAAAAAAATCCGCATAGGCGAGTTTAATTATTTTGTAACACCTTTCCACAAGCCAAACTATTCTCCTTATTTCTGTTAAATTGTGAAACCTACTTTAAATATTGTCCGTTATAGCTAAACTAACACACACACACATATATCTATATATATTGCCCGCAAGAGGGCGAGAAATTTACGATATGGTATGACGTAACAAAACAATACTCAAGGCAACGAGCAAAACAGAAAAGGTTTGAGAACTTTTATATGCGACATCACTGATCACAGAAAAGGTTTGAGTAACACGACGTCAACCTGCAAGAATTGAACTAGACAAACACAAAAAGTACAACACGTTACGAATTTGTCATTCAACATAATTGACTTTAAACATCTTATTATGAGAACTAAATAATCATTGAATGTTAGGTCACTAAATGGCAACTCTTTAAACTAAACAACCTTGTATATCCGACATTAATAAGTTACAAAATTCAAAATATAATTTCTCATAACGTAACTGATCATCACAACACCGTTTAGGCTCACGATGAACACAGAGTAGGTCATCAAAATACTAAGGATACTAAAGTGCCCTTTTCCATTTAGTTTGACCTTTTAATTATGGCAGTGGTGTAGCTCAACTTTAATCAAAAACACCCTAAGTGAGAAAAAAAAATTGATTTTCCATGCCGGAATTGTTCAAGTTAAGACAGTGGCGGCGCCAGGATATTTTCGTTGGGAGAAGGGGGGATTCCCAAAATACCATCAGTATAAAACATAGATGGTAAATTATAATAATGTAAATACCAAGGTACATTTCAGAAAGGTGTGCTATTTTGAACTGCGTTTTCAATACAGTTTTCATTGGAAACTCATACTCTGATTAATAATTCACTATTACAAATTAGAAATAATCTGTTTATGAAAATATGCGTGTATGTAAAGAGGAAGCTCACCTAAATTACACCCAAAGTAATACATAATAATAAAGAAAATCAAGATTAGCTTAGATTGAACATTTTATATACCATTAAGAGTAAAGCTACAAATCAAAAGAAATGTAACATAAAGAAATAGTTTACATTGCAGAAACGAATTATCCCACGTGAAGTTGATACACTATCAGGCTAACTATCTTTCATCTCTATGAAGACTTTGAGTTCTACAGATCTATGTCTCTTTGATGTTAGTTGTTAAGGTAAAACGACGATTGTGTTTTCCATATTTTATGAATATACGTAGGTAACAATATTGGGAGGGCTTGGCTCATTTGGGAGGCTCAAGCACTCCCCCAGGAGCCGCCACTGTGAGTAAAACAAAATAGGCAGGTTAGCTAACTAATTAATGAATATTCGCTACACATTTCTCACCAATGCTATAAATGTAGCTACTAGTTTGGTTGCCAATTTTAATTTCTTTAAGATGCACTTTGAAATATGTTCTGGCTGCATCTCTGTTTTTAACACCTAAGGTGTTTTTCATTATACATCATAACTTTTTACATTCGACACTAGCTTTAAGATCGTAACCCTATTGTTCGAAACAGACCTTTACTTTACAGAACCAACAAGATTATTCTTTAAAATATATGTTGTAGCTTTAACTTCTCGAAAACAATGTTAATAACTTCCTTTATAGTAACGCCACGGAATTTAAATGAACAGTTTCTTGTCATCACTTCTTACAATCATTACTTGATTGTAAGTTGACAATGAATAATCAATAATGACCGTCCACCCGTGTGATTAGTTTGAAAAACGAGCTAGAAACTGATAACCTAATTTGCTGGTCCTAATTAATACTTGTATATCTGCACGACTTTTCCTTTCATCCTATAATTTTGCTGCTCCAAATCGACAAATTTGAGCGTTTTTGATAAATAACTTTGCACATGTTCCTTACATTTGCACCAAATGAGACTTCCAATTGTACCAAATTTAAAAAAACAAACAAACAATCCATTAAAATTAAATATGTTTTTTTATCAGATAACAGATTCGGTATTTTTCGTGTAAAAAAAAGAATAAAACGAAACGAAATTTAGTAAAAAATGCAGATGTTATTTCTTCTGGTGTTTCTTATTGGATCGCCTTGAAATTTGGTACAAGAAGTCGGACAGCAGTAGCGCACATCTACTGACAATATGTGATGGTTTGGATTAGCACAGTACGAGCTACTGAAGATGGTAAATCGATAAACCATCACTTTTGTTGCCCCTTAATGACACAGCAGTATCTCTTCGAACTCACACCGCTAGAAACTGGGTTTCGATACCTGTGGTGGGCAGAGCACAGATAGCCCACTGTGTAGCTTTGTGCTTAATTTCAAAACAAGCAAACTCTGTTTATTAGAACAACGTTTACACACTACCGAACCGAAGCTTTTCAAACATTTGCCAGATGTACGATGTTACAATAAGGATAAACAATTTCATTCTGGTATTAAAAACCTAATACTATGTTTTGTGAGCTCATTATAAAGAAAATACAAGCAACATTAATTATTTGAGACTACTTACATCAGTTCTATGTTGAATACACATAGTTTACCGAGTGACTGATCTTTCAAGTTAAGTAGCAATGCACAAAGTATAACAACAATTGGTTTTTTTTTTGTTTGTTTTGGAAATTCGCACAAAGCTACTCGAGGGCTATCTGTGCTAGCCGTCCCTAATTTAGCAGTGTAAGACTAGAGGGAAGGCAGCTAGTCATCACCACCCACCGCCAACTCTTGGGCTACTCTTTTACCAACGAATAGTGGGATTGACCGTCACATTATACACCCCCACGGCTGGGAGGGCGAGCATGTTTAGCGCGACGCGGGCGCGAACCCGCCACCCTCGGATTACGAGTGCACGCCTTAACGCGCTCGGCCATGCCAGGCCAACAACAATTGGATGCCATGTAAAAATACCTTAGATTAAATCAATGTTAAAAACTCATATCATATTAATTTGCCTGGCATGGCAAAGTGGTTAGGGAGATCAACTCGCAATCTGAGGGTCGCGGGTTTGAATCTCCCTCACACCAAACATGCTCGCCCTTTCAGTCGTGGAGGCGTTGTAATGTTACAGTCAATTCCACTATTCGTTGGTAAAAGGGTAGCCCAAGAATTGGCGGTAGGTGGTAATGACTAGCTGCCTTCCTTCCCTGTAGCCTAACAGGGACTAGCTAAATTAGAGACGGCTAGCGCAGATAGCCCTCGTGTAGCTTTGTGTGAAATTAAAAAAAAAAACAAGCTTATTACTTTATTATATTTCTTGTTGCACTACACTGTCAACAATTTTGAATTTTACAACACTTCGGACATTTCCTGTCCCGCTAATACGAATTACTAAATAAAAAGCGACTTGTTTGTTTGTTTTGGAATTTTGCACAAAGGGATATCTGCGCTAGTCGTCCCTAATTTTTCAGTGTAAGACAAGAGGAAAGGCAGCTAATTATCACCATTCACCCCCAATTCTTGGGCTACCCGTTTATCAACAAATAGTGACCGTCACATTATAACGCCCCCACGGCTGAAAAGGCGAGAATTTTTGGTGCGACCGGGATTCGAACCAACAACCCTCAGATTTCGAGTGAAACGTCTTAGCCCACCTGACCATGCAGGACTGATAAAGCAACTGTCGTTGCCAATTATAAGCCTTCTTTAAAGTATGTGCATTTTAAATACAGAGAATAATTGCAAAATGAATATTTTATTCATTATTTTAATATGTCAATCATGAGTTTTAATAACCAGATGTTCATATGACAAAATATATCACCGTTTTAACGTTCTGGCACCTGCTCTTCATTCAGCACTATCACCTGGTGTAGTACGTCACCTTCTAAGAGAGAGTGACAGTGTATTTCCTGGACGGTTTGAGAGAGCTCTACCAGTGAATAGCATAAATCACGAGCAGCCGTAGTACAGTTATGAGAGACATTTAAAATCGGGTGTAAAGTGATTAACTTACATATATATATATATGTGTAATTTTTAAAATATGAGGTACGATATATAGAAGTATTTACGTAATCACGAGTATATGCGACATTTGGTTGATTTCAGTACAAATGCAATTATAACTTATTCATATAACGTTACTTGTGGTTTCGTTTCTCTATATAAGAGAAGGTTTGCTGAAGCCACTAAGCTTGGACCTCCAGTAGCATAGCGGAATGTCTGCGGACTTACAACGCTGGAAAGTGGATTTCGATACCCGTGGTGGACAGAGCACAGAGGGTCTATTGTGTAGTTTTGAACTTAGATACAAAAACTGAGCTTCAATATTCTGATAGCATTTAGGTTGGTTTGGACACGGTATTAAGATAAATATTTACTTACATCCAGAATACTTAAATAATTACCAATAACAATCCGAAATACTCATACAAATACTTAAATAATTACAAATAACAATCCGAAATACTCATAAAAATACATAAATAATTTCTATTACCACTCCGAAATACTCATAAAAATACTTAAATAATTACAAATAACAATCCGAAATACTCATAAAAATACATAAATAATTTCTATTACCACTCCGAAATACTCATAAAAATACTTAAATAATTACAAATAACAATCCGAAATACTCATAAAAATACTAAAATAATTACAAGTAACAAACCGAAATACTCATAAAAATACTTAAATAATTACAAATAACAATACGAAATACTCATAACATGCTAAAAACGTTATTGAAAATTAGGAAGTTCACAAATCATATACTAATTTACGTTGTGTCCTTGTAAATTTGTTGGTTTGTTCACAAGCTCTTCCTAAAGTTTTGGAACTCGCATAACCAAGCTTGGTAGGAAATTCTGGAAAACTCGGAGGCGTCCTCATCTATAAGACATATCCTTCTATATTTCTTGGTGCCTTTCCGCCCGTGGATTTTCTTGCAGTTTGCTTCGTGCGAGCCATAATTTCGTTTTGTCCGTGCTATATTGCAAACGTACATAGAACTACAATCTTACTACACTCTTCGACTTCCGTGCTAAGAATGACCATCGTTCCACTTGGTCAATGGTATTTGGGTATTTTGCCCTGGAGGGTCAGGTTCACTTTGACCTCTTCCTCCTTTCTCAATTTTGGAATGTTTCTTTGTTTGTTTTGAATATCGCGCAAAGCTAAACGAAGGCTATCTGCGCTGGTCGTCCCTAATTTAGCAGCGTAAGACAAGAGAGAAGGCAGCTCGTCATCACCACCCACCGCCAATTGTTGGACTGCTCTTTTACCAACGAATAATGGGAATGATCAAACGTTATAACGCCCCCACGGTTGAAAGGACGAGCATGTTTAGTGTGACGGGGAAAAAATACAGACTTACGTTTTGTTTGTTAATGCGCATGAATACGCAATGGGCTATTTGCCTTCTCTCCCCATCCAGAGAAATTAAACTTCGTATTTTTGTGTCGTAAGTTTACCGCTTACCTGCTTAAGTCCTACAACATACCGAGCCCCTCACTCGTATGCATAACTAATACAACTGTTTTCACATATTATTTAAAATTTCACAAATTTAACGTTTTGCTCTCCTTCTCTTTACATTATAACTGAAAATATAGCTCACAACAGTA
This sequence comes from Carcinoscorpius rotundicauda, assembly GCA_011833715.1. Lineage (NCBI taxonomy): Eukaryota > Metazoa > Arthropoda > Merostomata > Xiphosura > Limulidae > Carcinoscorpius > Carcinoscorpius rotundicauda. The sequence continues at coordinate 146,431,337 of CM022393.1, forward strand.
AGATGGCTGTCGTATTTAGAGCATAAAATTCCGTAACACACACACACATGCCAACACTTCTGATAAATTAAGTAAACTATGAAGGAAACACATGTTTGGTCATATCGAGTTAAACCTTAAACACCGAGCTTGTAAATTGCAGAAACGCTTTTAGTTTTAAGAACAATAAATAGCAAACAGTATACCTAGGGGTCCCTGACAATTGGAAGAGTTTCTCCCAGAAAGACGAGCGATCTTTCACTCGCAAGACACTCGTACTATAGTTACGTGGAATTGTCTTCATCTGATCACCTTCAGCCATTCCAAGTAAAGCCGTGCACACACCAAGAACAGCAGACCTTGACGCTACCGCTAAGTCTACTAACTGGCATTTCATCTATCAATTGCAATACTCATACACAGGTAAGTATCGTTTACTTCGAAGGTTACACAGCAGAAGTTACACAACGAATTACGTTCTCGACACCTGGACTATTCTGGATGGCTTCCAATTTGTTTTCGGATATCATATATATGCAGTGTACCAGCCTATAAGCACGGATAGGACAAATGTACAGGCGGGCAACCATAAAAGTTTCTTATTTAAATAAAACATAGATGGGGTTATCGAGGGGGGGGGAGAAAGAGATAAATAGCCACCACGCTTTTTCACCTCATTTTTTGGTCTTCAATTTTACCCATGAATTAAAATTTACTTTGTTTTCTAATCAGGCATTATTCATATATCAACCCTCATTCTACTGAATAACTGTGGATCTTATGATGTAATGTTCATAAACACCCATAAAGATTTAAACTAGTTACGTTTGTTTGTTTTGAATTTCGCGCAGAGCTACTCTAGGACTATCTGCGCTAGCCGTCCATAATTAAGTAGTGTAAGACTAGAAGGAAAGCAGGTAGTCATCACCACCCACCGCCAACTCTTGGGCTACTCTTTTACCAACGAATAGTGGGATTGACCGTCACATTGTAACATCCCCACTGCTGAAAGGGCGAGCATATTTTGTGCGACAGGGATTCGAACCCGCTATTATCGGATTACGAGTCAAGTGCCTTAACCACAAGGCTCTGCCCGTTCAAGACTAGAGGGAAGGTAGTTAGTCATAATCACTCCCCGCCAACTCTTATACTAGTGTTTTACCGACGAATAGTGGGATTAGCCGTCAAATTATAACGCACTCACATCTGAAATGGTGAAAATATTTAGTGCTATCGGGATTCGAGCCCGCGACCCTCAGATTACAAGTCGAACGCCTTAACCCACCTGGCCACACCGGCCCTAACTAGTTAGAAAGAGAATGGCTGTTTGGTTAGATGTAAGAAGGTAAAAGATCATTATTAATGAAGTCGAATCAGACTGTTTTGTTGTCGAGTGCATCAGGGGTCAGAGGTTATGGCTTTGGCTTTTTTTTACTTCTTTGCAGCAGTATTATTGATATGAGCATAATTATTAAATTACTAAAGATAACTAATGGCTTTGAGCTTTGTGGTACTTTTAATTGTATCTAGGATGTTAAGTTATTTAACTTACCAACTGATCTATGTTCTATGTCAAATGTCATAACACGTGTAAGGTAATGAATTATCATAATTTGGATCACATATTTAATATGGATTGGCATCCACTAAATAGCATCACTGAAGAAGTGGTGGATAAGTCACTCGAGCTCTGATGCTATCAGTACAACTAATAGAGTGTATTTACAGATGGCCTGGCATGGCCGAGCGCGTTAAGGCGTGCACTCGTAATCCGAGGGTCGCGGGTTCGTGCCCGCGTCGCGCTAAACATGCTCACCCTCCCAGCCGTGGGGGTGTATAATATGACGGTCAATCCCACTATTCGTTGGTAAAAGAGCAACCCAATAGTTGGCGGTGGGTGGTGATGACTAGCTGCCTTCCCTCTAGTCTTACACTGCTAAATTAGGGACAGCTAGCACAGATAGCCCTCGAGTAGCTTTGTGCGAAATTCCAAAACAAACAAACAAAGTATTTACAGACATGGTTACAGATTGTAGATACAAATCACTATAAAGGCAGGAGGGGATGTAACACCCTTACATTTGTATATTTGACTTTTATAGCACCCCTAAGTTATATCATTATATTAATTTCCTGGGGGGAAGGGGGCATGTTCGCAAACTCTCATAGATTGAGCTGCTTTTAGCATCTTCTTGTACGTTTAGTCTCTCATTGTAAAATCTAAATGTCTAGTCGAGCACCCCCACTTTGCAACTCCTTCTTACACCACTGCAGTAGTTAAGCCTCATTGGAAATACTGAAATACTGGGTAAAGTTCTGGTCTCCTTAAACAGCTATGAATATTGACTTACTGGAAAGAATTCAAAGGAGAGATTCGTGTAGGATTCTGGGAATGAAAGTGCTATTTTATGCGAACAGGTTAACATCTCGTAATATAGATTAAGAAAGTATTGCTGCTTACAAGACTGTTGGGATAAAACCTCCAATTTTTGTTTGAACAGCACTCTGAAGAAAATAGGATATAACTTTAAACTTTGGAAATATAGGTATGTTTCCAGTTAAATTCATAAAAATTTTTAGATGAAAAGAAAGATTATTAGCACATCAAGTATGCCCCTTCCAGCTCCCAACTACCCCTTGCCCTTATTATTCAGGTATTCATCTAATCTTTCTGTCTACATCACCCTTGAAGAAAGCTTTTTCCAAAAGCCAACCACCCTCTATAAAATGTAATAATGTCAAAACATGAATTTATGACCGTTTATCCTCTTTAGCATTGTAAGACTAGAGGGAAAACAGCTAGTCATCACTACCGACAGCCAACTCTTGGGCTACTCTTTTGCCAACGAATTGTGTGATTGACCGTAACATTATAACACCCCAAAGGCTGAAAGGGTGAGCATGTGTGGTGCGACAAGGACTCGAACCCACAACTCTCAAATTACGAGTTGAACGCTTTAACCAACCTGGCCATGCCGGACCACGCTAACAGGTAATGCAGCCATTTGGTTACTGGACTTACGATTATTTCTTCGCTTACTTTTAATATTACAATGCTAAAATCAGGGGTTCGATTCCCCTCGGTGGGCTGAGCAGATGGCTCTAAGTGGCTTTGCTATAAGATAAACACAAATACTTTTAATAACAGCAACTACGGTCATCCAAGTTGAGTTAAGAAAAATCATAATATTGTGTAATACATTCTAACACTGTTATTGCTGTTGTCTTCGGTACAAAATTAATAATGAAAAAGACTTCAGGAATGTGATTTGTTACCAAACTTGGGTAAAACAAAAACAACAACAAAAAACGTAAATTCAAAACGCTATTTCTTAATTAAAATTGTTCAATAATAAATAATAATTATTTTTGGTTAATTCGCGATGACAAGAATCCACCTGAAGTAAAAATGTATTTCAGGACGGCTGGTGTGGGTATTAACATTTTTACCAAAACGAAACGTACAGAACAACGTTTCGACCTTCTTAGGTCATCTTCAGGTTAATAAAGAGGTTTACTATTTTTGTTAGTATATACCAAAGCAAATGTCGTAACAAAAACAATTAATGTTATTTTCATTTTCGTCTTTGTTGTGTAAACGCAAGGCGCGAGAAAACACTTTTCTTATATTGTGTACGAGAAAGTGTTAAACACGGTTATTCATCCGCCATTATACTCATTGTGTATACCAGTTCTATATTACTATGAACGTCTTGTTAAATTTAACTGCATGCATGCAAGGCACATATTAAATCTTGTTCACCAATGTGTCTGTGGAAACTGACTTTACCTCTGTTTGAATATCGTGCGACGCACAGATACAAACATTGCCAGTTTTCACGAGGGTTTGGTTCGCGTATTTATTCCCCGCGGAAAATTTCCGTCATGGCAAACGCTCAGAAATATGTAACGATTTATTCATTGTTTGTGTACAATGAAAAATACCTCGGGAGTCCCCGAGGCGTGCCCTCGTTTATTAGTCTATTCTTATTAATATGAATCTTTAGTTCGAAGCTGAACTTCGACCTTTAAAAGTGTGTATGTAATTTCGTTTTTATTTTGATGTCAGGAATAATTACCTTACAGAACGTAACGTTTCGAATAAACGTGTTTAAAATGGAACGAATTGGTTAGAATCTATTGAGACTTCTTTATAGCAACCGTGTCCTATATAGAATGCTGAGTAGATTAAAAACTGTCTTGAAACCGCGTGCACGAGACTTTGACTTCATTTACATTTAAAAAACAAATTAAAATCGGTGTTTATACATATAGGCGGGTCTTCCATAACTGTGTTCACGTCTTTCCGTGAATGTTATGGAATATATTTTTAGTTATTACACTGCAGTATAAGTTAACGGACAAAGGGTTCGAAGGCAATTATTCAAAAAGTATATATATTTCGTGATGACGAGGAACTCTGTTAAAGTAAACATGTATCTCAGAACGACTGGTATGAGAATAAACACTTTTAGCAAAATGAAGCAGAGAACAACCTGAAGATGACCTAAGAAGGTCCAAACGTTGTTATCTGCTTTGTTTTAGTAAAAGTGTTGATAACAACACCACCTGCCCTGAAATACAAATATATATATTTATTTATTGTGGCCCGGATTTTTTTTTTTTTATTGTCGTCCTATGATAGCAACCAACGAACTGTAATTTTTTGATGGATTTATTGTCCGTAAACTTCACTGGCAAAGAGATAACTTTCAACTGAGGGAATCGAAACTTAGAATTTAATAATATGGCACAAAAAAGTAAATACAACGTAGGTATGAATACACAAAACCATAAAAATCACTAAATAAATAGCCACTTTGTTATTGTTATAAGCTGATGGTGGTTTTGTTCAAAACTCAACTCGCGCAAGTGACAAGAATTCAACATTTATTTGTAAATAAGAGTTATTATTAGAAATAAGAATTATTATTGGACATGAGAGTTATTAATGGACATATTTTGTCACTTATGTTGGTATTTCATATGATTTCTTGTGTTCATTCCAGCCTTGTTGTGGCCCGGCATGGCCAGGGGGTTAAGGCACTCGGCTCTTAATCTGAGGTTCGCGAGTTCGAATCTCCGTGACACCAAACCAGCTCACCCTCTCAGCTGTGGATGCGTTATAATGTTACGGTCAATCTCACTATTCCTTGGTAAAAGAGTAGCTCAAGAGTTGACAGTGGGTGGTGATGACTAACTGCCTTCCCTCTAGTCTTGCACTACTAAATTAGAGCGCAAATAGCGTTCGTGTAGCTTTGCGCGAAATTCAAAACAAACTAAACTGAGCCTTGTTTCTGTACATTATTATCCCTAAATGATTCTTTTCTGTTTGCAAACTTTTTTATTACTTCTTTGTTAAAACAGTTTCGTTGGAGTAACTTGATAAGTGAACATTTGTTTTATTTTTAAAATTCAACGGTAATAAATATATTGTTAATATCATATCATCTTCTTCATAGCACAAAGAGAATGACCTTAGATACCAATAGTATAACTTACAAATGGTTGCAATACATTATTGATCATTACTGGTCATAGCCCTAACTTCTTGGGGCTTGATGTTGAGGAACTTACAGAAAGGTTTGGTTTGTTTTGAATTTTGCGCAGAGATACACGAGGGCTATCTGCGCAGAATGTATGTAATAAAATCTAATATTACGTTTATTGTGTTGTTTTGAATTCCTTCACTTCATACATAATATAGAAGCTGGCTCCCTAAAGACAACGATTGTATAGTGTACAAAGCATTAAGTATCCTATGTATTACAGTCATCTAATATTCATCTGTTGTTGGCTAATAATTCGTGTTTCACCCTGCACTTGAGCTGTTTAAAGGAACTCCAAAATTTCGTTAAAAAAGGGAGAAGATTCCCTCTTGTTTTTAACAATAAAGGTCAATATAATGTTAAGATAAGTAGTTATGATGTTGAATGTACATGTCATGAGTGGTTATTTTTACCGGTTATGTGTACGTGTATTTTCTTATAGTAGAGCTACATTTGCTATGTTTACTGACGAGAATCGAATCCCTGATTTTAGTGTTGTAAATGCAAATATTTACTGCTGTCCCACAGGTGAAAGCATGGTTGTGGCCTAATGAATAGGATACGATATTGTGGATCGAAAGACCAAGATTCGAACTATGATACACCTGTGAACAGGCTCCCCATGTTTAGGTCTGTTAACATTAAAATCACGACGTCCAATCCCATTATTTGGTTAAACGTAACCATGTAGGCGGTAAGTGCTGCCGACTGTTTATCGTGTTTTTGATCAGCAATTCTCAATTAGAGATAACAGTAAGTGACCATAAAAGTCTTGGCATGGTCGATTTGGTTTTTTTAAATTCGCACAAAATTACACAAGGGCTATCTGCGCTAGCCGTCCCTAATTTAACAGTGTAAAATTAGAGGGAAGGCATATGGTCATCATCACCCACCGCCAACTCTTGAGCTACTATTTTGCCAAGGAATAGTGAGATTGACCGTCACATTATATCGTTCTCACTGCTGAAAGATGGAGCGTGTTTGATGTGAGGAGGGTTCGAACTTGCGATCCTAAGATTACGAGTCGAGCGCCCTAACCACCTGGCTATGCCTGGCACACCCATAAGGGTCTATGACCTAATCATCTAGCCCACGTGTCTCATAATGTGTGGTTTTAGGTTGAACTCTCATATTCAAGAAAACTAAAACGGCCATTTTCAAATAATAATAACATAAAATGAACCAATTGATATAACGCACCTAATTTCAAGGTTCTAAAAGCTATATGTGGACCATCATTGTTTCGTTCGCATTGCACGAAATATTTGCACAAATTTCTTATTTTATTAGTATTATTTATATATCTACAGATTAACTTTAATGAACGGTTTTAAATCAACATATTGGGAATCTCAGGCTAAATGACACCAGATCATCCGAGATGTGACCAATTTATCCTTTCTTTTTTGACTAATTGGCAAGTTAAAAAAATCCGTTGAATATCAAATCATTTTTTTATTAATAGCTAAATTGGATATCGTATCTCGGTATTAAAATTCACTAAAAACGAATTATGTGATTGAAACTTTCTTGAAAATGTATTGGTATAAATGCTATTTTACTCATGCAGTATCCTGTAGTTTCAAGAAATAGTTTTACTTTGGCCACGTGGTTATGGCGCTTGACTCGATATCTGAAAGTGGCGGATTTGAATCTTCAACCCACTGAACATTCTCGCACCTTTCAGCTGTGGGGGCGTTATAATTGCACGGTAAGTCCCACTATCTGTTGGTAAAAGAGTAGCCCAACAGTTGGTGGTAGTCGGTGAAGACTGACTGCCTTACTTCTAGTCCTACACTGCTACATTAGGGACGGCTAGTTCCTGTAGACCGCGTGAAATTCAAATCAAATCAATATTCACATTTCTAAACGTCGATATAACTTGTTTTTTTTATATGTATCTGCAGACAGAGCGCAGATAGTAGATTGTGTTATTTAACAACAAATTAGCAAAAAATCTATTTTTATTCAAAAGTACTTTGGGTTTAATTATTTAAAAGGCAACATTCCTATATCCAGAAACGTTCTTCAGATATGTTATGTGCCCATGAATTGTAAGATCATTAGTTTAAGAACAATAAGCGAGCTAGATTGTTGATACTGGATTCATGATTCGCGTCACTTTGACTCATAATTGCACATGTACTCTGAGGTCATGGGTGTATTACAGCATTAAAAACCCAATCGCATTATTGATTTGAATTGGTAATGAATGCTGTTGTCTACCTTCTAGTCTATTTATTACACTTTAGACTGTTGTCTACTATCTGAATTTCTATTTACCGTTTGGTCAACTGACCATCCTCTAAACCGTGGACTTCCGTCTTGACTATTGTTTACCTACTAATCTGTTGACCACCTTCTAAACTATTGTTTCCCTTCTGGCCTGTTTTTTGTTTGTTTTGAATTTCACTCACAGCTACACGAGAGCTATCTGTGCTAGCCATCCCTGATTTAGCCGTGTAAGACTAGAGGGAAGGAAGGCAACTAGTCATCCATACCCACCGCTAACTATTGGGCTACTCTTTTACCAACGAACAGTCGGATTGACCGTAACATCATAACGCCCCACGACTGAAAGGGCAAGCATGTCTGGTGTGACAGAGATTCGAACCCGCGACTCTCAGATTACGATCCGTGCTTCCTAACCATTTGGTTATACCTGGCCATCTAGTCTGTTGATAACTCTCTAAACTGTTTACTAACCTCTAAGACTGTTGACCAATGTCCAGAAAGTTGATTACCCATCCCTAGTTTAAATTTCAGGATGATTAGTGCAGGCAGAACTGCTCTAACTTTGCCTGCTTTTACCAAAAGAAACATTTGTTCAGAGTCACAATCAAACAGATCCTAGAGAACAATTTATGTTTCACTTGAGATACGAGGAAAATTCATATAATTCTCTTGAACCCTTAGTGAGCACAAGGAACAGTCAATGTGAAAAATCGCATAGATGTTATTTAGATTTTGGCCACCAATGAAGGTCGAGATCAGCTTATATCCTAGCGCTAAGACTGAGCCACATTTTCACTCATTTGTGCAGCATTAGCTCTTGTTCGTCTTGTGTGAATTACTGTTAATTTAAAACACTATTTAGGCTGCTTGTCATAAAGCTTTGAAGTCGATTACGTAAAATGATCTCATCAGCTTATCGGAAACCGCCAGTCTCCGACCTCGATGTCGTCAGACTTGTAAGAGAAATGTGTCTTCCGTATAATATGTGAGAGAAAACCATATATATAATAAAAATAATACACCAAGGACAAAATTTGAATGAAATGATAAAAATAATAGAATAGCATTCTTAATAAATCTCAGCTTTCGGGCTAAGAACAGCCCTCATTTACAGTAATAAACAAAATTGGAAGAACGTGGTATTTACGATGCTAAAATGAGGGGTTCGATTCCCCTGGACTGACACAACAGATAGTTAGATTTGGCTTTCCAATGAAAACACACAAACACTGCAGAAAGCCTACAAGTTGAGGCCCTCTGCTATTTAGGAAATAGGAAATAAATGCAAATAGAAATTTTAATGTTTCGTTTCTTGTACAAAATGTAGGACGTATCGATCGTTTATCTATCCAAAAATATATAATTTATCCAAGTATTTACAGGATAATATAGTGTTTTATATCTTTTTATTAACTGCTAATTATACGTTAAGACCGTGCATATATTAGTGGCCCTTCAGTGGCAAGGAGGGCCATTAGACTCGCACCCCTTGAAACCGGGTGTCGACACGCGTGGTGGGCAGAGCACAGATAACTCATTGTATATCTTTGTGCTTAATTGGAAATAACAACTCAATCATATCAGTTAACTAGTAACGACCCATCGTTTTAGTGTATGGGCCCGTGCCCTGCGCAGGTACACCGCGCGCACTATCCCTGTTACAGCTGCGATAAAATAATGATTTTGAATAATTTAGTTCTAAGCGCATTTGGTCGACTTAGTCGAGGACTTGTGTTTTCACCACCACAGTTTGCATAGTTACCTTGAAGGCAATGTTTGTTTGTTTTGAATTTCGCGTAAAACTGCAAGAGGGCAATCTACCCTAGCTGTCCTTAATATCCAACGTAAGACTACAAGTAAAGCAGCTAGTCATCATAACCCACTGTCAACTCTTTTACCAACGTATAGTGGGATTGACCGCAACATTATAACGTCCCCACGGCTGAAAGGGAAAGCATGTTCGGTGTGTCGGGGATTTGAACCTGGGGTCCTCGAATTACGAGTCGAGTGCCATAACCATCTGGCCATGCCGGGCCTGAAGGGAATGAAAGCGTGTGAAGAAATATATCAAATAAGCACAATTTTTTTTTGGAATATTCATCGATACTTAATAAACTAAAACAAGTACAAGGTGATTAGTTCAGAAACAAGTTCTCTGCTCTTCATAACAACAAGAAAGATTGCCCATGTTATATATGTGTGTGTGTATTCACCTGTTTTACAAAACATTGCACAGAAACATGGATGTATAAATTACTTGTTTGAAGTAACTGTGATTATCAACACCATACCGTGTACTGATAGGGTTTGTTTTTTAAATTTCGCGTAAAGCTACACGAGGGCTATCTGCGCGAGCCGTCCATAATTTAGTAGTGTAAGACTAGAGGAAAGGCAGCTAGTCATCAATACCCACCGCCAACGCTTCGGCCACCCTTTTAACAACAAATAGTAGGATTGACCGTTAAATTATAACGCCCCCACGGCTAAAAGGACGAGCATGTTTGGTACGATGGGGATTTGAATCTGTGACCATAGGGTTAAGAGTCGAGCGTCTTAACCACACGGCCATGCCAGACCGTACTGATACCATCCTATAGAGTTCAATGAACTCCAACATAAACATCGTTTGATGTTTTCCTACACAGAACCTATCTGCGCAAAATTAGCTATGATTACAAAACAATAGAAGAATAAACTGCTCAAGAACACTCGCCGCCAATTCTTAGGCTAATTTTCTCTGTCTTGACAGTGAGAGCTAACCATTACTCGTATGACACACCCTCGATCACAGAGTGCAGAGCGTTGTTTTGTTTTTTACGACAACGAGAAGAGTTAAATTACCCTAAAACTCGTTTTAATCGATGGGACAGCAGTAAGTCTGAGGATTTACAATCCTAAAATATGGGTTTTAAGTCCTTACGGTGAAGTTTCATGCATTTTGCTTAAAATTTCATCAGTAATCGGGTTTCACTCGGTCAGATGATAAATGCCTTTTCATGGAGAAACCCGATAACCCAAGTGATTTTGGAAAACAGACCTCATCCTTTTCCTTAAGGTAGCGCTAGAGTTATGTATTTCTAGGTTTATGAACCTACATGTTTATTTGTTGCTTTCTTTTTGCTATTAAGAATCCTTTTATTATGTTTTCATGTTTTTTCACATTCACAATAAAGTAAAAAGAAAAATAGACCAACCGTTTTAAGCTACGAAAATAAATATTAGAAAACAGACGAACCACTTTAAGCTAGAAAATAAATATTATAAAACAGACGAACCACTTTAAGCTAGAAAATAAATATTATAAAACAGACGAACCACTTTAAGCTAGAAAATAGATATTTGATAACAGACGAACCACATTAAGCTAAGAATTTAATTTTTAGAAAAACAGACGATCCACTTTTAAATAAAGAAATTAGTTTTAAGAAAAACGCACGAATCACTTTAAGCTAAAACAATAAATATTAGACAACAGACGAACCACTTGTAAGCTAAGAAATTAATTTTAAGAAACACAGACGAACCATTTTAAGATACGTTGTTGTTGTTGTTGTTTTGAATTAAGCACAAAGCTACACAATGGACTATCTGTGCCTTGCCCACCACGGGTATCGAAACCCGGATTTTAGCAGACATACCGCTGAGCCACTGGGGGGCTTTTAAGATACGAAAATAAATATTAGAAAACAGACGAACCACTTGTAAGCTAAGAAATTAATTTTAAGAGAAACAGATTGTTACTCACGATTCACTGCCGATTGAGGAATGGCGTGACACTGACTTGGGAAACATCTCGAATTCGCTGTCGGACCTGTACAGAAACGACTCTCTGCGTTGTGGCATGGACTGAAGAACCAGGCCTGAAGACGGACTTGTGGCATCCAGAAGACTTCTATTTTGGGAGTTGCCATCGTCAACGTCAAAGCTGATTTGAAAGATACAAAAAAGCGTCTTGAAATTGATTCAAACATACACGATAAAACAAACATTAAAGATTTACTCCTATAATTTTAACGCATTATTGCACGTGTTAGTGTTGTCCGTCCGTTAAATTAACGCTGACCCGCCAGGGAAGATTGCTGTTGATAACTCTTATAAATCTTCAACAAAGCAGGTATTCTCCATATTAGGAAAGTTCATAACATTTGTCAATAATTTATATATACGTGTGTACTCCATACAGTACAAGGCCTGACATGCCCAGCTGGTTTGGGCGCTCGACTCGTAATATGAGGGTCAAGAATTCGAATCTCCTTCGCACTAAACATGCTCGCCCTTTCAGCCTCGGGACGGAAAAACATGTGACGGTCAATCCCACTATTCATTGGTAAAAGAGTAGCCCAAGCGTGGGCAGTGTGTGATAAAGACTAACTGCCTTCCCTCTAGTGTTACACTGCTAAATTAGTGGCGGCTAGCATAGATATCTCTTGTGTGGCTTAACACGAAACTCAAATCAAACAAACACTAGAGAAATGTGAATTTAGCAAGACCGATATTGAAATAAGATTGTTATATTACAGACGGTACAGGGATATCTACCCCCAACTGGACTGAAATAAATGTTCCCTTTCTTACTCATTTTCACCTTCAAGTTCTTGTTCTGTTAGAACTCAATCATAAAATCTAGAAAAAGCTAATACACAGCAACAAATGGACCGTCTCGATGGTCAATATATGGAACAAGCTGACCTCACATGTGATATTAAATATATATGTCAATATATGGAACAAGCTGACCTCACATGTGATATTAAATATATATGTCAATATATGGAACAATCTGACCTCACATCTGATATTAAATATATATGTCAATATATGGAACAAGCTGACCTCACATTTGATATTAAATATATATGTCATGCAATGGAACAAGCTGACCTCACATCTGATATTAAATATATATGTCAATATATGGAACAAGCTGACCTCACATTTGATATTAAATATATATGTCAATATATGGAACAAACTAACCTCACATTTGATATTAAATATATGTGTCACATTCTGGAACAAGCTGACCTCACATCTAATATTAGATATGTATGTCATACTCTGGAACAAGCTGACCTCACATCTAATATTAGATATGTATGTCATACTATGGAACAAGCTGACCTCACATCTAATATTAGATATGTATGTCATACTATGGAACAAGCTGACCTCACATCTAATATTAGATATATATGTCATACTATGGAACAAGCTGACCTCACATCCAATATTAGATATATATGTCATACTATGGAACAAGCTGACCTCACATCCAATATTAGATATATATGTCATACTCTGGAACAAGCTGACCTCACATCCAATATTAGATATATATGTCATACTATGGAACAAGCTGACCTCACATCCAATATTAGATATATATGTCATACTATGGAACAAGCTGACCTCACATCCAATATTAGATATATATGTCATACTATGGAACAAGCTGACCTCACATCCAATATTAGATATATATGTCATACTCTGGAACAAGCTGACCTCACATCTAATATTAGATATATATGTCATACTATGGAACAAGCTGACCTCACATCTAATATTAGATATATATGTCATACTATGGAACAAGCTGACCTCACATCTAATATTAGATATATATGTCATACTATGGAACAAGCTGACCTCACATCCAATATTAGATATATATGTCATACTATGGAACAAGCTGACCTCACATCCAATATTAGATATATATGTCATACTATGGAACAAGCTGACCTCACATCCAATATTAGATATATATGTCATACTATGGAACAAGCTGACCTCACATCTAATATTAGATATATATGCTATAGTTATCTCACGATTGCACCAAAAATATATCAGTTGTTCAATCAGTTGTGATTGTAGTTTTAGAATTGCAGTTTATGTAAATAAGAGTTTGGTCTGTATTATTTCTAACGTGGTCAAATCGTCAAATTGTAATTTTTTCAGGTCAGTGATCGAATACTGAATTTCTTTTTAATTTCGCACTAAACTACACGAGGACTATCTGTGCTAGCCCTCCCTAATTGAGTAGTGTAAAACTAGAGGGAAAGCATCTAGTCATCACCACCCACCGCCAACTCTTGGGCTACTCTTTTACCAAGGAATAGTGGGATTGATCGTCATTATATAAAGTCCCAACGGCCGAAAGGGCGAGTATGTTTGGTGCGACGGCGATTCGAACCCGCGACCCTCATACTACGAGCCGAACGCCTTAACCCACCTGGCCAAGCCGTGCCCCGAATACTGAAATTGAGAGTAAAGCACTCACACATTAATATATATATATCTATATAACATCATACAAACCTTTAGTATATACATATGTAACAGCCTTATATATACATTTAGTATATATAAATGGCGTTATAAAAATATTGGTACATACATCGATGATTCTTAACGGTGACTGACAACATTACTTGCAGTCTGCTCACAGTTATGTCACTATGCAGTTGCAATGTCCTGTTGTCATATGTTACAAGATAAACAAACGAAGAGTCGTTATTTCAATGTGTGCTGTTACATTCAGTTACGTCTGTGTTACTCCTTTTCAGTCAAATGGTGCAGAACCAGTTCAATATCAAATATAAACCAAACATTATCCACTGTTTCGTCATATTCGTTTCTGGGCGTTCTTATAGAATGTTATATTATGTATTCATTTACTCTACGTAACATCACGACTCATGCTTATTGCGGTCGATTAGCTGGAATATCGATTTAAAGAGTATATTGTGTTACTATATGTAACATTATGACTCGTATTTGGTAAGAACGGTTTGTTGGAGTATTGGTTTAACCTATGAATATATCAGATGAAGAATCAATGGAACATTGAACCTTTTACGAGAACGTTGTTGCCACGTGCAACATAATATATGACATTAAAAATGTGTCTTAGTTTAGACTGGTGACAAAGTTCGGTTTAAAACCACTATCATAAAGCTCGTCTGTTTCATTTAGCTGGAATACTTTTGATAAACGTTATTCCATCACTGTACCAGTCGTGTTTCGACCCACAATCCTAAAATGTCACACAAAATTCACATATACACGCGTTATATATACAAATTACTTCAATGGTTTAATGATATAAGGCCTAATACTGTTATTTATTGTCTGCGTAAACCTAGACTAAAAAGGACTTCGCTTTTTGTATCTAAGTGCATACGCTAGAAAATAGATTCCATATGTTCAGTTGTCATTCACTGAAACTCTGTAATCAGTCTTTAGAGTACACAAATATTTTAAAAAGAGAACGTCTAAGACACTCTATGTTCTAAGTGAATCAAAATTCGCAATAGATATACTGAAGTGAAAAGTTTTGTTTAGGAAAGCCTGAATGTGGTAAAGAGATATTCAAAAGAATAATAATACGTAATTTAATAGCTTTTCTCGTACAGTAGCGCCACCTAGTGACTCAGAAATAAGTGAAGATTTATAACGCTAAATAACTGTGTTTCGATACCCCTGGTAGGCACAGCATAGACAGTCTCGTGTTTCGCTATATGTTTGATAGCAAACATATTGTCTAGCTAGACAACAAACAAACAGCTTGTTCCTCATAACAACAAACAAACAGGTTGTTCCGCTTAACAACAAACAAACAGGTTGTTCCGCTTAATACCAAACAAACATCTTGTTCCGCTTAACAATAAAGAAACAGCTTGTTCCACTATAATTGATATTGTTTTTTTTTCTTATTAACTTCTTACTTTTGCAAAACATGAAAACGTTCATTTAAATAAAATATCTTAATATCTCTTAGTGTGGAGAATATTACAAGAGTTGATTATTACACTTAGAACCTGAGAGAGACTTTGGAACACCTTGTACTGTTCTAGATCTACCACTGGCAAGATCCATTTCATCTCCAGGAATTACTTTTTTACAAGGTATAATCGTTTCTAAACACGAGTTTGTTTGTTTTTTTAGAATCATTCCGTTGCTCTTAATTTGTTTTTGGAATTTCGGGCAATACTATGCATGAATTATCTGTGCTAGTCGTCCTTAATTTATTAGTGTAAGACCAGAGGGAAAGCAGCTAGTCATCACCACCAATCGCCAACTCTTGGGCTACTATTTTACCAACGAATAGTGGGATTGACAGTCACATTATAACGCTCCCACCGCTGAAAGGAAGAGTATGTTTGGTGTGACGGGGATTCGAACCTGCGACCCTCAGATTACGAGTTGAATGCCTTAATCATCTAGCCATGCCGGGCTTACGGATTTCGAGTCGAGTGGTAGTTATTAATGCCAGCAGTTTATTGTTATTATGAAAAGCTTAAATTTCATTCTCTTGTAAGATTAAAGCATTAAAAATATATTTTTATTTGTCGTTAAACACGTTGTTGCCAAATATGCTATCGTGCTCTGTACACGACATAACTCGAAATTCGTATTTTAGCACTATAGGCCATCAAGTTTACCTCTGAGCTAGCAATCTTTAATAATATTTTGTGAAAATGATAGACGAACGTGTGGTGCTTAGTGTTCTAAAATACAAATGGTGCCTTATTTGATGGTCCAAATGACCAGGTCGGAGTCACAAATGTTCGAGAGAAGCTGTTCTTAATTTAGAACTAGTGACCAGAGGGCAACCGGTCTGCAGCACCTATCACGTATGCCGATACTCGTAACCGAATAACCTTGGAAGGTGCTCGCCATTGAAAGTGTTCAGCAGCATATCACGCATCAAACCTTGGGCCTTCTGATTTTCATCTCCGCACGTTATCTACGAGGCTCCATCCGGCCTATAAAGTATGATGTTTATTTCTTCAGTTCATACTAGCTAGCTTCACACTGGCATGGCTGTATGTTTAGGAATTACAATGCTAGAATCCAGATTTCGATATTCATGGTGGGCAGGGCATCCAACAACAACGTACCAGCTATTTGCTTTACCTGTCAGGTAGATCTGTCCAGCAAAGAAAACCCATTTACAGGGGTTAAGTGTAGATATTTACTTCTCTACTATGTTATGGATTTATTAAAGGCAGCTGTCGAAAAGAAGAAAAGACAAAATAAGAAATGATGAAATAAGACGGAGACTATGACTAGATACAGTGTTCAAACACAGAGAACAAACACGGGTGAAATAGGTTAGGAACACGACCAATAATCACACAAAGTGGAAACAAGTAAATATGGAGCGAGAGGAAATCCTCGCAGAATATGGTTTAAAAGACGTACAATCCCGTTGCGATTTTAAGCCCTACCAATCCACCTAAAAAACTACACAAGTACGTGTGCATTTCTTCTCGGTGTCCGTATTACCACAAGAAGAACTGAGGAACAAAGGCTGGTTAAAAACGATTGTAAGCAAACCCTTTGTATTCCTGTTTTATTTTGTTTTTATAGCCTAATTAATATTTTCTTAATTTATCATAAATATTCAAATTTATTTCGAGTTTTCTCAAACAGTCAACTTGAATCAGTTCATTTGGGCTGTGCGATTTTATGTTAAATTATTAAAACTATCTTTGGCTTTCGTTTGGCATAGAATAGTGTCGATCAGACAGTAAATTAATGGACCTTTTCTTAACTATTAAGACATTAACGTCCAGAAAGACAGCCAAATGTGACAATAGTTAAACCAAATGCGTAATTTTACGGTATTCAAAATTTAAAAAATGACATCAAATTATTTTATCTATTTTATATTAAATATTAAGATAGCAAGTGTGGAGACTCTTAAATCACGCATCGCAATCTGAGACTCGCTTGTTCGAATCCCCGTCGCACCAAACATGCTCGCCCTTTCAGCCGTGGGAGCGTTATAAAGTTACGGTCAATCCCACTATTCGTTGGTAAAAGAGTAGCTCAAGAGTTGGCGGTGGGTAGTGATGACTAGCTGCCTTCCCTCTAGTCTTACACCACTAAATTAGGGACGGCTAGCGCAGATAGCGAAATTCTAAAACAAATAAATATTATAATTAATTAGGTTTTCCAATTCAACTCAATTATACTCACACTAGACAGTAAAACATGTTCTTAAGAAATAATAGTGTCTCAACTACACTAAACTGAGTATATGAAGAGGAGATGTAAAAATAAGAGTGCTTTAAACTGAATTAACCCCCAGTCAATAGTCGCTGTTAAAGCTGCAGTAACAAGTAACATGAATAAGCAAACACATAACTCTAAATACCCTATTTAATGTCTACGTAAACAGAGAGTACAGAAGTTTAATAGGATTAATTTGCTAAGTTTAAACAATTACAAACCAGGTTAATAACTATACATTGGGCTTACGTTTGTTTGCCTTGTCTCTACCTTATCGAAGTCCACTTTTTGCAATTAAATGCGTTGTCCTCTCTTACCCACGTAGCGTAAAAAAATGATGCATAATAATAATAACAAGCTAAATAAAGTAAAAAATATATAAATTAACAGTAACGTATTATATTTGTAATGTTGTTATAACTCTCTGGCCGGTGGTTCGAAATTATAACGGAGCACTAACAAACGTGCTGCAACGGGACTCCATAATTTAAAGGAGGAAAAACTTGTGCTTTGCCTGGAGCTCAGAACTCCTCTACAGTGTAGCAACCGTAGCCGTTGTTGTTGTTGTTGTTTTGAATTAAGCACAAAGCTAAACAATGGGCTATCTGTGCTCTGCCCACCACGGGTGTCGAAACCCGGATTTTAGCGTGTAATTCCGCAGACATACCGCTGAGCCACTGGGGGGCCAACAACCGTAGCCACTTATTATTCATCCTTCCATAACTGCACTGTGCTGGTTTATTTTAAATGTATTGTAAGAAATGAGATTAAGTCCTGATTGTCAGTTAATGTATTTTGTTGCATATTTTAATATGCTTGAAGCTAACAATGCGACACGTTATATCGCATCCAATTATAAACTGGGGACGAAGACAAGAACTAATTTTATTATTATTTAAAAACACAAACTTCTCACACTAAAAATCAAAAAGCGAAAATTATTGAGGTAAGTTTTATTATTTATCCCTCTAAAATTAGGGGTCCGATTCTCCTCGGTGGATTCAGCAGATAGCCCAAGATGGCTGTGCTATATGAATACACACACACAATTTACCCCTAGCGGAAAAATCAATAGATTTCGTCTATTCGGACTAGTTATACATGTCAAACTGTACAAATTATAAAACACTGATGGCATACGTTAAGTCTTTAGAAATGTTTGTTTGTTTTGAATTTCGCGCAAACCTATACGAGGACTATCTGCGCTAGCCGTCCCTAATTTAGCAGTGTAAGACTAGAGGGAAGGCACCAAGCGTGTTAAGGCGTGCGACTCGTAATCCGATGGTCGCGGATTCGCATTCCCGTCGCGCCAATCTTGCTCGCCATTTCAGCCGTGGGAGCATTATAATATGAAGATCAATCCCACTATTCGTTGGTAACAAAGTAGCTCAAGAGTTGGCAGTGGGTGGTGATGACTAGCTGCCTTCCCTCTAGTCTTACACTGCTAAATTAGGGACGGCTAGCACAGATAGCCTTCGAGAAGCTTTGTGCGAAATTCAAAACAAACAAACAAACATATCTAATGATTTATTTTTGTTAGCGAACAATAAGTTAAAGATGTGAACGTTAGAAGAGTAAAACATTTTAGCTTTCAGATTGTAGTGATTAATTTCGTCTAAACACTGAACAAGTTGTACAATGTCGGGCGGTGACGCCATTCTTAGGGGCTGCGAGTACACCGTCAGAATGTTTAAATCTTACGTTCCAATCAGACAAGATTGGCCAAACAGTTCACTATGATTGGTTGTCGTTCAATAGTTGACATACCCTTTGAAGCAAAAAAGTCCGACTAATCGACAGTGTGTAGCTAGTTTCAAGTTTTTATTCTACAAGCCAGACGAAACCAGAAACATATTTTAAAACGAAATTCTCTTTTTTGTGTGTGCGCATGTCTGAAAGAGAGGGAGAAAGAGAGAAATCTTCTATTAGGAAAATAAGTCATTTTTTGTCATTTTGTGGTGCGGCTTATCACTTACTTTTCACTGTGACAGCTGCGAAACCTTGGAATGAAACGATTTTGCAAAACTAAGAGAAAACTGAGAAATAGACAACAAGTTTCTTACCAGTTTTCTCTTATGTTTCATAATATAAAATGAAGTGTTTTTTTCTTAAACCAATGGTAGGTACCATTGACACGCGTATAAAAAAGAAATGAACACACTCAAACTAACGGTACTGATACCTGGTATAAGGTCTGTCGATGTAACAAGGAGAACTCCGTTGGGAAGAACGCTTTCTGGAGTGAAGACCAGGGGAATAGTGTACCTCCCTCTCATGGATAGTCACGTGCTCTCGCGGACACAAGGAGCGAAAGTACGAAAAAAACAGTGCTACTAAAGTGAGCATAGCATCACGAGCAAGGATCCGAGGAACGGCGTTTTTCCTTCATCGGGGATTGTTAATAAATTGCAAATGTTTTTTTCTACCATCGGGGACTGTTGATATATTGCAAGTGTTTTCCGTCATCAGGGATCGTTGATAAATTGTACAACCGGTTTACGTTGCATATCTAAAGAGGGTGTGTAAAAAATCTTGTATCCAGGGGGGGATAACGAACACCCATTTTTTTCCTATTATCCAATGAGAGGTTCAGCAGAAGGTCAAATAATATTCACTATGCGATCTGCAGTTTGTACCAACTTAAATAATTTACCACCATTATTTTGTTCTGTCATAATATAAGACTTACAAGAGAAGTCGGTCTGATGGCGCGCGCCCCAGTCTTCCAGGGCACACTGTTTCTGTATGTATTCTTCACGGTACTCTATTGACTGCCTGTGGATGACTACCATGTCGTCAAGCGGGGTGGTTCTGTAATAAGTCCTTTTTGAGAAGAGGTCTTTCTAGTTCCGACCGCACCCTATAAAACGTGAGTTCTCGAATACAACTTTGCGTAATACCTTAACAACTACTCTATGGCACTTCCGACAAAATAAAAAAAATTGGTTAGTGAATAAACGAACGCGTCGTTAATTCACCCCTGCAAACCCTTAAGGAACGACCCTAGACGCACGAGGCATGAGATGAATAGGTTCACCCCTCACTGGGGTAACGTTTCTCCTAATCGTTTAATGAATCTCTGACTGAATGCATCCAACTGGAATTAGCTGTGTGTACGGTTTGAAGTTGTATTTTTCTACCAGGAAAATTCACGTTTACGCGTTTAACGTCCCATTCAGTATTTTGTAAATGATACATAATTATCGCTGTTGCGATAACAGATGTGTAACGAAAAACAAAAGCTACGAAGTCACACCACGGAAGCAAAATCAGAAGAAACAAATTGTACGATTTGATTACTTGTGAGAACAGAACGTGTTAGTACCACGAGCAAACCGAAACGGAAAGTAAATCGTATTTAATGAATACCGTTATATTTTAGGACTGTCAGAAAATTAAACGTTGCGCATAGAATCCTATGTTGGTTAAATGAGATTATAGATAAAATAAAATCGGTTTTCCGTAAAGGGATATCCAATGTAACTTTGGCTGATAAACTAGAGGGAAGGCAACTAGTCCAAATCACCTACCGCCAACTTTCGAGTTGCGCTTTGCTTGTTGAATAGTGCGATGTAACTACACTCTTTACAAGGCACACAAAGTGCAGAGTGCTTCCTCCCCCTTCGGAAAAGGGTCGCGAACCATGAATTCTCGGATTTCCACTCGCAGAGTTTAGGAGTAGATAAAGTGAGAGTGTAAACCGTAGAAGTTTGAGTCACATTTCTTAGTATGTTTTTGAACATTCCCGGTTTACTTACCAAATATGAAAAAAATAATCATGAAATTAGATAGTAACTCGGCCCGGCATGGCCAAGCTTGTTAAGGCGTGCGACTCATAATCTGTGGGTCGCGGGTTCACATCCCCGTCGCGCCAAACATGCTCGCCCTTTCAGCGGTGGGGGCGTTATAATGTGACGATCAATCCCACTATTCGTTGGTAAAAGAGTAGCCCAAGAGTTGACGGTGGGTGGTGATGCCTAGCTGCCTTCTCTGTAGTCTTACACTGCTAAATTAGGGACGGCTAGCGCAGATAGCCTTCGAGTACCTTTGCGCGAAATTCAAAACAAGGAAACAAACAGATAGTATTTGAGATTTAGCTTAAACTTTGTCTTAAAGAAATCAAACGTTTACGTAATATAGCGCTAGTGCTGAAAATATGGACGTTAATTGTTTAATTTTCCTAATTTTATTTGACAAAACCACTTCGGGATCATCTGTTGGGTCTGCCGTGGGAAATCTGGATATTAGCGTCATAAGTCTGTACACTTACCGCTATCCAACTGGGAAGAGATGTGGGCCACGTTTCAGTTGAAATGATCCACAATAAACAGTACTGTATTTATTCCCTGTTGTGCAGTTATGTCTGGTAGTTATAAATTAAGTTGCTCCGTCAGCTATGAATGACGTACAAGTAAATTTTTTTGTTTTAATTAGTTTTATCCGCAAAAAAATTAACACGTAATTCAAGTGAAGGTTGACCACACCTGTTAGTACTTCGTAGCACAGTTGTGATTAACCCAAGGTTTACCACACCTGTTAGTACTTCGTAGCACAGTTGTGATTAACCCAAGGTTTACCACACCTGTTAGTACTTCGTAACACAATTGTGATTAACCCAAACAAGAAAATGGTAAATTAAATAACATGTAAAGAAATATATGCGTCAACAAAATACTATAATTTGAACACTATGTGTGTCTACAACATTTTGTAATTTGGACACTATGTGCGTCTACAACATTTTGTAATTTGGACACTATGTGCGTTTACAACATTTTGTAATTTGAACACTATGTGCATCTACAACATACTGTAATTTGGACACTATGTGCGTCTACAACATACTGTAATTTGAACACTATGTGCGTCTACAACATATTGTAATTTGGACACTATGTGCGTTTACAACATACTGTAATTTGGACACTATGTGCGTCTACAACATACTGTAATTTGAACACTATGTGCATCTACAACATATTGTAATTTGGACACTATGTGCGTCTACAACATATTGTAATTTGGACACTATGTGCGTTTACAACATTTTGTAATTTGAACACTATGTGCGTCAACAACACATTGTAATTTGGACACTATGTGCATCTACAACATATTGTAATTGAGACACTATATGCGTATACAACATATTGTAATTGAGACACTATGTGCGTATACAACATATTGTAATTTGGACACTATGTGCGTCAACAACATATTGTAATTTGGACACTGTGCGTCTACAACATATTGTAATTTGGACACTATGTGCGTTTACAACATTTTGTAATTTGAACACTATGTGCGTCTACAACATATTGTAATTTGGACACTATGTGCGTCTACAACATATTGTAATTTGGACACTATGTGCGTTTACAACATTTTGTAATTTGAACACTATGTGCGTTTACAACATTTTGTAATTTGAACACTATGTGCATCTACAACATACTGTAATTTGGACACTATGTGCGTCTACAACATATTGTAATTTGGACACTATGTGCGTCTACAATATATTGTAATTTGGACACTATGTGCGTCTACAACATATTGTAATTTGGACACTATGTGCGTCAACAACACATTGTAATTTGGACACTATGTGCATCTACAACATATTGTAATTGAGACACTATATGCGTATACAACATATTGTAATTTGGACACTATGTGCGTCTACAACATATTGTAATTTGGACACTATGTGCGTCAACAACATATTGTAATTTGGACACTATGTGCATCTACAACATATTGTAATTGAGACACTATATGCGTATACAACATATTGTAATTTGGACACTATGTGCGTCAACAACATATTGTAATTTGGACACTATGTGCATCTACAACATATTGTAATTGAGACACTATATGCGTATACAACATATTGTAATTTGGACACTATATGCGTATACAACATATTGTAATTTGGACACTATGTGCGTCTACAACATATTGTAATTTGGACACTATGTGCATCTACAACATATTGTAATTGAGACACTATATGCGTATACAACATATTGTAATTTGGACAACATACTGTAATTGTGACACTGTGTGCATCTACAACATATTGTAATTTGGATACTATGTGCTTCTACAACATACTGTAATTGGGACACTATGTGCGTCTACAACATACTGTAATCTGGACACTATGTGCGTCAACAACATATTGTAATTTGGACACTATGTGCATCTACAACATATTGTAATTGAGACACTATATGCGTATACAACATATTGTAATTTGGACACTATGTGCGTCAACAACATATTGTAATTTGGACACTATGTGCATCTACAACATATTGTAATTGAGACACTATATGCGTCTACAACATATTGTAATTTGGACACTATGTGCGTCTACAATATATTGTAATTTGGACACTATGTGCGTCTACAACATATTGTAATTTGGACACTATGTGCGTCAACAACACATTGTAATTTGGACACTATGTGCATCTACAACATATTGTAATTGAGACACTATATGCGTATACAACATATTGTAATTTGGACACTATGTGCGTCTACAACATATTGTAATTTGGACACTATGTGCGTCAACAACATATTGTAATTTGGACACTATGTGCATCTACAACATATTGTAATTGAGACACTATATGCGTATACAACATATTGTAATTTGGACACTATGTGCGTCAACAACATATTGTAATTTGGACACTATGTGCATCTACAACATATTGTAATTGAGACACTATATGCGTATACAACATATTGTAATTTGGACACTATATGCGTATACAACATATTGTAATTTGGACACTATGTGCGTCTACAACATATTGTAATTTGGACACTATGTGCATCTACAACATATTGTAATTGAGACACTATATGCGTATACAACATATTGTAATTTGGACAACATACTGTAATTGTGACACTGTGTGCATCTACAACATATTGTAATTTGGATACTATGTGCTTCTACAACATACTGTAATTGGGACACTATGTGCGTCTACAACATACTGTAATCTGGACACTATGTGCGTCTACAACATATTGTAATTTGGACACTGCATGCGTCTACTGCATATTCCAATTTCATAAACAATGTAAAACCAAGCGTATCAAAAGAATGTTTATTTTGAATTTCGCGCAAAGTTACTCGAAATATTTGTAGCCGTCTTTAATTTGATGGTGATCAACTAAAGGGAAAACAATTGGCCAATACCATCCGTCAGCTCTTTTTACCAACCAATAGTGGGATTAATTGTCACTTTGGAACGCCCCTACTGCTGAAATAGCAGTAATTTTTGGTGAGGAGGACCCAAACCAGCGCCTCGCGGATTATAAGCCAATCACCAAGTTTCAAGAAAATGAGACTCAAAACTAGTGACGTGTTTCTCCAGCAAGAAACTCAAAGACTGTGGCCACAACAGATGAACCATAACAACTAATTTCGGGGTCAGAGGGGATGTGCTGTCATGGTGTCAGAGATCTAGGTCAGTATTCTCTGATTTTGAACTGCTGGTTAATGAGAAGACAGTAGAACCCGCGATGTACATCACTGCTCTCAAGTGAATAGTCAGACAGACTCTCACTTGCATAATACGTCACCAGCTCACAGCGCAGAGTATATTCGTTTAAATCTTTTGGGTTAGAGCCTCTGACTTACTGCTAAGAAGAAGATATAAATTAACAGCTGAAGTGTGTAACATCACAAACAGAGATCCAACATAGGATCATACTGTTTCACACATTTTGTTATACCGATTACAAAAGGTAAGAAAGGACGAACATTAACTATCTAACTCAAAGCGTTTCGTTAATAAGTAAATCATTACATTTTCCTCAACATTTTGTTATTAATTCAGAATGGCTCATTAATATTTAATTCAGTACGTTTCCAAGGTTTTGAAAAATATCAGTTATCATCCAATTGAAACCAATTGAAACATTTTAGTAGATTTTATTAAAATATTAGATGCCAATAGGTGTCACTGAGATCTTGTTTTTTTTTCTTAAGTCTTAAAATTGTTATTGTTGTTGTTTTGAATTAAGCACAAAGCTACACAATGGGCTATCTGTGCTCTGCCCACCACGGGTATCGAAACCCGGATTTTAGCGTGTAAGTCCGCAGACATACCGCTGAGTTACTGGGGGACAAGTCTTAAAAACTTGCGACATGATGGCTTTTATGAAATTGATATAAACTGATTTTCTGGATGTATAAAAAATAATTGCTCACATTTTGTACAGGTAATTTTGTTTTACTGTGTTTCATGTATAACACTGATTATTACATATCAGTTTGCCGCACGTCAGTGTCACAGCGATATGTATGTGAATTTACAAGGCTAGAAACTGCGTTTCGCTATTCATGGTGGGCAGAGCACACATAGCCCATTTTTTAGCTTTGTGCTTAACTCTAAACACATAAACACCTTACTTTATTTATGTTTCATCTAAACTCCGAAGCCCGCCAGATGGGTTGGGGCGTTAGCCTCGTAATTTGAGGGTCGCGGGTTCGAATCGTCGCCATACCAAACATGCTCGCCCTATCAGCAGTGGGGGTGTTATAATGGTGCGGTCAATTCAACTATTCGTTGGTAAAAGAGTAGCCTAAAAGTTGGCAGTGATGACTAGCTGCATTTCCTCTAGTCTTACACAACTAAATTAGGGACAGCTAGCGCAGATAGTCCTGGCGCAGCTTTGCACGAAATTCATCACAAACAAAATCTACGCTGCGCCATCTATAATTCGATTTGTAAGTTAGATGAATAAATTTAAATTTTGTTGAATTTTCATTATAATACTATTATCTAAAGACTAGTAAGCCTAACTTATTTATATTCTGCGCTAAAATTCATTCAAACAACTGAGTGATAACGTAAAATATTAACTTCGTTAAATCCTAATTAAGTTAATTTGGTTAATTATTTTAGAGCAAATAGCCATTTACTGTGTCCACCGCCAGAATTGAGCCCCAGAATTTAGCGTTGTTAATCCGAAAGTTTACCATCGTCCCACTGTTAATTAGGAGGAACCAAATATGCAATCCTAAATCTAACACTGCACCGACAAGTAACTGAAGCTTTAGTTTTAATTCTCGAGTATT
Organism: Carcinoscorpius rotundicauda; assembly: GCA_011833715.1. Classification (NCBI taxonomy): domain Eukaryota; kingdom Metazoa; phylum Arthropoda; class Merostomata; order Xiphosura; family Limulidae; genus Carcinoscorpius; species Carcinoscorpius rotundicauda. The sequence goes on from CM022393.1 coordinate 146,458,241, forward strand.
TTATTAATATTAGGGTTAAAACGCCTTTAGAAAAAAGTATACATTTTCTAGTTTCCAGGTCCTAAGCCTAAACTGTATCTTCAAAACATTTACAGAAGGTAATAATGCCATTAGAGGAAGTGTATTTAATTTCTCCGTCCATATCTGGATGACCTTATCCTACTGATCAGCTTGTGTTGTTTCATATCGGAAGGTTAAATATTCACGCCAGCGACATGCCATTGAATTTCCTCTGCACATTTTGACATGGAATGTTATAAGAATAACAGTCAGTCGTGCTATTTGGCTAGAAAAAGCTACATCCTCGACAGTTGTTCCCGAATGGCAATTCTTAATCTGATCAACAGTTCTTTTTTCAGGCAGCTCCCCAATGGCTTAGCGGTATGTCTGCGGACTTCAAACGCTACAATCCGTGTTTCGATTCTCATTGTGGGCAGAGCACAGATAGCCCATTGTGTAGCTTTGTCCCAAATTCGGAATAACTTTTTTGAGTAAGACATTTTGTTTGAAATTCAAATTTTAAGCCAAATTAAAAAAAAATATCAGAGTGTATCCAGATTGATGAGACAAGAAATTATCTTCTGGTGTTTCACCTGGCGAAGAAACTCTTAAGTGGTCCCCTAGCGGCGTGTCATTTGAGTAAAATAGTGTGACCAAACGTCTGACACAGTCTTCTTCCTGTGGTTAAGGTGTTTGACCTACCATCTGGCGGTTGTGAGTTCGACATTCTTTGCCAAAAATGCTTGCCCTTTCAGCCGTGGATACATTATAATATAAGGTTCAATTTCACCATTTCATTTGAGTTTATTTGTTTTTGAATTCCGCGCAAAGTTACACGAGGGCTATCTGCGCTAGCCGTCACTAATTTTGCTGTGTAAGACTAGAGGAAAGGCACATAGTCATCACCATCCACCGCCAACTCTTGGGATACTCTTTTACCAACGAATAGTGGAATTGACCGTCACATTATAACGCATGTTTGGTTTATAACGCGACCCTCATATTACGAGTCGAGTGCCTTAACCACCTGGCTTCATTAGAGTTGAGAGAAACTGGCAAGTGGTGGTGTTGATTAACTCTCTCCCCTATTCTCAGCAGATAGTCACATGTGGCTTTGCTATAAAACACACACACACTCTCTTCCCTAATCTATCACTCCTAGAACTGGGATGGCGAGCGCAAATAGTTCCCATGTTGCCTTGTGCGAAATTCGGTAAGTCAGTCATCTGACCATGATATATCAATATGTTCTAGTACATCCTGTCTTTAGTAAAAGTGTTAAAATGATCTCTTTCCAAAAAACGTGTAGCGTATTATTTAAATTTTAAATATTTATAGGTTTATGCTATAAAGTTTACTATTTTATTGAACTATTATACCTATTTATCCATAAGATATTTTTTTCCCGCCAGGGGGTTAGATATTGTACAGAGCGAGATCTTTATCGAGTAGGGATCCGGCTCGGCCTGGTGGTTAAGGCGCTCGACTGGTAATTTAAGGGTTGCAGATTGGAATCCCCATTACACCAAACACGCTCGCCATTTCAGCCAGAGGAGCGTCATAATGTAACGATCAGTCCCACTATTCGTTGGTAGAAGAGTAGTCTAACAGTTGGCGGTGTGTGGTGATGACTAGTTGTCTTTTCTGTGGTCTTTACGCACAATTCAAAACAAACAACAAACAAACTTTATCGAGCAACAACAACAAAATCGTGACCAAAAGACGATAAAATTCCATTCGATGTATTCGTCATAAGGACGGATCACTATCGGCGTCGCAATCGTACTTAACAATTAAACGTTCTCTGACTCCACCAGAGTGCGTTTCATAAAACACGACGCGATTTTATTACATTTCTTGCAATATTGTCATAATGTGTCTCACTTATGACAGCACGAAAAATAAGACTTAGAATGAAACATCCTAAATAGTAGGCCACGCACAGGTAAATAAACATGTTAAAAATCGTCAACTTTTAGGTCAATGACAGAAATCACAATAGGGATTCTCGTTTCGGTTGGTATCAAAAAGTAACCTGATCTTACATATTTCTAACTAGCTGGATGACTCATCCCTAGCGACCTAATGAGAGGTTCGTTGGACGTGAAAAGTTACTTCCCTGATATATAGTTGTGTGAAGAGAAACACACATACAGTCTTAAAAAGCGCAGAAAGCAACACTGAATATCTTTTGTTTTTTAATTTTGCGCAAAACTACACGAGAGCTATCTGCGCTGACCGCCCCTAACTTTGCAGTGCAATACTAGAAGGAAGGCAGCTAGTCATCACCTCCCAACGCCAACTCTTGGGCTACTCTTTTACCAACGAATAGTGGGACTGATCGTCACTTTATGACGTCCCCACGGCTGAAAGAGCGAACATGTTTGTTGCGCTTGGGAATCGAACCCGCGACCCTTGGATTACGAATGGAATGCCTTAACCCACCTGGCCATGCCGGGCCATTGAAAATTTGTATATATTCCCTCATTGACCGAATGAACCATATATATATAATATATAGTGAAGATCCATCCATACGAATGTGTGTGTTTACTTGTAGCAAAACCACATCAGGCTATCTGCTGAGTCCACCTAGGGGAATCGAACCCTTGATTTTAGCATTGTAAGTTTGTAAGCTTACCGCTGGAACAGCGGTAAGAAGCTGAGGAACGCCCATAACAACCGCAAAAAGAAAAATTCAAAACTGAAAATTTCTACCTACCCGTCTAAGGACCTAATAAAGCTCCAAAGCAACTTTGGTGAAAATTCATCTACATTCTGTGAAGTATTTACCCAGACACACAACGTTGAATGTGCAAATTTCAACAAATGTTGCTTAACTTTATGCACTTTTCGAACAGTGCATAAAGTACATTCGTGTTTCTTACTCTGGACATACAATCGTATAATAATACTGTAGGTTTTAAGAGGAGAACCTGCATTTTATCTTTCAAGCTAATTTAGTACATTGAGATTTGTTTATTCATTTGTTTCTATCGGATATTCGCGCAAACCTACACAAGAGTTAGATATGTTACAACCTACACAAGAAATATATATGTTACAACCTACACAAGAGATATATATGTTACAACCTACACAAGAGATATATATGTTACAACCTACACAAGATTTACATATGTTACAACCTACACAAGAGATATATATGTTACAACCTACACAAGAGATATATATGTTACAACCTACACAAGATTTACATATGTTACAACCTACACAAGAGATACATATGTTACAACCTACACAAGAGTTACATATGTTACAACCTACACAAGAGATATATATGTTACAACCTACACAAGAGATATATATGTTACAACCTACACAAGAGATATATATGTTACAACCTACACAAGAGATACATATGTTACAACCTACAGAAGAGATATATATGTTACAACCTACAAAAGAGATACATATGTTACAACCTACACAAGAGATACTTATGTCACAACCTACACAAGAGTTACATATGTTACAACCTACACAAGAGATATATATGTTACAACCTACACAAGAGATATATGTGTTACAACCTACACAAGAGATACATATGTTACAACCTACACAAGAGATATATATGTTACAACCTACACAAGAGATATATGTGTTACAACCTACACAAGAGAGATATATGTTACAACCTACAAAAGAGATACATATGTTACAACCTACACAAGAGATACTTATGTCACAACCTACACAAGAGTTACATATGTTACAACCTACACAAGAGATATATATGTTACAACCTACACAAGAGTTACATATGTTACAACCTACACAAGAGATATATATGTTACAACCTACACAAGAGATATATATGTTACAACCTACACAAGAGATATATATGTTACAACCTACACAAGAGATACATATGTTACAACCTACAGAAGAGATATATATGTTACAACCTACAAAAGAGATACATATGTTACAACCTACACAAGAGATACTTATGTCACAACCTACACAAGAGTTACATATGTTACAACCTACACAAGAGATATATATGTTACAACCTACACAAGAGATATATGTGTTACAACCTACACAAGAGATACATATGTTACAACCTACACAAGAGATATATATGTTACAACCTACACAAGAGATATATGTGTTACAACCTACACAAGAGAGATATATGTTACAAGTCCATAATTTTGAACTAATAGACTAGGGTAAAGCTAGTCAACAGCAATCATCATCGACTATTTTGATATACTAATCAAATAGTAAGATTTTACTTTCACTCTTATAACGCACCTACGATCCCAAAATGCGGAGCGTAGTTTCGCGGTACCGGGACACAAAATCATAGACCCTCGGATTTATAGAATTAAGAAAACATCAAACCTCCGTTTTATGTTTTTACCCTAAAATTCTCGACGGAATCCTGGGTCAATAACTTAAAACTTACGAAGGACACAAAATATCTTACATAATGTAACTTACTACACTAATTATCACGGGAATACTTAATATTCTACATACAAAGTAGTAATTTCGCACAATAATGTTTCTCATTTCGCTATATGGTATGTTGCAACAGGCGGAAACGTAAACATATTCAATGCTGTGCAACATGTGAACACATCGGGTATACAAACATATCGGTAAAGTCATAATTAAATACCACTATTTGTCAGAAAAGATTTTGCAGTTATGATTATAAAAGAAATAACCCTGATGGTTACATCTGGGTTTGTTTTCTCACGGTTGATTTATTTCTGTCCATTATGTGTGTTTTGGAACATCGTGAGATTACAGTCATGATGTCAGAAAGGATGACTTTGAAGATTTTTTTTGTCCTGTTTCTGTGCGAAAGGTAGGTAAACGCTAAACTTGTGAAAAGCTTTCCTGTCATTAAAGTAAGAAATTCCGACGAGTTGTAGGAAAATAAATATTGTGGTTTATCGAGAATAACAAATAAAAGAAATTCGTGACGTATTCCATATTTACCAAAATATTCATATGGAATGGAAAAAAATAACATCTATAGAAATGTTTTTGTTATAAATGGCAAACAATGAAATATAAACGCATTTCCTTTAACCAAATAAAAGTTTCGAATGTGAGTAAGTTAAGCACTGGCGAACTGCTCATATATACGATTATGTATATAATTAAATACTCTTTAAAATATCACACTTTTTTTAACGTATTTATATTTCCTCGAAACACAGAGCCGTGGCGCCACGAGTGACGTGTTTATCACCCATACATCTGATTTCTCTTGACACAACGACGATTCCATTGGCCATAGCCGTTCGAGGTTCTTTGTTACTCTGTTAGATACTACTGACAGACTGTTTTATAAATGGTGGTCCATTTACTTTTACCTCATTTAACACTAGTATTGTGTATATATATTACTTTTTTGTGTGAACGTTCGTGAAAAATTCATAATATCAATATGGTGGCTTTCTGACCTTAAAGTTAATTTGATGAAGCAGAGCATATCTTCTGATGTCCTTAACGAATTAATAAACAAAGATTTGAAGTTGACGAGCTTAATGTTTGCAAGCTTCCATGTGCACCTCGAAATGATGTTTGTTTGCTTATGTTTGTTTTTTGGAATTTCGCACAAAGCTACTCGAGGGCTATCTGTGCTAGCCGTCCCTAATTTAAAAGTGTAAGACTAGAGGGAAGGCAGCTAGTCATCACCACCCACCGCCAACTCTTGGGCTACTCTTTTACCAACGAATAGTGGGATTGACCGTGACTTTATAACGCCCCCACGGCTAAAAGATCGAGCATGTTTGGCGCGACTCGGGCGCGAACCCGCGCGAAAAGATGTTTCAGTATGGCCAAAGTAACCATCATCACATATTTATCCAGTCTCGCGATGCAGCTGGCCTGTTTAAATATTGTTTTAAAGACCACGAGAAACTTATGAGCAGTGGAAAGTTTGCGTAAATTTAATCTATGTGAGTGGTGTAAGGTTTCTTTGTAATATTATTTTTATTCGATACGATTCACCTTAATGTATAAACGAATTACTTTTCTCGTGATGTCGAGAAATCCACTTGAAGTAATAAAGTATCTCAAGATAGATGAGTATATCCATACCAGCTGTCTCGAGATACATTTTTTACTTCAAGTGGGTTTCTCATCATCGCGAATTATACGAAAAGCGTAAGTTTACAGTGTTTCTTTGTGTACTGTGTTATCTGTTTGAACTCCATTACGTCTGAACTTACCTACGTTAAATCAGTGTTAACCGTACACGCTCGTGTGATCCTAACGTAACTAAGAAACTCAAACCATAAATTATCGGTAGAAGATCTGACATTTATTTCGTACAACAGAGCAGAAAGAAAAAAAACTAATCCATAATTTAGTGAAGATAAAATTATTCAAGAATTTGAGTCAGTGTGCAAACATTATCTGTAACTTATAGAAAAGCACACCAGTCGTCTTGAGATACAGAATTTGTTGTTGTTGTTTTTGAATTAAGCACAAAGCTACACAATGGGCTATCTGTGCTCTGCCCACCACGGGTATCAAAACCCGGATTTTAGCGTGTAAGTCCGCAGACATACCGCTGAGCCATTGGGGGGCAGATACAGAATTACTATTTTCTTAGAATATTTATCAAAAATAATATTTAATATATTTAATCTACGCGACTTACCTGAAACACAAGAGAGAAGTAATCTCTTTGTCTACAGCGGTAAATCTACAGATTTACAACGCTAAAATCAGGGGTTCGATTCCCCTCGGTGGATTCAGCAGATATCCTGATGTGGCTTTGCTATACGAAAACACACATGAGCCCAGCATGGCCAGGTGAATTAATGCGTTAGATTGGTAATCTGGAGGTCACAGGTTCGAATTCCTGTCGCACCAAACATGTTCGCCCTTTCAGCCGTGGAAACGTTATAATGTGACAGTCAATCCTACTATTCGTTGATAAAAGAGTAGCCCAAGAGTTGGCAGTGGGTCGTAACGACTAGCTACTTTCCCTCTAGTCTCACGATGCTAAATTAGGGAAGGCTAGCGCAGATTGTTCTCGTGTGTCTTGGCGCGAAATTAAAAAACAACGACACATACACCCCTTAGGTTAAATATTATAAACGTATTCAACACTACAAAATCCACACGTGTCCTAATGATACGGTACGTTTGCCAAGAAACATATTATAAAACGTACATTACATGCCTGATGGAACATAATAGATTTAAAACGTAGATAAGTTTCAGAATCGAAAAAAGAAAATCTCGAAAAGGCTTACAAGCAGAAAAATTAAACCTAAACCCATAAAAACACATTCAAAGAAACAAAGCACCATTCACCTTTGTTTTAGTCGCTTTGAGATCAATAACCCTACATCCGTGCTGAATAAGTCTTGTGTTGGTTCAAATATTCACACACAAAATATCGCTGCTTTTACACATTTTAGAAGCTGGAATTACGAACATTTAAAGAATGGAATGAGCTTTTGTCTACGTCGCTACGCTATTGTCATAATGCTTTTCGTTTCGAGTATTCAACATATATCCCATTTCAGGCTCTATGTGTTATTGATTATTTCGTATAATGGTACATTCAGTCTTTCCTCTCACGTTTGATTGTTTTGTTTTTGAATTTCGCACAAAGCTATTCGAGGGCTATCTGCGCTAGCCGTCCCTAATTTAGCTGCATAAGACTAGAGGGAAGGCAGCTAGTCTTCACCACCCACCGCCAACCCTTGGGCTACTCTGTTACCAACGAATAGTGGGATTGACCGTCACATTACAACGCCCCCACGGCTGAAAGGGCGAGCATGTTTGGCGCAATGGGGATGCGAACCCGCGACCCTCAGATTACGAGTTGCACGCCTCAATACGCTTGGCCATTCCGAGCCCCCTCACGTTTGAAAGCTCACTGATATTTGTTTTGGCCCATTTATAAATTAATTTAAAAATATTTTACTATTGCGGGGGGAAGTTAGTGTAAAATTTCCTTGCACAAAGAAAAGATTAACATACACGTAATTCTGTTTATTATAACAGGTAGTTATTGAATGGAGTATTGTGTTACTTATATTTAATTATTAATCTGTTTTTTGCTAAACGTGTTAAAAAGAAGGCTAATAACAGGGAAAAGTGTAATAAAAACATTTTAATATGTACGTATACATGTAGTGAAAAACACAAAACATTACATTTTCTAGTACGTTTCTAACTCGTCCTTTGATGGTTTAAAATCGTTTGCGTAACATTTACACAAAGGATGCTTCTGTATTTATGGGTCTTGTTGGAAAGTGTGAGGTCTTTCAACACAAAGGATTCCTCTGTATTTATGGGTTTTGTTGGAAAGAGTGAGGTCTTTCAACACAAAGGATGCCTCTGTATATACGAGTCTTGTTGGAAAGAATGAGGTCTTTCAACACAAAGGATGCTTCTGTATTTATGGGTTTTGTTGGAAAGAGTGAGGTCTTTCAACACAAAGGATGCCTCTGTATATACGAGTCTTGTTGGAAAGAATGAGGTCTTTCAACATAAAGGATGCCTCTGTATTTATGGGTCTTGTTGGAAAGAGTGAGGTCTTTCAACACAAAGGATGCCTCTGTATATATGAGTTTTGTTGGAAAGAGTGAAGTCTTTCAACACAAAGAATGCCTCTGTATATATGAGTCTTGTTGGAAAGAGTGAGGTCTTTCAACATAAAGGATGCCTCTGTATTTATGGGTCTTGTTGGAAAGAGTGAGGTCTTTCAACACAAAGGATGCCTTTGTATACATGAGTTTTGTTGGAAAGAGTGAAGTCTTTCAACACAAAGAATGCCTCTGTATATATGAGTCTTGTTGGAAAGAGTGAGGTCTTTCAACATAAAGGATGCCTCTGTATTTATGGGTCTTGTTGGAAAGAGTGAGGTCTTTCAACACAAAGGATGCCTCTGTATATACGAGTCTTGTTGGAAAGAATGAGGTCTTTCATCAGCATATAATTACTGTTCCTTTTGGCAGAATGTTGGTAACGAACATCAAAAGTATTTATTAGGTTTTTTGTTGTTGTTTTTGTTATTAAGCACAAACTGTCTTTTTGAGTAATTCAAAACAATTAACATAACGTCCCCGCGCTCATCTGTGAGATTCAATGGCTCTTGGATTCACAGAAGCCCCATTTTACCGATCAAACTTCTCCATTATTTACAATTATTTTTATACACACACACACACACATATACAATTCTGGCAGTTGTTTAGGAATAACATCAATATTTCTGAGAAATATTAACCCCCAGGGGCATTCGAAGACTGAATATCTCTTTTTCAACCCCGCACTTGGTAGGAGTTAAGAATTTGACTTCTTTTATAGCTCTTCAAGAGGGAGTATATACTCCCTACCCATATTAAACGAACAAACGAAACGTTCGGACACCTGTTCGTAGTACATGAACACGTGTGTCAACATTGATACCACTAAGTTTGTGGATGGGAATGTGAACACACTCTTAATTCCGGGATTCAGAAGGGGGCAATTACGTAAAATCTGATGACATACTCAGATACAACAACTACGAAAACCTAACACTACGTCAACATCATATCTAAGTGACATTCCTGGAGCTTTTAGCGTCCCACCATTGATAGAGAAATTACCTCACATCGATAAGGATACCCCAGGGATCAACACGGAGTACGCTTGTTAAGTTTCATCTTGCTATCTCTAAAACTGTGGGAGAAGTTAGCGAACAAACAAACAGACCAATTCGCACACAAAATGAGATAATACAGAATATTCATTCAAAACGCTATTTGGTTTAGGTTTTATCAAGCACATTGATAAGGTTTTGGTGTCCGGTTTTACAACTGGTGATTCCATAATAGCTATGTTACGTTTACTGCTAATAATACCAATACTATACAGAGTTTCTAACATACGTATATATCAATAAATCAGTTATAATGTCTAACGTATTTTGCCTGCCAAAACGTGATGTATTCATGAGTAGTTTTGTGACATCACAATAAAACAGACGCCAGAGTCGCACACATCTTCCTTTGTGGTTAACACACAATAACAATTTCCAGAATCAAACTGAAGTTTCAGACTTTAATTTTGTCGAAATTGGCACAAACTCCCAGTTTGAACAAATTGAATTCCCTGGAGATAATTTGTGGTTTTCTACATCTGTGGTTTTTATATGCAATTACACAGTAATCGCGTCAAGTGCTTTCTTCTAACAACACATAAAGATGATTTACCTAAAATAAAGCAAACGACAAAACACGTTACACCTTCCTGAGAAACGCTACATTTACATAACTTTTCATAATGTATCATATACCGAACATCTTATAGTATGGTTTCGTTCAAGGATAAATTACGAAAACTTTGGTTAGTTTAATTATCATGTTTTAAGAGCTGAAGGAACCAACTTATTATTTAATATAGACTTGGAAATCACACACGTAAATCTAATAATTTATGAGTGAAAGATATACTGTTAAAGTGTATATTAAATAACTTACACTGTTAATATAGAGATTAAATAACATATACTGTTAACACAGAGATTAAATAACATATACTGTTAATCTAGATATTAAATAACTTACATTGATCAAACAGAGATTAAATAATATACACTGTTAATACAGAGATTAAATAACTTACACTGTTAATATAGAGATTAAATAACATATACTGTTAACACAGAGATTAAATAACATATACTGTTAATCTAGATATTAAATAACTTACACTGATCAAACAGAGATTAAATAATATACACTGTTAATACAGAGATTAAATAACTTACACTGTTAATATAGAGATTAAATAACATATACTGTTAACACAGAGATTAAATAACATATACTGTTAACACAGAGATTAAATAACATATACTGTTAACACAGAGATTAAATAACTTACACTGTTAATATAGAGATTAAATAACATATACTGTTAACACAGAGATTAAATAATATACGCTGTTAACACAGAGATTAAATAACATATACTGTTAATATAGAGATTAAATAACATACACTGTTAATATAGAGATTAAATAACATATACTGTTAATATAGAGATTAAATAACATACACTGTTAATATAGAGATTAAATAATATACGCTGTTAACACAGAGATTAAATAACATATACTGTTAATATAGAGATTAAATAACATATACTGTTAATATAGAGATTAAATAACATACGCTGTTAATATAGAGATTAAATAAGGTATACTCTTAATGTAGATTAAATAAGATATACTGTTAATGTAGAGATTAAAATAACACGCACTGTTAAAGTAGATGATAAGTAAGATACACTGTTAATGTAGATATTAAAATAACATGCACATTTAGGTAGATAATAAGTAAGATACATCGTTTATCATAGCGAATTTTAGCTAACTTATGTACAAATCAGTTTAATGTGTTACGTAAGAATATTCAAGTTATTATGACGAAGCAGGATAGTGGTTTATCATGTGGTTCGTCTTGAAATTTTACTTAAACTACAATAAAACGTACAAGAAAGATCCATCTTAGAAAACAGACTTTGTCTTGAAACAACGCTCAAGATCCATCTTAGAAAACAGACTTTGTCTTGAAACAACGCTCAAGATCCATCTTAGAAAACAGACTTTGTCTTGAAACAACACTCAAGATCCATTTCAGAAAACAGACTTGTCTTGAAACAACGCTCAAGATCCATCTTAGAAAACAGACTTTGTCTTGAAACAACACTCAAGATCCATCTTAGAAAACAGACTTTGTCTTGAAACAACGCTCAAGATCTATCTAAGAAAACAGACTTTGTCCTGAAACAACGCTCAAGATCCATCTTAGAAAACAGACTTTTTCCTGAAACAACGCTCAAGATCCATCTTAGGAAACAGACTTTGTCTTGAAACAACGCTCAAGATCCATCTTAGAAAACAGACTTTGTCTTGAAACAACGCTCAAGATCCATCTAAGAAAACAGACTTTGTCTTGAAACAACGCTCAAGATCCATCTTAGAAAACAGACTTTGTCTTGAAACAAGCTCAAGATCCATCTGATTGGCTGAGGCTTCTTTATAATAGCAAAAAAGTAAACACTTCGATTGTTACACAAAGCTGAGCATTTATATTGTTTTTGTACAGAAAAAAAAATGCTTTGAATCTTTTATTCAAACTTGAACAAACTCACTAAAATTCCTGTGCAGGTCCTAAGACTTTTTATGTTGATTCGTGGAAAAGAAGGGAAGTTTTTCGATTTTTATCGCTAAAGGCTCCTCAGTGGCAGAGTCGTATGTTTGCGGATTAATACAGCTAGAAACCTGACTTCAATACTCGTGATAGGCTGAGCACAGCTCGCTTCTTGTGTAGCTTTGCGCTTACCAATAAAAAGAATCCTTTTCAAAAATTTTGTTTGCTTGTTTGTTTTCTTGTACATTTATATAAATATATATTTTTAATTAAACAGAAATATCAGGCATGGCTGAGCAATAATAAATTAGCTTTTCTGTTCTTTTTCACTGACTTAGTGAAGACCGATCACAGGAAAACATTGTCGATCAAATCATTTAGAGATTACAAAGTTACGAATTACTTGGACTCCCCGTCGCACCAAACATGCTCGCCATTTCAGCCGTGGAGACGTTATAATGTGACGGTCGATCTCACTATTTGTTGGTAAAAGAGTAGCCCAACAGTTGGCGGTGGGTGGTGATGACTAGCTGCCTTCTCTCTAATCTTACACTACTAAATTGGGGACGGCTAGCGCAGATAGCCCTTGAGTAGCTTTGCGCGAAATTAAAAACAAACAAACAAACATACTTGGACTCCTTCTGTTCAAAAACTTCTCCGATTTTAATTGTGGACGTTATCAACATCTGACAAACTCCAATGATTCTAAAGGAAGCTTGTACAGTAGCTACGTGGGAAGCGGAAACGTGGCCTTGTAGCCAGCATGCCCTTCCGTCGCTGCGTGGAAGGTGACAACCATAAACGTTTGTTCGATAACAAAAAGAAAAAAAAAGCTCAAGATGTACCACACTACTGCCATCCATCACAATCAGAAGAAATATTTTCACTTTTTTCGGCACAGCGTGATGGGTCGTGTTTCACACTCGTCAGATTAATAGGGTGTGAACAATACTTTGTGAAAAGCAGGAGTGTGAGAGATAGTGATCCGTGGAGACGTCCCTTTAAAGGAAAAACACAAGCGAATCTTTAAAAAGTTACAATCTTTGTTTGTTTAGATTCTTCTTTTATATCAGTAAAGACAGTGTGTTTGTTTGTTTTTGAATTTCGCACAAAGCTACTCGAGGGCTATCTGCGCTAGCCGTCTCTAATTTAGCAGTGTGAGACTAGAGAAAAGACAGCTAGTCATCACCACCCACCGCCAACTCTTGGGCTATTCTATTACCAACGAATAGTGGGATTGACCGTAACATTATAACGCCCCCACGGCTGAAAGGGCGATCATCTTGGTGCGATCGGGATTCGAACCTGTGACCCTCGGATTACGAATCGAACGCCTTAATCCCAATTGGACATGCCGGGCCGTTAGTAAAGACAAATACGTACAGATACAGAACACCATGACACAGAAACAATTAAAGTTATTTAACATTATTATAAGATTGCTACATCTAAATATGTCGGCTTCAAAAACTAGCGCTATAAACAGACTCTTCATGTGGCTTCATCAGATGAATAATTAAACCATAACGTAAATTTCTTTCTCTGTTTTCAGATTCGTATAAATACTTTGCATATCTGTTAAAATGACATAATTTGGAATATTTCTTCTTGCAATATAGCTTGTTAGATTCACCGATAATTTCTAACTCTGGTCTTAAGAAATATATATTTTAAAGGTTTTCGTAGAGAAATTACTTAAATAAAGTAGGCAAGGCAATCAAAGACGAAACTTACAGAGTCACGTATTAGTATTAATTACTACAGACAACAGATGGCACTGCTAGTGGTAACTTCTTTACATTCATATCTCAATCGTGACGATCGATTGTTTTGTTTGTTTCTGAACAAGCACAAAGCTAAACAATGAGCTATGTGTGTTCTAGTCACCACGGGTATCAAAACTCGGTTTTTAGCGTTATAAACCTATTGTATTAAATTTTGTACAACGGTTATAATAATAAAGGCAGGCATATGGATACTGAATGTTGAAGACTTTTGTATCTGAATTTATGTTTGACATTGAGGTTATCATTATGCTTGTGTCATTTATATTTGATACGGAGGTTATAATTACACTTGTATAATTTATTTTTTTTGTATCAGTTATCAATACACTTATATAATTTATATTTGATATATAGGTTATCATTACACTTATGTAATTTATATTTGATATACAGGTTATCATTACACATATAATTTATATTTGATGTGTAAGTTATCATTACATTCATATAATTTCGTTTTGTATGACTCCCATACTGTCAATACTACCAGTAGATGGCAGTCTCCTTAACATAACACACATGGAGTATTGTGGTGAGAGAACATAAACATATTTTATTGAGTTCAGAAGGTTAACCATCTCATTCTTAGTGAGGAATGATGATCTCAACCAAGATAAAATGTAACCCTCTTGAAACGTTGGATGTAGAAATACAAATCAAATTTAAACTGTTTGAATTCACGTCAAAATAATATGACTGAATTTTTATTCACGTTCAATAAGGTAACTTAATCCTGATGTGAAAGTTTCCCAAGACTTCGTGCAGAAAAAAACAAGAAGACTTTATAAATGAATGTTGAGTTCCTTGTTTTATTATGGGGGATACCAGAATTTCTAAAAGACCGAGAAAAGACAAGCCTCGTGTGCATAAGCTGGTCACACCATTACATTATCACTAGTGTAGTAATGGAATCTGGTCACACCATTACACTATCAGTTGTGTAGCAATGGAATCTGGTCACACCATTACACTATCAGTTGTGTAGCAATGGAATCCGGTCACACCATTACATTATCAGTTCTGCAGCAATGGAATCTGGTCACACCATTACACTATCAGTTGTGTAGCAAAGGAATCTGGTCACACCATTACACTATCAGTAGTGTAGCAATGGAATCTGGTCACACCATTACACTATCAGTTGTGTAGCAATGGAATCTGGTCACACCATTACACTATTAGTTGTGCAGCAATGGAATCTGGTCACACCATTACATTATCAGTTGTGCAGCAATGGAATCTTGTCACACCATTACACTATCAGTTGTGCAGCAATGGAATCCGGTCACACCATTACATTATCAGTTCTGCAGCAATGGAATATGGTCACACCATTACACTATCAGTTGTGTAGCAATGGAATCTGGTCACACCATTACACTATCAGTAGTGTAGCAATGGAATCTGGTCACACCATTACACTATCAGTTGTGTAGCAATGGAATCTGGTCACACCATTACACTATCAGTTGTGTAGTAATGGAATCTGGTCACACCATTACACTATCAGTAGTGTAGTAATGGAATCCGGTCACACCATTACACTATCAGTAGTGTAGTAATGGAATCCGGTCACACCATTACACTATCAGTAGTGTAGCAATGGAATCTGGTCACACCATTACACTATCAGTTGTGTAGCAATGGAATCTGGTCACACCATTACACTATCAGTTGTGTAGTAATGGAATCTGGTCACACCATTACACTATCAGTAGTGTAGTAATGGAATCCGGTCACACCATTACACTATCAGTAGTGTAGTAATGGAATCTGGTCACACCATTACACTATCAGTAGTGTAGCAATGGAATCTGGTCACATCTTTACACTATCAGTTGTGCAGCAATGGAATCTGGTCACACCATTATACTATCAGCTGTGTAGTAATGGAATCTGGTCACACCATTACACTATCAGTTGTGTAGTAATGGAATCTGGTCACACCATTACACTATCAGTAGTGTAGCAATGAAATCCGGTCACACCATTACACTATCAGTTGTGTAGCAATGGAATCTGGTCACACCATTACACTATCAGTTGTGCAGCAATGGAATCTGGTCACACCATTACACTATCAGTTGTGCAGCAATGGAATCTGGTCACACCATTATACTATCAGTTGTGCAGCAATGGAATCTGGTCACACCATTACACTATCAGTAGTGTAGCAATGGAATCTGGTCACACCATTACACTATCAGTAGTGTAGCAATGGAATCTGGTCACATCTTTACACTATCAGTTGTGCAGCAATGGAATCTGGTCACACCATTATACTATCAGTTGTGTAGTAATGGAATCTGGTCACACCATTACACTATCAGTTGTGTAGTAATGGAATCTGGTCACACCATTACACTATCAGTAGTGTAGCAATGAAATCCGGTCACACCATTACACTATCAGTTGTGTAGCAATGGAATCTGGTCACACCATTACACTATCAGTTGTGCAGCAATGGAATCTGGTCACACCATTACACTATCAGTTGTGCAGCAATGGAATCTGGTCACACCATTATACTATCAGTTGTGCAGCAATGGAATCTGGTCACACCATTACACTATCAGTAGTGTAGCAATGGAATCTGGTCACACCATTATACTATCAGTTGTGCAGCAATGGAATCTGGTCACACCATTACATTATTAGTTGTGCAGCAATGGAATCCGGTCACACCATTATACTATCAGTTGTGCAGCAATGGAATCCGGTGACTCCATTACACTATCAGTAGTGTAGTAATGGAATCTGATCACACCATTACACTATCAGTAGTGTAGTAATGGAATCCGGTCACACCATTACACTATCAGTAGTGTAGTAATGGAATCTGGTCACACCATTACACTATCAGTAGTGTAGTAGTGGAATCCGGTGACACCATTACACTATCAGTAGTGTAGTAATGGAATCCGGTCACACCATTACACTATCAGTAGTGTAGTAATGGAATCCGGTCACACCATTACACTATCAGTAGTGTAGCAATGGAATCCTGTCACACCATTACACTATCAGTAGTGTAGTAATGGAATCTGGACACACCATTACACTATCAGTAGTGTAGCAATGAAATCCTGTCACACCATTACACTATCAGTAGTGTAGCAATGGAATCCTGTCACACTATTACACTATCAGTAGTGTAGTAATGGAATCCGGTCACACCATTACACTATCAGTAGTGTAGTAATGGAATCCTGTCACACCATTACACTATCAGTAGTGTAGTAATGGAATCCGGTCACACCATTACACTATCAGTAGTGTAGCAATGGAATCCTGTCACACCATTACACTATCAGTAGTGTAGCAATGGAATCCTGTCACACCATTACACTATCAGTAGTGTAGTAATGGAATCCGGTCACACCATTACACTATCAGTAGTGTAGCAATGGAATCCTGTCACACCATTACACTATCAGTAGTGTAGCAATGGAATCCTGTCACACCATTACACTATCAGTAGTGTAGTAATGGAATCCGGATGAAACATCAAAGTAATTCTTACAAAGAGTGACAGAAGAGTTCTCACCAACTCTTCCTTATCTTCAGCAATAATCAAGGTTCAGGATATCCAGTACCGCAGCAGTGTTGCTATTAACACTACCAAAACACAACGAATAAACACAAGTTGGTTCCAGGGTTACTGGGATAGCTTGTAGTCTGCGTCTGGAAATCTGATTATTTTCCTGGTCTATATCATTTTCCAGAACGCACGTGGGAGTTATCACATTAGAGTGGAACCCCTGTTACGTTTCAAACTAATTCCTACAAAGGGAAAGATTGTTGGACTTCAAACAAAGCTACGCAATGGTTAGGGTTATCTACGATAGCCGTCCCTAATTTAGGAGTGACAGGAACACAACTACCCACCGCCAACTCTATGAGCTACTTCATACCAATGAAAAATAGGATTGACCATAGTGTTACAGTAACCCCGCGGCTGAAAGAGCAAGTGTGTTCGTGAAGGGATTCATAGCAACCCGTAGGTTGGGAGTTTGACTACCTTGACTACCAGGCCATGCCAGGTCGAAAAGGAGAGAGAAAGATTAATTTGTGTGGACTTTGCCATTAGTATTAGACTAAACTACGGCATTTGTTTGATAATTTAACAGTAATCTTGTATTGAAACAGACACTTTAGAAAAGTGTCTTCTTTTTCTTCAGCTCAGAGTCAAATATTGTTAGAACATTTTATTTTCCTATGTGGTTCAACTGTTTTGGTACATTCAAATGTTACTAAATATCACCAGTGAGGCGTAAAGCTACCTTAAGCTCGTTTCTCTTTAAGACAGAGTCTAGCAGTTTACTGTGAATTCGAAGGTTCCTGGTACACTACTCTTTCCTATGGTCTACCAACTCAAAATTACGGACTGCTATTTCGCAGACAGCCGTTACAAAACTTCGTACGAAAAACAGAGACTTTCATTATTTACAGTCTGTATATGTAAGTAAAACTTTGAGCCACATAACAAAACTATACAATACACATATATATCTGTACATATCATAATCTTAAAAGAGAATTTAACCACGACTTACAAAGTAGTGAAAAGTACTTGGTAAACGCACACACACACATCTATATATATATATATATATTCTTCAGGCTGAAGAATTAGTTAATTGTAACAGGTTAAAATGGGTTCTCGTTTCCTGCTTGCAAACAAAGTCAAATATCGGCTTATAATTTGTAGATTGTGTTTTTATAACATCAGGAAATAGCTGATGAACGTTTAAACTGGTCCATTACAGAATTCTCCTCTGATTAAATGAGACCGAAAGATTTATTCTAAAATCCTTTTCTACACGAAATAAGCTTTTAAGCTCTACAGTCTTTGCTAAGACACCTCTAAGTAGATTAGATTGGTAGAACCAGTTTATTCCCTCAAGGAAAGCTTATCGCTGAAGGCTAGTTCAACACAAATACACGTGTGGCAATAGAGGTGAATTAGAGAATCTGGACTCGTTTCCCGTTTCGTCATCATTGACAAGAACCTAAAACAATCGTAAATGAAACCTATTAACCAAACCTAATTACGAGGAAACTTTATTAAGACGAGATAAATAACTTCATCAACTAACACAGTAAAGTTTGAAACTAGAACACATGATAAAGTTTCAAAGTAGAACACATAGTAAACTTTGAAAGTAGAACATATAGTAAAGTTTAAAAGTACGAACACCTTTTAAAGTTCGAATATAGAACACATACTAAAATTCGAATGTGCGAACACATAGTAAAGTTTAGAAGTAGGAACATAATGTAAAGTTTGAAACTACGAACACATAGTAAAGTTTAAAACTATGAACACATAGTAAAGTTTGAAAGGAGAACACATGGTAAAGTTTCCAACTGGAACACATCTCAAAGTTTGAATGTGGAACGCATAGTAAAGTTTGAAAGGAGAACACATGGTAAAGTTTCCAACTGGAACACATGGTAAAGTGTGAAAAGAGAACACATACTAAAGTTTGAAAGTAAAACACAGTAAAATTCAAAATTATGAACACATGGTAAATTTTGAAAGTAGGAACACATAAACTTTCAAACTACGAACACATATTAAAATTTAAAAGTAGAACGCGCATTAAAGTTTGAAAGTAGAATACATAATAAGATTTGAAAGTAAAACACATTGTAAAGTTTGAAAATACGAACACGTAATAAAGGTTGAAGGTAGGAACACAATAAACTTTGAAGGTACGAAGACATATTAAAGTTTGAAAGTAGAACACACATTACAGTTTCATAGTACAAAAGTATTTTTAAGTTCGATAGTAGAACACATAAAAATTTCAAAGTAAAACACATTGTAAACATTAAAAGTACGAACACACAGTAAAGTTTGAAAATAGAACACATGGCAAAGTTTGAAATTAGAACGTATGGTAAAATTTGAAAGAACGAACACATAGTGAAGTTTTATAGTAAAACACAGTAAAATTTGAAAATTACAAACACATATTAAAGTTTGAAAGTAGAACACAGAGTAAACATTGAAAGGGGGAACACAGAGTAAAATTAGAAAGTTGGAACATATAACACACTTTGAAAGTAAACACATAATAATGTTTGAAAGTACGAACACACAGAGCACACATTAAAGTTTGAAAGTACGAACACACAGAGCACACATTAAAGTTTGAAAGTACGAACACACAGAGCACACATTAAAGTTTGAAAGTGGAACACACATTAAAGTTTGAAAGTGGAACACACAGTAAAGTTTGAAAGTAGGAATACATTGTAAATATTTGAAGTAGGATGTTATGTATAAAGCGTTTAGAATGCCATGTCGTGTTGTGTTTGGATTTCCATATCTATCGGTCGAAATTTTTTGTTGTTGTTGTTGTTTATATTATTGTTTCGAAGTTCAAATCAATAAAATATGTTGCTATTCATGTAGAAATTTCTAGAATTAGGTAGATCGATCATTTGTTTATAAATAGAATGTATTTTGGCCTGGTGTCTGTACGAGACAAATCCAGATTACTCTGAAATTCTGTGGAAGTTACGCGATTGTTCGAGAATACAGTAGGTCTACTAGTATATAAACAGACGGCGATGCAAGGAGAGTCCGTCAGTCATTCGTTTTCATTCGATTCAAGAGATGTTATCTTTGTTTGAGAATTTTTCAACGTTTGCTGTGTGTTTATTCAACTTGGATTTGTGGCTGGAGCTAGATCTACAGAAGCTGTGATTTTATTTCGTCAATATTTATGATTCATTCGAATTACTGGTTATACTGAAGGTCAACACTTACAGGACTGTTTAGGGGAGACCGGGGCAAGTTGGAGAACGACAAATTTGAGACATTCATCAAAAACATCGTAAAAAGAACTTCGTCAAAATTATCGGACTTTGAATTGTTTCTGGACTTCTCCATTCAAACTTCGGGATTTCTTTTTGGGACCAAATTCACCCCCTAGACTGAAAATTTGGATTTCTGATCTGGACTTTTGGACTTTCATTCTGGATCATTCTATTGGACACAGGCCAGTACCATTTTGTATTGTAATTAATTTTGAAGGTTGAAACCGAACATCTGTCATTGTTATTATATAATTTATTTTATATCTGTCACACATATAATAGTTTATTGTAATAAATTATATAAGCTGTTATCTGAGTCTTTCTGTTGCGTTCAGTCCACATAAAAAACGTAACATAGGAACTCATAGTGAATTTCGAAATTTCGAACACAGTAATATTTGAAAGTAAAAATATAGTAAAATTTGAAAGTACGAATCCATATCTAAATTTGAAAGTAGAACAGACATTAAAGTTTGGAACTAGGAACAGATATTGAAGTTTGAAAATAGAGCATGCATTAAAGTTTGAAGGTAGAAAACATTGTAAAATTTGAAAGTATAAACACATTTCAAACTTCGATTGTGGAACAATTGTAATTTTCGAAAGAACTGCACATAGAAAAGTTTGAAAGTAGAACACACATAAACGTTTCCAAGTGGGAACACACATAAACGTTTCCAAGTGGGAACACACAGTGAACCTTGAAAGTACAAACACAAACTAAAGTTTAAAAGTGGACCACACCTTAAAGTTTGAAAGTGGGAATACATTGTAAATGTTTAAACTAGGAACTCATAGCGAATTTCGAAAGTTTGAACACATATTAATATTTGAAAGTAAAACATATAGTAAAGTAATAAAGTTCGAACACATTTTAAAATTTGAACGTGGAACACATAATAAACTTTCAATGTACGAAAACATAGTATTGTTTGAAAGAAGGAACACATTTTAAACTTTGAAAGTACAAATACATATTAATAATTGAAAGTAAAACACAGTAAAATTTGAAAGTACTAACTCATGTTAAAGTTTGAAAGTAGAACACATTGTAACGTTTAAAAGTACGAACACATAAGAAAGTTTGAAAGTAAGAACACATAGTAAAGTTTGAACGTTTTTCATGTTTAAAAGTAAAATACATAGTAATGTTTGGAACCAGAACAAATTGAAAATTTGAAAGTAGAACACATAGTATAGTTTGAAAGAAGAAAACATTGTAAAATTTAAAAGTACGAACACATAGTACAGCTTGAAAGTAGAACACATGTTAAAGTTTGAAAGTAGAAAAACAGAGTGAACTTTGAATGTTGGAACACATTAAAATTTGAAAGTAAAACACATAATAAACTTTGAAAGTAGAAGGCATTGTAAAGTTTGAAAATATAACACATTTTAAACTTCGAAAATAGAACACATGATAAAGTTCGGAAGTAAAACACATAAAGTTTGAATGTAGAACACGTAGTAAGTTTTGAAAGTAAAACACATAAAGTTTGAATGTAGAACACGTAGTAAGTTTTGAAAGTAAAACACATAAAGTTTGAATGTAGAACACGTAGTAAGTTTTGAAAGTAAAACACATAAAGTTTGAATGTAGAACACGTAGTAAGTTTTGAAAGTAAAACACATAAAGTTTGAATGTAGAACACGTAGTAAGTTTTGAAAGTAAAACACATAAAGTTTGAATGTAGAACACGTAGTAAGTTTTGAAAGTAAAACACATAAAGTTTGAATGTAGAACACGTAGTAAGTTTTGAAAGTAAAACACATAAAGTTTGAATGAAGAGCACATAGTAAGTTTTGAAAGTAAAACACATAAAGTTTGAATGTAGAGCACATAGTAAGTTTTGAAAGTAAAACACATAAAGTTTGAATGTAGAGCACATAGTAAGTTTTGAAAGTAAAACACATAAAGTTTGAATGTAGAACACGTAGTAAGTTTTGAAAGTAAAACACATAAAGTTTGAATGTAGAACACGTAGTAAGTTTTGAAAGTAAAACACATAAAGTTTGAATGAAGAGCACGTAGTAAGTTTTGAAAGTAAAACACATAAAGTTTGAATGAAGAGCACATAGTAAGTTTTGAAAGTAAAACACATAAAGTTTGAATGTAGAGCACATAGTAAGTTTTGAAAGTAAAACACATAAAGTTTGAATGTAGAGCACATAGTAAGTTTTGAAAGTAAAACACATAAAGTTTGAATGTAGAACACGTAGTAAATTTTGAAAGTAAAACACATAAAGTTTGAATGTAGAACACGTAGTAAGTTTTGAAAGTAAAACACATAAAGTTTGAATGAAGAGCACGTAGTAAGTTTTGAAAGTAAAACACATAAAGTTTGAATGTAGAGCACATAGTAAGTTTTGAAAGTAAAACACATAAAGTTTGAATGTAGAACACGTAGTAAGTTTTGAAAGTAAAACACATAAAGTTTGAATGTAGAACACGTAGTAAGTTTTGAAAGTAAAACACATAAAGTTTGAATGAAGAGCACGTAGTAAGTTTTGAAAGTAAAACACATAAAGTTTGAATGAAGAGCACATAGTAAGTTTTGAAAGTAAAACACATAAAGTTTGAATGTAGAGCACATAGTAAGTTTTGAAAGTAAAACACATAAAGTTTGAATGTAGAGCACATAGTAAGTTTTGAAAGTAAAACACATAAAGTTTGAATGTAGAACACGTAGTAAGTTTTGAAAGTAAAACACATAAAGTTTGAATGTAGAACACGTAGTAAGTTTTGAAAGTAAAACACATAAAGTTTGAATGTAGAACACGTAGTAAGTTTTGAAAGTAAAACACATAAAGTTTGAATGAAGAGCACGTAGTAAGTTTTGAAAGTAAAACACATAAAGTTTGAATGAAGAGCACATAGTAAGTTTTGAAAGTAAAACACATAAAGTTTGAATGTAGAGCACATAGTAAGTTTTGAAAGTAAAACACATAAAGTTTGAATGTAGAGCACATAGTAAGTTTTGAAAGTAAAACACATAAAGTTTGAATGTAGAACACGTAGTAAGTTTTGAAAGTAAAACACATAAAGTTTGAATGTAGAACACGTAGTAAGTTTTGAAAGTAAAACACATAAAGTTTGAATGAAGAGCACGTAGTAAGTTTTGAAAGTAAAACACATAAAGTTTGAATGTAGAGCACATAGTAAGTTTTGAAAGTAAAACACATAAAGTTTGAATGTAGAACACGTAGTAAGTTTTGAAAGTAAAACACATAAAGTTTGAATGTAGAACACGTAGTAAGTTTTGAAAGTAAAACACATAAAGTTTGAATGTAGAACACGTAGTAAGTTTTGAAAGTAAAACACATAAAGTTTGAATGTAGAACACGTAGTAAGTTTTGAAAGTAAAACACATAAAGTTTGAATGAAGAGCACGTAGTAAGTTTTGAAAGTAAAACACATAAAGTTTGAATGAAGAGCACATAGTAAGTTTTGAAAGTAAAACACATAAAGTTTGAATGTAGAGCACATAGTAAGTTTTGAAAGTAAAACACATAAAGTTTGAATGTAGAGCACATAGTAAGTTTTGAAAGTAAAATACATAAAGTTTGAATGTAGAACACGTAGTAAGTTTTGAAAGTAAAACACATAAAGTTTGAATGTAGAACACGTAGTAAGTTTTGAAAGTAAAACACATAAAGTTTGAATGTAGAACACGTAGTAAGTTTTGAAAGTAAAACACATAAAGTTTGAATGAAGAGCACGTAGTAAGTTTTGAAAGTAAAACACATAAAGTTTGAATGAAGAGCACATAGTAAGTTTTGAAAGTAAAACACATAAAGTTTGAATGTAGAGCACATAGTAAGTTTTGAAAGTAAAACACATAAAGTTTGAATGTAGAGCACATAGTAAGTTTTGAAAGTAAAACACATAAAGTTTGAATGTAGAACACGTAGTAAGTTTTGAAAGTAAAACACATAAAGTTTGAATGTAGAACACGTAGTAAGTTTTGAAAGTAAAACACATAAAGTTTGAATGAAGAGCACGTAGTAAGTTTTGAAAGTAAAACACATAAAGTTTGAATGTAGAGCACATAGTAAGTTTTGAAAGTAAAACACATAAAGTTTGAATGTAGAACACGTAGTAAGTTTTGAAAGTAAAACACATAAAGTTTGAATGTAGAACACGTAGTAAGTTTTGAAAGTAAAACACATAAAGTTTGAATGAAGAGCACGTAGTAAGTTTTGAAAGTAAAACACATAAAGTTTGAATGAAGAGCACATAGTAAGTTTTGAAAGTAAAACACATAAAGTTTGAATGTAGAACACGTAGTAAGTTTTGAAAGTAAAACATAAAGTTTGAATGAAGAGCACATAGTAAGTTTTGAAAGTAAAACACATAAAGTTTGAATGTAGAACACGTAGTAAGTTTTGAAAGTAAAACACAAAGTTTGAATGTAGAACACGTAGTAAGTTTTGAAAGTAAAACACATAAAGTTTGAATGTAGAACACGTAGTAAGTTTTGAAAGTAAAACACATAAAGTTTGAATGTAGAACACATAATATTTCAAAGTAGGAACACACATTAACAATTGAAACCATGAATACATATTAAAGGTTGAAAGTAGAAGTCACATTAAAGTTTTAATGCAGAACACACAGTAAAGTTTAAAAGTACAAATGCACATTAATATTTGAAAATATAACACATTTTAAAGTTTGAACGTAGGAACACATAGTCAAGTTTAAAGAAACCAACACACAGTAAAGTGTGAAAGTAGGAACACATAATAAAGTTTGAATATATGAGCACATAGCAATGTTTGAACACATAGTAAAGTGTTAATGTCAATGTAGGAACACATAGTAAAATTTCAAAGTGCCAATACATAATAAAGTTTGAAAGTAGGAACACATAATAAAGTTTGAATATTTGAAAACAGAACACATTTTAAAGTTTAAAAGTAGGAACATGGTAAAGTTTGAAAGTAGGAACACTCAGTAAAGTTTAAAAGTACGAATACATTGTGAACTTTGAAAGTACGGATACATTGTAAAGTGTGAACGAAGAACATATAGTAAAGTTGAAAGTACAAACACATTGTGAAGTTCGAATGTAGAACATATAGTGAAGTTTGTATGTACGAACATATAGTATGTTTGAAAGTAGGAACACAATTAAAGTTTATAAGAAGGAACACGTAGTAAAATTTGAAAGTTCGAACACATATTAAAGTCCAAAAGTAGAACGCTCAGTAATATTTGAAAGTAGAACACATAGTAAAGTTTGAATGTACGAAGACTGTAAAGTTTGAACAAGTAGGAAGCATATGAAACTTCCAAAAGAATGACAGACAGTAAATTTCTAATTTATAAAAGAACAGTAAACTGGTAAAGTTTGAACAGATAATAAATTTCCCGAATGGAAAAATTTAATGTACACCTGAACCGTTAACTGCGTGTTTGGGTAAATAAATCTTTGTTTGTTGATATGAATGTATGAGTAAATAAATGCATGTCTGTTTGTTTATGTGAGTGTTTCGGTAAATAAATGCATGTCTGTTTGTTTATTGAGTGCTGGGGTAAATTAATGTAAATCTGTTTATGTAAATGTTTCGAAACTACTGAAAGGCTTTAGAGTAAACTAGTTATGCAAGCGAGTACACGTCTCAGGATATTTATTGAATTTCGAGTAGTATCTAATAGGTGGCGCTACTAAAAAGTTATTCAATTAAAAATATATGTATTTTAATTTGCTGATAAAGAAAGTGTACTGTTTATTTCGTACGCTTTAAAATGCAGACTTAAAATGTATTGTTCCAAAATATATTTAAAGTAAAAGAGACAGTTTCATAGGAGGAACGATTTATTCGTTTGTTTGACCAGCGATGGGAAAATTGACCTAATCAAGTTTTTTTACGCGAAACGTGCAGAGTTCATGTTAACGTTTAATAAAAAAAAATTATTTATTTAGATCAGATCACAAACATTTAATTTAGGCTATACAAGAATGTATGTGCGTATTTAATATAGAAAAACAAATGTTTCTGTTGGTCACAAAAGAACGCCCTCCCAGCCGTGGGGGCATTATAATGTGACGGTCAATCCCACTTTTCGTTGGTAAAAGAGTAGCCCAACAGTTGGCGGTGGGTGGTGATGACTAGCTGCCTTCCATCTAGTCTTACACTGCTAAGTTAGGGACGGCTAGCACAGATAGCCCTCGAGTAGCTTTGTGCGAAATTCCAAAACAAACAAGAACCACAGTAACACGGTGATAATTTTAACAACAATTCATTTGTTGTCTGAATTGTTTGATTGATAAAAAGAAACATAATGGGCAACCTCTGCTCCGTCCACTGCAGGAATCGAATCCCGGATTATTAGCGTTGTAAAAACATAAACTTACTGCTTGCCCAACCTGGAGAGTACAGTAATTTATAGCTACCTTACATAGCAACGGTGTAAACTAATGAATGAAAATCAAACAAAGTCTATGTCATAGTAGACAATTTAATACAGCTCAACCATCTTATAAATGCGTAATGAAACCTGGCATGACTATTGTTTTTTGTTTTGTTTTTTTGAATTTCGCACAAAGCTGTTCAAGGACTATCTGTGCTAGCTGTCCCTAATTCAGCAGGGTAAGATTAGAGGGAAGGCAGTTAGTCATCACCACCCACCGCCAACTCTTTTACCAATGAATAGTGGGATTGACTGTCACATTATAACGCCGCCACGGCTGAAAGGGCGAGCATGTTTGGTGCGACCGGGATTCGAACCTTCAAACCTCAGTTTACGGGTCAAATTCCTTAACCCACCTGGCCATGACGGGCCATCAATATTAACATATACTAGAAAGTATATATAGATATAAAATAAGAAATCTAAAGCAGTTTAATGAATTATAAATCAAACTTTGAAGCTAAGATAAGTATACTGTTATATAAACTACGAAAATTAAGTTTGAAAACAAAGTGGGAAAAGAAACAGTAAACTAATATGCCATGTTACACGTTATAGTGGCTATAGCATAAGAAATCATAAGATGTATCTTGGGATTTAAGGTATATGAAGAGGTAGAATCAACAAAGATGGAGGGATACACTGTCTACCAGCTTCTACACTTCAACTCTTGCAGAAAATGGAGATACAGTGCTGAAGCCTACAACGTCCAACATCTCTGTTATCTTTCACTGTTTGAAGTTAGTTGTGAGAAGGTGTCTTTTTAGAAATAAATAAATAAAGTCAGCGAGTTATTAAAATAGGCTAGTGGTGTGATAAATTAAAACCTATCCCCTTTGAGTAGCTTTCCCGGCCCCACATTGTTAGAAACAAAATTGTCTTGGCGTAGAGAACAAATGAACCGCAAATGTAAAGGGTAAAAACAATATTATTATTTCTACTAAAGTGTACTGAAAAGTTACTGGTAATTTCAACCAAAATTCTTAATAGTATTGCTATTTACTCTTAGCGGTCTAGAGGTGCGTGACACACTTCAAATTAACCAAAACTAACTAAAGTAACACCTCAGTTCTGCCAGATAAACATCTTCTGGAGTTTGTTGCACTTTCAACGTGTCAGTACGATACCAAAATAGAAACAGACACAGAGCAGCCTCGCGTTAAACGACAAATTAGTGCACAATAGCAGATGAAAGGTAATGATTTGTGCACACTGTTAACTACAGTTTGATTATTTTTGAGCAGTAGTATATGTGGAGTGAAACGTAAACTGTTTTTGTGGCACATGAGGACTTATAAGGTTGTTACTGTGGACAAGCAGAGCGTTCTATACATATATACGTATATGTATGCTTGATCACAGTTACTTTCTGTGTTATATTTTACTGTCAGCTAAGTGTCACGGATTTACTGTCACATATTTATTTTAATATCGATGTTTGTTAAAGTTAACTTTATTTTTAGAAACGTACTTAACTTATACTGTTTAAATCTGTGTTGAAAAACTCCCGCCTATTCACCAAAGTTGTAGAAGATTCTAGAGAGTAAGAATCAACCTTATATATGTGTACGTAAACTCTGGTGAATCTTTTATATTGTTGTCTAAACTGAAGTTTCTAGAAACTCTCCTCACTCCTACAAATATAACCAACACAACTCACCAAGAGTCAGTATATATTTATTATTTTTATGTTACAGTTTGTATACTATAAACTTCGAAAGCTCTGACTAACACATAGTAACAGATAATTTCAGATATTTGACCAGGAATGTTTATAAATTTTGAACATAAAAGTTCATTTAACTTGAACGAATTCACATCAGATATTAGTATTTTCACGAATATATTATATAACTTTAGAGTTGAAAAACTCGACGTGTGATCAACGAATAACGCAGCGCTCGCTAGCTTTCTGTTAAGTGAAGTGAACCTATATCAATTCAAAATTAATTCGCTCATGGTGAACCTTCGATACATCATCAAAGAAGTTCCAGACCAGAGAGAAAACCCGATATTGTTTATACGTTTGTAAAACTTGTGTACATACTTGTAGTAACTGTTATTGTAAATTGTATTATCTTTGGTATATTAAATGATATTTGTATTAAGAAAGGAAACTGTTTGTATTAATACTGTTGGAAGTATCATAAATTGGAAACATATAGATATTTATTTAACTTTTAAATTTAAATTATCATTTAACTCAGTGTTAGGCCATTCGAAATTATGCACGTTACGTAATAAATTCAGACAGCATAATATGGAAACATAAGACTTAAGACAGATCGAGAGTGACATAAGCCTACTTTATGATTATTATGTGATGTAATGTTCCCTGGTTTATTAATATAAACTTTTATGCTACAGCTATAGTTACTTTGGCAGAAGGCGAGCCAACTCTCTATTGTATTGAATAAAATATGATAAATTGTCTTGTTTTTTTTAAACCTCAATATAATAAGTAAGCATATGTCTATAAGCACCAAACGACATCTATTAGGATTTCGTGACACTAAATGTAACCTGACTGTAATAGTAATACAAAAATGTTCCTTGTAACCGTGTTTACTTCCAACATTCCAATTGGCCCGGCATGGTCAGGTGGGTTAAGTTGTTTGACTCGTAATTTAAGGGTCGTGGGTTTCAATCCTCCTCGCACCAAACATGCTTGCCCTTTCAGCCGTGGGAGCGTTATAATTCGACGATCAGTCCCACTATACGTTGGTAAAAGAGTAGCCCAAGAGTTGGCAGTAGTGGGTGGTGATGACTAGTTGGCTTCCCTTTAGTCTTACACTGCTAAATTAGGGACCGCTAGTGAAAATAGTCCTCGAATAGCTTTGTGTGAAATTAAAAACAAACCAAACCGAAAGCAATGTGTATCTTATCGTACTGACTTTGCTACCGATGTTTAAATAGTATGTGATATACTGTACTTTTAATCGGAAATAATTTGATATTAAACAAAAACAAATAATGTAAAAACCAGTATATGTTATTTTGGGATTTAATTTTCCAATAAATCTACACTGTCTGTCATATGAAATACAATGAGCTAAAACTATCTGTGTTGTGTCACCATTGTTATCGAAATCTGTGTTTTAAGCCATCCGATTTAACTAACATGATATTAATATCACACAATAAGCTCATAACTTACTTACCATAAAAGGTTTGTTTGTTTGTTTTCAATTTCGTGCAAAGCTGTTCGAGGGCTATCTGCGATAGCTGTACCTAATTTAGCAGCGTAAAACTAGAGGGAAGGCAGCTAGTCATCACCACCTATCACCAACTCTTGGGGTACTCTTTTTACCAACGAATAGTGGTATTGACCGTCATATTATAACGCCCCAACGGCTGAAAGAAAGAGCATGTTTAGTGGGACGGAAATTGAAACTAGCGACCTTCAGATTGGGAGTCGAACACCCTAACCATCTGGCCATGCCGGACCTAATCCGTTGAACTAGGATTTGAATGTAGTTATTTCGCAGGATCTCTAGGAACTTTAATCCGTGGCCACTATCATCTATGCCATTGTTATTAACTGTTGTTTGCATTAACAGATGTTGTTGTTTTTATGTATTTGTTGTTGGGTTTTTTTTATTGTTTTGAGGTTAAATATTCTCTAATGTACTGAAGGCCAACTTGTGACACCTTTCTTGTGTTATTTTTCACATTCTTTCACTGCCAAAAATATACATCTTTATCCTTCGCCGCCTAGTGTTTTATGTATTCAGCAACAGACATTTGTCTCTTATTCGACATTTCGATGCTGACGAAAAACTTGATACAGAGTCACTGAAAACTACACTAATTTAGAAAAAATGCTGTTATCTACATTGGTCACATGTATTTATTATGGTACGCAACAAGAGCTTACGGAATTATATAAATTTATAACTTTGTGCTACAATTTGAAGGGTTTGTTGTTAAATTTGCTTTGTTTCTCTGCTGTCAGGCGTATCACGTGCCTGCACATAAATCATTTTATTGCACGAACCTGCTTCACCATAACAAAGGGGCCAGTCGTCGCTCAGGAAGCAATAAGCACTGTTATAATGAAAGGTAATTCAATATTTTCCTACTGCTTTAACACTGATGAAACTCCAAGAACGTTTAACCCACGTTCCTTTTCAACTTTCTCAGTGTTAATTTATTCTACTACATTCTTTTTCTGTTCCTTACATTTCTACTTTTGTTCACGATTTTTCTAACTCTGTTTTCTCCATAATTATTGGGCCCGGCATGGCCTAGCGCGTTAAGGTGTGCGTTTCGTAATCTGAGGATCGTGGGTTCGCACCCGAGACACGTCAAACATGCTCGCCCTCCCAGCTGTGGGGAAGTTATAATGTTACGGTCAATCCCACTATTCGTTGGTAAAATAGTAGCCCAAGAGTTGGCGGTGGGTGGCGATGACTAGCTGCCTTCCCTCTAGTCTTACATTGCTAAATTAGGGACGGCTAGCACAGATAGACCTCGAGTAGCTTTGTGCGAAATTTCAAAACAAACAAATCCATAACTATTACTTTACTATCTTTCACCGCATTATGTTTAACCCACCAACTAAATCCAGCTTTCGTTTCGTTTGAAACGATTATAACTTAATTATTGCTATGTTTTGTCCCAGAGCTCTGTTAACTATTTCTCTGTATTTGTAGGTATTTTTGAAAGTTACAAATTATGTGTGTGTTTATATATGTATAGTTGGAATTTCTAGTTAGTCTAGAAATTGTGAAACATCACAATAGTTGCGAGATCAAAAATGAATCACACGATACTGATGCACTTAGGACCTTAACCAATACGGCCACATGCACTTAAGATCTTAACCAATACGGCCACATGCACTTAGGATCTTAACCAATACGGCCACATGCACTTAGGATCTTAACCAATATGGCTACACTATATATGATAATCGTACTTAGAAAAATCACAACCTTAGGTAATTTAACAATAGTAAGAAATATCTAAAGACAGAAACTAAGTTCAAAATTGCACTAAACAGAGATCGTACACATGCTAAATGTTAGATGAATCTGACCGTGTTTCTGGTCTCTTGAAGCAAAAACAATAGAGAGTCCATAAACAACTACAATATCTGTTAATAGACCGCTACTGCTTCTGGCTTCTTGAAACAAGAACAATAGGAAGTCCATACAAAACCACAATATTTATTAACTAATTAAAATATTGTTCAACCGTTGTGTTCTAATCTGAATATTCAAGATGTGGGTAACAGAACCTAGCGGTAGATAGAGGAAGCCATCAATTGCTCAACACTCAAAGTGTGTTGTGATACATTGATATTCATAGGGTTTTTGCTGTGGTACATTATTTTACTTTATTTGTCATTAAGTGTGCCTAAAAAATAATTTAAATATATCGTGATTTTACATACATATATATACATGGACGATTACCTTAAATTACAAACCTGCAAGACGGGTCATAATTATACTTGAATTTTAGAAAATGTCCACATTTTTATTCAAACAGTACATTCTACCAAGGTAACGTACAGTCATGTGAACAAATTTTCAATAAGGTTTGAAACCTACAACAATTTGAATGGCATATGTTTTTTTATCGACTGAGTGCTTTTACGTTCTTATTGCTAATTTGGTTTTGTTGTTTGTGTTGTAAAACGTAACATAGACGTTTACGTAGAGAAGTAAAACTACTCTCTAGAGATTATAAATGGTAAGAATCGTAAGTGATAAAAGTGGTCATCACTGTTTATGACAATCATCTGGTATTGTGGTTACGTTCCTTCACGGGTACATGGTTTATTTAAACTAATTAATTTGCCATTTATATATCAGGATTGAGGTGACAGAGAACCCCTCCTTATCCGAATGACTGCCAAACAGAGTTACAGTTAGACCTTATAAATTAAGTTTGTTTTTTGTTTTCAGAAATTTTTAAAACCTAGTAAAAAAGCAACAAACTCTTCCCCCTTCACTCCAACAAAATTTTCTCCCCATTAATTGGAGCTAATTAGAATTAATGTTCAGCCATCTTGGTCGCTTTTGTTTCACATAAACGCATGCGCGATAAACTTGTTAGAGCAGTTCAAAATAACGGAATATTTAAGTAAAACAATATTGTTTGCTTTGTTGTCGTTCTCGTTATTCGTGTTATTTTTACATTTCTTTTTCAGCTACATTCTGAATTTGTCCACTTGTTTTTCTTTTTAAATATGGAGAGATCAATCTTTGTAAAGAATCTCAGAATGTCAAGAATGTATCATTTTTTGCACTGAAAATTCGAATTTACCTCAAGGTGCCGGCATCGATTCTTTTCTTGTGTTTTATTCATCAGTATTTAGTTTTTCAACTTCATGAGATTATTTATTGTAAGATTGGACAGACGTTCGTCCAGTAATTAGTGCGCTGGACTTCAAGTATGTAAATCCATGCCTTGAGTCCCGTTTGTTTATTTGTTTTGAATTTTGCGCAAAGCTACACGAGGGGTATCTGCGATGTCTGTCGTTAATTTTGTAGTGTAAGACTAAAGGGAAGGCAGCTAGTCATCACCACCCACTGCCAACTCTTGGGCTATTCTTTTACCAACGAATAATGGATTGTCAGTCACATTATAACGCCTCCACGGCTGAAAGGGAGAGCATGTTAAGTGCGACAGGGATTCGAATCCCCGACCCGCAGATTACGAGTCGAACGGCTTAACCCACCTGGCTATGTAGGGCCCTTCATCCCCATGAGTTTATTTATTATAAGATTGGACAGAGTTTCGCTTAGAGTTTCGCCATGGCTTGAGTCTGGTAACCGCAACAAATTATCCCGATCCACACTTTTGAGGCTGTCAGTGGCGTATGATAACGACGACCAAATCCCAGTATTCAATTAAATACGTCCAAAAGTTGGCGGTTAGTGTCCTTCTTCTAGGCTATCAGTTTAAAATCACGGAAGGCTATTCGAGGTAGAATTTTTTTTTCGAGTAAATTGTGTGTTACTAAGTGTTTATAATGTAGAATCACACAAAACGTTACAAACCAAGTATTTCGTACTGCAATATTGTACCGGTCACAATGTCACGGTGAGTAAAAAACGAACGTACGAGTTCTTTAGAATTAACATAACAATAATAGAAAACATACATACATTATTAATAAACCAAAGAATTGCACAGCTGTGTTTGTTTGTTTATAATTTCGCGCAAAGCTACACGAGGGCTATCTGCGCTAGCCGTCCTTAATTTAGCAGTGTAAGACTAGAGGGAAGGCAGCTAGTCATCACCACCCACCGCCAACTCTTGGGCTACTCTTTTACCAACAAATAGTGGGATTGACCGTCACATTATAACGCCCCCACGACTGAAAGGGCGAGCATGTTTGGCGCGACCGGGATGCGAACCCGCGAACCTCGGATTACAAGTCGCACGACTTAACGAGCTTGGCCATGTCGGGCCTGTACAGCTGTGATTACGTTGCAAACTTAGACCCTGAATTGCACTCTTTTAGTTCTCATTAAGCACAGTGGTAATGTGTTAATTAGGTTTAATTGACGAAATCGAGGTAATTATTCAGTACTTTAGAAACCCTTAACTTCTAGCATTAAGGAACAGAGATGTATTAATACACAAGTTACTATATGTGAAATAGCACAAGATTAGAATAAAACAACAACACTGGAATGTAAGCATTGCGCCGAAAAATAGTTACGGCTATCATCACCCGTAACGAAGACGCAGTTGATGAAAGAACTCTAATAAGAAATCTTAACGTTCCTCACTGTTAATTGGTCTCACGGATACGTACAGCTGCAAAGCGTAGACGAATACACGTGCTATCTCTCCAACTCTGTCCTAATCGATCGCTTCATGTCAATACTACGTTTTAAAGTAGAATTTAAAATACCAGGAAATTCAAGCCATTTCCATTTGGTCTTGTTTGTTTTTTAATTTCGCGCAAAGCTACACGAGAGCTATCTGCGCTGGCTCTCCTTAATTTTGCATTGCACGACTAGAGGGAAGGCAGCAAGTTATCACCATTCACCGACAATTCTTGGGGTACTCTTTTACCAATCAGAAGTGGAATTGCCCGTACCATTATAACGCCCCTACGACTGAAAGGGCGAGCATGTTTGGTGTGACAGGGATTCGAACCCGCGACCCACAGGTTATGAGTCGAGTGCCTTAACCACCTTGGCTATGCCGGGCCGGAGCCCTTTCGAATGTTAAATGCTATTTTTCAGCAGACAAAAGAGTAAAGTTCACAAAGTGTGGCTTGGTTTGAATTTTGCGCAAAGCTACATGAGAGCTATCTGCGCTAGCCTCCCCTAATTTAGCAGTGTAAAACTAGAGGGAAGGCAGCTAGTCATCACCACTCACCGCCAACTCTTAAGCTACTTTTTTACCAACAAACAGTGGAAATGGCCGTTACATTATAACGTCCCCACGACGGGCCGCATCCAAAGTGTGAGGAAGTGAATATGTTAAAAGAATTGCATTATCTGAAGAAGTAAACTGCATCTTTACATTTAATTGGTTCGTTTGTCGTTAAGCAAAAAACACCGACCATGCTGTGCCCACCACAGGTATCGAAAAAACACCGACTATGCTGTTCCCACCACAGGTATCGAAAAAACACCGACTATGCTGTGCCCACCACAGGTATCGAAAAAACACCGACTATGCTGTGCCCACCACAGGTATCGAAACATGGAGTTCAGCGTTTTGAACCTCCAGATTCACCGTTGAGCCAACAGATTTGTTATCCCACACACTCCAGTTTCGGTATCTGTTGCAACATATTTGATAAGCGATTTTCGCGCTAATTCTATAATCATTACTTCTTTATCAGTAATTTTACGACGACATAACAAATCCTTGCGGAACAAACTCGCCTTTCGGTGTGAGATATCGCAGTTTGCCGGAAACTGGCGAACATGATCGCAATGTAATTTGCTAGATATCGCCGTGAGCAACTACATATGTACGGCACTGTTATTAATCGAATATTTCAACACTATGAAACAAAATGTTTCTAATCGCAACGCGATACTGTTAAAATTAATTATCTCCAAATCCCAATTTTAGTCCCGAAGTGTCGAATTTTCACGTGTGTTGCAAGCATTTAATATCTCAGTAAAGCACATTAATTTTAACTGTCGCCTCAATATTGAGCTATTACACAAATTTAGCCTGGCATGGCCAGGTGTTTCAGACACTCAACTCGTAATCTAAGGGTTGCGGGTTCGAATCCCCGTCGGCACCAAGCATGCTCGTCCATTCAGCCGTGGGGCGTTGTTGAAATGTAACGATCAACTCCTCTATTCGTTGGTAAAAGAGTAGCCCAAGAGTTGGCGGTGAGTGCTGATGACTTGCTGCCTTCCCTCTAATCTTACACTGCTAAATTAGGGACGGCTAGCGCATATAGCCCGAGGGTAGCTTTGGGCGAAATTCAAAAGAAACAAACTCACCAATCTAAAGCAAAGATACCTGAGGTAGAGTTCTTGTCACCTAGGCATCACTGTTTCTCTACCCTGTTTCTCTATTTAGGGCAATTTAGGGCACAGTTGTTCTCAATGACCTACAGCAAAGATGCTCAGAAGAAAACTATCCACCTGTCTCAAATAAACGTGCTTTGAACAAAATTATATTCATCTGTTTGACACATAGACACCTGCAAAAAGCTCTTTGAATCTACAGTTTAACGCCTAGAAAGGTTTTTCTTCAGTTGCTTAAACATAAAGTACCAAAGTTCCTCTCCAACTCTGGACTTGGTTTCAAATCTTTATTCCTTCATGTCGACAATGTGGAAGCATTGGGACATGACAGAATGGCTACAGAGAGAGATGCTGATATTACTATAATTGGATGCTGCGATGGTAATAGAATTAGCATACACAGAAAGGTCGTTTTCGTTCTTAGAAAGAACCCGAAGAACAACATCTAAACGAACCGTTTTTCGTCTTCATCACTAATGTCACGTTTTTATAGAAGCTGATTAAACCAGATCCATTCTGTTTTCCAGCTGGAAATCTAGATTCGCTGTGCTAGAGGTCGCTAGAATTATTTGTAAATAATTCAGAGAAATAGTGTCATTAAAGGGAGATTGTGATTCAAGAAGGTGTCTATTGTTTGCAGAAGAAAAACATTCCGTGGACACATGTTTGGTAAGAAGACATACAATATTTGTCTGTAGTTGTAACAAACCAAACCAATATTCTGGAATAACGACACTGTTATTACTTGAAACATTCCTAATGTTTACTCAACGGCCTTTAGTGGCCATTTATCTAGCACGTGGAGAGATAGTATTTGTCTATACTTACCCTTAACTGGTGACTCATTTGGAGTTTGTATAGAAACGTGCTCATTACGCGATACATTCATCTTGGTTTCTTGGATTTTCCGAGTATTCTGTCAGAGTTACATTAAATATATTGAGTTCCGCAGGTTTTTTTAAGACATCAGGACACAAGTATTGGTCAGAGTGGACAATAGTTCACACTGTGTGCTACTTATAAACTGAATGCACTTTAGCTTCAAGCCTCTTTGACTGTCAAATCAGCCTGTTTGTATCGGTGTTTTCCATCTTTTAAGTTTGTTTGTTTGTTTTTTAATTCTACACGAGGACTAACTGCGCAGCCATCCCTAATTTAGTAGTGTAAGACTAGAGGGAAAGCAGCTAGTCATCATAACCCATCGCAAACTCTTGGGCTAATCTTTTACCAACGAATAGTAGGATTGAACCGTCATATAATAACGCCCTCACGGCTGAAAGGGCTAGCATATTTGGTGCAACTGAGATTCGAATCCGCGACGCTCAGATTACGAGTTAAACGCCCGAATCACTTGGCCATGCTGGGCCCTTTTCAGTTTAACGAGAAAACTGAACCTAGCTTCTTCTGCTCAAATCCACGTGCTTTTTCATCGTCCCTCTGACAGATTAGTTGATTTACTAAATCCACAAGATCTTTGTCCGTAGCTTCTAAATATATTGTTTATATTCAACCAGTTTCTAGGTTATTTATCTAACTGGCCACCTACTGTAAAGACTTTACACTAGTCGATATTGTTTTCCATTTGTCAGTTACTTCATAAACAAAATCTCTTTCATGGGTTAGTTGAGCTCTTGAATTGCTTTAATTATGGCCGAGTTAAGACTAGATACTTTTTGAAGTTCAGTTACTAGGGTGAGCGACGTTTTTCGACTCCATTTTACGTTATGAAACTTAAGCTACAACTTAAAACTTTGAAATAAAGGAATGATGCAGAGATTTTGCTTTACAAAACGAAATAACACCGAAAATTTACAAATGCTATTCCAGAGTACAGATTTATTACAGTTGACACTAAAAATCACAGGTTCAATTGATTCCAAGTCCGAGAAGAAAATGTCAAAGTTCAAAGTTAAGAATTACGATATTAATATCATATTGTATACCTGAAAGATCTTGTTTCGAATTTCGTGCAAAACTGCACGTGGGGCATCTGCGCAAGTCGACCCTAATGTAGCAACGAAAGACTAGAGGGAAAGCAGCTGGTCATCACTACCCACAGCCAACTCTGGGGCTACTCTTTTACCAACGAATAGTGCAGCTGTTGTCACGTTATAACGACCCCACGGTTGGAAGAGCGAAAATGTTTGTTGGAACGGGGGGTGTAAACCCCTGACTCTCAGATTACGAGTCGAACGCCTTAACCACCTGACAATGTCTTTCAAAGAACAGAGGCTCGTTGTCACATCTTCGTAAAATCTCTATAGATGGCTAACATCAAGTTGGTAACACATAAGAGTGCTATAAAGACATACATACAAACAAGTACATTTATATATGTAAGTGTGCATGCACGTTTACTCATAACTAGATATGGAAATAGAATATACCAGTAACGTAAATAAAACCTAGGTTTATTTTAGGGTTACACGGTGTTGATAACAGAAGTGGAATACATCTATCCACCGTGCAATTCTTGAATTGTGAACAGATCCTATTAGCTTTACTGTTCGTTGAAAGCAACGTGAAAAAAATATATAAGTGTATATGAATATAAATATATAAACTCTTGAGCAAATTAATTGAAACAAGATAGGAAATTACGATTTTCTAAAAAAAATTTTTTTGCGTTTTATTTCTGATAATCCAAAAATTACTCACAAATTAATACATGATAAGACCGCCTTTATTTTTCAAATCCACTTTGGCATCGAATTCACGAGTTGACTGCAATCTTTACTAATTTTTGGATCGCTGTACCATATCTCAGTTATGGCCTCAATTAGTTTATCTTTCGTAGTGCAGTCTTTTCCCCAAAGTCTTTCTCCAGAAATCGCCCAAAGATTTTCAATAGGATTTAAGTCCAGAGAGTTTCCAGGCCAGTCCAGCACCTTTATTTGAGTTGCAGTCAAAAAATTCCTTCACAAGTTTCGATGTGTGGCACGGAGCCAAATCTTGCTGAAAAATGACAGATCCATCTGGAAATCTCTTTTTCAATTCTGGAAAGACTCTTCTCTGCAAAACTTCGATGTACTGTGGTCCTCGCATCATACCTTCTATGATATGTAATCCTCCGACGCCATAGTAGCTGAGAAAGCCCCAAAACATCTTCTTCAAGGGATGTTTTATGAACTGATTGATGTAAGATTTTCGAAGTTTTTCACCTGGAGATCTGCAAACATGCAGACTTCTTTGACCCTGTACAAAGAAATGAGTCTCGTCACTGTATAACACCTTCCTCCATAATTCGTGTATTTCAGACCCCAGTGATACCGTTTTTTCTTCATTGAGTTAGTAACTTGTTTTTTGACTGGTCTACTTGCCCTTCTAACGCAATTTTAAATGATGTAATATTCCTCAAAATTTCCTCATATATCCCAAAAATAGATCGACCGTACTGTAAAACACAGCTAATGACGCCGTCTGTATGAAACAATGACTATTAAAGGAAATCAGCGGGTCCAGCGAGCCTACACCGGCCGCCATGCTGAAAATATTGTAAAATGACCATTTGTTTCAATTAATTTGCACAAGGATGTATATATATATACACAATTTGTATTAGAAGAAAAAGTACAGCATTTGGGTTAATTATTAGCTCTAGTGTCAAACTCCTTAGTTATAAAGTCATCACATGTAAGAAAGAAATAGTTTGTTTTTTATTGAGAACAAAGATACACAATGAGATATTTGTGCTTTAGAAGTATTTATACATAATTGTTTGCATTGCAAGCCCTCTAGGCGTTCTCACCAAATTTTGAAATATTACGTCCTAGAAGGCTCTGATTGGTAGAAATAAACTACATATTTATACTATTCAGAATCTTTTTCTCAGACCTGAAATCCATGAAGTATGAAAAACGATTCCAGCTGTATAAGTAAGTAAGAGTTTTAGAGGTTTCAGCGTTTCTATATTCACCATAATCAATGTCAAAACCTTGCTTTCTTCTAATCTGATTCTATTTTGACCTCTCGAGACACGTGTACTTCTCTTTCTCTACTTTCAGCATATTTTATTCACTTCCAGTTAATATGATTTGCTTTATTTAAGCGTGAATCCAAAGCTTAACAACATGACACAGACTAAGCATCTCCTTTCCATGTCTATGTTATTAGTAAAACATTTTACAGATTTCACTTATGAGTATATCTGTTGCATCAGAATCGTTAATGATTGTATTATTGAATTACATTTACGTAATCTGGCGTCTTCAATCAGTTTTTCGGCTCTGACGTGTTTTCCCCCTAAATGTGGGTCCGTTTCTCGCGACTAGAGGTCCCAGATCAAGATCTTGAATACTAAGTCAAAATAACGCCCTCCTCCACTATACAAGCATCTTGCTGCAATATTTAATGTGTAGTTAAATCAGACTTTATGCTAACCGCTTGGAAGCTTCCATATATTTTAATGTTACTGAAAGTAGGAAAGCCATTGAATAGATCAGGAAGTTAATAGCAACCAGTAAGCCTAACCAACTATATTTGCACATTTCTACGGATGAAATCTTTTGTATAAGGCTATTTACTTATCCAGGATGTTCACTGAAATTATCGGTAATATCAAACGGCTTCCGTAAATCAATATTAATTAAAACAAGATCACGGATCCCTTGGTCCGCCGTACCGAAACAAACTTTACTTAAATCACAATGAATGCACTGTTACCTGGTCTCCTAAGACAATGTATAATATGAGGTGTTATCAAAATGTACTGAGACTGCACTTTTATTCCGAAGAATAATGTACATACATCAGTGTTATCCTGTTGAATAATGTACATACATCAGTGTTATCCTGTTGAATAATGTACATACATCAGTGTTATCCTGTTGAATAATGTACATACATCAGTGTTATCCTGTTGAATAATGTACATACATCAGTGTTATCCTGTTGAATAATGTACATACATCAGTGTTATCCTGTTGAATAATGTACATACATCAGTGTTATCCTGTTGAATAATGTACATACATCAGTGTTATCCTGTTTAGTGTAATCTCTCCCAACTGATGCACACTTTCTCCAATGTTCCTGCTATTTTCAGAGGTAATGCTGACTGTCTTCAACTGTTGGGCGACTAAGTTCTGGCTTCACATTATTATGGATGGTTGGAATGTCATCAAATATCTTTCAACTTAATTTTGACTTTTGGAACAGAAACAAAAATTCCACGGGACGAGATCGGGAGAATACGGTGAGTTTGGTATCATAGGGATGTTTTTTATATCAAAATTCTTGAACAGACACGGCAACGTGTGAAGGTGCGTTGTCATGGTAAAGAAATCAATGACCATTCTCCGACAGCTCGCTGCGGTTTCTTCTAACTTTCTCCTTCAAGAAAATTAAGATATTTTGTGAAATCTGGTTAACTGTCTTTTATCTCAGCGACCGTTTCATCAGTGGACAATGTCGAAGGTCGCCCAGAACGTGGGTCATCTTTGACCGATTCCTGGCCATCTTGGAAGTGATTTTTCCACTAATAAACGACAGCTTTGCTTAAGCAGTCATCTTAAAAGGCAGTCCTTAACATTTCGAAGATTTTTGTTCCTCCTTTACCATTTTTCACACAAAACTTGATACAAACACGTTGTTCTTCTTTTCTGTTCATTTTTATTACGAGAGGGACAAGATATATAAGGTATAAGATCTGGAAAAATGGTTTGTTCGTGGGGTAGAACACTAGTTGTACTTTGTACACACCTCAGTGAACCTCACTACCTCTGTACTGACACCTGAAACAGAACAAGTTTTAACACTTTTTTATCATATCCCGTACAACAACGTGTTAAGATTTGGAATGTCACGTACGAAACTGCTTCATTGTATTAGTTGGTGGCTTTCTAATAACAGAAAAAAAAAGCTATTTAATATTTTACTCCTCAGGTAGTTGTCCACAGGTAGGTATTCCTTCGCTGTTTACATGTATGTGAGTAAACAACGGCCATTAGTAGATCAACATTCCTGTTTTTGTTCCCAATTTGCTGGTCATGTTTTCAAAGAGTTCAAACTTTCATCAGACTAAGCATGGACAGGTGGTTAGGGCGCTCAACTCTTAATCTGAGGATTGCGGGTGTGACTCCCCGTCACATAAAACAAGTTCGCCCTCTTAGCCGTGGAGACGTAACAAAGTTACGGTCAATTCCATTATTAATTGATAAACGACTAGTCCAAGAGTTGGCGGTGGGTTGTGATGACCAGCTGTCTTTCCTCTAGTCTTGGCCGGGCATGGCCATGTGGTTAAGGAACTTAACTCGTAATCCTAGGATTGCGGGTTCGAATCCCTGTCGCACCAAACATGCTCGCCTTTTCAGCCGTGGGGGCGTTATAATGTGACAGTCAATGCCACTCTTCGTTGGTATAAGAGTCGCCCAAGAGTTGGCGATGGGTGGTGATGACTAGCTGTCTTCCCTCTAGTCTTACACTACTAAATTAGGGACGGATAGCGCAGATAGCCCTTGTGTAGCTTTCGCGAAATTCAAATCAAACAAACAATCAAACATTCCGGTAATCCGCATGAAATCTACAAGTACGGTGTTAAACAAAATGGGAGACTTCTGTGATACAATAAAATGAAATGTAAACTTTCAAAACATATGTAATATATTTCACAAAATCAAGTAATTCAATAGACAGCCCCCCAAATGGTGTATAGGTGCCCACATCAGGTAACTTCCTGAGGTTTACTTGCAATTTTCAGCTTAAATGAAAAACAAAGAAACGTGTAAATGATTTTAGAACCTGATTGTCGCAGAGAACCTGTTATATTACGACATATGACTGGTACAACAACACAGGTTCAAGGATTGAAAACACGCTTAAACTTAATAAAACGTACGAATAGTGGTAGAGTACGTATGTGTGTCATGCGCGGATAAATGTCGCTAAATCACATGTGTTTTAACCACATACAACTGTAACTTCAATGATCAGTGAAGCATACAGTGTCCAAAACGCACCATTTCAACATTTTGACACAGCAACGCAAGCACCCAAAAGTTGTTAGACAGTCTACTTGATAAATGAGTAGATTACTACAAGAAAAATTTAAACACATGGTACTTTGTGTAGATTACTACAAGAAGAATTTAAACACATGGTACTTTGTGTAGATTACTACAAGAAAAATTTAAACACATGGTACTTTGTGTAGATTACTACAAGAAAAATTTAAACATATGGTACTTTGTGTAGATTACTACAAGAAAAATTTAAACACATGGTACTTTGTGTAGATTACTACAAGAAAAATTTAAACACATGGTACTTTGTGTAGATTACTACAAGAAAAATTTAAACACATGGTACTTTGTGTAGATTACTACAAGAAAAATTTAAACACATGGTACTTTGTGTAGATTACTACAAGAAAAATTTAAACACATGGTACTTTGTGTAGATTACTACAAGAAAAATTTAAACACATGGTACTTTGTGTAGATTACTACAAGAAAAATTTAAACACATGGTACTTTGTGTAGATTACTACAAGAAAAATTTAAACACATGGTACTTTGTGTAGATTACTACAAGAAAAATTTAAACACATGGTACTTTGTGTAGATTCGTGCGTAACTATAAACAATCTCAGCAATTGGTTTTTGTTTAAATTTGTCTTGAAAT
Source organism: Carcinoscorpius rotundicauda (assembly GCA_011833715.1). Lineage (NCBI taxonomy): Eukaryota > Metazoa > Arthropoda > Merostomata > Xiphosura > Limulidae > Carcinoscorpius > Carcinoscorpius rotundicauda. Next base: position 146,502,525 of record CM022393.1, read on the forward strand.
AATCCACTCATTTATACAGTCGACTGTCTAACAACTTTTGGGTGTTTGCGTAGCTGCGTCAAAATGTTGAAATGGTGCCTTGAGGGTGTAATCAGGCCCTCTCAGAAGTTTACAGAGACCGACCCACTTCTAAATTTTGAGACTTATGGCTATAATAAAGTGTGTTTTGTGTGTGTTTTTCTTGTAGCAAAGCCACATTTGGCTATCTGCTGAGCCCACCGAGGGGAATCGAACCCATGATTTTAGCGTTGTAAATCCGTAGGCATACCGCCGTAATAGCGGGGGGGGGCACTATAATAAAGATAATAAATAATGACACTTGATAACACACAGCGTCTCTTAGAAGTTTATTTGACATAAATTTCTTTCTAACGATATTTTAGTGATGAAAGGCAGTTTGTTCATTACGTATGATAAAGTTTTTCAATGTGCTTAATGAATATAAAATTAACTGTCTTTCAAAATTAAAACATCGTCAGAAAAAAATATTAAAATTAAAATCTGAAAGACCCAGTCACGAGTCATCGTTCATTATTTCTATTGTAGCCAGAGAGGCCTTAGAAGATAGAAGTGGGTCGACCTCTCTGAACTTCTGAGAGGGCGTGATGATACCCTCATGGCTGAGAGGTCAAGCTAATTCAGTGATAGGATTTCAGTGATGTCCAGAAACCCACTTGTTGAGAATTTTATATGCAAAAAACGGCTCGTTTGGGTTCGCTGTTCCATTTAAAATATTTTCTCAACCCAAACGAGCCGTTTTTTGCATATAAAAAAGTGATAGGATTTAAATCCACGACCTGTAGATTGCGAGTGGAAAACCCTCGCAATCAGACAAAGTCAATCTCTCCAGTTTGTTTGTTTTCCTTTGTTTTTTCCTGGAACGATCATTCTTTCAAAGATTATTAAATACATTTTTTCAAAAATTAACACAAAATTTGACTCATTTGCATAAGTGAAAATTGACAATTCATCTTAGAGCGCACCCCTAAGGCTTGAAGAATGGAACACATGTTTGTGGCAACAGTAAACCAGGAACCCTCGTACTCACATTCTGGTTACATTAATCAGTGCGAGAAGACTGACCCAGGACGAATAATATATAAGCTACGAATATTTCAATACAATTAAGCATTTATGTATAAACTAGTCTTCTCTTTATCGCGAGTGCGTGTTTTCTTTTAATAGTTTTTGTTTTTTGGAATTTCGCACAAAGCTACTCGATGGCTATCTGTGCTAGCCGTCCCTAATTTGGCAGTGTAAGACTAGAGGGAAGGCAGCTAGTCATCACCACCCACCGCCAACTCTTGAGCTACTCGTTTACCAACGAATAATGGGATTGACCGTCACATTATACACCCCCACGGCTGGGAGGGCGAGCATGTTTAGCGCGACCCTCGGACTACGAGCGCACGCCCTAACGCGCTCGGCCATGCCAGGCCTTTCTTATTGGTAGTTAGTAAGTTGGTCTGGGAATCGAAAGGTCTGCACTGCCACGTCACTAACTGTTTCACAGTTTCAGCTGTGTGTACTTTTTGCGAAAGATTTACTATTATATGTCTATTTTGATATCGACGTTTGTTTTAGTCATATACATATTTAAAACTGTATATAACTTATACTGTTAAAGGTGTATTGCGAAATACCTGCCCATTCATTAAAATTTAGAAGATTCTCGAGTGTAAGAATCAGCAATACGCATGTGTGTGAAAGTTCTATGTTTGTAATTAAACACAAAGTCATACAATGTGATATCTGTGCTCTGACCACAAGAGGTATCGAAACCTGGTTTTTAGCAGTGTGAGTCCTCTGACTATTGGGGAGGCGTGTGCAAAAGCACGAGCGTATCGTCATTATTATAGTACAGGCTGAAATGTCTAGAAACTCTCTTCATTCCTATTAATGTAACCAGTATGAAGCATCAAGAGACAGTATATAATATTGAATTACTATAGTTGGTATACTATAAACCTCGGAAGCTATAACTGCGATTAATGTTTATTAACCGGAAACTTCAGATATTGATTGAAAACGTTTATAGATTTTGAACATTGCAAATTATTTACTTCAGTGATTTGACATTATACGTTAGTATTTATAACAGAACAGTATATAACTTCAGTGGTGAAAAGCTCACGTGTGATCAGCGAAGAGATTGCTAGCTCTCCGTTAATTGAATTGTACCTACAATAATTTGCTCATCGTGAACCCTTGATCAGATATTTAATTCCAGACCATAAAGAAGTCTCAATGTTGTTTATAAGTTTGTAAAACTATTGCATATAAATCATTAGTTGTAATATCTCTTATTATAAATTGTATTATTGTTTGTATATTAAAATATATTGGTATTAAGAAAGAAAATTGTGTGTATCAATTTGTTGGCAAAGATAAATTTTTATACATCTCGACATTTAATTAACTTCTAAATCAAATTACAGTTAACTCCGTTTCAAGCTTTTCAACTGCAACACGTAACGTAATAAACTGGAGATTCGCACGGGATAAACTGTAATACGTAATAGTCGAAAGAGTGATAATCAATCCCGTTATTTGTTTGTTTGTTTTTGAATTTCGCGGCAAAGCTATACGAGGGCTATTTGGGCTAGCCGTCCCTAATTTAACAGTGTAAGACTAGAAAAAAGACGGCCAATCATCACTACCCACCACCAACTCTTTTACCAAAGAATGGTGTGATAGACTGTACAATTATACCACCCCCACAACTGAAAGAGCGGGGAGGTTTGGTGTGACGGGGATTCGAACCCGCGACCTTCAGATTACGAGTCGAGTGCCCTAATCACCTGGCCATGCCAGGCCTTCCGTTGTTTAGTTCAAAGCTCTTGTTGTATTAGAGTGCTTCTGACTGGCTACATTCCCTCTAGTTCGTAGTTTAAACTTAGGGACAAATACACTTAAAATAGAAAGGATTTTAATATGGTCCTTTTCAGGTTTCTTGATTCATAACGCCAACCTATTTATAACAAATTTAACCTGTTCAGTGCCGTAGACGAGATAACTTGTCCAAGCCGATCGGTAACACAGTGCCACGAACGAGTTAATTCGTTTTCAATACTACCTAACTTGAACACTAGATGTCAGCACCATACATGCATTTGAACTACTTACATATTGTTTCACTTTCGATCCAAAATGGCGTCACGAAAAAGGTTAAAAAATGAAGCATTAGAATTGTATTTTGAACTTGGTTCGGAGTTGCCGAAGCAGCTGAAACACTTGGCAGTCAACAGGTCAAACTTTTCCTTTATAAATTTTCTTGTTTCATTTATATTGTTGTAGCAGCCTTTTTTTTCTTACTAATCTAATAGACACTGAGAGAATTTCGAACCAACCCGAACTTATCACTTTGATTTGAAACATTTAACATACACCGCATTACTGTCGTATTTGTAACTCCATTAAACCCAGGTGGCGCAGTAATTTGATGAATACTTTGAAGTTAAATTCAACTCGTATGAGAACTGTACTACTGACTGTTTCTGTTTGGAATATGAAATTGAATTAATCACATTTGTGATCACCTTACAGAATTTTTACGGGCAGGTGGGTTTACAAAACAACAGAGAAATGGGTGGAAAGAATTTCATTGTTCAACTCATCCACAGCTATCCAGTGCCCTCCCCTCAATGGAACAGCTGCACGTCTTCGGACGTATATACTACTAGAAACAGGGTGTCGATACCCGTAGTTGGCAGAGCACAGACATAGCCCATTGTGTAGCTATGTGCTTAATAACAAACAACTATCTAATGTGCTTTAAAATAGTGTGTCTGCAAATCAACTCATTAGAAACAATGGAATAATCCTGGAAAAGTCACCAGTAAGATGTGATGAATCTTTACTCTTTTGTATTTGCAGAATAAAATATCCACCTTTCTACCATTTCTCAATCATGTAACGATTTAGAAAAGTTAGAGCTTATGGAAATTACCTTGTAATGACCTCCCAGTAACAAGTGGTATCCACATTTAGAATGCTAGAAACCGGGTTTTGATACCCGTGGTGAACAGGGTACAGAGGGCCCATTGTGTAGTTTTGCCTTAACTACAAACAAACAAAACCTTGTTGTGTTTTTCCATGAGTGGAAGATACAGGTTTTCACTAAAATTCATAATTCTCGAGTAAACATAGTTTCATCGCTAAAAACCGGGTTTTGATACCCGTGGTGGGCACAGCTGATAGCCCATTGTAGATTTGCACTGAGCCAAAATTTTATGAGAAGTTTTAATACATAAAAGAAACGTATTTTTACATCTATGAGCGTTTTGACAGAATACCTTATTATTTAATACAACGTAACTTATTGGTGGAGTTCTCTCCCTTCAGGTCCTCTGATTAATTAACACGGCAGGTTTTCAGATAAAAATGAATTCAGCTTTATTGTGCTCATATCGTTCAATAATTTATTACATTTTTAACATGAGCAAACAAGTTTTGTAAAATGCTCAGTGGAGAAATCAAATTATCCAGTGCAGAAGCCCTAGTCATGTTATTAGCGCGTCTTTCGTTGATTCATTGTACAGTTTGTAGAACGAGTGAGTAATACGTGTTCTTAAGCCTTTTTTATCACTTATTTTAAAATTTCCGGGAAGGCCTTTTTTGTTTTGTATATAAAAAGTTCGTGCCACGTCTCGTACTTTGATCTTCAAAAATAACGTGTTCTTAGTACTATTAGCTATATATAAAGTTTGACTGCAGTCGAACTGTACAAATTAAAGACCATTAAATACAAATTCAGGGGGATGATTCGCCACATAGTTACTGCGCATGCTCAAGTAGTGGCTGAGCAATGGGTGAAAAGTTATTTTAATTTCTACCAATCGGGACATTCTATAGTAATATCGACGCAAACGATATAAAAGTACCAAATGATTAGATAATTAATATATTAACACTTTGGGCACCCCCATTAAAAAAATAAGTTTCACATTAAATATTAAATGATGAAATGAATTTGAATGTGAAAACCTGCAATGCATGTTAATAATTATTGTTCAAAGCTAAAACCTGAAGTCCTTTCAATCTCTGTTGCGGCCAGTAATTCAGAACATATTACGAAGTAGATTTTCCCCATTAATTAACAACTGATAACTGAAGACAGTCGTCATATTTTTCCAACCAGTGTTCTTTAAATTTGTAATCGTAATTATTGCTGTCCTGACTTCTTTAACAACACCTTAAAACAATGTAATGTGGTTGATTGTCTTGAATTTCGCGCAAAGCTACACGAAGGCTGTCTGCGCTAGCCGTCCCTAATTTAGCAGTGTAAGATTAGAGAGAAGGCAGCTAGTCATCACCACCCAACGCCAACTGTTGGGCTACTCTTTTACCAACAAATAGTGGGATAGACCGTCACATTATAACGCCCCCATGGCTGAAAGGGCGAGCATGTTTGGTGCGACGGGGATTCAAATCTGATTGTGGTTAAAACCAACTTATTTTAGTTGTTACAAATCTCTTAGTGTTTGTCTAAGACAGACCACAGCCTAGGAATCTTTTTGTAATTGAAATGTTCCATTGTTACCTCTAACATAATAAACAGCGTTCAGCATGTCCATTTAATATGATGACAATCAATGTTGTGTTATGGATATTTTCACAATCGCCTTGATCTGAAAGCACCTTGTATTATTCCGTTTCAGAAGGGCCCGGCATGGCCAGGTGGTTAGTGCACTCGGCTCGTAATCTGAATGTCGTAGGTTCGAACCCCACTCATACGAAACATGCTTGCCAGTTCAGCCGTGGGGAAGTTATAATGGGACAGTCAATCTCACTATTGTTTGGTAAAAGAGTAGCGTAAGAGTCGGATGTAGGTGGTAATGACCAGCTACCTTCCCTCTAATTTTACACGGATAAATTAGAAACGGCTAGCTGAGATGCCCTTCGTGTAGCTTTCCGTGAAATTCAAAAACAAACAAGCAAACAATATTGTAAAAAAATTTCTTATTCGGATTGGAACAGGTCTCCTTGCACGTTCAGATGATGGACCATGGATCAAGATCATTTCTCTCCAATTAAAGTGAGTCTCCTTTCTCTTTGTCAGTCATCCTTTGTCTTATCACAGAGAGAAGAAACTAATTATATTTTATTTTCTTTTGTTGACTCAGAACTTCATTGATAGCATATTCATTGAAAAAGCCAGATTTATCAGAAAAAGTACAACTTTCATTTTGTCCATGTGTCTGGTTTTCTGAGACGTATTGATTTACATGATCAACACCTTTCATGTGGACTCTGTAGTGGAAAACACACACTAATCTTTTATTTCTTCTGTTCTATTTGTCATTCCACATGTAGAAACAAATGAATCATGGACAGTTGAAACAATTCTCACTTCTCTCTTATCTTTTCACATGAAAACGAAAACATCACTTATACTATATAACACTGTTTCACCTTTTTCCATATTTGAAACTTCAGCAACCCTCTATTTAGTATGATTGTTCCACAGACTCTTGTTTTATGTTCTAGGAACACGTTTACAATGGAAGTATTGTTCTAATAATTGTCCTGGTATATTTGGTGTTACAATCCAAGATTGGGAGCGGGAACTAAAAGAATGGTTTCCTTCAATGTTTAACCAGTATAGTCCTCCATGTTGTAAATATAACCTGTGTCATCCTCACACACCATTATCACCAGTATAGATGTCCATATTGTAAATATAACCTGTGTTATCCTCACACACCATTATCACCAGTATAGATGTCCATATTGTAAATATAACTTGTTGTATCCTCACACACCATTATCACCAGTATAGATGTCCATATTGTAAATATAACCTGTGTTATCCTCACACACCATTATCACCAGTATAGATGTCCATATTGTAAATATAACTTGTTGTATCCTCACACACCATTATCACCAGTATAGATGTCCATGTTGTAAATATAACCTACGTCACCCTCACACACCATTATCACAGTATAGTTCTCCATGTTGTAACTATAACCTGCGTCACCCTCACACACCATTATCACCAGTATAGATGTCCATATTGTAAATATAACCTGTGTCACTCTCACACACCATTATCACCAGTATAGATGTCCATATTGTAAATATAACCTGCGTCACCCTCACACACCATTATCACCAGTATAGATGTCCATATTGTAAATATAACTTGTTGTATCCTCACACACCATTATCACCAGTATATATATCCATGTTGTAAATATAACCGGTGTCACCTTCACACAAGGTTGTACGTTCGAAATCATAGACCTCCTCTATTCTGGGTACATTTTATTTCGACACAAATATATGTATTTGAATTATTGAATGATTTTTAATCATGCTTCAGTATTATCACCTCTTTACATAGCCTCCTGGTAACAATGTTTTCATTACCTTCTCGTTTCTATACATATTTGCCACCAACCGTTTTCTTTTAGCCTCTCTTACGTAATACTTTCGTCTAACCAGCTATCTTCATTCTGTGATTAATGAAGTTCCTTTATCTTTCATTCCTTCGTCTTTCCACAAATTTTTCCTCGCAACTTTTAACAATACATATCTTCTTTACCTTTGCTTCAATCAATTTACCGAAACGTCCGTTCTTCATGTTGCACGTTCTATTAAAGTACCTTTCTTTAATCTTTTCAGTATCTTCTGTTTCTTTTCCTGTATTCTTAACCATTAACTCAGATACGTATCAATGAGCGATGTTCCTCACGAGGTTTTAGTAAAGAGGATTTTCTGGAGTTTAGTTGATGGATCAAGGAATGTGACAACAGTCTTGGCCATGCTAAGTCCTTTCACCGTACTGTTGTTAGAGCGACGGTCCAGTACTCTATACGGATTCACCAAAAAAATATACATTTAATGCTTCGACAGAAATTGTGTGGTTACTAACTCTATCGTATTTAATGACACTCTCTGTTTCTCCGAGGTCAGTCAACTGTTTGTTAGGATCCATCTTTCTTATGGTTTATGTATGTAAATTCGCTTCCAAACTTTTTAGCAGGTTTTATATTTGGCGTGATTCGGTAAAGACTGGAGAAAACCGTGATGTGTTCTTCATTTCAGAGACATCATCATAAGTATTACCACCAAACAACAGTTTCAAAATGTCAACTGACATATTAATTTTGTATTGTAGATAAAATCCAAGCTCATCAAAAGTTTGTTTCTTTCCTTGTTATTAAGGCCCGGCTTGGCCAGGTGGTTATGGTGTTGGACTCGTAATCTGAGTGTGTGGATTCGAATTACCGTTACTTCAATCATGCTCGTCCTTTCTGCCGTGGTGTTATAATGTCACGGTAAATCCCACTATTCGTTGATAAAAGAGTAGCCCAAGAGTTGGTAGTGGGTGGTGATGACTAGCTGCCTTCCTTTTAGTCTTACACTGCTAAATTAGTGGTGCCTAGAGCAGATAGCCTTCGTGTAGCTTTACACAAAATTCATAAAATAAACGTAGTGTCTAGTAATAAAAGTAAGGCCCGGCATGGCCAGATGGGTTAAAGAGTTCAATTCGTAATCTAAGGGTCGCAGGTTCGAATCCCCGTCGCACCAAACATACTCGCCCCTTCAGCCGTGGGAATGTTATAATGTTCCGGTCAAGTAGCCCAAGAGTTGGCGGTGGGTGGTGATGACTAGCTACCTTTTTTCTAGTCTTGCACTGCTAAATTAGGGACGGATAGCGCAGATAGTCTTCGTGTAGCTTTACTCAAAATTCAAAAATAAAACAAACAATAAAAGTATTTAAACATAAAACAGATAAAACGTTAACCACGATTTTATATGAAAACTTAATAGCTTCAAAATAATGGTTAATAAAAATATTTTATTGTATCACAAACACAAAAAACTAACTGGAAAATCTCGTATTAAAAATTTAATGTATTCGCTTAGAAACCAAAAGTGAATTCTAACACGCCCTGAAGTTGAAAGCTACTTTGTTTTTATCACTTGTTAATCTCTTGAAATGTTTTCAAACCTTGCTTTAAATCTTCCTTCATTGTTTATTAAACCATGGAACCTGCTGAATGAATATTTTCTAATAATGCGTAACTAGATACGCTGAAGTGTTCATTTGAAAGCACGTTCTAAAGAGCACCCGCTCTCACAAACTGCACTATTACCCTATCGAGTTTGGCCAACCAGTATATAATGGAGTGTTGATAGTGGTATGAAGCATGGAACACAAAACGTGTTGACTTGAAAATTAATAAACATGGCTGGCTGATAAACAATAAGAAAGTCTCTTGCATTATAGTTTTATCGCTCAAGCAAATTGAATAGAAAATATACGATGTCCTTGATGTTTTATTTCATTCAGCCCCCTTCAGAGTTCTCCGATAACGGATCTGACCCTTGCGCTGTAATTCATACGTCACTGGTAATTTTAAAAGTGAAAGACTTCACATTCGGCGAGTTTTGCCAACAAATCACAAAAGGTAAACAACAAACAGAAATAGATAACAATAAGATGACGTGATTGATTCCATTGTTAAATGCACCTGTAGTGTTTGGTAAAAATGTACAAGTGTCGTTAATTTTGTTTTTAGAATGATACTGTTTGTTATTTAGACATTCGTGATAAGATACAAAAAAGACTATCCGTCCACAGCTACTCTTATGTTTGATCTGGCAGAGTAGGGGAGGCAACTTGTACGTAAATCCTACCGCCAACTCTTGAGGTACTCTCGTCTGACCGAATAGAGTGATTTGTTCGTCAGACTTCTGGTGTTCCCATTGGAGCCAAAGTTCAGGGCACTTATATGATACATGATTTGTTCGTCAGACTTCTGGTGTTCCCATTGGAGCCAAAGTTCAGAGCACTTATATGATACATGATTTGTTCGTCAGACTTCTGGTGTTCCCATTGGAGCCAAAGTTCAGAGCACTTATGTGATGATACAACGGAAAACAGGTTCATAGACCGTGCGAGGTAACCAGAAAGCCATCATGTTCTTCCTTTTTTATAAAAGTTGTGTTTTCTGTGTTTCCGATTTCTTATTCCTGTTACGTTGCTACGGCAACAGAATATACACGTATACGTAACATTCACATCTATTTCGAAAGCACCCTGTATAACCTTCACCTAACGAACAGTGCGACTTCAGTTAAAAGCCCATGTTTTGTTTCCTTTAAGAAATATAAACGATTTTAACACAAAATAGGAGGTGAAGACATGTTTAAACTTCAGCTAAAAATCAGTTAAAACGTGAAACGCTTGCGTCATTTACCAACAAGAGTAACTCATTTTTATCTGAGCTACACCACACTTGGGAATTTTTTTATACTCGAATACCATACAGAGAAAGGTCGAAAAAAAATTTATATCTTTGATTTTACAACTGCGACATCTATTAGAAACCTCACTAAACACAAAGAAATAGCGTTACCTAATCTTCGTTCCAATGATGATGTCGTAATTAAACAATGTGACAAAAGAGGAGCAGTGGTTGATTGGAAGAAATTAAACCACATGTGATAACACTTCCCTTAAAATACTGCCCGAAAACCACATGTGATAACACTTCCCTTAAAAATACTGCCCGAAAACCATATGTGATAACACTCCCTTTAAGAAGACTGCCCGAACCACAATTGTCAACAAATAACGGACGTTCCTTAGAAGCCAAAACTCTTAATTCTAAAAGACACCAGGCTTTCTGTATTCTATCTTCTTCCTAAAGTACATAAGCCAGACAATTCTGGTAGATTCATAGCTTCAATATGTTGTCCTCTACTGGACTCAGTTCTTGATATCTTGATTTCATTCCAACTGCATACTTACACATTGATTATATTCTAATTCCCTTAATTCATCAACTCCACACTTACACATTGATTATATTCTAATTCCCTTAATTCATCAACTCCATACTTACATATTGATTGTATTCTAATTTCCCTTAATTCATCAACTCCATACTTACACATTGATTGTATTCTAATTTCCCTTAATTCATCAACTCCATACTTACACATTGATTGTATTCTAATTTCCCTTAATTCATCAACTCCATACTTACACATTGATTGTATTCTAATTTCCCTTAATTCATCAACTCCATACTTACACATTGATTGTATTCATCAACTCCATACTTACACATTGATTGTATTCTAATTTCCCTTAATTCATCAACTCCATACTTACACATTGATTGTATTCTAATTTCCCTTAATTCATCAACTCCATACTTACACATTGATTATATTCTAATTCCCTTAATTCATCAACTCCACACTTACACATTGATTGTATTCTAATTCCTTTAATTCATCAACTCCATACTTACACATTGATTGTATTCTAATTCCTTTAATTCATCAACTCCATACTTACACATTGATTATATTCTAATTCCCTTAGTTCATCAACTCCATACTTACACATTGATTATATTCTAATTCCCTTCGTTCATCAACTCCATACTTACATATTGATTATATTATAATTTCTCTAGTTCATCAACTCCATACTTACACATTCATTATATTCTAATTTCCCTAGTTCATCAACTCCATATTTACACATTCATACCAAAATAACTACCTTAGTACACACCTATATTCAGGATACCAACAACGCCTTGATAACAACTGTGAATTTGGAATCACAATCAGTTTCTATTATTTTATTCACACTTGACATAACATTATTGTATTCTATCATTTACATTTGACATAACATTATTGCATTCTATCATTCAAATTTGACATAACATCGTTGTATTTATCATTCTACAAGATAATGAACTGAAACCATACACCACTTCCCTGATAAAATGGTTCCTTAAACCAACGGATCAGATTAGCCGTGTTAAACTATACATATGCGTTACTACATATATACTGAAGTGTACAGCGGTAAGTCAACTGACTTACAACGCTAAAATACATGGTTCAATTTGTTTAGTATGAATTATTCCATTCATGTTTGGTATGACAAGGATTCGAACCCGCGACCCTCAAATTAGGAGTTGAGTGCCTTAACCACCTGGCTATGCCGGGCCACGACAAAACAATAGGTAAAAGCAAAAAACCTATTTTGCTTGAAATATGAAAAATGTGATCTATGGAGAGAAACTTAATTTTGTTTTAGTATTGTGAAGTACTTTAATACGATTGAGACAACATACGTCAATTGTTCTCATCCAATCACGTAAAAAGTTTAAATACTTGAAGCAGGGAAAAACATAACGATTAGAGGCAACAAAGACCCTGTTGGTCTATTTTGACTATCCACAACTGAATAAATAATTTAAGGCTAACCCTTATCATTCATATATCTATCAAGTTTTCTTTTAAACTCACTCAAATTTACTCCAAAACGTTCGAAAGCAACCCATTTCATAGACCAACAACTCTATTTGAAAAATTGTCTTAGCTGAAAACAGCTTCTACGTTACCTAAATCTATATTTGTGTTCTATACTTCTCGCTGATACATTAACATTGTTAATTATAACTAAGCCTAACGAACCCTTATGCGTACTAAGCTTTAACGTTATATTAGTACGTTAATGTCACTTAATACTACACGTTACATTACTAATATCTGAGCTAAAAGCTTATACCTACTATTTTAATCTCCGTGTTACTAAAGTAATTTCTCATGATAAAAATAATGAAACCAGATAGCACTCAAAAATCCACAACTCTGGGCCAAAGCAAAAGAACAGGTGAAAGCAAGAAAACCTATTTTGCTTGAGATAAATGAAAAATGTGGTCTATCAATGCATTAACATTGTTTATTGTAACTAAGCCTAACGAACCCTTATGCATACTCAATATAACGTTGAAAGGTGACTTCGTTGATCGCGTACTAAGCCTAATCTAAAGTTATACTACCCGATAAACGACGGAAATAAAAATTAAAAAGCTTATGCCTACCATTTTAGTCCTCAATTTTACAAAATCTAGTTATTTTTTGTTATTCATTTCTAACTTCTAAACACAAAAGTAATAAAACCAAATAAAGAGGAATAACAAAACACAAAAAGAACATGAAAAATATAAATAAACAATATTTCTCAAGCCACTCAGCCAAAATGACACGTAAAACCGAATATTACAGAAGATTTATTGAAAATTATATTATTAAAAGTGTTGTTAACTTTAACACCTATGAAGCGCACTTCGAGCTGAACTGTTTCCTGACCTCTATGTGTCACTACTCGAAGTTCAGTAAGTTTTCATCTAAGCTTCTTGAGCACATTCCTTCTCTGAAAGCTCTGTAAGATTGGAAAGGTCATACAAAAGTAGTTTTCTAATCTTTGTAGGAATATTTTGTCTCCAAAACTGGTTTAATTTTTACTTTCAATTGTTGAAACACATTTTGTGTTTATTTTTCGACACAAAACTGATATTTTTTCATAGTTATGTGCATTCACGATTAATTCCATGTTACGTGCATTCATGATTAATTTCATGTTACATACATATCATATTTCCCGCCAAGTTATTTCATTTTTTGACATAATTATTTCTTTGACTAATGGTGGCCATCTTACGACATTTTCGCATTAATAAAAACCAACCAACATAATAGCTTTTTACATTTCCACACAATATAAACATCCCTACATCAGAACTCACTAGAGTATACAGGGTCTACAGTGACGCTCAATGTCATTACAAGAAATCTGTTGAGATGCTCCATTTTTCTCGAAAAGAGTGGTTAATCTATTATTGTCGTTCGTCATACTAGCTTTATCCTATATCCGCACAGACTTTCAACATCAGTTCTTCAAGTTGCCTGCCTTAGATAAAGTAAATAATTCTCACACCAACACCTCGAACAGTTTTCAGATTCCAACAACCCGTGTCCAACTTCACTCCAACATGCTTCTCCTGTCACGCGTTACAAATGATCCCTTTACACTTATACATCACCCATTCAATACTCCCCGTGTACTGTTTGACAGCTTTCACGTCATAACACAGCTTTCCTCAAATGGGTCTCTCGATAACATCGACACATAAAACAGTTTAACTCAACATTAATAAAAGTGTGTTTTTGTGTGTTTCTCTTATAGCAAAGCCACAAAGGGCTGTCTTCTTAGCCCACCGAGGGGAATCGAACCCATAATTTGAGCGTTGTAAATCCGGAGGCATACCGCTGTACTAATGGGGGGGGGTATAATAAAAGAAAAAAAAGAAAATAAGAGGTTTGAATTGGAACTGGTCACCTTCGTCTGGTCAACAGTATGAAAATCACTAAACTGGACATTCCTGGTTTTATTCACATCATTTCCGAAGGTTTTCAATACCGCCCCCAACTTTATCTCATATTGATTTCTAATCTTCCCAGTTTTCACTTTTATTATTCCATAGTAGCCACAAAAGGGATGAATAGAAATAAATTTTCTGTGCATCTATGGTTAGCTTTCTGCTTTATAATATTTGAATTTTGAAAAGACCTCCAACCGAAATGCCTATCACAACAACAACTGCTGCTACGTCATGACATAGGACAGTACAATCAGTCACGTGCTTTCTAATAAACCTCTGATTATTTATAAGCGAGACACTAACATTAAAATTTAGCTATCCATAGCCAACTTCTAAACAACATCTGAATTTTTTCTGGTACCCAGGTTCGTTGTACAAGTATAACAACCAGATGTAGGCCTCGCCCTTACATTGATCATTGAACACATGTAAATGACCATTGGTCAGCCTATTATGTCAACAGCTATTTCACCTGCATATCTAAATATTTAATTTACTCATCATATTATTTGTAAACAAATCTACGTAGAATAAGCCGCTTGCAAAACGTACACAAGAAAACTTCTGTAGATTTTCAATTACAAATCAAGACTGTAGCCAAAAACCAGACGTTCTAATGAGCACCTCAGAGCTTTATATACAGTTATTGTACACTATATGACAATCAACAACCTACCACCTCGGAAGTCTGTACAAATTATGGTCATATTATTTTCTCAACTAATGAGTCCTCCTCCAAAAGTTCCCAAAATCAGCTGTATGGTAAACGTGTTTTGGAGTTCCCAAACGTAGCTGGTATTAGTCTATGCTGGATAATAAACTAATCCTGGAAAATTACGCTTCCACTTAAAAATATTTCCCGCTGGTTTCCAGGATTACAAAGAAGTAATTGTGCTTTATTGGTTTTGTTGTAATTTGGTCAGCTTACCGCTGACCAACTGGAGGACCGGTGTATTTAAATGTCTATTTGTAAAACTTTAATTTATGTAAAGATTTGAACCACTGAACATGAAGGGTTAACAATATTTATAATTTAATATGAGCAACGGTACAAATATATTCTAGTTTATGAAGCGATAAATTCAGCGACTGTCTTTATTATGACAAGAGCAAAACCTATCAGAGATGTGAGCAATAACTGAGTAAGCAATAGTGCACGCAACGTAAATCAATCCTACGAGGTAAGCCACAAACCTCACGTAAATCAACCCTTCAAGGTAAGCACGACACCTCTCGTAAGTCAACCCTTTATGGTAAGCAAGAAACCTCATTTAAAGCGGCCTTTCAACGTAAGCCACAAACCTCATGTAAGTCAACCCTTCAACGTAAGCCACAAACCTCATGTAAGTCAACCCTTCAACGTAAGCCACAAACCTCATGTAAGTCAACCCTTCAACGTAAGCCACAAACCATATGTAAGTCAACCCTTCAACGTAAGCCACAAACCTCATGTAAGTCAACCCTTAAAGATAAACAATGAGCCAGAAAATAATTGTGTATCAGAAAGTTTAGAGACGTTATTGTTTTAATGTCATTTTGTGAATTTTTTGTTAAAAAGGTAATAAATCAAAATTACTTTTGGTTTCTTTTCGACTACACAGTTACACAGCAGATCGACAGATGAACTAGACAAGTGTAAATGTAGTATCTTTAGAGTTCGTGTGAGTTAAAAACAAAACAGATACGTGTTACCATCTGATCAGAATGATTCGGTGAATACTGGAGTTCCTACAACGTCGTATAAAGTTTCTTTTGTAAACTGAACTGGCACAAGCCTGCAGTTAAAGCACCTGACTCGCAATCTGCGGGTCCCAGGTTCGAAGCCCGTTATCGAATATGTTAGCCCTTTCAGCGGAGGAGACGTTGTAAAGTGACGGGCAATTCCACTAATCGTTGGTAAAAGAACAGCCCAAGACTTTGGCGGTTGGTGGTGTTGACTAGCTGCTTTCCCTCGTGTCTATGACTTCTAAATTAATGACTACTACCATAGATAATCTAAGAGGTACGTTGTGTAAAATACAAAAGATTGTTTAAAGTAATATAGTACATTGAAAATGAGTAGTGGTCAAGGTTATATCACAGGGGAATTTGTTACAGCAGTAACTACAGAAGGTCATAGAAAGATACTCGACGTTGTACAGCAAAGCGTAAGGCGCCTAGCGACTCTGAAAACAAAAGCGTACCTTAACTAGAATTTGTTGATAATGAAGTCTTTATTGTATACAGGTTTAAAGTGGTCACGGTACCAAAGTGAAAAGCATCATAACTGAATAACTTTCATTAACGAGTCAGACGTGGCTTACCAATTATTTCTTCAAAATGGTAAAAAAATGAATATTATTTTCCTTTTTGTAAGGTTTATTTTTCCTCGATATCATGCCTATCATGAGCAAGTAATAGCTAGTTTCGATTATTAAAAAAAGAAACTAATTAAGAAAAGCTATTTATCTTTACCGAGAAATACACTAAATACATAGCACTCGCCAGAGGGAAAAAAATAATTTTCTGACAAACAAAAACGAGACAATTTAAGTTGTTTAAATTTTTCTTTTGCTAATACATGCAATATATAATTGCTTTAAAATCAATACACCTTTATCCATTGAAGAAACTAAGAAAGCAATTCGTAAGCGTCGCAACATTTTCCGTGACCTAAAAACTAAATAAAAAAATCAAACTCAATTACAATGTTGTTGTTTTTTTCCCAAAATTGTTGCTAAACTTTCCTAATGAAAGAAAAGTAAAAGTTAATCTCAACAGGTTCGTAAAGCGACAGAAATTGAAAACATTTTCCAATGGTATTAAATCGTTTGGTCTTCTTTTTTTTTCTTGAAATAATAAAAACCTCTAAAGAATTTGATTAATCGAGTTCAGTCCTCTGTTGTGGATTGGCTTATTCAAAATTGTTCCGTACGATATTCAACCCAATAGCGCCTCTATAGATCGTTTGAGTATTTCACAGGGTCCATGTGACATATTTACTTTGTATACATTAGTAAAACAATTCGCGTTCCTACGGTAGGGAAACACTGGGTTAAAGAATGCGTCAAATTACATCCTATATACCCAATAGATAAATTGTGCCTTAAAACTTAAACTTCTGTCAGCTACACGTGTCTTATAGTTTTGTACAAATTAGAAATAAATTCAAAGCGGAAATTTTAATCGCGCTAGGAACGCACTTTAATGTGACTAAGCAACAGACACATTTTTTTTTCCCGAGACGAAATGCGTTTAACTCCTGGATACTTAAGGCGTGCCAAACCACTAGAAATATATTTCTACGTCCGCGTTTAATTGGAATAGACTGTAAAAGCTGTTTCGTTTAAATATTACTAGAATGTACCACCACAAACAAATGTTATATTCGCATATTGCCATTATCATGCTGCATTCAAATGTTACACGAAGCTACAGCCACATTCTCGTTGTATTGGAAATAGATTATTATATTCACAAGAATAATTTATGCAATTATTATCATATTTTGTTCATTTGTTTTTAATTTCGAGCAAAACTATACGATGGCTACCTGCGCTCGCCGCTCCCAAGTCAGCATTGCAAGACTAAACGGAAGGCAGCTAGTCATCACCACCCACCGCCAGCTCTTGGGCTACTCTTTTATCAACGAACAGCGAGATTGACTGTTACGTATAACGCCACCACGGTTGAAAGGGGCGACATGTTTGGCGTAACGGGGATTCAAACCCTTTAACTCTCCAATTACGAGACCAGTATCCTAACTATCCGGAAACTCTTTTCCCTGTCGTTCCTCGATAGACAATCAGGAACATTTCGGACTCCCAACTTTAAAATCCGTGGCTCGATTCACCGCGGTGTAGAGAAAGAAGTCAGCCTATTGCAATGTATTTCCTTCATTCTATTTCTCTCTCAACTTATATTATTCTAAATATTTATTTTTTCGAGCACAGTAAGATATTCAGGAACAAATGAATACATAAATAAAGGATTAGATCAACCTGTAATGTTCTTTGATGTTCCACGTCCTTTTATAATGTGCACGCCGACCGTTTAGTTCCGAACCTCTTTAGTTTGATAGGCGAATAACATTATTACAGAAGCAGTCTCTGCATTATTCACGAGGTGTGGTCTCTACATCTGCACATTTGATTAACATACATCTTGAAATATAACTAAAAAAAAAAAACGACACGTGTAATACGTCTTAGAAAGGGGCGGGGCGTGCTTTGGAAATGAAGTATTATGCAAATAATACATTTTCCAAAGGAAGAAAGAAGAGATTTTATTTCTCTCTTATTATTATTTTTTACTTTATTATTACGAAACTTTAAGTCTTGCCTTTGTTTTAAACTGGTTTCGTTTACAAGTTAAGCATGAACTTTGACATTATCACGATCCAGGTCAACAAAGGACTCAATATTGTTCGTTCTCGCAGATGATGCGAGACAAGTACGGTGGTTCAGATATTCAACTGAGTTCAGTGGTTTTAACATGTTATCGACAAGAGCTTTGTGTTCTCAGTTGTTGGGATACGAACATAAATATGCGATTCAACATTCACGGAGGTTAAAATTACTCTCGCAATAAGCGCGCACGTAAGCGTTATGACAAAGAACGTCACTCAACGCGAGAGCTTCCCCGCTCGTCCAGTGGCACAGCGAAATATCTGCGAACTCACAACGCTAGAAATCGTGTTTCGATACCCGTGTTGGAGAGAGTACAAATAGCTCATTGTGCATCTTTGTGCTTAATTACAAAATAAACATAAAGTAATAACAATTAATAATTGTTAAAAACTCGAACACGTAACTTACGTTCTTGGCACATAAGTATATTATCAAAATATCAAGAAATTATTTATTATCTCCGGTTACTTTTGAATATACAAAATTAGGGAGCGAATACATCAAACAACATACGGTTTCGAAAATAGAAGGAAATATACATCAAGTTTATAGGAAACTATAATTCACGAACATGTCATCTAACACAAGATATACTGGCCGTGGCCCAATGGTTAGTGCAACCAGCCTGCGTACCGTAAGTTCCAACGTTCGTACCATACTTTCAGCTGTGGGTACGTTATAATCGTCTCAGTCGGTCCTGTAATTTATTTCGAAGCTAGCTAGACAAACTAACGGTAGATGTTGATGACTGATACCATTTGAAACTTCCATATGACCTTTAAACTAAAGAGCTTGTAATGGCCACTATTTCCGCCCGTTTTATTTCACTATGTTCGAAACAATAACACACTTTAAATTGTTTCCTTGTACCAAAGCTACAACAATCTGTTTAACTACCTAGAACCTGGTTGTGATATATGTGTTTGTGTGTGTATTCTGAATATCGTGCAAAATCCACTTAACTTGGGTGATTTGCACTGTTTCCGAAAGTTCGGGCAGGTTTCAAAATATGGGCTACTTTTTTTTTGACAACTAATAATAAGTTATGTTGTAAATAAAGACATCCATTATTCAATATGGTTATATAGTTAAAGCGACTGATTCATCATGTGAGTGTCGCACGTTCGAATTCTCTTCAAAGCAAACTTGCTAGCCCTTTCAGCCGTGGGGGCGTTATTTGTGACGGTCAATCTCATTATTTGTTAGTAAAAGAGTAATTCAAGAGTTGGAGATGGGTGATGATGACTAACTGCCTTTCCTTTAGTTTTAAACTGCTAAATGAGCGATGGCTTTGTGTTAACCCTCTTGTAGCTTCGCGCAAAATGAAAAAAAAAAAAACTTTTCTTTTCATAACCTTCCACTATTCGTGTAAGAATACAACTCAGTAACAAGTGTTGAACTCACTTATATCTTCTATTCTGTATAAGATCACTGCCACAGTTTCTGTCTTTAATATCACACAGTATCCATGACTACGGTCGCCACTCTTTGGGATTTGAGAGTTATCACAGCAACGATCTCATCTTTAAAGAACCAGAACCAGTATTTGTCACACACAATAATTATATTGTTGGATGTTTCATACGGGTGTGCTCGAAAACTATTTCGTTAAATGTCATAATATATGAAATAAAGGCCCAGCATGGCCAGATGATTGAGGCTCTTGACTCGTAATCCGAGGATCACGGGTTCGATTCCTTATCACACCAAACATGCTCGTCCTTTCAGGCGTGGGGACATGATAATGATACCATCAATCCCACTATTCGTTTTTAAAAAAGTATCCGAATGTTTGGCAGTGGCTGGTGATGACTAGCTAGCTGCTTTCCCTGTAGTGTTACACTGCTAAATTAGGGACGGCAAACACATATATCCTTCGGGTAACTTTGTATGAAGTGCCAAAGAAATAAACGAACTCAAAGATTTTCTTTAACATTATCATAAAACTGTTTTGTTTGGTTTGGACAGGCTAGATGGAAGGAAGTTAGTTCAATACCACACACCAACAATTCTTGGGTTACTTTTTACCAACGAATAGTGAGATTGACCGAAACATTACAACTCTCCGACGGCTGAAAGGATGAGAATGTTTGAGGACGGGATTTAAACTCACGGCCTTCGGATTGCCAATCGAGTGGTCTAACTGAGTGTCTGTTATGATAAAAAGAAACTTTCAGTTAACTTGAATATCTGGTTGTCTTACAGAAAACAACCTCGTCTAAATCAGATGTTTGAGAATCTATAATTTCAAAAATCGGGTTTCCGTTGTGTAGGTTTGCGCTTAACAAGAAGAATGACTTTGTTTTAGAATTTCGCGCAGACCTACACGAGGGCTCTCTGCGCTAGCCGTTCCTAATTTGGCAATGTAAGACTAGACCGTCACTCTAACAACAGTACGGTGAAAGGACTTAGCACAGCCAAGACTGTTGTCACATTCCTTGATCCATCAACTAAACTCCAGAAAATCCTCTTTACTAAAACCCCGTGAGGAACATCGCTCATTGATACGTATCTGAGTTAATGGTTAAGAATACAGGAAAAGAAACAGAAGATACTGAAAAGATTAAAGAAAGGTACTTTAATAGAACGTGCAACATGAAGAACGGACGTTTCGGTAAATTGATTGAAGCAAGGGTAAAGAAGAAATGTATTGTTAAAAGTTGCGAGGAAAAATTGGTGGAAAGACGAAGGAATGAAAGATAAAGGAACCTCATTAATCACAGAACGAAGATAGCTGGTTAGACGAAAATATTACGTAAGAGAGGCTAAAAGAAAACGGTTGGTGGCAAATATGTATAGAAACGAGAAGGTAATGAAAACATTGTTACCAGGAGGCTATGTAAAGAGGTGATAATACTGAAGCATGATTAAAAATCATTCAATAATTCAAATACATATATTTGTGTCGAAATAAAATGTACCCAGAATAGAAGGTGGAATAGTTTTTAAAGAAATTAAAGTATCTTTGTATTATGTAGACACATAACTAAGTTTTCGTGCAAGCGTGGTGTTTTTGATGTAGAGCTCTTCATGTTTTTCTTATATCAAAACCACATCGGGCTATCTGCTGTGTCCATCAAGAGGAATCGAACCCCTGATTTTAGCGTTATAAATCCGTAGACTCACTGCCGTCCCAGTGAGGGACGTTAGGAAAGCTATTGAAGGAAAGGTAAAACAGTGTAAGAAATTCCATATTTTTTCATTTCAGGTCAAACTAGAAGTAGTTTATACCTTACGTGTACACAAAGCATCTTTTTATATTAAAAAAACAACAAAGAACACGCTTCAGAAAATTTCCGAACTTAACTTTCCCTCAGTATAAATTCTTCAAACCTCATGCGTGATTAACGGATTTCGTTTACCAGTTTGTCACGTTAGACTTGGTAATTACTTTCGAGTCGTTGCTATATATAAAATGAATAATGGAGAGATCACAGAGTGAAATGTGACTGGAGCTTCAGAGGTTCTCCAGAGTGGAGAGATTTCATTACACTTCAATAATTATCTACAAGTATTCTTGAAAGTCAATCAATGACGAGAGAAGCTGCTTTGGAATCCATGGTATGTCACCCTCCACAAATGTCTGAAATATCTCGTACACGACCTAACGTTGTTTTATCACGATTAAAATTTTTAAGTACCTAAGTCAATCTCTGGGTCCTTATGACTGGGAAATTCCTACGATAAGCCTAACCACTACATTTCGCTAACATACATCTTTCTGAAACTAAAATACATTGTTTGGTAAGTTTCGAAACAAACAAGATTCTGGTATCATGTTTGTTTTGGAATTTCGCACAAAGCTACTCGAGGGCTATCTGTGCTAGCCGTCCCTAATTTTGCAGTGTAAGACTAGAGGGAAGGCAGCTAGTCATCACCATCCACCGCCAACTCTTGGGCTACTCTTTTACCAACGAATAGTGGGATTGACCGTCACATTATACACCCCCACGGCTGGGAGGGCGAGCATGTTTAGCGCGACTCGGGCGCGAACCCGCGACCCTCGGATTACGAGTGCACGCCTTAACGCGCTCGGCCATGCCAGGCCTAAATGGTGTTCGAAAGTAATGAATATAGATGATGTTTGTAAGTAATCAATATAGATAGTGTTTCAAAGTGATGAATATAGATGGCGCTTGAAAGCAATAAAGGTAGATAGTGTTTCACAGTAATGAACGAAGAGGGTGTCTGAAAGTGGTGATTGTATATGGTGTTTAAAGTATCCACTGTTGACGGTGTGTGAAAATGATGAATATAGATGGCTCTTTAAAGCAATAAATGTAGATGGTGCTTGAAAGTATTCAATGTAGGCAGTGTTTGGAAGTATTAAATGAAAGCTATGTCTGAAAATGATGAATGTAGATGCGTTTGAAACTGATGAATGTACATATGTGTTGAAAGCTTCAAACGAATGTAAACGGTGTTTGGAAGTGAGAAATACATATGATGTTTTAAATTAAAATATGTTGATGGTGTTTGGAAGTAACGAATATGTTTAAGACTGGTGAATATAGATGGTATTTTAAAAGTGATAAAAAGGGATCGTGTCTGTAACTGGATGTAAACCACCGGACATTTGCTCCAAAATCCGACACACTAACCAAACCATAGAGTGACCTCTGGTGGTGGATCATTGGTAAATCTGCAGGCTGAAGAATCTCTAAAAACCTGGATTCGAAACCCATGGTGGACAAAACACAGGAGGACCACAATGTAGTTTTATTATTAAAAACAAGCAAATTGAAACTAACAACTGGGTTCGAAATCAGTGGATAATAAAATGAAAATCTTATTCGTTCTGGGTATAGAAGACCTGGATAGCAGCCAGTTTTATTAACTGGTTTATCGAAACATTTCGTTAAATGATAAGAAACAAGATTCGCATCTGACACGATAACAACTTCATTTGTCTGTTTGTCTCTGAAATGTCACTCAAAGCTACGCGATGATTATTCACGTTAACCGTTCCTAATCTAGAAGTTTACAAGCTACAGGGATGTCATCTTGTAAACAGTACCCACTTCTATCTCTTGGGCTGCTCTTTACCAACAATTAGTGGTGTTGTCCATCACATTTTTACGTCTCCCCAGCTGACAGAACGAGCATGTTCGATGACGGTATTCGGACTCGCGACCCGCAAATTGAGAGTCAAGTACCTTAACCACCAGATGTCATGCCAGATTCGTTTAAAGTCATAATACCAAATAAGTTGAAGTCTATTTCTTCAACCTGCGTCATCTTTGCTCCACGTTTATGGGTGATAATTCCATTATGGAGACAGTTTACGCTGTCGTTGTTTCTACTAAATTGCGTGTGTGTGTAACATTTATGTACAGCTGATGACACATTAAGAACACTCGACTTAGCACACGGAGATCATTGTTAGGTTTAAATGCAGAAATTGCTTCCACTCGTTACGTCCTCCAAAAGTCATTTAGGTATAATAAATTCAATCTTATCTTAATATACAGTGGCTCTAATGATTGGTTCGATGGACTTTGTTCGTGAGTTTTTTGCACTCGAGATACGACGTGAAACTTGGTTGCCGTTTCAAAAAAATAACGTAGTTCAGAAATAATGTTAACAACTTACAGCCAGTAAAAAATAACAACACATTTCCTTCTACGTTTTCGCTGCAACTGAAGAGACTGTACGATATATAACAGCAGCGAGCATTGGCAAATAGATAAACTACACAAATATCTTCCGGTGAATCATCGGCGAGTTAACCGGCTTACAGCATTTAAACATCTAATCGGTTCGCCATGGTGAACAGTGCACAAATAGCCGCTGGTGTAGCCTTGCGCTTAAACAAATAAGTCATTGAAATATTATATGTCATTATATCAATAAAAGTGAAATGATGAAACAAGCACCATAACATATATATTAAAACATATGTATATACATGTGTAAGCATTATTGTGGTTTATCATATATATCTTCCACAAACGCTAGGTATTCATATCAAAGATTTTGACTAAATGTTTGACATGTAGAACACGTAAGTTTACCCATCTCTGGATGCGGATTTTCAAAACTGCTATATTTAAAACGACCTTATTACTGACAGATATAGAATATGACAAAATTCACATCCGGATTGTCTACGACGTACAAAACAGAATACACCGTGTACGTGTGTATTAAATTGTTTTATTTTGTATTTCAGGCCCGGCATGGCCAGGTTGGTTAAGGCGTTCCACTCGTAATCTGAGGTTCACAGGTTCGATTCCTCATCGCGCTAAACATGTTCGCCCTTTCAACTGTGGGGGCGTTATGATGTTACGGTCAATCCCACTATTCGTTGGTAAAAGAGTAGCCCAAGAGCTGACGGTGGCTAGTGATGACTAGATGCCTTCCCTCTAGTCTTACACTGCTAAATAAGGGACGGCTAGCACAGATAGCCCTCGAGTAGCTTTGCGCGAAATTCAAAACAAAACTAACCAAACCATTGTTCTCCATTGCTTATATATTTTTCACAAAACATCAGATGTACTTTTACACAAGTAAATCATTTTCGCTAAAATCGGGTCACATTTTGCTATGTTTAAAATGTTGACAACCACTGGTTATAGATTTCTCTAGACCAGTCGCGACGTGAGAGTCTTATCAATCCTTCTGGAACCCAAACATAATAATAATAATAACGTTATGGTAAACGTTAAAAAAATAAGTTCATCAAAGTAGAAGTTTTCTGGTTCCCGATTTCTAAAAAATCCTCACATGACAGAAAAAAAAATTAATATTATTTTCGAAGTCTTCGTAGCTGAATTATAAAATATCCATTATAAAAACTACAACAATTTCCTCAGAGTTTAATTTATCAGGCCTGTGCAACAATTATTTTTCTTGTACAGCAGTAAATATACCAATTATCCAACTTCTTTCTCATTTCTTACGTTGATGTAACCGTTCTGGATCGATATTTAGATCCTTTCTATGGATCTAGGAGGATCAGAATCTATCCTGATCTATTGTTAATTTTTGATTTGCTGTCGTTGTTATTGGCGTGCTGCACACGTGCTGATAATGGAAGTTCCTATCATGTTTCTGGTGTTCTTAAAGCCGTGTCCATCAATCTTATCCGATTGTTACTATCGTGTAGTTTGGATATGGGTAAGTTATTATCCTGCCAATTTGTGTCTGTGGATCTTTTATTGTGGATTTCATTAACAGGTGGATTATGTATCGTGTTGCCAGAATAAGGCGTTATTTGGTAATTGTTTTAGTCAGTGCAGTACAGTCGTCTCGATTTTTGTGGGTTTTTCGTTTGATTGGAATTTCGCGCAAAGCTACACGAGAACTACCATCTGTGCTAGCCGTCCCTAATCTTGCAGTGTAAGACGAGAGGAGAGGCAACTTGTCATCACCACCCACCGCCAGCTCTTGGGCTGCTCTTTTATCAACGAATAGTGGGACTGACCGTTTAATTACAACACCTCCACGGCTGAAAGGCTGAGCATGTTTGGTGCGACCGGGATTCGAAACCGCGACCCTCAGATCACGAGTCGAACGCCTTAACCCACCTGTCCGTGCCGGGTCCCCACTATAGGAGAGTGACGCGTGTGGATTTTCCTTCAACACTGTAACATCTGTTTTGAACAAATAACGCTTTCGCAAAAGAGCAGGTATAATATACACGTGTTAAGTGTTTATATTATAACTTTGAATATAATCGGTGCACCTGCTCAAAATAGTACTGAGTAATTTCCAGAACCTCCTAAATACACCTGAAACACGTGTTTGCTAGTTTCTCTGTCCTAACTATGAGTGGCTTTTACTCTTTCGTTCTAGAATGACTACAAATGTTTACTTAAACCTCATCTCATTTCACATTTATATATATAATCAATATTTTTATTGCATTGACCTTCGAGTCTCGCTCATCTGACATTACAGAACGTGAACTGAAGCAGCGCACGTGCGTTCATCTTACCCTATTCAAGAATATAAAACACCTTTATTTAGTCATCTCTGTCTCAGCTGTGTTTCAGTGGACTAGCATTTTTTGTTAATCGATCACATTTCAGTTGTTATACAATATATATGTATATAGGTTATTACTATATAGAAACAATATCATAAACATATTTTTAATAAAACGTGAGACAATAAATAAATTATATGTCCTGAACTAAGACGACTCTTGTACGAGTTTACAGCCTGCTGTAGGTTGCTAAGCCTTCGTAAATGATTAGTGTATCTTGTTACTTGATGATTCTTATTTTGCGCGTGATTAATATGTCATGAAGGAGAGTTTAATACAAAAAAAAACTACGAACTTTAATGTATCACCATAACTGGCATTTCTTTATATATATTTGCAATTTTTGAAAACAAATTAAACATGAATAATTAATTGCCTGTTGGCATATTTGGAACACTGAAACCAAAATATAATTCCACTTCACTTACTCAGGATCTCCCCTTCCAATTGAAATATTAAATTCACTAAATAATTTATCGTACTATTTCATTTTCCCCGCTGAGACAGTGGTATGTCTACGGATTTAAAATGCTAAAATCAGGGGTTCGATTCCCCTCAGTAGACACAGCAGAAAGCCCGATGTGACATTGCCATGAGAACATAAACAAACATAAAAACAAACGGTGCTATTTCACTTACTTAGGTCATCCCGGTGAGCCAGCGATAAGGTCATAGACTTAAAACGCTTAAATTAGGTGTTCGATTCCAACGATGGATATAATTCAATCTGTCACATGGGTTTGCATTAAACAAAAACATATTGCACAACACGTTATCTAAATCGATAAACTATTGACTGAATTATAAGTAACAAGAGTCACAGAAAGTTTAATTATTTATTCTTAGGTACTACGAAAAGGTGGAAAATACGAGATTATGATTAATCACAAGAGAACGGGTGCATTACCTACTGGTTCGGCTCGTAATCTGATTGTCGTGGGTTCGAATTACCGTCCCACCAAACATCCTTGACCTTTTTGCCGTGATGGCGTTATAATGTTACGGCCAATCCCCCTATTCGTTGGTAATAAAAGTAGCCCAAGAGTTGGGGTGGGTGGTGATGACTAGCTCTAGTCTTACACTGCTAAATTAGGGACGGCTAGCGCAGATAGCCCTCGTGTAGCTTTGAGGGGAATTCAAAACAAAACAAACCAGTCTACTGGTTCCTTTAATATTTGATGAAGTTCTGTATAAATGAAATTAATGGTAGAATCCAAACCTATTAATGTGGTTAAAGAGTGTTTATGGTTTGCGTAAGAAACCACTTTAATGTTAGTTAGCAGGTGCACTATTTAGTACATAAAATGGATAATAGGGGTCGCTAAGAACAAAAAAAATAGTTTAATTTAATTGTAAAGCAGATTTTCGGTAAACTGTACATCGTATAAAAATAAGCACTTCATTTGAAGTATTATCATTGGCGGAAGGCGACTTCGGAAAAATACCTGTTACAGTTTTGCAAAAACCTTCTTACGTAAGCTTTAAGTTTTGTTCAAGATCAATTCATCAGTGATGTATTCGAAGTTGTCAAACTTCTAATAATTCACGGAACAAAAACGTGATACCACTATGAACGTTTCTGTTGAAATAACAGTTGTTAGAATTGGCTGCAACCTATTATTTTATCATAGGTTTGACACTTTGACTGTGGTGTTACTATATATTGAGATGTGTATTTGTAGAATATACAAACTAGAGCAGAAGAATAAGGTATGTTACTTATATTGTTTACTTTTTTCAATTTCGCGCAAAGCTACACGAGGGCTATCTGCGCTAGCCGTCACTAATTTAGCAGTGTATGACTAGAGGGAATGCAGCTAGTCGTCACCACCCACTGCCAACTCTTGGGTTACTCTTTTACCAACGAATAGTGGGATTGAGTATCACAGAATAACGCGCCCACGGCTGAAAGGGCGAGCATGTTTGGTGCGACGAGGATTCGAACCCGCGATCCTCAGATTACGAGTTGAACGCCATGCCACGCCTATAAACAAAATACGTCTTGCAGTTTGTTTTTATCGTTGTTATTCGACAAGAACAATTTCGTGACACTGTGTTAAACAAAGAACGATTTTGTATTAGAATGGCTTTTTCTTTCAAACTTTGGACTTCAAAACGAAAAGAGAAAACATTGTAATAACAAAACGTTAGTAGTAACACTCGTAATGAAATGTTACATTTTTCTACTGATAAATCAGAGTATTAAATAACTATCAGCACGAAAAGAAGACCAAAAACTTTAGTTATCACAAAACTGTACACTATCATGGCTTCCATTTGAAATCAATAAAAATGCACTATTAGGGCTAAAGAAGAAAAGACCGAATAATAGGTTTTGTTATTAAAGAGGGGTACGCAAAGATAAAAGAGCTTAACTTGGACATTTCGCTGAAATAACATGTGCGATAAAACTCGGAGTTCACACTTTAACAGGTTGTAGATTTGTCACACATTGGAAGTATGAAAACTCAGATCTCTGAGGACGTTTATGAAATAAGTCTATCTGGTTAATTATGGACCAACAAGAAAATCGGTAAATTTGAAACTACCACTCAAACGAAGCAGTGATGAGAATAATTAATTATGACGTTCACTAGATTTAATCTTATGTAAACTAAATAAATATGGTTTGAATTTCGCGCAAAGCTACACGAGAGCCATCTACGCTAACCGTCCCTAAATTAACAGTTAAAGGCTAGAGGGAAGACGGGTAATCATCACCTCTCACCTCCACTTGACGATTGACCGTCACATTATAAAGCCCTCACGGCTGAACGGGCAAGCATGGGATGAATAATCAAACCCGCAACCCTCAGATTGCTAGTCAAGCGCCCTGAGCACCTGCTCATTGCTGACCAGAGTTCAGACCATTGGATAAAGTCGAGTTCTTCAGACCATTGGATAATGTCGAGTTCTTCGAGTCAGAGTTACTGTGAGAGTGTATTTCTTTTCAATAAATTAAAACGTAAGCGTTAGAGATTTGTGTGTTTGCGTTTAAGAGGGCATCTTTTCCTAGAGGGAGATACAGTTTCAGAGTAGCGACGTTCTCTGAACTAATCCACTGAAAATATTGTCCCTAAGAACCTTGAAGTTCCAATGAAAGATTAAAAAAATATATTTTGAATGTGCACACCGCGGGTATCAAAACTCGTTTTAGGGCTCTAAGTCTTTAAACTTACTCTTCAGCCGCTGGAGGGGTGGTTGACTGGAAGGCAAAACTCATATCGCGGTGCGATTTACAAAGCAATGTATCATTCAGTTTTCATTCATCTGGTGATTCATCGTTGTCATCCAGTGAGTTACTGATTAGAATTTTGCCCTGGTGATTATTATATCTGTCATTTGGTGAGCTTTTCTGTCTTTAAACGATTTAATATCTGTCGTTTAGTGATCTGTCTTTGGTTGATGACGGTTGTTTGTTCTTTAGTGTTTTGTCGGTGTTGTTTTATGACTTGTTTTTGTTGTTTAGAGATTTCATTTTGTTTCGTGATTTGACTTTTCTTCCCTTTATCACCAATCATCCAGTTTAACTGTGTCTACTCATGACTGTAATATACACTGCAGTGTCACTTGTGGGTCCTTCCTACACTAGAGTAACATACGTTTAGTTTAACAGTGTCTACTCATGACTGTAATATACACTGCAGTGTCACTTGTGGGTCCTTCCTACACTTGAATAACATACGTTTAGTTTAACAGTGTCTACTCATGACTGTAATATACACTGCAGTGTCACTTGTGGGTCCTTCTTACACTACAGTAACATCTGTTTAGTTTAACTGTGTCTACTCATGACTGTAATATACACTGCAGTGTCACTTGTGGGTCCTTCCTACACTAGAGTAACATACGTTTAGTTTAACAGTGTCTATTCATGACTGTAATATACACTGCAGTGTCACTTGTGGGTCCTTCCTACACTTGAATAACACGCGTCTCTCTTTATGATTGTTTATCATATACGCAGCAGCTTCCATAATATTTATTTTCTACCACATCTCCTGGTAACTTTTTGGTAATTCTTAGAGCTCAAAACGCTAAAATTTGGGTTTATATACACACAAGCAATATCATGCATCTTATAACAAAAGTTATTTGTGTTCGGGAAGTTGTAGGCAAAAAGTTAGCGTAAAATATCTGTTTCGGTGAGCAAACTGCATCAGGAAACCCCCACCCTCGTCAGTTACGCGGTGATTATAGATAAAGTTGTTTGTTTCTTAACCTATTGTGTTTTTGTTATTGTTTTAAATTCGATTCGTAATTTTGAGAGAGAAATATGCCCGCGGCACCTTTAATGTTGTAATCCATCAGTCAATCGAGGATAAGTTTACGAACGATAAAACCACGGGTTAGATGTCACATGTGTGTCAATGCACAAAAAGCATAAAAGGCCAAATGTGCTCTTTGGTGTTTCATACAATGCTTTTGTTCAAACACATTTCTTCTTTCATATCAGTATACCTATGCAATTGTTGTGGTTGTGTTGTTATAAATAATGGATCTCGAGTTTTATACATTTACACACGCTTCTGGTTAAAAATAAATAATAAAACTGTCTTTCCGTTTATCGTTATAACAACGTGCGTGCAAAATTTAATGGATATTTCGTGGTACAGTCCATAAAATGACGTCGTGAATTCTGTTCGTAAATATATAGCCGTGAAACCACGAATTTCAGAAGTGAACAGAAGTCATGCTACATGCATCTATAGTAAAATACAAAAAGACTTTCTTTGTTTTAATACGACTTTATTCCAGTAATAATATGGTTTTGTAAGCCTATCTGAAATACGTTTCAGATCTTGCCCATCAACGTTGGGTTAAAACTTCAGTCAAAATATAAACTTTCAATATTACAAACTAGATGTCGCTGATTCGTAATTACATCTAAAAAGCTTGTTCATTCCGGTAAAAACATAATTAATTTTGCCTCTTGGACATTAAATGTACCTTATTTCCGTTTTGGGGGATCAGTTATCCTCAAAACAGTCATCTAAGTTTTATTTCTATCACAAAATCAATCCAGAAGCAGCGCGTGTCTTCAGTTAATGTTTTTTTGTGCGTATTAAACTACCACAACACGGACAATGAAACAAAAAATTTTTTTTTCGAATTATTAACAACCAGAAATTCCTGGTGAAGTGGTCAGCCGTGGGGCTGTGTATCGGAAAGTTGATGATTAAAGTCGAAATGTTAAGAAACACGTTCCGTACCTTTGACTATAAGGACTTATAACAGTGATAATCAATACTGCTGTTCGGTTAAGATAAATTTGTGAATGATAATTGATCGTCAACTTGGTGAACAGTTCTAAGTTAGAAGTTCCTAAACCTTGAAGCCTCTGACTTGACTGTTTAGCTAACGTGTCGCAGTAGGTGGTGTTAAGATTAAAAATACAAAGTATCAACTACTTACTACCGTTTGATACCATGAAAATAAGAAACACCAACTACCTATTATCGTTTGATACCATGAAAATACTAAATACCAATTACTGATTATCGTTTGATACCATGAAAATACTAAATACCAATTACTGATTATCGTTTGATACCATGAAAATACTAAATACGAAAGACTGATTATCGTTTGATACCATGAAAATACTAAATACCAAAGACTGGTTATTGTTTGATACCATGAAAATAATAAATACTAAAGACTGATTATCGTTTGATACCATGAAAATAATAAATACCAAAGACTGGTTATTGTTTGATACCATGAAAATAATAAATACCAAAGACTGGTTATTGTTTAATACCATGAAAATAATAAATACTAAAGACTGGTTATTGTTTGATACCATGAAATTACTAAATACCAAAGACTGGTTATTGTTTGATACCATGAAAATAATAAATACCAAAGACTGGTTATTGTTTGATACCATGAAAATAATAAATACCAAAGACTGGTTACTGTTTGATACCATGAAAATAATAAATACCAAAGACTGGTTATTGTTTAATACCATGAAAATAACAAATACTAAAGACTGGTTTTTGATACCATGAAAATAATAAATACCAAAGACTGGTTATTGTTTGATACTAATTTTCCAAAAATCTGTTGCTGACAGAGGAAAAAACAACAACTTGGAAAGAAGATTTTTAATCTAGAAATATGTTTCTCTATTGTTTATCACATTGTTATGAAACTTTAGAAGAACTTGTGAAATATAGAAATATGTTTCTCTATTGTTCACCACATTGTTATGAAACTTTAAAAGAACTTGTGAAATCTAGAAATATGTTTCTCTATTGTTCACCACAATGCTATGAAACTTTAGAAGAACTTGTGAAATCTAGAAATATGTTTCTCTATTGTTCACCACAATGTTATGAAACTTTAGAAGAACTTGTGAAATCTAGAAGTATGTTTCTCTATTGTTCACCACAATGTTATGAAACTTTAGAAGAACTTGTGAAATCTAGAAATATGTTTCTCTATTGTTCACCACAATGCTATGAAACTTTAGAAGAACTTGTGAAATCTAGAAGTATGTTTCTCTATTGTTCACCACAATGTTATGAAACTTTAGAAGAACTTGTGAAATCTAGAAATATGTTTCCTATTGTTCACCACAATGTTATGAAACTTTAGAAGAACTTGTGAAATCTAGAAGTATGTTTCTCTATTGTTCACCACAATGTTATGAAACTTTAGAAGAACTTGTGAGATCTAGAAATATGTTTCTCTATTGTTCACCACAATGTTATGAAACTTTAGAAGAACTTGTGAAATCTAGAAATATGTTTCTCTATTTTTCACCACAAATTGCTCTTGTTGCTTCCACATTAAATCGAATTGACGACATTCTGAAACAAAAGTTTTTTCTAGATTAACAGATTTTACTGTAGAAATAGTTTCAAAACTACTAGTTCTCTTTTATGATATTAAATAATTTACGTATTCTTCAAACTAAGCATTTCCGTAAAAAATTTAACGATAAATGTGCATATTTTTAATTGCGAGTTTTCACGAGCTACAACAAAACTTGTATCTTATCAGTTTACATAAATTCAAACTGAGGAAGCTTTCCTCAGAGAACGGTAAAATTTGTCACGGTTCCTCGAATTTTGTTTGGGGCAAGAATTGTGTGAATGTTCATTGTTGTTGGCCAGTTATTAAAATTTATCGTGTAAAGTATCTCTAGTTACGTAGGGTTTTAGCTCGATGTTTCCTTTACAAATGCCTCCCACTGACACAGCTCTATGTCCGCGGACTTACAATCATAGAAATCAGGTTTCTATACCCGTGGTAGGCAGAGTACAGATAACCCATTGTGTAACTTTGTGCTTAATTACAAAAAAAAAAAACCTTTAGAGAAGATTTGGTTATAGAAGTTGAGATATATAGAATGTCATTAATAATTCCTGTTTAAATTACCCAATGGGTAGCAGGTGACTGTTATTTACGGAGCTGCTATTCCAAAGTAGAGTAAGACTAGAATATTTGCAGTTTAATTTTTAATGATTCTAATTGCTCGTGCCTTGAAAGTGAGCATATTTTGGTGATACCCTCTGGTAACAATATTCCAAACTATTTCTTTCAGTAACATTACTTTTTGTCGTTTAAGGAGTTATAACACCAACGTCCGGGACTTAATTTCCCGCGGTGAACACAATAGACACTTCAATGCGGCTTTGCTCTAAAAAAAAACAACTTTTTTGTAGTAAATTCCAAATTTCAAATTTTAAACAATGTTTTTTATGTCGTTTCTCAGTTTAGGGAATATTATCACACGTTAGCGCCTTCTTGTGGTAAATTCGGTAAACTATAAATTATTTTTCATCCGTTGATATCCAAGCTATTAATTTCAATTTATTCACTCAGAAAAACAAGACTCAGACAGATTCTATTCCTGTAACTCCCATTTATGAATATATTAAAATGTTACTGAAAATATTGTATTCTCTGGTAATACACCGTATCTTCGAATACAAAATTTGTAGCGGTAATGTTCACTTTCGTTAAAACAGTTAATTTTAACTTACTATTAGCTTTTTTTCAGCTACAATATGTAAAAAGTTATATACACATCCAGGACCCGGCATGGCCAAGCGTGTTAAGGCGTTCGACTCGTAATCCGAGGGTCTCGGGTTTGAATCCTGGTCGCGCCAAACATGCTCGCCCTTCTAGCCGTGGGGACGTTATAATTCGACGGTCATTCCCACTATTCGTTGGTAAAAGAGTAGCCCAAGAGTTGGCGGTGAGTGGTGATGACTAGCTGCCTTCCTTCTGGTCTTACACTGCTAAATTAAGGACGGCTAGCGCAGATAGCCCTCGAGTAGCTTTGCGCAAATTTCAAATCAAACAAACAAAATATACACTTCCCATGTTGCTTTGTTTCAATTAAAATAACGGTAGAGAAAATTTATAAACACAAATTCTACCTTTTTACCAAAGTTTTTTAGGTGTAGGCTTAGTCAATATTCAAAGCTTACGGCACAGTCGTAACTCTCCACAGTTAAGGCATCTTACTTCATTTAAAGGCCAGTAGCATTAGTTCTAATCTCGTAACTCTCCACAGTTAAGGCATCTTACTCCATTTAAAGGCCAGTAGCATTAGTTCTAATCTCGTAACTCTCCACAGTTAAGGCATCTTACTCCATTTAAAGGCCAGTGGCATTAGTTCTAATCTCGTAACTCTCCACAGTTAAGGCATCTTACTCCATTTAAAGGCCAGTAGCATAAGTTCTAATCTCGTAACTCTCCACAGTTAAGGCATCTTACTCCATTTAAAGGCCAGTAGCATTAGTTCTAATCTCGTAACTCTCCACAGTTAAGGCATCTTACTCCATTTAAAGGCCAGTAGCATTAGTTCTAATCTCGTAAGTCTCCACAGTTAAGGCATCTTACTCCATTTAAAGGCCAGTAGCATTAGTTCTAATCCACTGCATCTTTATATAACTGAAAGTTTATAACTGACAAATATTTAGAAAAACGATCCCTGGAAGTTTTTATCACGTCAGGTTTGTATTTTGCTTGCCATAAGTAATATACATATTCCTTTCGGTATATTTTATGTGGACAACAAGAGGCGAATCAAAGAATAAACTGACTCTTATGTTTTTCTTACAAAAATACTCGCTATTTTAGTTATGAAAGAAAATGTAACCCCTTAATGTACAAGAAGTGAACCTGAATATGACCTAGGAATGTCAAAACGTTGTTCTCTGCTTATCAGTAAAAGTATTAATACTCATACCAGCCGTTCAGAGATACATGTTTACTTCAAATAAGTCTCTCGTCATCAAGAACAAACAAAAAGTGCTTTAAACATTATAATATAATATTCTAAAAAGTCTGTTTGCAACTGAGTACTATGAAAATGGTAATCTATTTCAGGTGTTAACAACAAGGGCTGTCTTCACTAACGGTTTTTAATTTTAAACTGGTCGACTAAGGAAAAGACAGTTAAACAACATTCACCCCAACTCCTGTGTTTATTTAAACAAATGCTGGCAGCTAACCATTACCTTCAATTATGCAACAGCACCATAAACAGTCAGATTCAAAACCAGCAGGACACGCCCGGCACCAGCGAAGACAGTGAAAACAGGTAATTACGGATAAAAACACAAACAAATATTATCTTTTCAATCCTAATATCTCCGAATCTAATGATCACTTTTAATTTACGTTTATTTGATCTCGAAATATATGGGATTATGGAGCTTACTTATTATTGAAAATATTTAACAAAAATATTTAGGGTTAATCCGATAAGTAATAGGCCCTCGTTAAACGAGTTTGCTTACTACAGTTCCTTAGCTGACAGCCAGTCAGTAACGAAGACAAATCAATAGAACTTTTCTATGTACCTATGTGTGTGTGATGATCTATACACTACTTTAACGTCGGATTTCATGACACAGTACGAGTCGAGCGCCTGGAATTAAAGCGTCACAGTACAAATGATGAACCTAAAGTAACAATAATTTAGTCCTAGGAAACTGCGATCTTAACCAATAAGAAACTACATGAATACACAGTAACATTGAGAATGCCCTGACACTAGAATGTCATCTCCCGTTTTGTTGTTTTTTAAACTTATCCATCAGGTTTTTCTATTAAGTTATCGCCAACTGAAACTTCAGTTATTTTTTAATACTCAGAAACTGAGTAAACAAATGATTTTAACTTGACAATATGAAATGAAAAAAAGAGAAAATCAGAGTCGTGCAGAAGTTTTGAAGACACGTACATGTCTAGTACCCTAAGACGCTAATACAAAAACGTGAGATTTATTTGCGTTTTGAATCAACTAAGAAGTTTGTTGATTTATCATTACGGATTCATTTTGTTTTAAATACAAAATAAATCAATTTATGCGCTGCTTTAAGAATTTATTAAGAGAAGCCTATTTATTTACTTCATTAATCCATTGCGTTTGAAGTTTTTAGACTATTACATTTTCACTGAATGGTAGGCCTCGTTTGATAAAATACAAAAATAAATACAATTATCTGTAGCTCTTTGTTTCTTGGTGCCATTTTAGCTGTTATAAAATGATTTTCTTATTAAGCAGTGTAGAAGGTTTCTGTGTTAAGAAAATCATGCAAGTTTTGTTTTACTGCTTTTAAGTCGGTTTACGATGATTCTATAATTTATGTTTTATTTTTCTGGTCCTGAGGTGTGAAAAGAATAGCAACAAAAACATACTGACACCAGTTTGGTGTGAAAAGAATAGTGACAAAAACATACTGACACCAGTTTGGTGTGAAAACTCTTCGTCATCTCGTAATTATTGTTCGATCTGTGTAGCAACTGTTAAAAACATAATTTATCTGGTACTGTATTGTTCGACCTGTGTAGCAACTGTTAAAAACATAATTTATCTGGTACTGTATTGTTCGACCTGTGTAGCAACTGTTAAAAACATAATTTATCTGGCACTGTATTGTTCGATCTGTGTAGCAACTGTTGTTGTTGTTTTGAATTAAGCACAAAGCTACACAATGGGCTATCTGTGCTCTGCCCACCACGGGTATCGAAACCCGGATTTAAGCGTGTAAGTCCGCAGACATACCGCTGAGCCACTGGGGGGCGTAGCAACTGTTAAAAACATAATTTATCTGGCACTGTATTGTTCGATCTGTGTAGCAACTGTTAAAAACATAATTTATCTGGTACTGTATTGTTCGATCTGTGTAGCAACTGTTAAAAACATAATTTATCTGGTACTGTATTGTTCGACCTGTGTAGCAACTGTTAACAACAAACGTTTCACAGAGTGTACAGACAGAAGACTTCGTATAACACCTTCTCACTAACTGAAACATTGCGTTGTTGAATTAGTTAAAGTCTGTTCTTCACGTGGACACATTTGTCGAGATTTGTATAACTTCTATTTATCTTAACGCTTGAAATTCTAGGGGATATTGGGAGTAACGGCGTGAAGGTACACAAAGTACGAACCGGTACTGGTTTTCCCCGTATTTTACTGTGTTTGTCCCGGATTTTATACCAATAGTTATCGTAGAAGTTTGCGAAGACCTTCCCTTCGGTTCTTTCCGAAAGCTGACGTCATTTTCATATGTTGATCCTTTCTGTTACAATTTTGTAGATTATCAACCACAAGCAAGAGTTCCGTGAAAACCAAACACGTTCCTTCGTGGGATAAAAGATGTCTTCATAGCTTTGGATAAAGAAAGTTGTCACTAAACTCAACTACTTTTTTCACTTCTGATATAATTCATCAAAATGTAAAATATTTAAATATCAATCTTTTATAAATGTTAACTCCCAGATTGTGTAGATAAATGCCAGAAGGAAGGAAATACAAGTCACCTTAATCAACTGAACACTGAAATATATATACGTGTCCACTTTTATACGTATTTCGAATCGGACAATATTTAACTAATTTACTGTTTGTCTTAATCTAATTATTACTCTCTGAGATTTATCTAATTAATTATTTGCATCTATGAACAGAAAAGTATTTTTTAAAGTCTCAAAAGATTTGTTTCTTGTTTCTTTAGCGCAAAGTCTCACAATACGCAAAATGGTGGAATTAAACCTTGGATTTTAGTGTTATAAGTCAGCAAAATTACCGCTGACCCACCAGATAACCTCTCCAATTGGACCCCAGATATGCAGAAACATTCTTTTCTCGAAGCTCTACGAAATAAAAGGTTTATTTGTTCATTTGGATTCACGTATCTGAGAGTAGAAAGATAAATCTCTTTTAAAGTAAGTTCTATTTGATGTTCGTTAGACAACATTTCTTGATGAAGAAAAATGTCCAGTGGCGAAAGAACTAATAAACTTTCTTCCTGAAAAACTGTACGTTTTCATGTATATAATACACACACTAAACTCGAGTTTCAATACATCCGATTTGGCAAAGTACATATATCGCCGTGCTCTTCACAACACACAAATCTGTGAACATTTATGAAATATGTGTTAGCTATCAGACTAGTAAGAGAACAATAAGGCATTCGATAAGTTGAGAAATGTAGTTACAATACAGCAGTAATGGGTGACCTTTCGAGCTTTGGCAGAGAGAAATGAATTAATTAATAAGTTTATTAATTAATATTTCGTCAGTATTCAGTTATAATAATTGATACGTTTACTAATAGAAGTGGCACTCGCCTTGTGACCTGAGGATCGCGGGTTCGATTCCCCGAAACACCAAACATGCTCGCCCTTTCAGTCAATCCCACTATTCGTATGTAAGAGAGTAGCCCAAGAGTTGGGGTAGGTGGTGATGACAGCTGCCTTTCCTCTAGCCTTAAAATGCCAAATTAAGGCAGATAATAGAGGAAAAACATTACTAAAATATTACATTGTCGTTTCTTTCTTTAGTTTACAAATAAATAGAATCTTCACAACATTACGATTGCTACGCTTTATTACTCATACCTGACAAACGTCCAGTAATGGCGCTGTGTTGATAAACAAGTCTGGCACGAATTCATTTTTTTTTTCGGAAATTATCGGCTTTCAAATCGAACCATAGAAAAGGTGAGACTCCTACGTTCGTACAGGCGTCATACTGTTCTAATAACATTATCAGAGTTGTACTTTTCAAAACGTATTAGAACAAAGAAATTCGAGAACGACTGAATGTATTAATTTATGTGTTTCTAAGATATTGATTAATTTGTCGTTACGGCGAAGCATCTGTATATGAAAAAGAAACACTCGACACTTGGAAGGATACTTCTAGTGTCGTTAAAAGTACTCACCCACACATCCACGAATGTCGTCGATGGTGAACAGTTGGAAGCGTCAGACATCCTGGTTTGGTCTTGGTTTCCAAATCAGAATCTTCCACTTCCGAACACTCCAATCTGATTTCTGGGAGGATATTTTGGCCCAAACTCTCTTCCATTCTGTTTTATTTATTTAGTTTTGTAGTAGAAATTTTCAGTGAGTGAACTAAAAGCTTGTTGCCCGCGTGGCAAATTTAAGACTAAAAACAATGTTTTAGACCTGTCAGGAAAGATAACTGGCACCTTATGTACTTAAAAACTGAGTACTGGAAGTAATGTGTAAACAGGTTACGAACGTGTAACGTTGGTAGCTTAATGATTGGTTCCTGGATTATCAACTTTCTCATAGACCCTCTGATTAAGGTCGGATTTCATAAACGTTGAAGGAGCGAGTTAGAAAGCAGGAGTTTCTTGGAGAGGACAGAAAGCCTGCCGAGCTAGTCCCGTAAACCTCTGAAACTCAGCCAAGAACGCCGGGTCACCTAGGATTTGTTGTTAATCGATATTTGGAGCAGCTCTGCAGGAGCGGGCGGTAAAAATCGAAACTCCTCGCATTATTATATATTATTCTGACTCCACGGTGCTCTACCAAATTCAGCCTTCTGGAAAACTGACATTCTAAAAGCTCTGCGCTAGAATTAGTCATTTGTTCAGATGGCGTTACAGTTCCAAAACGAATTGGTGCGGTTAAAATGAAAATGAAATAAGAGAGATCAAAGAGTAAAATATAAGGAAAGAGAAGTATCCAGACTATGTGAATAGCTGAATATCTCCAACATAAAGGTAATTTTCTAATCGTATCTTTAATTGTGTATAAAAACATTTCAACATATTTACTATCTTAGACACAAAATGGCGTCAGTGATTTTCCCGCTGATTAATAAAAATACAGAACTATTGATAATTTTGACAAAACTATTTACACGTGCTACAAGTTCATGATTTGTTAAGCGCAAGGGGCTATTTGTGTTCGGTTCACCGCGAGTATAGAATCCCGATTTTTAGCGTTAGAATCCTTTAGGCTAATATCTGAAGCATTAGGAGTCTGACTTTAAAAAATTCACACCTGATAAGTTCCATTTTTTTCTAACAGAGTATCAAACTCTAATTAAGGTGAGCGTAGTTTAAACATCGAGGACAATTACAGTTTAACAATATTTGTATGTTCTGTATTCGAACATAATATTTTCCATATTTATTAAATTTATTTTTAGAATGAAGCGTGCGTTTTTAATTAGTCTTAACAAAAATTAGATACTCTCTTTAACTCGTAGGTCCAGCACAGCCTAATGGTTAGCGTACCTGGACTGGGATGGGCCCCATTTCCAGAAACATTTGTCAAAACTCTGAATTCGGTCAGACCAGCTTTGGTAATAGATGATGTTCTTGGCTACATAGTTCTTAATTTCTAATATTTCAGTGGAAAATCAGAACCGCCTACGCTCGGACAGCTCTTGAGAATAACAGTTTGCAAAAAATTCAAAAAGAAATTAAAACAACTAATGTTTCTGAGTGGTTTTATTATAGAACGAAATCCTTCAGTCTTCATAATTATATTAATTTACTGTTTGTTGTTGTTTAAAAGCCATGCTGCTCTAAATGTAACGTAGAAAGTTAACCTTTTGTCTTTAACACATAACAACATTAACTCAGTGTTGTTTTTCCCAACTCTGTTAAGTGCCATCTCGCACGTGAAGCCATAACGTAGCAAAGCAGTAAGCGTGTGAGTGCTTAAAGTTTGCATTCATTAAGTCAGGGTAATTAAATCCATTTTGACACAATGAGTATAATTAAAGAGATCATACTGACACGACAGATGCATTATACATAATACTTAGACGCAAACAAATATAGACACTGCATTAGTGAAAACGGTACACCTGCTATTCAGTTTGTTTGAATAACTTGGCCACCAGTCAAGGAGTTCGCAGACCTTTTGTTTCACAGCTATGCACACAAAACATTTGTATTCGCCTATTTGCTGCCTTTATTCATCTCCTTGAAAATCCATAAAATTTTAATATTAGAACATTTGAAACATTTTATTTGTTGTTGCGCTCAGTAATTCCATAATATATTTCCAGTAAAACAATGGAATCTCTGAGGATATGTTGACGTCGCTCCAGTGGAAATACACATCAAACGACGTATCATGTAATGGCGTAAGTACACACTTGTAACAACCATTTACAGCCAAAGAAATTCTGAGTTTTATTGCCGACCTGGAAGCAATAAATAACGATTACCTTGCTCGGGTTATTACTAACATCCATCTCAGCATTTCATAACGTTGGACGTTGTTTAGGACTTAATATCTCACCTGAAGCTACAGACACAAACCTACTATAGTGGTTAAATAGCCAAGGACAATGTCCCTCTCTCTCTGACACGCACGTGACAGTTACCTTTATAATAGTCAATGACGCTAAAAGAATGTAAAAACTGCAAGGGAACATCTCAAAATATTTCTCATAATCCCTTGAATGAACACTCTTATAAAGTAATATGTTTTTTAATAAATATATCAGAGGGTTTCTTTCACAAATCTGTAACTTCAGGCTGTTGTTTCTAAAAATTACCATCTGTTGAACTCGGAGACCTAACATCAGTGGATTCAATACAGATATGACTGTTACATTTTATAATATGTTTTAATGAAGCTTCAGACCCGCGATTTGTAAAGCAGCAGGTGACATTCAAGTCTCTGCTGTATATTGGAATAATTATTACTTTCTAAGTTTGTGAGTGGTATTTGATTGTTTTATCCTTAAAATGGATCATTTGTGGATTTATTGAATAACGCATTTGAGTGCTATGCCAGATTATAATTATCCACAATTTTATTTAATGACGAGTGAATATTTCACTCGAGTTTAGTCGAGCTGTCATCACGTTTACCACTGATCACGATTAGCACCTAAGAATTCTTCTGGCTACGTTCTTCGTGAATCTAATGATTTTGTTAATTTTATTAAGTCGAAGGAATTTATATTTGGTAAAGTGAAAACTTTTTCACAGACAGTGTATTCCTCCACTTAAAACTTTTGATAAAAGGTGTATCCACCCGATTAAGTTTTTTAATGTTGTTGTTTGTAAGTAACGTGCTCTCTGTGTTCTGTTCAACACGGGTATCGAAACCCGATTTTTAGCGTTGTAAGCCCAAAAACATTTCCCTCTACCACTAGGGAAGAGCAAGTTTTTAATATACGGTGTATTCCTTCACTTAAGTATTTAATATACAGTGTATTCCTCCACTTAAATATTTGATATACAGTGTATTCCTCCACTTAAATATTTAATATACGGTGTATTCCTTCACTTAAGTATTTAATATACAGTGTATTCCTCCACTTAAATATTTAATAGACGGTGTATTCCTCCACTTAAGTTTTTAATAGACGGTGTATTCCTCCACTAAAATTATTAATAGACAGTGTATTCCTCCACTTAAGCTTTTAATAGTCGGTGTATTCCTCCACTTACGTTTTTAATAATCGGTGTATTCCTCCACTTAAGTTTTTAATAGACAGTGTGTTCCTCCACTTAAGCTTTTAATAGACAGTGTATTCCTCCACTTAAGTTTTGAATAGTCGGTGTATTCCTCCACTTACGTTTTTAATAGACAGTGTATTCCTCCACTTAAGTTTTTAATAGACAGTGTATTCCTCCACTTAAGCTTTTAATAGACGGTGTATTCCTCCACTTAAGTTTTTAATAGACGATGTATTCCTCCACTTACGTTTTTAATAGACGGTGTATTCCTCCACTAAAATTGTTAATAGTCGGTGTATTCCTCCACTTACGTTTATAATAGACGGTGTATTCCTCCACTAAAATTGTTAATAGACGGTGTATTCCTCCACTTAAGCTTTTAATAGACAGTGTATTCCTCCACTTACGTTTTTAATAGTCGGTGTATTCCTCCACTTAAGCTTTTAATAGTCGGTGTATTCCTCCACTTACGTTTATAATAGACGGTGTATTCCTCCACTAAAATTGTTAATAGACGGTGTATTCCTCCACTTAAGTTTTTAATAGACGGTGTATTCCTCCACTTAAGTTTTTAATAGACAGTGTATTCATTCACTTAAGCTTTTAATAGACAGTGTATTCCTCCACTTACGTTTTTAATAGACGGTGTATTCCTCCACTAAAATTGTTAATAGACGGTGTATTCCTCCACTTAAGTTTTTAATAGACGATGTATTCCTCCACTTACGTTTTTAATAGTCGGTGTATTCCTCCACTTACGTTTTTAATAGTCGGTGTATTCCTCCACTTACGTTTTTAATAGTCGGTGTATTCCTCCACTTAAGTTTTTAATAGACAGTGTATTCCTCCACTTAAGTTTTTAATAGACAGTGTATTCCTCCACTTAAGCTTTTAATAGTCGGTGTATTCCTCCACTTACGTTTATAATAGACGGTGTATTCCTCCACTTAAGTTTTTAATAGACGGTGTATTCCTCCACTAAAATTGTTAATAGTCGGTGTATTCCTCCACTTACGTTTTTAATAGACGGTGTATTCCTCCACTTAAGCTTTTAATAGACGGTGTATTCCTCCACTTAAGTTTTT
The DNA here is from genome assembly GCA_011833715.1 of Carcinoscorpius rotundicauda. Classification (NCBI taxonomy): domain Eukaryota; kingdom Metazoa; phylum Arthropoda; class Merostomata; order Xiphosura; family Limulidae; genus Carcinoscorpius; species Carcinoscorpius rotundicauda. The sequence continues at coordinate 146,546,931 of CM022393.1, forward strand.
AATAGACGGTGTATTCCTTAACTTAAGTTTTTAATAGACGGTGTATTCCTCCACTAAAGTTTTTAATAGATGGTGTATTCCTCCACTAAAGTTTTTAATAGATGGTGTATTCCTCCACTAAAGTTTTTAATAGACGGCGTATTCTTCCACTTTTTTAGAGGTTTTTTAACCTTTGAACTTCTACACTTTAATGTGTTGCACATCCACAATGACTGGGGTGAGATAGACAAATGTATGTACGAAAGTTTTGTTGATTGAAACAAATTAACATTATTTTCAAAAAAATATAAAAGTGCTAATTAGACGCACTTTATGTTTGTTGTTACTCAACCTTTCTGTTACGTTATGGTTCTAAGTTAATTATTAGTAAACATAACTATTGCCGTGACCTGTGAATGGCCGGACAGTACCTTAATATACTGTTTATTTTCCTTAACGTTTTCACAATAGCTAATTAATTATTCCACCTTGAAAAAAAACTTTGTAAGTCACTAGAAACTCCAACCCAGTGGGTTAGCGATCAGTTTATAGGCTTACAGTTTTAAAATGCTGTACACAGCTTTAGTAAATTAAACAGTTAATATATTCTAAGCCTTCTAGATTGGTAACTGTTCGATGTAGACAGGTTGTGCCACCTAACGTACATATCTACAAGTATCTCGTAGATAAAGTGAGAAAGCTTTCTAAAATATCTTTATTAATAATTTATAATTATTCTTTTAAATTATTGTAAGTTAGAAAAAGAAACAAACAGATCCAACATCAAGAACATTCTATTCAGTGGACGTAAAAAGGTACCAGTATTTGAATTTTTGAAACATACTTTGTGGACAAAGATTAACTGTCATTCGCTGATAAATCTCTCCCCTCAGTTTTTATTATACGACAACACCTTACATTCTAATGCATTACAAAATAAAACTTCGAAATTCAACGTTACCCAGTTTATTAGATCGATTAATATAGCGTCCAACTTCAAACAGGTAACATTTAAGGCTTTTCCGGAATCTTTAAATCACTCGTCAAGTCACAGGGGCAAAAATAGCTAAAAAAAAATGTTGTTGTGTGTAACCTGGAAAAATATTTTTAAGTCAGGGGCGTATTTTACATCCAACTTCAAAAAGGTAAATTTGTAAACTTGTTTCAAAATATGTAAAATAGTCATTAAGTGATAACCCGGCCCGGTATGATCAGGTGGTTAGGGTACTCGACTCGTAATCCGAGAGTCGCGGGTTCGAATACCCGTCACACTAAATATGCTTGCCCTTTCAGCCGTTGGGACGTTATAATGTGACGATCAATTTCACTATTCGTTGGTAAAAGAGTAGCCCAAGAGTTTGTGGTGGGTGGTGATGACTAGCTGCCTTCCCTCTCGTCTTGCCCCCCAGTGGCTAAGCGGTATGTCTGCGGACTTACACGCTAAAATCCGGGTTTCGATACCCGTGGTGGGCACAGCACAGATAGCCCATTGTGTAGCTTTGTGCTTAATTCAAAATAACAAAATAACAATAACCCTCTCGTCTTACACTGCAAAATTAGGGACGGTCAGAGCAGATAGATAACGTGTAGCTTTGCGCCGAATTCAAAACAAACCAAACGAAACTGATAACCGTATCTGCATCCAACCTATAAAAGAAATGACTGAATTCTTTAACTTGTGAATTACTTATTAACTTAGAACCTCATCGCATACAGTTGATACGGATACCAAGTAGAATCGTGCACACAATATTTGCACTCAAGCACGTTTCTCAGGTCTTATTTTTTATGTTATAATATTTGTAACGATGTTCTTAAATTTTAAAACTTGAATATTTGATATAGCTTATACTCAGCTGTTAATTTGTAAAGCAGTTCACATGAGGGCAATCACAGTGTAACATGTGTGACAGTGAGCATCTATGGTGATCAGAGTGTGAAATAATATACGGAGTGAGTTCTTTATGACTGAATCAGTGCACATCTATGGTTAACAAAGTGAGAAAAGTCATAGTGAACTATATACGATTAAAGTAGTGCACATCTATGGTGGCTACAGTGTGAAACATGATACTGGGCTATTTATGAGTGAAGCAGTGCATGTGTAGTGACCACAGAGTATTAGGATCACAATGTTAAAACTTTTCCAAACTAACGTCTTCACATTCCCTGCAAGAGTGAAAGTCTTGTTCCAAAGAAGACCATACTGAGTTAAGTCATGCCGTTTTCTCTTCACCTACTGCGTTAAAATAGAACTCGGCCTTTAACAGTAGTTGTGTATTTACCAATGGACTAAGTCACGATTTCATCCTTGTAAAATAAAGTAAAATTATTTTACCAGAAAAGTGAAGGGAAACTCTGTATAATATCTAGAACTAAGCCTAGCACAGAAGTAAACAGAAAGTGCCTTAATCGATAACTATTGATCAGAAAATAAAGGCCTTTATCGATCAGAATGTTCAACGTCATCGTTTGAATGAATATCACGAACAATTACTTGAATGTCCGGAGGTCAAACGTTTTTAAACTTCCTTCAATGGGACCATATTTTGTATCTGATATTTTCATCTCGTTTCGCTATGAATGCATTCATTATCGTGCATTTGTCACGTGTAATTATGTCCTGACTTTCACGACGCTTTCATCTGGTGTGGTTATGTTTTGTCGATTTATTTTACAATACTTTCAACGAGTTTAGTTATGTTTTATTCGTTACCTTTGTAACATTTTAATCTATTGTAGTCAGGTTTCATCGGTTTCTTTTGTTGTTGTTTTTTTCAGTTTTTTTTTTATAATGCCTTTATTTGGTATGACTATGTTTTGTCTGTTTCCCTTGTAATGTCTTCATCTGATAGGATTAAGTTTTGTCGGTTTCCATTATAATGCTTTACCTGTTGTAGCTAGGTTTCATCGGTTTCTTTTGTAACTCCTTCATCTATTCTAGTTATGCTTTTATTTTCACTTTCCTTTATTACTTCTTTATCTGGTGTAGTTAGGTTTCGAAACTCGGTTTATAGTAGTGTGAGTCCTCAGACATGCTGCTGTGCTAGTGGAGGGCATGCTTTGTCGGTTTCTTTTATAATGTCTTCATGTGTTAGAATTGTGTTGTAACGGTTTCAGGTATCAAGCTGTTATTATCATTAATGTTTATCACCAACTTTTCCCACTACATGATATGTATGTATACAAACATCCTTTATTGTTTCACAGTTTGTGATATAGAACAGTCTTGTTCCATATCGTATACTGAACAAGCGAATACTTTCTCTGCCTTTCAGTGTTTGGCCAAAATCGATGGCAGACACGATAGGGTGATTGAGGTTATGACTTATCGTGACGTCATTGTTCGATAACCGATAGTTAATGGTGTTCTCCTTGGTTCTATTTGTCGCAGGATAGACATAACTTTATAACGTTGCTCCTTCTATCTGTCTATCCGTTTCGGCTTTGGTTCAGTCATTTGAGTGACAGTGGTTAGGACAACAACATTTTGTATATCACTGAGTCGATGGTTTGAGTAAAGAATTAGCTTACAGTCTTACTAAAGCGAAACAGCAGATGGTTTGACATGTTTTCGTCGAGTATTCTAAACCACTATTTGACGTAATTCTATGTTTCTGTTTATAACTGGCGAGTCGCTGAAGCGATCGTCACCAAACTTGGTATGTACCATAAGGACCATCCAAAGAGCAACATAAGTTCCCCTATGGTATCCTAAAGGGGTCAGTGTGAATCCCTCACGCGTTGAATGGGTACGTCAGCTAGCACTTGTAATGTAGCAAAATATATTTGTAATGATATTTGTTCGTTTGTCTTGAATTTTGCGCAAAGCTATACGACGGCTATCTACGCTAACCGTCCCTCATTTGACAGTGTAATATTGGAGGGAAGGCAGCCACTCATCAACACCCACCGCCAACTGCTATACTACTCCTACCAACAAATACTGGGATTAATCGTAATATTATAACGCCCCCAAACCAGAAAGGACGAGCATGTTTGGTGTGACGGGGATTAGAACCCGTGACCCTCGGGTTACAAGTCGAGTGCCTTAACCACCTGGCCATGCCAGGGCCAAATTATATTTGTATAAATAAATTGACTAATTAACACCCGCGTTAAGCAATAATCTGCAGTGTTATAATTTCTGTTAAAATGGCGGAAATGCACGAACTGTTGCTTTGTATGACCTTCAGCGACCAATAAAAACTTTGCTATTTTCCCAAAACGTCTCATCCAGTTTATATACCGTTTCATAAATTAATAGACGAACTCAACTCGACCGCCTTTTCGCTTATCACAGTTGATTGCCCAAGGAATATTCAATATAACTTGTACGGTTTCCTACGTTCCGTTTGCCCTGACCAAGAATCTCCTATAAACTTGAAATCTAGTTTGTCGTATTAAACTACTTGATCGAACTTCCAACATCATTAAGTAACACGAAGGAGTTGGCTGGAGTTAAATCTAATACAACTTTCTTATATTAATGTTAAAGCAGTGGAATTTCTATTAAAAGTTTGAAAATGTAACTGATACAAACATACCTTACAAAACGCGCTGTACTGTACGACATACTTTGATGTTTGGAAGTTACACATTTGTGTTGAAACATTCCCTCTCTTTCTATCACAAATTATTGAAATCGTCATCGTACGCCTATTTGGGCTAGCGAACAGCACCCCCTGGATGGAAGGACAGAAAACATAGACCAGTGCGTTAAAATTGGAAGGACAGCAGCATTAGCTCTCTTGAAAGCAAAGTGGCTTAAAATTATCTTTCGTTTTAAAATTTTGTAATTAAATAATTAAACAAAAAATACAGCCGTGCAGTTCACAATAACTTGTAGCCCAACCAAAACAGTTTTTTATGTCATGATTTTGTTGGGGAGGGTCACTCCAGTGAGTGGTGTTGAAGAGTAAAATGGTAGCTTGATAAAAAAAAGGACAAATTCCGTCGCTTGACCTGTAGGATGGACTAATTCTCTGACCTCCTCATTCGCCAAATATCACTCTACTAGTTCTTTCTTTGGGGTATGTTAAAGACATCGTGTATCACACACTTATGGCAAACATCACGAAGCTTTTTTGTTTTGTTTGTTTTGAATTTCGCGCAAAGCTACTCGAGGGCTATCTGTGCTAGCCGTCCCTAATTTAGCAGTGTAAAACTAGAGGGAACGCAGCTAGTCATCACCACCCACTGCCAACTCTTGGGCTACTCTTTTACCAACGAATAGTGGGATTGACCGAAGAATTATAATGCCACCACGGCTGAAAGGACGAGCATGTTTGAAGTGACGGGGTTTCGAACTCGCGACCGTCGGATTACAAGTCGAGTGCTGTAACCACCTGGCCATGCCGGGCCTACACGGCCTTTCAAGAATATCTGTGAGCAGTAAACGTTATTTGTATTAGTGTCTGTTTCATAATTCACAATGTAGTTTTTCTTTCAGTGAAAAACCATAAACCTATCTCAAATAAACAGTAAAAGTATACATACAGGTCGCGTCTCTTTGCCTCAAAAACACACTACGCCTCAGCATAACCAGATGGATTAATCGTAATCTGAGGATCGCGGGTTCGAATACCAGTCACATCAAACATGTTCGCCTTTTCAACCGTGAGACCGTTATAATATGACGGTCAATTACAGTATTCATTGATAAAAGAGCAGCGCAAGAGTTGGCGGTGGGTGATGATGATTGGATGACTTCACTCTAGTCTTATAATGCTAAATTAGGGACGGCTAGCGCAGATAACCCTCGTGTAGCCTTGCGCGAAATTCGAAAACAAGCCAACAAAAACACGCCCACTGTTTAGAGGTCATACGCGTTATTAACAAGTTACCTTGTTTATTAGTTCAAAATAAGAATGGCTATGCACAAAATTCGCATACAAAGGAAGAAATCTGTAATACTGCAGGAGGGTGGGGCATGACCTAATTCATCGCGTGCACACTCGAACTTCATACTTTATGGTGTGAAAATGGGCTTCGTATTTTGGGGCTGTGAGTACGGTTTGAAGGTAACAGTTATAGCTCACTTATCAATCAGACAAGAGTTGGCGGCGGGTGTCACATCGATTACTTGCCTTCCTTCTAGTCTGAGGAATTCCGAAAAAAAAAAATTGAAAAACCGCTGACATCCTTAGCATTCCAAAGTGAAGGTTGTCCAGACCTACCTCGAGCGCCATCTACTGATAGCTTTAGTAGCTCAACGTCAAAGTCTTTTGAAACTACGACTGCAGAAAATACAGTTCTTAGTTTCAAGTTAAAACATACGATTTCACCGTTAAATGCGTTAATTTACACGATCCGAAACGTTCCTCCCGTTTCGTAGAGAAACCTGAGCGAAGTTTTATTTTTAACGCTAGAAACATAAAAGATATTTCTAAATTGAGTGTATTTGTAGTATAAATTCCACCACCTTTATTAACCATGCACGGTCATAGACGAATACTTGAATAAATATATTTCATCAGTTTACTTAGTCAAAATAAAAGAAATGTATATCAAACGTCGAATGAGTGAACACGAACTTTAAAAGACGTAATCAAAGAAATTCTATAATTCAAAGAGTGTTCTGTGAAAACATAACCTGCAAAACATAAAAAGGTTTGTTTGACATCTTTCTATACAACGAAGGTTTCTTGATTGATCGTGTCTGTTCGTCATGATTGTAGGACGATATAAATTATCAGCCGAGTTATAAACGAGTCTTAATCTGTGAATATATTCTCAAGATGCAAAGTACGAGTATTAAATCTTTAACTAAAACAGAACAACGTTTTGACCTTCTCAGGTCATCTTCAGGATAACTATGTCTTCAAAACACATCTTTACTTCAAGTAGTTTTCTCGTCATCACGAATTAACCTGTGAAGTATTCGAGATCTGTAAGTTCTAGATACGTGTATACTCCGTAATGCTGCTCGAATAATGATGATTTTATAACTACCCTTTTTATTGTATGTTTCAGAGTATTAGGATATTGTAAGGATCTGGAATTAACTTGTAGTTCCAGAATATAAGGAGAATGTAAGGATCTAGAAATAACTTGTATGTTCCAGAATATTAGGAGATTGTAAGGATCTGGAATTAACTTGTATGTTCCAGAATATTAGGAGATTGTAAGGATCTAGAAATAACTTGTAGTTCCAGTGTATTAGGAGATTGTAAGGATCTGGACCTAACCTGCAGTTCTAAAGTATTAATAGATTATAAGAATCTGGGACAAACTTGTATGTTCCAGAGTATTAATAGATTATAAGAATCCGGGACAAACTTGTATGTTCCAGAGTATTGATAGATTATAAGAATCTGGGACAAACTTGTATGTTACAGTGTATTAATAGATTATAAGAATCTGGGACAAACTTGTATGTTCCAGAGTATTGCTTATATCGTTAACGTTTGGGGTTTGATCTCTGACGTGTGCACAATTCAAACACCCGTTCTGTTTGCATGAAATATGTATTCTACACACTCAAATAATTTCAGGTTTTTTCTTTCAAATTAGAAATATATTAATGCATCAAAATACATCAATATAAAGATTTATAATGCAGTCGTTTGAAGTGAAACGTAACATATAACCCGTATATAAATCATATGTGTTACGTCACGTCACCCTTCATTTCTAGAAGTAAGAGGACACATAAAAGTTAAAATGCATTTATGTAGATAGAATAGTTCGATTGCTCTCTGTCCATTACGATTTTATTAACAGAGATGCAAGAGGAACGTGAGGGGATTGTGTCATGAAACCTTATAAGTGTAGTGAGTGTTAGTATCATAAGCCTAAAGTAAAACTTAGCATGGAATCACCTAGCCTAGAGCAAAGTACATAAAATTTGTAACGAAAGTGTGTGTGTTTTCTCACAGCAAAGCCACATCCGGCTATCTGCGGAGTCCACCAAAGGGTAATCGAACCCCTGATATTAGTCATGAAAGTAAAAATACTGATTCAATTTTAAACTTAAATTGTTTATGAATTAAACTATTTTTGTTACATCACAAACGTTTTAAATAAAGAAAAAAGAAATCGCTTTTCTCAACGTAGGTTCACTCGGTTGTTACTGGTTTTGTTTTTTCGTGTGTCACGTTGTTAGCGCTCATTCAGCACGTTCTTGTTGCCGGGAAAAACCAGCAAAGAAGAAATGAATTCATAACACGTAGTCAGTAATAATAAGATCCGTGAGAAACCCGACATCTAGAACACGATGTCTTTACAGAACAATTAGCAATAATAAAAGAGGAACATTTTTATCGGAGATCATTTGACAACATTTCTCGTCCACATATCATCAAAACCATCGTTTTATGTGTGTATTAGGACATTTATCAAGATTATTTCGTTAAACAGAGAGTTATTCACGAACGATGAAAAATTATTAAATCGATAACATATACATTCGTCGATTTTACCAAGTCGTTGATTTCTTGATGTGAAGATCCTATTTTAGCACAACGAACAATCAGCGTAAACTGGTTGAGACCCCGCCAGCAGCATAACGGTATGTCTGCGACTTGAATTTGTTTGTCTGTTCGTTTTGAATGCACAAAGCTACACGAGGGCTATTTTCGCTGGCTCTCCCTAATTTTGCAGTGTAAAACTAGAGGGAAGGCAGCTAGTCATCACCACTCACCGCCAACTCTTTGGCTACTCTTTTTATCAACGAATAGTGGGATTGACTGAAACATTATGACGTCCCCACCGCTGAAAGGGCGAGCATGTTTGATTCCAACCCGCGACCTTCGGATTACGAGTCGAAAGCCTTAACCAACCTGGCCATGTCGGGCGTCTGCGGAATTAAAACGCTAGAATCCTGGTTTAGATTTGACATCCGCGGTGGACAGAACACGGATAGCCCGTTGTGTTGCTCACTTTCTCGATCAACGTGATACACTTTTTAAACTGCAATAATTTATTGTAGAACCATGAATGTCAATCTGAAATGAGCTTTCTATTCAAATTGAACAAAACCAATCAATACTGGTGTACATGCACGCGTATGTATACGCTATAAAAAAAGGTGACCCGGCTTGGCCAGGTGGTTCGGGCGCTCGACTCATAATCTTAGGGTCGCAGGTTAGAATCCCCGTCACACCAAACACGTTCCCTTTCAGCCGTGTGAGCGTTACAATGTGATGGTCAATCCCACTATTTGTTGGTAAAAGAGTATCTCAAGAGTTGGCGGTGGGTGGTGATGACTAGCTGCCTTCCCTCTAGTCTTACACTGCTAAATTAGGGATGGCTAGCGCAGATAATCCTCGTGTAGCTTTGCGCAAAATTCAAAAATAAACAAACAAGTAAAAACAAGGTAAAAAATGTTAAAAGTAATTACTGAAGAATATACAAAATATATACTCGTTTACTACATTTAGACGACTACATTTTATGATGTCAGAAGCTGAATTTGTTTATTTTACTTCGCACTTCAAATTTTGTGACATTAAAATCTGATTTCCTTTCTATGGTGCTTGTCCAGCCAAGAAGTTTTGTGACACCAGAACCTACTTTATTTTCTTCGATGTTTGTATGACCAAGTTTTATGACATTGGCAAATAAAAGCATGTTCTTGTCTTGACCTCATTGTACCTCAGTCTCCTGGTATTACCTGGATTGTACTTCACGTTACGAAACATCACTTGAAATTATTCAATTTTTAAACAACTATCTGTAAGGGAAACATCAGGAAGACATAGAATAAAAGAAAGTTGAGTCTCCTCAGAAGATTTCTTTAATTACCTTACGTTTTGGGATAACCTGGACATTGATCGTGTTGTTGGTTTTATTTTCAATCGGATGTCTATATTTGCGAAGTGGAACAGCTCTGACGAGACGTGGATCGTTAAAAGTGTGGATTTTAATTTTTTTTTAATTTTTGAAGCACAGTCCACAACCAGTATAAACTAGGAGGATAGATTAACTTAGTTTAATTAGTTTAATTATAGCAGGTTTTGTCGGTTTCCAGGTCGAGTTCAAAACTAAAGGTTACTTGGGAAGATTGTTTACCTTATTAGAAATGTCTTCGTTTTTTGTTTTGTTTCGTTTTTTCTCGTATTTTAACTTGAAAATTTGTCTTTTTACGATCAGAGATTAATCTAAGTTACAAGACCGTAGGTTCGTGATAGAGATACTTAATTGAAAATAAGTATTCAAACCAGTCGCATTGTTGATTGCATAATGTAACCACATGGTTAAGTGTACAATACAGTCATATTGTCAAGTGCACTTTACAATCATCTGGTTAAGTGTACAGTGCAGTCATATTGTTAAGGGTGTAATGTAATGATTTGGTTGGGTGTGCAATCCAGTCACATTGTGAACGAAATAGATTTTCCTGTTTTGCAAGCATCGAAAGTGTGAATTATAAAAATATTCACTGCTTTTGACATTGAAAACAAAATAATAAACTGACACGCATATTTAACACGCGTTTCAGAACTTCTGTAATGAATTCTAACTGAAGGACAAATATCTGACCATAATATGACCATTATCATTGCTTTCATTGAGCAGACGAGAAACGGTAACATTACACGATCTACACGTGTAGTTTTAGGTTATAATTAGTACAATTACTTGAGAAACTGACACTGCACATTTTTTAGTTTCATCTGCTCCACGTGGTTGTTATTATATTTTCTACTATAATATTTGGTTTGTTTGTTTCGAACTTCGCGCAATGTTACTCGAGGGCTATCTGCGCTAGCCGTCTCTAATTTAGCAGTATAAGATTAGAGGAAAGGCACCTAGTCAGCCCACCCACTGCCAACTCTTGGGCTACTCTTTTCGAAACGAATAGTGGGATTGACCATAATTTATAACGGGCGAGCATGCTTACTCTGACGGAGATTCGAACCCTCGGATTACGAGTCGAGTGCCTCTAATTGTAATCTTAACATACTTTACGACTTTCGCATAAATGAAGTTACTTTGACACACCATATAATTATCATTCACAACATGACGAACAAAAATAACAGTTTTACACTTATTTCAAATTTCTTCCATCATTAATACAAACAAATATAATAGGGTGAAATAAAAATTCTTTTTTCTTAACGTTTTATGATCATATTATTTCTCAATATCACTTAATCTACAATTTGGTTAATATTTATGGTTTTAAATGTAAAGTTCAGGAATCTATAATAGTAGAGCCACACTTTATTGTAGCTACAGCACAAGGAACACCTATATAGGTCAAATCCCCCACTGGTTGCAGCGGAAGACTACGGATTTACAACGCTAAAATCAAGGGCTCGATTCCCCTTGGTGGACTCAGCAGATATTCCGATGTGGCTTTATTGTGAGAAATACATACACACATAAAGTTAAAATGGTAACTTATCTCCAGCGAAGCTTAAAATAAAATTAAGGTTATGTATTATTCATTTTTTTTTACTTTCTCTTATTCAAGCAAATGAACGGTTTTTTTTTTCTAATGCACTCCAGGAGTGAAAAATAACTATGCGAATTATTCATGTCATAACTTGTCACGTAATTAGCCGATAATACTTCCTTTTACACGTATATATTGTACAACAGCAGACAAAAATCAAAGAGAGAGAAAGTGTATAGCTATTTACGTTGGATTTTGCCATTCGTTTTACGTTCACGATCATAAACCTTGGGCCGAACATGTATCCATTCCGCACTGTAGCCTTGAAGGTCCAAGGTTCCACCGTGCAGTATGCTACTGAACACTTCGCAATTTTAAATTCGGGTGTATTATGAAAGGGACAGTCAGTCCAATTACTCGGTTTATAATAGCCCTGTGAACGGCGTGTACTACCAATTAATTAACCTTTCTCTGATGAATAGTTCTAGCTCAGAATTAGCCATCTGACGGTAAGATTCATCAGGAACATCTGTTTAATTAGTGTAGCGCATGACTTGTAGTTCAAGTCAAAAAATACGAAACACCACATGTGTTCGTTCCATTCCTTGTACAACACACTACAATGGCCCTGCATGACCAAGTGGTTAAGGCGCTCGACTTAGAATCTGAGAGTCGCAAGTTCGAATCCCCGTCACACCAAACGTGCTCGTCCTTTCAGCCGTGGGGGTATTATAAAGTGACGGTCTCTCCCACTCTTCCTTGGTGAAAGAATAGCTCAAGAGTTAGCGGTAGGTGGCGATCGCTAGCTGTCTTACTTCTAGTAAGACTAAATTAGGTACGGCTGGTGCAGATAGCCTTCATGTAGCTTTGCACGAAATTCAAAACAGACAAGACGCTCCAAACTTTAGAAACTTTTGTTCATTAAACAGACTGCTAATTAGCACGTTTATTAAACATGTTTTAAAAAATGATACAAAAAAGCCTCCAGCTACATACGTTATTTCGTATGCTATTAACCATTAAAGCAGAGAACGCAGTATTTCTTTTATATGTAATGACGTTTGGCAATTTGCATATAAATATAGTTCTGTCTTATTAAATCAAAAGTTTCATTTTTTTCCAGTTTTAAATTACTGCTTCATTATTGCTTCGCGCGTGCGAAAAAAGAATTACGTGACCAGATGTTTGTCTTTCAACATTCATTCCTGATCATATATGCATTAACTATTCTAATAAATCCATTGTATTCGAGATCAATTTACTGACGTTCAGTTCAATCAGCACGTCGAATTCTAACAATACATGTTTTTTTTATTCTCGTTTGCCAGTGTCAATCTTTATGTTTTCATTTCTGTTTGCATGTTCAAAGTGTATGTCTAATAATTTATTTCGTCCGTTCTCGGTTTCTTTTATAACGTTTGACATTATCAATTCAGAATACAGTATCAAAATATAAGACAAGTTGATATTACTGGCTAACGTATCAGCAACAGCGAGAACAAAGCCACATTGGGCTATTTGCTGTGTCCACCGCGGAGAATCGAACTTTGGACTTTGGTGTTGTACGTTCGTACTCTTACCACTGTCACACTCTGAGGGAAGGAGATAGCTGATGAATTAAGGCATCACAGTCCTCATAGGGTTTTTGTTTAAAGAGACCGAATGCATAATAAAAATAATCTCAGAAATAATCTATTCTATAAAAAATCCAAGGTGTGTGTCACGTTACCCTTCGGTGTTTTGATTTTTTTAATATAGGAGAAGTCATAAAACCCAAACTGCATTTATCCAGATTGCATAGTTCCGTTACTGTCTGCCCAGTGCGATTTTAGTGAAGGAGGTGCAAGTGAGCCGTGAAACCTTATAAGCGTAGTGAGTGTTTGTATAATGAGTCCCAAGTAAAAACGCAATGTGAAATTACCTAGCCTGAAATGCATAAAATTTATCGTGAAGGTAGAAATATCTATTCAGTTTGAACTTAAATCGCTTCTGAACTGAGTTATTTTCTCTGATAACTTTTCTAACTTACAAACCTCTTCAATCAACAGAGACTCTATAAAATGAAATAAATAAATATTTTACCAGTTTTATTGTCTGTACGTTTTGATTGATACTTTTAGTACATAGACAAACAACAATATTAGATTATACTCTTGTTGCTAAGCAACATGACATAAAAGCGTTTGTTAGAAAGTAGTGTTACCAAATAAACTTGCTTTACTACATACAAGAAGTTGCTAATATAACTGACTTTTTTACCAAACATTATTTTACGAAACCGCCACGAATTCATTTTATGAATGATCTTAATTTTCACTGTCTCACAAAGAAATTTAACGACGTTTGACTGGCTAGACTTCATTTTTCTGACTCTTTATCGGTTAAGCTTGGTTTTGCAAAATTTTTTTATTACAGTTAGCTATGAAATGTAAAGCAAGAGTACGCTATGACATGGGGTTGGTATTACTTAGCCCGTTATTTTTGACGGGCTGTACAGCACTTGTTCTAAATAAAGTTTGATTTCTCATTCGATAAATTCCATATGTGTTTATGAGTTTGTGTATGTGTGTGTATATATATACATATGTATATACGATTATTAAAACATTTTTTTTTCAAAAACATAGTTCGATTCAGTTGTGTAACATGCATCTTAAATCCAGATAACTTGGTTTTCTCGTTTTCATTGGAGGTACGGATGGAAGATGGTATTTGTAATTTAATTTTCGCTTTGTGTATAGCAAACCGAGCGAAGTTCTGTTACACGAAGTTACACTTCATACAAAGAATCCAATTTATCCACAAAAACAAGGAAGAATTTTAAAAGGAAAGAGACAGTTGTATTCCACGTTTTTCACATACCAAGAAACGTTATCAAACTACATTTTTATTTTAAAGTATAAAAAAACGTAATAGTCGTGCCTTACAAATACCGAAACAAAACTGGAACACCATAGAGGCTTCTCGCTTCGTAAATATTTTCTCATCGTTAACTTAAGTGAGCTTAAAATACGAATACGTATCACAAACACCATGTTTGTTAGTTTGTTGTGGTCTCCCCATCATAACCGAATAGTTTATATTATAAGCATTCAAATAAGATGCTGAACACCCAAGTAGTTTCTTTGTTTAAAGTTAAGCACGAAGCTATACAACGGGCTATTTGTGCTCTGCCCACCACGAGTATCGAAACCCGATTCCTACCGTTGTCAGTCTTCAAACGTACTTCTGTGTCAGTGGGAGGACCACTGAGTATAAAACCTACACGTAAGTTATAACAGAGGTATTGGTGATTGTGATGTTAAGATAAATCTAACTTATTCATTCGTAAAGTTTTCTTTTTGGTAATAACACGGTGATTTCCCAAACAGAGTGACACAGCACTTTAAACTTAACTGTGTCTTTTATTTAACTGAGCATTTAGTATGAAATTCCTAAAAATTTCTGAGTTACTTCTGGCATAAACTGTTCAAAATGATTATTGTTTGTACTTAAATTATGAAAATAAGTGTAAGCTAACCCAGTCTGTTTTCACTACAACATCACTGCAACTTGAAATAGAAACAAATTTACAGGGGGCGCTTTTTAGTTTTACCTATGTTTCTCTTTCTTTTTTTCGAGGCACTAATCACTTAATATGTTATAATTTTTATCATTTAATATTGGCAAAATAAATGTGGGCTGAAAAAGTTGTATTATTGTAAAAAAATAACAATATCCTTCAATTTAATCTGAGGGTCGCGGGTTCGAATCTCAGTCGCACCAAACATGCTCGCCCTTTCAGCCGTGGGGGCGTTATAACGTTTCGGTCAAACCCCCTATTTGTTAGCAAAAGAGTAACCCAATAGTTGGCGGTGGGTGGTGATGACTAGCTGTCTTCCCTCTAGTCTTACACTCTTAAATTAGGGACGGCCAGGGCTGATAGCCTTCATGTAGCTTTGCGCGAAATTCAAAAACAAACAAACAATTAATTTAAAAAACAAAAAATGTATTATTACGAAAGCCCAACAAATATTCCTCAACTAAATATATATTTGTACTATCATATATTATCTATATAAATGTAATATTACTGTTTGAAGGACGTAAACTAAAATAAGTTTACGTTTGGCGAAAATACGCCAAAATTTGTACGGCGGTTTCTTAAGTCCATGTGCGAGATGACATCAAATTCTAAGTTTTGCGTTTTGTGTATTTTATGGGAGATTTTGCGTTTTTATCACTGTTTCGCCCCTTATGAATGGACCTTCACCAAATTTCCTATGTATATTTATTCAATTCATGGGAAAATACATACAGCATTTCATTTAGAAACATTTTGCGTTTTAAAGTTTTTATGGACGTTTTTTTTATCGCCTTTAAAATAATTCCTTCTAACTGTCTTGTTATGAAAAGTAAGTAATCATTAAATATTAATTTACCAAATAAACTAAATAATTAAACTAAATAGTTTTGTGTATCGAAAAAACTGGAAAAACTACAATGTATTTCAAACAGTGTCGAATCTTCTGAGAACGACCGATTTTATGATACTTATAATAGTAGGTACATATACCTCTCGTGTTCACGCTCTAACGACGAGATTATAAGCTCGGGGGCCTTAAACTTAATGCTTCTACGTTGCGAAATTTAAATTCATCACAACCAGTACGCAAAATACTTATGTAATTATTCTGTCCAGTGTTTAATGACCATCTTTGTTTCCCTGAGGGCCCCGGAAAGAACATTTAGTTCATATAGCTTGCAGAAAGAAAATAAAAACGCTGTCGATATCAGTTGGGGTAAAAGGAAACGTGATCCTCGAACATCTTACACATCAGACAATGTTAACTGTATCTACAACAAGCACGTGGGATATGACAGTCTGGTTCGACATCTTCAGTCGTAAGACATTTTTTAGGTTCACGAAAATCAGAGAACTTAAGGGTTTATTTTACAATAATGCCAAAAGCAACTAATTAAGGAAAAATAAACTTTCACTATTTGTTTTAAAAGCTGGGGAATTAATTACTAATTGAACAATTGTACTTTTTTATTATTATAACTAATATTCATCTATGAAGTTTAACAAGTTCTAAGGTAAATAACAGGCCGTGATTAAATAATAGCTTATAATAATATCAATAAAGTAGTAATTATGCAAATAAACTTCGATCTTGTTTCAGGGGAGCTAGTTACGGACCTGGAATCCCTCAACGATTGGTGTGTCAGAGTGTAGTTCTACAGGTCCGGAGTTGGAGATATGTTGACGTTGAACACGTCTAAAGTGTCACAGAAGTAACAGTCAATCCTGCTTTTCGATTTAAAGAGCAGTAAAAAGCCTATGGCGACTCGAATATAAGGTATTTATCTTAGTCATTTATCCGTATTGCACATAAAGTGTCACCGCAGTTGAAAATGCGAATTTCTTTTATAGTTACGTGCAGTGTGTTGAACATCATCGTATCACACATTTACTTAGAAAAAATTCTATTTAGCAAAAAAATTAATTTCAAACCTGACAATAATCTTCTAGAAATAAATTTTAGTCTTGTACACGTCATAAACAACGTTAGAAGCTTTGCCATCTTTATCCCATAAGGTTAAATTTCAAATATAAAATGGTCCAGTTTCAGGCGAATATCGTTAAAATGATATTAATATCTACTTTTCTAAATAACTCTTCTGCAGGTGCTAATGGATAGCCTAAAGAGGAAATTCTAAATGATTACAGTATTATTGCGTTATTTTGATTATATATTTACACATACACATATAGATATATATTTTAACTTTAATCTCTGAAGTGAAAGTATTACAAGAATCGTTACTTCAGATTGGATTTTATTTCATAAGCGAATAAACTGATCCTTATAACATACGTCGATAGGCCTAAAGTGATTGTTAAAAACACGTGCAGTTTTCTCTGACCCAATTTTGTACACGTGATCATTTTATCAAAATCACAGTTATTAATATTCGGTTTAACCCTTCGTGGCTCGGAGGTGGTTTTTCACAACGCGTCAGACTGCAGAGCGATTAGTCCAGGGTTCGAAACGTGATTTTGCTGATCACATTTTGCACTTGAAGCTGCGGCGCATTATAAAAGTGACTGTCAGTCCCTACGTTCGAGTTCGAAAAACTAAAATGGTTAAGAGACAGTTATAGAAGCGGGCGTTACTCAGCCTACTTATCTTCCAGTCCCACGTAATTTATACACTGCCATATTTAAATCTTACCTCGTCCTTCAAGCCGAATCTTCACACGTTGTTGTTTAGGAAGAAAATGTCAATTATTTTTATATTTACTCCTGATAAAATTAAGCTGTTTTGGGTCAAAACACGACTTTCCTTTGGTGACAGCAAAGTATCATATCCTAGATTATCAGCATTTTGTTCGTTAAGAGAAGTTATACTGATTACATAAGGATAAAGCATTAAAATACATTAGAAAACATTGAAACTGATTGAAAACTAAGGTTGAATATATATATATATACCAAAACTATGGAAAAGTTTGAAATAAAACTACAGACCTTTTTCTTCAAATAATTATCGCAGTCTTTCATTATTTTAGTAATTCTTTTTCTCACTAAATGATACTTCTGTTTATGTGTCTAATTTCACAAAAAGCTAATATCTGCGTTAACCGTCCCTTATTTAGACGTCTTAGACGAGATGGATAGCAGATAGTAACCCAAGAGGTGGCGGTGGGTGATTTTTACTCTTTTACTGCTCCCCGGTAGCACAGTGGTATGTTTGCGGACTTACACACTAAAAACCGAGTTTCGATACCCGTGATGGGCAGAGCACAGATAGCCCATTATGTAGCTCTGTATTTAATTCTAAACAAACAAACAAATACTATTTTACAAACAGGAGATACGACTGACCGCCATATTATAATGCCCTCAAGCGTGGAAGGACAAGCATGTTTTGTGACAGGATTCAAACACACCACCCGCAACACATCAGATCAGGAGTTCTCAACCTTTTGACACTCGCGACCCCTTACCTAAAGGTTTGAAACCCATGTATCCCCCTACTTAGGGCTTACTATCAGCAGCTTAATTTTTTTTATTTTCTGTGAAGGAGAGGGAAAGAAACATCTAAAATATATTAAAATTCTGTAATTATTTATTAGCAAATTAAATCACATTGGTCCAACCTGAATTCACAAAAAAACATATATTTCTTAAAATAATATTAACATAGGTTTGAACAGCTATCCAACCCAGCTAGTGAGATGCCTGATGTTGCATTTCAGCAGCAGCTTTGAAATTCGTGGCCGAGCGTTTGTTAGAGCCAGTCTCGTGTCATCTCCAACATTCAATCTGTTCCTATTCTTTGTTTTTATATTGACAAGAATGGAACATCCTGCCTCACTCAAGTAGGTAGAAGCAAATGGAACAAGGACACGTAAAGCTATCATGCTGACTTTAGAGTATGACTGACATTTCGCACCAGAACTGAGTCACGGATTTCACCTTGAAGAGATCACGAGCTGAAAAGTCGTTCCTTAGATCCAGAAATTCATCTTGGATATCATCTGGGATGCTGGATACATAAAGTTCAGTACAAAATGGGTTCTTTACCAGAGCTTCCTGTTCCTCTGACAGCTCAGGGAAGTAACGCTCGACTTCCTTTTCTAGAGACTGAAGATGTTCGGTAATCTCATCCTTGAGGAACTGATCCAGTTGGATCTGAGACTCATCCGTTACTTCACAAAGTTTTTCAAACATAGTGATGTTTCCAAGACTGGTTTTCCGACGCCAGTTCTACAGTTTGGAAACAAAGACCCGAAGACTATCTTGAAAAAGCAGAACATATGTTTCCCTTCCTTGAAGCTTCAAATTGAGCTTGTTCAGCTGGTCAAAAATGTCTGCTTGGTAAGCAACCCTTTTATTCCATGCTTCATCTTCGAAGTAAGCCACAAAATCTTTCCTTTCTTGAGTCTCCAGGAATAGCTTTATTTCATCTTTCATTTTAAAGACACGATTAATAACGTTTCCTTTAGACAACCAACGTACTGCTGTGTAGAAGAGAAGGACTTCGTGGTCAGCATTCATGTCTTTGCATAGTTCTTTGAATAAGCGAGTGTTGAGTGCTTGAATCTTCACATAATTTATAATTTTCATTACAGAAACAAGCACTTCCTGCAGAGAGGCAGGGAGAGTCTTACTGGCGAGAGCATATCGGTGAATCATGCAGTGGATGTTCTTTACTTGAGGTGCTACCTTCTTCACTCTCGACTGGAATCCTGAATTCGATCCCAGCATAGCCGGTGCCCCATCAGTACAAACCCCACACACGTTTTCCCATTGAAGATCTTCGTCTTGAAAAAAAGTTGAAACTTTTTCCGTGACATCATCAGCTTTTGTTGTTGTTTCAAGTGCACTGCAGAATAAAAATTCGTCTTTGATGTCACCTGAATTAATGTATCTCACGAAGACAAGCAACTGAGAACATGAACTTACATCTGCTGACTCGTCGAGCTGAAAGGAGAACAAAGGGTAACCCATGATTTCAGTCAAAACCTGTTCCTTCAGATCCACAGACATTTTAGAAATGCTCCTCTGTATAGTATTATTTGACAAGGATACATTATGCATCTTCTTTGCACTGGCTTCTCCAAGAATAAGATTTACTGCTTTCATCATGCAGGGTTTAAGAAATGTTTCTCCAATCGTGTGAGGCTTTTTTTGTTCAGCAATTTCGAATGCAATCTTATATGAAGCTTCCAATACAGCTGCACTCTGCTGCTGAAACGACCCACTTCTATCGATTCTTTGGCTTTTAAGACACCGTTCATGCCGTTTGAAGAAATCGAAACCCTTCTTTGCGTGTTCTGGATGTTTCGTCTTGAGATGACGCTTGAGTTTTGATGATTTCATTGACTCTGCACTCAGGACAGCATGGCACAAAACAAACTGTGGTTTTTCGATGCCGTCGTTGGTGAGCACAGTGGTGAAGCCAATATTGAGGTACCATTCTGAGTATCTGCGCCGTTTAGCCATGGACACAACTCACCTCTACTGCTTACTTATCTCCTTGTTAAAATAAAATAAAAATGTTGAATAATGAACGCTTTGGCAACTGTAGATCTTACACTGACTACTTGTGGGGGGTGCAGGTAGAATAATGATGGGGTAAGTATTGGGAGGAAAGGGAGCGTGGCCAGTCGCGCGATTCGTCATCCACCAATCAGCAACGGACATGTGACTCACGTGTAGACAGCGAGCACACACACACTTCATCACAGCTAAACAGTCACACAAGCATAAGTATATGCGCGTGCACTCACATACTCGCTACTCACTAGTACACACATACATACATCCATAATAACACCTGACGACATTGAACTAACGTAGCACACGTTTTGCTTTGTACCAAAACAAAAAAAATGTAAAAGCATGAAAATGTAATTGATGAAATAAAATTAATTTTATATGCAAAAACGGCTCGTTTTGGGTTCAGAAAATATTTTAAATAGAAGAGCGAACAACGTTTCGACCTTCCTAAAATTAATGTTATCCCAAGATACTTCTAACAAGGCTGCGCGACCCACCTGTTGGGAACCCCTGCATCAGACGAACTCTCCGATTGCCACACCAGGCAATTGCTTCGGGTATTTATAGATATTTGTGTGTGTTGGTTTCTTGTTAAGCACAAAGTTACACAACGAGCTATAAAGTATCGTAGCCCTGTAGTTAATGTTACAAGTCTTTATCAAAGGGTTCTAAAACAAACAAACAAGTAACATACTAATAAACAATATCAATGCTCTTAACCGCAACCCGATATTTTCTGTCTTTTTCTTCAGCGGATTCGATAGAGAGAAAAACCCAAAAGATAACTTCAGCGATGGTGCTACTTGAAACCGGTCTTACCAAGAGGGTCAGAAGCACAAGTCAAACAAAACAGGTAATAAGTTTTGAACATGAAATCGCTAAGTAGAACACGTTAACATAGACGGCAGCACTGACATTGTTTAGAGATGTCGTTAAGCCCAGCCTGTTCCTATGAGTGGCAGCTTATTCTTGGAACACAAACCATCATTTTTAAACTGGAACTACTATTGGTTGCATCGTCACCCTTTGCTTCCGGTTGACTTTATAAGTTAATAAAATAATAAATTAGTGTTTGTGAAACGTACATGGTTGTCAAACCAGATAAAAGGTCTTTCTAGAATATCAAATCGAAATATGTTGCGAGTTGGGAACCGTTCGTTACTACATTCGCCATTTTAAAAACTAAAAGCTAAATGGTGTTAGAGAGGAAAGCATCCATTAACTCTTTAGCCTATCTGTAACTTGCAATCGAACGTTCGAGAAAATAAATAGCTCATTTCTCACAGTCAGAATCCTTTTAACCATCACGACACACAAAACTTCATATAAAATCAATATCGTGCTTAAAGCATCTACAAAAACTTATGAACAAATTTCATCAGAAAGACCACGTGATGCTACGTAATAGTTACGTTTCTGTACGAAAAGTATCCGTTCTTCCTTACGCCTTGATTACTTGTTTGGAATTAAGAACAGAGCTGCAAAATGGTTTGTGCACTCCCCGTCAGAGGCATCGAAACCTGATTTCTAGGGTGGTGAGTTCGCAGAGATACCGCTGTGTCACTGAGAGAGGGTCTTCCTTACTGATTGAACTGAAGTTTTATAGCTTGTGTATTGGAGGCACCGGTACGTTCATTATTCGCTTCCCAATTCGGGGTTGTGGACTCAATGTATCAGTTACTATTAAATATCACTATTCGACTGTACAAGTGCTGTTCAACTAATTGTATAAAATGTAGAGCGACTGGTCCCCAGATGGGTGGCAGAAAGTGAAACAACCGCATGATAAGACCAGTATCTGAAGATATGTGTCTGGCCATCAGGGATAAAAAGGTGAACGGAAAAGCTGATAAGATAACAACAGACGATGAGCAAAGCTCTACTGGTAGAATATCGACTTTCTTTGTGCTAGTGAAGTGAAAACAGTAGCCATAGGTAACAGAATATCGACTTCCTTTGTGCTAGTGAAGTGAAAACAGTAGCCAAAGGTAACAGAATATCGACTTCCTTTGTGCTAGTGAAGTGACAACAGTAGCCATAGGTAACAGAATATCGACTTTCTCTGTGCTAATGAAGTGACAACAATAGCCATAGGTAACAGAATATCGACTTTCTCTGTGCTAGTGAAGTGGAAACAATAGCCATAGGTAACAGAATATCGACTTTCTCTGTGCTAGTGAAGTGGAAACAATAGCCATAGGTAACAGAATATCAACTTTCTCTGTGCTAGTGAAGTGAAAACAACAGCCATGGGTAAATAATTGTACTCAGTCACGAGACTAATAACGCCTTTACTTCTTGTGAGACAACCGAACTCAAAGGAGGAGTGCTCTGCGCGCGAGACTCCTGGAATTATCACTTCCTACTCAACTCAGTAGCAGGTGGTGAGTGCTCGCGACTGGCTATCTTATCTGTTGTCTACACGTTCAAAATGAATAATATTAACCAATGACAGGAAGTACCGGTTAAAACAAAGACACGACTATATTTTCATATGAATACCAGACTATACATACATGTATGTATTATTCTAAGTCAATGTTTCCCTGCAGATAAATCCTAAACGAAATGTATAAATCGTACATTATCCTTGGCTGGTTTGTTTATTTGTTCGAAATTAAGCACAGAGCAACACAATCTGTAATCTTCTTTCCACGGTATCTAATGCCGGTTTATAGCGTTGTAAATTCGCGGCGTGCCTCTGGAGAGCCACGATCTCTGGACTTTTTAATGCAGCCAAAGTTTAAAAGTTAATCCAAACATCCCTGAAATAATCGTTGTTTCTTTTTCACAGTTTTAAATTTCGGTTTTTCGTATACGTAATATTTTAGCAAAAAGAATAATCGTGCTCTATTTGTCTGAAAGACAGTCAGTAACGATTTGAATAGATGGCTACTAACCGAAAGACAATTTTCTTTAAATTAAAAGTATCCAGAGAAACTGCTATATACTTAGGAACCTAGAAGCGTTTACCCTGGAATAAAGCATGTAACCAGATTGACTGGTAAACAGCTTGCAAACGAAAAGCATCTCCCCCTTGAATAAAAACGTGCAACCATGAAAACTGCGCGAACAAAATCCTCTAAATTAAAAATCAAACCAAGCGCCATTTTATTCTCAAGCCTCACACAGACAATTCAAATTTACGAAGAAAGCGCCATCTATCCTTCGTTAACGTAAACGAAAAAAGTACCACATTTTAAGATATATTGAAAACTTTGACCACGTAAGTAAACGAATCGGTAGGATTCTTATTTCTCTCTGATTGTTACCATTTAGTTACCTGTTGTAATGAAGATATAAAAACACAAACTTTGTAGAATTACCAGAAAGTGTGGTAAGACAACAAAACACTTCAAACCATGTTATCCATTAATTAATTATTGACAAAAACAAAAGAAAGAAAAACACCAGAACTGTAAAAAACTTCATGAAATCCTACGAAAGACTTAAGCTGTTAAAGTTTAGAACCAAACTGTAAATCTTAAATAAGTAAACTTGAGAGTAAAAAAAAAATAATCTAACATGTTACCCACCCTTTATCCCATGCCGATGAGGCCTTTCGTACAATATCAGATGGCATCAGAATGTCTGGTGTTATGAAAGACCTTCGTCAAAACACCAGTCCTGTCACAAACTCCTTCCAAAACAACTGTCGGTGTGATTTGAATAAATTGTAATTTTTCCCATCACTTTATTTAAACATTAGATTTAGAACCAGGCTTAGACCTTTATTAACAACAAACCCTTCATATCACGATGTTTGTTATATTTACCACTACTAAAATAGCTTTAATTATCCGTTCGAAGTACCAGCGAGCAGTTTGTTTGACGTTAGGACCAGAGCTATGCAATTGGTGGAATGTCTAAAGACTTACATCTGCGCCACTGTACCTTTACATTATCTCTGTTGTTGCGAATCATTTGAAAATATTCGATAAAGATTTTAAAAGGTTTAAGTTAATATACATGAAAAATACAACATTCGTATTGATTGAGAGCCTTTCAAATGAAGTTATCACAAAATAGCGTAAAAAATGCATAATTTATATATTTTGATTCATTCGAGTACAGCCTGCCAGACTGTCTCTGATACTCATAACCATTCTTACATAATTTATTTTATTAGTTCGTTGTGAATAATTAGGTTTGAAGCAAATCGATTTGTTTGTCAGTATCTTCCAGTCATCCATACTTTATTATAATGTAGTATTATACAGCTCTGTTAAAAGATGGCGCTAGTCACTCGTCTTCGCTTCAGGCAACGCGTAAAACGATGTCGAAGGCCACTTGTTTCAACCACTCGCACCAGTAATATGTTTTATGTCAGTCAGTCAGTAGACGTTAAAATGATGTCATAAGATATATTAAAATTACAATTTCTATTATCGTGACGTCAGTAAAACATGAGCATGCTATGAATCACGAGAAGAATTATGCATTTGAAAACAAGAACAAAGCATGACATATGAACTCCAAAAGCAAGAAATGAAAGTAGTTGTTAATCGTGATGTTATTTACTTTTGAAACAGAACAATTTTAGTAACCCTGCATAAGTACATTTAGTTTTTAGTAAAAACGGTTTTAAAAAGTAGATATACTGCGTGTTTTGTTATACAAACCCTTAATTTCAGCATTGTAAGTCCAAACACATATTGGTGTTACACCGGAAGAAAGTAGATATATATAAACAGAGCAACATGTAGTTTGTGATAAAACAAATGACATTTATTTCAGAAATATTTATTTTAATAATATTTTAATATATTTATCATGCTAGCTAGAGAACCATCCTCTGAACGAAAGGTATGTAAATGCATAACTAATTAAAGGTTATCTTAGGACATTAAAACTCGCTTCCTTTTCATGAAATTCTAAAGAAAAAAAGCCCCAAAAAATTCCAAAACTCAAACTTGCATATTTTTCAGCATTGATCCAACAAACCACGCAAAATTTAGAGAAGGTCCGTACAGAGCAAGTGAGGTAGTGCTAAAAACAAGACCCCCATAAAAACAGCAAAACTAAAAATAAAAAACTGAAAACTTGTATGAGTCCCTGCATGGACCTGATGAACCTAAAAACTGAAAACTTGTATGAGTCCCTGCATGGACCTGATGAACCTAAAAACTGAAAACTTGTATGAGTCCCTGCATGGACCTGATGAACCTAAAAACTGAAAACTTGTATGAGTCCCTGCATGGACCTGATGAACCTAAAAACTGGAAACTTGTATGAGTCCCTGCATGGACCTGATGAACCTAAAAACTGAAAACTTTTACGAGTCCCTGCATGGACCTGATGAACCTAAAAACTGAAAACTTGTACGAGTCCCTGCATGGACCTGATGAACCTAAAAACTGAAAACTTGTATGAGTCCCTGCATGGACCTGATGAACCTAAAAACTGAAAACTTGTATGAGTCCCTGCATGAACCTGATGAACCTAAAAACTGAAAACTTATACGAGTCCCTGCATGGACCTGATGAACCTAAAAACTGAAAACTTGTATGAGTCCCTGCATGGACCTGATGAACCTAAAAACTGAAAACTTGTATGAGTCCCTGCATGGACCTGATGAACCTAAAAACTGAAAACTTGTATGAGTCCCTGCATGGACCTGATGAACCTAAAAACTGGAAACTTGTATGAGTCCCTGCATGGACCTGATGAACCTCCACACCAGTTTTAGAGAAGATTCATCCACATCCTGTCAAGCTTTTACATTATATTCTGGTTTCTCGAATGATTCAAAAAACAGCTTTATTGCAACAGATTAACTCTCTAATCTCTAATATGTCTGCACCATTAAAAAAAAACAACAATGTATCAAGTAAATCCAACATTTTAAAATGCAGAGACAAGCTTCCGTTCGCAAACAGGCAGCTAAAAAAATCCGAAGAGAAATAAACAGTAATAACATTTCGTTGTAAAGTAACCATCAATGAAATGGAAGCCAACATCCCAGAGAAGAGCCAAATTATAGCTACGATGGCGCCCTCTTTTTGTACAGACGCTCTAGGGCCTAGGCCCACAGTTTTAGAGCACCGTCCATTCGTTCTCGGATAACGCACCAGGAGATTTATCCATCAACACAAGAACGATAATAAATACGATAACATTATTGGAAATTTGTTTTTATTATCAAAAATTTGAAACATATATATATATTATCTGGGAATTTTTACTTTATTTGTACTCGAAGATTTGCCTCTCACATTGTTGTGCTCTAAGCCCAAACTTTGAAAGCCTGTTGGTTAATACGTCCCTTTTCTTACATATAGGACGATTGATTTTAGTATGTTATTTTATATACGAAGTATGCACGTGGTACGAACATCAGAAAAAAATTGATTTGTCTATTTCACTAGTTATAAATCTTGCAAGCAGAACAACGCCATCTATTTTTTGGACTAAATATTACTGCATCCAAAACATGAAAGCTGATTTCCTCAAATTTTAGCCGTGGTTCACACAGCTTTGCTTTTAACTTCAAACAAACAGATCTTTTCTTACAGTACTTTCTCAAAATTCAACTATAAATCAGTCATTCATAACCACTGAAATTATTCCATTTTATTTCTAACATTTAGATATGTTTCTGTTCGAAGGAACTTAACGGGCCTGGCGTGGCCAGATGGTTTAAAGCGTTCGACTCGTAATCCAAGGGTCGCTGGCTCAAAACCTCGTCGCGCCAAACATGCCCGCCGTTTCAGCCATGGGGGCGATATAATCTTACGGTCAATCCCATTATTCGTTGGAGTACCCCAAGAGTTGGTGGTGGGCGGTGATGACTAGTTGTCTTCCCTCTATCTTACACTGCAAAATTAGGGACGGCTAGAGCAGATAGCCCTCGTGTAGCTTTGCGCGAAATTCAGAAACAATGAACTTAATAACATATTCGTTTGATACATTTCGATTGACAATGTTTCCAAAAGATGGCGACACCATAACTGCAGTGCATTTGGTGTAACATTTATTTCATGTCGCATGAGAAACTGCTTAGACGTGCTGTCGATATACAAGGATTTTATGGCAGGTATATGATTAATTCTGTGATCGTGAACAGATACAACTTCCATGAATTTCATGACTCTGCACGTGACAACGGATACATTCTTGGGCTTCACGAACGAGATATACAGTTAGCTACAAGTATTCGATTTCATCGTCTTTCAAGATTATGTTACAGTTGGATTGTCAAATAGAAGCATTGTCTGTATATGCATATAATAATATTTAGACTGAAAACCCTTCTTCACGGTTAATGAACTCGTGTAAACTCGCTAGAGAGAAGTGTCTGTGATCTTAAAATATTGAGCAGATAACCAATGTTAAGTCTTCAAACTTTCGGTTAAAATCAATTAATAATTTCTGGTTAAAGAGAAAGTTGGCTGTTCGATGTTGAAATTAGGGAAGGAAGAACTGATTCTTTAGAGGTGTGGTCTGTCGAAACGATACATAACCCAGTGGAAGCATGGGTCATCACTGTTACTCTTCTATCCACTTAAATAGTTTATAATGTAACAAATGAGAGGATATTTCGTTTGTTTTAACAAAAAGATACAAGATGGGCTGTTTGAGCTATGCCCACTCTCGAAAATCGAACCTAGGATTTTATGATTATAAATGTGTAAACTTTCTGTTGGTCCATTAATGGTAAAACTACACAACGGGATATCTCTACCAACCGCTGGTATTGGTACCATTTTTAACGTTATAAACCCTTTGGGATCGTCAAAAAATTAGAATAGCGTATAATAATAGAATTCAATGTTAAAAATATAATACTGTGTCATGACAAAAATATAGTTAATTATAACCACGTTTACGTCAGTTTGGAAGGAACGTTCACACCACAACTGTTGTTGTAACATATGGCCTATGGATATGGCGAATATAATGTGTTTTAAATACTTCTATCATACATTTCTCTAATTCTTGAAAATCATTAAGAAAGCATACAAATAATGTTATGTTTAAAAATCGTAATCAACTTAAAACTAATGTCTTATGACAAGTGAATTAACCATTAAGTTTAGTTTTGTCAAACAAAAGCATGGGATTCGATTAAGTTAATTAGTTGCTTTTTGAATTTTGCATAAAGATGCATGAGGGCTATCTGCGCTAGTCGTCCCTAATTTTGAAGTTATATAGACTAGAGAGAAAGCAGGTAGCTCTTGGGCTATCTTTTATTAAGAAACAGTCACACTAACCGTCATAGTATAACGTATCCATAGTTAAAAGGAAAAATGTGTTTAGTTACGGGATTCGAACTTGCAACCTTCATACTACGAGTCGAGTGCCCCTAACCAACAAGCCATGCCGGCCGTAAGTACTTGGAATATTCTATATTGTATTTTAAATTGAACTTCATTATGTATAAAATAATTGTTTAGACTTCTATAAAACAGTCTATTAATATAATACTTAAAAATACAGAAAAAATAGTTTTTTTTCCAATAAAAACTAATAAATGATGAAACAGATAAAAGTATTCTGTTATTAATGTTGTGTAATTAGTTGTATCTGAGTTTCAGATCTTACTGATTACACAGTCCTATAAAATTAAACTACATAAACGTTCTTTTGATAACCGATGTTCTATAGTTTTTAAATGGGGAAGAAAAACAAACCCTTACTTTTATCAAATTATTATTTCGTTTACTTCAGTGAACATATTTTAGTATTAAGTTGGGGTTCCAGAACGATCGATAAGATTCTCACGTCGCGATTGGTCTAGAGAAATCTAGAGCCAGTGGTTGTCAACATTTTGAACATAACAAAATGTGACCTGGTTTCATTGAACATGATCCATTTACGTAAAAGTACGTATGAAGTTTTGTGAAAAATCCCTAGATGATGGAGAAAGATGGATATCATTCGCGGATTCAGGATATATAACTTACTGTAGAACATGTAAAAATCCAAAACAATAAAACTGTCGCAAGCCTGCGTTATCATTAGTGGAGCTAATGTTATTTTTTTTACTTGTTAAATATACAAGCTGGTTAATAGTAATTCTAAAAACTGAATTTTACCAACGATTGTTAAAATAAACCAATATTAAGTAATCAATTTTCACGTTTAATGACAGATGAATGGCTGTTTTTTGGCATAGTTCACATTTTTTAAAAACCAGAATCTTATAAAGCGCTCTCTATTCAAAATATCGCTTAAGACCTGTTACAGTCGAAGCCTTCCTTAGGGGTCGTGGGTTCGTGCCCCACGTTGGGCGACATTTTTCCATATCGCACCAAACATGCTCGCCCTTTCAGCCATGAGGGTGTTATTATGTCACGATCAATCCCACTATTCGTTGGTGAAAGAGTAGCCCCAGAGTTGGCGGTGACTAGCTGCCTGCCCTCTAGCCTTACACTGGTAAATTAGGGACGGCTAGCAGAGATAGCCTTCGAGTTGCTTTGAAAAAAACCTTCCTAACGACTATTAACCCATATTTTGTAAGCATAATTGATTGTCATCGAGTACATTGGTCGCTCGAGCGCCATCTAATGGGCATCAATTAAATAGGCTTAACTGGATAGCGTACTTCTTTGTAATGTTTTTTCATATTTTATTTTTGTAGTTTTCTTGGCTTATGAAATATTTAGAAAGCTTAATTTTGTATAAAAATAGTAAACATTACTTATTTAAAACCTTCGTGCTTTAATTAGAATTATTTAAAAGAAAAACATACAGAATAAAACCACTTATTTTTCTTAGTTGTTAAGAGCAAACGTGTCTTATTCTCAAGAGAAAACTAAAAACTGCTCTTGCAAAAACAAAAACAAATATCTCAAACTTTTCATTAATTACCTACGGAATTTGGATTCCTTTTTTCTTTTCTTATGTTTTACAAAAATGTATATTTTTAAACGGTTTATCGAGCTATTTTATCCACAAATTTTAGAAAGTTTTTCCTGGCGGTACAACTCAATATAACGTGTGTTTTTTTCAGTTTAATACATTCTTGTGCAGCAGTTTTCTGACATAGAAATCACTCACGAGAAACTATAAAAAAAACATTTAGATCGTTACTCAAACATGACAATCTAAAAACTTTGAATAGTTGAGAGAAATCTGTTTCATTCTGAACACGGAGTATGAACGCATGTTTTCTACGATGTATGAAAGAAACATACCCAGTAATTTAAACCGAAGTTAAGAACGAGACGTAATAAAACACACCTATTTTTATTATATAGGCAGTATGTGCATTAATATTATTTAGATTAAAGTGCTTAAATAAATTGTGGTACCCCGTTGGGAACTCGCAAATATCAACTCCAGGATACAGTTCTCTGTACTGGTTTGTTTATTTTTAAATTTTGCGCAAAGCTACTCGAGGGCTATCTGCGCTAGCTGTCCCTAATTTAGCAGTGTAAGACTAGAGGGAAGACAGCTGGTCGTCACTACGCACCGATAAATCTTGGGCTACTCTTTTACTAACGAAGTGGGATTTACCGTCACATTATAAAGTCCCCACGGGTGACAAAATTTCGATCTCGCAATCCTCGGATCACGACTCGAGTGCCTTAACCACCTGGTCATGCCGGGCCCTCTCTACTAGACACAACAGATACCTTAATGTGGCTTTGTTATGAAGCAAACAAATTATGCGGCTACATCTTGTGTAATGTCTAATAAAATATAAGTACGCAGAAAAAAATCGTTTTATATTTTTAAACTAGTTTGTTTTAAAATAAAAACATATTTTTTAAAACTAACACATCCTGCAAGACATCAAGCAGGTACAGTAGCGC
The DNA here is from genome assembly GCA_011833715.1 of Carcinoscorpius rotundicauda. Taxonomy (NCBI): domain Eukaryota; kingdom Metazoa; phylum Arthropoda; class Merostomata; order Xiphosura; family Limulidae; genus Carcinoscorpius; species Carcinoscorpius rotundicauda. The sequence continues at coordinate 146,578,069 of CM022393.1, forward strand.
CCCCTATTTGTTTAAGAAAATGCAGGTCATTTTAATTATTTCGAAAATTTCGTTAAGCCAATCGTGGGCCACTGACTCAACCAGATTTTGGAAGAGGAAAATTAAACTTATATATTACTACTACCAGTTAACGTACCGTATTAAGCACGTTAATTAAGTCAATAAGTGTTTTAGTTCGGTTCCGTTTCTCTCTGGCTTTCCACGACTTATGAGAATTCGCTTCAAATCCTGATGTTAATCTTACCTGTTAAAACATCAACACCTGCTTGTCAAGTGTCAAGTTATAGACATCTTTTGCTTCCCTGTGGAAAACCTTGGTTGAAAAGTTACAGTTAAAAATAGCAAACCACTTTTCCCTAACTCGATACCTAATCAACAATAATGAACAAACAGGACAGCTCGCGCTGTTTAAAAAATTGCTGTTTTCATTGGATGGCTGGAGAAATACAAGCCCTTGCTTACCTACTCTTATGCCCTAAAACTGTCATTCATGTCTTTCATAAAAAACAACTACCGAAAGACACACCCAATTTGGTACCTGAGACTAAGGCTGAACAAATCACCTTTATAATGAATGGAACACAGGAACACGTTGGAGTTTGCAGTGAAAAATATAATTTTCGCATGCTATCGAGTTTTTACGTGATTTACCTATCAATTTGACTTCATTAAAGGACTTATAAGACAAGCTGAAAAAACAACAAAAGAGGGTTTGTTTGCTAGAAACAATCTACGCATTGTCTCATCCACAGGCATCCGCAAAGGGTAAAAGTGTGCACTTGCCCCACTCCTTCTGAAAAAAAATGAGAAATAATTGTTTCATCGTATATTAATTTTTTGTTCAATACAAGAGCTCGCACGACTTCGCCACTCCTGAAAAATTTCTACACACAAACATGGCTTCATCTAACGACCTCCCCCCCCAAAACAAACAACGCTTGCTTTATGTTGCTTTCCCTCGTTTGTTTTGTTTTTTTGCTAATGAGCCCCTACTCTTTTACTGCCCCTTGGGAATTATTGTTATTCAAAATGCCAGTTATTTCCTTCCACTTTCCTCCGACAAAGGCCCGGCATGGCTAGATGGTTAAAGTCCTGTGGGCGTTATAAAGTTACAGTCAATCCCACTATTCATTGGTAAAAGAGTAGCCCAAGAGTTGGCGGTGGCTGGTGATGACTAACTGCTTTCCCTCTAGTCTTACACTGCTAGATTAAGAATGGCTAGCGCAGGTAGCCCTCGTGTAGCTTTGCACGAAATTCAAAACCAATCCTCCAACAGATATGTCATTTTAAATTCTCACATGTAGTTATTTATAACCACAAGACATTGTTAATTCGATATCCTCAAGTTATTTATAACCACCAGATATTGTTAGTTCGATGTCCTCCAGTTATTTATAACCACCAAACATTCTTAGTTCGATGTCCACAAGGTATTTATAACCACTAAATATCCTTAGTTCGATGTCATTAATGAAATCTTATAAAACATCAGTTTGAATCTCAATTATTCGTACAAACACACTCAGTCACGCCCTCTCTGCGAAGTGACATCTTAGCTCAGGGCTCTAAAAGTTCTCAGAACGTTAAGCGACAGATCAAACGGTTCGACTCGGGATGCCAACAAACACACTTCACAGTTTCAGTCGTGAACTAATAATGAGTGCATACCTCGCTTCGCACTTTTTTATATTGCTGTGGTTACGTCATATACATGCATGTGTGTGCGTGTAAGTATATATGAAAAAGTATATGATGGTTTTGCTAAGTGTAATACTGACATATTTTGCTTAAAATATTTATTACTTACTTGAGCTCGACTAAAGATAACGCACGAAAAATACAGAAAATATTAATTCAAACTCGAGCACATCTGTTAATTTTAAAAACATGTGAAATATGTGTGTGATGGTTTCACAAATTGAAAGATGAATATTCCTGGTGTAAATGATTTATTATATTCTTAAACTGGGTGACGATACACTGAAATATGACTATTGGCGACTAACGAGCATAAGGAAAATGAAACCCCTCTAGATTTCCCCTTAAAACATTCACGTGACTATTGATAACCTTGCTCCTCCAATAACAGGTTTTCAATTTCGCACAAAACTACTCGAGGACTATCTGTGCTAGCCGTCCCTAATTTAGCAGTGTAAGACTAGAGGGAAGGCAGCTAGTCATCACCACCAACCGCCAACTCTTGGGCTACTCATTTACCAACGAATAGTGGGATTGACCGTCACATTATAACGCCCCTACGGCTGGAAGGGCGAGCATGCTTGGCGCGACGCGGGCGCGAACCCGCGACCCTCGGATTACGAGTCGCACGCCTTATGCGCTAGGCCGTGCCAGGCTTCTCCAATAACAGATCTTGATAAGAACGTTGAGAACAGTACCCATATGTACACACTTCATCATAAATATGATTGTTAACGGTTAAAAACCATTGAGAAACACGAGAACCTGACCTGAAGCATTTGGGTCGGCATGACCGGGTAGCTAGAAGGCGCTCGAGTCGTAAATGAGGGTCGCGGGTCCGCATTCCCGTCACACCAAACACACTCGACCTTTTCAGCCGTGTGGTAGTTATTATATGTTCTGATGAATCCCACTAGTCGTTGATAAAGGAGTAGTTAAAGAGTTGGCGGTGGGTGGTGATGACTAGCTGCCTTCTCTCTAGTCTTACACTGCTAAATTAGGGACGACTATTACAAACAGCTCTCGTGCAGCTTTTCGCAAATTTTAAAAAGAACCAACTAAACAATTCGCGTGCTTATTGGCAATCATGACCCTCGAAAAACCAATATCGAAACAAATTAAAATCCTCGAGAACAATACGACCGTGCGTGCAAATCGCTATCACAAATTCGACTATTCTTCCTTTTCGATAAAGTGGTTCAAAATGGCGAATGGGACAAGACTGATAAAAATACGCTTTATACTATCAATGCTGTTTGTTCTCTTTTACAGTTCCAGTGCTGTCTCTTATCGTCTTGATTTACTATGACAATGACAATATTCATTCTTCCTTTTATTGGGGAAAAAGCACGTGCGTTTCCTGCTTTCTTTCTGGCTGTTGAAATCCTTCAAAACCGAACAGTAACTAGAAGGTCTGGAGGACCAGATGACATCAACCATTGATTTGAAGACAAAATTTAACAATGATATAGCAAGCAATTCGATAAGATTGTCATTCCAGGACTAGAGCACCACGTGACATTAGCCATGTAATTACATGACAAGATTCAAGAGCGATATATTGAGAAATTCGATAAGGTTGTCATTCAAAGTCATCTCTGGATAAATTCTTCAACGTCTCTTACGAGTTCCCAAAGCGTTCATCGTATCAAAAAGTATCCTTATCTATCCAAGACAAAGAATGAAATATTACGTTCTTGGTATCATTCGGAGGGAAGTTAAATACAAAAGAAAAGAAGATGAAGAAATACCAGATTATAATCTTTACAACTTTGGATTACAAATGACGTAATCTAACAATTTTAAGCATGGAACTGCTTTATTTCTCTAAGTATGTTAGCAGAAAAACAAAATATCACGCAATGTTGCCCACTAGCAAATAATAACTGACAGATAATTAAAATCTGTATTAAAATTTTATTTGACAAGGAACATTTATTGTTTGTGGTTTTCACAAAATTCGAGTTATGTGGCTTGCAGGTGTGTCTTTTCATCTCAATGGATTTTTGTTTTTTTTAACTATAAAGTAAAAATAGGTTAAATTCAATTATCCGGAAACCAAAAAATTCAATTTTCTTCGTTTTTCAGAAGATTCAAGCTTCATCTGCGGCAAGTTTGTAGACTTAAAACGTTAAAATCCGATGTTTCATTCCCTCTCGCCGGACAGACCGTAAATAAATAGCTCATTCTATAGATTTGCACTTAGAAAAATCTTTAGCTAACCAATCAAAAGTGGATGGCAAGTAAAGAAAGAGAGACATAACAATTGGAATGAACAGAAAGAATATAATGCAATTAAACTGAATAGTCTATTAAACTAAATACGTGAAGAATGAACGATAGAGAGGATGAGATCCTATCACAAAATTAAACGAAACTGAAATCTGCTATTAACATTGCAATGAAAAAGCATTTTAGTTTTGGAAACTTTCAAGCAAATCTTAATCAGCTTGTAGTTTTACGATTCCCCAAACTGAAATAGAACAGCCTCTAAATCTTGAAGTCAATGTTTATTTAATTGTATTACAGCGTTTATCATGAACAAGAAATAAAGAGACCATTGGCGCGTCGCTAGGGGGCTAATGGAAGTCTTTATACTACAGTTTGTTAAATATTAAAAAATATATTTGAGTAGAGCTTCGAAACATGAAAATTAGAAAAGGGAAAATAAAAATAAAAACCTTTTTTAGCATATTTTTCTTTATGTTCATTGACTTTAAGATTTTGGCCAACAGTGTGTGACAGTTTAACAGTAAAGCCACATTCTCATTAAGCATCGTTAATTAATCAGTTGCTAACCCTTTAATGTTCCTGCTATCACCCTTTTGTTGTTGTTCATTTGATTGTCTAACTATCAACTGAGATAGGGACGGTTTCAACTGCAATTTGGTATGGAAGATCGAAATATCACGACACTCAGCTGTGGGATGAGTAGATAGAAACACTTTGAAAGCAGCTACGGGTTTAATATTGCACGTGGTTTGCTGCATAATGTTTGCCAAGTAGTTCTAAATGGTTTTTTAATACCTCTGCGTGCCATTTGAAGACCGCTTGGCCATTGAGTTCCAAATGAACCGACAAATTTCAGTCCTTTCACTGCTTCAAATCACTTTTCGTAGCTTCAACGCTAAAAGAGTGCGGGAAATAAATTATTTTTGCTAGTCAATAAACATATCTAAAATATTCAGTTCAGATTTTAAAATCAGGGTTAAGTAGTGTTTTCTTTGTTTGTTTGTTTTTCAACAAAAATGCCCCTCATTGGCTCGTGAGAGATCCTGTTAAGTACAAAGTGGTTGCTATCGCTGGTTGTCTCTCTATGATCAACGGTTCGAAATTACAGGATTCCACGACACCTGGCTGAGCACAGACAAACGTGCTACGACTAAACTCCCCGATAGGTTGGAGGAGAGACCGCAATTTCACCGACGTTAAACTTATCTAACGCGCAAGTCAAGTTAATCGACCGAACAACTATTAAATACTATTAGAAATAAAATATTTATTTTTAAATTCATTACGTTTGTTGGATTGAATCACTTCGATACCTCAAATAATTAACTAACCCTTACTCTAAAAATGAAAACATTTCCTAGTATTTTTAATCATTTAATTGATAATTTTTTTTAAGTTCATCGTTTGTTATTTTTTTTTCTTTACTAATGGCTCAAGTGTCCAACAGGTCATTATAAAAAAGAAATCCAGTAAAGCAGTAGAATGTAATACGAAAAAAAATCCTGAAACGGGATAGAGGAAAAAAAAAGTACTGAAGTGCTTTGGTTTGAATTTCGCGCGAAGATACACGAGAACTATCTGCGCTAGTAGCAGTCCCTAATTTGGCAGTGTAAGACTAGAGGGAAGGCAGCTAGTCATCACCACCCACCACCAACTCTTGAGCTACTCTTTTACCAAGAGTACTGAGATTAATCGTCACATTATAACGTTTACACAGCTGAAAGCTTGTTTGGTGACGGAGATTCGAACCCACGATCTTCGAATTACGAGTCGAGCGCCTTAACCACCTGGTCATGCCGTGCCTGATTCTGAAATTTTAAAACTGCATATAATAATCATAAAAGTCAAGTGTCAGTTAAACGGTCAGGCTTGATGTCTCAGGAGTTTCACGAGTACAATTCCATTGTACTCTAATACTTCATCTTTTGATTACCTCTTCCCATTTTAGTCGAATAAAATTACGAAGTTTGGCATAAATAGCTCTGAAATTTCGACATCTTTTCCCGTTATATATAACAGCCTATCACGAAGGGAGATACAAGGATAGATCATGCACGGCGTCATGTATGCGACACCACATCATCCATATTCAAACCCGCGATCTTCGGATTACGCCTTAACCACCTGGTAAGACCGTGTCGTCAAAATAGGTAGAATCCAAATAGCAAAGCCACCAGGAAGACTCAAGAGATGATAGACACGGAAGTACATTTGCACTATATCAATGTCTGGTTAAAATATGTCAAAAGTTAGCAGAAACCTAGGCTTTGGTACTATTAAGAAAAAAGGGTTCTGTTAAAATAAACTGAATACACCAGTTATCAATAGGGAAGAAGACCAACTTCCATCAGAAGAAGGATAGGGAAAAGGACCAACTTCCATCAAAAGAAGAATAGGAAAGAGGACCAACTTCCATTAGAAAAGGAGGACCAATTTCCATCAGAAGGAGAATGGGGAAGAAAACCAACTTCCATCAGAAGAAGGATGTGGAAGAGAACCAACTTCCATTAGAAGAAGGATGTGGAAGAGAACCAACTTCCATTAGAAGAAGGATGTGGAAGAGAACCAACTTCCATTAGAAGAAGTGTGAATGTTAATTTTTTATCTAATAACACCAATATATAGCATGTTATAGGAAAAAGAAATTTCATATTTCTTTTATTTACGTATTTTGTGTATTGACAATTTTACACGGAACAGTTTTGGTTTCCAGTGGTTTCCCGTAATTTTTGACAGATTTTTAGTATATAATGTTAGCTTAATACATCCCGTTTTCAATCTTTAAATAAACCTTTCTTCTGATAGTTCAATAGTATTTTTAAGTGACGAGTTAGTGTCGTTTAACTGATATTACAAAACTATAATTTGGGGACACTTTTCTCTGGGCTTTCTTATTGGTATTTGGTTATAAAAGACCCCATAAAATTAGGTCTTCCCTCTACCTCCTTACCTGTTGTTTCATTACTTTAATGTAGGATTGAATTTTAATGAGAAACCACAAAAATACAAGTTTAGTTTTATACCATATGCTAACAGACACTTCGCATGGTGTTTCAAATAGCACGTTTCTGTACCACATGTATGCTGACACTTCGCATGGTGTTTCAAATAGCATGTTTCTGTACCACATGTATGCTGACACTTCGCATGGTGTTTCAGCATGTTTCTGCACCACATGTATGCTGACACTTCGCATGGTGTTTAAAATAGCATGTTTCTGTACCACGTGTATGCTGACACTTCGCATGGTGTTTCAAATAGCATGTTTCTGTACCACGTGTATGCTGACACTTCGCATGGTGTTTCAAATAGCATGTTTCTGTACCACGTGTATGCTGACACTTCGCATGGTGTTTCAAATAGCATGTTTCTGTACCACATGTATGCTGACACTTCGCATGGTGTTTCAGCATGTTTCTGCACCACATGTATGCTGACACTTCGCATGGTGTTTCAAATAGCATGTTTCTGTACCACGTGTATGCTGACACTTCGCATGATGTTTCAAATAGCATGTTTCTGTACGACGTGTATGCTGACACTTCGCATGGTGTTTCAAATAGCATGTTTCTGTACCACGTGTATGCTGACACTTCGCATGGTGTTTCAAATAGCATGTTTCTGTACCACGTGTATGCTGACACTTCGCATGGTGTTTCAAATAGCATGTTTCTGTACGACGTGTATGCTGACACTTCGCATGGTGTTTCAAATAGCATGTTTCTGTACCACGTGTATGCTGACACTTCGCATGGTGTTTCAAATAGCATGTTTCTGTACGACGTGTATGCTGACACTTCGCATGGTGTTTCAAATAGCATGTTTCTGTACCACGTGTATGTTGACACTTCGCATGGTGTTTCAAATAGTAAGATCATTTCATTAGAGTTTTCTTGAGTTAATCTTTTTTATATTCTAATAAATTCAACTTTTCCGTGATATCCCGATGCATTATTTCTCACATTTAAGTTTTATTCAGGTAATTTCTTCAAAATTGTAGTACGAGTTATTTGTGTTCAGCGAAACCTTTGAAGTGAAAGAGATTTAACCAGCTGTGAAAGGTACGTGATACTTCTGTCACTCATACTTAGTGGTGGTGGTGATGTGTGTAATTCTGTCTGTGGTCAGTGCACTATGGGTGGTGGTGATGTGTGTAATTCTGTCTGTGGTCAGTGCACTAAGGGTAGTAGTGGTGATGAGTGTAATTCTGTCTGTGGTAAGTGCACTAGGGGTGGTGGTGATGTGTGGAATTCTGTTTGTGGTCAGTGCACTAAGGGTGGTGGTGATGTGTGGAATTCTGTTTGTGGTCAGTGCACTAGGGGTGGTGGTGATGTGTGTAATTCTGTCTGTGGTCAGTGCACTAAGGGTAGTAGTGGTGATGTGTGTAATTCTGTCTGTGGTCAGTGCACTAGGGGTGGTGGTGATGTGTGTAATTCTGTTTGTGGTCAGTGCACTAAGGGTGGTGGTGATGTGTGTAATTCTGTCTATGGTCAGTGCACTAAGGGTAGTAGTGGTGATGTGTGTAATTCTGTCTGTGGTCAGTGCACTAAGGGTGGTGGTGATGTGTGTAATTCTGTCTGTGGTCAGTGCACTAAGGGTGGTGATGATGTGTGTAATTCTGTCTGTGGTCAGTGCACTAAGGGTAGTAGTGGTGATGTGTGGAATTCTGTCTGTGGTCAGTTCACTAAGAGTAGTAGTGGTGATGTGTGTAATTCTATCTGTGGTCAGTGCACTAGTACTGTGTTGATTGCTTTTCCGCGACATATTCAGAAACAGAAAATCGAGTAGATTATTCCACTTGATCTACTCTGGAGACTGAGAACACTCTTCTTAAATGTCCGGGTCTTCTGGAACGTACAGGCAGATTGAACTTACAACCAAATTTAGTACTTCAAGTGAGCGCCGTTCATCTCTATTTGTAGTTCAAAAACTGGTTTTGAGCTTCGTGCTTTAACAAATAAAATATTTTATTTTTGTTGCAAGGTGAGACAACAGTGTCGAGTCAGATTTTCCTTTTCTTCGTTTTTGCTTAAGTTGGATTTATTTAAATTCTATAATTATCTTTCAAGAACTTCCTGCTTTGAGGACTTGTCTACCTATGTTGGTTTCAGTTTTATCTGAGTAAAACATGTGATCAAATAAACATGGCTTAAACTAGGGCAAATCTTGATCAGAAGTAACTGGAGAACACATCGATTCTCTTGCATACTCGCAAGTTTCGTTAATACGAAATAAAAACGACAACAGGGGGCTCTCGATAAATCATAAAACTATCATCGCTGCTTCTCTCGCATAAAATAAATTTCAGCACACCGAGTATCGAATTTACCCACAAACCACTACTAGTTTAAACAGTGGTGTGCACGAGCGCACAGTGGAATGGTTCACTGTTCAACTAGAAATACAAATGCTGATACAGACAGTTTTTGTTTGTTTGTTGCTGAGCAGAGCTACAAAATGGACTATATATGCGGTGATCACCACCAGTATCGAAACCCAGTTGCTAGCGTGATAAGCCTTTAGAATTGTCGTTGGGTTGTGAGGATCTATCCAGACGCAGCCAATAAAACGTTAAGCCTTGTGTTTGTCTACCGAATCACTGCTCATGTGTTTGTATCGCTTCAATGTTAGGGACGATTTGCGCAAATCGACTTCGAATTGTTTGGTGGGAAGTTTAATAAACAAACAAATAAATCCAACAGCAAAAGTTGTACCAGTACTAAAGTTTTAAAATGTTTGATGTTGTTATTGGTAACATAACAACAGAAGAAACTCGGTGTCTACAACAGTCTTATCTTAACTTGTTAACTTTGTTGATTGATAAAGTGAGGAAGTCAGACAATGTTATGTCTAGATGACTCCCAATATCTTTAACGTACTGGAACAATAAGTTTGGTTTAAGTTGAAATTGCACAAAACTGTCAGTTGTTCACGATAACAGTAGCAATGTAAACACATTATAGGAATGTCAACAACACGAACTAATACTGTTCACTAAAAACATGGCATATGTAGAAATTTCAACAACACGAACTAATACTGTTCACTGAAAAACATGGGATATGTAGAAATTTCAACAACACGAACTAATACTGTTCACTGAAAAACATGGGATATGTAGAAATGTCAGATCCACGAGCAGATACTGTTCACTGTAAAACATGAGATATCTAGAAATGTCAGCAGCACGAACTAATACTGCTCACTGTAAAACATGGGATATGTAGAAATGTCAGATCCACGAGCAGATACTGTTCACTGTAAAACATGAGATATGTAGAAATGTCAGATTCACGAGCAGATACTGTTCAGAATACAAGTGTGATACGTCACAACTACATGTAGTTGTGTTAATCACATACACCGCTGTGCAAAGTTCTATTTGTTACTCTTTACTCAATTAGTTCTTATAAAAAGTTATTATTCTTTACAATATGCACAGAAACTTACCCACCCTTTAGACTTGATATCGATCGAATGTCTCTTCAAGTATCCCCCCCTCGGTTCACGGACACATTGTTTAAGGTCAGTATGTAATGATTGATTGCTTTCTGCTACGTTGTGATTTTTGACAGCAGTCGCTGCTAAGTCTGAAGTTATCTACACGTTAGGCTTGAGTAGTTAAGAAACATGTCTTAGGGATAACCCTCCTTCCTCTTCAAATCACTTAGTGGTGTCGAATTGGAAATAACCTGAGGAAACTGGTTTATTTTCCGTTTGTTGTTACACTAGCCGTACTGTCTATATAACTGGATTTATGATAGTGTCAACTAGAAAAGTAAAACCTTTTATTATAAGTTCTTCCTTTCTATTCGTTCAAAATGTTAACTGGGATCGTATATCAAAGTTTAGTGGGAATCTGACACAAAGTCTTCTGAAGATCTTATATTAAGTTTATTATACCACAGTTTAGTAGAATGTCATACCAAAGTCTGCTGAATATCTTATATTAAGTTTATTATACCACAGTTCAGTAGAATCTTATACCAAAGTCTGCTGAATATCTTATATTAAGTTTATTATACCACAATTTAGTAGAATCTTATACCAAAGTCTGCTGAATATCTTATATTAAGTTTATTATATCACAATTTAGTAGAATGTTATACCAAAGTCTGCTGAATATCTTATATTAAGTTTATTATACCACAATTTAGTAGAATGTTATACCAAAGTGTGCTGAATATCTTATATTAAGTTTATTATACCACAGTTCAGTAGAATCTTATACCACAGTGTGCTGAATATTTTATATTAAGTTTATTATACCACAGTTTCGTAGAATCTTATACCAAAGTCTGCTGAATATCTTATATTGAGTTTATTATACCACAGTTTAGTAGAATGTTATACCAAAGCCTGCTGGAGATCTTATATTAAGTTTATTATACCACAGTTTAGTAGAACGTTATACCAAAGTGTGCTGAATATCTTATATTAAGTTTATTATACCACAATTTAGTAGAATGTTATACCAAAGTGTGCTGAATATCTTATATTAAGTTTATTATACCACAGTTCAGTAGAATCTTATACCACAGTGTGCTGAATATTTTATATTAAGTTTATTATACCACAGTTTTGTAGAATCTTATACCAAAGTCTGCTGAATATCTTATATTGAGTTTATTATACCACAGTTTAGTAGAATGTTATACCAAAGCCTGTTGGAGATCTTATATTAAGTTTATTATACCTCAGTTTAGTAGAATGTTATACCAAAGTCTGCTGGAGATCTTATATTCAATTTTAGTAGAATCTTACACCAAAGTTTGTTGGATAGTTTATACCAGAGTTTAATGGAAATCGTTCACCAAAGTTTGCTGGATATCTTAAAACAAGTTTATTTTACGACAGTTTAATAGAATCTTATACCAAAGTTTGATGAGGTCTTAAACCAAAGTTTGCTGAATATGTCACGTTTAGGTCTGCTAAAGATACTATTAGCACAATCTTAAGACGTATTACCTATATATATTGGTAAATGTAATATTAAACTTCAGACTACTGTATTGTGTATTGTTGACCACCTGAATAATTTGCATATTGCACTATGCTCAGTAACCTTATATTTTCAATACGAACTACTAAGAAGTGACAATCACTGGATGAAATCACTCATCGTTTACGTAAAATAAAACGGAGACCCCACTGGTTGTTGCTATGATTAATTTCAATATATATTTTATTTTTCTTTACATGTTCGTGCGTGACTAATGTTACTAAATCCCCTAGTGAGTCAGTGGTAAGTTGTGGACTTCCAATGCTAAAATGAGAGGTTCGACACCCGCGATGTCCAGAGCACATATAGTTCGTTGTGTAGCTTTCTATTAAAAATGTATATAAATGAAAAAAAATGAAGGTGAATGTTTAATTCTCAACTAGGAAAATGAGTTAGGAAGAGAACCGTTTTACTAAATTGGTTTCTTTCATGTCTTGTTCTTGTTGGATCAGAGCCTGCAAAACATTAATTTCTAGTTTTCTTGGGTTTATTCGATACTTTTAATAACATGTTTTGCATAAGCAGAAGCAAAAAGAAAGTATTCAAACAACCAGAATTTAACACCCCACTTGTTAAGAATGTTTGGTATCACCGCCTTTTGTTACCATGGTAATAAGCGATCGTCTCTCTGCGGTTAAGAGGACCAAGATCGTTATCAGTTATCTACATCTTACGCGAAATAATTTCGTGGCGTGTTTTCCATTTAACAAATGCCCGTGGACAGTTATTAGTGAAGAGACCACAATAGATGTTCGCAATAATTTCACGCTTTTATTAAATCGTAAACTGTCACTAGAAATTTGTTTTTATGGACAATATATGATTAGAAGTAGCCATTTAATTCAAGAATATAACAGATCGGAAGGTTCATGGTTCGAACCGCTATATTTTGCTGAACATATTCCACACTATCGGCTGTAGAAGCGTTATAACTGTGGCAGTCAGTCCTAAATTATTAGGCAGCTGCTATCACTAATTATTTGATCTTCTTCCAGTTAACAACTCTAAATTATATTTATATGATATTAAGGGTAACCCGTGCCTAAACACCAGCGGTCTCCGATGTTTACCAGTACGTCGCTTTAAGTACCATTCTGATTGAAGATACCAATACGTCTCTAAAGCTACGAGGTAATATTAACGTTAATCTCTCAGTTGTTGTTGTTGGTGGTGGTTTAGATAATTTCATTAGTTTAGAATTATTCGCCCTCATATGTGAAATTATGTACACAAAAGCACATTTGGATGTTCACTTAATGGCACGTTCATAGTATTAATGTGATGCACTTGGACTGTGCGTGGTCTATGAGTAGCACGCCGTAGTTCGAAACTGAAGATTTTCGATTCCTGTCCCGTGGTTTTCAAAATCTCGTTCACTATGTTACGGCCAGCCATGGTCATTATAAAGGTCCGAAACACAATTCTATCAGAGTAGCCCAACAGTTGACGGCTAGTACTGGTGACTAGTATCTTCCTTCTATAGTTTATCAGTTCAAAATTAATAATGTCTGCGCTCGATAACCAACTTCCAAAACAAAGCAACTAAAATGAAATGCGCCAATTTTGAAGTAAGCCTCGTCAAACCATTATTACCGAGTGCCAGTAACAGCAAAATAATATTATTAGATATAATTCAAGAACACAGTCTCCAATAGAGGGGGTTGCATTTACTTCGATGTCCCTACAATCTGCAAGGAGTTTACGATTTTCCTCAAGTTTAACTGGGTTTTCCAGGCACAACAATTACTCGCGATAAACGGATAAAAATTTTGAAAATTTGGAAGATGGAAATGAATAGATTTAAGTAAAAGACAAAAGTTGTTTCAAAATAGTTTATTAAACTGGTCATTTTCACATTAATTTAACTTATTTTACAGAAATTATTCCAGCATGTCTTGGTTCCCACTGCATTTTAAAAAAGGTCCAAGTACTTACATTGAGTCCTAAACATATTTCTAAATACTCCCAATTCCTTCCCTGCATATGGCTTACTGAAGCTATGTAGATAAAATGCGTTTCTGATGTATAACATTGTATGTGTAACTATGGTTACTACCTAATAGTTTTCAAACAGCGACTGAATGTGAAAAATAACTCATAGGGTTTAATGGGTACTGCGGTCTAGCAGACTATATGTAAGCCTTCTTTCTCACAATTTTGTGATGTGAAAAAAATATGCATATTAAACCTACAAATTAACGTTACGCTGAAAGAATAAAGTTGCTCAAAAGAAACAGCAATAGAAAACAGCCATAATGCTTTCGGTACTTTTCAAACGACCAGAAATCTAAACGGAATACTCTCCACTTGTCTTGGCTGTCTCCATTCGTCCACAACACGTTTTGTTTTTGTCGTGCATTCAGAGATTAACGGTAACTCAGTGGTAAACTTGAGGGCTTGTAAAGCTAAGGCACGGCATGGCCAAGCGCGTAAAGCGTGCGACTCGTAATCCGAAGGTCGCGGGTTCGCGCCCGCGTCGCGCTAAACATGCTCGCCCTCCGAGCCGTGGGGGCGTATAATGTGACGGTCAATCCCACTGTTCGTTGGCAAAAGAGTAGCCTAAGAGTTGGCGGTGAGTGGTGATGACTAGCTGCCTTCCCTCTAGTCTTACACTGCTAAATTAGGGACGGCTAGCACAGATAGCCCTCGAGTAGCTTTGTGCGAAATTCCAAAACAAACAAACAAACTTGTAAAGCTAAAGATCGAGGTTCGATCCCTGAGGTGGAAACACGCAGATAGCCCACTGTAAAGTTCTGTGTTTAATGTTTCACCCACAACTCGTTCAGGCTAGTGTCTAACAGCCACAACTACAGATTTCACCACAGAAAAACTAAAACACTGGAGTTTAAACATTTTCAAGATGGCAGTGAACTAGCCCTAACATTTAGATTCTTCCAACAACTATATTTGTTTTTTTAAATAAGCTTTATAAAGCATTATATTAACTCAATAAAACAACATTTTAAGTTTTTATCTCTCAGTCACTATGATTTATTATAATCCTTTGCACTAACGGGTTGTGGTTCAAAGCCAAATGACCACAACCCACAACCCACGAAACGAAATGTTGTTCTGAAAAAGCCTGAACCAGAAACAAAAATCTACCACTTTAGTTGCAGACCATTTATTTGCTGTTTTCTCTCGTTCAGTGAGCGATATAACTTTCTTTTCTTATTCGTCTAAACAAATATACGCTTCAATAAACGTAGATAACTTCTTGCATGGCTGTTTAATTTTGTTGTTAGTTTTCGGGGCTATTACATAAACTGTAACAAAAATACAAACTTCTACTGTTATTGATTTTAGTTTCAACTTATAACTTGTTTCTCCACGCGTTAGATTTTTAAAAGTTATTTCATAACTGATTTTAGTGTCACTCTATAACTCTGACAATCTCCGTGTTATTTTAATGTTAGGATTTTCAAAAGGTATATTGTTCTTCATTTTAGTGTTAAGTGTGTTAAGGCGTTCGACTCGTAATCCGAGGGTCGCAGGTTCGAATCCCGATCGCACCAAACAGGCTCGCTCTTTCAGCCGTGGGGGCGTTATAAAGTTACGGTCAGTCCCACTATTCGTTGGTAAAAGAGTAGCCCAAGAGAGTTGGCGGTGGGTGATGGTGACTAGCTGCCTTCTTTCTAGTCTTACTTTGCTAAATTAGGGACGGCGAGAGCAGATAGCCCTCGATTAGCTTTGAGCGAAATTCCAAACAAAACAAACAAACTGTGAAAGTATAAATTTTGAAAACTACTTTGTTTGTTAGAGTTTTGAGAGTCATTTCATAGGCGTAAAAAACAAACAAAGAATTTCCATTACTACAGTTTCGTATGTTAGAATAATCGGTTTAGGTCGACACGACGTTTCTAAGTTTCAGCTCGGAAGGATGTGACGTCACAGTGGTTTTAATCCAATCAGCGAGCTGACATAAGATTCAAAAAAGGAAACACGATGTTTTAATTTCAATAAAAGTTTCCCCAGGTCTACTAGCCAACTAGACTACGACTCTAGTAACACAAGCAGAAAATGAGACAAAATAAAACACACACACGGAGATATGCTGGTTTCTGAACACTGTGGTAGAAATAGAGTTGTATACCTAGTTAAAACAAAAAAGTTGATACTTTTTAATCTAATGTATAGTCTAAGAGAAATTTATGAAATCTCAAACGCCTCTGACGTCACTGTGACATATGCGCTACGTGTTCACGAAGGGTATTTTATGTACAGAATGTTAGGCTAGTCAACAGAAATAGCGTAACTCAGTTTTATAGATAATTATGACTAAAGATAACGAATACTAGAAATTCGACGAAACCTATACATTGTCTATTTCTAAGAATAAAACCTGTTCGCGAATACATTGTTCAGTATTAATGCCAGTGTTGTCAACAACAGGTGAGAGCAATCTGGAATTACGTCATTGCGATTGTCTCGGGCTATTTTTTTCTTCTGTTGCGTCAGCTTCATAATAGAAAATGTGGATTATTACAGATCACGTCAGTGATTGGGTAAATAAAGTTGACACGTCACAGGATGCACAGCAGCTGTTGTTGCTCTGAGGAATGTGGTTTGGTTTGAATTTCGCGCAAAGCTACACGAGGGCTATCTGCGCTAGCCGTCCCTAATTTAGTTGCGTAAGACTAGAGGGAAAGTGGATAATCATCATCACGCACCGCCAACTGTTGGACTACTGTTTTACCAACGAATAGTGGGACTGACTGTTACATTATAACGTCCCACGGCTGAAAGGGCGAGCATGTTTGATGGGACGAGGATTCGAACCCGCGACCCTCAGATTACGAGTCGAGTGCCTTAACCATCTGGTCATGCCGGGCTTCTAAAGAATATGTAACATAAATCTTTCGTGTAGCATCACATACACACACGCGCGCGCAATCAAAACAACCATTATTTAATAAGCATTATTCATGGTGTTAAAATAAACGATATGTTTATGAAGATTTACTTTTCTTTCCGAAAATATTTAATTTTCAGGTTCTAGTCTGGTCCCTGAATCAACGTTCTTTCCACATGATTTAAATCACCATCCATATAATGTGATTCTGTGTTTGTATCACGTAACTACTAATTCACTAAGATTAGAAAGAACGTTAAGCAGTCAGATTTTACCTCTGTCTGAACACATACCAAGATTCACTCTTAAGTATACATTCAAATCAAAAATATACATACTTTCATATACGATTACATGTGCAAAGTTTTGTTAAAAAAAGTAAAAATCTAGAACTTAGAATTTGGGTTAAAACTGGTTTGGTCGACAGACGTTACACAAAAAACAAAAACAATAGATACACAATTTACTGTATAAAGCCTTTTTGAGAGAGGATAAAACTAAAGTGAGATGTATTACATGAAAATGGTTGATCGGAAAATAATTAGGGATTTCAATTCTGTAACTTAACATGCGCATTGTAACACAACATGATTGTTTTATATCATGAGTTGCATGTTACGGAAAACGTGAATGTGAAATCTGTGCGCCAGTAATTCATTTTTTTTTTTTACAGAGTTCATCGTCCGTATTCGAGAGCTCTTTTGTCAAGATGGAAAAAAAATGCACTTACGAGTTATTTTTCAACTTGGTCATAGTGCCGCTCGGGCAATTCTTAATATACAGCAAGCATGGGAAGTTGAGGCCACTTCTGAAAGTACAGTTCAGCGTTGGTTTTCAAAATTCAGAAAGGGAGACTTCAGTCTCCAAGATGAGAAGGGCAGAAGGCGTCAATACGCTGTAAACAATGAGAACTTGAAGATGTTAGTGAAAGAAAATTCGCAATGGTACAGGAATTGGGTGTTTCGGTTTCCACAATTTTAAGTTATCTTAAGGAAACTGGAAAAGTGAAAAAGCTGGACAAATGGGCTCCACATGAACACAATGAAGAGCAGTAAAAGTGTAATATTGTATCGAGCAAGACACTTCTTGAACGCAACAAAAATGACCCACTTCTTGACCGCTTAACTACTTGTGATGAAAAGTGGATACTTTATAACAGAAAGCTGTCTGCACTTGGGTTGACCGTTATGAACCCCCTAAACACTTTCAAAGCCACAATTGCATCAAAAGACGATTATAATCACAGTATAGTGGTTTGAAAAAGGCCTCTTCCGTTACAACTTTCTTGAACAGGGTTAAAAGCATTACTGCAGAAGTTTACTGTCCACAGTTGCAACAACTATATAGAAAGCTATGTGATAAAGCACCAACATTAGTCAATTACAAGGAACCAATATTTCTGCGTGACAATGCTCGATCACATGTTACACAAATGGCCCGCCAGAAGCTTTATGAATTGGATTATGATGCATTGCCTCATCCACTCCTCTACTCACCAGATCTTTCACACACAAACATTTGGACAACCTTTTGAGTGAAAACAGTTCCATAACCGAAAACCCGCAGAAAATACATTCAAGAAGGTTTTAAGTCCTAGGACTTCAGAATTCCTTCCTCATGGAATATAATTGTTTGTTTTTGCTTTTTGGAATTTCGCACAAAGCTATTCGAGGGCTATCTGTGCTAGCCGTCCCTAATTTTGCAGTGTAAGACTAGAGGGAAGGCAGCTAGTCATCACCACCCACCGCCAACTCATGGGCTACTCTTTTACCAACGAATAGTGGGATTGACCGTCACATTATACACCCCCACGGCTGGGAGGGCGAGCATGTTTTAGCGCAACGCGGACGCGAAGCCGCGACCCTCGGATTACGAGTGCACGCCTTAACGCGCTCGGCCATGCCAGGCCTCATGGAATATAAAGTCTTGCTATTCGTTGGCAGTAGTGTGTACAGTCATTTGATTTCTATTTTGACTAATGAACTTACCTATTTCCCTGTATTACTTCTGGAGATAAAGTTTAAAAATCCGCCATTATTTTCCGAACGACCTAATAAAAGTTTTATTTTTATACCATGAGGGTGGGAAGTTCCAGGTAATTTTTTTTATTTGTAATCCGTGGTTATGTTTCTTTGTAGAAGCCTTCTTCAAAACAAGGAGTTTAAAATGGTCAGGGATGTGGTTGTACAAACTGAAGTGCCTGTTTGTTTGTTTTTAAATATCGCGCAAAGCTACTCAAGGGCTATCTGCGCTAGCTGCTTCTAATTTAGCAGTGTAAGACTAGAGGGAAGGCACCTAGTCGTCACCAACCACCACCAACTCCTGGGTTACTCTTTTACCAAAGAATAGTGGGATTGACTGTCACATAATAACGCCCCCACGGCTAAAAGGGCGAGCATGTTTGGTGCGACGGGGATACGAACCCGTGACCCTCAGATTACGAATCCAATGCCTTAACCCACCCAGCCATGTAGAGCTAATTGAAGTGTCAGGTCACTGGGTTTTCTGCGTTACAATTTGTTATGTCTGAAATGTTCTCCAGTACGTTCCGCTAACAGTTCAATGGTTTCTTCTACGTATAATTTTTTAAACATGAGAATACAGTGGAATATATGACGCGTTTTGAAGACAGTTATATTGATCTTTAATACACAAACTCAATGTAGACACTCCACGGATGTTCTTGAGTCAATATAAAGCTCACGTGCTACAACGCTTTTTTTATTACAAGGACTACGAACTACGTAGTTACCAATATTCGCGTCGTAATGGCAAGAAATTATTGGGGTTCTTAGAAAAATATATTTATTGGTGTCAGATTCCCTTTAAAACGTGAAAACTGTTTAGAATAATGGCTTTCATTTGTTTATGATATGTGACGACAAGGGGCGGCCCGGTACAGGAGAGTTTAGAGTTTCCATGACAGATGAAAGGGGTTGTGGTCTTGACTTACAACAGATTTGGGAGACTGTTTCAGGATATTTGTGGTGTAGTAACGATCACCCTTCCGTTAGTAGTTTAGGTGTTAAAGCTCACCTTGTTGTTTGTGATGTGTTTATCGCTGCTACAAAGTCTGGTGTAAACTGTACTTATTTTAAACACTGAAGATTCATTAGAATCTTCATCGTCGGCTGTATCATCTGATTGTTTCAATGCCTACTCAAGAGAATTGGAATCATTTTCCTTGATGTGTGTGTCGTATCCCTGACGATCAATGGTATTAGGCGAAAAGCCGCATCGGTTCTGGATATGAAAGATGTCGTGTGTTTGACATATGGTGTTACAACGTATTCATCTTGGCTTTCTTTTAAGGTTTTGAATATTTTAAATTGTTTAAAAAGTAAAAATGAGACTGAATATACTCTTATAAGCCTTCGAAATTTCATTCCCACTTGTTATTTACAAGAAAGCGTAATAGATACGTAAATGAATCGTTATCTCAAAGCTAAAAGCAAAACACAAGTGAAAAGCCACAAATTAACATCGTATGTGGTATTTGCACGTGGCAGTGCGCTAATAAATGGCACACCGTAGAATTCTAAGCTCATTATTCGTGAATCCCCATTCAATCCCACTGGATTAGCGAAATGGCGCTTATGTAGCTTTTAATTTTGATTAATGGGAGAAACATAACTTAGCCTCCTGTATGTACTGTTAGACGAGGTATCGCAGCGTTCGGAAATAAGGGTATGTTTAATGTGCTTAGTTAAATACGAAAGACAGAGATATGCTTTGTTTGTTTTGGAATTTCGCACAAAGCTACTCGAGGGCTATCTGTGCTAGCCGTCCCTAATTTAGCAGTGTAAGACTAGAGGGAAGGCAGCTAGTCATCACCACCCATCGCCATAGAGATATGCCGGATATATGTATGATGATATATACTTTATACAGACGAACGTGAAACACGTGCACAATAGGGGAACGTCGAATACACACAGAGATACACGTGTCGCCTGTATGAGCGTCAAATACGTACAACCTCTCGATGTATTAATACACTTGTGTATACTTACTTACTAACTAGTTCTATAACTTCACTTCCATACACAAATAAAACAATAAAACTAACAGAACAAATATTTATCTTCAGCCTCAGTAGTTTTATTTTAAAGTATTAATTTTAAAGATATTAATAATTTGATAAGGAAACCTCCATACATTTTTAAAAAGAAATATAAATATATTTGTTCAATTTATTGGCAAATTATTTAACTACAATTACGTGTGTGTTTGTGTTTTTTTATATAGAGAGCCACCTGGGGCTATCTGCTGAGCCCACCGAGGGGAATCGAACCCCTGATTTTGGCGTTGTACATCCGTAGACTTACCGCTGTACTTGTGGGGGGCTAAATTACAATTATTCCTTCATCAGTCCCACTTTATAACTCCTACAGTTGTAAGATGAAAAAGAACATTTATTTATCTTATTAGTCGTATGTTTTTCTTACACCAAAGCCATATCGGGTTATCTACTGTTCCACCGAAGGTGACCAAACCTCTGACGTTGTAAATCCGCGAATTTATTGTCGTTCCACCAGTGGACTTTATTAGTCTTTAATAGTCTATAATTTTATCTGACCAAGCCATCTCTAGTAATACCTGACTTAGACGTCTGTAATTTTATCTGACCAAGCCATCTCTAGTAATACCTGACTTAGACGTCTGTAATTTTATCTGACCAAGCCATCTCTAGTAATACCTGACTTAGACGTCTATAATTTTATCTAACTTAGTCATTTCTAGTAAAACTCGAGTTAGCGGCCCATAATTTCATCTGACTTAATTGTCACTAGTAGTAACCAAGTTAGCTACCTATTATTTTATCCAAGCTAGCGGTCTATAATTTTATCCGAGTTAGCGGTCTGTAATTTTATCCGAGTTAGCGGTCTGTAATTTTATCCGAGTTAGCGGTCTATAATTTTATCCGAGTTAGCGGTCTATAATTTTATCCGAGTTAGCGGTCTCTGATAGACAGAAGCATGAACGAAGAGTTGCTCTAAGCGAATAGTTGGATTTGACTCTTATAACACGAACCTATGGGCCTAAAGCGCAGAGCGTGTTTCTGTAGTATTGCACACTAATGACAGACCATCGTATTCACACCCAGCGTGCTGTTCACTAAACCACATCCAACCCAGTTGTGCTTCCTACCTGAATAACGCTTCATGCGACAGGTATTAAACTGGATTACTTCAGTAAGTCATTAAGTTTATCATAGCGGTGAATTATAAATTGCTTTAATTCTGAACCACTGAATGGGAAGTTTCATAGACATCTCTACGGGGTCGGTGTAATATATAGGAGGTCATCTGTACACGTTAAGTTTTTGTACCATAACTTTTGATACAGCATATGTATCTTCATAAAATTTGGGAGACGTTTTAGTAAAGATTACAAGTATTTTGTACATAAAATTAGATTTTGAATGAAATATTTTTTTACTAAAGATTTCTTTGTGAAAATATCTAGTCTGAGTACAAACTGATTTCATGTTACAATTTTAAAAACTATTCTTCGTCCCAAATCTCTGAAATATTATTTGCGTAATTTCTAAAATTTCCTTAATACATTTCAAACGTTTGTTTTCATTAATACTTTTTATGTTGTGTTATTTTCTATACTATGAGTATGTGGGGCCTGTCACTTGACCAACCTCGTAACCATCATCAAAAATAGGAAAATAAATATAAATTATGCTTCTATCGTCCTAAAATGACTACATATTATAACATGAAAATACTAATGTTTAGTACAAGTAACTTAAGTCTCATAACGTTATATATTTACATTTTTATTTCTTATTATATAGAGCTTTCAATCATATCTAACTAACATTACATAACTTGCACTGATGCAGTGCACGTGTACTCGTGCTACTTATCCAGTATTTAGTTTTCCCTGTCTTGGTTGTCTTTTAGTGGACTATTATTTTGTAAAAATCAGTCACATTTCAATTATTATGCATCATATTGTGTGTGTGTGTGTGTGTGTGTGTGTAGATTATTAGTATTTATAAATAAATTATCAAACGTATTTTTTCTTAAGATATAGAACTATAAATCAAGAAGTAAAGCAAACAATTACATCTTTTCGTTACGACCTTTTTTTACTTGGTTGTCGTTGGGCATAAGTTATTAAGCCTTTCAAATTTGTGCTTGTGAAGCGTATCAAACAGTTTTGTTTAGGTTTTATGTAATTGAATAACCAAAAAATTACGAATATTTACACTGACACCACAAAGTTCTACTGTAATTTACTGAGTTTCGTAACTTAGATGTATTTAAATTTTTAAAAAAATATGAAAATTTGAGCAGCCTAAAGACACAGACTAACACCTTGACAACTTGGATCGAAAGAACGTGGTAGCCTTTTAACAGATTACAATTTCTGAGAAAAACCACTCTGGGGACACTCTGCGCTGCTGATTGGTTATTGACACGTCACATACTGTGCTGCAGTATATGAGGGACCATTTCAAAAATTCGAAAGAGTTGATGGAGGGCCACTGTGTTTGATTCAGTACATAAGCCTACCTTAAAAAATAAGAAAATATAACATTCTTATTTTATATTCTAGTCGCTGTTGTTTGCAATTAGGTACAAAGATACCCAATCAATTATCTGCGCTCTGCCCACCACTGAATTTTAAACCAAGTTTCTGACACTTGGAGTATGCAGACATACTGCTGTGTGACTGGGTGGCTTTACAGTCTGCAAGTTAAGTTTCCTCATTTGTACGAAACTATAGAATCAGTTTTCTGACATTACCAGCATTCAACTTTTAAAAACTACTGCATTCAACATACCACGTGACTCACTAAAATCTATATTTAAATGCGTTCTTTAATGTTCACTTTTAAATAAAGAAATTAACTCCTATGTGATATTAAAGACTGAAATATAATCTACAACTTTATTCAAACTTATTGACATAAATTCATAAAAAAAAGTAGCTCAATAGAATTTTGAATGTAAGACAACAAATTAATTGACCCGACCTTTGAACTATGACCAGTCGCGAAAGATTAAATAGATCGTGACATTTCTTCGCTGTTTCAAAACAAGTATCATTTCAAGAAAAGCTTCTCTATTACAAAAAAAACATAAAAAACTATTGAAACCTATAGTAAATGAGTCAACGTTAAAACAAAATCACTATGTGTGTATTAAGAACTTACCATAACGTGTAAATATGGCACATATGGCACAGAGACAACCACTATTATTTTATCTCAGCTGTCTATAATTTTATCTGAGTTAGCCGTCTATGATAGACAGAAGGCAGCAGACCAACAGTATGGGCTACCCTAAGTGAAGAGTGTATCTTTACCAGTCATTATAACGTTCCTTTCATATTGTGTACACACAGAAAATACTTCCTATATAGCTTAGCTACGAATTGCAAACTAAGCGCTTAAATTTCACTTAACGTTAAAACTAAGCCACAAAACAAACACACTTAACCTTCAAACTAAACCTCCCAAATGCGACTTTTAAACTACTGCTCACACATCACTTAACCTTAAAACTAAATTTCCATAACAAGTTATATTACGAAACAAAAACGAGACCCAATCCATATTTATTCCTTTCACTGTGACAAAAGATACAAAGAAATTGTTTAAAAACAAAACTAAAACTTCACTTAGCGTAAGACGTAAAGGGCAATTTGATAAGAGGCCCGGCATAGCCAGGCGGGATAACGCGTTCGACTCGTAATCTGAGGGTCGCGGGTTCGAATCCCTATCGTATCAAACATGCTCGCCCTTTCACCCGTGGGGGCATTATAATGAGACGGTCAATCCCACTATTCGTTGGGAAAAGAGTAGTCCAAGTGTTGGCGGTAGGTGAGGATGACTAACTGCCTTCCCTTTAGTCTTACACTGCTAAATTAAGGACAGCTAACGCAGATAGCTCTCGTGTAGCTTTGCGCGAAATTCAAAAACTAAACAAAAACAAAAATAATTTGACAAGACACTAAAAAGAAGAAACACAAATGCTAATAACGCTAAAAACGTAGTTTTTATACCAGCGTGGTGGACACAGCACAGATAGCCCTTGCGTGGCGATGCGCGAATATCCGAAACAAACAAACAAACAAAGTTTACTGCCACGCTGCTACATAGCTTTATTTTACATTGAATGTATTTATATATATATATAGACACACACACTGCAGCTGGTTTTACATCTGAAGATAAACATGCAAACAGCTGTCTTGTTGGAGATCGTAAATCTGCAGTGCGTAGGAATAAACATCGAAAACATAAAAATAAACTTTGTATATTCAAGCACAGTTCTCATATCCTGGTATTTAGAGAAGTAAAAAAAACTAATAGACATTTTTGTTAGTATCACTTATGAACACTAAACTTATGGTGGTTAATTGTTCTGATGAGATTATCTATGAGCAAATTCGTTCATTTTGAAATAGGATCTCAACTGGCCTTGAGGTTAGGATGCTCGACGCGTGCGTCTCCGGTTCGAATCCCACTGCCGAAAATGTTCGCCAATTGAGCCGTGAGGTCATTATAATCAAGCTTTCAATGGTTGATCCTAATATTCGTTAGCGAAGTTTGAATAAACGGATAATTCATTTGCAAAGAAACAAACTACGAATTTCATAAGCGAAACCTGAATAAATGTTTGGTTGGCATCCAAGAGTCTCGACATGAAGCTATATTTCAATTACAAAGTTACAATATTTAAATAAGGTGCTTTTTCCAAAATGTTGTACTTGATAATTCTTGTGTTTATCTTATAATTTTATAAAATTGAGAAAATCTGATCTATTATAACAATGAGATTAACGAACTTAAAGCTATGTCTACTAGGGATGGATATGTAGATGAAAAATTAAACAGACAGACAACGTTTCTTAGCTTTGTTCTCCCCCCTCTACTCGTCCACCTCCCCAGTGGCTCAGCGATAAGTCTGAAGGCTTACAACGCTAAGAACCGGGTTTCGATTCTCTTTCTAGACAAAACACGGATAGCCCTTTACGTAGCTTTGTGCTTATCAGCAAAAAAATTTTGAAAAGCTCTTATGTTGCATCTCCATTTGCCGACGACCAGGCATGGCCAAGTGGTTGAGGCACTTGACTCGTAATATGAGGGTCGTAGTTTCGAATCCCAATCACACCAAACGTGCTCGCCCTTTCAGCCGCGGGGTTGTTATAATGTTACGGTCAGTCCCACTATTCGTTGGTGAAAAGAGTAGGCCAAGAGTTGGAAGTGGGTGGTGATGACTAGCTGCCTTACACTGGTAAATTCGGGACGAGTAGCTTTGCGCGAAATTCAAAAACAAATATGAGAAAAGGCATTTTTCCCGAGAGGCGTGACACATGTTCCTGTAATTAGGCCTAGTAATAAAAATTTGACTAGTGAGCCACAAATGTATAATTTAAAACGTCACGGCGTAACGTTCGTACAAGATAACGACTTCTTTAAAATAATAACCTTGGGTTAAAGTATATTAATTAACAGATGGTTCCCCACATTAAATCAAACCAGGAGTTATCTGAGCTTTTGAGTACATCCAATGGAAACGGTCATAATTTTCTTTTTTGTTTTGTTTTGTTTAGTGTGTTTTGAATTTCGCGTAAAGTTGCACGAGGACTATATGCGCTTGCCGTCCCTAACTTAGAAATGAAAGAATAAAAATGTTCCACATCATGTTACACATATGATTTCGCTCTACATGTTCGACATGATCACAGATACACGTTTAGCACTGATCAACCAATAGGAATGAAATGAACCATGAAGTTGAGAGTGCACGTGATTTATGTTTATCTAAACCTAAACTATCATTGGGCAAAAATTTGAGTGTTTGTGTTTCCGCTTACAAACATCAAACTGCTGGATCGATTGTCACTGTACTTTGCAACTCCCTCCAATCTTGAGAATATTATGGATCCCTCGTGCATTGAACGAGCTTGTCAGCTAGTTTATAATATGCATAAAGAGTAATACACTGTGGAAAGCGAAAGAAAATGTTTTTTGAGTGGAAAGTTATGCACTAACAGATTAAAAAAAAGACTTTTTCCAGGGTTTGATAAATCAGTTGAAATACAACTCAGACAGTTTCCTATATAACAAAATTCAAAGAACATTTTATTGGAGGAGACGCAATAATCGTTTCGTTCTCTAGTAGAAAGAAACCTAAAACCACTTTGTTCTGTTAGGCACATCTCTATAGATTTCTCCCATTGGAATACAGGGGGTTCATCTTCCGAGACATCATCATCACTTAGGTCGACAGTTGTTTCTTTGCCAACAACTCCTGGGGTTATATCGGAACTAACATGGATTGGCAGGAGAAAGTTGATCAGTAGAAAGTGGATTGTATATCACGAGAAATCAGCGTGACTGTATGCACGTATCTTGATTGCTTGTTTTTGAATTTCGCGCAAAGCTACACGAGGCCCACCTGCGCTAGCCGTCCCTAATTTAGAAGTATAAGACCAGAGGGAAGGCAGCTAGTCATCATCACCCACCGCCAACTCTTGGGCTACACTTTTACCAACGAATAGTGGGATTGACCGTCACATAATAATGCCCCCAACGGCTGAAAGGGCGATCATACTTGGTACGACGGGGATTCAAACCTACGACCCTCGGATTACGAGTCGAACACTTTAATCCATCTGGCCATGCCGGACCCTACGTGTCTTGATATCCTTAAAAAGTGTTATCACAGTTCTGAGTGGGTCATCGTGACGTGAGGGGTTTTCCTAGACTGCAGTGAATGAATCATTGTGAATTTGCAAAAAATATTTGAGCAGTTTAAAATAACTAAATTCAAGTGGATATATACAGTAAAACGACATATTTAGTATTATAAAATTCCATTCCAGAGTTGATAAATTAACGCATGTACTAGAACATCTTCATTTTCTTTAAATCACGTGCTACTAGGCTTAAATAAATGAGATAAGTTAAAAAATAATATGGAGAAAGCTCCACATGACGTAAACACTTTTGTTAACACGCCTTATTTCTATAAACCTTATATTTAAAAAAAACAAAAACATGCCCTATCTGCAATCTATAGTGTTATACTTAGCATACATTCAACGGTTTGTTTTTTCAAAGTTGTACGTCGTCAATGACAGAGTTAACGTTTAATTCCAAAATACACATTGTTAGTTTTGAAGTCAATATTTTCTTGTTTTTATCAAAGTGTGCACCTTGTCAGTTATAAGATATGTTGAAACACATTTTCAGTCGTGCAGTTGATTTCTTCTGAAAAACGCTTAGTCATTAGGACTAACAATTTCTTGTTTCCATCAACTACACATGACCAGTTGAGTTCTCGCTTAATATAGATTTAAAAAGAAGCCTAAATCATATTCACATCCAGATAACCACCATTACAGTAATGGTGTGACGACCCTCGACACCAGGATCGTCTATAGAATGTTTTGGAAGATAAAGGGATTGCTCTTACACTTAATTGGCTTTCAACGTTTCATACTGATTCACTCAGATTAAAATCCCAGACAAATGTTTTGAATAAGAAATCCTTTAGAGGCTTTTTACAACAGCAGGTGAGTAGATATAAATTATCCTTTCCTCTGCTAATAGAAGTTGTACAGTATACCTTTAATGACAGCTATAAAAACCACTGTATGAAGAATCGTAGTTTGAGAAGACGTTGGCATTCTGATTTACAATGCTCTGTTTATTAAGACACATTTTAAAACGTATCTTTGTTAATCTTGTTAAGGGAATACAGTTCTTCCACTGAAGGTACGGTTCTGATACTCATGCTTTTGAAATCCCCTGAAGAATTAAAAACTTATGGCTGGTTAAAACCCTTTTCTTTGTAACCAATGATTTGATGTCTTTGTGCTATAATGTACCAAGTAGTTCCTGACGAATTGGGATTTATTCCACCTTTATAAAAAAAAAAATTATAACGATAATGCGAGCATTTCGGATGAAAACCTTGCCTTTGCTCTCGTGCGAAGACACATTCCTCGAGGTTATTTACTTCGAAGTGTGCTTTCGATGCTGTTCAAAAAAAAAAAAAAAGAGGAAATCTTGAATAGTCGCGACACTTCAAATTCGTTTAGATAGGATTAGCGTATGAGATTGAGTAAATAAAACCTAGACTTGAACTCTGTCAAATACATCAATCAAAAGAATTTGATTTCTTGAGTCCAAAACTGTAATTAAATCTCAAACCGGTCAAGATATGACGGAGCCATGAACTAAAACACTGAATGAAAAAAAAAACTCAGAGTCTTTCTATGAGCCAATAAAACGCGGCTGAAAAAATTACATAAAAATAAGTAGCCAAACTACATGAATGGTGCCTTTTTTTTTTACATCAAATAGAAATGATGACTGCCTCTCACCAGTGACGTAGTATATAAAGAATCCAATGGAACTCAATTACTAAATACAATAAGCTAGTGAAGAAAACGAGATATTCCACGTCCAAGTTGGGATTGTCAGAACAATCTTTGATCAATATATCCATTAACAAAATACGCTGCCTTTGGTATCTATAAATTTGCCATTATTAAGAAAGTTTCTTTCTTTCGCAATTAAAAAAAAACACTGAAAATTTTTGCAATGGGTTTACTCTCCAGTGACATAGTAGACTTACAAAATCAGAAAATGTGTTTCGATACCCGTGGTGGGAAAAACACAAATAGTCCATTGTGTAGCTTTGTGCTCAACTTTAAACAAACGAATAAACCACGCGGTTGGTTTTTCCTACTATGTTTTTATATTTTGTATTTACACACCAAAAACAGTGTTTACAATGTTTGAACTACTTATCGGAAGGTTCAAGGTTCGCGTATCAATATTCCGCTGTACACACTTTACACGTATATAGAAGTGTTGTAACTGTAACAGTCAGTCATGGCATTCAGTTAAGGGTAGCCACATAAATGGCAGGTGTTGCTAAACATCTGCCTCCTTCTAGTCAATTATTTTTATTTTGTGATGGCCTAAAAGACTTCCGACCTGAGTGTTTAACGGATGTGTTGTTAAAGTTGAAAATGCTAACTCCATTGAAAACATTGCAAGTTTTTGTTTTTGCGTTTTAGAGGTTATTTTACTCGTTTTTTTTTTTTTTGCATGTTTGTTAAGCATGCATAATACTTACAATGTTTGCGGGTTTATTAGTTTATGTGTTCTAAAACATATGTTTAACTGTTGATTGGAACTAATCACTTTCAATACGCATTCGCCACCCCAATGGTTTGTATCTACACTTGCGCGTGTTTAGCAAACTTTATTACGCATGCGCATAATTCAAATGCTTGTGCATTTGTAACGCAAGCGCTTATAATTAAATAAATTACTCAATAGTCTTAACTGGATACTTTCTGTTTGGCGAACTCGGTACTTGTTTAAGTACTGCTGAAAATGAAAGGAAAGAAAAAAATGTGTTTCGTCATAAAGACAAAAATGCGTAATCTGAACAGCACCTATCACAGGCGTCGAACGCTGTTTTATAAGTCTGCAGTCTTACCGCTAAGCAAGTGAAAAGACGAGATAAGAAAAATAACGCATGTGAAGAAAAATTTTATGTAACATGAAAACTGTTGAAAGTTAAGTTCGATAAAGAAATAATTTTAATAACACAAAAAAATGCTAAAAGAAAAAATGCAATAGTTGTATATCATATAATGTGTAAAGCGTTATTTTGGTCAATTTGAAGCTTAGATTTCACAGTGACAGGTATAGAATGAACGTGGTGATCAAAACAAAAGCATTCACACAGTGTAAATAAAACACCGACCCCTATGAGTCGCATCAAAAACAATACAGATATGTTTACTGCAAATTACTTCGCAACAACGCAGATACGTGTCACCTGTAACAAAAGTGGCCGTTGTAGCAATATAAACACACCAATTTTTGTGTTTCCTTAGAACGTAAAGGATGTGCGACTTTCAGTTCAAAATTATGCTTTATTGTTATGTCGTGAAACCTACACAACACAACGATTGTGTATCAGTTCACACATCTTCGTTTTGTTGTGTTAACTCACAATAATTGTGTTGTCTTAACTTGAGCGTGTGACGTAGCCATTTAAACACAGATCACAAAACGTGCTCTTTTTAACACAGTGTTATTTTATAGCATCAAGATGGTTTTATTTTTCAGTTACGTGTATGACAACTGAAATCGACATTCGAAAGTGCCGGACTCGAGCGGTTCAGTGCAAGTCTTCGTACATATAACGATAGAAACGGGGTATCGATACCTGTGGTGATCAGACCATAGATAGCCCATTGTACAGTTTTGTGCTTAACTACAATTATAAATACAAAACATTCGAAAAGCTCGAGACAGTCGGTTTTAAAATTGCAGTTCTAATTTTAAAAGTTACTCTGCACCTTATGCAGGAAAGAGTCAAACGTTCTGCCCAAAAGCTTTTAAAATTAAAATACGACGATCGTTAATTATATGATGTTTAATCATACGGTGTTTATAATGATTTTGTAAGTCGATTTCATTAGACACTGTTTTATTGTGTGAAACAAACTGTAGCCTGTTTCAAACACACGCGATACTCGTATTAGTTTTTTTTCACACAACAAACAAATATCGCAGCTTCATAAACAAGGCTGTACGTGAAATGCTAAATAATAAATGTTTTATAATGATAGAAGACCACCATTTGAACTCATTATTTAAAACCTAAGGGAGAGGTGGGGTGATTTGTTTCTTTTTTGTTTTTGAATTTCGCGAAAAAGCTGCACGAGGACTACTTGCGCTAGCCGTCCCTACTTTACCAGTGGGCACCTTGTCATCACCACCCACCGCCAACTATTGGGCTACTCTTTTACAAACAAACAGCGGGATTGACCGTAACATTATAACGCCCCCAAGGCTGAAACGGCGAGCATGTTTGGTGCGGCGGGGATTCGAACCCTTGACCCTCAGAGGATGGGTTGGAAAAGGCATTACGCGGCACTCAAACCTTTCGCTGGTCTAAAGGTCAGTTTACCTCTGTAAGAAACACGGTTAACCTCCTATGTGCAGAGGTACTGACGACAGTAGAGGAGATATTTGTTTATTTGTTACGCGCAAACCTACACTTATGGGTATCAAACCTCGGTTTCTAGCGCTATAAGCTACCGGGCTCAACGCTGAGCTAATGGGAGGTTAGTTTGTTTAGCGATAAATACAACAGATCTAATGACTAACGTGAAACCACGCAAGTAAAAATTCTGTATAACTAGAACCTAATAACACACAAAATAAAGTAATTGATGTTTATAAAAGATGCACAGTTTACCAGTTATATAACCCTTAATTACTACATGATAACAGTACACAAACTAGTCATTTTCTAAAGTGACAATTATAGCTTCCGTTCGTGATTTCGCGAAATATTTTATAAAGATTTAGAAACGCATTTCACATGATGTCCATCAGCAGAGATTGAATTATGTCATCGTTTACTGGTTGCTAACGCTGTCGGGTACCATCAAACAATGTATCGTATCTCCTGCAAGTTATACAAACCTAATTGCCATCGTAAAAACATGTACTTACGAGTTTCGTTTTAAATCTTTTCTCCGCGGTAAGTTTAAAAACAAAAACATATAAAAGGTACGTTATAATCAAATAGAAAATAATTCAGCTGGAAAGGCGTGTGTTATGAATAAAGAAACATATCGACCAATATTGTGAAGATCGTGTGTCTGTTGAAAACCTGCATATGAAGAAAACTAGAGGGAGATAATTAATGTTTTACCCAAATATTCAGAGAGAGGAAAAACATCAGGAGTCAGAAGGTAGTTAGGAAGGAAAAACGTTAAACAAGAAACAGATGTATTGGTAGAACCAGAAAAATGCTTTATGAACACAAGTTCAAAGACAGTAGCATATTTGTTCATACAAAACGTGCTTAGGCGACAGTAAATTACCCAAACAATAACACTGTTCAGGTGACAGGAGAAATACTCGTTCAACAATAAGGAAAGAACACAGACATCAAATGTGTAATGGAACAGGAGAAATACACACAAACAATAAGGAAAGAACACAGACATCAAATGTGTAATGGAACAGGAGAAATACTCGTTCAACAATAAGGAAAGAACACAGACATCAAATGTGTAATGGAACAGGAGAAATACACACAAACAATAAGGAAAGAACACAGACATCAAATGTGTAATGGAACAGGAGAAATACTCGTACAATAATAAGGAAAGAACACAGACATCAAATGTGTAGTGGAATGGGAGAAATACACACAAACAATAAGGAAAGAACACAGACATCAAATGTGTAATGGAACGGGAGAAATACTCGTACAATAATAAGGAAAGAACACAGACATCAAATGTGTAATGGAACGGAAGAAATACTCGTACAATAATAAGGAAAGAACACAGACATCAAATGTGTAATGGAACAGGAGAAATACTCGTACAACAATAAAAAAGAGCACAGACATCAAATGTGTAATGGAATACGAGAAATACTCAAACAATAAGGAAAGAACACAGACATCAAATGTGTAATGGAATAGGAGAAATACTCAAACAATAAGGAAAGAACACAGACATCAAATGTGTAATGGAACAGAAGAAATACTGACAAACAATAAGGAAAGAACACAGACATCAAATGTGTAATGGAACAGAAAAAATACTCACAAACAATAAGGAAAGAACACAGACATCAAATGTGTAATGGAACAGGAGAAATACTCGTACAATAATAAGGAAAGAACACAGACATCAAATGTGTAGTGGAACAGGAGAAATACTCGTACAATAATAAGGAAAGAACACAGACATCAAATGTGTAATGGAACAGGAGAAATACATAATTCAATGGCATAATCATTCCGCTTGAGTTATTGGTGATAACTTACATCAGAAGAAACACTCCACAAATAATATATCACTGTTCTCTACTAGAATAATCTGTACTAACTAATGACATCTCGTTGTTTCTCCTGCACTGTTGAAACCTGCACCTACTAATGACATCTCGTTGTTTCTCCTGTACTGTTGAAACCTGCACCTACTAATGACATCTCGTTGTTTCTCCTGTACTGTTGAAACCTGTACCTGTTAATGACATCTCGTTGTTTCTCCTGTACTGTTGAAACCTGTACCTGTTAATGACATCTCGTTGTTTCTCCTGCACTGTTGAAACCTGTACCTGTTAATGACATCTCGTTGTTTCTCCTGCACTGTTGAAACCTGTACCTGTTAATGACATCTCGTTGCCTTCCCTGTACTGTTGAAACCTGTACCTGTTAATGACATCTCGTTGCCTTCCCTGTACTGTTGAAACCTGTACCTGTTAATGACATCTCGTTGCCTTCCCTGTACTGTTGAAACCTGTACCTGTTAATGACATCTCGTTGCCTTCCCTGTACTGTTGAAACCTGTACCTGTTAATGACATCCCATTGTCTTCCCTGTACTGTTGAAACCTGTACCTGTTAATGACATCCCATTGTCTTCCCTGTACTGTTGAAACCTGCACCTACTAATGTAACATTTGTTATGTAATCTCTACTTTTCATCCAGTACCCCTTCAAATGTATTCGACTAGGCTTCAAGATGTGCGGTTTGAACACTCGTATTGTCATCCTCAAACTTAATGTTCCTTCAAACGACTATTTAAGAGAGAGATATGTATCAATAAGGCTAACGAAATATCGATTATCGGTTTGCATCAAGCGTAATTTAAAACACGAAAATATGAAATGGAACACGAAAATAAAAACACATCTTTTGTTCGATAACTTTACGCTTTAAGATTAATCTCTCTGTAATATTAGTCGTTGGAAACTGTATCTAACGTTTTCATATAGTGTATTTTTTAAGAAGAGTCGAGGCGTTACGTTTCGTTCGTTTGAAACATCGTGAGTGGAAAGTAAACGTCACGTTACATCAACATGGTAGAGGAAACCAGTCTGTGATCAATAACAGACGATCATCCACGTACACGTATTAAGAACGATTTGGTAAAGACAAAATTCAGACGTATTTGTCTCACTTGAACTAAGTCTATTAAATTACTTTGGGAAAACGAGCTACAGTCTGGAACTAATCTCGACTCTTTGTACCCTCGGACTCAGTGTCTCTTTTATTGCACCCTTGTCGAGACTTACGATTCACTCATATGTATCTTGTGGGTAAAATGGCGCTTACCATTAGTTTATCTTTACACCAACACTTTCTTAACTTGTTTAGCATCGCAGGGGGAACTGTCGAAATGGAAAAAAAAACTCACATTAGTAGAAAGATCATACCAGTGAACCCCCATACAAATTAGAAATGTGCTATCTGTTCGCATATAACTGTAGACATACTAATATAAGTAGAATATAGTCCATCGTTTCTAGCCAGATCTTACTCTAGATATAATCAAGAAGGAATCTGCAATAGCCGCGGAATTTGAAATTCTCCTAATGCAGAATTAGAATAAATAAATCCGCGAGACATTTTTCTTCTCCCTTTTATTGGAACCTCCCGCTAGTACAGCGGTAAGTCTCCGAATTTACAACGCTAAAATCAGAGGTTCGATTCCCCTCGGTGGGCTCAGCAGATAGCCCGATATGGCTTTGCTATAAGAAAAACAAAACAAACCTTTTCATTGTTTATAATTTGTGCGACAGCGACACCAAGCGTGAGACTAAACTGATTTCAGTTGTATTATTCATCAGGATCTCTACCAGCCAACCCTGAAATTGAAATAAATTTTATGCAGGTTTGGAGTAAACTAAACTTTGAAATATCTTGGACGTGATCAAATACATAAATCGAAAGCATTTTGACCTCCTGAGTTTAAAATTGTAACTAGATTTCAAATCGGTCAAGAGATGACGTGGGTATGAGCTTCATTTTTAACACGGAAAATATAAAAACTCAGAGCCATTCTGTGAGCCGTCATGTCGCGGCTAAAAATGCGGTATCCTGGTCATCTCTTAGAGTAGGTATACAATAACATTGTATTCCCATTCCTTTACTACACATTATTTACTAACAAATCTCTCTTAGTCACATAGTGAGGTAGAGGGTATACATTGTTGTAATTACGTGTCTAGCTGTTGTCAATGGAACTGGTGTTGATTACATTAACTTCCTGTCCCAGTCTATTAACTGTAATTCGATACTTACTGAAAATCCTTGGAATAAATTGATCGTCTATCTCTCTGTGTTAACACCTGCTACAGATGCCAACAATACATTTATCACGTATTGTACTATTCCATAACAGTTTAATCCTGCCCAAGTTAGCATTAACAGAACAATCGTTGGCTTCATGGAGCAGCTCAGTAAACAGCACGATGGTTAATCAGTAGAAAACAGTCTTACTTAAACTACACTCGTGATAACTCAGGTTACCGCTGACCATTAATGATGCAAGTTAACCACCACAAAAAGAAAAAGTTGTTGTTGTTTTTTATAAAAAGTGTGAGAATTTTGAACGCATCAAACATGACATATGGAAAAAAAAATGTTAAAACAATTGTGTGATCTTAAAATCAATAACATTATTTACCAACACCTTATAAATCTCAGTCTTTTCTCTTACCCTGATATCCATACTACAGCAACTGTGGTTAAAAAAAAAACTACACAAAGATATAACCAGGACGACTCAGGTGAATTGTTAACTTCAAACTCTAACAGCAGTGTCCAAAATGTAAAGTCATAAGGGTTTATTCTCTAGCTTTCTGAACACGTTTAGTAGCCAGGCTCGTGAAGACACGAATAATAACTCATCTTGTGGTCTGGCTAAATACAGAAGCAGAGACGTCTGTATAAGCCGTGACCATACGTGTGGTCTGACTAAATACAAAAGCAGACACGTCTGTATTAGTTCTGACCATACGTGTGGTCTCACTAAATACAGAAGCAGACACGTCTGTATTAGCCCTGACCATACGTGTGGTCTGACTAAATACAAAAGCAGACACGTCTGTATTAGTTCTGACCATACGTGTGGTCTCACTAAATACAGAAGCAGACACGTCTGTATTAGCCGTGACCATACGTGTGGTCTCACTAAATACAGAAGCAGACACGTCTGTATTAGCCCTGACCATACGTGTGGTCTGACTAAATACAAAAACAGACACGTCTGTATTAGCCCTGACCATACGTGACTATTTATTAAGAACTCCACATCTGGGCTGAACTTCAAACTCAGTACATTTATGAATAATCCACGTATAGCAACAATATTACCAAGATATTACACAGGTAAATCCGTCTTATTCCCTTGGAGAAATAATATAAAAAATATATTTAGTAATTTACCCATCAACCTACTATGTGGTTGTTTATCTATAAATATACCCCCCCAGTGGCTCAGCGGTATGTCTGCGGACTTACACGCTAAAATCCGAGTTTCAATACCCGTGGTTGGCATAGCACAGATAGCCCATTGTGTAACTTTGTGCTTAATTCAAAACAACAATCTATAAATACACACATATATACCAAAACCTTCTATCCTGCTTTTTTTAAACCTTACTACTCCATCAATCAATTTACCATCTTAGGTTCGCTAAAAATCAGGAAGTTTCAAATGGAGGTCGGCACCGACTAAAACTACTGTCTTAGTTTTGCCCCAATGGCTCAGGTGCAAGTTTGCAGGCTTACAACAATAACGACTGGGTTTCGATATCTCTGTTGGGCAGAGCACACAAAGCTGGCTCATCGTATAACTTTGCGCTTAATGACAAACAATGCTTTATTAATTAAGTTTGGTGCAGAAAAAACAACAACAGCTAAAAAAAGAGTCAACGTAAAGTTCAACGACGCATGACATAAATACTCTTACAGTTGGAAATTACAAATCACGTTAACTGTAATGGAAATTTTAATTTTGATACAACTGTTATGACTTGTATCTCTTCGTGCAGTGAACGTGAAACACTGTGCAATCTTTCTCTCTCTCCAGGTGTTTGGGGGTATATAAATTTGTATACTCAGGAGGGTCAGGTACACTAAACCTCTTCCTCCTTCCTTTACATTGTTTGAGTGGACTTATTAATATATTTAAAGTAAATACAGAAGGCCAGAGTGATAATCATAACTCAAGCCCTTTTCAGGGCAATGTCCATGTATATTGTTATTTCTTTTTTTTTAAATAATTCTAGAACGGCTATGTGCCATGAAAAAGGAAGAAAGTTCGTTTTGAATTTCGTGCAAAGCTACTCAAGGGCTATCTGCGCCAGTCCTCCCTAATTTAGCAGTGTAAGACTAGAGGGAAGGCAGCTAGTCATCGCCACCTACCGCTAACTCCTGAACTATTCTTTTACCCAAGAATAGTGGGATTGACCGTAACATTATAACGCCCCAACGGCTGAAAGGACGAGCATGTTTAGTGCGACGGGGGATTCGAACCTGCGATCCTCGGATTAGGAGTCGAACGCTTTATCACACCTGCCCATGCCGGGCTAGGAAGAAAGTTATAAGTTCCTACGAAACCTCTCATCTCTGTGTGCCTTAAAGGCTCGCC
Source organism: Carcinoscorpius rotundicauda (assembly GCA_011833715.1). Taxonomy (NCBI): domain Eukaryota; kingdom Metazoa; phylum Arthropoda; class Merostomata; order Xiphosura; family Limulidae; genus Carcinoscorpius; species Carcinoscorpius rotundicauda. The sequence continues at coordinate 146,616,330 of CM022393.1, forward strand.
AGGCACGTTACTCAAAGCAGTCAATGATTACCCAGGCAACCGAAATCTCTAGACGCCAGAACTGCGGTTTGTCTTTAATTAACTATGATTACAACCATGTCTTCTAACGATGTTTTTAACATTGTTTATAAATTAAACATCGGGGAAGAATTATATTCGTTAATTAAATTGAAAATTAATTAGATTTGAGAAAGCAAAAACAACTAAAAGTGTATAAGAAGCGAACAATATTTTAAATAGCAAAGTAAATAAATAAAACAAAAACGTTGCGCATGCGCGATATAACGATGTGAAGTTTATTTTTTTTCTCATATAGTACAGTTTAGTATAAAAGTCAAGACAAAACACCACCAGTTCCCTTTTCCAAGGTCCTTCATCCAGTGACACAGCGGGTATGTCTTCGGGCTCCCATCGCTAGTAACCGGGTTTCGATACCCGTGGTGGACAGATCACAGATAACTAATTGTGTATCTGCGCTTACTTCCAAACAAACAAAACAAACCCTTTTCCAAGAATTAATACTAGGAAGTTATAACCTGTAAACTTAATTATACCATCCATAATTAGTAACACTGTATTTTTAACCAAGGCTTTCTTCACGAAGAAATTAGAAGTATGATACGATAAATATAGTTTACGGGTAGGAGTATTTACGGAAGAGCTAATAATATCAGAGAAATGTTTTTAAATGGTCCGTGTATGCAAGTTATAAATAAAGAGCATCAGTTATAAAACTACAGAAATAATTCATATTGATCAGACTTAAAGAATGTTAGTCTTGGCGGTGACTCTGTGGCAACTCTGAAGTCTTTATTGTAACCCTATAATTCCCGTTTCAATATTTGAGAAGGAATGAGCACAGATCGACCAATATGTAGCTCTGTGCTTAAATACAAAACCAACTAACAAACTCAATGGTGTAACTCGTGCAGTGTGTACGCGTGCGTCCCTGTGGCTTAGCTGCAAGCTTAACTTTTACACTAAAATTAGAGGATCGATCACTGTGACGAAATAGCCAAAATCGAACAAAATCAAACAATATTTATCTCAGCCACAGCAAGGCGTGATGTAATTTGTTTATTATCAAAGTTTTTGCCAATTTGGAATAAATAATATAATTCTAATCTAATTAATAAAAAAAAACTCTACATTACCTCATGTCGCGCTCTGACATCAGCAGGAGGTGTTTGGTTCGCAATCTGAGGGTCACGGGTTCGAATACCTGCCCCACCAAAGGATTATTGTCCTTTCAGCTGTAGGACGTTATAGTGTGACAATTAATCTCGCTATTCCTTGATAAAATAGTAGCCCAAGAGTAAGCAAGGGGTGGTGATGACTATCTGCCTTCCCTTTAGTTTTTCACTGTTAAGTTAGGTTGGACTAACTCACGTTGCCCTCCTTTAGCTCTGTGTTATGTTTCACGTTAGCTTTAGCGATCACACTATGTCTTTAATGTAGTAACGTTATAATTAAAGGTTAGAAATAGATGTACACCATTCACTTTCCGGTGAACCAGAACAAAATGGAGCCTTTATACGGATTATCAAATCGAGTAGATCCGTATAGCGTTCCGTGGTGAGGATCTAAAAGGTTCATGCTTGTTATATCCCCGTACTTTCAGCAATAGGCGCGTTATTAGAGTGACAGTCAATCTTAGTATTCAGTTAAGAGTAGTTGTGTAGGCGATGGGTACTGCTGACTGGTTTTTTCCTCTCTCCTTCTCTTTGGTTCAAAATTGGGGATGGTGGCTGTGTAGGAACTTTTGTTTTGTTTTTAATCATGTGTCTCATAGGACTGAAAATAGTCAACCAGTAACCAAGATTTTAGATGAAACCTGTGTATAGAAACACCTGTTAATATAATAAATAATAAATTTGTAAGAAGACAAATCAGTGTTCTGTCAAAAGATGTAGCACGTGTCCCAAGTTCAACTGTACTTCATTATGCTAATAAATCGTTGTTTACCACTTTATTATTACTTGAAACGCTTCTTTCACATTGGAGATAGTGGAAAGCAAAACTTAAATTGTGTGCCGTGTCGATATGATGAAGTGGTTTGGTTTGAATTTCGCGCAACGCTACACGAGGGTTATCTGCGTTAGCTGTCCCTAATTTAGTAGTGTAAGACTACAGGGAAGGCAACTAGTCAACAGCATCCACCGCCAACTCTTGGACTACCCTTTTATCAAAGAATGGTGAGAACGCTCGTAATATAACAAAATTCCCGCTGAAAGGACGAGTGTGTTTAGTGGAATGGAGATTTAAGTTCGCGACCCTCAAACTACGAGTAAAGATTTCCCAATCACCTGGCCTAACGGGCCTAAAATGGCTACAGTTATCTCTTGATGCAATAAGTCTGATGGAAAGTTTAAAAATATCTAATTTATTTTGATGCTCCAGAACGTTTGTAGCTTAATCCTGCTAGGTTGGTATTAAAGTTACAGACTTTATTATCTGGTATAAATAAGCGTTTAGCTAATACACAGGATAGATCCTGTATCGAACCTTAATGGTCTGTTTATTCCGTTTGTGTCGCGGTTTTCGCGCAAAATATACAAAAACTATCTCAACATGGACATCCTTTAGTTTTTGTTAAGAAATTATCTACGTCCATAGTTTTGAAACGAGAGATTGGAGAGATGGTAGCTAGTCAACAATTCCGCCACCAACTCTTTGGAAAGTATAATCAAATTCTGAGATTTTTCTGTGACACACCCACGAAAGTGCGAAGCGGGATGTTTAGGTAACGGGACGCGAGTTTGGACCCTCATATTTACTGCTTGACACGCTTACAATTAAGTCAAAGCCAAACCTTACAGTTCTGAATGGATACAATGGAAGGAAGGCAGCAATTTAAAAAACAACCGCCGCCGACTCTTGGATTACTCTTGTTGATTTATTAGTGGAATTTAGCTGTCACTCTCTTATACTGTGTAGCACGGCCCCAAAATGCAAAGTCACTTGCTTACGTATATACGACTTCACAATCTGGAACGCTGACTTCTAGTTTTAAAGACTGAAACGTATTCCGAGTCTGAGATTTTAACACACAACAATAATTTCGCGTGTTGTATGTTTTGGTTTGACTTAAATTTCGTGTAAACCTACACGAGGGCTATCTGCGCTAGCCATCTCTCATTTAACAATGTAAGACAAGAGGGAAGGCACTAGTCACCACCACCCACCGCCAATTCTTGGGCTACTCTTTTACCAATGAATAGTGCAATTGACCGTCACATTATAACGCCTCCACAGTTGAAAGGCCGAGCATTTTTGCTGTGACGGTGATTCGAACCCGCAACCCTCATATTATGAATCGAGTATCTTAACCACCTGACCATTGATTGTGAAGTGAATGAATAAATAATTTAATTTCTTTAATATCCTTTTTTAAAATTCAAATGATGAAGAGCTGTGTCTGTTAAGAGATACACTGACTCTCAAAATATCTGCTTGTTTTAATATTGTAAGGACCGTATACTGCGGTAATTTGTTGTTCTGTTACAACACTAGTGTAAAGAACTGACGAACTGGGGGGTAAGTTATTCAAATTTGTGTGTTAGGTATGTTTGTTTCTTTGTGTGTTTTTTTAATTTTCGCGCAAAGCTACACGAGGGCTATCTGCGCTAGCCGTCCCTAATTCAGCAGTGTAAGACTAGATGGAAGGCAGCTAGTCATCACCACACACCGCCAACTCTTGGGCTACTCTTTTTACCAACGAATAGTGGGATTGACCGTCTTATTATAACGCCAAATTATATAAGGGAAAGCATGTTTGGTGTGATGGAGACTCGAACCCGTAACCCTCGAATTGCGAGTCGAGTGTCTTAACCACCTGGCCATGCCAAGCCAAGTATGTTTTGAAAGCTCTATAACCAGCAAGACAAAAATTAACTTTCTTAGAACCTCGGTTTTTTGTTTCTTTCTGTTCATCTGAAGACGAACATTTCTCACTAAAATGTTATGGATTCCTGCTTCCTGAGAACGACACAGATACAGCTGATCATTCATGCTGTATGTACACTATATTTCTGTGCAACGACTTAAACGAATGTGTATCGTTGATAAATTCTACAAGTCCTACGTTTTTTGTAAAAGTAATATATCACGTGAGAAATTACACTTTATCTTCACCTGGTTCATCTAAGAAATGATTTTTATTACTTCCGGTGTTAAATCACAGAAAATCCGTACTTCTATCTTTCCTACAGCACACATGACAATTTCCTTCTATTCCAAACATATACACACGTGCTTATTACATTTGCCTTCAAGAAAGATGCAGATGAAATAACAAAAACGTTAACAAAAAGAGAACATTTAAGACAGAACATATAATAACTACGAGAATACACTGTACGTAGAGCGTGTGTCTATCGAGATGCTAAAACTTGTAGATTTACCCCAATAAAGCAAGAAAGCTACAACTGACGGAAAATAAAAGAACCAGTAATTACTCAGTAAAAAACTTACAAATAACCAATATATTTTATATTTGTTTAATTATTTAAACAAAAATAATTGTTTTTCATCTGGCACGGGCTAATGGTTATCGTTCAGGGGTAAGTCCCAGAGGGTCCAAGGTTTAAGTAGTGACAGGCAATGTCAGTGTCTGACTTAAAAAACCAGACAATGCTGATGTGGCAGTGGATGATACTTAACAATTGCCTCTCCTCTGGTCAGTAGTTCAAAATGAGATCTCTCATGTGGCCAGTTAGCTAGGCGCATATATTGGCAATTTTAATTTACTCTCTTTTTCTAATGTTTATATTTTTTTCAACCAAATATTGTTTAAGCAGACAGAAAACCGTATAAGCATTATAAGTTATCATGTAGCTATTATTCATTTTCAAAACAAATGGGAAAATAATAATATTATTCTGTGGTTTCTTCCAAATAAACTATTTCGAAGAAAATGCTACTATTTCTTGTATTTATTTAGCCAGACATTTATCCTTAGATGGAACACAAAATCAACAGTTCAATCGAGCATGTAAAAATAAAAGCAAAGGTTGAATTGGTAAACGACAATTGCAAAATAAATAGATGTTTCGTGACCGTAGGTAACAGAGCCATGATGGGGTTATCAGAAGAGAAATGACTGATCGTAACTATATATCTGTTGCAATGTTCATGTCACTACTTCGCAGGGTGTGAAAGGATATTCACCAAAATTGGTAAGGAAGCTCATTAGGTCATTTTGCGAGGGTACATACAAATTTTAAATTTCGAACTCTTAGATATGCAGGTTTTATGGGCCTTTTTACGTTTTTTTACCACCATTCCTCCCTTTGTTGCTTGACTAACACGAAATGTGACATGGAGATTCACCAAATATGGTATGGGCCTTCACCAAATATGGTATGGAGTTTCACTGAATCGATGGGGAGGCACTTACAAATTCTCATAAAACAGAGAAAGAGAGACAAATCGAACTAATATTCATAATTTCAGTTTCCAAATTGTCAATCAACATTGTTCCCAGGCACTTACGTCTTATAAAAAATTACGAATAGCATTTTGTCTTCATCAAAAACCTTTTGTAAAGAAATATTTCTTCATTAATTTCAGATTTGAGATAATGTTGTTGCGATAACGTAAAGTCTGACGTCATTGCTGATGACCAGAGCTGGCGTCCACTGGTTTTTCCTCACGTGCTCTTGTCCTGTCATTTAATAATCGCCATTCCATTCTAAAGATATAAAACCGCATTTATTAATTGCCCGAAGATTACAATGATGGTATTTCTCTTATTACTATTGTTGTTTGTTTCTTCATTATTGTCATACTATTTTACTGAAATGAACCCTAAATAGTTCAAATAGTGCATCAATTCACAAATTACGAATTATCTGGCTAATAAGATTCGTTTAGTTTTGCGACACGAGTTTTTCCTTTCTTTTAATTTCGTGCAAAACTACGCGAGTTAGCCATTGCTAATTTAGCAGTGTAAGACTAGAGGGAAGGTAGCTAGGTCCTCAACACCCACGGCCAACTCTTAGGCTACTCTTTTACCGACGAACAGTGTGATTGACCTGTTACATTATAACGTCCCCATGGCTGAAAGGGAGAGTATGTCTAGTGTGACGGGGATTCAAACCGGTGACCCTCAGATTACGCGTCGATCGCCTAAACCACCTAGTCATGTCAGCCATTCGTGAGGTAAGAATCTCGCGATATTTTTGGCAAACAAATAGTTCGTACGAATCTAGCCTCGAAAGTATGAAGCTCGTATTACTTGTTACCCGGATGATTCGCTTTCATGTAATTACTTAAATATAACAGCTCAAATCAGAACTTAATCTGTCTTATAAATGTTTTTTTTGTTACCGTAACGTTTCGTCTGAGTCTGGCTCCCTTTTTCTAAGTTTCGGTTTTACAAATTCGAAGTTAAGGATTTGGTTTAGTTAAAGGTAAATTTATCGAAAAGAAAGAAAGAAACACGATCTTTATGTTACATTTTAAATTTCACAAATTATATACTCCACTTATAACTGAATATCTTGTAAATACAACTAAGCATAAATTATCGTTCTGTACCCAGTCAATAGGAACATAAAAGTTATGACTTGGTAATTTCAACACTGGCTCCAAGGTCTGGTCAAAGATCTTTCTAGCCCTAACTCAGAACTGCTGACCAGAGAAAGGTCAAAAACAATAAGCAACAAACGCTATCTGTTATGCGGCTGCACTTAACGAAATAGTGGTATTGACGGTCACGGCTATGTAACAGATTTACTGTTATTCATTTAGTTTGATACCTATGTTTGATTCATTAAAGTATTGTGTATGCATATAACTGTATGTCTGGACGTGTATTGCACAAGTCCGTTCTGTTCTCTAAATTTGTAGAAGATTCTCGAGAGCAAGAATCAATATGGAGTTTACAAAAATACTAGAATGTCTTCGAACATTGTTGAACGTTTGAGAATCTCGGGTAATTAGTATATAAAGGCAAACTACCAGAAGACGCCAAGAGACAGTTTTATATTGTTGATCAGCTACGGTCAGTATACCATAAGTCTCGGAAGCTACAATTGTGATTAACGCTTAGTAATCGGAAAACTATAGAATTTGACAAGGGGCTTAGATTTTGAACATTACGAACCGTTCAACCTTAGAGAATTAACTTCGAACGTTATTGTTTCTACGAAGACATTAAACATTTTCGTCAGGAAAAGAAAATTCTAACTTGTGTTATGCCAAATAAAAACAGAGCTAGACAGCATTCCCGTCAAGTTAAGTATACCTGTGTATCAACATAAAAGTAATTTGTTCGTCTTGGACTTGGATCGTCGATAAAATATGTTTCAGACCAGATAGAAGACTGGATATTACTTGCGGGTTTGTAAATCTTTTGTACATAAATAATTATTATTTAATAACCGTCACTATTAATTGTATTTTTGTTTATATATTAAAATACAGTTGTGTTAAGAAAGAAAATTGCGTCTCAAACGTGTGTGTCGGCAAATATCGTAAATTTGATACACATTAACATACAATTAGCTTCTTAGTTGAAATAGTAAAATGTAATGCATGGAACACAATAAATCGGAGTCTCGTCCAAGATAACTTATGATATGTAACAGTTATAGCATCCTCATGCTGAAAGTGTAGGGCACGATCAATAGCATACTGCAGCTAGAACCTTGGACCTTTAGATCCGCAGCCCGTAATACTAACAACTCATTCACTTGCTGCTGAATTTGAAGTATCGTGTAATTATATTTTAGTTATTTCATGGAATAATTTTTGCTACCTTAAAATAAGTTACATAATTAAGAAATAAGAAACTATTCATTTTTTGTGTGCAACTTTTGGTGTAACTAATAGTAAATCGTTGTTTCAACAAGTCACCCGTCCTCAACATTTAACTACTTATACGTTGTTGCGTGACGAAACGTATACACAAATAAATGCACAGAGAGATGTAAAAACGAAACGTTTCCTACTTTCACTGGGTACACACGAGCTCACACGTGCCTATTCACGTGCTCGGAAAGACAACGTAATCAGACTCACCATTTTCTATGACATGCACGTACTACTCCACCTCCCCCCACAAAAACAAACAAACAAATGTAATGTTCGATACTCGATGTGGACAACCTAGTGCGTATTTTTTGTGTGAACAAACAAAATCCAGATGTACTTAGTTTCGCGTAGTTACTTTGGTGGATGGAAATTCGGTTAATTCTGCGTTTGTTTCTCTTTTTACGTTACGTGTCACTTAACATTAACGTACTAACCTTATGTGTTCGTTATTTAAATTAAGCATTTTAACCACGGTTCTCTAATTAAATAATAATTATTATATATGTGTGTGCGCGAATTTTATTTAGTCAAAAAGTTTCTTGTTCAAATAAAACTTAGAATGGTTAGCAAGCACACCAAAAGTGTTCTCTATATAAGTGAACACGACATGCTGGCGATTTCACTCGGAAAATTCCGAGTCTGAACGACCTCACTAGTATATTAATACGGTACTTAGCTAACTCAATTTATCTGAATGATTTATCTTATATCTTATAGATTTCTTTATAACGACCCACACAGCCAAATGGCCTCAGAAGAACGAATAGTTTCTTTTTGAAAGGTTATTAAGATACAAACCGGTAGTGCGTCAACATTTATATAGGATTCCCGTCTAAAGGAAGTCTCGTCACGTTAGTCGGAGAAACCAGCCAATCACCTGAACGCTCGTTCTGTGACACCCAGAAAACATCAGAAAACGGAATCCCACCAGAAAGAAGTCGCAAAAGTTAACATAAAATGAGGAGATATAAATATAACTTTCAGCCAAAAGCAAGAATAGTAAAAGTTTATCCATAAAATATATTGAAGAATAATGGATAAGGTTAATTAATGAAACCAGTAAAGGATTCAAAAACACGACAATCAAACTTACTGCCAAGTTTATTTGTTTGTTTTAAACTATCTACGCGAGGGCTATCTGCGTTTGTCATTACTAATTCAGCAGTCAAACAACAGAAAGAAAGTAACAGCTAGTTATCATCACCTACCGTCAACTCTTACCAACGAATAATGGGATTGAGTGTAACACAATAACGCCCCCTCGGCTGAAAGGGCGAGCATATTTGGTAAGACTTGGATTCGAACTCTCGACCCTCAGATTACCACCGGGCTTCACTGACAGATTGGATGTAATTTTACTAGTATATGTTATACTCTTAAGCATCCTAAATGCTATTATAGCTTCCTTACTTGGTTATTTTTATTTTATTTATTTTATCATATATTTATTTATGTTTCCCGCTAGGAGGGCAAAGGTTCACTAGTTCTCGAAACGCCCCTCGAATTTTAAACCCAAATATACGACCTTTCATTATTAAATTTATTTTTTTATTCAAACCATTTGAAGTGTCGAAAACACTAACTCCATTGTGTTCAACATATTAACAACAATCTCTGTCAGAATGTATTAACAACTACAAATATTCTAATAAATACGTTATGACTACTAAGTATTTCATTTTGCACGCGAAAGTTCAGTGGTAAAATCACGGGTTCCAGTCCCTGCGGTGAAGCCAACACAGATAGCTCATAGTGTAGTTTCGCGCTTAAAAAACCCAGCAACTTTCACTTTACTGGACACTTCTTTCACGATCTCACACACTCGAATAAATAAATTTTTGTGAACCCGATATTTCGGGCTTTTGCCAAAAAAAACAACTGAGGATTTAATAATTATAATCAAAAATTTTTATCCCTAATTACAAGGTATAACATTATATATTAGCACACTTCGTTTATTAATTGATCGTTTATTCATTCGGGATAGTTTAAATTTAACGATCCGGGCTGCCAATCAGAAGGTTCAATGTTCGAGTTTAAAATACTCTACTCAACTCGTTTGTTACATAAGTTACAATCAAGAGTTGTCGTTTTGGCTGTATGTGGTGCTGAATTTCTTGCTTTCCCTATGGTCAGGAGTTCTAGATTAGGAACGGCATTATTAGGAATGGTTTTATTATCAGATAATACAGGCCTGCGATGGTTTTATTATCAGATAATACAGGCCTGCGATGGTTTTATTATCAGATAATACAGGCCTGCGATGGTTTTATTAAGAGATAATACAGGCCTGCGATGGTTTAATTATCAGATAATACAGGCCTGCGATGGTTTAATTAAGAGATAATACAGGCCTGCGATGGTTTTATTATCAGATAATACAGGCCTGCGATGGTTTAATTATCAGATAATACAGGTCTGTGATAGTTTTATGACTGCTTCTTAATGAAAGATAGCCCAAGAGCTAGCTGCTTTATCTGTAGTCTATATAACTTCAAAATTAGGAACGACTAGCGCAGATAGCCCTCATGCATTTTTATGCAAAATTCAAAATTAAACTAATTAATTTAATTGAATCCCATGCTTTTGTTTAACAAAACAAACATAATAGTTAATTCACTTGTCATAAGACATTAGTTTTAAGTCGATTACAATTTTTAAACATAACATTATTTGTATGCTTTCTTAATGATTTTCAATTTGAAAAATCTGTGATAGTCGTATTTAAAACACATTATATCCGCCATATCCATAAGCCATATGTTACAACAACAGTTGTTGTGGTGTGACCGTTCCTTCCAAACTGACGTAAACGAGGTTATAATTAACTATATTTTTGTCATGACACAGTATTATGTTTTTAACATTGAATTCTATTATTATACGCTATTCTAATTTTTCAACAATCCCTGAGGGTTTTATGATTAGTTATCAGCTATCATTTCTTTGATGTGTCGACATTAAGTTTACAGACCAGGTTCGATTTTCGACGGTGGGCATAGCTCAGACAGCCCATTTCGTAGCTTTTTGTTAAAACAAACGAAATATCCTCTCATTTGTTACATTATAAACTATTTAAGTGGATAGAAGAGTAACAGTGATGACCCATGCTTCCACTGGGTTATGTATCGTTTCGACAGACCACACCTCTAAAGAATCAGTTCTTCCTTCCCTAATTTCAACATCGAACAGCCAACTTTCTCTTTAACCAGAAATTATTAATTGATTTTAACCGAAAGTTTGAAGTCAAGATTTAACATTGGTTATCAATATTTCAAGAACACAGACACTTCTCTCTAGCGAGTTTACACGAGTTCATTAACCGTGAAGAAGGGTTTTCAGTCTAAATATTATTATATGCATAAACAGACAATGCTTCTATTTGACAATCCAACTGTAACATAATCTTGAAAGACGATGAAATCGAATACTTGAAGCTAACGAAGTGAGTGTCTTATCGATCGTTCTAGAACCCACGAGAAACCCGCCCCTAGTGTATAAACAGTTAAGAGACAGCACGAATCGTCATTTTTCCAGAGTTTGTTTGTCTGTGCACTGTGACATTATGTATTATTTTCGAAGTTCATTATTCGTCATTATACCAACGAGAGGTTGTGTAAATGACCCAAACATGTGTCATATTTGTTGTAAATTTGATCTCAGTGAGATTTTTATCACACTGATGTGTAAAACATTCTTACGCGTAAATGACCCGATCATACTGTTATATTTGTTGTAAATATTTTCAAAATCTACGTAGTTAAATTACAAAGTGTCAGTCATTAAAACCGAAATTACCTTAAAAATGAATAAATCGTCAAATTGATTGCTTCAATTTAAAGTTCACCGAGTTGTACATTTTGTTTATTCACTATCTCCTGTGTCCACAGCAGGGATAAAACTCCGATTCTAACCGTGTAAGTACGTAAAATTACAGCTTTTTCACTGAATGATCTCAGTTGTAGGTTGGTAAAGTTTATACGCATATCGTGGTATGTTTCTCAGGTGCTAAATTTAAAGTTTTACTGAATTAAATATAGCTTTTCACAGCAACTTGTATTATAAAACTAAGATAGGAGTACCAAAATCGGTTATTTACATAACCATCTCCTGAAGTGACCCCGCAAAGGCTGTGGGCTTAAATTGGATTTAAGTTCTTTCATATGTTTTTACCCAGAGAGCTATATGCTTGAATTGAGAAGCAGGGAAGTACGTTAATCCACAGCACCACTGTCAACTGTTGTTTCACTGAATAGTGGTACCCACAGCACCACTGTCAACTGTTGTTTCACTGAACAGTGGTCCCCACAGCACCACTGTCAACTGTTGTTTCACTGAACAGTGGTCCCTACAGCACCACTGTCAACTGTTGTTTCACTGAACAGTGGTCCCCACAGCACCACTGTCAACTGTTGTTTCACTGAACAGTGGTCCCCACAGCACCACTGCCAACTGTTGTTTCACTGAACAGTGGTCCCCACAGCACCACTGCCAACTGTTGTTTCACTGAACAGTGGTCCCCACAGCACCACTGCCAACTGTTGTTTCACTGAACAGTGGTACCCACAGCACCACTGCCAACTGTTGTTTCACTGAACAGTGGTACCCACAGCACCACTGCCAACTGTGTTTCACTGAACAGTGGTACCCACAGCACCACTGCCAACTGTTGTTTCACTGAACAGTGGTACCCACAGCACCACTGCCAACTGTTGTTTCACTGAACAGTGGTACCCACAGCACCACTGCCAACTGTTGTTTCACTGAACAGTGGTACCCACAGCACCACTGCCAACTGTTGTTTCACTGAACAGTGGTACCCACAGCACCACTGCCAACTGTTGTTTCACTGAACAGTGGTCCCCACAGCACCACTGCCAACTGTTGTTTCACTGAACAGTGGTACCCACAGCACCACTGCCAACTGTTGTTTCACTGAACAGTAGTCCCCACAGCCCCAACAGTAAGAGGAGCGTTGTTGTTTTTCTGCAGCAACAGGACTCAAACCATGAATCCTCAACAGAGCATTCTATTCACTTGGCTTCATCCGTCTCCACCGTGTTGCAAAATTTTAAAAATAATTATTGATACTTTTTAGGATACACATAACATGGAAGCAAATTATGTAAATTCATGTTTAATGAAAAGTTATCTTAGAACAATAAAAGTTGTTTCCTTTATATATACATATATATATACACACACACACACACACACACAAACACATTTTTAAAAACACCCGTATAAACAGCAAAACACAAAATATGAAACCATAAATTTGCATGTACCTCCTCATGGACCCAACAAACCTTCATGTCAAATTTGGCGAGGGGTAAAAAAGAATAAAAAATTAAACTGTATTTATCTCTCCATGGACCCAATTAATTGGCACTCGACTCGTAATCCAAGAGTAGAAGATTCAAATCCCTGTGACACCAAATAAACTAGCCTTTTCAGCCGTGTAGGCGTTATAAATGTAACGATCACTCCCACTATTCGTTGGTAAAAGAGTAGCCTATGAGTTGGCGGTGGATGGTGAAGACTAACTGCCTTCCCTCTAGTCTTACACTGCTAAATTAGGGACGGCTAGCACTGATAGCCCTCGTGCAGCTTTGTGCGAAATTCAAAACAAACCAAAACCCAATTAACGCCTTCACCAAATTTGCTAAAGATCTATCTACAGGGGGCGGTAGTAGTGAAAAACGCTGAAACACCCATAAAAACCGCAAAATTCAAACAGAAATTTTTTATGTACCACCGCATGGACTTAATGGACCAATTTTGGCGAAGATCCATACACACTATTATACATGTATAGATATTTAAACCAACAATACGTTTTGTTAAAATAATATATACACTTTAGAGGGAAAAAAAATGCGACATCAAACTCCTTTAGTTATTGGAGTAAAGTTGACTATAGTTTGATTACATATAGCTTAGTAACACCGAATAATAATTTTGCGATAATTGTACTGGTAGGTGGCGCAACTGTATGAAGGTAGAATATTATACTGACGGAATAATACATGGTTGTTCCATACGTTGTCATCGTCACAACCGGAACAAAATGGTAAAATATGATTACACTCGACATGGAAAGGTTTACAGATAAGATAATGTTTCCATTGTCTTATGGCCACCGCAAGTAAAATAGAATAGATGTAATGATGCACAACTCAAGATATTGCTACTATTATTAACACAATAATAGTTATTATATTAAATTATACCTACTTTGGTGTCAAACTCTGATGAAATTCGCAGTCTTGTTTGTAAAGCACTCTAAAAACTTGTGTTGACGTAACTTCGATATATCGACAAACACGAGACCAGAATACACAACTAGTTGCTAAGCCGACATGTAACCAGATCTGGAATTCGTTTTACACCAAACTGCTCAACATTTATGTTCTTATTTAATTGTTTTCTACAAAATTTCAATTTTATAAAAATTTCCTTAAAGCTGAATAATTTATAATTTCTTAATAAAATTTATTCAGTGAAGGCAAAACAAAATGTACGCTTCACAAAATTTTACCACCTCTATATATATACATAGATTCAATCTACGTTTACTTAAAGATAGATGCACATAAGTGTTTTATGGTGCCGTATACGAAACACTTCACGCTTCTAAAAACGTTACGGACAGGAGTCTCTGTTCATAACTATTTCAACAACCAATTTATTGTATCTCTAAGTTATGTCTATACCACATGCTAATTAAACCAGTCTTTTGTTGTCTTATATTCAATTTTTCAACGCTAGTTCTTTCAAACCTTTTTTATTGTTTCTTTAAAAATATGAACCGTGTGCTTATAATCTAAGTGGGATCTTCAGTATAAACAACCAAAACTTTTGCCTATTTTTTTTCTTCAGGTTCTGAATTGATGGTCCTGAATAACATCCACTAGAGCACGATTTCATGACCCCTTCTGGGCATACTTACATTCAAAAATGACCTGCTGCTTTACTTCTGCCCCCCAGTGGCTCATTGGTATGTCTGCAGGCTTACACGCTAAAATCCGGGTTTCGATACCTGTGGTGGGCAGAGCGCAGATAGCCCATGGTGTAGCTTTATGCTTAATTCTAAACAACAACAACAAAGCTTTACTTCTATGGGCATTTTTGTTCCGATCTGCCTTGTTTCGTATTATGTGTTCCACCTGAGCTAGCCGTCCCTAATTTAATAGTGTGAGATTAGTGGGAAAGCAACAATTCATCACCACCCACCGCCATCTCTTTGGCTATTTTTTACCAACGAATAGTGTGATTGATCGTCACATAATAACGCCCCCAAAGCTGAAAGAGCGAACATGTTTGGTGTCACGGTGATTTGAAACTTTTAGTAATATCCAAACCAGCCGTTCTGAGAAACTTAGAATTAGTTCATACGTTTATTTTTTTAATTACAAGCCCTCTGGAAAAAGTGTATAATAAATATCCAACATCTTGTTCAAGTGAGGGAAAAATAGAGGTAGTTTGAGTTATCAGAAAGTGCCTTACTAGAGACAGTTAAATAAAGTGGAAACTTTTAATCACAGTAGATGAAGCATTTCAATGATACGTGAAAAAGTCTTAGTTCAAGGTTTCACACCAGTATGATGCTAAGAATAATGAAATGAGCCCAGTAATGAATATGAACCTATATAGTGACTTCAACTGGGTTCTGATGCCACACCAACGTGAACCTATTTATGTTTAAATGTGTTAAGATATCATATGAATATGAACCTATACAGTGACTTCAACTGGGTTCTGATGTCACACCAGCATGAACCTATTTATGTTTAAATGTGTTAAGATATCATATGAATATGAACCTATACAGTGACTTCAACTGGGTTCTGATGTCACACCAGCATGAACCTATTTATGTTTAAATGTGTTAAGATATCATATGAATATGAACCTATACAGTGACTTCAACTGGGTTCTGATGTCACACCAACATGAACCTATTTATGCTGAAATGTGTCATGTTGTTACACCTATATGAGCCTGGAGTTTACGTTAATTATGATGTTTTTATATGTCTATTTTATCTAAGAGAATACAGGTATAGCTAAAACTAATTCCCATTCGTCACGTCTGGAACGCCACCTATAAAAAATACCAAATTATGTTGAAACCTGTTAATTGATTTTCTGACGTTCTAATTGTACGTCAAGGGGAAGGAGAGAAAGACAGTAAAAAATAACAATCAAAATTGACAAACGAAACCAAAAAATGACTGACATGAAGAAGGAAGCCATAAGTGAACAAACAAAAAGTGACAGAAGGAAACCGGACAACGAGACACGTATAAACAAGAGAAGAGAGGAGAGACACGAGGAAATAACAAGAAAAGAAAAACTGTAAAAAAACAGACTGAGAAGGAATCTTAGCGAGTAAGAACGACCCAGAAAAAGAACTTGTGACGGTGAGAAATAGAGGTTTTTAATTCACTGAATGAAAATATAAAGTCCTGTTTCATTTTACTTAAAAAACTAAATTCTTTTGCGCTTGTAACTATTCTCAGCTTAATCTATTTATTGATTTTGTATTAGAAAATTTGATGTTTAAAATAGGCTTTACCACATTCCATTTCTATTGCTTTCTTTCCTGTAAAGATGCGATTGAAACCTTTTAAAGGACATAAAAGTTTCTGTAAATGGGTTTTGTAATTGAGAATAGCACACATTTCATTCTTGCTTTAAATACTTCATTATTGCCCGATTATTGCATTAATACTTACAATAAATATGATGTTATTGGTTCTTTTAAACATAGACCTGAGTGTTTTTGTTAGAATAGGAATAAAAGATTATATAGTACAACATCTCATTCTCAACTTTCTAAATGTTCGAATAATTTATAGCATCAATTAGATTATTTCAATTAATATGTAAACCAGATCCTCTTCGAATACACCTCATGGACCTTTCTGATAAAGGTGGTCCAAAAATTGTAAGTCTATTTCGTTTTTAAAACAGTTTTGAATTTTCGGAAATATACAAAGACCAATTTCTAGAGTATGGGTAAACACGAAAGCTATGAACCATGCTTTTAAAACCAGCAACTGATCATAACAGAAATAAACTAAAGTAAAAATAACAAATCTTAGAACCGTACTTAAATAACTAAAATTAATCGTGAGAGTCAGGGTAGAGTAAAAACCAAAGTTTAGAACTGTAAGCTATAACTAAAACCCGTTCAATATGATTAGTTGATTTATGTCTTCAAAGATTTCAAAGGACTTTATTAAGATTGAATTATAACACATTATATAACGAGAACTTATTGTCGAAAAAAAATTAAATTTATGTTTCCGAATTTTCTTCTTAAATAAAAATATTAAAGTTTCGTTCTGGGTATCAACCTTTCGCACAGTTTTACTATCGTTCCTTTTGTTCTACACACCTGGTGATTCATTTAATTAGCATATTTTACTGGTGCTTATTATTAATACAACATCTAATTAGTGCTTTGTGAAAGAGAGCTTACAACTCGTTAAAATTAATTCTAGGTAATGTTACTTAAAAGGAACATTGATTTTTTACTTGATAAAATTATTTTTCTTAATATTTGATCTATCGTAATTTAAAACAAGAGAAAAAGTATTGATACTGTTTTATAAATAGCGCTAGCTTAGACTTCGTGTTGGTTGTGTAACGAATACCTTTTACAGTTTACTAGTTCAGTATATCAATAAATGATCACAATAATAATATCACTATTCAAATAACGAAAGTTTTAATTTTTCTTTTTCTTATGATACTAAAAACAAAAAAACGTAACAAAAGTTTATTTGTTTAAAATTAATGGCTCAAAAACTAAATATTATTTCTTAAAGCATATATTTTACCTTTAGTTACCCTAACATGTAATTTTAACGCGTTTACTATTTATTGATCGATGATCACTCGTCATTTCCGGTAAAAGTACACTCGTTTCTTGTTTCAAATATCAAAAAGTAATACACCTGTAAATCTCGAAGAAGAATATAAAATTTAGAAATATTAACCTAATGGTTTCCGAGCTATTAATTAATTGGAAGAGAGAGATTACAAAGCAGTGAAACAAAATTTAAAAAGAGATCTATTCGGTAAGAGGATATAGTAAAAGGCATAATATCACATACATACATATAAAATATATTTGTTGTTGTTACCTTCAGTGACATAACAGCAAAAAAGGTTATAGTTCAGAAGTTTTATGACACTGAGGTGTAGCCAAACGCAAATAAAATTTACCAAGTAGCGTTTCAGTTAAGCCTTATGTTACGTTGATGTATTAGGCCTAAATAAGACTGCATATAGGCTTACCATTACTAACGTTTTAAAAGTTTCGTGTAATGAAAAAATGTTGATTAATAAATGATCTTTTGGTATTTTAACACACATATTACCTAATTGGCCTTCTAATACACGTTTATAACTGTCAAATATCTTTTTTTTCTTTGTACAGTCGAAAGAGTTAAAAGTTTGTGTCAATGTCCACACTGTTTGTACTTCCCGACCGAGAATACAGTGAAAAGGCTTAACAATATTATTTAACCCTTTTTTTTCCCCCAACTTATGTTAACAATAGCGTCATTTGCGACGAGCTTTTATGTTGTTGTGCGTGTGTGTAAGAGAGAGAGGGAGAGAGCGGTAATACAAATCTTAGAGAAATGTAAAAATGAAATAGGATGTCGTAAAAGGTGTAATATATTATGTATATCATCTATGGACGTATATATCACTATTAAACCATCTAATCGGTCCTATCAAGTGTGGGTGTTTTGGTATGTTGAACTTTTTATACTGCAAAAGCTAACTTAAACATTGCCGGTATTAATAATTTATTTATTCTGGCTATTTTTAATAAAAAAAAGTATTTGAATTACAGTGTTCTATCTATATGATTAAATTTCTTGTCAGAAAATCTTGATTGTGCTTTTCGAAGTAGGTTTGTTTTTTTTTCCAAAAAAGAGAACCGAGAAATGGTACACGATTCGATGTCCAATTGAAGTTCATGCATTTCATGTATTAATAATGAAGCTTCCGATCTAATAATACCAATCCGTGAACAGAGAAAGCGACGAAATTGATATCCATTTCACATGTGTCTTAAGTTGCAATGCAATGTAAAGATATCTTGCCAAGGTTTGGTATATTTTTCTCATTTTCTATTTACCAACCATACAGAAAAAAACAACAACATCGCAAGTAAGTTATTTTAAACTAACTAACAGACTAAAAAGGGAATCCATTTTCAAAATAAGTTCTCTCACGTGATGGTAATGGAAAGTTTTGTTGGTGGTCTGATAATTAAGTACAATTAAAAAAATTTAAAGTTCTTTTTTTAAACATGACTTTCTTATTAAATGAAAATTCTCAATAGTTAATGTTTGCTTATAAAGTGTTTGATTCTGTTATATTTACCTATACACATATAACATTTTCATTACATCGAATAATGAATCAGATAATTCTTACAAAGAAAAAATATGATTTCTGTTTTCAAGTTTATAGATCTCTAAGCACGTTTATTGGCACCAGACTTTTGTAAATCAACATACCTAAAAAAACACACTTCTATGCTTGTTAACTCTAACACATAGTTAAGTATCACCACTTTATTGTTGTTAATCTAAGTGAAATCACCTTTAAGTTGATAATTTATTAAGTAGAGCCACTTTCTTGTGTTGGTTTATTAAACAGAACCACTTGGTAGCTAATTTAATCATTAGCAAAAGTAAAAATGATGTTCGATCAAATGTGGTTCTGAACAAGAGTAACTGGTGTTTTGTTTCAGGTCTGGTTCTTCTTAGTAAATATATTTAACAGCTTGTGTCTGACTCAATCCCTACTAAAACATATGTTAATTGATTCCTTTTACCTTTTACAGTAAAAATAGTTGATGACTGATGTTTGTGTTATTAACCTGAAAAAATAAGTGACGGTTGACGTTTCGTGCTGTCCTCTAATGTTCGAAAATGCTATGAATAATGTTTGAGAAACTTATGTACTTTTGTTTCTCAGAACGCGTTCAAATAATATATTAAGTTCACCAGGAAGCTTAATTTTTAATCAGGAGTTCTTAACAAGTAGATTCCAGTGATGGTGAATATTATTAGATATCTTAATGAAAAGTCATATATTAAATTAATAAATATATTTGTAGAAATATGCGTTGAATTTTGCGAAAAAAAAGCTTTTTTTTGCAATGAAACATTACATTTGTAAAATAAAAAAGCCTCTCAACGTATAACAGAACAACCATTTTTAGCAATAAAAGTAAGCCCTTCAAAATACGACAGAACAGCCTTTTGGGGCAATAAATTTGTATTGTAGTGAGAGGAAAAAATGAATTACTACCTAAAAATAAAATTTTCACATTTTGAATTCTATAATAAATCTAAAATTGTATTATATGATTAAATTCTGATCTGTGGATCATTCTTCATAATTTGAATATGTATACATTACACAGTTTTTGCGTTAAGGACATCAGTTGTACATCAAGTCATTCCATAAAATATATAAAAAAAATTAAGAATAGTCATAGTTTGTATACGATTCCACCTCAAGTAAATTTTATAACAGAAGAAATATCTAGGCCTACTTTAACTAGAAGTTAGAAATTGTTACCTACGATTTTCACTTTAACCCTTGCGTTCTACTTCATACATTACCAAGAGGCACCATAGCAGTAGAGACTATTTAAAACATATATATGTTCAATCGATCAACATTTTTTTTACAAACTACATTTTCTTTAGCTTTTAAGATGCGCGGTGAAAAAAAAATAAAATAGAAAGGAGAAATTATTCAAGTTAGGGCCACTGTTATAAAGACTCCGGTTTTCAATAAGAAAAGGCATACTGGTTTTACATGTGGTTCAGATTTGATAGTATTTTCCAAAAAAAAAAGTAATAATATTAAACGCGCGTAAAAACTAGTCAAACTATCATTTGCTTCGCATCTAATTTCAACCTGATAAACGTCCTGCAGATAAACGGGGAAAGCTGTGTTTGCGAGACTTTCTGGTATTTTATGTATTTGAGAAAATAGTGGCTTCTTATTTCACGGTAAAATATCCGCACGAGGAGCCTCAGCGAGCAAGAACAAAACACAAACAACTGAGATTGGTCTAAGTTTGCTTACCGTAACACATTGGCCAGGGTGTGACGTCGACTTCTCTGTGCCAGCAGCTGACCTTCCTGCAGCTGTCGGAGGAAACTAGGTCTGTTTGCCTGTCCAGACATTTCTAAACACGGCAGTAGCCCTTGTGGTAGCTCAAAACTATTGGTAAGCTGAAGACTTGCTTCCCTCCGCCGAAGTGCGAGAGCTCCGGTGAAGTTAGCTGCACGCGCTCACCAAAGAGGACAAAAATCAATACCTCAAGAGTTCAGGGAAAGGGGGGGAGAGGAACGAAGATATTTTCCATCAGGTGATGGGCTACTTCTGCGGGAAAGTGGTTTGGATCTTGTCCTTCTCACGGAGTAAAAGCTAAGGTGAATTCGACATAGCCTCGTTAACACCAACTCCGCTACCCTGTGTTTCACACCTGTTACTTATACACTGTTTGTGAAAAGAAGGGTATTTTTTGTTCTGTCATACACGATGTTCTTGTTGGAAATTTTAAAGCTACGTTAGACTCGACAGAGGAAACGTTTGATATTTTGTCTTAAGAAAACAAAACAGAGAAAGAGTTAATAATTCACTTATGTTTATATGACCTTTATTGAGAAATATTTCTTTTTATGATTTGGAAACTATAGACTCAATAGTAACTCATAAAATTTGCATTTCAAAAGTTGAAGTTGATGACACTGAAATCCGAAACGTGCATCACAGAAACTGAGTTGTATTCTTCTCTTCCTCAATACTACATACTATCAGCCTCGGGAAGGAAACTTCTATCTCATGCCTACTTCAGTCTTTCTCCGAGTGTAGTGGAGTCTGGCGCGCCTGATAAAACAGAGCAAGGCACAGGTACATGTGAGCAACCAATCAGGGAGCGATCCACTTGCTTACGATCCATGGTAGACCTCAAACATCTTACCTTTTTTTCTTATTATTTTTTCAGTGAATTGTCATGGTAACTGTTGGAATTACTTTAATCGTTACTTATTAATGGGTATTAATTGTTTTATCCAATTAGGTAAAAATTCTGCTTCAAAAATTAGGATTATTTTATTTAATTGTTGTTATTAAAATAAGTGTCTAATAGAAGAACACGCCTGATGTTATTACCTGGACCGTCCCCCTGTGTGACAAACAGCGATAAATATATAGATTTAAAACTGTAAGATCCGAGGTTCTCTTCTCTGCGACGAACACAGAAGATAGCTCAATGTCACTTTACTATGAAAGAAACAGTTACATGAACCTGGTAAATTAAATTTTTCCAATGAATTATTTTTCTTAATTTGAAATTTTGTTTCACGAAGAATGTTAAGCAACATGTTCATATTAAAAGAGGTGATCTTAAAAATAGGAATAAAGTTGTGTGGGGTTCACAAGGGTAAAAAATTTCCGACGAGACGATGGGTGTAGGGAAGAGAAAGTGCCCCTCTTAGAGGTTTAATTTGTTTTGAATTTCGCACGAAGCTTCACGAGGGTTATCTCCGCTTGTCGTCCCTGATTTGGGAGCGTAACACTAGAGAGAAGGTAGCTAGTCATCACCACCCACCGCCAACTCATGGGCTACTCTTTTACCCATGAATAATGGGATTGACCGCACATTACTATGCCCCCACGACTTAAATGGTGAGCATGTTGAGTGTGACTTGGATTTGACCCTCGGATTACGAGTGGAGTGCCTTAATTACCTGGCCATGCCGGGGCCTCTCTTATAGACAAAAGTTAAAGAAGATAAGCATAGGTAGAAGGAGTCTAGTTCATTTTGAGAAAAATAACTTACTATATTATTTGAATAGATTTAACGTAAAGAGCAAAATTTGAGGAATATAACTACAGTTAAAGTTTTATTTGGAAAGAAAGAGCTAACAGATACAAATACTAATAATAAACACTCCAACAGGTCTACTTTTGATTTAAAGTTGGTTCATCTCTCATTTGAAACCTCCACAATTGCTTCCTTATCGACATGGGTGATTTAGCTGTAATTATATAAGCCTACAACGCTAAAACAAGGGTTGCGATACAGTACAACATAGATAGTCCATTTTGTTGCTTATAATAACAAAGAGAACGACGTAGCCAGTTTTCTAATGCTCTTCTAGATTAACAGAGGATTCTGCTGAGTTACTAAGGAAAAGTTTTATCTCTACGCCTGTCATCTTATTTCCCTATTATTAGGCGACACGTTATAAAAAATTAGGTGGATTTTGTTCTGTCCTTTGTTGTTTCTTTAATGAACGCTGTCATGCAAGCTAGTCATCATCATATAAGTCCATTCGGTTAAAAGTCTTGCGTGTGACATTTTATCAAATTACTTCCTAATGACATTTTGCCAAACACGATCTCCAATGAAATGTTAACTGATCGATAATGGTTAATTTGCCATTCAATAAAAAGTTTTAACAGAAGCTAGGTTGCTCTTTAACTCGTCGTCCGAATGAAGAACCTGAAATTTAATGTCTAATTTCTTCTTTAATACATTGTTCGATACCTGACAAAGATCTCGGTGAAAAATTGTGAAGAAATGTTCCATGGTAGAAAAAAAAATCTTACAGTTAAAGTTTCATTTATTCATTAGTAAGAGTAGCTGTTATTTAATATGTGATACATCTATCAGTAAACGATGTCTAGTTAATGTCTAGCATATCTATCAGTAAACGATGTCTAGTTAATGTCTAGCATATCTATCAGTAAACGATGTCTAGTTAATGTCTAGCATATCTATCAGTAAACGATGTCCAGTTAATGTCTAGCATATCTATCAGTAAACGAAGCTCCGAGTTAATATCTCATACATCTGAACTTAACTCATAGTTAAGTCTGATATATCTATCAGTAAAGGTAGCTATTACTTAATATCTGATACATCTATTAATAAACGTAGCTGCTAGTTAAGTCTAATACATCTATCTATCAGTAAGCATAGCTGTAATGTCTGATATATCTGTCAGTAAATGTCGCCCCTAATTAAACCCTTATATATCAAAACGTAACTGCCAGTTAAAGTCTGATACATCTGTCAGTAAACGCAGCTGTTACTTAATGTCTAATATATCTTCAGGAATGCAATAAATAACAATATAAGTCTGATCTTCAGCAAAGCCATTGATATGATTTTACTGATCTGAACCACATTAAAAATGGCCGCCAGTTTACGTTTGCTGTAATTTAAACAAAAGTAATTCACACAGTAATGGCGAGCGGCATTCATATTTGAGGTTTTTAAGGCTAGCTCTACTATTTTCAGTTTAAAAGCATCATCATAACGCATTCTTTTTCTTGCAGTTGTAGACATCTTTGGCTTTTGACGGTACAATGATAAACTCCCACGACATACCCTTGATATTTATACCCTGGGTTAGTGATTTTAATTACTGAGTAAAAATTCTGGAATTTCATTGGTTACCTAATTACAGTGAGTGGAGCCAATAACGAATGACATATTGATTCCATTGATTCCAAGAAATCATTTTAAAGAAACTTGTCACTTCTTAAAAATGGCCTCGGCTTATTGGGCGGTAATAAGCACAAACCCTCATTTTCAGAGTTGAAAATTGGCCTCGGCTTATTAACCGGAAAATACGGTATTATCAGGTGTTCTTAGCACTGAGCAGCTAGTCATAATAAGTAGGATTATCCATCTTCTTTATTCTAAAATGTTCTTAACACTGACTAATCTTTGATAACCAGTATGATTATTCATCTTACTTATTATCAAATGTTCTTAACACTGAGCAACCAGAGACAACCAGTATGATAATCCATCTTACTTATTATCGGGTGTTCTTAGCACTTAGCAGCTAGTCATAACAAGTAGGATTATCCATCTTCCTTATTCTCAAGTGTTCTTAACACTTCACAACCAGAAATAAACAGCGAGATTATCCATCTCTTGCTTATTATCAGGTGTTCTTAGAACTGAGCATTTAGTGATAACCAGTATGATTATCCATCTTACTTAATATCAAATGTTCTTAACACTGAACATCCAGTGATAACTAGTATGATTATCCATCTTACTTATTATCAGGTGTTCTTAATACAACACTCTCAGTTATAACCAGTATGATTATCCATCTTACCTATTACCAGATCTTGTTGGCACTGATCACCTAGTTATAACCAGTATGATCATCCATCCTACTTATTATCAGGTGTTCTCATCACTGATCACCTAGCAGTAAACAGTATGATCATCCAACTTACTTATTATGAAATATTCTTAACAGTGAGCATCAAGTGATAACCAGTATGATTATTCATCCCACTTATTATGAATTGTCCTTAACACTGTCCTTGAATACCCAGTGATAACCGGTATGATTAACTATCTTACTTATTATCAGTTGTTTTTAGCATCGAGCACTTAGTGATAACTAATATAATTATCTGAATTACGTGTTATCATATGTTCTTAGCACTGAGCACCTATTGAAATCCAGTATGATTATCCATCCTTCTTATTATCAAATGTTCTTAACACTGAGCACCCACTGATAACCACTATGATTATCCATATTTCTTATTGTCAAAATTTTTAACACTGAGCTCACAGCGATAACCAATATGATTATCCATTGTACTTATTATAATATGTTCTTAGTACGGAGCACCTTATGATAACCATTATTATTATCCAACTTACTTATTATTAGATGGTCTTAACACTGAGCACCTAATGATAACCACTATGATTATCCATATTTCTTATTGTCAAAATTTTTTAACACTGAGCTCACAGCGATAACCAATATGATTATCCATTGTACTTATTATAATATGTTCTTAGTACGGAGCACCTTATGATAACCATTATTATTATCCAACTTACTTATTATCAAATGTTCTTAACACTGAGCACCTAATGATAACCACTATGATTATCCATATTTCTTATTGTCAAAATTTTTTAACACTGAGCTCACAGCGATAACCAATATGATTATCCATTGTACTTATTATAATATGTTCTTAGTACGGAGCACCTTATGATAACCATTATTATTATCCAACTTACTTATTATTAGATGGTCTTAACACTGAGCACCTAATGATAACCAGTAAGTTCATCTATCTTTTTTGTTATTAAATGTTCTTAACACTGAGCACTCAGTGGTAACCAGTATCATGATCTACTATTCTTATTATCAAGTGTTCTTAACACTGAGCACCTAGTGATAACCAGTATGATCATATATCTTACTTATTATCAGGTGTTCTTAACACTGAGCACCTAGTGATAACCAGTATGATCATATATCTTACTTATTATCAGGTGTTCTTAACACTGAGCACCTAGTGATAACCAGTATGATCACATATCTTACTTATTATCAGGTGTTCTTAACACTGAGCACCTAGTGATAACCAGTATGATTATCCACCTTACTTATTATCAGGTGTTCTTAGCACTGAGAACCTGATGATAACAACATGATTATCCATCCGACGTATTATCAAATGTTCTTAATACTGAGCACCCAGTGATGACAAGTATGATTATCCATCCTACTTATTATCAAATGTCATTAACACTGAACACCCAATACTTATCGTACCGCTACTAATACAGAGATACGATTGAAACTATCAGTTTATATCTTTATAGCCTCTACTACGTGTTAACACTTTACGTGTGATATTTTGAATTATTTTCATTAATAGTTTGTTGAAACAACCTTTAAATATCAATATAACTCATAAAAAGAGAAATTACGTTAATTATAATAGTGTTTTACAATTTTATATTGTTACGTGTAAATTTCTGATACATTATTAATTATTTGGAGTTACGATTACAAACTAATTTCGACATAGTGGATCGTGGTGCTAGTTGCCAAAGTTACTCTCACGATCAGTTGAGCCGTAACAATTTTATTCTTTACTTTGCACATCTTTACATACTTGATCTGTCAGGTGTAGTTTGTGGTGTGACGTTTATATCTCATGAAAATAATTAAGCATCACTGAACACACCTGTAAAGAAGTGTTAATTATAATATTAATTGGAATAACTTTAGAGATCTCTAAGGAAAACATCTACTGTGCTGTTACTGAGTACGAGCGCTCATCCTTCCTCAGTGTTCAGGAAATCTCTGAGTCAGTGTACTTCGACCTCAGGAGACCCAGACTGTTCGTCCCAGCATGACTGTGGAGCTTCAATTGTTTGTTAAGGATTGTCACGTGTTAACTGTAACACCAGACATTTGGGATTTCTGAATAGAGCTCCCGTTTACTTTCACTCCAAAAATATTTTGGACAATAATTTAAGACCTGGAGTATTTGCGTGTTGTTTGTCGATGAAATTTGAACAATATTTACATATATAATTACAGTTTGTATTTTCAGCAAACCTACACTAAGGACATTGGTCGCCGTCCCTCATCTTCAACCACTGATTTGAGATAAGTCAGCAAGGAGGTAACACCTTGCCGCCTCCCATTCTTTCTAATAGACTGATTGTCACTCTTATAACGCATCTACATATTAAAATATGGAGAATATTTTATGATTAAGCACTTTTTGGAATCAGACTCGCTACCCCGAGATCCAGGGCTCTGTCACGGGCTAATCTGTGCCCTAAACACAACAGACACAGACTCATATTTTCAGTAACATTTATCCTAGAATGGTGTTCGCCAAGAAAGTATGTCCACCATCTATTCTAATTAAAGTTTCCGACTTCTGGATCGAAAAGTTTTTCATGAAAAATGCTGTTAATACGATACCAGATGTTACATTTATTACACTTAATGATATTTTAATGCAGTTACGTTTCTTGGGGAAAAGAGAAGCACGAAACAACACAAAGACAAAAATTAAGCCTACAAGTGACCCGAGTTTTTTATGTACTTTACATTCTATTGAGACTTGCCAGATGAGTGCGTCTCTCCAGTGAGAAATCAGAGACTATTTTTCTTATTAAAAAAAAGCGAAAGCAAAGCACTGAAATAAAGAAAATGAAGAAGAGATGATAAAACTGACATTACGTTTTGTGACCAGTTCATGTAATTTTCTAAATGTGCTTCAATTATATACAGTCCGTAGTGGAAAGTGATATAGTATTGCAAAAGAGAATATACATTGTTTTTATGTTTGTGTGATTTATGACGTATTTGTGTGATTTATGACGTATTTTCAGCTACGCTAGGAATTTATGGTATGTTTGTATGCTATATAACCTTACAAGTCATTAATTTATAATTGTAATTAATTCAGAAATATAAAAAGGTAAAGTTGCCTTGAAGGTGAATTTTACAGGAAAAAGAAAACTTTACAGTCAAGAGAACTACTCATAGTGGTTAACTTTGCAGGTTTACATTTTTTATAAAAAATATGTGCTAATAAATGAAACATAGAACTTGGTGCAGAAGAAGCCCTTTTTGAGCGGCAATCCGAACGTTTTAGTTTTTACGTTTACCGCTAGGAAAAGTACTGTGACGTAATAGTTGCCAAACAAACCGCCAAGGCCAGCGCGTTGAATGTAAATAAGCATGACCAGTGCATACGGAGAAACAGAGGTGGAGTCTGTTTTGACTTTGTGTTCTGAACAGTGTCGATTAGCGCCATGTCAATTCGAACTTACTCTAAACGAACCTAGAACAGTTACTTTTGACCCAGATCTGACAAGTTCTAATGATGAGGACAGTTCCACGAGCGAGAGTAGCGGAACTGTGAGTGACACCGAAGAAATAAGATCATACATTAAAACAACATGCTTTATGAGATTTACATTTAATATGGCAATGTCGATGTACTGTGTTAAGATTAATTTTATTATGATGAGTTATTGAAATATGTAATGGAGTTTATATTTGATTGTTTACAAGTCTACAATTCTTTTTTAAAAAAAACATAACGTGTGCTTGATTACTTCAACATGCTCAAGACATCGTCTTATTTCAATTTATCTTGAAATGTTAAATTTGAAAAATGGTGTTCTTCAAACTTGTCCATATTTAAAACTGATACAAAAACATTTACAGAATGATCTACCAGCTATTAAACTTGAAATATACTCTATTTGAGATAGATTTGTCCACTGTCTGGACTAGTAAATCAAGGTTTTACTGACTTACAGGTGTCACAATTGCAAAACACGCTCGTGAATGTGAAATGTGTATGTCTAGTTACATTCTTCAAAAATTTGTACTTTTAAAATTATTATATTGTACTAGCTATTGTTTATCGCTTTATACTGCACACATACCTTAAAGTTTGTTCTTTTCGTGATGGCAAGGGATGGAACCTGTACGCTACAGGCTGAGATCAGTCCTCAGCTCTACACGAGGAAAGATGTCTACTGCCGATGGTTTGTCAGTCTCAACCTGCCTGGCTTGAAACACAAGGAATCCAAAACAGTGGGATTCGACACAAAACGTGAACCTTCAAAGTGACCTTCACAAAGCTTTGCATAGTGTGAAGGTGTCCAGTTCTTCCTATTGACCCACTGTCGCCACCTTGCCGGTTCCTTCTTCTTGCACGGAAACGAAAAGAACTAAACTAAACTAAACTAACGTGGCAGAGGTTCAGTTTAGAGAGAGAGAAATCAGAAGAGTTCTCTCCCCAACCGGGGTGTTCAGGAACATTGTGGTTCCTCTTCGTCCCCTTTCGTGGATTGTTATTAAGATTAAATGGTGTTTTTTGTTTTTATATATATAGATATATATTATAATTATTATTCTTGACTATTTGGGTCGAAAGTGTCTCTTCTAAATGTTGTCTTGGATGGAGGCAAAGGCAGCAGCGGAAAGGAAGCCCGGGAACTGTCCCGAGAGGAAGAGGTTGAGCTGGAAGGGCGAGCATATTTGGAGCGATTTGGGCGCGAACCCGCAACCCTCAGATTATGAAGCGCACGCTAGGCCATATCAGGCCTCGTTATATATCACCTTGAATGTTATTGACGTGGCTGAAGATATTAACTTAACCAAAGAGGGTCCTTTTGGGAAATTATAAACTACCTACAAGCCCTTACAGCAGTGGGGGCTCTACAGGTGACGGTAAATCTCACTATTTGCTGGTAGAAGAGTAGCCCCAGAGTTGACGGTGGGTGGTGATAACTACCTGCCTTCCCTCTAGTTTTACACCACCACTTAAGGACAGTTAACGCAGCTAGCCTTCTTGTAGCTTTGCGCGAAATTCGAAACAAACAAACAAACAATTCATTTTAGAAATTTCAGTTACGTTTTGATCATGTATTTGTCTTTTGTTAACATATTTCCTGCCGTTTTTCTTCAGTAAATATCGATTATAATGACAATAAATTAACAAAACTGACGTTAAATTCCGGCACCATAATTATAACATGTAATTAAATAACTTTTAGCTTCGTCTTCGTGTTGTGTTTAAGCCAGAGTTAAACATAAGGAAAACCATTGAAAATACTTAACCTGATTCTATCGGAATGTTGTGACAAGAAGTTAGCCCTAAAGGCGAATTATTAGAAATTCGGAACCTGATCCTATTAAGACAGTGTCAGCAAATTTAAGAATAATCGTTAAACAGATTTAAGTTAACCCTAAAATATAGTCTAATAAGTTAAGGTTAAATATAGGAAGAACCAGAATTATTGCAGTCAATCCTATCAAAATATGGCAAAAATGAGTTAGTGTTAAATGAGAGAATAATAAGTGAAAGTATGAAAACCAACTGACACCAAAATATTGACAAAATCAACTTACCTGAAATTAAAACATGAAAAATGAAAAAGTCGAACAACAAATTGGTTTGTAACACAATAAAATCAGAAAATATTAAGAGATTATAAAAATTCTTGTAAGAGAAAAATAGCCACCTCAACTTGTATGTCAATTAATACAACGAGTTTCCTTTTTGTGTGTATTTTTAAAATAAACTAATTCTTTTGATTGCTTGTTGTTGTTTTGAAATAAGCACAAAGCTACACAATGGGCTATCTGTGCTCTGCCCACCACGGGTATCGAAACCCGGATTTTAGTGTGTAAGTCCGCAGACATACCACTGAGCCACTGGGGGAACTTTTGATTGCTCTGAAATCATTTGTTTTGAAATTCGCGCTAAGCTACACGGAGGCTTTCTGCGCTAGCAGTCCCTAATTTAGCAGTGTAAGACTAGAGGGAAGGCAGCTAGTCATCACCACCCACCGCCAACTGTTGGGCTACTCTTTTTACCAACGAATAGTGGGATTGACCGTACATTATAACGCCCGCATGGCTGAAAGGGCGAGCATGTTTGGTGTGACGGGGATTGGAACCCACGACCCTCAAATTAGGAGTCGAACGCCTAAACTCAACTGGCCATGCCGGGCTCTCTGAAATAAACATAACTAAAATGAAGTTTGGTGTTTTATGGCGCAAAGCAACTAGGTTATCTGAGCCTAAAATGAAGTTATCCAGTTGTTTAATTCACTTTCTTTCGTTAATTTTAATTGGCAGTTATTTTCTTTGTTTATTCTCACGTGAACCCTCGTTTCAAGATTTACTTTTCGAACCTTTTATCACGTGCTTTATAATAACGTTACGTCAGAAACACGTGCTCGAGATCGTTTGAATCTGTTGCATGCTGGCTGACTGTTCGATCAATAGAAATTAATTAGCAAAGTTAAACACGTTCTAGAAGTTTCATAACTACAAAACCAGATTTAAAGATTTATTTTACTTCAGACACTAATCTCATGAAACTAATATTATTTGAAAAACCGTGTTTGTCCTACACCTTTTCAAATTTTCATTTTTTTTAAAATAAAACTAGAATTGTTTCGGTATATTCCTGCAGCTATGAGCTTTGCTGAATTCTGGGGCTGGGTGTGGTGCAGTGGTTTGTGAGTCGGAGTGTAAATCAGGCGGTTCATGGCTGGCGTCCCGTTGTCGTATAATTGCTCTTCGCGCGTGGGGGCCGTGGATGAGTTACAACTCTGACGATCAAATTCGATTAAAGGATCCCAGCATTTGACGGTGGGCGCTGTTGATCAGTCTCCTTCCCTCTGATCTATCAGCTCATAATTACGGACGACTCTGCGGGAATAGTCCCTGTGTAGTTTGGCGCGAATTTCTCAAATAAGTAAATCAGAATTCTGCTTTTCTACCCAGAACTGTTGCCAAATATTTCTTTGAACTCTCTAGTCTAGAGCTCAGCTGTTTTTCGTGTTCTTGTATATATATGATCGGTAAAAGCAAAAACAAAGAGTAGCATTCCTGCTTTACCTACTAAGACGTTCCGTTATACACTGCCAGGTGGTGAAAGTCTTCTGTTCTGAAAGTGGACCGTTTTGTCATATCTGAACTCTTCTTTACCCTATGTCACTCTCCGCGAGGGCCCTAAAAGTATGTGCAGGTTTCATAATGACCAGTTCGACCGACAGATATTAAGATTTTATTCAGAATACGGTTAAAGAAGAAAATCTTTAATTCAGTGGTGAATAATTAAACAAATTATGGCCCTCAATCACTTACCTCTGTCCTATTTTATATTTACATTATGTTTGTAATACGATAAAGGATATCAAAGGAAGGTACAAGTACGTGGAAAAATAAGTATATTGTAAACACTTAAAAGGGAATTTGTAGGTTTGCAGAAAGATAGGTGTATTGCAGATAGATAGAAGTGAGTCAGGTTTATAGAAAGATAGGTATATTGTAGATAGATAGAAGTGAGTTGGACTAATGGAAAGGTAGGTATATTGTAGATAGATAGAAGTGAGTTGGGCTAATGGAAAGGTAGGTATATTGTAAATAGATAGAAGTGAGTTGGGTTTATAGAAAAGTAGGTATATTGTAGATAGGTAGAGAGTGTACGTGAAAAGGTGCTGGGGATATTGTAATATAGAAATGGTTAAATACATGTATATTTAAAACTATGTTTAGGTGTTTAAGTAAAATAAAGGTGATACCTGAAGACTGGTTGAAAAACATGATATACTAATCAATTTATAAAAACAGGTGTGAAAGACTTTTTTATTGTTTGTTTTTGAATTTCGCACAAAGCTATCTGGGCCAGCTGCCCCTAATTTAGCAGTATAAGACTAGAGGGAAGGTAGCTAGTCATCACCACCCACCGCCAACTCCTGTGCTACTCTTTTACCAACGAACAGTGGGATTGACTGTCGCATTATAGCGTCCTCACAGCTGAATGGACGAACATCTTTCGTGTGACGGGGATTTAAACCCGAGATATCCAGATTACGAGTCGAACGCCTAAACCACCTGGCCATTATAAAAAGGTAACTATTTTATAAACACGTAGAAGTGAGTTTGGTTTGTTATATACAAATAGAGATAATTTAGGTTCGAAGAAAGGTTAAGTAGGTTTATTGGAACCTAGGTATGATGCATGTTTCAAGGAAAGAAACTATTTTTATTATACATATCTAGATATGGTTAAGCATCTACTCCTACAACTTTAAAAAGTCAAGGCACCAACATCTCTGTTTGAAAATCGTACTGCTAAATAAAGTCTTGTGAATCGGTTTTACCATATCTTCCGCTCTATACTCGAGTACAAACTTAGTGAGAGATCTCTTGGCTACACGAACAGACTAATCAATAATCATCGACTGACTATTGATTTTTATTTCCGGTATAATATTATTTTAGACCTCAACAACTGTATATGCATGTCGACTCAAGCTTACTCTGTGCGTTCTTTAATGTCAAGTGGTCCACCCATCATTATTTATCTACTGTGCATAGATATAAATTACGTAATATTCAGACAGCAGGTGTCGCTTAAGCATGATCTATGGGAGAGAAATTTATCACAAACTGTTTCCTTGTTGGTTCTGTATTTAAGGACAAAGCTACTCTGCAACCACGAATATCGAAACCAGGATTATAGTAGTAATGTAAGTTCGCAAGCAAATCACTGTTTCAGTGAAGGAGGGGTCATCAAAAAAATGCGAAAAATAACAATTCAGCAAAAACACGTAAAGATGGCTCTTTCTTCTATATATAATTAAAGTATTTCAGAATCGATATGAGGTATGAATTACCCAACAAATCATCTTAGCGTAAATCAAAAAGTCCAACGGCCCCCGCTAGTACAGCGGTAAGTCTCCAGATTTACAACGCTAAGATAAGGGGTTCGATTCTCCTCAGTGGGCTCAACAGATAGCCCAATGTGGCTTTGCTATAAGAAAACAAACATTTTCTAACCACTTGTATTTAGTAACACTTTAAGCCACTCTTTCAAATAAAATTGCTTTTAACAGTAGTTCCAAATAAAATATTTTGTAAGAGTTATTATTGTATTTTAGATTGAAATGTTTTCAATCTGTAAAGTTTGTGAATTCTGCGCTGTCAGAGTTATCTAGCTGGAAACAAATTTAGAGTAACAACTAATTCTTTTTGTTTTATGTTGATAAGAGGCCAGGATTTCAAAATATTTGTGTGTTGTTTTTTTTACAGCGGCATTTGTAAACCTCATAAACTTTCAGTTTTTGTTGTTTTTTTCATAAAACAGTATTGCATGTTCTGTTGAAGTGAATTAATATAAAGTCTTGGTCAAAAATCTTTCGTACTGCTCGAAATAAACGTTGTTGTCTACTTGCATGGATTACTTATTGTGCAATAACAGTGAAGGTAGTTCATGATCGAATATACATTTTTTTTATTATGGTCTATGAAAGGATGTGCTTTGGGTGTAATCTTTTTTTCGTAAGAGAGCAACGCTTTGTTTTGACAGTATCTCTGTACTTAGTGTAGCATTATGCCTCATGACGTACCATACATTGTAGAGCGTTGAATTGTTCGACTGTCTACAAATGGTATGAAGAAATGGGCCTCTAGTGTACTGTATCCAAAATCTTAAAACGTGATTGGATTACAGGAAACGTTGTTCCAGAAATGTTTACTGGTAGACGCTAAAACCTACTGCCCTTAATGACCTTATTTTAATCAGGTTAAAACGTCAAGGTCCAAAGGAGTCTTGCAACTCTTTACAAGAGGGATGGATGATGGCACGAATACGTTTATTACAGGGTATCCATAAGAACAGTCAATGGAAAAGTGGCTAAACTGGGTTATTTTGCAGACAGATATTAATCAGAATTTACGTCCGTCTCTGTGTCATTTGGACAATACAGTATATCAACTTACAATTAAGACACTGGCACAACATGTGTTGTTGTTTTTCTCAGATAAGTCCTACTTTCGGCTTATTAAAGATGATGTCAGGTTTCGTATTTGTCGTTTGACTAAAGAACAGATGAGGGAAGGCTGTCTTTTTCATAGGAAACACACAGAAGGTGGTGCAGTACATGTTTGGGCAGCTATTCATCATGGTAGAAAAACTTTTCTTTATGTCCTCAATAAAAATTCAATGGTACCTTCTACAGGTATCATATGGAGGTAACATTTCTGACAAATACCATGATACTATCTGACAATAACCTTGTATTTCAATATGACAGTGCCACTGCTCACATTGCATGTATTGTACAAAATTATCTACACCAGGTGGACGTTACAAGCTTGCTATGGCCAGCAAAGTCTTAAGATTGTAATCCCATTTGAATTGTCTGGTAGAAATGAGCCGAAAAATTGATAATTATGACCTTAAACCAGCAGAGTTTCAGCGCCTCATAGTGACAACTTGGGGTAAAATCACGATGTATTATGTGAACAGCTTCATGCCACGGAACTTTACGGAAACTATTAGAGAACGAAGAAGACTAACTGAATACTTATTGCTTAATATGAACTGCAATGAGGTTACAGACGCTATTTAAAATAATATAATGTTTATTTTGTTTGTTTGTTTTTGAATTTCACTTAAACCTACACGAGGGCTACCTGCCATAGCCGTCCCTAATTTAGCAGTGTAAGACTAGAGAGATGGCAGTTAGTCATCACCACCGACCGCCAACTCTTGGGATTCTCTTTTGCCAACGAATGGTGGGACTGGCCATCACATTATGACACCCCACGGCTGAAAGAACGAATATGTTTGATGTGACGGGTATTCGAGCCCGCGACCCTCATATTACGAGTCGAGTGCCTTAACCACCTGACCATGCCGGTCCTTACGTAAGTTTTGTCATTATATATGTTTTGATAAGGTTTCATTGTGATTGGTGAAATGCTAAATTGTACATCTTTCTACAGGTGTCTCATAAAATTGTTCTCATAAATTACTCATGATGTCCATAGAACCAGTACCATTATACATGTTACACGCGTAGGTATGTGATATAATATCTTAATAATAATATTTGTCACAAAAATATATACAAATTTTACCCAAGACTGTGGAAGAATACCATTGAATTTTAAATGGTCTAGGAGAATAACAGTGTTTTTTTGATACTCGAGATTGGCCCGTCATGGCCATGCGCGTTAAGGCGTGCGACTCGTAATCTGAGGGTCGAGGGTTCGCATCCCCGTCGCGCCAAACATGTTTGCCCTTTCAGCCGTTAGGGTGTTATAATGTGATAGTCAATCCCACTATTCATTGGTAAAAGAGTAGCCCAAGAGTTGGCGGTAGATGGTGATGACTAGCTGGCTTCCCTCTAGTCTTACACTGCTAAATTAGGGACGGCTAGCACAGATAGCCCTCGAGTAGCTTTGTGCGAAATTCCAAAACAAACCAAACCAAAGCATCACGTGTTTTTAAAGGAAATTATTTTGTAGATAGACAGATAAGATTAGAATCATCTGATACTTTTTAGCTACGTGAGGGGGTTATAAGATTGAACTGTGTTACTAGTGAATAAAATAGAATAACACAAAGTCGACCGTAGATTAATTTTATCTTTTTATGTAGCAGCAAAGTATGCGAAGCTTCCCAACAAAACAGTTGAATGTTTATAAAATTGAGAATAAAGATAAAGCAATGAACGCCATCTTCCTCAAGTTTAGGGTTAAATGTGTTTATGAAAAAGGACATAAAAGTACTAAAATCTATATATTTTGTAATAGTTTTGAATAAAACAATTTTTTTAATGTTTTTGAATGAAAAAATTAACTGAAACATGAAATATTTGGGATAGCAGAATGGTTTGCTTTGTTTTGAATTTCATTCAAAACTATCCGAGACCCCTAGTGGCACAGTGGCATGTCTGCGGACTTACAACGCAAAAAAACGAATTTCAATACCTGTGGTGCGCAAAGCACAGATAATCATTTGTGTAGCTTTGTGCTTAACTGTAAACAAACAAACAAAGCTGTCCGAAAGCTAACTGTGCTGACCATTCCTAATTTAGCAGCGTAACACTAGAGGGAAGGAAGTTGGTCAACACCATCACCCTCAACTTTTGCGTTACACAATATTCAGGCCCGGCATGGGCAAGCGTGTTAAGACTCGTGTTATAATGTGACGGTCAATCACAGTATTTGTTGGTGAAAGAGTAGCCCAAGAGTTGGCGGTGGGTGATGATGACTAGCTTCCTTCCATCTAGTCTTACACTGCTAAATTAGGGACGGCTAGCACAGATAACCCTCGAGTAGCTTTGTGCAAAATTTAAAACAAACAAAACGAATAGTGGGTTTGACCGTCATCTTATAACGCCCCCGCGTCTGAGAGAGCGAGCATATTTGATGTGATAGGGGTTTGAACCCGCAGTCTTCAGGTTACTAGTCGAATGCCTTAACCACCTGGTCATGCTGAGCCGTGTTTATTGGTATATTTCCTTTTTAATGTTGTATATAGTTAAGAATATGGTCGTGTGGATGACAAATCGCTGGCGTGTTGGAGAAACATACCATGTCATAGTTTGTCTGTTCATAACTAAGCACTAAGCTACACAAGGAGCTATCGGTGTTCTGCCCACCATGAATTTCGAAACCCGGTTTTTAGCGTTTTAAATCCGTAGTCATGTTTTAGCAAAAGGAGGTGTGGGGTGCAATATCATGGTGTGGAAAGTAAAATGTTTTTGTACTCCCTGAGTACGGATAGGCTAATACAAGTTTACTTTCATAACTTGAAAACGTAGTGAAGTACAGAATGTTCCATAACTTGAAAACGTACTGAAGTACAGAATGTTCCATAACTTGAAAACGTAGTGAAGTACAGAATGTTCCATAACTTGAAAACGTTCTGAAGTACGGAATGTTTAATACAAAACATTGCCTTAACCTCCACAAACATGTGTTGCTTCCAGTTGGATGTAACAATAAAACTGCCCTAGAAAAAACAGCTCTACAATTGGTTGTGAAGCTTTCGCTTGCTTTGGATTTGATTGACTGTTGCAATGCAATATTAGTAAGACACAAATAGTTTGCCGTAGTTATTACAATGATTTTATCGTGTTTTCTGGCCAACCTTCTCTCGAGCGACAGATACAGTTGTACAGAAACGGACATCAAATGAAAGAAGAAGAAGAAAAAAGAGGCATCTTATAAAAGCATCAGCAAACGGTACGGCTTATGTCTGTCTCGAGCCACTTCCCAGGCTTGCACGTTATGGTGTCACATAATAACGTCACTTTACCAGCCAGTGAGACTCTTAAGTTGGTATCGTTTTTAAATTGATGTAACCATGGTACTGTATAGTGACTGTCAACATTTTCCACGACTGGCACTGGTTTCCTAGGTTGCCTCATATGATCACATATGACAACAGTTATATTGCCAGTAATATGTAATATACTACTCTCTTTCTTCGTTTTTTTATTCATCCGATTTCGATAACAATGTTGTCATTGTTTAAGTCCATTTACCTAACATGTCGTAAGTCAGACAAATCATATGGTTTCCCGACGTAATTGTTGCAAGGAACCATAGAAAGAATGTGCATTAGTACTTTAATATGTTTCAATGAATGTTTCTACCTCGTGACTTAGCATTTTTCCCCCTGGTGATCTAATGTCTCTTGACTGAGACCAGATGCACCAGAAAATGTAAGTTATCACAGTTACTTTATGTCAAAAACTAATTTATTCCGTCAGCGTGTAATTACAACTAAACTTTCTACATAACAGAGTAATCTGTCAGTAGCTTATTCATAGTTTACATTCCAATGTAATATGATTTCTTCTGATTCTGGTTTTCCTTTCTTAAAGTAAGAAACTAATATTACAAAACTGTTCTATTTCACGATTACGACAACTTCGGTCAGGCGGTTAAAGCACTCGACCCGTAATCTGAAGGTGATGGGTTGGAATCCCGTCACACTAAGTATGTTCGCTCTTTCAACTGTGGGGGTGTTATAAGTGACGGCTAATTCCACTATTCGTTGGTAAAAAAAAAAAAAGAGTTGGGGTGGGTGATGATGACTACCTGCCTTCCCTCTTGTCTTACACCGCTAAATTAGGGACGGCTAGCGCAGGTAGCGCTCGTGAAGCTACGAGCGAAATTCAAAACAAGCAAATACAACTTCCTCACGCGATATTTGTCAACATTCAGCATGAACCCAGCGACGAATCGCTGAGTTACAGCAAGAAAAACAACTGTTTCAGAAACTTAGAAAACTAACTGAGAATCCCACAAAACATTATTAACATGCCAAGTCGCTGATGCATAACAAAAAAAATAGAAACGTACCTCAATGTCTTGCATTAAAAGCACTGATAACAAAAGGGACACATGATCAGAACTTCTGCAACAAATGGTAACAGACCATTATAAACACCTTCTCAGGACTCGTAAATATCACTAAAACATTACGTCAAAATTCTTTCAATAATCCAGATAAAGAAATTTCCCTCCATTATCACCTGTACAACCCTTCACTGAAAAAACAAACAAACAAGTATTTACAAATAAAACTGATACATTCCTTTTAAAAATAATAACAGAGGTCAGCTTTCTACCAATAACACCACTTCCAAAACGCTTCTAACAACATTTTATGTCATAAAGAGACTACGAAAATATTAAACAGTTTACCACAAACTACACTGCACGACAAAGATTCTGTTTCTTGAACACTGTTTGGTGTCCCTTATTGATTTTTGGCTGCTGATCACGAATATCACATCCAAATTTGCCCATCATGTACCGTTTCATCGAAATCTTCAGTTTCACCAGGACATTGCTGCAATGGAGAAACGAGATCAGGGCAACTGGAATCCGTCAATGCTTGCTGATTAATTATGTTGAACTTAATACAAATTAGAAACATAAATGCAATTAAATACGTTATTGTTGGTAAACAGTTAACTGTCTATTTCTCAGAGTTCCTACGTAATGAAGCAAAACCAAAACTATATTTGTAAATACCCATCTGGTATCTGTCACAATCAGTAAAGACTTTTCGAAAAATTGTTGTGCAGTGATATTAAAATCCCTTTATCTCAAAACAAACAGCCTAAAAAAACCGTTTAAAACACTTTATACGCTAATATGCATTAGCCCTCTCAAACTAACAAATCTGTTGAAAACGATAGTGACTTTATAAAACGTACAGCTAACGATAAATTTTCCTCACATATCTATAACTGTTAATCTTTCAGACATAACTCTCTCTGAAGCAGAACTCAGTTTCCTTAGTAAGGGCCTCCGCTACTAAACCAAATAACAGCTGTATTAATGATCCCGAACTTCTTTCTGGCCTTCATGAATTGTTTTAAAAAATAAGACTTCGCGAATTTTTTTTTCAGAATAAACCCCGCTCAGTTGGAAACCAACATACCCCAAACATTAAAGAAAAGCCTTTCTGGATACCTCAACCAAACAGAGAACTACATTTAGAGAAATATCTTAAAGCTGAAGAAAATAACATGATACAAACCCTAAAATTTTCCAGGCAATGCCCTAATAATATTAACCCAAATGGAATAAGTGGTTTAAACAATATAAAAGCTAACAATCTCATAACAGAGCTAGCAGACAAGGGTGGAGCTGTTGTTGTTCTCAACATAGATGATTGTATCAGGTCATTCAATAAGTAATGTCCTAATATTTAATACAGAAAGTGCATCATTATTTCTGTCTTTATAGAAGGTTTTATTAACTAAAATATGTAGTAGGACGTGTATAAAAATGTTCAGACAAATAAAAAACTAACCCAACTCCACTTTGTCATATCATTAATCAAATAAACTCTTATGAAGATGGATGTGTCTGAGGAGCACATTAGTCATATAATACTTTATGAGTTTAACAAAGACAATAGTGCAGTATAAACAACACGAAACATTCAAGGTGTTTATGGTGCAGAGTCTCTCAATGAAACAAAATGTTGGAAGTGGTTTCAGAAGTTCAGATCAGGTGACTACAGCTTGAGTGATTCGCCACATTCAGGTCATCCTGTTGAGTTTAATGATGACTTGCTGCTGATTGCTCTTTATGAAGGTTGTGCTGTAACAGTTGAAGAACTAGCACAGAAGCTTAATTCAACTTATTCAACAGTTCACCGTCATCTGCAACAGCTTGGAAAAGTGTCAAAAATAAGAAAATGGATCCCCCATGATTTAACAGAAGCCAACCTTAGAGCAAGAGTGGACATTTGCAATTCCCTGCACTCTCGTGAACGTTACTTACCTCTTTTGGACAGATTAGTGACTGGAGATGAAAAATAGACAGATTATAAAAATGTTAAGCGCCGCAGACAATGACTCAGTGCAGGTAAGCTGGCTAAAGCGCAGCCCAAAATGGACCTCCACCCTAGGAAAGTCTTGTTAAGCGTTTGGTGGAATATTGTTGGTGTGATCCACTTCTATTGCCAACAGTTAGAGCGCGTGAATGTTGAACTGAAAGAAAAGAGGCCTGCTTTGATCAGTCATAAAGGTGTTGTGTTACACCAGGATATTGTGCAGCCCCATACAACAAGGATCACATCTGTAAAGATTGAAAAGTTAGACTGGGAAAAACTTCCACATCCTCCTTATTCTCCAGACCTTCCTCATCTGATTATCATCTAATCCGAAGTTTGCAGAACTATCTTGATGGAGAAGAGCTTGGAACACATGAAGATGTCAAAACTACCCTCTCTACATTCTTTTCCTTCAAACCCCAATAATTTTGTAGAACTGACATTCAGAAGCTTGTGAATCATTGGCAGGAAGTAGTTAATAATAATGGAACATTCATTATTAATTAAATAACATTTAAAGCGTTTGAAATCCTTTCTCTTTTTCTGAACCTAAAGTCGGACATTACTTAAGGGATGACCTGATATCATGGAAGCTAACTGACAACTATAGAACATTAATTTATGTACAAAAAAAACTCTCACGTGTTAAAACCAGTTAAAACCATATGTGATAAGCTTAA
The DNA here is from genome assembly GCA_011833715.1 of Carcinoscorpius rotundicauda. Taxonomy (NCBI): domain Eukaryota; kingdom Metazoa; phylum Arthropoda; class Merostomata; order Xiphosura; family Limulidae; genus Carcinoscorpius; species Carcinoscorpius rotundicauda. The sequence continues at coordinate 146,658,391 of CM022393.1, forward strand.
AGAACTTTTACAAAATTTAAAAATTTAGTATTTGATACTTAGACAAGTTTTTCCTGATAGATTTTTATTTGTTACTCAAAATACACAAATCATACAACCCTGGTCGACCCATAATTTCTAATACAAACAATGCTGTTAAAAATCCGTCCGTTTTTGTTGACCAACACATAAAATGTATTCCCTACAACATCCACTCTTACCACCCACATTTTAACACCATAGAAGATATTAATACCGAAACGGACAGTTACCACCCCATAATCATCTTTCCACGATGGATGTTTCTTTCCTTTACACCAATATTCCACATGATGAAGAACTAAAAACTCAAAAATCCACATTAAACCTTTGTAATCCATCAGAAGTTCAAACAGAATACCAATCTTTCCAGCCTGGTTTCAACTCTGAACAATTTCGAATTTAATAACGAGAATTTAGGTTAATGGTACTACAATGGGTACCAAAATGGTTCCTAATTATGCCAACATTTTTATGGATCGTATTAAAGGCTTCTGCAACTCAGCCCTGTAAAGCCTCATATATGGAAACGTTACACAGAGGACATATTTTTCATTTGGACAGCTGGTCTTAAATCACTTAAAGAATTTATCACACATACAAATTCCGCTCACAAGACAACCAAGTTTACCTGTTATTACTTGCCTACATAAATTAACCTTCTTGACGTCACAGTTTTTCTCTTAAAAAAATGGAGTTTTACACACTGACAAACCACAATAACTCCACTGTAAGAACAACCTCTCTCACACTAAACGAACCACTAAATACAGTCAAGCTCTCAGAACAGAGGAAATATACTCAGATGAAACAGACTACAGAAAGCACACTAAAGACCTGAAACAAACCATGTTACAAAGAGGATATAATGACACCGAAATTGAGGGACAGAGTAAAAAGGTTAACAAATGTCAGCAAAAAACATTCTAAATCTTAGAGATGCTAAAGTTTCAAATAGAATTCCGCTTATTATTACCTGTCAGTTTAAACTCCATTTCTTACAGCTCAATTATCGTGTCAAACAGATGCTTCCTGAAGTTCGCGTTGTGTCTTTCCGAGAAAGAAAAAAACAGAACTTTGAAAGATATCCTCGAAAATAAATTAAATCCCACCCCAAAATGGCTGTCATCCATGTAATAAAACCTGTTATCATGGCTGTCATCCATGTAATAAAACCTGTTATCATGGCTGTCATCCATGTAATAAAACCTGTTATCATGACTGTCATCCATGTAGTGAAACCTGTAATAATGGCTGTCATCCATGTAATAAAACCTGTTATCATGGCTGTCATCCATGTAATAAAACCTGTTATCATGACTGTCATCCATGTAGTGAAACCTGTTATCATGGCTGTCATCCATGTAATAAAACCTGTTATCATGGCTGTCATCCATGTAATAAAACCTGTTATCATGACTGTCATCCATGTAGTGAAACCTGTTATCATGGCTGTCATCCATGTAATAAAACCTGTTATCATGACTGTCATCCATGTAGTGAAACCTGTTATCATGGCTGTCATCCATGTAATAAAACCTGTTATCATGGCTGTCATCCATGTAATAAAACCTGTTATCATGACTGTCATCCATGTAATAAAACCTGTTATCATGACTGTCATCCATGTAGTGAAACCTGTTATCATGGCTGTCATCCATGTAGTGAAACCTGTTATCATGGCTGTCATCCATGTAATAAAACCTGTTATCATGGCTGTCATCCATGTAATAAAACCTGTTATCATGACTGTCATCCATGTAGTGAAACCTGTAATAATGGCTGTCATCCATGTAATAAAACCTGTTATCATGGCTGTCATCCATGTAATAAAACCTGTTATCATGACTGTCATCCATGTAGTGAAACCTGTTATCATGGCTGTCATCCATGTAATAAAACCTGTTATCATGGCTGTCATCCATGTAATAAAACCTGTTATCATGACTGTCATCCATGTAATAAAACCTGTTATCATGGCTGTCATCCATGTAATAAAACCTGTTATCATGACTGTCATCCATGTAG